>CM066036.1:227706101-229141101 GCA_033557465.1 Ichthyophis bannanicus
AAGGAGGCGCAGAAGCAGCCGAGCAAGCACTGAGGGATGGCCTGAGATGGTCAGCTCAGTCCCTGGGCAAGAAGGCCTTCGACTGGAGAGTGTCGAGCTTTGCCCCACTGAACTCCAGACATTGTGTCGGGAGGAGGTGAAACTTGGGGTAGTTTATGACAAACCACAAGTGTTGCAGGACCTGGATGGTATGTGCGGTGGCCTGCTGCACCTCCGAGGCCGTGCCTCCATTTATGAGCCAGTCGTCCAGGTAGGGGAAGACAAAGACCCCTTGGAGGCAGAAGGTGGTGGCCACAACTGCCAGGCATATTGTGAAGACTCTTGGGGCTGAGGCCAAGCCGAAGGGGAGCACTCTGTACTGAAAATGCCTGCCCCCCCCCCCCCCCCAACTACGAACCGCAGGTACTGTCTGTGGTTGGGGTGAATGAGGATGTGAGTATAAGCTTCCTTGATGTCTAAGGAGCATAGCCAATCTCCCTGCTGGAGGTATGGCAGCAATGTTTCGAGGGAGAGCAATCTTGAACTTCTCCCTCACCAGGAATTTGTTGAGGTTGCACAGGTCGAGAATGGGCCTTAGGCCCCTGTCCTTTTTGACATGAGGAAGTGCATGGAGTAGAACCCTTTGCCCTTGAGATGGTGGGGCATCGGTTCCACCACTTTGTCCTCCAGAAGACCTGCCAACTCCTTCAGTAGAAGGTCCCGGTGAAGGGGAGACCTGAGGGGCTCTCCCGGGAAGTAAGGGAGAGGTGTCCAACTCAAGTGGAGGAGGTAACCCTCCCTGACTACCCAAAGTGCCTAGGTGTCAGTGGTGATGGTCAACAACTTCTGGGCATAGAGGGCCAGACGTTCCCCTGTGGGCTGCCGATCTCCTTGACATAGATAGGCTTTGCTCAAGAAGTCAAAACCTCCCCCCTGGCTGGGCCAGGGCCAGAGCCAGAGCCGGAGCCTAGGGTTTTGGAGCCTCCTTCTTACGTGCGCCATGCCCATGTCCCTTGGTCTGCTGACCCTGTTGGGGAGCTGGGGAGGCCTGAAAAGGTGGGTAAGTTTCTGTAAGGAGCTCCCTTCCTCGGATAAAAGGACTTTTTACCTGAGCCCTTCCATCAGGGAGGGGCAGTGGTCTTTTTGGAGAGCATGGTCCTCGTCATGAACTCTGTCTCCAGCTCGGCAGCCTTGTCAGTCATGGGTTTGCCAAAGAGGTTCTCTCCTTGGCATGGGACATTGACCAATTTGTCTTGAACCTGCTGCTCGAGGTCAGACAACTGTGGCCAAGCTTGGCGCCGTGCACAAAGGTCCCATCCAAGACATGAATTTGGAGCACTCATGGACTGCCTTGGCCAGGTTCTTGAACCACTGCAAGGGTTCCTCGAAGAGACCAGCTGAGAACCCGGCGAGTTCCTTCGTCAGGTCTCTCAGGTACATGCCCATGTACAGCTGGTAGGCCTGGATGCGGCCGATAAGTATTCAACCTTGGTAGCACTTTCTGCAAAGGGCGTCCAGGGGACAGCCTCCCTGCTGGGGGGCACCGAGGACTGCATCATCTGGCTTTTCAGCTGACGCATGACCGACTCCACCACTATGGAGTTATGCAGCAGCTGTGACTTTTGGAAGCCCGGGCTCCGGTGGACGGGATATATCGAGTTGAACCATTTGCTCACTATCGGTACCGAAGCCGGTGTCTCCCACATTCGAAGCATCAGCCATTTCAGGATGGGAGGGATGGGCACCGTGAGTGATTTGCACAGAGAAGCCTTGCACTGGAGGATTTCCAACTCATCCTTGACAATCAAGGAAGCCCATATCGTCCAGTGGGGTCCACCGTCGAGGCTCTGAGATGGGAGAGTCAGATGGGATGTCACGATGGCAATGGGTATCAGGGGACTCCTCGTCCTCCGTCTCCCACTCGGAGTAGTCCGAAGAGGACTCATAGGAGGGCCGAGAGACTCATGACCGATGCCGGCTCCCCCAAAGGGGAATCATCGACAAGGATGGTGTCTGGGGACAGAGGCCAGTCCGCGGTTGGATCCTTTCGGTGGACCTTTGCAGACCACTCCTTCTCCGAAGCCTCGGACGAGCAACTCGGACTGCGGGACTGGGCCTGGACACCGCCTTCGAGGGTTTCTTCTTCTTCCTAGATTCCCTCAAGGGAGGCCCCCTTTCTGAGGACCTACGATGGGGCTCCTTTGAGGCCTCAGACAAGGCCCTGGCCTTCGGAGGCACCGGGGACTCAGGGAAAAACCTATCATGCTACTGCTGGCGTCTCTGGAGAGCCTTACTGGACATCCTTTGGCAGAGACTGCAGGGTCGTGGTCTGGTGGAGGCAGCAGAGCCGGCAGTCCTGTGTGTCAGTCAAAGACATAATTTTAGAGCACCGATCACACTTCTTAAAGCCACTGGTAGCCATGGGGGGGGGGGGGGGGAGTTCCTCTGCAAGGTTGAAGACTCTCCAGGCTGCCAGTTGGAAAAAAGGCACGAAGACGCCAGAAAAAGAAAGAATGAAAACTACAAAAATAGACCCGAACTCAACACAGAGGCAACGAGGTCAGGTGGCGGGAAGAGTACCGGAGTATGAAACTCGGAGAAAAAAAATCAACTTTTTCTGGGGATAAGCCAGACAAACATCTGAAGGGCTCTGTGGGAAAAAAAGGAGACTGAGCAAGATGGTACCCTTGGGCGAGGAGGGGACCATGCATGCGTTGTGACATCTCCCAAAGGCTTTCTTTGAAAGCTGGGAGGATGCTTCTGCAAGGGCTCCTTTGGTGCCGATGTCACCCATATGTGAGGACTGACTTCCTGTTTGTTCCCGGAGAACATACCATGCGGAAATGACAGAAATGGTGCAGCTGGGCTCTCAGTGGCAATGCTAGCCACCCCGGCTTTTGTTTATCCTCCAGAAGCCTGTTCCCTTTAGATTCCCTGAGGTCTTTAACTAACTTATCCAAGGCTTCACCAAACAATAACTTCCCTTTAAAAAGGCAGCTTGATCAGACGTGACTTAGAGGAAACGTCCGTCGCCCAATTGCATAACCACAGATAACGTTGCACCACCACGATGGAGGCCATACTCTTGGAGAGATCCCTAATCAGGTCATAAAAAGCATCCGCCAAATAGGCCACCCCAGACTCCAACTGTGCCACCTCCAGAGGCGGGGACTGTCCCTCACCAGTATTTTCCAGAATGCCCTGCGTCCAACACATGCAGGTCCTGGCTACAAACGCCCCCCTAGACCGATGCCTGTAACGACAGTGCATTTATATCAAATGCCTGCTTCAGCAGCATCTCTAACTTTCAGTCTTGCACATCTCTTAGACCGCAGCTACCTTCCACCGGTATGGTGGTTTTCTTAACTGCAGACACTGCAGGGGGAGGAGTAGCCTAGTGGTTGGGGCAAGGTACTTCAGGCCGGAAGGTCGGGGGTTCAAATCCCACTAAAGGACAGCAACCTTGGGCCGGAAGGACTGGGGTTTCTAGTCCCACAGATGCTCCTTGTGGTCTTGGGCAAGCCACTTAACCCTCCATTGCCCATGTTCCCTGTAAGTATTAGTGTATGTGTCTCATATCCCCACATGTTAAATGTATCCCCCAATTGTGTTGTGACCGCTTTGATTGAAGGATAAGGCGGTATACAAAAAAACTGTCTAAATAAATAAATAAAAAAAAATCCACTTTGGGTGAGTGCAGAATCTCTGTTTCCTGCTCCGGCAGAGGATAGAGACTGGCCATCATCCGCATACCTTTTAGGACATCCTCTGGAACATCCCATTCATCTTGTATCATCTGCTTAATGACCCTATGCAGGGGAAACACTACCTGTATTTTGTAGACGGCTTGAAACAGCGGGTCTTCCAAAGGCTCTTCATCCTAGGTAACTTCTGCCTGCATAATTATCTTCCTTTAAAGATTGAGAGATGAGAGCCAGTAGCTTCTGCCTGCGAAAGACGCATACAATGTGAGATTCCTCTTGTGGAATCTCTCTGTCTTCCAGTTCCTCTGGCTCGGCCCCCAGATCAGTCTCGTCCTTGAGGCCCACTGGGTCCTCCAAACGGAGAGACCCTGTCTCTGCATAGGGGTCCTCCAACCGCTGTTTACTAACCGCTGGCTCCTCTAGTAATCTTCACTTTCTTCCTTCTTCTAATGCCCCTGAGGGTTTCACTCCCTGCTGCTTCAATCAAAAGGCCTGATGCAGAAGCAACACAAACTCTGGGGAAAACAAACCTGCTGGCACACTACTCTGAGATGTTGCTTGGGATGCAGAAAGCCGAGGAGTACTCCACACCTTGTCCACTTGCTCGAGCAGGGGCAGGACCCCTCTGTCAGGCTCATCCACCACTGCCGTAACACCTTGTGCTGTGGCCGTCACTCAACGGCCACTGGAAACCTGTGAGACCCCATCATGTTCTTCAGAGACTCCAGCTGTTCCACTCTGTCCTGGAAGCCTTCTGCCTCGCAACCATCACAAAATCCAGCAGATGAAACAGTGCCATGTTTTGCGCCACATGCCAAAACACGTGGATTTAGACAGCATTCTACAAGCCAGAGGAAGGGGAGACTCCTCCACCCTTCCCTAAACCCCAGGGATGCAAGTGCAGGCACCTAACAAAAGATTGCGGTTTTTTTTGTTTTTTTTTTTAAATCTGGTTTCTGAAGTTCACTGAGATTCACGTTCCCCCGAACCGCGGAAGCAAAAAAAAAAAAAAAAAACGCGATGGAAAAAGGCCCCCCTACGTCCAAAGCCTGCCTCCCCTCTTTTGGAATTCCACACTGAGGTGCTGAAAAAAAGGCACCGTTTCCCACACTAACAAAATGGCCACCTCAGCCATGAGGTTACAATCTCCCTCAAGAGGCCTCTGATCTTGATGGAGCATCCCCGATCTGGCTCAAACAAACCTCAAAAGTGAAGGCTTTCCTTTCTCTGGGCAAACACTCCCTTTGTGCCTGTACCAGGAAAATGAAAGCAGTTTAGATCGCCACTCTGCTCCAAGTGCAGTCCCTCCCCCCAGCATCCACCTGAGCCAGAGCTAAAATAGAACCCTTGATCAGTGGGCCGCATTGGCTGCTCACTGGCAGCTCCTCACCCGAAGCGGGTTCGAGAGCCACTCGTCTGCCAGTTCCTTGAAAACCACTCCTTCCCCTTCACTCCGGGAACGGGCAGTTGTGCAATCCGCGATCTGTTCTAAATTTTTTTTTTAAAAATAGAACCTTTATTGAATCAACACCACAGACTATACAAAGTCCTGTAATAATGGAAATAACAAAAAAAAAAAGTTCCTTAGTTGTCCTTTTAGTGAGCCCAGACTCTGGGATCAGCTCTCCAGCTGCTTGGAGACTGAGTTTACTAGGGCTGGTGGGTGGTGCCAGCTGCCTAAAAACACTGATGTCAGAGATAACATGCTCAGTCTCCAAGCTGTTGGTGAGAGCTGAGAATCCAGATGTCGGGACTGCACTGGAGGGACGATAAGGAAATCTAGTCTTACTGGTTATATCCTTTCCTTGAATCCTGCTAAACTAATCCAGATGTGTGGGCTGTGCCACTCTACCAGATATGGAGACAGACAGCAACTCCTCCAATGACATCATTATTGGAAGATGCTTTGTCAAGCAAAAGAAGCATCCTTTCTTCAGTCTCATTTCCTTAAAAGGACAGTACCTTCATTAGGACAGGAAAGGCACAGCTCAAGGAGGCTCATGCCTCCAGAGGCTAATGACAATTCTTGAATGAGGGGCAAAGGGAGCAGATAAGAGGTCAACTGTCCAGTTTTGAGGAGTGGACCCAGATTACGTTAGACCAATGGTTGCTTGACGTGGTCAAGTGAGGAAGTGCTTTGGAGTTGTCCTGCCTCTCACAGATGCCTTTGTTTCACCCTGTCATGCTCTGGTCAAGAAGGAAGCATACTGCACAAATTAGTAGCCCTTAGGACAATAGTTCTAGTACTCAAAGTCAAATGGGTCACAGAGAGAAATGTAGTCTATTTTAAAAGGATCTTATCAACCAATTTTGGGCTTAAAGAAACTAATTGTGTAAGGAGGTTTCTTTTAGCATAAAAGTAGGCGCTTTCTCTTCTTTATAAAACATTAGATAAGTGGAAGAAATTGTGCCTTAAGACATGGGCATCTACACCAGTTCTATTGCTGGTATAAATACTTGCATCTATATTTTGCAAGTATGAGTGTAAATTATAGTATTTTATAAACTATGTTGGTACATGCGCACACCGCCCAAACTTTACCCATGTGCACACTCACAAAAGTACATGCCATCAAATCAATGTGTGTACTTTACACTGGGTGCTATTTTATAAAGAGGCCATTTATGCATGTACATGTCCACATACATGCATAAATGACTAATATAGCCTCATTCAGGTGCCTCCATATAAAATTACCCAAATTACCCCCAAAGAGTGTAAATGTGGCCCTGCGGATTCTTCATTTCAGGATGAAAACTCTTGTTTGGATATAGTAGTAGTTCACAAAAGAAAAGTTTCTCTCATCACTGGACCTCAAGAAAGCATATGTTCACATTCTGATTAGGAGGGACTATCAAATGTTTCTGAGATTCTTCTTCTATTAATTGCAGGCACTGCCCTTTGGTTTGGCAACATCTGTTCACTTCTTATTTTTGAAGGTGATGGTTACAGGCGAAGGCAGCAATATGCAAGAAGAAATTTTGGGTCATACCTAGTAAGACAACTGGCTTATTCAAGTGAAATCAGAATTGTAGAACCAACTAGCTTTACTTTATAACCCTTGTATGTCTTGTAACCGCTTTGATTTAAGGAAAAGGCGGTATAAAAAACTTGTTAAATAAATAAATAAACCTGGGTGATTCAGCTGTTGAAGAGCCTCAGATGGGTCATCAACTTAAACAAGATCAAGTTGGAGCAATTAAATTTGCTTGGCAAAAAATAAATAGAATTGCAGAATAGAAGGTGCCATAGACTCCCCTGGGTCTACGGAGTGATGGCTCAGGAAGTCTATCTAGACATGGTCAATGCCTGCAATGTGTAACGCTGATAGACTCAGAAGGTGATGCTCGACCCACTATAGGAGAAGCTTCTAGGAGTCTGCCACAAGGCAGCTACGGGTGCTTCCCTGCTTGTTCATGTAGGCCAAGGCTATCACGCTGCCCAAATGAATCCCAAACAGCCTTGCCCCAAATCTACGGCCACAGATGCTCCAATGCTAATCTGGTCTCCAGATGACCGATTGGCTACATTTAGGAAAAAACCATATAATCTGCACACTAACGTGGCAGATTACAAAAGCACATACATTGTCATACAAAGTAAAATAAAAATATTAAACATAAAATACTTAAAACCTAATATAAAATAAAAACAAAATATCAATTAACAAAAATACAATTATCTACATAATGTAGAGAATGCTTGTCTAAAAAAAAAAAAAAAGGAGCTTTCAAGTTCCATCTAAACAATAAACAGTTCAGAGATTTTGCATAAATCTTCCAGGTAATGCATTCCATATAACAGGGACAATGAAAAAATTCTATTCCGCAAGGTTTGATAATGAATTTCTTTAAAATTTGGAACCACCAACAGATTAACATTTTGGGCTGACCTTTGACCCTGGACCAAAACTGGTAACTAAGAACCAGAAGGCTGCCTTCAACTCTACTCCTTGAGAGAGATCGTCAACACACAAGCAACTTCAGACTGCTTTGAGCCCAATTTGTCAGATGTACTACCTAGGCAAACTCCTGCAACTTCAGCAACCATTGTGCCAGAAGAGACCTCTTCAGCGGACGCATGTGAACTCAAGCCCAGGATATGGCCTCCATTGTCTACCATGAACCCTAGCAGCCGCACATATATCCTTGCAGTGGGTCTTCATGACTTCAAAAGAGCCCAGAACTGGTCCTGAAGCTTCACAATTCTGAGTCTGAAACATTTGCCATAAAGCAATATTAAAAATAATCCCCAAATACTCTAGGCAATGGATCAGTTCTAGGTGGCTCTTACTGACATTGACCACATAACCCAGATGCTGGAGCCACTCTGCTCTCCTGATGTGACTTGGCCCTGATGAGTCAGTCATCAAGATACGGTTGCACTAAAATGCCCCACTTCTGAGGGAAGGCTGCCACCATCACTACCACCATAACCTTGGAGAAGATTCTTGGGGCTGTAGCAAGTTTAAAGGGAAGTGCCAGAAATTGGAAGCTACCCATGATGACAATGCGAAGAAACCCCTGATGATATACCCTCTTCTATCCCTCTATCCTCCTCCGAGCCTTTTCCCCTCCCCTGCGGTGTCCCTCAAGGCTCAGTCTTGGCCCCCCCTTCTCTTCAATATCTTCCTCACACCTCTTGTTTTACTGGTTCAGCAACACAGGATCTCTGCTTTCTATTATGCCGACGATCTGTTTCTCCTGCACCATACCTCCCCCCTTCATCCTGATCTCTCCCCTCTAGACTCCTGCCTCACAGCCATTGCTGACTGGCTCACCACTCATTGTTTGCATCTTAACCTCACAAAAACCCTTGCCATCTGGTTCTCTCGTGGTAATATTCCCCCCCAGGTGTCCCCTTCCTTTTCTGGCTCTCCCATCCCCTTGTCCCCTTATTTCGCTACTTGGGCGTCTTCTTTGACTCTAACCTATCTTTTCGAGATCACATCTCCGTCTCCAAAACTTATTTTTTCTTCATCCATCAAATTCACACTATCCGGCCCTTCCTTACCGCTCAGGCACTTACTACTCTTCTCTTATCCCTGGTTATGTCCCGTATCGACTTCTGTAATTCCGTCCTAGCTGGTCTCCCTTCCACGCCTCCAACGCATTCAAAACACTGCCGCCCGTCTCATCTTCCATTCCTCTCCACGCGATCACATCACGCCCCTACTTATTCATCTTCACTGGCTCCCTGTCAAATTCCGCATCCGCTCCAAAATCCTTGTACTGGTCCATCATGTCCTCTATACCCACTCCCCCCAGTATTTGGCTGATCTCGTTCACTTTCATACCCCTTACGATCCTTGCATCTCAATCGCCTACATCTCCCTTCCCCCTCTTGTGCTCACCTCCAGTCTACTTGCTCTTCTGCTTTCTTCTACATTGGTCCCGCCCTTTGGAACTCCCTACCCTCCTCCATCCGGCTTGAGCAACAGCATACCTGTTACAATGTAAGCCTAAGGCCGTTTGTCTGTGGCAATATTTTGTTACTTGTAAACCGCACTGAAACTAAAAAGCGCGGTATAGAAGAGCTGTAAATAAATAAATACCGCCTTCAAGAACAGTCTCAAAACCCACCTGTTTGCCCTTGCCTGTGACCTCCCTGATTCCTCTGTGTACTCTTACTCTCCCTCTCCCCCTCTTTCTCTCTCCTCCCCCTTGTCTCGTTCGTATGACTCTGCTGGTTTGCTTTCCTATCCATTATTGTAACTTCCTTTCCTCTTCTCTGCCTCATGCTTTTTTTTGTATACGCTATGTAAACCGCTTTGATGTTATCGTTTAGTGGTATATAAAGTTAATAAACAAACCCTGTTGGAGGATGTAAAGTTATACCTAGATCAGATGGAGAGATGTGAGGAACTCTTCTGTGTGCACTGCTGTCATTACTGACTGTACCTGAAGGAACCCACTGATTTTTTGCAGATTCAGGCTGGGCCGGAAAGCATCACCCTTTTTTTGGCACACAAAATAGTGCATCACCCCATGCTTCATGCCTCTCCAGGTACACTGCCTCCAAGCAAAGCAGCAGAGCCAGCATTCTCATGGACCATAGCTCTCTTGGCCTTGGTATGACAAGAGGACTCCAGAAAGGCATCCAGAGGCACCTGCTGAAAATCCAAGGCTT
Organism: Ichthyophis bannanicus; assembly: GCA_033557465.1. Taxonomy (NCBI): domain Eukaryota; kingdom Metazoa; phylum Chordata; class Amphibia; order Gymnophiona; family Ichthyophiidae; genus Ichthyophis; species Ichthyophis bannanicus. The sequence continues at coordinate 227,715,915 of CM066036.1, forward strand.
AACCATTTCTAATGGCCTCCAGTACACAACAGTTGGAGGTATCTCAGTCCACGCCCAGTAAAACTGGCACCCACGTGACAAAGACCAGCCAACCTTCATTGCTGACTCCTGAGTTCTGGCCAACACCCCAAAGTCATCGTCTCAAGAAGGATCCTTGTTCCCTCGAAAGAAAGAGCACAATCCTGTCACTTGCTCCACCGAGCAAAAGAACTACAACCAGATTGAGATCGGCACCCTTCTCTAGTCCCATGTCTGCCAGCCAAGGATGTAGAGGACATTGGGGCAAAATCCCCTGGAAGCCTAGGAGCCTTAGAACATCTAGATCCTTCACCAAATTCTAAAAGATCTTCCTCAAACAAGAGGGAACCCTTAAATAGCAATGTGCAAAAACACTCTAAAAAATACAACACACACCTTGAAGTCCATGTCAGCCAACCAGTTATACAACCAGAAGGACTGCCTTGTGGACACTGCAGTAGCCAATGACAGCTAACATGAACAACAAATCGTAGAAGGCATCCACCAAAAAAGCCACCTCTTTAACTCCCTGGGATGCTACCTCCTCTGGTTCCTTTGAACTTAACTGGAATTGCCACAACAGTGCCCTAGATACAAGGCTATTAAAAAATGTCACCTGGTGGCCCAAACTGGCCAACTCAAAACCAAGCTTCATCAGAGCCTCTACTTTGCAATACTGTGGATCCTTGAGGGTGGTGTAGCAGGTGTTCTCCATAGACAGCAGGAATAAGTCCTCACATATAGGTGACATTACCGATGGAGCCCTACGTGGAACACTCCCCAGCTTCTATTGGAAGCTGCACAGTGCATGCGCTCCAGCCCTCCTGCCTGCCGCAGCCCCATCTTCTCCAGTCAAATTTCAAAGCAGTAGCCAAAGACAACTCCCCAGAGAGGGAAGATTGCGAGGACTTATTCCTGCTTATTCCTTACTATGCTTTCTCCGTGGCAAATAGGAAGTAAGTCCTCACATATGCGACTCCCAAACTACAGGCTACCAAAAGACAGAGGAGGTGAAGCCCAACAGCAGTAACAAAATTGGAGAACAGGAAGAACAGTAAGGTAGTCCCTCTAGGGCAGTGGTTCTCAACCTTTTTTGTACCGTGACTCCTTTTTCCATTGGTCAACTTGTGGTGACCCCCAATGATAAAATCAAATGCGTTTCTCTTCCTTTACAGTTAACGCATTGCCGCTGTAATCATTTGTTGAATTATTAATATATTATAGGCCTTTGCAATATGTTTTTATTTATAAAATTTACTTATTTAAACCAATTAATCACAAGTAACAATATTTGATTTCAAAATTATGATGATTTTGTAGTCAAATCACTAATATGAAATAAAATTATTTTTTATACCTTTGTTTGACCAATTCATTCTCTGATCATGCTGGTCCCGATCTGAGGCTTCTGCTTTCCTGTCTTCTCTTAGCTCTCTTTCTGTGGTCTATGGTCCATCTGCCATTTCTTATCTCTTCTTTCGTTTTCTTCACTTCTTTCCATCAGCCTATTTCCAGTCCCAGTAACCCTCCCCAGTATCAGCCCCTTTCCAGTCCTCACTCTCAATACCTTCCAATGTCAACTTGCATTCCCATGACTGCCACTGGTGTCCATTCCCTTCCAGTCCCCCTCCTTCCACACTGACCAGTCCCTTCTAGTACAAATACCATGGCAGCCCCTCTCAGATCCACTCCCTTCCAGTTCCATTCTCCCATCCTCTCGTATCAGCCCATTTGTAGCCTTAGCCCCCAGTTTTCTTTCAGGGCCAGAAGCTCTATCCTCCCCTCCCCACAATCAGCCCATTCCCAGTCGAAGCCCCCAATCAGCTCGCTTCCTATGCTAGTCCCCCCCCCCCTCAACCCCATTACCAGTGCTAGCCTCCCCTAATCAGCTCATTTCCAGTGCTAGTCCCTCCTCAACCCCATTACCAGTGCTAGGCTCCCCTAGTCAGCCCATTACCAGTTCTATCCCCCCCCCCCATCAGCCCATTACCAGTCCTACCCCCCTATCAGCACATTACCAGTTCCAACCCCCCTTGATCAGTCCATTCCCAGTCCTAGCCTTCCCTAATCAACCCATTACCAGTCCTAGCCCACCCCCCATCCGCACATTATAATCCTAACCCGCACTGTATCTCCCCTCTGTCCAGCATTTATCCCCCGTCTGTCCAGTATGTCCCCCTGTCTCTTCGCTTTGTCCATGTCAGCCCCCCTTCCTCCCTCCATCCATCAATGTCAGCCCTCCCCTCCCTCCCTCCCTCCATGTCAGCCCTCCTGTCCATGTGAGCTCCCCTCCCTCCATCCATTTCAGCCCCCTCCCTCCCTCCCTCCCTCATGTCAGCCCTGTTGCAGGTTCCCTGCCCCCTCCTCCCCTCTCCCTGTCTGCCTGCTACTGCCCTGCTGCTCTACAGTCGCGGCTCCCTGTCTCTTAGGGAACCGCGGCTATGCCTGTAAAACCGTTGCGGAGCCTTCCTGTCTCTCGACGGGCTCCGTGCAGCATTGTCCCGCCTCCAAAGGAAAGGTGGGAAGGACAGTGAATATCCTCCAGGGTTATTCACCATTGGTTTCTTATGAGTAGCAGAGGCTGTGCAAGCTGCAGGACACTGCTCACTCTCATCCTGCACCCTCTTCCTGCCATTTAGGAGATATGAATACAGGTCTCCAGAACTGCAACACTGAGCCAGAGGACTTGCCCAGTAAATGAAGATGTAAAGCACTCTAATTAATTCACAGTGATGCGCCTACCATTTTTTGTGTCATCACAAAGAGGAAGTCATTGAAGCTAATCTTTCCAGTCCCTTCTTTATCAATATCTGAAATCATTTTCTTAATCTCTTCTTTCTTGGGTTCAAATCCCAATGCTCTCATGGCGACCTGTGAATATTTAGAAGAAACAGGTGTTTTGTTGGGTAAAATTGTGTTGTACACTTACTGGTAAACAAAGGAGATACTTCAACTTTTCTATTACTACTGATCATTTATATAGCACTACAAGGCATTGGCACTGCTGCACACATACATGTAAAGATGGTCCCTGCTCATCAGAGCTCACAATCTAGTCAAGACAGACAATACAACAACTGAGTACAAGGATACAACTAGGGAAGGTAAGGAGACACATAGGAGACTAAGTGGATCAGGATCCAAAAGCAGCCTCAAAAAGGTGAACTTTTAGCAGATTTGAAAAGGGCCAGGGATTAAGCCTGACGTATAGACTCAGGTAGTTTGTTCCAGGCATAAGAGCAGCAAAACAACCAAAGTCTAGAGTTGGCAGTGGAAGAAAAGGGCCAGGCAGAAGTAATCCACCAGAAGAGCAGAGTTCACGAGGAGGGGTGCAGGGAGAGATGAGAGAGGAAAGGTATTGAGCAACAGAATAAGTGTATTTATAGGTCAGTAGGAGAGGTTTGAACTGGATACGGAAACGGATGAGAAGCCAATGAAGTAACCTGAGAAGAGGGGTTATATGAGCATATTGGGGCTAGTGGAAGATTAGCCGTGCAGCTGAGTTTTGAACAGATGGAAAGGGAGGGAGATGATTCAGAGGGAGACCAGCAAGGAGGAGGTTGCAATAGTCTAGACGGGATATGAAACACACACACACACACACAATGAAAGATGATAAAACCTGTTTTTGAGTATTTAGACACAAGGTTGAGAGAGAAAGATTTCACACAGGGATTTGAAGTTAACTCCTTTTTTTTAAAGTAATAGCTCAAGGTGAGTTACAGCTGGGTACAGGTATTTTCCTGTCACCAGAGGCTTACAATCTAAATTTGTGTTTGAGACAATAGAGGGTTAAGCAACCTGCCCAAGAACACAAGGAGCGGCAGTGGGATTTCAACCCTGGATTCTCTGGTTCTCAGTCTACTGCTCTATTAGGCTACTCCTCTACTTTAGCCTCTGAGCTTTAATAAAACAAGGATTCTGTAAGCTCAATATTTAGCTGCAGCAGGTATGTTTACAGAAATTAGACCTTACCTGCTAATTGTCTTTCCTGGAGATCTCTCCGGGCCAGTCCAGGAACAAGTGGGTTGTCAACCTTCTCCAGCAACTGAGGACTGAAATCTTAAAACTTTGAAGATCTGGCATCTGGCTCCCTCTGCTGGCCACTGTCAGTCTAACCTTAACAAAGCAGATGAGTATCCTCCAATAATCCAAAAGAAAAGAAGAAAAAAAGAGCGAAATTAACAAACAGTGGTACCTTCTTGTGATGCTGATAGGACCTACTGAACCGCATCAGCCCTGCTTTGACGTGACTTAAAAGCCACAAAGCCTCATTCTTTTCTTTTTTTTTTTTTTCTTTTTTTTTTTGCAAAGAACAAACGAGTTAAAAGGCAAACCCTGAAGGAGAACCGAAACAACTCTTTAGAAACAAGGACGCGGACTCCACCGCCACCAACATAGTAATCTTAGGCCCCCGCGCCACACTGAAATCTGACAAAAAACATGGGTGGGTCCTGGACTGGCCCGGAGAGATCTCCAGGAAAGACAATTAGCAGGTAAGGTCTAATTTCTGTTTCCTGATCGTCTCTCCGGGCCAGTCCAGGAACAAGTGGGAAGTACCAGAGCAGTATCTAACCACGGGAGGGACCCGACAGGCCCGCTATGACGGCCGACGCCCCCACACAGGCATCTCCCTTGGCCAAGACATCTAGTCTGTAATGTTCCGCAAACGTGTGAAGCGACGACCACGTGGCCACCCGACAAATGTCTACCGGCGGTACCCAAGCATATTCCACTCAAGACGTCGCTTGGCTGCGCGTAGAATGAGCACGAAGACCCTCCGGAGGAACCTTCCCCACGTTCTGATACGACACCCCGATCGCCTGCTTCACCCAACGAGCAATAGACGACGTAGATGCTGCTTCGCCCTTTCTAGGCCTGGCAAAAAGGACAAACAACCGGTCCGACTTCCGGAAAGAAGTAGTTCTCCGAAGGTATCTCCGGAGCAATCTGCCCAAATCCAGCTTCCTGAGTACGTCGTCAATGGGAAGATTCCCCCGTCCCGAAAAGTGGGGAGAGCGATAGACTGATTGACATGGAATGTAGACACTACCTTCTGAAGAAAAGAGGGAACCGTCCGCAACAGCACTCTGTCCTCCGAAAATCGCAGATAAGGAGCTCTACACGATAGAGCTTGGAGGTCCGAAATTCTCCTCGCGGAACACCCGGTCATCAAGAAAGCCACTTTCCAAGAAAATACCCTGAGCGAGATATCTCTATGTGGAGAAAAAGGAGGTCGCGCCAACGCCTCAAGCACCAAATTCAAATCCCACGGTGGAACCACACTGTGAAGAGGGGGACGAATGTTCCTAACTGCTCGCAAGAAACGAAGCACATCTGGATGAGCCGAAAGACGAACACCTTTCACACTCCCACGAAAGCAAGAGAGTGCCGCTAAGTGAACGCGGATGGTGCTGAGGGCTAAGCCCTTATCCAGACCGTCCTGAAGAAACGACAGCACTTGTGGGACCAAGTGTCGCGAGGACGGAAGTTCCAGTCTCCGCACCAAAACTCAAACATACGCCATACCCGAAGATAAGCCAGGGACGTGGAACTCCTGCGAGCCCGCAACATAGTGGCTATGACCGAAGACGAATATCCTCTCCGGATCAATTGGTCCCTATCAAGAGCCAAGCCGAAAGAGAGAAGCGATCTACATCGGGCATGAGCAGAGACCCCTGAAACAGAAGATCCTCCCTCGAGGGACACCTCCAAGGTTTGTCGACGAGAAGACGCACTAGATCCGCATACCAAGCCCTCCGGGGCCAATCCGGTGCAATGAGAACTACACGCCCGCGGTGACCCGCTATCCTGCGAACCACCCTGCCGATCTTTGGCCACGGCGAAAATACATAAAGCAGACCCTCCGTTGGCCACGGTTGCACTAGACCGTCGAGACCTTCCGACATGCGCTCCCTGCGCCTGCTGAAAAACCGAGGTGTTCTGGCATTGCCGAAGGTAGCCATGATATCCCTCATCGGCTGCCCCCAACGCAAGGTCAGATCGTGAAACATCGCCGCGGTCAGCTCCCATTCTCCGGGATCCACTACATGCCTGCTGAGGAAATCTGCTTGGACATTTTCCCGACCTGCGACATGGGCCGCTGACAAGGCTCCAAGATGCACCTCCGCCCACGACATGAGCAGCAGACTCTGCTGCAACAACTCCGCGCTGCCCGGTCCGCCTTGACGATTGATATAGGACACCGTCCCTGCATTGTCCGAGAAAACTCGCACTGCTTTGTCTGTTATCAGAGGAAGAAAATTCTGTAGCGCTAGAAACACTGCCCGGAGCTCTAACAGACTTATGGAAGAGCTCCGTACCTCGACTTATGGAAGAGCTCCGTACCTCTGGCGGCCAAAGCCCCTGTGCAAAGGTCGCCTGAAAATGCGCCCCCCAACCGACAAGACTGGCATCCGTAGTGACCAACACCCAGTCGGGCTGACTTAAGTGAAGCCCCGCTCCAAGATGAACCGGATCCAGCCACCACTGGAGACTTTCGGAGACGTCGTTCATCCGGGGCAATTGGTAGTCCAGGGGAAAATCTTGAGGAGTCCAGCGGGACAACAATGCGTGCTGCAACGGCCGCATGTGGGCCCTTGCCCACGGAACGAGGTCGAAGGTCACCGCCATGGATCTGAGGAGCTGCAGATAGCGCCACGCAGTCGGCGCCCGAAGACGCAAGAAGTCCTTTACCTGCGCCAAGATCTTCTGCACTCTGCTTTCCGGCAGAAACACTGTCCCTACCTGGGTATCGAACACCGCCCCCAAGTAGAGGAGCCTCGTGACCGGCTGCAACTGACTTTGGCTCGATTGATTACCCAACCCAGTTGCTCCAGGAGACTTACCACGCGCGCCGTGGCAGTAAGAGACTCCGATACCGACGGGGCTCGAATTAGACAGTCGTCGAGGTAAGGGTGTACTAAAACGCCCTCTCTCCGCAAGGCCGCCGCCACTCCTACCATCACCTTCGTGAAGGTGCGTGGCGCTGTAGCCAGGCCAAACGGCAAGGCTTGGAATTGGAAATGACCCATATGCACCGCAAAACGGAGAAACCGCTGATGCTTCGGCCGAATCGGGACATGAAGATAACCTCTATAGTTCTCACAGAGGCGTAACACCTCCGTCGGTTGCACTGAGTGAATTACGGAGCAAAGCGTCTCCATGCGGAAATGCGGAACTCTCAAGCAGCGGTTCACGTTCTTGAGATCTAAAATAGGGCGAAAGGAGCCCTCCTTTTTGGGTACCACAAATTAAATCGAGTATCGACCTAAGCCTAACTGGCCTGGAGGAACCAGAACCACCGCTTGTAGCTGCAACAACCGACGAAGGGTCTGCGCTATTGCAGCTGACTTCTCCGCTGAACCACAGGGAGACACTACGAAAGCGTCTGACAAGGAACGGGCGAACTCGAGGGCGTAACCCTCGCGAATAATTTCCAAGACCCACTGGTCGGAAGTTATGGAGGCCCAGGCAGAAAGGAAGGCTTGCAGCCGCCCTCCCACTGGGAAGTCTGCCTGGACCAACCTCACTACATTGTGGCTTTTTGGGGACATTTTGCTGAGACCCGAAATAACCTCTTCCGAAGCCTCGAGCCCCACGTAAGGACTGCCCCCTGGCCATAAAACGCCCCCCTCTGATAGGGCGTATAACGGGACCCGCGGAACCAACGAAAATCCCGCGACGCCCCTCGGTGCAAAGAGTTAGGCTTGGAAGGCTTTGGTCGGTCCTCAGGCAGACGACCACCCTCAGAATCTCCAAGGCTTTTACAATCTTTTCTAAGGCAGCTCCAAAAAGAAGCGACCCTTAAAATGGAAATTTACTGAGCCTCGCCTTGGAAGAGGCGTCCGCCGCCCATTCCGCAACCAAAGGAACCTGCTAGCAGCTACCACCGGTGCCATGGATTTCGCTGAAACCCGCACCAGATCGTAGAAGGTATCCGCCATATAAGCCGCTGCTGACTCAAGTTTTGCACCGTCCGCCGGCTCGGAGCGGGGAAGCGAAGCCCCCTGAATCCACCTAATAGAGGCTCTGGAAACATAAGCTCCACATATAGCCGCCCTTAGCGACAGAGCACAAGACCCAAAAGCTTGCTTTAAACAGTCTCCAACCTTCTATCCTGCAGGTCCTTCAGAGCCGCACCACCTTCCACCGGGATAGTGGTTTTCTTAGTGACCGCCGAAACCAAGGCATTCACCCTAGGTAGGCGCAAGAAGTCTAGTCCCTCCTGTGGCAGAGGATATAAGCGACCAATAGCCCGTGCCCCTCGCAAGGAAGCCTCCGGGCATTCCTAATCCGACTCCACCATCTGCTTCATTACCCTGAGTATAGGGAAGCACCGGTGGTCAGACTTGAAGCCTTGAAGGAGAGGATCTTCTAAAGGCTCATCTGGGGACACCGGTAAGGCAATATTCAAGACCGATAATGCCTGGGAAATGAGCGGCCCAAGTTCCTCCTTTCTAAAGACCCGAAACATACTGGGATCCTCAGTGGACCCGAATTCAGCCTCGTCCCCGTCTGTAGTCCAATCCAAACCTGGATCCGAGAGGAGCTCCCCCTCTTCCATATCTTGGAGCTCTGAAAGAGGCTGACTAAGGAGATCTGAGCAAATTCTGCTCCGTGGCCCCCTGCCGACGGACCTTCACCCGGATCTGTCAGCGCAGGCTTAGTCAGAGAGACATGCGCAGCATCAGTCTTATGGGACTTTCCCTGATCCAGCTGCCGCTTCACACAATAAGCCCGATGAAGGGCTAAAATGAATTCAACAGAGAAAATTGACCCCAGATTTTTGGATATGTCTGGCAAGGAGAGTGGAGGAGCTTCCTCCCCTTGAACTTGCCTCTTGGAGTTTGCTTTCTTCTTTGCGGGCGTATCCTAAGGAGCTAAGGATATTGGAGCTGCAGCAGCCATGGCTGCCGTTCCCGCCAAAAATGAACCGTTTTGAAGGCCTGCTTCTGAGGCAGAATCCATGCCTGAGAGGCCCTTACCGCCCACAGAGCCAAGCAAAACCAAAGAAACTGTAAAAATACACCAACTAAAATCGGAGGAAGAATAATCGCAGTCAAACCGGCACCCCAGAAACCGCCGCGGGAAAAACACAAATCCTGCTGACTGAAACCAAAAAATGGCCGCCGGCACACACAAAACTAACCAACAAGCTTAAAAATGACCAACCTGATAAGAAATCGCTCTGCTCATTCAGCTCCTGGCACCCACTGCTAGTGGGGAAGGAAGCTGATCACCGGAGGCAGCAGGAAGGTCTCTGGGGCTCCCAGCACCGCACTGCTCTCTGCTCTATTAAACGGCTCTGCCTCTTCAGCCCCGTCCCTCTGAGCACCGCTAAAAATACCTCGGCTGAAATTATAAACTGGCAGGGACCCTGCTAGGACCGCCTGCTCTGTACCACTGCTGAAAGTGCAGAAAATAAACAGATAGCAAGAAAAATTTCTAAGCCTGAAGAATCTGAACGGGGGAGCCAGCCAGGATAACGTCCTTCAGCTGCTGAGGACTGAAAAGACTGACAGTGGCCAGCAGAGGGAGCCAGATGCCAGATCTTTGAAGTTTTAAGATTTCAGTTCTCAGTTGCTGGAGAAGGTTGACAACCCACTTGTTCCTGGACTGGCCCGGAGAGACGATCAGGAATTGGTTGTTTTTTTTTAATCTGTCTGCAGTGTTTTAGAAATTCATATTCAGCATCACTGAACATGTGGAGAGAACATGCCACCAGCATCCATATAGTGTGTGTCTATCCTGAAAACCTGACTGGCTAGGCATGTCCAGAGGGCTGGGTTGAGAACACCTGATCTAGATGTATAGCTAAGCTGATGAACTTAGAACAGCTTTTTTCTGGTTCCAGTTTAAACCGCCTAGTTATATAGAAATTCAGCCACTATCACCACTATATTTATAATAGCTAGGTGAAAACCAGGGGCAGCGGAACACCTTCTTAGTTGGAGGGGCCAGACAAACCAATTTCTAGCCTTGCCCCCAAGCTCTCTATTCCTAATGCTGTGTTGGGCAAAATACTGGTGGGGTCGTGGTCCTGCGGCCCACCCCTTTATGCTGCTTATGGTTAAATACCCTCCCTCTGTCCCGGCATTATCCGGATTATGCCGGAGCATTCAATTCCCTCTCTGAATTGTGTACATGTTTAGCGGTGGCTACTAAACATATAAGTCCCCTTTGAATACTGGCCTGATAGTTCTTAAATTAGGTTAGAAGATGAGCACTAAGCAAGCTACCTTCAAGAACAAAAGCAAAACCATTTGCATGCCTTGAGCTTCCAACCCCCTCCCAACTGGATCAGCAGCCCAACAGATGTAGGACTGTAAACTACAACATACCCCTGCCCTACAGCAGCCTCTACTTCCCACCCTCCTCTCCAAATAGGAGAACAGGATGGAGCTGCTATGGGAACAGTGAGCATGTGCTGGATCATGGTACTGCCCGCAGTGAAATAGTATTGATAGTTCTATATTAGGATGCTATCCCCTAGGAGGCACATGGTACTCCATGAATGCTGTTCTTGATAGTTGCTATTATAGAGCCTATGCAAGTCAAATCAAGAATTAACAGCAAAAATGCAAAACTATAAACAATCATATAATGATCATTTAATACTTCAAAAGCACAATAGTTTGAAAATACTATCATCATATTTGGATTTTAAAGCAAAATAATTGTGGTTTTCGTTATTTGAGAACCATGGTGAGGACCATAATTTAATCTAGAAATGAGGATCTTGAATGCTCAAGTTTCAAAATTGAGCCCGATTTTCAAAATAACCAAAATATGTAATCAAACTCAAATCACAGCAGGCATATGAAGGTTTTGTGAGCATTCACTGCAGATGCACTGACATCACAGCATCTGAGGAACAAATATCAACTTCCCTGGTTTACGAGAAGATGAAATTGTTCCAAAGAGGAGACCAAACGTTTGATGCTGAATTCTTGCATCCACAGGCAAAAAGCTCTATAAATACATAAGTCATACCATATAGAGTATGTTGTTTCTTAAAAACTCTGTATTATCTCTAGTAACCAAATAAAAGATATTGTGATTTTGATTGTACCACTAAGATTTAGGCTAATTGCTCTAAGCAAAACACAAATGCACTAAGAGATGTGAAATTTTCTATTTCTGAACATTTATTCTATCTGTGGAATTACAAGATTGTGTTTTAAGAATCTGCTGCAGATAATATTTGTGATTTCCTGATTGAGAACCTTACCTTCAACTCTTTCACATCTATTGTGCCAATGCCATCGGTATCAAACAGATCAAAAGCCTCTTGGATCTCCTGTTTCTGCTCCTCTGTCAGTTCAGACTTAGGACCAGTCTTTTTTCTCGAAGCTGTACCTACTGATGATTTCTTATAGCCGGAAGCCTAAAAGAACAAAAAATAATTACTTATGTTAAGAAAGAAAAGCTGACTGCTACCAGTGGCTGCTAAAGCAAATTAAAACCAAACATTATGCTCACTGCTGGTTTGCACAACTACATTACTGAGGCTCTTTTATCCTGCAAGAAAATTGTGATGTGGTCTTACGACTCATCATTGCATGGTTACTAGACACGCCAATACCACTGCAACCTCAAGGGCTTATGTACTAAGTTGTATTAAAAACAGACCATTAACATGTGTTTATACCTTTTTTTAATTCAGACAAATCTCCTATAAAACCTCACATTAAAATGTATGTACTAACAGTCATTGAACCTGGTGTTTTGTGGGAGAGCATGCTGATGTGATAACTGACAGAGGTTAATGCAAAGCCTACAATGTCCCCTACACTCCAACAGCATAGTAAGGGCTTCTGAACTGCCCAATCCCCAAGCAACACTCTCTACCTAAAAAAGTCTAGGACCCCTACCTACTGAATCATCAACTGTGTAAAAGCTGAAGAGGAACAAAAGACACTTCTGCCTCTCCATGCAAAATAACACTAACTGATCTCATGCACTCCTTTGCCCTTAAAGTTTCAGTCAGGATAGGGTGCCTTCCTTAATTTAAACTGGCATTTCTAATCTTCTTAATTTAGGAAGTTCAAGGAAGACTACAATATATGAGTGAGGCCCGAAAAACAGGAACTTAAAAGGGCACCGATAATTTTTGGACTCTTTGACTAAAGAGCTAAACTTGAAAGTGGCAGCAAAAACTGTGTTGGGACTATACTGACCTTTTTACTGTGAAATCTGGATAGAAAGCAGGAGGATCAAGCAGAAAGGTGGCAGCCAGCAGGAAAAATAATGGGAAGTTGAATGGCTGTGTTTCTGGACTTTTGTGAGTGAAACTACAGAGATTTTGAATGGAAAAATTGTAAAAATGTTTCCTACCTTTTGAAAAATTGGCAGTTTCCCGCTGGTGGGCTCAGGAACACACCTGTGCTGGGATGTGTGTGCTAACAATGTGGGAGCATGCATCAAGGAGTGACTTCAGAGAACACATGTGCTAGTCCACCCTGAGAGCATTAAAACTTGTGCAAGAGGGCAGCATTCTTAAACTGTGCCCTGTAAGATCGGCGCCACTGCAAAGGGTCCTAAACCCATACAGCGAGGAGTCTTTAAGCAGCCTGAATGAGCTACTGGGCCTTGAGCCAGACAGTGGACTGTCACTGACTGGAGCGCCAACAAGATAAAGAGAGCTACTGATCAAAGCAACCCAGAATCCTCAGGTCCCTGTGGAATTGCTCACCAAAATATCACTTCACTGGAAGCCCAAGTTTCGTTTAACCATCGAAGAAGTGCCAATGGGCCATGTTCAGTGTATACATTGCTACCACGAGCCTGCCCCTGTACCAGTGAATTCTGCAATGTCATTTCTCTCATGAGCAGTTCTTCGATTTGATGAGTCTTCAGACTCCCTATGGGGGAATCCAACAGTCTTCCTCAGAGCTGCTAGAGTCAGAAGCTCAGTACAGAAGACTGGGTTGCTGAAGTTAGAGCACTGTCGAGTCAGTGGAGTCACAGCACCAGCAGTGCTGGAGACATTGATTGCACTGACTATTCCTACTACTCCTACACCACATTTATAAAGCGCTACAAGGCAAATGCAGCGCTGTACAGACATATATAAAGACAGTCCCTGCTGTCATGAGGTGCAGCGGTCAGAGCCCATGGAGATAGGGGATTCTGAACAAAACGGAGCTAACTTTGACAGCTCAGAGATACACATGGCCAAAGGTTGCCATAGGAACTATACACAAGCTATTTCACGTGGTGTAGGGGAACGCCCAGACTCAAAGCTAGCTCGTGGCTCATCAGGGGATGAGGGGCAGCTGACAAGGGGCAGAGCCAACATCACAAGCTACGCAGTTAAAAATCACTCACCTGAGAGTAGTGCAGAAGCGGCTAAAGGGAGAACTGCAAAAGAGAGAACTGCTGAGGAGAGACGTGCTGGCAGGGAGAGAAGTCCCGATAACAGGAGAACTCCAAGCAGGGAGAGAAGGATCTCCATGCTGGTTAAAACCAATTGCTGACCAAAGGAGACTACCAGGGAGGTGCAGTGCTGAGAAACCCAGGAAGGGCTGTTTGGAAGAGCAGTGCACAGCTGACCAGTGCTTCCGAGAACCTTGCTACAGAGGAAGCAGAGGTAGTAGCTCTGAGGCCAGGCTAAGGCAGGACCAGTCACCCAGCACAAGGTACCAAGCAGGAGAAAACCATTATCCTGAAGATAATTTGGTGCCGAGGAGAAAGCTCAAACAGACACGGAGTGAAAAGCCTTCCCACGAGCAGAGCTGTGCTCGAGGGAGGAACGTTGAAGGGAAACTGCTGAAAGGTAACCTTATTCTTCCTAATAGAAGAAGCTTAGACTATAGCAGTCAGCCCTGTACTTATCAAGAATTATGTGCTGCCTCTGAGAGAGACTATAGTAATTACGGTATTTACCCATGCACCTCTAGGCTGGTGGGGGAAGGGAACTCCCAAAGCTATAGACAGGAACTCAGCAGTCAGAACAGAAGTTTCACTCACCGGGAAACTTACCCAGATATAGAAGAGATGCAATGTGATCCATGTGAGGAGTCTAACGGTGATATTTACATGGACTGTACATATACCTTATCTGATAGCATATCTTCTCTATGCCGAAGAGCTGTAGGAGCTAATTCATAAAGAAAACAGACAGGAAGAGTTTTGTGAAGGAAACTGTTTTCTTTTACCATTTTTGCCTCCATTGTGAAAGCTGAAGATAAGCATATCCTTTGTTCAAATGTTTCTTTAACTTTGATACCAGACGTATGGTTTTTGTGTTGCCTTATTTCATTGTGTGAAAATCCAACCCTGGGAAGGGAATAAATCCTGTTTAAATCCTTATCACTCCGACTACAACTACTTTCTTTTTGCTAAAGTTGTGGAACTACAAATCCCAGAGGGCATTGCCAAGCCTCTCTACTATACTCCACAGCTATTAAAGAACTTACCCTGCTAATCCACCCATGCCTATGGCCTCTGGGGGGTGAGTGGGCGACATCGCTCGTTAGAGCTTACAGTCTAATTAAGACAGACAAGATAAAAGATAAGAATAAGGGGAAAATCAAAGGGCGAGGAGATATAAGGAATAAGGTGTCAGGATCCAAAAGCAGCTTCAAAGAGGTGAGCCTTCAGTATGGACTTGAAAAGGGGCAGAGATGAAGCCTGATGCACAGAATCAAGGAGCCTGTTCCAGGCATAAGCAGCAGCAAGATGAAAGGACTGAAGTCTGGAGCTAGCAGTGGAAGAAAAATGAAAAGAGAGAAGCAAGCCAGTAGAAGAGCGAAGTTCACAAGGAGGGGTGTAGGGAGAGAGGAAAGGTAGTGAGGAGCAGAAGAGTGAATGCACTTATAGGTCAGAAGAAGCAGCTTAAATAGTATACGGAAACGGAAAGGAAGCCAGTGAACTCATTTGAGAAGAGCAATTATACGTGTATAATCGAGGCTGGCGAAGTGGTCACACAGCAGAGTTCTGAACAGATTGAAGGGGTGAGGTGGCTAAGAGGAAGACCAGCAAGAAGGAGGTTACAATAGTCGAGACGGGAAGTAATTAGAGAGTGGACAAGTGTTTTAGTAGTGTGCTCAGAAAGGAAGGTGAAATTAGGCCTTACCTGCTAATTGACGTTTCTTGAGTCCCGCACCTGTGGGTTGTGTCATCTCACCAGCAGCTTGGAAACTGAGCATGTCACGTTTGATGGCATCAGGATATACATACCGGTGGCACCTCCCACCGCAACCAGCATTCTATTGACAAAGCAGACTAATGAAAGCAACTTCAGAAACAATTAATCCGAACTATATACACTGCACTCCCCCTCAGACAGAAAACCAGCCCCCGCCTGAGAGAGATATCGCTTACTACCTTGAAACCTCTGCTGCAGGTCTCACCTGAACACTCCCAACTGCGCTGAGTCAAACTTCACAAGCTGCTCCTTTGTCCAACTTCAATGCTTCTACTCCATGACTGCGCCTTTGGCCCCCACTATGTGCTAACGCTCTTCAGGACTGAAGACATCTATAGAGACAAGAGAAAAACAGAATACCCTGGGTGGGATCGGGACTGGACTGGACTCACTCAAGGAATGTCAATTAGCAGGTAAGGCCTAATTTCACCTTTACGTTCCTCCAGTCCAGTCCCACACCTGTGGGATGTACCATAGCAATACTAAACCTGGGAGGAACCCGCAAGACCAGCCCTAAGAACCGCCGCTCCAAACTGTGCATCCCCTGCCGCTTGAACATCCAGCCTATAATGCTTAACGAACATATGCAGAGACGATCAGGTTGCCACCCTACAAATGTCTTCTGGCAATACCAACCACGACTCCACCCATGAGGTGACCTGTGCCCGAGTCGAATGCGCTCTCAAACTGACTGATAACTGCCTGCGCATCAGTAAATAGGCCAAGGATATGGCCTCCCTCACCCAACAGGAGATGGAAGTCTTCGAAGCTGCCTCACCTTTGCTTGCTCCTCTAAACAACAGGCTGTCTGCTTCGAACGTTTTCTTTAAATACCGCTGTAAGACTCAATGGACATCCAACCGGTGAAGAAGCAGATCCAGCACGGTTCCCCCTGCTCCCGAAAAAACACCAGAAGTGTTACAGACTGATTCATATGAAAAACAGAGGACTTTAGGCAAAAAGGAGGGAACTGGTCTCAGGACCACCTTTTCCTTAGTCAACGCCAGAAGGACTCTCTGAACAACAATGCCTGCAGTTCCGCTGAACAGATCGCTACCAAGAACACAGTCTTCAGCGTAAGATCCTTTAAAAGTACACACACCCAGTGGTTCAAATAGTGGCTCTGTCAATACCGACAACACCAGATTGATATTCCAAGGAGGAAATACTGTCTGCAACGGAGGACACTCCTGTTTCACTGCCCGGAGAAACCTAACAACATCCGGATGTGCCACTAGGGACCCGCTTGCACTCTTCCCTGGTAGCAGGAGATAGCAGCGAGCTACACTCAGAGGATGCTACAGGAGAGCCCCTTATAGAACCCAGCATGCAGAAATGCTAGCACTTCCGGCACTGACGCAGACAGCGGTCGATAGTGGTAACCGGCACACCAGTCCTCAAACAAACACACACTCTCCACATTCTGAAATAAGCTAAAGATGTTGAATGCCGCCTAGCCTTCAGAAACATGGCGATTACCTGAGATGAGTTCCCAACGGAGCAACCGTGCCGGCTCAATAGGCAAGCCATAAGTGAGAATCGATCCACTTGTGACTTCCGAATGGGACCCCGAGATAACAGGTCTGGTTGAGGCAGTAGCCTCCAACTGTAAGTTGCAGCAATTCAGCATATCACAGGCAACGAGGCCAGTTGGGCTCAATCAGCAGCATGCGACCCTCTATCCGCTGTATGACTCGCCCTATGAGCGCCCACAGTGGAAACACAGAGGATCCCCTCCGTCAGCCACCACTGAACCAGGGAATCGAGTCCTTTGGACATGTGTTTTCTGCACCTGCTGAAAAATCCTGCTGCCTTGGGCGATTCGAACATCGCCATCAGGTCCATAATCGGCTGACCCCACTGTCAGACCAGAAGAGCAAACACTGTCGTGGAGGGACCATTCCACCGGTTTCAGCCGAACCTGGCTGAGATAATCGCTGCCACATTATCCTTCTGTGCTACATGTGCTGCCGATAAGACCTGCAGATTTGCCTCCACCAAGGTCAACAAACGGGCCCACTTTGGCTTCCAAGTCCCCACTGCTTGTTCCACCCTGGCGATAAACATACACTACCGCAGTAGCATTGTCGGCGAACACTTGTACTGCCTGGCCCTGAAGGAGAGGCCAAGAATATCACTCAACTTTAGACGGTTGATTGACCAAGCAGCATCCTGCACCAAGCACCGCCCTTGTGCGATGCAACCCTCGCAGTGAGCTCCCCAGGCCCTCAGACTGGCATCTTTCATCAAGGGAACCCAGCAGGGACTTTCCAGAGGCATGTCCGCCCGCAATTGTCGCCCTCTAGCCACCACTGGAGCGACCTGTGGGCACTCGCTGGGCATGGTAATGCGAGCGAGAGCAGATGATACTACATGGACAACCTTCTCAATAGGCTCTTCTGTAGTGGCCGTATGTGTGCCCAGAGCACAAGCTCGATTGTGGCTGCTATCGAACCCAAAAGCTGCAGATAATGCCAAGTCATTGGAATCTACCTTCTGAAAAACTTTCTGATCTGCGCCTGCAAAGTGGGCACCCGAGCCTCTGGCAAGGATACTTGTCCTATCGCTGTTTGATCTGACTCTTTGCAAAGTTTATGACCCATCTGAGACTCTGCAGATATGCAATCACTCTTGCTGCGACACACTCGCTTTTGCTCTTTGACTTTGCCCATATGAGCCAACCATCAAGATATGGATGCACGACGATATCCTCCTGCCGCTACCACCGCCATCACCTTTGTAAATATGAACATAAGAGCATAAGATATGCCATACTGGGTCAGACCAAGGACAATCGAGCCCAGTATTCTGTTTCCAACAGTAGCTAATCTAGGTCATATGTACCTAGCAGTTTCCCCAAAAGACACAGATTCCACAATGCTTGTATTGGGTCATGGGTCCTTTTTAATAATGGTTTATGGACCTTTCCTCCAGGAACTTTTCCAAACCTTTTTTAAACCCCACTACACTAACAGCTTTTACCACATCCTCTGGTAACAAATTCCAAAGTCTGATTACACGTTGAGTGAAAAAATATTTTCTCTTATTAGTCTAAAATAGTTTACCCTGTAGCTTCACTGCATGTCCCCTAGTCTTCCTATATTCTGATAACATAGAACAAATCGATCAAAGTTTACCCGTTCCACTCCGTTCATTAATTTATAGACTTCTATCATATCTCCCCTCAGCCGTCTCTTTTCCAGGTTAAAGAGCCCTAACCTTTTTAGCCTTTCTTCATAGGAGTATCCATCCATCCCCTTTACCATTTTGGTGGCTCTTCTCTGAACCTTTTCTAATAACGCTATATCCTTTTTTAGATACGGCAACCAGAATTGCACACAATATTCAAGGCGCGGTCACACCATGGAACGATACAGAGGCATTATAATATCCTTTGTTTTAATTTTCCATTCCTTTCCTTATGATACCTAGCATTCTATTTGCTCTCTTGGCCGCCGCTGCACACTGGACAGAGGGTTTTAACATGTTATCCACAATAACGCCTAAATCTTTTTCCTGGGTGGTAGTTCCTAATGTGAAACCTTGCATCGTAATAATTTAACTAGCAATGTATATATGTTCTAATATGTTATACTTGTAATGTTACAATTTTCCTTGTAATTTATAATTATCTGTTCTATGTAAAATGTCCTGGTATATCTCATACCAATTAACCTACTGTTACATGTAAACCGCACTTGAAACAAGGGAAAGAGCGGTATATAAATAACTGTTAAATAAATAAATAAATAAATAAATCGTGTAACCATAGTTTGGGTTGTTCTTGCCTAGGTGCATAATTTTGCACTTGTCCACATTAAATTTCATCTACCTTTTTGATGCCCAATATTCCAATTTATCAAGATCCTCTTGCAATTTTCCACAATCCTCATGGGTTTTAACAACTTTAAATAGTTTGGTGTCATCTGCAAATTTGATAACCTCACTCGTTATTCCTTTTCCAGGTCATTTATAAATATGTTAAAAAGCAGCGGACCCAACAAAGATCCCTGTGGTACACCACTATTCACCTTTCTCCATTGGGAAAACTGGCCATTTAGCCCTACCCTCTGCTTTCTATCTTTTAACCAGTTCCTGATCCACAATAGTACACTGCCTCCTATCCCATGACTCTTTAGTTTTGCCAAAAGTCTCTGATGAGGGAGTTTGTCAAAGGCTTTCTGAAAGTCCAGATACACTATATCAACCGACTCACCTTTGTCTACCTGTTTATTCACACCTTCAAAAAAACATAATATAGTAAGACAAGATCTTCCTTGTCTAAAGCCATGTTGGCTGTCTCCCATTAGGCCATGACTATCTACATGCTGAGTAATTTTGTTCTTTATGATGGTTTCTACCATTTTCCCCGGTACTGACGTCAGGCTCACCGGTCTGTAGTTTCCCGGATCACCACTGGAACCCTTTTTAAAAATTGGCGTTACATTGGCCATTCTCCAATCTTCAGGTATTACAGATGATTTTAATGATAGTAATCTGTGAACTAATAGCAGGTCAGCAATCTCATATTTTAGTTCTTTCAACACCCTTGGATGTATACCATCCGGTCCAGGTGATTTGCTACTCTTCAGTTTATCAAATAGTTGTAATACATCTTCCCGGTGTAGCGATATTTCTTCCAATTCTTCTGCAGTATCACCTTTAAATACCACTGTAGTCATAGATAACATCCCTACATCTTCCTCAGTAAAGACCGAAGCAAAGAATTCATTCAGTCTCTCCGCTATAGCCTTGTCCCCTCTTACTGCCCCTTTTACCCCTCTATCATCTAATGGACCAACTGACTCTCTTACAGGTTTTTTGCCATGAATGTACTTGAAAAATTCTTTATTATGCTTTTTTGCTTCCACAGCAAGCTTCTTCTCAAATTCTCTCTTTGCCTGCCTTATCAATGCCTTGCATTTAACTTGCCAGTGCTTGTGCTGTTTCCAGTTTTTGTCATTTGGCTCTTTTTTCCATTTCCTGAAAGATGCTTTTTTGGCAACAGCAGCCTCTCTGACCTCAACTTTAAACCATGCTGGCAGTTTTTTGGATTTCCTTCCACTTTTCTTAAGTGGAATATAGCTGGTCTGGGCTTACAAGATAGTATTTTTAAACACCCCCCAAGCTTGATGTAAGTCTTTAACTTTGCAACTGCTCCTTTTAGATTTTTCGTAACTATTTTCCTCATTTTATCATAGTCTCCCTTTCGAAAGTGAAAAGGTGGTACTGTGGATTTCCTTACCATCCCTCCTCCATTAATTAAATCAAACGCGATCATGCTGTGATCACTATTGCCAAGTGGCCCCAACACCCTTATCTTTTGCACCAGATCTGGTGTTCCACTAAGGACTAGGTCCAATGTGACTTCCCCTCTGGTTGGTTCATTAACCAGCTGCTCTAAGAAGCAGTCCTTTATTTCATCTAGAAACTTTATCTCCCTAGCATGTCCTGCTGTGACACTGACCCAGTCAATACCAGGGTAATTGAAATCACCCATTATTATTACTGTGCTGTAACTTTTGTTAGCTTCCTTGATTTCTTTGAGCATTTCATCACCCATTTGCTCATTCTGGCCAGGCAGTCGATAGTACACCCCCACCGCCATCACCTCCCCCTTTTTACATGGAATTTCAATCCATAGAGATTCAAAAGCAATTTTTGTTTCCTGCAAAACTTTAATCCTTTCTGACTCAATGCCCTCTCTAACATAACGCCTCCACCAATTTGATCAGTTCTATCATTACGATATAGTTTGTACCCAGGTATCACAGTGTCCCACTGGTTGTCCTCCTTCCACCATGTCTCTGAGATTCCAATCATACCTAACCTTTCATTTAGTGCTCATGTCTCCCCAATCCCCCAGGAAACCCTCCTCCGCCGATCTCGACTCTGCCTCGCAAATGCAGAAGAATCCAGCACTGGACCCCCTACGAGAACCAGACCCAAGCAGATGGACTTGGGGGTCATAATGCCTCTTCTTGCAATCACGCTGTTTTTTTAGGGGGGTTTACACCAATTGTAAGGCCAAGAAAAATCCCCAAGCAGTAGGCAGCACCCAAGGCACCACCGACTTATACTGCTGTCACCAAAACCCCTTTATTCTCTGCTGGGTTCTGTTCCATGCAGCCCCAAACAAAATAAATGCATGCCAGTTTTAGGTAGCAGTGGGTTCATGGACGCAGGGAGAGCAAATACCAGCAAAAAAATGAAAGTGAAAAAAGCCAGGACTAAAGTTAGAAAGAAAATGAAAGGAAAAAAACCCACAGGCTCCCCAAAGGGCCACCACTCCCTGCAGGAAAAAAATGGCCCTGAAGCTTGTGCTGCCTACACCGAGCTCCCCATGCTGCCGGCTAACAGGCACTCACTGCACACATTTAATTCTGCCACAGGCACTCCAGACCAGACACTCAGCTTCCTGAAGAGCTTCGGTGGCGTCAGGAGTATAACGGAAGCAAGCCTGCTGCCCCTTTCTCCTCCCCACCTCACTGCAGGTGAAGCACGTCTGTAGAAGAGGACACCGGCATGATCCCCTCTCCCAAGCTAGGATCGCCTGCCATCCAACTGCCCTTCCTAACCCCACAGAAGGCTGTCGGTTCAAACCATTGCAGCCTGTTAGTCCGGTGAGCGTTTCGGGTTTTTTTTTTTGTTTTGTTTTTTAAAAGAACTTAGTTGAAAGTATACAAAAGAGGAATCAGCCCTTTACTGCAGGCTGCTGTCTGAGGGACTCATTCTAACTAGAAAATCCCAATTAAACCAGATCTTTTGAACTTGTGTTTCCTTATCTGTTCCTTTAATGAGTCTGCCTGTGGAATCACCTCACCCCAGCTGTCTGGAGACTGAGATACTAGTTGTGGTGGGAGGTGCCACTGGTATCTATATCCTGATGTCAAACGTGACATGCTCAGTCTCAAAGCTGCTGGTGAGCTGATACTAACCACAGGTGCGGGACTGGACTGGAGGAACGATAAGGAAGGGGTGAATTTTGTTAATGTTATAGAGAAAGAAACAGGTTTTAGCTATCTGATGGCTATGTGAGGAGAAGAAAAGGGAGGAATCAAAGACGACCCCAAGATTGCGTGCTGAGGAAATTGGAAGTAGAAGAGCGTTATCCATAGAGAAAGAGAAAGGCGGGAGGAAGATTTAGGGGGGAAAAATAAGCAGTTTTGGCGGTGAGACATCCAGGTGGTGATGTTAGACAGGCAGGCAGAGATGTGGGTCTGGAGCATCGAAGAGATATCAGGTGTAAAAAGATAGATCTGAGAACAATCACCATAAAAATATAGTGCACCTGGATTTTCAGAAAGCCTTTGACAAGGTCCCCCATGAGAGACTCTTAGCGAAATTAAAAAGTCAGGGAATAGGAGACAGTGTATTACTGTGAATCAGGAACTGGTTAAAAGATAGAAAGCAGAGGAGTAGGGCTAAATGGCAGTTTTTCCCAATGGAGAAAGGTAAATAGTGACTACCCTAGGGATCTGAGCTGGGTCCGCTGCTTTTTAATGTATTTGTAAATGACCTGGAAATGGGAACAACAAGTGAGGTAATCAAATTTGCAGATGACACAAATTATTCAAAGTTGTTAAAACACAAGAAGATTGTGAAAAATTGCAAGAGGACCTTGATAAATTGGAAGACTGGACGTTCAAATGGCAGATGACAATTAATATGGACAAGTGCAAAGTTCTCCTAGGACAAGCAGGATGCATCAGCCACACCTGGTGACGTCATCCGACGGCGCCATGACGGAAGTGCTCTCTAGCTCAGAGCTTCTGAGCATGTAGGTGGTCCCACCTCCCCCGGCCCGCCCCTAGCCGGCCAGTTTCTTTCCTTCCGCCTTTGCCTCAAGACAGATTTCTAAGCTCTCCAACAGAAGACGATTATCCATGCCTAAACCAGGATTTAAAAAGTGTCTACACTGCAGTAGGAAAATGAATATTACAGATACTCACCAGCTTTGCATCAAATGTCTGGGGACTTATCAGGTGGATAACTGTGCCAGCTGCTCTCGGATGTCCCCCAGGGCAAGGAAGCACCGTAAGCACTCCCTGAAGGATCTACTCTCCTCCTCTGCGGCCTCGCATAAATCCTCTGCTAACCGGACTCCAGAGCATTCCACAAGTAAGGACTTCCCCGGATCTGATGAACCGTCCACCTCTACTGTGCGCTCCGGTTCGGAGAAGCGTCCCAGAACCGAGGCAGGAGAAGCGCCGCCCACCCCGGCCTCCTCCTCTCATCGGGGTTCAAGCGCTCCTTCCATTTCTCTTCAAACCGCTTCCGGAGAGGCCTCTACCCTCAGGGTAAGCCCCCCCCCCTCTGCAAGCAGCTACCCAGGCCATTCTTCCCGGCCATGCGGTTCCCCTGCAGCCTCTCAAAATGGCGCCGCCCTCGTGGCCCCGCCTGGCTCCTCCTCCGGACACGCCCGCTCAACCCTGATTGGCCGCAGCGGTTCCTGCCCCGCCTGATCCAGCGATCGGCGCCGACAGCCCTCCCCCCTGCCCAGCACGTCGTTCTCCCGTGCTGATGAGGAGATTCAGAGCGGCGTGGGGGACAGACACCGCGCGGAGATGGATCTTCGGCGCGGGAGCAGCAAGCACCGCGCAGACGGCGATTCCCGCTCTGCATCTCAGGGCTGACAGGGGAGCCGCGATCAACGCTCCGGGCACCGCTACGACAGCAGGGAATCCCTCGGTCAGCACGGTGACAGCGGTAAGGGTAAGAAGAGCACAGCCAAACGCAGAAAGCATAGATCTCCGTCGGGGGCACGGGAATCCCTCAGCGGGTCACCCCGTAGCCACAAGAGAAGCAGAAGATCCAGCTCCGACCGCAGCAGAAGGCACAGGAGCAGCCGGTCTTCAGAGTCCACCTCCTCTGCCATTCTCCACCTTCTCACTCGCCTTGTGGAACAGACTGCCCCCCCGCGGCTGGACCAGGAGCGGGTGGCGCCCACACACAGGTCACCTGTGGCCCTGCCTGGCGCGGAGCGGTCCCCCTCTCCACAATTCCCTAGCCTGTCGCCCTCCAGAGCGCGGACTCCTTCCCCAGCAGCGTCTAGAGCTCGGGACCCTTCCCCAGCACAGCTTGACTCAGAGGGGAGCGATGCGGAGGAGCTGGGACCAGGTTCTGACACCTCCAAGAACCTAGCTGATGAGACGGAGGATCCACCGGCACCAGTGCCCGAGGACCTCACATACCCAAAATTCCTTAGGAAAGTGGTTTCCAAACTGGGGCTGGCCACAGAGGAAATGCCAGAGGAGAAGGAACCGGAGGTCATGAAGTACCTCAACGGCCCTAGACCAGCCATGGCTCTTCCCCTCCACCGCAAGTTGAAGGACAAGCAGCTGGCCCTTTGGCAATCCCCAGCCTCTGGCCAAGCCTGCTCCAGACGCCTGGACAGCAAATACATCGTCCACATGGCACCAGGCTTCAACAAGCCTCAGCTACCCCACCAGTCAATCGTGGTGGCATCAGCACTGAAAAGATCTAAGTCAGCGCGTGCCCAAGCCAACCACCCGCCAGGCCGTGACCCCAAGCGGCTGGACGACGTGGGGAGGAAAGTGTTTCTAGGAGCCATGCTCAGCGCCAAGATAGCAGCACATCAATTTCAGCATGTCCTATTCCAAGACGCTCTCCTGGCTGACCTCAAAAGCCAGCTGCAGGATCTTCCCAAGGATTCACGTACATCTGCCACAACCTCCATGCAGGAACTAGCTGAATGCAGCAAGCACCTGATGAGTACAGCCTTCGATGCCTTTGATACGGCTGTCCGGACAGCGGGCACAGCCATATCTGCCCGTCGCTGGGCATGGCTTCGTGCGTCAGGACTCTCGGACAATACCCACGACAGAATTGCGGATGCACCCTGCTCGGGTGACTCCCTTTTTGGGGACAAAGTCGCCGACACGGTTAACGGTCTAAAAGACGACTGCACCACTCTGAAGACTCTGACTGCGGACGGACTCGAACGTCCCTCCTGGTCACAGAAAGGGAGCTATTTCCGAAAGCCCTTTTCCTCTTCAAAGCAATATTATGGTTCTAACCGGCAGTGGCAGGCGCCCAGATTCAAGCAGAACTACCAAAAGTCGTCCTTTCAGAGGCAGCAACCGCACCAACGAAAACAGAAACAGACCAACCCTCCGCATTCGGGGAAAGACACCTCCTCCTTCTGACTACCCGGCCGAGCTGGGCCCGGCACTGGATCCAGCGGGCCCCCCAGTTGGGGGTCGCCTGTCCCAATTCCTCTCGGCCTGGCAGGAGATCACTACGGACAAGTGGGTCCTTCAGACAGTCCAGTCGTGCTACCGCTTGCACTTCTCCTCCCTTCCACGGCAGCACAAGCAACCCACCAGTCAGCCTCCACCGCATTTGGAGAAACCACTTTCGGACCTCCTACAACAACTTCTCCTGGCCCGGGCGATAGAGCCAGTGCCCCAGGGCGAAGCCAACACTGGCTTCTACTCCCGGTACTTCCTTATCCCCAAGAAGTCAGGGGGCCTGCGTCCCATCCTGGACCTCCGAAAGCTGAACAACTTCATTGTGAGGGAAAAGTTCAGGATGTATTCGCTCAATTCCATCCTTCCCCTCATCAGTGCGGGAGACTGGATGGCTACACTGGATCTACAAGATGCTTACTCACACATCCCGGTTCACGCCACTCACAGGAAGTTCCTGAGATTCATAGCACTGGGAGGCCATTACCAGTATAGAGTCCTACCCTTCGGTCTATCCCCAGCACCCAGAGTATTCACGAAGTGCGTGGCGGTAGCCGCTGCACACCTCCGCAAACAAGGCGTCGCCATCTTTCCCTACCTGGACGACTGGCTGCTGTCGGCGAATTCTGCCCCCGAGCTCCGCAGGGCCGTACGCAGGACTGTACGCCTACTAGTCAGATGGAGATTCCTTCTCAACAAAGAAAAGTCCAGATTGGAACCAGTGCAACGTACGGAGTTCATCGGGGCGATCATCGATACCAAGGCCTGCAAGGCCTTCCTACCCCAGCTCCGGATCAGTACCATTGTGCAATTGGCCAGGAAAGTGTCGGCGGCGAAACAGACCTCGGCCCGCGAGACCCTGCGCCTGCTAGGCCACATGGCTGCGACAACTTCGGTCCTCCCGTGGGCGAGGCTCCATATGCGCATCCTTCAGTGGCACCTGCGGGCTCACTGGAAGCAGCTCTCCCAACCACTCAGTACCCGCATTCCAGTCACAGTCAATGTTATCCAGAGCCTCCGTTGGTGGACAAACCCAGCCAACCTCTCGGTGGGCAAGTCTCTGCAATCCCAGCATTCATCAACTCATCCTCACCACGGATGCATCCGCCACGGGATGGGGGGGCTCATCTTCTGCATCTCAGCACGCAGGGAGCCTGGACCAGAGAGGAGCAAGCCTTCCACATCAATGTTCTCGAACTCCGAGCTGTCAAATACGCCCTCCAGACCTTCATGCCGCACCTGGCGGGGAAGACAGTCTTGGTGCAGACAGACAACCAGGTGACCATGTTCTACATAAACAAGCAAGGGAGCACGGGATCCCGTTCGCTATGCAAGGAAGCCCTCGAGACATGGGCCTTAGCGCTAGCCAACAACTGCGTCCTGCAGGCAACTTACCTCCCCGGAGATCAGAACTCCTTAGCGGACAGACTCAGCAGACAGCTGCAACCTCACGAGTGGATGTTGCACATGGAAGTGGCCTGCAACCTCTTCCAGCGCTGGGGAGTTCCCCAGATCGACCTCTTTGCGACCGAAGCGAACACCAGATGCCCCTTGTTCTGCTCCAAGCACCACTCGCAGCAGAGAGTAGCTTCGGATGCGTTTGCCATTCCGTGGGGAACTTGGGAATTGGCATACGCCTTTCCTCCAACACCTCTCATGACAACCACGATACAGCGCATCATCAAGGAGAAAGCGCACGTTATTCTGATCGCCCCCTATTGGCCAAGACAGATGTGGTTCTCACTACTGCTGCAGCTCGCTCAAGAACCTCCAATTCGGCTGCCACGGAGACCAGACCTATTGACCCAGAACGAGGGCAGAACCTGGCACCCCAACCTCCAGACGCTAGCCTTGACAGCCTGGAGGCTGAAAGGATAACCTTCAACGACTCACACCTATCCGCGGATGTGCAGCAGATTGTCCTGGCTTCCCGGAGACCGTCAACCCGAAAGGCGTACAGTCTGAAGTGGAAACGTTTCACTATATGGTGCAAGGACCACGGAGTCCATCCAGCCTCTTGCCCCATACCCACTATCTTACAGTATCTCGCCTTCCTCTTCAAATCCGGCTTGAAACCACAATCCATCAAGGTACACCTTGCGGCCATTGTCTCTCTGCATGAGCGTCCAGAAGACCCAATTTCAGGCTCCATAGCCACTCTTCCCATTGTGACGCGTTTCATGAGGGGGCTACGAAATCTGCAACCCCCGGTACAGAAGCCGGTACCCTCGTGGGACCTCAACGTCGTTCTGCAACAGCTCATGCAGGAGCCGTTCGAACCGTTGTCCACAGCTGCCGGAAAATATCTTTCCTGGAAGACCCTTTTCCTCGTTGCCATCACCTCAGCTCGGAGGGTGAGCGAGCTTCAGGCCCTAGTGGCACACCCGCCATACACAAAACTTTACCACAACCGAGCATCCCTTCGGACTCACCCCAAGTTTGTGCCAAAGGTCGCCTCCATTTTTCACATCAACCAGACAGTGGAGCTGCCATCCTTCTTCCCAGCCCCACACGCATCTCCCGAAGAACAACGTCTTCACTCCCTTGATTGCGTACGCGCCCTGTGCATCTACATCGACAGGACGTCAGCCATTCGGCTGGGGACCCAGCTCTTCGTCTCCTTCGACCCGAACAAACCAGGGAGACCTGTCACCAAGCGCACACTCTCCCATTGGATCTCTGCCTGCGTTGCCTTTTGCCTGCAAAAGGAGGGCGCACTCCCATCTAACCGGGCAAGTGCGCACCAGCTCCGCGCTATAGCCGCTTCTCTAGCCTGTGCACAGGAGATTCCGGTGAGCGAAATTTGCAAGGCCGCCACCTGGTCCTCTCAGCTAACCTTCCAGAAGCACTACTGCCTTGACCTCCACGCAGAGACCGACGGCTCCTTTGGCCGAGCTGTCCTATCCGCGGCTACGGCACACTTGGGCATGGGCCCTGTGGAACCAACCCAAGGCTGAGCCGAGAGCGAGAGGCCAGACTTCAGCTACTGTTACCAGTCGCTAACCAGACACTGACGCTGTTGCACACTGTTGTTTGCACTGTTTGTTTTATTGCACTGTCAAATTGATTGCACAGTTATGGGCTACCTCTTGCAATTGCACAAATGTTATGGTACTGTTGTTGTGTTGCACTGTCTGTCACATTGCACTGTCAATTGATTGCACTGTTAATATCTACCTCTGCATGTTGTACAGAAGGGGATGGTTTCTCTCACGGCACTTCGCCTAGGAGTTGAAATTCTGTATTACCGTGTTCTTCAATAAACACCATTGCTGTTTCAACGCATGCCTCCCTCATTCTCCTCAGCGTGTATGCTTAGCTTGGGAGACACCAGGTGTGGCTGACGCATCCTGCTTGTCCTAGGAGAAAACAGAGTTACTTACCTGTAACGGAGTTCTCCGTGGACAGCAGGATAAGTCAGCCACACGATCCCACCCGCCTCCCCTGCATGAGGGTGGCCTGCGCTCCCCGCACCTAGCCGCAAGGGCATAGCTAGTCACTCACTGGCCGGCTAGGGGCGGGCCGGGGGAGGTGGGACCACCTACATGCTCAGAAGCTCTGAGCTAGAGAGCACTTCCGTCATGGCGCCGTCAGATGACGTCACCAGGTGTGACTGACTTATCCTGCTGTCCACGGAGAACTCCGTTACAGGTAAGTAACTCTGTTTTATGCATCTAGGAAAGAACAATCCAAACTATAGTTACACTATGCAAGGTTCCACATTGGGAACCACTACCCAGAAAAAAGATTTAGGCAACATGGATAACATGTTGAAACCCTCTGCCCAGTGTGCAACGGCAGTCAAAAAGGCAAATAGAATGCTATGAATCATAAGGAAAGGAATGGAGAATAAAACAAAGAATATTATAATGCCTCTATATTGTTCCATGGTGCGACCGCACCTTGAATATTGTGTGCAGTTCTGGTCACTGTACCTTAAGAAGGATATAGAGGAATTTTAAAAGGTACAGAAAAAATAGCCAACAAAATTGTCAAGGGGATGGAATGCTATCCTTATGATGACAGGCTTAAAGGTTTAGGGCTCTTCAATCTGGAAAAGAGATGGCTGAGGGGAGATATGATAGAGGTCTATAAATTAATGAATGGAATGGAACGGGTAAACATAGGTCGATTGTTTATGCCATCAAAATGTAGAAAGACTAGGGCACATGCAATGAAATTATTGTGTAACCTGTTTAAGGCTAATAAGAGAAAATATGTTTTTTCATTCAATGCATAAATAAAAATTCTGGAATTCATTACTGGAGAATGTAGTAAAAGCTGTTAGTGTAGCTGGGTTAAAAAAAAAAAAGTTTGGACAGGTTCCTGGAGGAAAGGTCCATAAACCATTATTAAAGAGGACCCGGGAAATCCACTGCTTGCCCCAATACAAGCATTGTGGAACCTGTGTGTCTTTTTGGGAAACCACTAGGTACTTGTGACCTGGCTTGGCCACTGCTGGAAACAGGATACTGGGCTGGATGGACATTGGTCTGACCCAGTATGGCATGTTCTTATGATGAGGGTATGTTTAAATCACCGTAGGCTTTTGCAGCTACTGCAGTGCGTTCCCAAGGAGGGGTGCAGAGAGAGATAAGACAAAAGGTAGTGAGGAGCAGCTGAATGAAGGCACTTCTAGGTCAGTAGCAGAAGTTTGAACTGAATGCAGAAATGGATAGGGATGTGGCATCTTCCAATAGGAGATGAAATGGAGAAATTTTACTTACCAATAATTTCCTTTCCTGGAATCCTGCTAGACCAGTCCAGACCAGTAGGTTGTGTCCCCCTGCCAGCAGATGGTGAGACAGAGAAAAATTCCCAAAGCTTTGTGACATCACCCTTGGTATAAAAACCCATCCCCTAAGGGGAGTTTCCATATACCCATAACAAGCAGCACGAATTCAAAACAGCCAAGGAAAGCACAATACCAGACCAAAAGTAACCTCTTAAACAAAGAGCTCTTATGACAACATCATAAAATGACCAATGTGAAACAGGACCCGCAAGCAACGAAGTAGGTACATGGCAAAGTACAACAATGTCACCGATATGTAGAGTCTTAGATAGGCAACGGACTAGACAGTCTAGAGGGGTCGGTCTTGGACTGGTCTAGCAGGATTCCAGGAAAGGAAATTATCGTTAAGTAAAATTTCCCCTTCCAAATATATCCTGCTAGATCAGTCCAGACTTGTGGGGAGTACCATAGCTAACAATGTATCTATACATCCAAAGAAAGAGTGCCACAACAAAATTGCTACCACAGATTAAATGTAGGACTCTATAGAGGATGTATACATGAGAAATAATAATAGAGTCCTACATTTAATCCGTGGTAGCAATTTTGTTGTGGCACTCTTTCTTTGGATGTATAGATACATTGTTTGCTATGGTACTCCCCACAAGTCTAGACTGATCTAGCATTATTCGTTGCTTGCGGGTCCTGTTTCACATTGGTCATTTTATGATGTTGTCATAAGAGCTCTTTGTTTAAGAGGTTACTTTTGGTCTGGTATTGTGCTTTCCTTGGCTGTTTTGAATTCGTGCTGCTTGTTATTTTTCATGTATACATCCTCTATATTTATTTATTTGTATTTATTACCGCCTTTCGTGAATCAAAGCGGTTTACATAGAGCTAGAACAATACATTGAAATGGAATTATACATTACACATTTAAACATTAAACAATTTTTCATGAATTAACAAGTAACTTGGGTAGAAATGGGGGAGGAAAGTGTAACTTATCAACTGCTAAAGTCCTCTCATAATTATTTCTATGGATGCGGCAATCACAACGGTGATGGTATGATCTTGAAAATATCCCTCATTTATAAATATTTACCTTCCAAAATAATAAAACACACTTTTATATATCATTACATCTCTTTCTGCATATGAGTCATCAAGTGGTGCCAAGCTAATGAATGACAATCTTGGAATTCACAGTTTTTACTAATGAATATAAAGTAGTAGTAGTTGGGCATTCAATTATTATTATCATTATTGTTGAAATGATTATTGTATGTTAAGTGTATGATACATGTGTGTTAGACAAAATGTGTGAATTTTGTGTCTGTTATGGTGTACAATATATAAATGAAAATATTAAATGTGCTGATAATGTATGAAGTGCAATAGATAAAGAATAAATATATGGATTTATACTCATAATCAAAAAGAGGTATAATGATATATAAAAAAAAAGTGTTTTTATTATTTTGGAAGGTAAATATATATATATATATATATATATATATATATATAAATAAATGGGGATATTTTCAATATAGGAGGATGTATACATGATAATAGAGTCCTACTTTTAATCTGTGAGTACTATAAGCTAAACCACTCCAGGGCGGGAAGAAACAGCTGTAGCCAAGACAGAGGCTCCGAAGTGAGCTGTTTCTCAAGCTTGGAAATCCAAGTGATAGTGACATGCAAAAAATAGACAGGGAGGACCAGGTGGCCACCCTGCAAATATCTAATGGAGTTACTCATGAGCATTCTGCCCAGGAGGTACCTGAGCCCGCGTGCAATGTGCCCAAAGACCTACGGGCACAGGTTTGTTCACTAAAATAAGCTGACTCAATTGTTTGCTTGATCCAGCGTGCAATGGTCACTTTGGAAGCAGCCGTCCTTTTTTGTGGACCAGAGGTCAGGACAAAGATGATTGGAGAGACTAAACGAATTACTTAGTATGAGATAACGGCCTAACGCTCTACTGACATCCAAAGTTGAAGGACTCTGTCACCTGAACACTGCTCCTTAAAAAAGGAAAGAAGGAAATCAATTGGGATGGCATGAAAATCCAAAAGGACCTTTGGCAGAAAGGGGGGCACTGTTCAAATGGTAACCCCCCTCCAGGGCAAAAGATCCTGGCAAGAAAAGGATCCTGGCAAGAAAGTGCCTGGAGCACCAAAAAGGCACTGTACCAAAGTGACTGCTATAAGAAAAACAGTTTGAGAGTCAAATCTTTGAGAGATGCACTACACAGAGGCTCAAATGGGGCACAGGTGAGCGCGCGAAGCACTAAGGACATATCCCAAAAAACGATTGGATGAATGGGGGGTCTTGGAGTAAAAATGCCCCACAGAAAACGTCTATATGAGAAGCAAAGGAATGTCCATGGGGAGGCCCCTGTCAAGGCTGATATATGCCCCTTTAATGAATTAAGGGCGAAACCCTTATCAAATCCATCCTGAAAGAAGGAAAGGGTGTCTGGAACATCAATGCGCCAAGGGGAGAAGGATCTCTTAGAACACCAGGAAGAAGAAAAAAATTTTAAAAAAAAAGACTCCAGATCCGGCAATAGAAGACCGTTGAGTCTGTAGTAGAGTGGCCGAGAGGTAGGAGTGCCTTCTGCAGGAGGCAAAGGAGATTGGCATACCATGGATGCAGAGTCCAATCCGGGGCCACCAACACTACCCGGCCGGAGTGTGACTCTATCTGATGGAGTACATGGCCAATTAGCAGCCAAGGAGGAAAGATGTAGAGAAGCTGGTTCGAGGACCAGGTCTGAATAAGAGTGTCTAGGCTGTGAGACTTCAGTTCCTTTCAACGACTGACAAAGATTGACATCTTGGCATTGGAAGAGGTAGTCATCAGGTCTAGAGCCAGGTGACCCCACCGATGCACAATGTTCACAAACGCCCACGGAACTAATTCCCACTCGCCAGTGTATGACAACTCAGGAAATCTGCTTGAATTCTATTCCTGCAATCTGCTGTGCAGAGAGAGCCAGGAGGTTGGATTCTGCTCATTGAAAAAGAAGGGCCACTCCGGGACATATGATCTCAACAGGCAGGGTGGGACAAGTCACAGTGGTGTGACTGTCGGAGACTACTCGGACTGCTCAATCCTGAAGGTGGGACTGAAAGAAGAGAAGAGCCAGATGAACAGCCTGGGCCTCGAGGCGACTGATGATCCAAGAGGCTTCTGAATGGACCGAGACCTCTGCACTGTCTTTCCCTGGCAGTGTGCTCCCCAACCACCCAATGCAGAATTTCCAAGGGAACGCCCTTCAAGAAGTTATGATGACAAGGCCACCAGCAGAGGCTGCAGCAAACCACTGAGGAAAGGGGTGGATGAATCAGATAGTCCTGGGTGGATGGGGACCAGTGAGACAGGAGAGAGTACTGAAGCGGATTCATGTGAGCATGAGCCCAGGGGAGTACATCAAGGGCAGTAGTCATGGTGCCGAGGGAGGTGCAGGTAATCCCAGGCAGTGGGAGCTGCCACGAATCAGAAGGCATGGACCTGAACGCAGAGCTTCTTGTATCTGTCCTGAAAAAGGAAGACGCGACCTACTCTTATGTCGAAGTGGGCGCCGAGGCAATCCAGAGACTGAACTGGGTGCAGATCGCTTTTGGCATAACTAACCATCCAGCCAAGATGGTCCAGAAAGGAGAGGACCTGAGAGACTGCAGAAGTAGCCTCTTCAAAAATCATTCCTCTAATCAGCCAATCATCCAGATAAGGATGAACCCGAATACCTTGGCACCGCAGGGGAGTTACCACAACTGCCATCACCTTGGAGAAAGTGCATGGAGCTATGGAGCTGTGGCAAGACCAAAAGGCAGGGCATGAAACTGATAATGTTGACCAAGAACCGCAAAACAAATACTGATGATGATCTTGGCGGATTGGAATGTGAAAATATGCTTCCAAGTCCAAGGATGCGAGAAATTTGCCTGGCCAGACAGCCTGAATGACTTTCTTCAGGGTTTTATCTGCAACCATGGCACCTGAAGATAGCGCTTGACTCCCTTGAGGTCCAGGATAGAACAGAAGGAGCCATCCTTCTTGGGATTGACAAAATAAATGGAATAGTGTCCAGAACCTCTTTCCAAGGGGGAAGTGGACATACTGCATTGAGCTGAAGAAGGCAGGGGAAGCACCAGGCGTACAGCCACTGCTTTGGCCGTGGATCTGCATGGAGAGATGAGGAAGACATTCAGCACAGGCTCGGTGAAGCTGAGAGCATAACCTTGTATTATTACCTCGAGCACCCACCTGTCCAATGTTATTTAGGTCCATTTGTGGGAAAAATACCGCAAGCAGCTGCCCACAGGTGGAATGGACCTGGAACCTGTCAACAGGAAGATCTGGCGAACCTAGAAAACTTGTTGGACAAAGAGAAATTGTCCCGGTTGTGGCTTATACCCTGAAAGGACTGAGGCTTAGATCCAGACATATTTGAAGAAGAACCAGATTTGCCAGGCTGGTAGCGATAAACTTCTCTAAAGCGGACTCTGTAAGATGAAGAGGTGGACGACAATGTGGCAGGGCGATGAAAATTGGATTTGAGCTTATCCTCTGGCAAACGTTGAGGTTTGACTTCCCTCAAATCCTTCACAAGCTTTTCTAAACCCTCACCATAAAGAAGATAGCCTTTGAAAGGAAGCTTGGCAAGATGGGACTTGGAAGTTGCATCTGCATTCCAATGACGGAGCCACAGCTAATGCCGAGCCACTGTGGCAACAGCCACAGAACGAGCAGATAAGCCTCAGGGATCTGTCCTAGGACTGCTACTGTTCAATATCTTTGTGAGTGATTCTCTTGTCCTATGGCATCCTAAAAGAACACTTGTTATAAGAGTGACCCTAGTGGAGCCTCCCACGTCACGTTCCAGTGAGAAATCCAGCCCCAAGGATAGTTGCTTCCAAGCAAAATCAATCTTCCTTGTATCTTTTCAGATTCTTACTGAGCTGAAAACATGCATCCACCATCTGCTGGAGGCAGAGAATTTCTGAAGGCTCCCTCTAATGATTCCAGCTGATGTATGGCATGATTATGTCATAAAGAAACCTATGGAAGTTTCCTCTGTCTCCACATCTGCTGGTAGGGAGACACAACCCACTTGTCTGGAATGGTCTAGCACAGGGATGGTGAACTCCAGTCCTGGAGTGTCACAATCCAGCCTGGTTTCCAGGATGTCCCTCGTACACAGCTAGGTATAGTGCTGTGCATGAGATATATTTGCATACAGTGAGAGGCAGTGGATGCAAATATATCTCATGAATATTCATTAGGGACAACCTGAAAACCAGGCTGGATTGTGACACTCCAGGACTGGAATTCGCCATCCCTGGTCTAGCTCTAGCAGGATGACATGGAAGTTTGAATTTACAATGTAATATTTTGTGGTAACTAAGCAAATTGGGAAACTGCTTTAGTTTTGGGTTGGGCCTTACGGAATAGAGCTAACATTCCACTGCATCCGCCACGGACAGACAGACAAACTTTACCTCAAATACACACACCCATATACCAAGACCACCAGCACACATTTATTCTCCAAGCCTCCATATCTACAAACCCCATAAATTGAAGTTTCTCACTGTATATGTGTGTGTACCACACTCTTTCTGGCTTGCTTTTTTAAGTCTGATTGTACACCAGAATGCAATGCAATGTGTGCCTTCGAGTCAGTCCTGACTCCTGGCGACCCAGAAGTTCCTGGGTTTCCTTGGCAGTGTCACCGGAGGTAGATTGCCAGGCCTTTCTTCCGAGGCAATGGAGGGATTAGTGACTTGCCCAAGGCCACAAGGAGTGCTAGTGGGAATCGAACCCTGGTTGCTTGGTTACCAAGCCAGTGTTCTAACCACTAGGCTACTCCTCTACTCCTGTACACCAGAATATTCATTAATAACTTCAGTTTTACCTCATACCAAGTTTGGGGGGGGGTGTTTCAGAACAGCACATTATTCTGCAGCATTTAACTGCCACTTAGGGGTATGTTTACAAAGCAGCGGTAGCGGCCCGTTACCACTGCTTTGTAAACATTCCCCCGCCTAGACCGAAAACATACTGCAATAGAGCATGTTCTCAATAAACAGCATTATCCCCTTTTACAAAGCTTGAAAGACCTTCCCAAAGCCACGCTTGTGTGCTTCTTCCCATTTATGTACCTTGCACTGACTAACACTCCCCGCAACCACATTATAATGATCTACTAGCCCAAAAGATGCAAAGTTTAGTAAAAAGAGTAAATTAGACTTACCTGCTAATTGTTGTTCCTTAAGGAACTCTAGTCCAGTCCCGGAGCCAACGAGTTTAGAATCTCCTCCAGCAGCTTTTGGAGACTGAAACACGCCATCGCTTTGATGACCCTGGATATATAGGCAGGGACTGCCCCCTCACCTTCAGTACCTATTGACAAAGCAGACTCAGCAGAGCAACAAATAAGTAGTTAAACAAGTCATTAAATAGACAACACCTCAACTGAACTATTTCCATACTACTACTGCTTGGCCTACTAGCATGGTTTCTATTCCTGCATTATCATCATTTCTTTTTTTTTTTTTTACAAAAAGCAATAGCTCTTCAGTGACGAAGCACCGCTGATTCCACCTGCCCTGTGCTCTGGAGCCACTCACCTAGAACTTCAGGCTGGAACTGACAACACAGAGGGAGGGCTCCGGGACTGGACTAGAGTTCCTTAAGGAACAACAATTAGCAGGTAAGTCTAATTTACTCTTCCTTTTCGTCCCTCTAGTCCAGTCCCGGAACCAACGAGGATGTAACAGAGCAGTGAAAGTCAACGGGAGGGCCCAGCTAACCCAGCCTGAAGCACCGCCGACCCAAAACGCACATCCTCTGTCGCTTGCACATCAAGCCTATAATGCTTAGCGAAGGAATGCAACAACGACCAAGTAGCTGCCCTACAAATGTCTACAGCCGGCACCAGACTAAACTCAGCCCAGGACGCCGCCTGCGCCCAAGTCGATTGAGCTCTGAGACCTTCCGGCACCACTTTACCTTTCAAAATGTAGGCCGCCGCAATCGCCTCCTTTAACCATCTGGAGATAGAGAACTTCGCCGCCGCCACCTCCCCCTTCCGCAAACCCCCGAAAGTCACGAACAACCTGTCGGACTTTCTAAAGGACGCAGTCCCACGGAGATAGTGCTTGAGCACACGGCGCACATCAAGAAGATGCAACCTGCTATCTGCCTTCGACTCCTGCTCACCTGAAAACACCGGAAGAGACACCACCTGATTAACATGAAACACCAGAGACCACCTTAGGCAAAAAGGCTGGAACCGTATGCAAAACCACCTTGTGGGCAAAGAAGGAAAGATACGGCTCCTTACAGGACAACGCTTGCAACTCTGAAACTCTGCGAGCGGAACAAATAGCTATGAGGAACACTGTCTTCAATGTCAAATCTTTTACCGAGGCCTTCCGCAACGGCTCAAAACGGCCGCTGTACCAAACGCCTCCAACACCAAGTTCAGATCCCACGCCGGAACCGAGCATCGACGCGGAGGACGCATAACTAACACAGCCTGCAAAAATCTCCGGATGTCGTCATGCGCTCCTAATATTCGACCCTGTATCTTGCCTCGGAAACAAGAGATCACTGCCAGCTGCACCCGCAAAGAACTTGCAGCCAAGCCCTTCTCCACACCATCTTGTAAGAAAGAAAGGATCTGCGGCACCGACTCCCCCAACGGCTTCAGATTCCGGTCCGCACACCAACCTTCAAAGACGCACCAAATTCGAATATAAGCCAGTGACGTAGACCGCCTTCGCGCCTTTAACATACTGGAAATAACCGCTGAGGAATAGCCTTTAGCTCTCATCCTAGTCCTTTCAAGAGCCATGCCGTAAGCGAGAATCGAGCTACCTGAGGCATTCTTAAAGGCCCCTGTATCAACAGATCCACCCGCTGAGGCAGTCTCAATGGATCGTCCATCAGCAGGCGAACCAAATCCGCATACCAAGGTCTCCTGGGCCAATCGGGATCAGAATCACTCGACCCTGGTGCCGCTCTATGCACTGCACCACCTGGCCTATGACAGTCCAAGGCAGGAAGACGTAAAGTAAACCCTTCCTTGGCCACCCCTGTGCCAACGCATCGAGCCCCTCTGACATTCGTTCTCGTCTTCTGCTGAAAAACCTTGCCACCTGTGCGTATTCGAGGGTCGCCATGAGATCCATGATCGGTGAACCCCAACGCCTCACAAGCAGAGCGAACACCTCCGGGTGAAGCATCCACTCCCCTGGGTCCACCCTTCGATGGCTTAGAAAATCCGCCTCGGTATTGTCCACTCTGGCGACATGTTGCGCCAACAGACCTGCTAGCAGCCCAAGCTAACAGCCCAAGCTAACAGCAGGTTCGCCTCTGCCTCCAGAGCCGCACTGCCCGTGCCGCCCTGTCGATTGATGTATGCCACCGTCGCCGCATTGTCGGACATCACCCTGACAGCCGTCTGCTTCAAGTTTGGTTGAAATTCCCGAAGGGCCAAATACACTGCTCTCATCTCCAATCTGTTGATGGACCATTCCTTCTCTTCTCGGGACCAAGTTCCCTGGGCCAAATCTTCCTTCGCAATGCGCTCCCCAACCCAGAAGACTAGCATCCGACGTCAAAAGTCTCCAGGGCAGAGGCTCCAGTGGCGCTCCGGTCTCCAGACTCGCCGTTTGCAACCACCAACGAAGCTCCTGCTGCACCTCCTCCGGACATACCAGACGGCGAGATAAGTGATCCGACTGATGGGACCATTGCCGAAGGAGAGCCCTCTGCAACGGCCTCATGTGCGCTCTGGCCCACGGTACCACTTCGATCGAGGCCACCATCGTCCCGAGCAACTGCAGATACTGCCACGCCGTAGGCGCCTGCTGTGCCAGAAAACTCTGCACCAACCTCCGCAAAGCACGAGCGCAGTGCTCCGGGAGAAAAACCACGCCTACCTCCATCTTGAAACAAACCCCCAAATATTCTAGGGACTGAGAGGGGATCAAACTACTCTTTGCCCGGTTGACCACCCAGCCCAGGCTTTCCAATACCTGCACCACCCGGGCGGTAGCTCAGACACTTTCCTCTTTCGACTTTGCTCGAATCAACCAATCGTCCAAATACGGGTGCACTAGCATCCCCTCCTTCCGAAGCGCCGCCGCTACCACTACCATGATCTTGGTGAACACCCGAGGCGCTGTCGCCAGCCCGAAGGGCATCGCCTGAAATTGGAAATGCCCCATGGGCAGCGCAAAGCGCAGGAACCTCTGATGCTCCTGCCGAATAGGGATGTGCAAATAAGCTTCCGTGAGGTCCAATGACATCAGGAATTCCCCCTGCCTGACTGCCGCAATCACGGAACGCAAGGTCTCCATCCGGAAATGGGTTACCCTGAGACACCGATTCACCCTTTTCAAATCTAGGATGGGCCGAAACGTGCCTTCCTTCTTTGGCACCACGAAGTAGATGGAGTATCGACCGCACCCGCACTGGTCTGCAGGAACGGGAACCACCGCCTTGAGCTGCAGCAAACGCTGTAGCGTCTCTGTCACCACCCGAACCTTGTGCGGTGTCCTGCAAGGAGATATGACAAAAGAATCTAACACGGGCCAATGGAGTTCCAATGCATAGCCCTCTCGAATAACCTCTAACACCCACTGGTCTGATGTGAGGTGGACCTAGGCAGGCTAAAACTCCCGCAAACGACCTCCCACGGGAAGTACCTCTACCTGGGTCTGCCTTATCTTATTGCGGCTTTTTAACGGCCGAGGACTGGAAAGGCATAAAACCTCTGCCGGCCCTCCGAAATTCCTGGCCTCGCAACGGAAACCTCCTGTGCTGAGACTGGCTAAAAAGAGGTGCCCGAAACCTCCGGAACTCCCGCTGCGCTCCCCTGGGCCATGCAGCACTCCGGCCCTGCTTAGGCTTATCCTCCAGCAGACGTCCCCCCTTGGACTCCCCTAGATCCTTAACCAACTTTTCCAAATCTTCTCCAAACAAAAGCTTACCCCGAAACGGAAGCTTACTGAGACGTGCCTTAAAGGAATCATCCGCCGCCCAGTTTCGCAACCACAGATACCGACGCGCCGCTACCACCGACGCCATACTCTTTGCAAGGCCTTTAATGAGGTCATAATGAATATCCACTAAGTAAGCTGCTCCTGATTCCAGCTGAGCTACTTCCGCTTCCGGCTCTCCTAATGGATCCGCCTGCAATCCTTGAGACCACCGGAGACAGCCTCTCGCCACTCACGCCCCCGCTATCGAGGCCTGCATGGAAAGAGCACTAATATCAAACACCTGCTTTAACAAGGTATCCAATTTCCTGTCCTGAGCATCCTTCAATGCCACGGCCCCCTCTACCAGGATCGTAGCCTTCTTTGTAACCGCTGTGACTGCCGCATCTACCTTGGGAGGGCGAAACAGCTCCTTATCCTGGTCCGAGAGTGGATACAACCTCGCTATAGCCCTCGAGCCTCTGAGGGCCGACTCCGGCAAGTCCCACTCTTCCTGAATCATATCTTTAAACACCCTGTGTACGGGAAAGACTCGCTGGGGCGTGCGCACCGCCTGCAAAAGCGGATCTTCAAGCCCCTCTCCCGACGCCGGCTCTACCGACGGCATGTTCAGAGTCTTTAGAGTTTCTGCAATCAGCGCCGGAAGCTCCTCCTTCCTAAACACCCTGACCACTCTACTTTGTTGGTCTGCATCTGGCAACTCTCCTTCTTCCAACTCATCTTCTGAGCCCTCTGCGCCATCCCAGTCACCTGCCCCTAGCCCTTCCCAGGAAGGTGACGCAGGACCCGCAATACTACTCTCTTTACTTCTCTTGCGCGGGGAAGGCTCCACCGCTGTCGACCCTACCCACTTCTGCGTACGCGGGCTCTGAGAAGGAGCCACCATCGCCGGCTGCAACAAGGCAAAAGCCTGCTGCATGAGTGCGAAGAGGTCCGGCAGAATTCCCACCGAACCCTGCATCTGGCTGACCCCTAAAGACGGAACAGTCCCATCCCCCGAGGCAGGGTCCGGCAACAGCTCCGCAGACACCACCGGGGAAGGCAGGGACTCCCCCCTCGCTCTAGCACCCCCAACTGGTCCCCGCTAGGACCCTCCAGAGGGTCGTCCATCAGTGCCGCTTCCCGACAGCAAGGCCTACAGACCCCAGACTCCAATTGCCCACAGCGTTGAGATCCACACACCAAACAATGCGGCTTAGCCGGCATACCCCCCTGCAAGGAACAAACTGCTGACTTTTATCAGCTCCTATCCCGCGCGAGCGGCCCAGCTGCCCGATCATGGTCCGCGCGTCTGCTCTCGCCTCCCGGCTAAAAAAAAGGGGTACGCCGCTGACAGAACCCACCTGCTGCGACTGCCCTGACTGGGAGAAGGGCACACAGCGTGCCGCTCAGCCGGACTGCGGCTTCGGCTCCGGTCTTTTAGCTCCTCGTGCCCCCAGTGCCTGAGCGTGCAGCTCCTCTGGCGTCCCGGATGTAAGCTGTGGGCCTGCAACCTACTCCTCACCCGTTACCGCGGGCTCGGGAGCAGGGAGGCCAAGGTGCTGTGCTGTCCCCGGTATGCTCGTTAAAGCGCAGGGGAGAGAAGCCTCTAAAGGTAGGGGAGGAAGAGAGGAGAAAAAGAGGGGGAGGGGGGGGAGACAGGGCTAGTGGCAGCAGCAAGGAACACCTCCAGCAGCAGCACCTCTCCTGCAAGAACCAAAACAGCAACTCACTCACTAATTTAAAATAAATGTTAACCAACTTTAAAACAAATATAAAACAAATTTAAAAACAAATCTCTAGCTCTGCTTATTTGTGCTGAGAGAGCCAAGAGCTCAGAAGCCCCTCAGCTGCTTGGAGACTGAAAGTACTGAAGGTGAGGGGGCGGTCCCTGCCTATATATCCAGGGTCATCAAAGAGATGACGTGTTTCAGTCTCCAAACGCTGCTGGAGGAGATTCTAAACTCGTTGGCTCCGGGACTGGACTAGAGGGACGAAAAGGAACTATTTACTACCAGCATGGA
The DNA here is from genome assembly GCA_033557465.1 of Ichthyophis bannanicus. Lineage (NCBI taxonomy): Eukaryota > Metazoa > Chordata > Amphibia > Gymnophiona > Ichthyophiidae > Ichthyophis > Ichthyophis bannanicus. Next base: position 227,758,061 of record CM066036.1, read on the forward strand.
AAAATCACGTTCTCTTTCTCATAACAAAATTCTACAGCAGGAAGTTTCACTTCATTGTGGTGAAAAAAAAAACAGTATTTTGCTCAAGCCATAATGAATATTTTCTTTCACTCAAATAGCTGCTTTCACAATAAATATAATCCGGATTTGTTTCTGTTATTCATCACATCCAGTGACCCAAAAGAATTGGAAGGAATAGCCTAGGAATGGCCATGAGCCTCCCGCTGTTTAACATGCTTTCCATCCACTTAACATAACATTACTTAACCACCACTTACCATAGCCGGCGCTCAGCGGCAACTTCAGCAATAAATGTCTTATCTGAAGAGACTGTGGGAATCCCGCTGGTCTAGACTATTAAATCCTCAAAGAATGCCTCAATGACCGTTCTCGTTCTCAGACCTATTGATGTTTGACGGAGAACGCAACCACGCTCTCGGTAAGAATCAGCTATTAGCTGCGAGAAACCTGAGAGTAACTCGCATTACTCATTCTGATAGGCTCTCTCATGTGTCTTTAGTCAATTGGAGCCACTACAGAAGGGAGGGGACGCAGGGCTTTCGTTCCAAACCCAATATCGAATGTCTATTTGTATTTGTCCCATCTAAATAAAGAGACCAAAATTGATGGTAAAGCCGGGAAGGGAACGAATTCCAGAGCGAGGCTTGAAACGCAGTAGTCCGGAGACCGACGGCCCTACGTAAAACGCACGTTGTCGTTGCCGCTTCCTCTGATGATTGGCTGCCTTGACAGCACCGACGAGCAGCCGAGGGCAACGCTTCTGTTTTTTCTCAGCGGCGATTGGCTGAAGAGGTGAAATGGGAACCAATCGGCTTGGTATTGGTGCTCTGGCGATTCTCAGGCTAGACAGGGGAGTGAGTATGCGTGGGTAGTAAGGGAGCAGGTAGGTTTCCGTCTCTGGGGGATTCCCGGGGGGTAATAGGCTTTTCTCCTGTTTTTGTGTAGAGAGAGGGAGAAAGTTTCGTTAAAACGTGTATAGTATCTACGTTCTAATAGGGTATTTTGGTTGTTGATACTACTGTGTTTGTGTCAACTTCTTTGAAATAAATCCAAATGGTGGTGGTCACTCACAGCATGTCTATTCCATAAACAAACGCCACTTTTTCAACACATGGGAGCGGTATGCAGAACTCCTTATTATAACGAGCTAAGTAGCTTTTTACATACATTTAAAAATATGGGCTTGGTTTGATAAGAATCGATGAAAGAGAGGGTTAGTTATGTATCTTAGCCTTATATATCGATAAACAAGGCGGGGACACCCCCAACTGAGGTCATTATGTATTAATTTATTTATATAAAGAGACTTTTTGCTATTTATGTAGTAACGTTCTTTATACTGAAGTAAATATTCATAAAGCTTAAAAGTGGTATTTATAGAATGGACAACTTTTGTGAAATAACAGGAGGGGGCCTGGATTACAAAGCAGAGCAGGACTTACCCTGTTCTATGTAAGCACATCGTGTTATGTAATACATTGTTGCATTGTTCAGTTATAATGTAAACCGCGCTGATCTTAATAGCGCGGTATATAAGAAAAATAAATAAATAAATTTTGAAGAGGTATGTGGTGGTACGGAGTTCTAGCACCATTTTCATTGCCTGCTAAAATTGACCCATGGTCCTCATGTATTAATAAAAGAACCCTGCATATGAGTACCGGGACCTTGTTTTCTCGGTAAAATTCATTGACTAAGCAGAGTAATTTTCTGTCTGTCTGCCATTGTCTTCTGACTTCCATCCTTGGGAGGGGAATGGCTTGTGAGCTGATAGCTTGCAATAGACGTGGGGTTTCTGCTAGATGACCATTCTGTAATTTCACTTGTTATGAGCACTGTTATTAATTTTGTATTTTTTCTCCTTTTAACTATTTTATGTATTTCTTTGGCAACACAAACGTTTTATGCTGATTAAATTTCCTGAAATTAAAAAATCCATCAGTAGAGAAGGCGGGAGGGGAGAGTGCGAGAGAGACTAGTATTGATGGGGGGGACAGAGAGAGAGAGAAAAGTAACAGTGGTGAGTAGCTCTCCCTCCCAGAATTGTCCATCTTTCATGCTTTTTTTATGACATGAAGGTTGCAGAGGAAGCATCAGCAGGTAAGAGCACTGTTGTCTTTTGTCCCCTGCTGGAGTGGGGCTGCCATGAGGATATGGGGCACTGAGCAGTTAATCAATTCTTCCCCCCCCCCCCCCCCGAAAGTATGGCTCTGCATCTGAGTACCTTCACCTTTTTCTTGGGAGGGGAGATCACGTTCTAGGTGCTTGTGGAACAATCCAGTTTGTGGAAGGGGTGCTGGGACTTTTGAAAATGTACCTTAACTACAGTGCATTGTGGTGGTCATGATTTGGTGCTTTCATCTGAAATAAATATAAACGAGTGTGTACTGGCTTATCTACCAAGAATGGAGGTAAACCTATGTTGGATCCCTGAAGGAGTAGCCTGCTGATTAAAGCAGTGGACTAAGAACCAAGGAAGCCACTGTTACACCCTGGGATCTTGCCTCAGGGCCACACTTAGGAGCCGATGCAGAAAAGTGCACTTCCATTAGAATAGGCATCAGTTGACGTTTATGTACAATTTTCTGCAATAGTGTGGGTGTTGAATGTAGAAAAGGATTTACTGTGAGCATAATCACTGCACAAATGCTAATGCTAACGCACAGTGCATTTAAATACATTCAAAATATATATGCTAATTTAGCTGTGCTGCACAGAAGAGCAAAAAATTGAGTTAAGCACTGGGACTTTAATGCCAAGTCAGAGGAGACATAAGGATATGCTCAAGAGCTCTGCAATCTGTGCTGAAGAGGAATTTGTCTGTTTGAGTGGACAACCCCTGCAGGGCTTTTTTGGGCTTTACTGAAGTGAGTCCTGAAAAATAAAAGCGGCAGTGGAAGCATGCTGAAACAAACTAAATACCCCTAATGATTTCATAAAAGCAAATAAATTAACTAACAAAAGAGCTTTTTCTCATGCTGCCCCATCTATGTGGAATTCCCTTCCGGAGGACCTACGAACCATAACTGAAATCATGGAACTCCGAAAAAAACTAAAAACCTATTTATTCTCCATGCACTACGGCAACATAGATAACCCCTGGATACACTCAGATAAAGGTTAAAAATTATGACAGAGTAATAATACTAATCCCAACAATTTAACAGACAATACACTATTATAAAAACACTATGATCCAATTCCAAAGTACCCACAACATGTATTTGTATATAGTTTTTTGTACATAGTTTACAAGCCAGTTTGCTATTTTGCACTAGTTCATGCTGTTAACCATTACTTTTATTGTTACAAAATGTTCAATGTAAAACTAAGCTTATGCTTTGTAGATTGTTGTTTTATTGTGAACCGCATCTGAACTCTGGAAGTTGCGGGTTATAAATATATGTTAAATAAAATAAATAAATAAATGTGTGTGCATGTGCTGGAATGCTATGTGGCAAATTAGAGCAATCATTCTGCTCAGAATAATACTGGGGTTCAAAAACACTGATAGTATTCTGACCATAAATTCTGCCTTTTGTACATAGGATATAGGTGCTGCTAAAGCAGATACCTGTTCCTATGTGCCTGATTTGCTCTCCAATTTAGCACAGATTTTATATTCACAACTCATTTTCATTTGTTTACTGCATGGCTTCGCAAAACCTCTGAGCTAAGCCTGCATTTGGAAACCCTGCGCTAAAGCTTTATCGCTGGGCCTCTAGTGCATGGTTTGACTCCCTCTGATTTGTAAACCTTAAGAGGACAGGGAAATGCCTACTGTACCTGAAAACCTGAATGAGCTAAATCCAAACATAGATCCAAACTCTTTAAAAGAAATGGATCTACAAATATGATATGCAAAATACAAAGAAAGTTTTAAATCAGATTTCTTCCTTTTCTAAAGGAAAAAAGGGGACTGTTGTAGTGATTGATATGGAAGGGCAGACTAGATAGGCCATGTGGTCTTTTTCTGTTGTATGTTTCTATGTTTCTTTTCTAGGAGTCAATGATAATTTTAAAATCATAGTGTTTGCCTTGATGGTGTATGTGTTTTGCTAAATATTTTGTACTCTGAGATTGCATAACTTTAGTGAAATGTTCTTTCCATAGGCAAAACTGATTTGTACCAAATTCATCAAAAAGAAATGACAACACGACTTAGACCTGTAAGTTTCTATAATGTGTTACATTTGTACTTTCTCTCAGTAATACTGTATTTCTGTACAGAGAAGCTAAAGATCTCTGTTTAGTCTTTGGCTACTGAATTTTAAATGTGTCATGATCTCCTATTCTCCTTCTATTTCACAGTCTAGCAAGAAATGCACTGTAATAGGTGGTTCAGGGTTTCTTGGACAGCACATGGTGGAGAGGCTGCTAGAGAAAGGCTACATCGTCAATGTATTTGATATCCGAAAGGGTTTTGAAAATGAAAAAGTTCAGTTTTTCATTGGTGACTTGTGCAATAAACAGGTAATAGAACTTCTTCTTTCACAAATATATATATTTAGCTTACATGGACATTTGTGCAGTCTTTCAATTTCCTTTATATAGTTCTTCCTTAAAAATGTATTCAGAAGTTAAAGCAAATTATGAGTATTGCCACCTGATTATTTCTAGATCTGAGTTTGTAGAATTCTGGTAAAGCCCGCTTTTAAACATCTATTAACCATTAGTGAAACCAAACTCTTTTTGAAATATGAAGATGGTCAGTATATCATTCCTAACATTAAGATCCAGCAAGAAATATTTCAGGGAGATTCCCTGTCACTACTTCTGTTTTGTGTGGCCCTCAATCCAACGAGTACTCTCATCAGCTCTTCGGGATACGGATTTAGTTTGAATCATAAAGAAGATATTAACTCAGAAACAACATCCCATTTACTGTTTGTAGACAGATCTAAAGCTCTACAGTTACGGTGACCAGCAATTAGCAGAGCAACTCTGTGTGGTGAAAAGCTTGACATCAAGGACCTTGAATAGGAAGGCGTATATAAGTTTCTGGGAGTAGAGAAAGGAACTACATTCAAGCAGAAATTATTGAGTGAAAAGATCAGTAAAGAATACTTTAGGAAATTAAAAAAATTATTGAAAAGTGCTTTAACATCACGGATAAGATAAAACCATCAATTTTTTATTTTATTTAGTTTATTTACATTCTCTTATATACCGCGCTATTCTGCATCAGTGCGTTTTACATTGAACAAACTGAAATTACATTGAACAGGGCATTATAACTTGGAGATAACTATTTTACAGGGAACATGGGCTATGGAAGGTTAAGTGGCTTGCCCAAGACCACAAGGAGTACCTGTGGGACTAGAAACCCCAGTCCTTCCGGCCCAAGGTTGCTGTCCTCTAGTGGGATTTGAATCCCCGACCTTCAGGCCTGAAGTACCTTGCCCCAACCACTAGGCCACTCCTCCACTCCTTACTTTCATATGGACTGGCCTCTTAAAGATCTTGAAAAACTGGATGTGTGAACAAGAAAATTCCTCCATGCCCATAAAGTAATTACAAGAATCAATGTATGCCAGGTTTGTACATCCCTAAAGCTGAAGGATGGGGGGTTTTTTTCTTTGTTTTTTTTTAGTGCCATCAAGTCAGTGTTGACTCATAGCGACCCAGCTACCTCTGGGTTTTCTAGGCAATGTATCTCCGGAAGTAGATTGCCAGCCTTTTCTTCCGAGGCAATGGAGGGTAAAGTGACTTGCCCAAGGTCACAAGGAGTGCCAGTGGGAATCAAACCCTTGATCTATCTATCTAGATAGATAGATAGATATATTTGACTACACATACAGAGCTACTGTCGAAGGCCTCCAGGCCTACCTAACTGCATCATCGGATCCAAATATGCATACAGTGCTGAAATATGAAAGTAAACGTCCAGAATCTGTTTCCATCATCAAACTTGGACAAGTGTTCAGACAACTAGAAGGAATGAGCGAGACTCCACAAGCATACACAGGGAAGGAAGTAGCAGAATTTGTAAAACAAGAGAAAAAAAACTCTTCAAAGAATTAGATCAACAAACAAGGAAAAACAAGTGGCAAATGTACAAATACAGTGGGAAATACAGAGTGTTACTCCAGGAGCCCTTTGTTGATCAAGAACAGGCACATGGGGAGAGGAATTGACATCACCGGGCTTGATGGTGGTGTGAGGAGAGAGCTCCGCCACCAAAACTTGCCACAGTGGGTAAAAATACCCCCCAATTGTGAAGAAATCAAAGCGGTAAAATGAGCAGAGCAGTAGGAATGAAGGTTCGAGTCACCGGAGGGTGCCAGGCAGCGAAGCACAGGCGGCACGGTGGAGGCCGGACAGTGATGCAGGTGGGAGAGCTGGAACAGCGCTGAGAGAGGGCCTCTGTAGAAATTCCAGAGGAATAGGAGGATGAGGAGACGTTGGCGGCATGGAGTGTGGCTGCGGGAGCACAGAATTGGAGCTGGCAGGATGAGGCGGAGGGCAATCAGAAGGGACAGCCATAATAATAAGGCTGTTAAAGGGTGCGATTGAATCAAAGGTAGGCCCTAGCCAAGGCAGGATACACAGGAGGACAACGGATGGATAAGTCCAGAGGTGGGCTGGCAGCACGGAAAAAAACTGGCAGAATTTCGATCTTCCTATGCCCCATCTGGAGGAGGGAAGGATGCTGAGAAGGAAGGCAAAATGGTGTCCGAGTGCACGGGAGAATAGGAAGAAGAAGTTGAGGGCACCTGGGGCTCAGGAGTAACTGACACGTTAAAGATGTGGCTCATGGAGCTGAAGGAAGAGCTTAAAGTGGAAATAGGTGGGGTAAAAACTGAATTAAAGGAGACTTTAAAAGCTTTGAGGCAAGACATAGTGGACCTCGGCTCACGGGTTGAAACAGAAAACCAATTGGAGCAGCAGATGGAAGTAATGGGGGAATTACAGAAAGGATGGGTTGAAATAAAGCAGGCGCAAGAGGAATTGAAAGAGAAAGCAGAGGATCTGGAAGATCGTTCAAAGAGATGTAATATAAGAGTGAGAGGCATCCCAGCGGACCCTAAATATAAAAACAGAAGCGTTCGGAGCTTTGCTAAAGGCCGCAGAGCCGGAGAATACAGCAGAGGGGGGTGCCTTTACAAATTGAACGAGCGTACAGGGGGCTGGGGCCTATCAGAGACAATCGCCCTTGAGATATTGTGGTATGCATGAATTCTTACAAAACAAAGGAGCGAATCCTGAGAGCTGCTCGGAAGTTGGGACATTTTAAGTGGGAAGGCAATGCTCTACAGCTGTTTCAGGACTTGTCCTCGGGTACTTTGCAACGTCGGCGAGAGCTGAGGGAAGCAACAGCAGTTTTTTTTATAGCTACGACGGCATTTCAAAAATTAAGTAAATTGCTGATTGCCATTAAAAATAGATAAAGATGTGGTGGTTCACATATTGCTTCTTAAAATTTAGATTAGTTGAGACTTTCCTGTTTGGACTGTAGTATATTAAAACATAGATTCCCTAGTGCATCATGGTGAAATCTCCAGGTTTGCTGCACATTTTTTTTTTTTTTGACTCCTTTCAGAGAGAGAAGGCCAGGATGGGTTACAGATGTTGCCGATGGTAGTCTTGTACTTTTTTCCGTTATCTTTTGTTAGTGCACCATGGCCTCCAACCTACAGGGGTAGATGAGCAAGCAGCAGCAGGTGAAGTGCTGCTCCTCTTTCAGTTTCCTACTGAAGTCAGGAACATACAAGACTACTGGGTCTTGTGAGACTGCAGGGCTCCATGTGATCCTGGCTTCAGAAGGAAGCTGGCAGAAGGAATGCTACTTGTCTAATTTTTCTTGCTGGTGTGCATTATATTGCTGTAAACTGCCTTGTTTGAAAAAACTGGCTTTCCAATCTAAATAAAGCCTAAATCCCACATATCTTGTCACCACTTGATTTTATTCTGAGTTTGTTACTGAGGCAAAAGTAGAAATAAGAGTCAACAAACAAGTTGAAGGTGATTAACTTTTTTTTTTTTTAATATATGCCGTTTTCAATAATTGTCTTCTATTCATCAGATCAGTGAAGAAACAATGTAGTATTTTGTATTTATTTCTTATAGATAGTTTATCATAAATTACTAAGTTGATGTACAATAGTGCAAGCCCATTCAGTTCTTAAGTTACCTGCATTACCTTCCTAATACAGGCCATCTAATGTCACAGTTAAACTGATGATGCATTAAAGCATTTTGCTGGAGAGATATAGCAACTGAACTTTTGAGAGAGCTCGGTATTTTACCTTCTTCCTGTTTTGTATTTAGCCACCAACATGTTTTCTTGTATTTGTATTTTTGGAAAGGCTGATTCCACACTCTTCCATATGTGGAATCAACTCGTGTGTATATTTCTCTCCTTCTCCCCTTTGTTTTTTTTGTATTTTTTTTTTAATTCTCCAAGCACTTGTTTAGTGGGTTGTCATCAGGCGATGCAGGTATGTTTAGACATACAATGTTTAAGTATCTTTTATCAGTCCAGAACCAATAGATTATACCTGTCAACCAGAAGATGGAGACAGAGCCCAGTCACTTGTGAACTCTGCTGTATAAAGACCTTTGTGCAGCACCTGCTTAATATTTTTCTGTCTCCAGCAGACCATTTCAGAGTCCCTTCCTATTGTGTTCTCTCAAATTCTTGTTCTGGCACTCTTTTCTAGTTCTTCTATGTTTCTAATTGTCCAGTCCAGGTTTCCGCTCTTTTGCTTTTTACAGAGATACTGTTGAGCAGTGGCTGTATATTGCCCTGTATAGGGCAAAGCTCACAAGTGATTGTTCTGTTCTCCATCTGCTGGTTTACAGACATTTTGGTTCTGGACTAATCTTGTAGGACTCAAGGAATTTGGTTTTATCTGCTAGTTTTCTTTCCTTATCGTGCCTCCAGTCCATTTCCAACCTGTAGGTTGTCGCCTCTCACCAGCAGCTTGGAGACTGTGCATGTCAACTTTTAATGACATACATAGGCAGCTGCCACCACCTACCAGCCTCAGTATACTTGGTTTGTTGGGGGGGGGGGGGGTTAGGATTAAGGGTGTCTTTGGTTGATCAGGGCTGTGACCCTTTAAATTTCTTGTTTTCTTGGCAAGGGCAAACTTAAAAATATTAATTATAATTAATAATATTAATATTGCCGGCTCTAACGGGCAGTGCTTATATACAGCTTTCACCGGGTTAAGCTCAGCCTCTGAAATAGAGCTGTATTTCGCACCGGTCATTTAAAGGGGATTGCAGTTCTCTTAGCAGCAGCGGCTCCCAATCCCCTCAGTGGGTGAGGAGCTGCTAACTGCAGCAAGGCCAGACACCCTCAGCCTGCTCAAAACTCCCATCAAAACCGATACAGAGGGGCTGAGCGTGCAGGCAGATGTTCTTCATTTACTGGCGGCAGTCACATTTTGGGGGTTTTTGTGTTGGGGCTGTTTGCTTTCAGGTTTGTGTCCCGGCCTTGAGTGCAGTGCTGAACGGCAAGCAACAGCCGTGTGGTGATTCAGGCGGGCCATTCCGCTGAACATGGGAAACCACCATTTTGTGACAGCAATTGCTCCGGTCAGCGGTGAGTTGCGTCAGACCTGGATGCTGGGGTCTTGTCTTCATCATGTGTGGTTATTTTGATAGCTGCTTTGTCACTCAGGATATACACCATTTAATATACAAACAAATAAATAAATAAAGCCAGTATCGAGGAGGCTGTGAGCTACATGCTTGACTAAGGGAAAACTGAATACTTTGGTTCCCACAGTACTAAGAAGTGTAGCAGCATGGATTTCCATATGCTCTCCAAGGTCACTTGCCTGGCCTGTGGTTTGCATTGGGGATCTATCTCAGCAGAGGGGTTCTGCCAGGATTGCAAGGCAGATTCTCGGATGGTGGAAGAAAACATGTTAAGAGAAAAGTCTGAGAAAGTTGGGAAAGCAGTGACCTCAGGGGCATCTGCAGCCCTGCCTCTGGGGGGTGCCATTCCCCCATGGCCTTGGCGCAGGGGTGGTAAAAATTCCAACCAGAAAGCACTATACCATGTGTAGCAAAGAGACAACCAAGTCTATGTGTAGTAGATAGAATGCACTTTATTGGGTCAATCTGTTACCAGGGACGAAAGATTAACCCCTCCAGGGGCAACCCACAGCCAATCCGACAAGGCCGTGTTTCGGCTATGCCGCCTTCAGGGGTTCTTTGGCATTCTAAAACCATAAATACGAACATGAAAAAAATAAATAATTACAAACACACATTAAACCAATTCATGCATAAAAAACAAACTTACAACTATGTAAAATCATTTAAAACAATGTTAAAAAATGCTAATTCATGAATAAATGTGAACCAATAAAAACAATAGATTAATTGATAACAAATAATTAAGTAAATAGTAAATAACCAATAAATATGAAATAGTTAACTAAGATATACAAACATAATAAAACTCAAAAGTTAAAAATGAAAATAAGGAATGTGACATGTCCAAGAGAATAAAAGAATAGAAAGTATTACAATCCCATGATCTGTAAACTTGCTGACAAGAACCTTTTGTTGATTATTAAAGCTAAGGGAAGAAAATAATATTTAAATTAAATACCTAATTAAGTGAATAGGTGACTAAAAACAAGTGACTAAAACTACATTTATATTTAGACTGTCTGTAAATAGAAGCAGGAGTGATACATCAACCAAAATGAAATCCAATATCTTCCTCCATATGCATGTTCCCTATATTAAGACCAAACTGGCCGCAACTAAGCCCTTTTTATATTTAAAGGTTCCCCCAAGTTTGTCCTCATGCATAAGGCTTTTTGCATGAAGCAGCTGGGGATAGTGGGCTCCCCTGGGGCCCAGGAGAAATCAAGGAAGAGAGCTCTGCCTGATGTGTTCAGCGAAAGGACAGCGGAGGACCCTGGTCCCTGCTAAAGGTGCTTGGACGGGGACCTCTGGGAGGACACAGCTTCCATACACTCGGATGATGCGGGGGACCCAGAGGCAGACACTGGAGCGGAGTCTGCCAAGCTCAGAGGGAGAGATCCTGCAGGAGGATGAGCCTTGAATATGTACATGTCTTCCGCCAGGAAGAGCTGGCGGTGCTGATCACTCATTCTTTGAGAGCCTTGACTATGTCTGCAGAGGTTCTGTCAGAAGAGGAGCCCCTAGAAGATCCCCTGTTCCAGGCCATCAGGAAGCCACTTGCAGTGGTTCCTCTTTGGGTAATCAAGCAGATAATCCAGGATGAATGAGATGTCCCAGAAGCAAGGCTTAAAGGGACCCGAGAGATAGTGTGCCTTTATTCCCTCCCAGATCAGGAAAAGAAGCTGCACTCTCCTGAAGTGGACGCAGCAGTTGCTGCAGTTACAAAGAAGACTGCTATTCAGTGGAGGGCAGTACAGCCCTGAAGGACATGCATGATCGCAAACTTGAGACCTTGCTTAAGCAGGCATTTGATTTTAATGTGCTAACCTTGCAGGCATCAATCTGTGGAGCCTTTGTGGCCCAGGCATGCTTGCGATGAGCACAAAGGATCTTGGAAGCGGCAGGGGACTTGCAATCTGTGCTGCCAGAGGCGGCAAAGTTGGAGTCTGTGGTGGCCTACTTTTCGGATTCCTCTTACGATCTTATTAGATGCTTGTCGAAGAGCAGGATCTCAGTGGTAGCTGCTCAATGCTACTTGTAGATTCAGAATTGGATCGGCGGATGGCTCCTCCAAAGTGCATTTGAGTAAGCTTCCCTTCAAGGGTAAGCTGTTTGGGGAAGCCCTGGATAAATTGGTTAAGGATTTGGGGGAGTCGAAGGGAGGCAGACTTCCTGAAGGTGAGCAGAAACTGCTTAGGGCCTCATCTCCTGTGTGGGGCTAACTGCAGGATTTTCGGTGATTCCACATGCTCTGGTTTGCACTGTACCAGAGGGGGCATTTTCCCTCTAGGGGACAGGCATTTCAAGGACCTGGCAGGAGGTTATGTGCCACTTCCTCGGCTGCGGCTAAGAAATCACAATGAAACAAAGGGGCTGTGGGAATTATGCTCCGCCTGGGTCCAGATCACTACTGACCAATGGGGGCTGAAGATCATCCAAGAGAGCTACGTGCTCAAGTTCGCACATCCACTGGCAGAGGCCTTCATCAGATCTCCCTGCAAAGCGCCCTACAAGGTTAAGGCCATGTGGGACACCTTGCTATGGCTTTGGGATTGGAACGCAGTGGTGGAGGTACCTCAAGACCAATGCGGATCGGGTCGATAATCCATCTACTTCGTGGTCCCCAAAAAGGAGGACTTGTTCAGGCCCATCTTGGAGCTCAAGCACATCAGTCATTGTTTCATTTTCACATGGAAGTGCTCTGGTCAGTCAAAGTGACTGTCGGAAGGAGCGTTTCTGACATCACTCGATCTCACAGAGGCCTACTTGTACATTCCCATCCAGCCCAAGCATCAACAGTTTCTGCGGTTCACATTGCCCATGGGTCATTTTTTGTTCAGGGCTTGCCATTCGGCCTAGCAACCACACCTTGTACCTTCACCAAGGTCATGATGGTGTCACGGCTGCCCTGCGGTGGGAAGGCATTCTGGTGCATCCTACTTAGACGATTGGCTCATATGAGTGAAGTCCAAAGAGGAGAGCAGATGGGCCATGGAGACGGTCATCCCCTGTCTGCAAGGGCTCGGCTGGGTCATCAACTTTGCAAAGAGCCGCCTACAGCCGATGCATGATATGGTGTACTTGGGGGCCTGGTTCAGGATGGACACGGGCTGCATGATGTTGCTGGGGGCAGGTCCGATAACTTCTCAAAATGAAGGCACCGACTGCATGGCATTACATTCAGCTGTTAGGGTTGATGGCGGTGTCCATGGAGCTGGTACCATGGGTGCAGGCCCACATGCGATCATTGTGGAGGTGGTCAGCTCAACACCACTTGATCACGCAGCCGCTCACCTGCCCTAGGGCCACCAGGGTTACTCTCTACAGTGGTGGCTCCGATCGGACAAGCTCACTTTGGGAATGCCCCTGGAAACGCCCCAATAGGTTCCACTGACAACAGATACCAGTCTTATTGGATGGGGCGCACATACAAAGCCCAGATAGTGCAGGGCCCCACTGGTTGTTGGAGGAGATCGCCTGGCCCATCAATCCCTTGAAGATGTATGTAGTATTCTTGGCACTGCAAGCATTTCAAAGTTTCTTGCAGGGAAAGGCAGTGCGAGTGTTCTCGGACAGTGCAACCACCGTAGCCTACATCATTCGGCAGGATGGCATTGGCAGCAGCCAGCTGGAGAGCAAGATAGCAACGCTGATGGACTGGGCAGAGGAGAATTTGCAGGCACGCTTGGTGGCTCTTGTGGCCAGCAAGGAAAATGTGGCGGCTGACTGCCTCAGTTGGCTCCTCCTCAACCCCAGCGAATGGACGCTTCATGCAGAGGTTTTTACTCAGCTGGTGCAGCACTGGTGTGAGCCAATCATGAACCAGATGATATTTGAGTCCGCAAAGGCAGCCAGGTTTTACAGCAGGAGAAGGGAGCGCATGGTGGAAGGCCTTGATGCATTGGTGCAGTGTTGGCCCGCGGAGGGGATGCTTTGATCCTTTGCACCACTTGACCTACGAGCACCCACGAGGGAAATATAAAGTGCATCGGGGTCATCCTGGTGGCTCCCAATTGACCATGGAGGCTTTGGTATGTGGATCTGGTCAGACTGATGGTGGATTGCCCTTGGCTCCTTCCAAATCAGACTGACCTCTCGCAAGGGCCCATGCTGATGACTCAGATGGATCAAGTCTCACTTATGGCTTGGCTCTTGAGAGGGCTCAGCTGAGGAAATGTGGCTATTAGGCTGCAGTGATTACGACCTTGTTGAAAGCCCATAAGCACTGCACCTCTCTGTTGTATGTACGGGTATGGAGAGTTTTGAGAGTTAGTGTGTGCAACATGACTGTCGGCCTTTGACTCTTCTGTTCTGGCTATATTGGCCTTCCTGCAGGCAGGCTTGGAGAAGGGCCTGGCTTGCAGTTCACTCTGAATGCAGGTAGCTGCACTCACCTGTTACCATGGTAGGGTCCAGGGGGGTGTCCCTGACAATGTATCCGGATATGGTCTGTTTTCTTTGTGCCGTAAAGCAGGTTTGGCCTCCGATGAGGTCACTGGTTCCTCTGTGGAACCTGAATCTCATGTTGTCTGCATTGCAGAGGTGCCTTTTGAACTGCTGAGTGCTTGCACTGTAAAGGATTTGATGTTTGAAAGACAGTTTTCTTAGTAACCATCTGTTCGGCCAGAAGGATTTCAGAACTGTAGGCACTGTCGTGTCGCAAGCTGTTTCTCTCCATTTCCCAGGATAAGATAGTGCTGAGACCAGTTCCCTCTTTTCTCCCCAAGGTGATCTCAGCCTGCCAGTCTGTTAATGTTTTCGGGAGTCAAGCAAGGAACTGCATTTGCGGCCCTTGGATGTGTGCCTGGTGCTGTGATGCTATTTGAAGTGAACAGAGTCATTTTGCAAGTCTGACCATTTGTACTGTTCGGTGGCCCACATAAGGGGGAGGCAGCTTCCAGGGCATTTATCTCCAGGTGGGTGAGGGAAGCCACTTCTTCGGACTACCTTTTGAGACATAGAAGCTTGCCCATGGGTCCTAGAGCTCATTCGACCAGGGCGCAGGTGGCATCATGGGCGGAGGCTAGCCTGGTTCCACCGGTGGATATCTGCAGAGCGTCCACATGGTCATCCTTGCATACTTTTGTATGGCATTATCACCTGGATGTGCAATCGGCACAAGGCGCACGGTACAGGTCAGCAGTAATTCAGGCCGGGCTTGCAGGTCCCTCACGAAGTTAGTGCTGCTATGATACATTCCACAGGTTGGGACTGGACTGGAGAATACAATAAGGAAGGTGAAATTAGGACTTGCCTGCTATTTGGCTTTTCTTGAGTACCTCCAATCCATTCCCAGACCCTCCCTGTTTGTAGGCTGTGTAATGTGTGGTGGTGATCCCACCAGGTTTGGTAAGAGCCATCGGCAGGGCGGGACTTCTTTGGGGGGGGAATCCATGTCGTCCTCCTTTTGAGTAGGTGCAGTTTGATACCAGTCACGAAAAAAACAAAAGGAAAACAAAGAAAAGAACTTAAAAAAAACTGAGTGGTAAGATATTTCTATTTCTTTTGGGGGTTTTCCTGCCTGTTTGGAGGAAGTAGTTTTTAGGTGCTTTTTAGGTACTTTTATAAGCACTGGTAGCAGTTTTTCTTATTTGTTGCTCCTGTGAGTTTGCTTTGTCAGTAGAATACTGAGGCTGGTAGGTGGTGCCAGCTGCCTATGTATAGTGATTTCATCAAAGTTGACACGCTCAGTCTCCAAGCTGCGAGTGAGGGGTGAGAACCCACAAGTTGGGACTAGATTGGAGGTACTCAAGGAAAGCCAATTAGCAGGTAAGTCCTAATTTCACCTTTTTCCTTAAGCATGGTTTTCCAAAATAGATGCAATCCAGAAATCTAAGGAGTGCTCTTGCATTTTCTCTTGCAATCCCAGGAAAAAAGCACAAATGCTAAAACAGGAGGCTCATTGCTTTCTTTTCTGGTGTCTCCTCAGGACTTGCTGCCAGCTTTGCAGGGTGTCAATGTTGTGTTCCACTGTGCATCTCCAGCCCCTTCCAGTGACAACCGGGAACTGTTCTTCAATGTCAATTATATAGGAACCAAAACTGTCATAGAAGCTTGTAGGGAAGCTCAGGTCCAGGTAAGGAAGGATGTATATCTTCCAGAGGGAGAGCAAATGTGTTCAGTGCCAAATTAAGGCATAGGCAAGCTAGACCCATGCCTGGAGCCCAAATGTTTAGGGAGGAGGGGGCCCTGTGATACATCCTCAACATTCAGGAGATTAGGATTGCCAGTTGTCTAGAATTTTGTTTTTTCAGTACTAAGCTTTTTTGTTTGTCTACAAGGCAGAAGGATAGCTACAATGTCTGGACCTTTTTTTAGAGTTTAGACCTGTGTAGCTCTCAGTCCTACCCCCTGTGTGAGTGGGCATGCCCCATCTGTTTCTATTGTGACTAGCAGTGGAAATTGTGAGGTAGGATCCAACCAATGGGAAGGCAGTGGGTTGGGGACACTGGAAAGCTGCTCAAGTTGCTGGAAAGGAGGAGGTGAGTCAGGGAATTTCTGTGCTGTGTAAATGAGTTGTGACTCTGAGCTCTGTATGGAGCACTGGATTTACCTTGAAGAGAGTAGAACCATTGAATGTCCTTGAGGAGAATTGCTAAGAATGGAAGAGGGATATGGTGGGGTGGGGGGGGGGGGCTGATGCAGGCTGAGGAAAAGATCTGGCAGTAGTTGCAAGAACTTCCCAGATAATGAGCAGAGCTGGTTGGAGGGAGAGACTCACTAAACGAGCACATGAGCAGCAGGCAGCAATACAGCACCAGAAGTGCATGCGTGTCTGTCTAAAGGGTACATATGTGTGTCACAGTGATGGAGTGCATATGTTTTGTGTTTCTATGTCTTAGGTGGGGAGAGTGCCATTATAAAACGAGCTGTAATGAAGAAGTCCACTGGTCCAAAGTTCCTGAGTGCATACCAAGTGCAGGAAATTGTTCAGCCTGGGGAATTTAGCTAGCTAAACCGTGTGCGTGTGCGTGTGCGTGTGCGTGTGCGTGTGTGTGTGTGTGTGTGTGTGTGTGTGTGTGTGTGTGTTTTAGTATTTAGCTCACAGCTTTCCAGTGGTAATTCAAGGCGCATTGCATTCAGGTATGTAGGTATTTCTCTGTCCCCAGAGGATGTACAATCTAAGTTTGTACCTGACGGTTAAGTGACTTGCCCATGGCCACAAGGAATGCCAGTGGGATTCAAACCTTGATCTCTGGTCACCGGACTGCTGCTCTAACCACTAGGCTACTCCAGTTGAATATTTTGCTTTGCCTTTTTCATGTGTGAAGCCTCTTTGACACTTAAAATCTCCTAAATGTGTATCTCAGGCATTATGCCAGTTAATCAGACTCTTTGGGACAGTCCATATTTGAGATCTCAGATTTGTAGCAAAGGTAAGACATTGAAAATAACTTGCCCAACTTCCCAGGTCTTAGCCCATTGCTCTAACCACTCAGTATAAAGTATGTGCTTACACAGTGCCTGTGCTTGCTCATAGCCTGCTGCTGCTGTCGCCACACCTAGAACTAGGCTCTGCAGTTTTCCCTCGCTATTTCTGGAGTGGTGATGTGTGACAGCCTGGGGGTAGGGCAGAGAGAGTGAGGGGGGAGAGTCTGCGGTAGGGGATTACATATGTATATTTGCTTAGGGCCCAATGTAGTGCTAATCTGGCCCTGATTGTTTCTGATTATCGCATGGTGTATACCTCCAAATATTATTTAAAGTGATGTGTATTCATGTAAATATGAAAAGCACATTTCTAACTATATTTAAGATTTTTAGAAAACAGACATGTAAGGAACAAATTTTAGGTTAGTCCCTTAGGTTTTTTTTTAATTTCTGGATTCATGTTGTATGGCGTATGCCTTGTGTATGAATATGTTTTCTGTATTTTTATGTTTAAATGATTTTGTATCTTGTTTATATGTTATGTTGACTAGAGCTTTGGGCAATATAGGCATCAAATAAATGGAAATAAGTAAAAGGCCAGATGTACTGAGTTCTAATACCCCATAGACACAGAAAGAGGGAGGAACTCTATAGTACCTTGACCTGTAACAAGTGGGGAAAGCATGCATAGAATGGCCCATGAAATTCTTTCCAAACCGTTTTGTGTGTATGCATGTGCACACATATATAATAGTCTGTTTCCATTTCCTGTGTGTCTGTGATTGGAAGAGGAGATAAGAGAGGAGGGTTCATTTGACAGGTACAATTGTATAACTGCTGTGTTAGTATGCTGTGACCAGGGCCGTACCGAGACTGAAATGCGCCCTGTGCAACTTGCACATAGGGCGCGCGACCCCCCCCCCCCCCCGCACCTCCATTTAGACACTTTCGGCGGGGAGACCAGACCTGCTTAGTGTGCCAGCGCAAAGACTTAAGGGGCGCATTTCGTGTCTCTGCTGCTGCCTGCTGCCAAAAAAGTGGTGGCGGCAGGCAACGGCAGAGAGCCAAAATGCGCCCTTTAAATCTTTGCACCCTGTGCGGCAGCACCGCTTGCACAGGGCTCGGTATGCTCCTGGCTGTGACTGTTGGGACTGTTTTTCCTAGAAAAATGCTTTGAGGTGCACTTTTGTTTGGGGGGGGGGGGCGTAGGAGCTTCATTTCTCATCCATCTCCCACCACCACCTCCTCTTTCAGTGACTTAGAGGAGCATTCCAGTTCTCCACCCCCCATAGCCTTCCTATTGGTTGGACTCTATCCGCAGTCTGTTGCTGGCCGCTGTTAGCACAGGCTCACTCACACAGTCAAGGAGGATTAGAGAACTGCAGATAGAGGTTTTAAACCCTTAAAACTATCCAAACATATTATCCTTCCTTCTAGTTTACTGACATTAATGCAAAAATCAGTAGAACTGTGAATAAAGCCAAATAGTTTGCATCCCTAGCCCCCCAATCTTTGGGACCCTAGGTATGATCCTAGCTTGCCAATTCCTTAATCTAGCCCTGCCCATGGGAACAGATACTAGCTGACAGTACATATTATAGTCAGTGAGAGAGCATGTAATTTGGTCAATAGCTTTCACAGTAGAAGTTACATATTTATTTCATTGTCTTTGCTGTTAATGAATAAAACACAGTACATCGCAGCTAGGGAATTATTTATAATCCCTACGTGTGTGATGTTCATGTGTAGAGGATTATTTTTGGTGGATGGGGCAGTTGCAGAAGGTCAGTTTGTGGGAGTGGGGTAGTTGTAGGATGGTAGAGTTTGGGAGTGGAGGCAGTTTGCTGGGTAGCGGGGTAGATGCTTCATATAGTGGACATTGCTATGATTAGTGCAAAGCATTTTCAAGAAGGGACCCTACATGTCTTCCTTATTGACTTGCTCATTATGAGGGTAATTTGTTTAAAATCAATTCTCTGGGTAAAGCAGTGCTTTATGTGCAGAAATAAGACTTTGTAAAATTTGCATGTTCAAAAGGCATGTACATTTATGCACATACAGTGTGTTTGTGTAAGTTTATCCAGACTGAGTGGGGGTGGAGTAAGGGAGCACTTAATGCAATTACACACACACTTTTGAAAGTATGCATGCATACATAAATTTTAATGCTGAAAGTTTATGTATGCCATCAAGCAAGTTTGTGTGTGTGTTCATAGCTTCATTTTGAAAATTTGCCTAAGCACACACAGGCAAAAGTATAGGCATGTTTTTTTATGCATATGGGCAGTTATAAAATAACCCTATATGTTCAAGGTTTCTATCCATTCCACAGAAACTGGTGCTGACAAGCAGTGCCAGTGTGGTCTTTGAAGGTACGGACATCAAGAATGGAACTGAAGACCTTCCTTATGCCAAGAAACCCATTGATTACTACACAGAGACAAAGATCTTACAAGAAAAGGTATGGTCTATGCCACAATTATTCACTGAATATTTGCATAACTGATTCAGCAGCCAGACGAAGTAGGGCTGACACTGCATTCTGCTGTTGTGCCTGTTCTGGCATCTCGGGAATGTAGTGCTGAAGAAAGTAAAGATGGTTTAGCACAGGGGTCTCAAACACGCGGCCCGCGGGAGAAGGTTGTGCGGCCCGCGACGGCTTCTGCTGCTGCCGTTGCCGCCGTGGCAACGGCAGAATCGACGGTCAATTTAAAAAAAATAAAAAACTGGCTTCTGCTGCTCTGTCCTGCGGCCCGTTCCCCTCTGCGCGAGAGCCCTGAATGTGCTTCCTCTGCGGCGTGCTTTTCAAGCCACGAAGGGAGTATTTCCCTCTCGCGAGGCTTGAAAAGTGAATAGGCTTAAGCCGCGCGAGAGGGAAATACTCTCTTCGCGGCTTAAAAAGTATGCTGCAGAGGAAGCACACTCAGGGCTCTCGCGCAGAGGGAAAGGGGCCGCGGGACAGCTGATTTTCTGCTGCAGCAGAAGCCAGCAGCAGAAGCCAGGTTGTTTTTTTATTTACCTGGGGGGGGGGTATGACTGGAAATGGGCTATTGGCAGGGGGGGGTATGACTGGAAATGGGCTATTGGCGGGGGGGGGTTATGTCTGGAAATGGGCTATTGGGGGGGGTTATGACTGGAAATGGGCTATTGGCGGGGGGGGTTATGACTGGAAATGGGCTATTGGCAGGGGGGGTTATGACTGGTAATGGGCTATGGGGGGTCTAGGACTGGTAATGTGCTGGGGGGGGTTGCTAGGACTGGAAATGGGCTGAGTGGAAGGGGGCTTGAACTGCAAATGGCTGATGGGGAGGGGGGCTTGGAATGGAAATGGGCTGTGAGGGGAGGGAGCTAGGATTGGCAATGGGCTGATGGGGGGCTAGGATTGGAAATGGGCTGATGGTGAGGCTAGGATAGGACTGGAAATGGACTGATGCAGGGACTAGAAGGGAGCGGATGCTGGGTGGGGCTGGAACTAGAAGGGAGCTGATGTTGGGGGAGGATTAGAATGGGATGGAGCTGGGAAAGTGAAATGGAGAGGGGAAAAATATTTTGTCTGGGAGAGAAGACAAATCTACAATTGGCCAGGTATTGTGAGAGTAAGTGGGGATTGAGGATGGAGGGGTAAAATTTGAGTGGATGAAATAGGAATGAGGAAAGAGAAAAAGGAGAAAGATTAGTATGTTAAAGCAGATGTAGAGAGAGAATGGAAAAAAAACTAGGAGAGAAGAAAGGGCAAATGGAAGCAGACGATGGAGAGTTAGCAGAAGACATGAAGAAACCAGAAGAAAGTGGCTGGAACAATTGCAACTGAAAAAAATGCACAAAAGGTAGAAAAATATCTCTTTATTTTGAATTTATTAACTGGAATATGTCAGCTCTGGGAAATGTGCATCATTAATGTTTGCGCTTTGTTTAGTACAAGAGGAAATTAATTTATAGTTTTATTTCTACAGTGTTGTTGTACATTCCAAGTTTGGCTTTTGGGGTTCCCAGTTTAATTATTGTCTTCTTGTTTCTAAATCTTTTAGTCTTTCTTTATCCATACTCATTAAAGAGGCATGTTTACTAAAAGTTAGTGTATGGTAACATTATGCAAATATTTATGCAAATGAGGTCCCTTATGCAAATGAGGCCCCGCGTCTTATGCGGCCCCCGGGTTACTTTACAAGTCCTCATTTGGCCCTCAAAGCAATTTGAGTTTGAGACCCCTGGTTTAGCAGGACATGGAGCTCTGAAGACTTGTAAAGGTGCCATATTAAGCAATAAAAGCCATGTAACTTTGAGCTTAAAAGTAGGTAATGAAAGCAAGTCACAAAATGAAAAGGCGGGCCCAACAGACCAAGATTGACTTTGCTTAATCTTTAAAAAAAAATGTAAGCATCTGAAAATTGTGAAGCTTTTGAGTTTGATGGTATTAAGAGGGAAAATAATTATTGAAAGTTGTAACTTTGATTCACTTTTATGGTAATTGGTCCTATGATTCTGCCAGAGGCTTTCATTGTGTAGGGAGATGGAATTTTTTTCCAAGTTCTATCTATGGAAAAGTCTATTAATTAAGACTCCTGAACTATAATAAAATGCTAGGCAAAAGTAAGGAAAGTAGAACAAAGAGTCAGTTGATGAAAAAAAAAACAAAAATCATAGTGTGACTATGGATTTCCTTATGCCATCATCTTTCCTTCTATGTTGCAGGAAGTGCTAAGTGCAAATGATCCAGAGAAGAATTTCTTAACCATCGCAATTCGTCCCCATGGGATATTTGGTCCGAGAGATCCTCAGCTCGTCCCTATCCTAGTTGAAACAGCAAAGCATGGCAAGATGAAGTTCATGATAGGGTGAGCGGAAATTTTGTTCAGTGTTAACAGGAAGTTCTTGATGTGGTTCCAAAGCCACTGGAGAAAACATTAGAATATGAAGCTGAGGAGCAAGGAAGAATTCTTGCCATTCTGCTAGAATGTGTAATCCAGAGGTATCCCATGATGCTGCTGAAAACGAAAGAAAATTGGTACCTAAATGTTCCACTGGCTGAATCTGATTCAGCCCAAACAACAAAGCATTGCACACTCACAGATGTCACAAGTTCAGAGCAAGGTGTCAAGTTCAAAGTTTTTATTGTAGAACACAAAGAATACCTAACCCGACACGGCCGTGCTTCGGCAAAGCCTTCATCAGGGGTTAAAACTATAAATAAAACATACATACATAAATTAAAAATCAGATTATGTTTGATATGCTTTTTATGTATGTTTAAATCAAATCTGATTTTTAATTTATGTATGTATGTTTTATTTATAGTTTTAACCCCTGATGAAGGCTTTGCCGAAGCATGGCCGTGTCGGTTAGGTATTCCTTGTGTTCTACAATAAAAAGACTTTGAACTTGGGTGTGGATCTGATTCAGCATCATGCTCTGTAAATATGAACATAAATAAGTAGAGAGAGAGTCTGACTGACCCTAGTTCAGTCTGTGTTGTGGACAGGAAGGGCTTATCTGTGAGAACAGCATTTCAGGCAAACTGCTTTGTCTAAATCAAATACTCCTCCCATCTCCCCACCATCCTTCTAGCACTTGACCAAATTTGATCTCTGCATCTCTAATATTACACTAACTAGCACAAGCCTTGACAATTTTATTTGAATCTAAAAGTCGGCCCAAAAACAAGAGCCAGATGGCCACATTCCACCAACGCTGAAGAGCTGGGAGGGGAAGAGAGAGAGAGAGAGAGCTTCTGTATGAGCTGCTTCAGCTCCTTTAGGGCATGATTTATTAAGGCTGTATTTCCCATTGGAGA
Source organism: Ichthyophis bannanicus (assembly GCA_033557465.1). NCBI lineage: Eukaryota > Metazoa > Chordata > Amphibia > Gymnophiona > Ichthyophiidae > Ichthyophis > Ichthyophis bannanicus. The sequence continues at coordinate 227,780,859 of CM066036.1, forward strand.
ATCCTTACTAAATCAGGCCATTTAGTGCAGAATTGTACAGGGCTGATGAAAGTACACCAGCAGCAGCCCCCATTCCCCTGATGTGTTGGGGGATGGGTTCAGTTTTCCCTACCATGTCCTCACCCAGTCTGTCCCATCATCCTACTCTGTCTCCAGTCTCTCTCTGTTCTGTTGTCCCCCTCCCAGTGAAAGTGAAAGGGGAGCTGAAGAACTTTCTAGAGTTTCGTCCAAACTGTTGGCACTGCAACTGCCTATGTGGTCTAAAGTACTGGGAACTGTTTGTTGGGATTAATGCTGTGGCTATGTGTTTATCTGAATGTTTGCCAAGCTATATATCCCTGTTGGTGTTAATCTCAGCAAAACCCCTGACGTAGTAGAATAAGGGAAGCCCTGGTGCAAGTTGCAATCTTACAGACCCCTCATGAGCAGGCAAAGCCTGAATATGGCCCTTATGAAGCTGAGGAGCAATGAAGAATTCTTGCCTTTCTGCTAGAATGTGAACTCTGTAATCCAGAATCAAATATGCTGCTGAAAACAGAAGAAAATGATATATAAAAGTTCCACTCGCTGAATCTGATCCAGCCCAACCAACGAAGCACTGCACACTTGGGATGTCAAACATACAAGTTCAACATTTACATACAACCACTCTGCTCAATCATCCAATTACACAACATCCACTACAACATCTATGCTGACGACAACATGCTATATATCCCATTCAGCACCAGCCAACCTTCATACAGTGGACTTCAACAATGTTACACCGATGTATCTCAATGGATGGAATCGAACCACCTATCCATAAACCTCAAGAAAACGGAATCTCTATTAGTCACCAAACATGACACTTTCACCCCCACCCCCTACTATCACCCTAAACACCGAAATCCAAGTTTAACCAGAGGTAAAGTACCTGGGAGTCACCCTAGACCAGCACTTAACACTGAAACCACAGATAAGAAACACAAGAGCAATTTACTACAAGACCCAAACCTTACAACATCTATGCCCATTGCTGAACCCCACAGACTTCCCCTCAGCTCTGCAAGCCCTAATCATTACCCATGCAGACTACAGTGACGCCTTCTACCACGGTCTACCCCACTCAACCTACCACAGCATGCCTATCCTGAAACAGCTCCACTAGCTCACAATGCAACGCCGAATCCAGTACAAAAGCCTCATAATGATCTTCAATATACTCAACAAACAATCAGCACTATACCTACAAACCCTCATCAAAACATCACAGTCCAGCAGACTCAGAAGACAGTTCACCACAAACACCCTAGCAATCCCTCGCAAAAGAACAAGAAACTCCCAGCAAGCATGCACAAGATCTTTTGAGCTCTATACTCCAACTATCTGGAACTCGCTCCCCAACAAAATAAGGAATACCAAAGACCTTTTCACAAAAAACTCGGGACCCACAATCTAGCCCCCCTCCCCCCACCCCATAACAATATAACCATATCCAACATCAGTAAAGAAGCTTGCAAATATTTTAAGGATGTAAATATATTATTTGTGTACATTAATTAATATGACAATCTTATAACATAACATACAAAAATCCAAACTTTTCACTGGGTTAATATCATACATTGTATCACAGTCAATACTGATGTTATAAATCACCCCCTTTTCAGGATCTCCTTGCCACATGCATACAATCCAAGCCCATCAGACAGGAGATGAGCATAACTCCATTTCCTTCTCAAACCCAGGTACCAGTGATAAAACTTAGCTAAAGACAATAGCCCTCAGTACCGTCCTTTATTATCTGAAAGGTGCATACCACAGATCTAGCATTAACATTTATTTCTTTGGCTGAACTTTTATACCGCTTTTTCACAGGTCAAAACGGTGTATGTTTAAACTCAGGTGAACACTGTTTACAAGAACTGTAACTATTTGCATTAACGTATTAGTGTTTAATCCACCTGGGGGTGGTGAATTAGAGTTTTTATTTTGACAGATTTAATTTGAGTTAAGCAGGCAATATGAGTATTAGGTGATTTTAATATTCTTATGAACTTAGGTTTATCAGAGTAGAGAAGTATTTATTAACAATATGGAGATTCTGGATTATATCCAAATAATGGATACTCCTACACATGAAAAAGGGCATTTCTTTGATTTAATTTTTATAAGATCCCGGTGAATGGGAGAAATAAAGTAAACCCAGTGTCATAGTCTGACCAATTTTTGATTGATTTTTTGCATTTTGTTTAATAAATAAAGCTGTTGAAATAGCACCTCATGAGAAGAGTACAAAACTGATGATCCTTTGAGCCCCAAGTCTTGAGTCATTGGCTCCTCACTTTTGACCTGATTCTGTCCCGTATGTGTATGTCCGGTCTGAGCCGGATATACAAAGGAGATCGTGATTCTGATCCCGCGGGGCATATCTAGCCCCGCAGGATCAGAATTGCGACTAAGCAAGTACATACAGGCCGGGACTGCGATTCAGTCCAGGCCTGCATGTACAGCCACAGCCTGGCTAACTTAGTCAGGGCTGTTAAATGGAGCCGCAGCGCCATGGCACCGTGGCTCCATTTAAAAGCCGCGATGCTGGCCACAGGGTTAAAGTGTTTTATTCCCTGCAGCCTGAACCCTGATCTGTCCTTCTAAGCCCAGAGTCGGGCTGTGGGGAATAATCCCTGGCCCCCCCCACAGCCCCATCCGCCCCTCCAGCATAGCTAAAAAGAAACATCCAGGGATGTTGTTCCACCCCGGGGGTGGAATAACTTCCTCGGACATTTCGCCGGCCCTGGACTTGGCCGGCATTAGAATCGGCCCTGGATGTGCAGGGCCAGAGACCACCCACTGCCTGCCCATTCTCTGCCCCAAGCCGCCTCTTCCCCGCCCCAACTAACTTCCCTGCACAGTCTGCAGAGAAGTTAGTCAGGGGCTGCTGCCAGCACAAATAGCAGGGGTGGACATTCCGTTGGGACGTCCATCTCTGCTATTCGTGTTTCAGAATAACCCCCTATGTGAATATGACTGCTGAAAAGGGTGTGACTCATTGGTATGGCCTGCTTGGTCAGCTAGCAGAGAAAGGTTTGAAGGTGAGAGTAAGAAGAGGCAGATGGAAGCAGGAGTGGTGTCATCCTGGCATTAAAATGTCAAGGGGGCATATGAGGCATATTCAATAATGACAGGAAACTAAGGATCCATTAGACTGAGAGAAACGTAAGAATCATAAATACCAGCACCAGCAAATGAAAGATAACAAAGTTTTTATTAACAGTAGGTTTGCTAAAGTTCAGAATAAATCACAAACTCTCCACCAGTTAGAATGTTTACTGGTATACGCATCTTGTGTGGTGCCCTACTCCGGTCCTGCTGTCCTGGGGAGTTCAGAGATGCCTCCAGCATCGAATTGCCAACCCTCACGGCGCCTTGGCTGTAGCCGCACCTGCGGATGGCGCCGCAAACAGCCAGCACCCCGGTGCCCGCGCGGACAATGCCTCTGTGCCGACATGGGAACCGGCCCCACAGCACCATTGCCTGGAACAGCCCAGCCCCACGGCGCCATTGGCTGGAACGGCCCAGCCCCACAGCGCCATTGGCTGGAATAGACCCTCTGCGCCATTGGCTGGAACCACGCCAATGTATGTCACCTCAGCAGTCAACAGAGATTTCCAACGTGCAGCAAGAAAGGACAAGGAAAAGTACTACAACGACGCATGCAAGGAAATAGAAGCAGAAACTATTAGAGGAAGAACAAGATCGGCTTTCCTAAAGCTACGAAAGTTAAAGAAAAAGTTCCAGCCTCAAATTGGAATGTTACAAGATGCTCAAGGTTCTATGTGGAATGATGCTGAGAAGATCAAGAAAAGGTGGAAGGAATATACAGAGTTTTTATATGATAAAGATCAAGTGGACCAACAGCCGTTTCAACCTGTACCTTATGATCGGGAACTGTACCTTATGATCGGGAAAGAAGAAGTTGAAGCAGCATTGAAAGCCTTATCAAAGAACAAAGCACCAGGCATTGATGGCATTCCTATAGAAGTATTGCAGCAATCTGATGCAGCTGTTACCATACTTACCAAGGCTCTGCCAAGAAATATGGAAGACAACAACATGGCCAACTGACTGGAAAAGATCTGTGTTTATACCAATACTAAAGAAAGGTGATCCAACTGACTGTGGAAATTATCGAACAATCGCTCTGATCCCACATGCCAGCAAGATTCTACTGAAGATTATTCAAAAGAGACTACAACCATACCTGGAACATGAACTACCTGAAGTGCAAGCAGAGTTCAGGAAAGGGCAAGGAACGAGAGACATCATTGCGGATGTGAGATGGATCCTTGAAAAGACTAAAGAATACCAAAAGGATATCTATTTGTGCTTTATCGACTATAGCAAGGCTTTTGACTGTGTAAACCATGAGAAACTCTGGGCCACATTAAGAAACATGGGTATACCAGAACACCTGATCGTTCTCTTGCGCAATCTGTACATTGATCAAGAAGCAATAGTTCGAACAGAACAAGGAGAAACAGAATGGTTTAAAATAAGCAAAGGTGTAAGACACGGCTGCATACTTTCCCCCTACCTGTTTAATTTATATGCAGAACAAATCATCAGAGAAGCAGGATTGTATGAAGACAACAGAGGTGTGAAGTTTGGTGGAAGACTCAACAACCTTCGCTATGCTGATGATGATACATTACTGGCTGAAAGTGAAGATGATCTGAAACATTTGCTTCTCACAGTCAAAGAACATAGTCTCAAAATGGGCCTGCACCTTAATGTAAAGAAGACAAAGATCATGACAGCTGGCATAATCAACAGGTTCATCGTTGAAGGAGAAGAAATTGAAATTGTAAACAACTTTAACCTACTTGGATCAACTATCAATAAAGAAGCAACAAGCAGTCATGAAATCAAACGACGCATTGCTCTTGGCAGAATGGCTATGAAAGACCTAGATAAGATTCTCAAGAGCAGAGATGTCTCTCTCCATACAAAGATTCGACTTGTTCAAGCCATGGTATTTTCAATAACGTCATATGGATGTGAAAGCTGGACAGTGAAAAAGACAGACAGGAAGAAAATTGATGCCTTTGAATTATGGTGCTGGCGACGAATACTGTGTATACCATGGACTGCCCGAAGAACAAACCAGTCGGTACTAGAGGAGATCAAACCTAAGCTTTCTTTAGAAGCTCAGATGACAAGACTTTGACTTTCATACTTTGGACACATCATGCGAAGAGAGAGATCATTAGAGAAAGACATCATGCTTGGCAAGATAGAAGGTCAACGCAAAAGAGGAAGGCCAGCAATGAGATGGATCGATACAATAACAGCAGCTATGGGTACCAGTCTGTCAACAATGAGCTGCCTGACTGAAGACCGAACACAATTTAGGATAGCTATCCAGAGGGTCGCCATGAGTCGACTCTGACTCGACGGCGCTTAACAACAACATGGAGGTAGTGGTGTGTCCCCTCCAATCCCTTTACCTAGTGCAGATTACCTGGGGAGTTTTGAGAAGGAAAAAGAGCATCTCAGTATGGGCAAGGAGGGGAGAAGTTGTCGTCGTCCTATTGATTTATAACCCACAGAATAATGGGGGGGGGGATATAGAGGGCTTCAGAGTGTTGAACCAGCCTACAGTTAGACTTTCAAAACAAGGGTAGATATCTTTAGGTAAGAAGCAATATGGGGACAGACAGGTCTGGAGAACAAGACTTGAGATAGTTAAAATCATGGAGGCCCTAAAATCCTCTACTAGTCAACTGGATGCACTGGCTATCGATTTAATCTCAGGGATTATGCAGTGTGTTGTCGTTTTATGGCCCATGTGATCATTAAGTCTTTATTGGAAGTTTTGGTTTCTTGTGACCTAAAACGGGCATTATAATGCCCATTTTTAAAAAGGAGATAGGGATGGGTGTTGAGCTTGTCATACTACCACTCTGTCTATACTTGCAACTGCTGATATTATCTGAACTACTTCTCTAGTGCTTTTAATGGTGCACATTCTGGATCCAAGATGGTGAGTTTACCTGAACGGCATGGAAATTTTTGAATGGGGAAGAAGCATAAGGTCAAAGGGGTAAAGCAGCCCTCTCTGTTTTCTGCTACCCCCCCCCTCCCCATTACCTGCATTGGTCGTTGGACCCTTGGACTCCTTTTTCTTTCCTTTGCCATGGCAACCGGCGTCTTTGGGGAGGGGTTAGCTAGCTTTGCAGACATCTGAGCTGGAGTACTCTGCATCTGCTTCAGGAGTAGACTTTCTCCCCCAGCTCTCGGCATTCCTCCAAAGTAGTTTGCTGGTAGGATCTTGGGTTGTTGAGGCAGGAAAACTTCCCTAAGAGGGTGGACTTATTCTGCCTGTAAGTGTCGGACCCAGCACTGCGATTGGCTGGAGCCGTTGCTTCCCCGGAACAGCTTTTGCATACAGATTCTTTGGTGGTGACAGCAGAAGGACAGGCTACCCTGAGTGTTCTTGGTCAAGACAGTAGCATCTGAGGGTTCTCTCTCCTTTTACTTGGTGCATCTGGAGGTGTTTACATTGGAATCCATCTGGTCTGCAATAATGTAGCTGGGGGTAGCGTTCTTCGAAATGCTTCTCGTTCCACGTGCAGGACCCAAAAGGCAGGCAGAGCTCCGGAATCGCAATGCATGGATGAGGCAATGGTGCAATGATGAGAGTTTTGGATTTGTTAAGAACTGGGGAACATTCTGGGGAAAGGAGGGGCTCTTCCGAAGGGATGGGTTTCACCTTAACCGGGATGGAACCAGGCTGCTGGCATTAACCTTTAAAAAGGAGATAGAACAGCTTTTAAACTAGATAATAGGGGAAAGTCGACAGTCACAAAAGAGCGCATGGTTCAGAAGAATGTATCCTTGAAGGATACTACCAAAAGCAGAGAGGTTCTAAAAAAAGAGTAAAGTAGCCCAAATACTCTTGAGTATGGAGTAGACAGAACTTAAAGATTCCAAATTACCCATGCCTACCAATAGCCAAATTAATATGAATAAAATACAGTCTCTAAAATGTTTGTATGCAAATGCTAGAAGTCTAAAAAATAAGATGGGAGTGTTAGAATATATAGCACTAAATGAGAGGTTAGATATGATTGGAATCTCAGAGACATGGTGGAAGGAGGACAACCAGGGGGGACACTGTGATACCTAGGTACAAACTATATCGTGATAATAGAGCTGATCAAATTGGTGGAGGTGTTGCGCTCTGTTAGAGAGGGCATTGAGTAAAAAAGGATTAAAGTTTTTTTTGCAGGAAACAAAATTTTCTGTAGAATCTCTATGGATTTGAAATTCCATGTAAAAAGGGTAATGCGATGGCAGTGGGGGTGTACTGTCGACCGCCTGGCCAGAATGAACAAATGGATGATATGCTCAAAGAAATCAAGGAAGCTAACAAAAGTTACAGCACAGTAGTAATAATGGGTGATTTCAATTACCCTGGTATCGACTGGGTCAGTGTCACGGCAGGACATGCTAGGGAGATAAAGTTTCTAGATGAAATAAATGACTGCTTCTTGGAGCAACTGGTTCATGAACCGACCAGAGGGGAAGCGATATTGGACCTAGTCCTTAGTGGAACACCAGATCTGGTGCAAGACATAAGGGTGTTGGGACCATTTGGCAATAGTGATCATATCATGATCGTGTTTGCTTTAATTAGTGGAGGGGGGGGATGGTAAGGAAATCCACAGTACCACCTTTGCACTTTCGAAAGGGAGACTGATTAAATGAGGAAAATAGTTAAGAAAAAATAAAAGGAGCAGTTGCAAAGGTTAAAGACTTACATCAAGCTTGGGTGTTGTTGAAAAATACTATCTTGGAAGCCCAGACCAGCTGTATTCCACACTTTAAGAAAAGTGGAAGGAAGTCCAAAAAACTGCCAGCATGATTTAAAGGTGAGGTCAGAGAGGCTGTTTTTGCCAAAAAAGCATCTTTCAGGAAATGGGGGAAAAAAAGAGCTGAACAACGAAAAATGGAAACGGCATAAGCACTGGCAAGTTAAATGCAAGGCACTGATAAGGCAGGCAAAGGGAGAATTTGAGAAGAAGCTTGCTGCGGAAGTGAAAACGTGTAATAAAGACTTTTTCAAGTACATTCGTAGCAAAAAACCTGAGTGTCAGTTGGTCCATTAGATGATAGAGGGGTTAAAGGGGTACTAAGAGGAGACAAGGCGATAGTGGAGAGACTGAATGAATTCTTTGCTTCGGTCTTTACTGAGGAAGATGTAGGGATGTTACCCATGACTGAAGTGGTATTTAAAGGTGCGGAAGAATTGAAGGAAATATTGATACGTCGGGAAGATGTATTACAACTATTTGATAAATAGAGTAGCAAATCACCTGGACTGGATGATATACATCCAAGGGTGTTGAAAGAACTGAAATATGAGATTGCAGACCTGCTATTAGTAATCTGTGAACTAACATTAAAATCATCTGTAATACTTGAAGACTGGAGGATTGCGAACATAATGCCAGTTTTTAAAAAGGGTTCCATGGGTGATCCGGGAAACTACAGACCGGTGAGCCTGTCATCAGTACCAGGGAAAAATGGTAGAAACCATCATAAAGAACAAAATTGCTGAACATTTTCGTGGTCTCTGACTGCATTTCTTGGTACTTCAGAATAGTCTGCCTTTCCACATGATTCACAGAATAATCAGTTGGAATGGACACCTCTATTATCAATGCGTTCTGGTGGTGTTTTTCTCCTTTACTACTGCACATCCAGTTTCTTATCCATTGGAATGAGAATTTTCCTGGTGATCATTGTAACCTTTTGCAGCTTCCTACATTCGGTTACTCTCCTGTTGGTCCTGGGTCCACTTCGCAGAGGCAGTAGGGTTTGTAACACAACAAGACAACCAAATTGGTGTGGCTTGGAAAAAGGTTTTTATATAGAAATAGGCTTATTATATAGGTACAGAACAGAGATATAAGGTTGTTAGAGCTGCTTCCGTGTATATCAGTGATTCTGTGTGTGTGTGTGTGTGTGTGTGTGTGTGAGAGGGGGGGGGGCAAGAAGTGTGTGTCAGAGCCTCATAGTAAGAAGTGTCCAATGAATAGGAAGAGAGAGAGAGAACAAAGGGGGGGGGGGTAAAGAGAAGTGTATGTCAGAGTCTCATAGTAAGAAGTGTCCCATGAATGGAGAGAGAGGTGTGTGTGTCCGATGAATAGGAAAAGAGAGAGCACTTTTGTCCCTCTCTGCATTAATAGTGAAATTCTCCAGCACCTCCCTTTGTCATACTTTGGTCTGTTTGAGGTCTGTTATCACTTGATTAGCAAGGAGGGGCTGTTGTCCTGCAGACTAATCTCATCAGGCATACCAAGCCCATCAAGTCTGGAGACGTCCTATCTGACATCACCAGGGGGTCAGAGCTGCAGGCCAAGGTCTGGGAAAAGCCATGACACCTATGCTAGGCATAATGTCATGCTGATGTATGCTGGCAATCATGATCTCTGTAATTCTCTTAGGGTCATGATCCCAGTGCTTTTCAGGCACAGTGATGTTAGTGTTTACAGAGTTTCCAATGGATGAGGCGTGCTACTTTTTTGTGCCTTTCTGTATAGACATTTTCCACCATCAGAACTTGGTGAGTCACTGTTTCCAGGTCTGTCTTACAGAATCAACTTATTTCATTTATTTATTTAACAGCTTTTTTTTTTATTATACTGCTTTTATTTCAGTCAAAGCGGTTTACATTACCAAGTTATTACAAATGTACATTAATGTGCATATTTGTGTTGCAAGTTTTTTCAATGCTCGCTGTAAACCATCTCATCCATAATCTGGAGAAACTGACTCAAGTTTGATAGTTGCAGCCCAGGACAGCAAATGGGTTAGGTCTGCACTTTCCATGACAGTCTCACTTCAAAGCCAGGGTATGTGGAGTATGATCTCAGTCTCATTTGTGTGAGGCTTGCCATGTTTCTCCTATATGCTTTGGGACAAATACTGAAGGGACGTCTGGTGGCTGAGGCGAATAGAGGCATAGGAGGGAATGTTGTTGAAATCTTGTCTTTTCATTGGTTCTTTGTCTCTACCAATCTGCTGGTAGGGGAACACAACCCACTTGTCTGGACTGGACTAGCAGGACTCAAGGAAAGGATATTAATTGGTTAGTAAATTGTCACCTTCCTGTGGAGCACAGTACAGTCTTTAAGGATACTCAGGATAGAAAAGTGAAGTTCTTATTGAAGCAGGATTTTAAGATGCCCAGTCTTGGGCTTTGAGCAGCGATTTGTGGTAGCCCAGTGGTCGGGTCTCTTCTCTGTCAGGCATAGTAGTTCCTGGAGATACTGGAAGAGAGATTTTTCTCAGGAGGGTCAAGGACTTTAGCTAAGTCCATGATGTCCACCCTGGGCTAGCATAATAGCAATGGCAGGCTAATAGCTTAAAGAAGGGTAGCTTTCCTCCTGGATATTAAGTTGGGATGCACTTGACATAAGGTTAAAAAAATTGCTGCACCTCACATCGTATACTTAATGAAAAGGTATTTGTGTTTAGATTGAAACCACAGATTTTGGGTTGAAGGATGGATGATACCTCAGAACATGGGATTTGCAGGAATGCCGAGTTTGGTGACGTGGCTAAGCCTCTAGGTGTAGAAGTTAGGCTGTGGCATTACTTGAGGTGTTTTATCTGGACTCTTTTCTTATGAAGGGGAAGACTTGCTTTCTTTTCCTGGGTGTCTTTCTGCTGAGCAGTTAAGCATATCTTTCCTTTTTGTTTATACAGAGATGGGAAGAACTTAGTGGATTTTACCTATGTGCAGAATGTTGTTCATGGACACATACTGGCTTCAGAACACCTTAGGAAAGACTCTCCCTTATGTGGAAAGGTAAGATTGTTTCAGTCTTTATCTAATGCAAATAGTTTAACATTGGTATGGGTGTGTTGATATTTGCATTAATAAATACTTCATCATTTTCAAGTTTAATGAAACAAAATTAATTCAAATCAAGCCTTTTTCATTCTGATTTATATTCAGAAAAATAATAGAGCAAGATTTTAAGAATTCAGCAAAAAAAAGAAGAAAATTTGTAAAGGCATTATCTGCCACATACAGTTGTGATGGTATTTTTGAATCAGTACTATGACTTTTTGGCTTCTATGCTGAAAAAAAAATCTAACACTTAGGCAAACTTATGCTTGACGTATTATAAAGTCAAGCTGGCTGTATTCATAGAAGAGGTCTAGATATATGTAAGTTCTTTTGCAGTATTTGGAAGCTGTATGTTTTTCCACGGAAATTCATTTTTTCATTATAATTTTTCTCCAGGAACAAGCAGGAAGTCAGTACTCACATATGGGTGACGTCGGCGCCGACGGAGCCTCCATGCGAAGCAAATCCCCAGCTTTCTAAGAAAGCCTTTGGGATTGCATCATGCATGCGCGGTCCCCTTCCCACCCAAGAGTGCCATCTTGCTCAGTCTCCTTTTTTCCCATGGAGCCCAACGGACGTCGTTCAAGTTCCCTCGCGAAAAACGTGTTTAAAAGTCAGAAAAATTATATCTCCAGGAACAAGCAGGAATGTAGTCTTCACATATAGGTATCGTCAGTACCAACGGAGCCTGTGTGGGAACGCTCCCCAGCATCCAATAGGAAAACTTTTGGGAGCATCCCACAGCGCCTGCGTCCCGCCTTTCCAACTGTCCCTCTCCAGTTCTTCGTCTACCGAGGAGCCGCCAGGTCCCATACCCTGTCACCGCAGAAAAATTTTGTCTTTAATCTTTGTGTTTTGTGGTCACGTCTGCCTTCCCTCGACGCTATACCGGTACCACTGGTTTCTTCTTTTTTCTAAAAACAAACAACAAACAAACTATAGTTTCTGAGCTATTTTACTTCAGAAAATGTTTTCCTTGGTGCTAGGCACTATTTTGGGCACTAGGCCAAATTTTTCCTTAAAAATGGAAAAACCAACATCTGGTTTTAAAAAATGTTCTAAGTGTGGCGGTATCATCTCCATCACAGACACCTATGATTGGTGTCTCAAATGTTTAGGTCCTGACCACTCTACTTCGGAGTGCCTCTCCTGTGGAATGATGTCAAAAAGGGGCCGGCAGAACCGAGCTGCTAAACTTAGCACCCTTTTTCCCTCAGATGTGGCGTCTGTTGCATCGACGTCCTCCAGGGCCTCATCTTCCTCCCATGGATCTCAGATAACTAAACATAAATTTAGCTGGTCCTCGAAAGGTAGATCTCCTTCTATCGAGATGCCACTGGCATTGCCCTTGAGGAATTTTCACCGGCAAAACTTCCCCGGTGGGAGGCTTCGGCTTCCAAAGCATCAACGGGGTTCCAGGATGTTCTCGAGGCCTCAACCTTGGCAGAACTACTGGTGCCATGCTCTGGGGTTCTGGCCGCTTCTACCGGCACCGATACCCAAGCATCGACAGCGTCGATAGACCAGAGATTTCTTGCTATTGAACGCAGTCTAGTGGCTCTTCTCACGGCTTCGGTATGCTTCAGACACCTCAACCGATACCGGTACCAATGACATCGACGTCGATGGGTATGCCACCCATACCGAGTCATGCGTCTGTCTCCAGCATCGACAGATCGGTACTGGTGCAACCTGATACGACTTCGATCGATACCGGTACCGTGCCCTGCACGATCACCGGGATCGGAGGTATTTTGAATCCTCTGAGTCTGATGACTCCGAAGACTCTGCCGATACAAGAGTACTTCTCTCAGAGGATTCCTCTTCTCCTCAGTGCAGGGTGTCTCCGCCAGAGGATATGTCCTTTCAGGATTTTATCCATGATGTGGCCCGAGGCCTTTCCATCACAGTAGCTCCTGAAAAAGAGCCTAGGGCAAAAGAGTTGGAGATTCTCCAATACCCTAAGGCTCCCAAAGAGGCAACTACTCTGCCTATCCATGAGATCTTACATGATCTTATGCTGAGAATGTGGAAAAAACCTCTAACCACATCTCCTCATTCTCGGAGACTCGAAACTATGTATCGAGTTTCACCTTGTCCTGGCTTTCAAAAAACTCAGTTACCACACCATTCAATGATAGTGGAATCAGCCACGCGTAGGATGAAAAGTGCAAAGCAATATGCATCCAATTCTCCAGGTTATGAATGCAGGACTCTCGATGCCTTTGGGCGTCGATGCTTGCTCTCAGCTAGGATCAGCTCCTATATCTTGTATATGGGAATGTTTCTTAAAGAGGTCACAGGAGACTTGGAGCTTATGAGCCACCCTTCTTCCTGATGACAAAAGACAGGACTATCTTACCCTTGTCAAACATGCCCAGGATGTTTCCAAGTTTGTAAATCGTGCAGCCTTTGACTGTTTTGAGTGCATAAGCAGAACCTCTGCTATTGCCATTGGTGCAGGTCGGATTGCCTGGCTTCAGGCATCCGACTTGGAAATTTGGGTACAGGATAAATTAGGAAACATTCCTTGCACAGGAGAAAATCTCTTTAGCAAGAATTTGCAGGAGAAGGCTAATGAAATAGATGCAGACAATATCACTTTGGATAGATTGTCCAAATCTACAGCCGATCCTGCAAGGAAAAGATCCTCTTAAAAAAAAAAAAAACATTTTTCAATAAGAAAAATAAGTTTTATCCTTCCTATACCCAACAGGGACACCATCCAGGTCAGTCTGCCCAAAAGGGACAACAGCAATAACCTAGACAACAAAAGAGGCCAAAAGCTGTAAAATATCAGCCAGCTCAGCATCCTCAGGGGCTTTGACTCCTCTCTAGAGAACTTCGCCTTCCTGCCCCTGAAGGGTCCAGAACCCTTGGACATCCCAGGCAGGTTATGTCATTTTGCCCACAGATGGCACCAAATAACAGCAGAAAATTGGACCCTGTCCATTGTACGAGAGGGGGTACAAGCTTCATTTTCACAGCATGCCCCCTCCTACAATGGTAAGACAGTTCAATTCTCAGACCTCTCTCGACAATCTCTTAGGTCAAGAAGTCACAACACTCCTTGCGCAACGAGCAATAGAGGAAGTACCCATTCCGCAACAGGGTGCAGGGTTCTACTCCCCCTATTTTCTTATTCCAAAGAAAACAGGAGGATACAGGCCCATTTTAGACTTCAGAGAATTGAACAAATATCTGTTCCAAGAGAAGTTCAAAATGGTCTCTCTCGGAACTCTGCTGCCATACCTTCAAAGTCAGGATTGGCTTTGTTCTCTAGATCTCAAGGATGCGTATACTCATATTCTCATCCATCCAAATCACAGAAGATTCCTCAGATTCCTTTTTCAAGGAAAGCACTTCCAGTACAGGATTCTTCCCTTTGTCCTGGCTTCTGCACCAAGAGTATTCACAAAATGCATGGCTGTGGTTACCGCATTTCTCCGCACTCTGGGAATATTTGTCTTCCCCTACTTAGACAACTGGCTCATTCGAGCCCCTACAGTGCCAGAAGCCAGCTCGGCTCTGTTTCGCATAATGCAAATCCTTCAGTATTTGGGACTAGTCATAAGCCACCCAAAATCCAATCTTGCTCCCACTCAATCCCTAGAGTTCATAGGAGCTCATCTGGATACCAGACAGACAAGGGCTTTCCTTCCACAGCACCGCTGTCTGCATAATACAGCTAGCTTCCCAAGCAGTGCTCAAACCTTATCTCACTGCTCGAGAAATGCTACAACTGCTGGGCCACATGGCATCCACCGTGCATGTGGTTCCTTATTCTCACCTCCACATGCGAGCAGCCCAGTGGACATTATCCACTCAGTGGACACAGGACTCAGGTTGCCTGTCGGACAAAATAACAAACTCAGACCGTCTTATTTTGTCCCTCCAATAGTGGCAATCGCTCAAAAATCTTCTCGTGGGGTCTCCTTTCCAGGAACCCCTATTCCAAGCCACCCTAACAACAGATGCATCTCAGGTGGGATGGGGAGCCCACTTGCACGATCTCTCTACCCAGGGTACCTGGACTCCACAGGAGGCCTGTCTTCACATCAACCTCCTGGAACTCAGAGCAATCTTCCTTGGTCTTCGAGTATTTCATGCCCAGCTCAGATACAAGACAGTCCTAGTTCAAACAGACAATCAGGTAGCCATGTTCTATGTGAACAAGCAGGGCGGAACAGGCTCTCTGTCATTATGCAACGAAGCTTTTCGACTATGGGCCCTCGCAAGAGAGCATCAGATTCATCTCCTTGCGGTGTATCTTCCAGGCATTCAGAACTCTTGGGAAGACAAACTCAGTTGAGTTATGCTACCACACGAATGGTCTCTCCATGCAGACCAGGTTGCCCAAATATTTCAGATTTGGGGAACCCCGGACATCAACCTCTTTGCAAGTCTGCTGAATGCCAAATTTCCCTGGTTCTGTTCCAGAATCCCGGCTCGACATTGTCAGGCAAGGGATGCCTACCTCCACTGGGGTCAGGACTTCCTATATGCCTTCCCACCCATTCCCCTCATCCCCAAAACACTATTCAAGCTTCAGAGAGACAGAGGTCATATGATTCTCATAGCTCCACATTGGCCACGGCCAACATGGTGCCCTCTGTTTCTACATCTCTCTCAAGCTCCACCTCTGGAGTTGGGATCTGCTTCAGATCTTCTTTCCCAAGTGAACGGGATGCTGTGGCATCCCAATCCCCCAGTCTCTGCATCTCAGGGCCTGGTTGCTGAAGGCCTAGAGCTTCAGGATCTCAACCTTTCTCAACAGGTAAAGGATATCCTTTATGCTTCTAGGAAACCCTCCACAAGACGCTCATTCTGGCAAGGCGCTCGATAGTACACCTCCACTGCCATTGCCTTCCCCCTTTTACATGGAATTTCAATCCATATAGATTCTACAGCAGATTTTGTTTCCTGCAAAACTTTAATCCTTTCTGACGCAATGCCCTCTCTAACATAGAGAGCAAACCCTCCACCAATTTGATCAGCTCTATCATTACGATATAGTTTGTACCCAGGTATCACAGTGTCCCACTGGTTGTCCTCCTTCCACCATGTCTCTGATATTCCAATCAAATCTAACCTTGCATTTAGTGCTATATATTCTAACTCTCCCATCTTATTTTTTAGACTTCTAGCATTTGCATACAAGCATTTTAGAGAATGTATTTTATTCATATTAATTTGGCTATTGTTAGACATGGGTAATTTGGGATCTTTAAGCTCTGTCTGCTCCATACTCGAGGGCATTTGGGCTACTTTACTCTTTTGTGGAACCTCTCTGCTTTTGGTAGTATCTTTCAAAGATACATTCTTCCGAACCATCCGCTCTTGGGCGACTGTCGGCTTTCCCCTAATATCTAGTTTAAAAGCTGCTCTATCTTCTTTTTAAAGGTTAATGCCAGCAGCCTGGTTCCATCCCGGTTAAGGTGAAGCCCATTCCTTTGGAAGAGCCCCTCCTTTCCCCAGAATGTTCCCCAGTTCCTAACAAATCCAAACCCCTCATCTCTGCACCATTGTCTCATCCACGCATTGAGACTCTGGAGCTCTGCCTGCCTTTTGGGTCCTGCGCGTGGAACAGGAAGCATTTCGGAGAACGCTACCCTGGAAGTTCTGGATTTCAACTTCCTACCTAAAAGCCTAAATTTAGCCTCCAGAACCTCCCTACCACATTTTCCTATGTCATTGGTACCGACATGTACCAAGACAGCAGACTCCTCCCCAGCACTATCTAAGACCTTATCTAGGTGGCGCGTGAGGTCCGCTACCTTCGCAGCAGGCAGGCATGTTACCAGGCGATCCTCACGTCCACCAGCCACCCAGCTATCTACATGCCTAATGATCGAATCACCAACTATAACGGCTGTCCTAACCCTTCCCTCATGGACACATGGCCCTGGAGAAACTTCCTCGGTGCGGGAGGGTTTTACATCACCTGGAGGACAGGTCCTAGTTACAGGATCACTTCCTGCCACACCAGGATGATGCTCTCCTGTCACGTGACCTCTCTCCTCCATGGCAACAGGGATGCTGCCAGACTGGAGGTGGGACTTCAGTACTATATCCCTGTCGGTCTCGTCTATGTACCTCTCTGTCTTATGCTTTCCAAGTCTGCTACTTTAGCCTCTAGAGAACGGACTTGTTCCCTGAGAGCAAAGAGCTCCTTGCACCTAGTGCACATGTAAGACCTCTCACCAACTGGGAGAAAATCATACATGTGACACTCAATGCAAAAGACTGGAAAGCCCCCATCCCGCTGCTGGACTGCTGTCTGCATCTTAGTTTTAAGTTTGTGTTTAGATCTAAGTTCTTTACTTACTAAGGCTCTCGAAGAAGACTTCTTACCTGAGCCCTTCTTCTTAGAAGGGGCAGAAGCCCTTTTTCCCGAGAAAAGGTACTGCTTACCACAGCTACCCCACATATCAGGCCTCCCCAGCTCCCCTACAGGGGCAGCAGGCCAAGGGGCATGGCCCGCATAAGCAAAAAGGCACCGGCTCCGGCCCAGCCTGGAGGGGGTTTTTGACTCCCAGAGCATAGTCCCTCTCTCCAAGGAAGCAAGGCCATGCACAGGAGGAAGGCTGACCCTGTATGCCTACAGGTGGCCAGCCATCACAAATGGGCTATCGGCTGCATCTCACCCAGGCATCTCCCTCTTACTTTCCACGTGAGCCTCTCAGACCCCCCCCCCCTTCACAGGGACCTCCTCTTAAAGGAGTTGGCAGGTCTTCTCAAGGATCAGGCGGTAGAAACGGTACCCCACTACCTGCAGGTAAAGGGCTTCTACTTCAGGTATTTTCTGATACCAAAGAGAACTGGAGGCCTAAGACCCATCCTCGACCTGCACAACTTTAAACAAGTTCCTGGTGAGGGAAAAGTTCAAGATGCTTTCCCTTGGAATATTGCTGCCTTACCTCCGCCAGGGAGACTGGTTATGCTCCTTAGACCTAGAGGATGCTTACACACACATCCTAATTCATCCAGACCACAGACAATAGCTGCGATTTGTGGTGGGAGGAAACCACTTTCAGTACAAGGTGCTTCCCTTTGGCCTCACCTCCGCACCCAGGGTGTTCACAAAGTGCCTAGCGGTGATGGCGGCCTCCCTACAAAATCAGGGGGTATTTGTTTTCCCCTACTTGGACGGCTAGCTCATCAGAGCACAGTCGGCTCTGGAAGCCCAGCAGGCCACATCTCACACTATCCAGTTGCTACAACACTTAGTTTGTGATCAGTTACACAAATTCCACTCTGGTTCCTTCTCAAGGACTGGAGTTCATAAGAGCAAGGCTAGACACCCTTCAAGCAAGGGCTTATCTACCGGAAGACAGGGCACAGAGACTTCTGTCCCTAGTGCAGCAAGTGAGTCGCGCATCCCAGATTTCAGCAAGACACTTTCTGCACCTCCTTAGTTACATGGCCTCCACGGTACATGTGACACTCAATGCCCGCCTCCGCATGAGAACAGCTCAGTGGTGCCTCAGGGACCAGTGGACACAGGCCACAGGCAGACTCAGAGACAGCATCAAGGTGTCCAAACGACTGGTGCGGTCGTTGACATGGTGGCTTCAGCCATACAACCTATTGGAGGGAGTGCCTTTCCAACCTCCCCCGCACACGAGAGTGCTGACTACAGATGCATCCTTGCTAGGCTGGGGAGCCCATTGCCAGGAATTGTGCACTCCAGGGTGTGTGGTCTCCACAGGAGTGCACACAACAGATCAATCTCCTAGAGCTTCGAGCTATCCGCCTAGCTCTACAGACCTTCTGTCAAACCCTGGCTCATCAGCCTGTCTTAATTCAGACAGACAACCAAGTGGCAATGTTCTTTGTGAACAAGCAGGGGGGCACAGGGTCTCGCATCCTCTGTCAAGAGACCCTGGACCTATGCTCTTTTGCAGTCAACCAGGGTATACACCTCAAAGAAGTTTACTTGCCAAGTCAGGAAAACTTCTTAGCCGACAAGCTAAGCAGAATCCTCCAGCCGCACGAGTGGCAACTGGATCCCAACATAGCCCAGCAGCTGTTCCAGTGCTGGGGGCAGCCATTCATAGATCTGTTTGCGAGCCCACAGAATCACCAGTTGCCCTGCTTCTGCTCCAGACAGCCACACCCATGCAGGGTGGCTGCAGATGCTTTCCTAATATCATGGTCTGTGGGCCTCCTGTATGCGTTTCCTCCCATGCCCCTGGTGGCCCGGACTCTATTCAAGATCCTTCAGGACAAAGCCTCAGTCATCCTGGTAGCACCCAGATGGCCGAGACAGCCATAGTTTCCGTTGCTGCTTCAACTGGTGGCAGAGGCTCCAATTCCTCTGGGATTACACCCCAACCTCCTGTCGCAGGAGGGGGGCACTCTTCTGCATCCCATCCTCAGGTCGCTCAACCTGATGGCATAGCTGCTGAAAGGGTAGTCCTCGCACCACTTCTCCTCCCTAAAAATGTAGAGGATGTACTGCTAGCCTCAAGAAAGCAATCAACTAGAAAAACCTATGCGTTTTAAGTGGCATAGGTTTGAGGTGTGGTGTGATAGGCAGAGCGAAAATCCTTTCTCCTGTCAAGTGTCAGTGGTGTTGCAGTACCTGCTGCACCTCTCAGATTTAGGCCTCAAGTCAAACTCTGTCAGAGTCCACCTCTAGTGCCTTATCAGCACACCACTCTCGAGTGGAAGGACAACCTCTTTCTGCACACCCTTTGGTGTCTAGGTTCCTGAGAGGTTTACTTCTGCTGAAGCCCCCAGTTCGTCCCCGGCGACCG
Organism: Ichthyophis bannanicus; assembly: GCA_033557465.1. Classification (NCBI taxonomy): domain Eukaryota; kingdom Metazoa; phylum Chordata; class Amphibia; order Gymnophiona; family Ichthyophiidae; genus Ichthyophis; species Ichthyophis bannanicus. The sequence goes on from CM066036.1 coordinate 227,800,527, forward strand.
AATGGGATTTGAATGTGGTCTTAAAGCAGCTTACTCGCCCACCTTTTGAGCCAATGGCTACCTGCCATTTCCGCTTCCTCCTTGGAAAGCGCTTTTCTTGGTGGCACTCACATCGGCCAGACGAGTGAGTGAGCTGCAGGCTCTGGTTTCCGATAGACCGTACACACAGTTCTATAGGAACCATGAGAGGAGTGGCCTAGTGGTTGGGGCAAGGTACCACAGGCCGGAATGTCGATGGTTCAAATCCCACTAGAGGACAGCAACCTTGGGCCAGAAGGACTAGGGTTTCTAGTCCCACAGGTGCTCCTTGTGGTCTTGGGCAAGCCACTTAACCCTCCATTGCCCATGTTCCCTGTAAGTATTAGTGTACGTGTTTCATATCCCCTCGTGTTAAATGTATCCCACAACCGCTTTGACCCAGTGAAAAGCGGGAAAGAGAGAAATAAAATTAAATAAATAAATAGGAAAAGGGTGGTGCTTCGCACTCACCCCAAGTTCCTTCCGAAAATGGTCTCTTCATTCCACCTCAACCAGGAGGTGGTACTTCCAACCTTTTCCGGGCCGTATGCCAGTCGGGCAGAAGCAGTTCTGCACTCTCTGGACTGTAAGGGCTTTGGCCTTCTACATGGAGCATACGCGGGGACATCGAAGGGCTTCTCAGCTCTTCGACTCCTATGACCCCAGTAATCTGGGGATGCCTGTCTCCTAGCATACGTTGTCCACTTGGGTGGCAGATTGTATCACCTGGGCATACAGGGTGGCCGATCTCCCGTTGCAAGGTCGAGTCACGGCCCACCGGGTCAAGGCTTAAGGCGGCATCAGTGGCTCAATTCCACTGGCAGACATCTGCCGGGCCGCCACCTGGTCTTCAAGACAGACGTTTGCGGCCCATTACTGCCTGGATAGGGAGTCTCAGTGGGTCAGTGCTTTCGTTCAGGCTGTACTCCATAACCTGTTCGAGGTTTAGGCATCTCCTACCCTCCGACCCTTTGGTGTCAGGCTACCGGAGTGTTATGTTCTCAGTTGAACTCCTATGATGGCTGCTGCGGCTCTTCTAGAGGGAGCCTATTTTCAGTTATGGGTTCTCGGTAGCCTATAGCTAGGGAGTCCCATATGTGAGGACTGACTTCCTGCTTGTTCCTGGAGAAAGCGTAGTTACTCACCTGTAACTGGTGTTCTCCAGGGACAGCAGGAATCAGTCCTCACGACCTTCCTTCCTCCCCTGGAGTTGCAGTCCTTTTATTGATTTTTATTCTTTTGCCGTCTTTTTTTTAGCTATGTCAATTGACTGAGCAAGATGGCACCCTTGGGCGGGAAGGGGACCGCGCATGCATGATGCAATCCCAAAGGTTTTCTTAGAAAGCTAGGGATTTAACATAAGAACATAAGAGATGCCATACTGGGTCAGACCAAGGTCCATCAAGCCCAGTATCCTGTTTCCAACAGTGGCCAATCTAGGTCGTACGTACCTAGCAGTTTCCCTAAAAGACACAGGTTCCGCAGTGCTTGTACTGGGTGAAGCATTGATATCCTGGGTCCCTTCTTAATAATGATTTATGGACCTTTCCTCCAGGAACTTGTCCAAACCTTTTTTTTAAAGCCAGCTACACTAACAGCCTTTACTACATCCTCTGGTAACAAATTCCAGAGTTTGATTACACGTTGAGTGAAAAAATATTTTATTTTATTAGTCTTAAATAGTTTACCCTGTAGCTTCATTGCATGTCCCCTAGTCTTTCTATATTCTGATAACGTAAACAATCGATCTACGTTTACCCGTTCCACTCCGTTCATTAATTTAGAGACTTCTATCATATCTCCCCTCAGCCGTCTCTTTTCCAGGTTAAAGAGCCTTAACCTTTTTAGCCTTTCTTCATAGGAGTATCCTTCCAGCCCCTTTACCATTTTGGTGGCTGTTCTCTGAACCTTTTCTATTAACGCTATATCCTTTTTAAGATACGGCGACCAGAATTGCACACAATATTCAAGGTGCGGTCTCACCATGGAACGATATAGAGGCATTATAATATCTTTTGTTTTATTTTCCATTCCTTTCCTTATGATACCTAGCATTCTATTTCCTCTCTTGGCTGCCGCTGCACACTGGGCCGAGGATTTTAACATGTTATCCACAATGACGCCTAAATCCTTTTCCTGGGTGGTGGTTCCTAATGTGGAACCTTGCATTGTATAACCATAGTTTGGGTTGTTCTTCCTTAGGTGCATAACTTTGCACTTGTCCACATTAAATTTCATCTGCCATTTTGATGCCCAGTTTTCCAATTTATTAAGATCCTCTTGCAATTTTCCACAATCCTCTTGGGCTTTAACAACTTTAAATAGTTTTGTGTCATCTGCTCCGCATGTGGGCTCCATTGGCGCCGACATCACCCATATGTGAGGACTGATTCCTGCTGTCCCTGCAGAACACCTGTTACAGGTGAGTAACTACGCTTTACAGTTTGTTTTATGACAGAAGCATGCTAATTAGAAATTTTGAAGGAAGTTCTTGCTAGTAATATCAGGGAATTTAGTTAATTCCCTGATATTACTCGACCCATGCCAACATGGCTTTAGGGAATCACATGGCGTCAAAACGCTCCTTACCACGCTCATCAACACATTGATCATGGGACTCGACAACATAAAACAAGGATATGCCCTAATTTTCCTGGACATTGCCGCTGCATTCGACTCCGTCAACCATGAACAACTCCTGATACGGCTTCATGAAAAAGGAATTAATGGCTCAGCATGGAGGTGGTGCAAATCCTATCTAACAGACAGATGGCAGCAGGTACGTACAGGACCCACGACCTCTAAACCTTTCCAACAAAAACATGGCGTGCCTCGGGGCTCTTCGCTCTCCGCCCTCTTATTCAATATATACATGCAACCCAAATATGAAATAATCCGCTCCCATAACATCTCATGCCTGATCTATGCAGATGACGTACTATTCTTCACCCCATTCATGACTGACCAACCAGATTTCGCCCCACTAGTAAAATGCTTTCAGGCCGTAACTGACTGGCTCCACTCATAGAGCCTCAAGATAAACTTCAGCAAGACGAATGTACTGTTCATTACTAGAAATCAATCCTTCTCCCCACTGGCGACACTAAAGACGAGAGACGCTGAGCTCCCAAGTAGAACCACCATCTGCTACCTAGGCGTTACGCTAGACCAGCACCTCGAATTTAAAGCACACATCAGCAACACCATCAAGAAAATCTACCACAAAATAAGAACAGTGCGACATCTCCGACCCCTGCTGCAACCAGATGATTTCAGAACAGTTTTTCAGGCACTTGTGACCCCCCCACTTTGACTACGCCAACGCAATTCTGCACGGGCTACCCAAAAACACACTAAACCCGTTACAGCTGGCAATGAATGTAGCTGCACGGGGCTTCTAGAAGAGACCACATTACCCCAATCCTAAGGACTTGCACTGGCTACCAATCTACTGCCAGCTAACCTATAAAGTAGTCCTGATGACCTTCAAGGCCATCAACAAAATATCCTCCACCTCCCTGACGGATCTTATCTACCCCACCCCGGCAAACAGAGCAAGGAGGACATCCGCCACCAACACACTACAAACCCCCAAGGAAATAACAAAATGCACCCAGGCAACAAAGAACCGAGCCTTCAAGTTCTAAGCTCCCAGCTGCTGGAACGCACTCCCAACTACCGTCCGAGCAATCACTGACCTTACTCAATTCAGAAAAGCTCTAAAACACTACCTCTTTCTCCTACACTACTCGCAGCCCAGCTATTCAACCACACCCCGCCTTACACCCATCTAGCCAATTGTAAAGAACAGACGACTCATGTGTATATTGTAGATAGTTGTAGATAGCAGTAGATAGATCTCCCTAGTTGATATTCCAAGTTGAATTACCCATTCATTGTAAGTACATAACAGGCCCCTGTTTTGTACAAAATGTTATATGTAAACCATACTGATTTTAAAGAGCGCGGTATATAAAAGCAATAAATAAATGAAAATAAAATTAATGTATGTGTGTGTATGTATGTATATATAAAAACATAATTATTTTTTTTTAAAAAGTAGTCATTTCGATCTCTTTATTTCCATAGCATCCCTCCAGTCCAGATTCCTAGGTTTTGCCCCCACCCCCTCTAGTAGATGGGGACACACAACTTCCAACTTCTGAGATGTTACCCCATAAGAGGGACAGACGCTGTCAAGAAGTCAGTATTTCTCAGTCTCCAGCATATGGGACATGATCTGTGCAATCTGGGCTGTACTGGGCTATAGGCAGGAAGAAGCAATCACAAAGGGAAAAAAAAGGGGGGGATTTCACTTTTTAAGGTTTTCAATCAGGTTAGTCTCTTGGCGTCCCTCTCTGTTGGTAAGTGCTGGTCTGGGCTACCCTCTGGGAACCTGAGCCGTTTAGTTGGCAAGGTTCGAGTGGGGGCAAGGAAGGGCTCTATTCAGTCAGGGTCTGCTCTGCCTCTCAGTCACTAGAGATTTGATTTGGGACCATCTTTGGAGAACAGCTTTTGGCAGCTGTTAACTGAGCTGCTGCAGTCGCGGCTGCCCACTGGGAGGTGGAGGAAGCGCAAGTTCCCTTTGCAGGCTTCAGATGCTGAGCAGAGGGTGCATACAGGGCTTGCAGAGATTGCTGCTCCCAGCCAGGAATCATTGTTTTCATTTCAGCGGGGGGCTGCATGTGTTCAGCGTCGCACTTTCATATCTGGCAGTGAGCATGCCAAAAGCCACGTGCACAGGATGTGGCCTTAAGAAGACGCATTTCTCTTTTCCCTTGGCCTCTGCGTGGCTGCGAGATTCAGGACCGTGCAGCAGGGGAGAGCTTGCAAGCAGCTGCCTTAGCGGCCAAAGAGGACCCCGGGGAGCCAGAGCTGCTTGTGGGGGACACTGAGGATTCTGCTGCTCATGAACTGTGGCCATTTTGGTTCAGTCACAGCAGCTATTTCAGACAGCCGCGGAGAGTTAAGGTTCAGTTCCTCTTCTTTTCCATGAGGCCAGGGGAACACCCCAAAGGGAAAAAGGAGACCACTGGAAGATGTGAGACAGAGGCCTTTACCCAATGATTTTGTTGTTCCAATTCATCTCTGTGGGCCAGTCCAGGTACATTACGGGAGTTTCTCGCCTCCTGGGCCGCCATAACAACGGACCAATGGGTACTGGAGATTATTCGCGAGGGGTATGCGTTGGAGTTCACCCATCCGGTGGCAGAAGCTTTTGTGGTGTCCCCATGTGGTCCTCAAGAAAAGCGGATAGCGGTAAACGACACGCTACAGCTTTTGTTGTGGCTTGAAGCGGTAGTGCCGGTGCCCCAAGACCAGTACGGCTTAGGTCGATACTCGATGTATTTTGTAGTCCACAAGAAAGAAGGTTCTTTTCAGCCAATTTTGGACCTCAAGTATGTCAACCGCTGTTTGAGGGTGCCTCATTTTTTTTTTTTTTTTTTTTATTATTTTTTTTAATATTTATAGCATTTTAGTCAATTACAATAACCATATAGATACAGGACAATCCCATAATACAATATACAAAAAAATAATGAAAGAAACTCTCATCAAAACTCAAAGGCAAATGACAATGATGAAGTCCACATCATGGGGTCAAAACTGTTGAATATCTTATGAACCTTAAGCAAGAAAACAAAAGGATTATTTATCCACAAAAGGAGGTCAAACCAAAGTGTCTCCATCCCTGCCTAAGCCCTGTTTTTCAGTCAAAAATTTCTCCAGGTGAAGCACTTCGACAAAAATGTATGAAGCACCATCAAAACCGAAGAAAGAACGTAGCACCAAGTGACAAAACCCGGGGCTTAAGATTTAAAAAACTGCCTCTGGCATAACTGGGTGCTACGTGAGAAATCTGGAAAGATAGTAACTGGTTGGCCACAAAACTTAACTGACTTGACTTTGAAAAAAGCTCTAAGAATACACTGCTTGATCTCAACAGAATGAAAAGTAACCAGTAAAGTGGCATGGACATTAATAATATCTTGGGAGTCCTCCAGGAAGGCAGTTAAATTACCCATAAGAGGGGGTAATTACATCCAATCCCTCTTCAGCCTCATTAAGTTTCTTAGTAGTAGAGGGAATATAATAAATTTGAGAAATATCAATAGAATCAGAAATGGCTAAATTTTCTTTCAGAGATTTATCCAATAAAATTCTATGTGAAAGTAATGGTGACTGAGGAAAATTTAAAAAACGTAAGTTAGAAGAACTGTCAGACAGCTGCCTGGGTGAGAATCTTCACAGTCTTGGCAAGTGCATATATCTATATGATTTGCAAGGGATTGTGGGCAATGCAGTTCATTCACACCAGACACAGCTGCTCACAATAATTAGTTGTGCTTTTGGGTAAAGCCAATAAGATATTTATTTATGGGGTTATTTCTCCCAACACAGATATGCTTGGTAGCACATAAATCAGGTTACTTGCTTTCAGTGTTAAACTTGGAAAACAAAATCAGGAAAACAACATTTTAACTTATCAGGCAATCAAAGCAAAAGAAATAAGACCTGGTTGGCAACAAACTGGTCTTTTCTGTAGGCTTTAGCTAATATTCTCTTAGCATGTATCAAACAACAAACCAAAAGCCACAAAGAAAGAAGAAAACCTGTTCTTTTCAGGTTAACTTCTTATATCTTCCCACATAGATTCAGAAGTGATTCTCTCCTAGCTCACAAGCAATTAGGTAAGGCTCAATTGCTAGCAGTTATCCAGCTGAAACCCCTTAGCTGGGTTGCTTTCTACTGCGTGGCTAGAAATCTTACTCAGGATCTTTTCTGAGTAGATTAAAGAACAAGTTTGTATTTCTTTATGATGGTTGCTGTACTTTATAACAGAAAATCACCAAAGGAGTTTAGACAGAGAGCAGTCCATGTAAACAGATTCTTCATCTGCTATCACCCCATCTTCTTCAACAAGCATGGGTTCAATATCATGGATTGGCACAGATGAATCTCTCAGTGGAGCACTTTCAGGAGAATACTTGTTTCCCTGCTGTCTTTCAAGGTTATAGCTAGGGCATAGATCCGTGTTCATACCTGAGCTTCCATTGCTGTTAGAGTTCCTCTCTATATAGCCTGGCCAGTATGTAGTCCAGTTCTTATGTCCAGCCTTCCAATCCAGATCCCTGGACACTGGATCTCTCTTCACATACCTTCTGGCACGGGTCTTAGGGTCCCTTCCACGTGCAGCCGTCTCTCTCACAGGTACCGTCTGGAGATTCCTAGCTCTGCAGCACCATTCCTCTGGCTTTCCCCAGTCCAATGGTGTATGCTGGCCCTTGGAATGCCTCCCAGTATACGTACTGCTCTGGACTCTTCTAGACCTCTCAAAGGCTTTTCTCCTCTTTCTTCCAAAGGGTTTCTTTCCCTCTCTGTCCGTCCGGTTTGGCTTCTGCTTCTGATAATCCTTCAGATGAAACTGAGGATGATCAAACTCAGCTGATTCTCAGGATAATTCTCTGTAGAATAAACTCTACCTTTATTCTGCTTAGATGAGTGCTCCTCCCTAACACAGCGCAGCTGTGCTGAATCAGGCCCTGCCCTTTGAGATGAGTGCTTAGGGATTACCTCATAGCCTTCCTGATTGAACACACGTTTCCCCACTTCAGCTCCTCTAATGGCTGCTGGAAACCTGGTGCATTCTGGGACTGGTAGTCTTTTATGGGAAAATTCTGTTTTCTTATTTCTACCAGAACTGACAGGTTGCTTGTTCAGAGTCACTTCACCTTTCCTACAGCTCCTTCCCGAGCTATGATAAGCTTCCTTATCACAGAACACAAGGAGTTCTCCAGGGTCTCCAACTTAGAGTGGAGCACTAATGAATCTTTAATCCCATCCACATTCATTGCATGAAACGGAATCACCTGGGACTCCAGTTTAGTAATAGCCTTATCCACAAGTGTAACTTTTTCATCAAGTTGCTGCAGAGAACAAGCAGCTTCCTGAGAAAAGGTACACAAGGAATTTAAAGAAGACATTTTACTATTGATGCATTTTAAAGCACCCCAAACATCCTTTAAAGTAATTTCCGAATCCGAAGGGAGGGCAGGGAGCTCCAAAGAGCAACTCGCCCCCAATAACGGGACTGGATTAGGTATAGAAATCAATTTTAATTTTCTTACCGACTCAGAGGATTCCGCAGATAAATCAAACAAATTACTTGGCACAGGGCACATAGGAGGAGATCTCCCACCGGAGCTCAACGAAACATCCTCTGGAGAAGACTGTGCGAGCAGGAGGGGGGCAAAGTGCTTATCCAATGGGCCCACTGTTTTAATAATACCGGCTGCACCCTCTGGAACCTTGCCCTCCATCTTGGCCTTACGTTTCCCCATAGAGGCAAACAACAACGCCAATGAAAAACAGATTTTCAAAGGAAGAAAAACAACAAGAGAAATTGAAGAGAAAACGAGGCCAAAACAATTCCAGGTTAAAGTCTGCAGAGTCGCCCCTTTGGATATGCCCCTTAGGACCACGCTCCGCATCACAAGAGGAGACTGTAAATTATGTCCCACGGAGAAAGACCCTACCGGTCTAGGCTGTCCTGGCTGTGCCTGTCCGATGGAATGGGGAGGGAAAACAGCAGTTCCAAACACCTCCGCTGCAGCGGCAGTCTCCAGGCAAGTGAGACAGACTCCAACCACCTCATCCAACAGCAGCTGATCCACTCTGGATGCCCCCAGGCACAGCTTTTATGCACCGATAGTAAGACCCATCGGTCTAGGCTGTCCCGGCTGTGCCTGCCCGATGGAATAGGGAGGGAAGACAGCAGCTCCAAACACTTCCGCCGCAGCGGCAGACTCCAACCACCACTTCCGACAGCAGCTGATCCCAAGGGTGCCTCATTTTCGAATGGAAACTCTACGGTCGGTTGTTCGGGTTGTAAAGCCGGGAGAGGTGCTTTCCTCCATAGATCTTACAGAGGCTTATCTGCACATTACGATCAGGGGGATCATCAAAGGTTTTTGCGCTTTGCTGTTCCCATGGGACATTTTCAGTTTCAGGCGTTGCCGTTCGGACTGGCCACGGCACCTCAGACCTTCACCAAGGTGATGGTAGTGGTAGCGGCGGCCCTGCGGAAGAAGGGAATTCAGGTGCATGCCTACCTGGACGATTGGTTGATCCGTGCTGGGTCGCGAGTGGATTCGGTCGCAGCAACCGCACGAGTACTGGAGTTCCTGGAACAGCTGGGTTGGGTCATCAACTGAGCAGAGTCAGTTGCAACCCACGTAGCGACAGATGTACCTCAGAGCCTTGTTCGGCACGGAGATAGGATCAGTGTTCCTACCCGAGGTCATGGTGCAGAAGATTTTGGCTCAAGTGGGGGCGTTCTTGCGGATGAAGGTGCCAACAGCTTGGAGGTACTTGCAGTTGGGTTCCATGGCGGTGGCTTTGGATCTGGTTCCGTGGGCCAGGACTCATATGCATCCTCTCCAGCAAGTGTTGCTTTCCAGATGGTCTCAGCAAGATCATACTCTGTCGCAGAGGCTGGTATGCCCGGAGGAAGTGCGCGACAGTCTACAGTGGTGGTTGGTTCCACGGCATCTTTAGGCGGGGGTGCCACTGGAATACCCGGAATGGGTATTGGTCACAACAGACGCCAGCCTTTCCAGCTGGGGGGCTCATTGTCTGTCACAGGTGATGCAAGGGACCTGGTCGGCGTAGGAGAGCACTTGGTCGATCAATCGGTTGGAACTGAGGGCGGTGCGTTTTGCACTGCAATTTCGTCAGTCTGCTCGAGGGGCGAGCGCTTTGAGTGTTCTCCGACAATCTGGTGACCGTTTCCTACATCAACAGGCAAGGAGGCACGGGCAGTGTGTGTTTGCTGGTAGAGAGTCAGCAATAGTTTCAGTGGGCAGAAGCCCATCTCAAGGTGCTCTTGGCAGCACATGTAGCGGGGAAGGACAACGTCCTGGATCCCGGAGAATGGGAGCTGAACATGGCAGGCTTTCACGACATCACGGTGCGATGGGGTCAGCCAGTCATGGATCTCATGGCTACCCTAGCCAATACCAAAGCAACCCGGTTTTGCAGCAGGCGCAGAGAGCACATGTCGGAAGGTCTCGACAGCCTGGTGCAGCCCTGGCCATCAGGTGAGCTGCTTTACGTATTTTCCCCCGTGGCCGCTGATAGGGTGGATCATTCAGAGAGTAGCGGGATACGATGTTAAGGTGATTCTCATTTGCTCCGGATTGGCCCAGATGTCCTTGGTACGCGGATCTGGTGCAGCTTCTAGTGGAACCTCCTTAGAGGTTGCCCATTCGAAGCAACTTGTTGAGCCAGGGTCCAGTGCAGATGCCGCAGGTGGATCGGTTCTTGCTTACGGCCTGGCTCTTGAAAGGGAACGGTTATGACGGCGGGAGTACTCTGTGTCAGTGATAGCCACCATGTTAAAGTCCCGTAAAAGATCGACGTCCCTGGCGTATGTGCGCGTTTAGCGCATATTTGAAGCATGGTGTGAGGAGCGTACCATTAAGCCTTGTACCGCAAGTTTGCCAGATATCCTGTCATCCCTGCAAGGGGGTCTGGAGAAGGGGTTAGCCCTCAGCACCCTCAAGGTTCACCTGGCTGCTCTAGCATGTTATAGAGGAAGAGTGCAGGGCAGCGTGCTGTCGTCGCACCCAGATGTTCAGTGGTTTATTGGGGCAGCTAGGAACATTAGACCTCCGGATAGGCAGGTAGTGCCGCCTTGGGATTTGAACTTACTTCTGGAGGCTTTGAACAGCCTCCCTTTTGAGTCCACATCGGCAGTGAATCTAAGAGAATTTTCATGGAAAACCGCTTTCCTCGTGGCCTTGTATTCCGCAAGGAGGGTTTCGGATCTGCAAGCTCTTGTAGGGAGCCGTACCACAAGTTTACGGCGGAGTAGGTGGTGTTATGGTCGGTACCGTCCTTTCTGCCTAAGGTGGTGTCCAGTTTTCACATGAATCAATCGGTCTCGCTTCTGACCTTTACTGGCAGGAAAGGGAGTAAAATGAATCGAGCACTTAGGAAATTGGATCTCTGTCGAGTGCTGCGTCGGTACCTCAGGGAAACGTAGCCGTTTCAGAAGTCGGATAGGTTGTTCGTGCTTTTGTGGAGCTCGTAAAGGGAGAGCAGTTACCAAGGCTTCTATTGCCTGGACTGGCCCGGAGAGAACTCAAGGAAAGACAATCAGCAGGTAAGGTCCAATTCTTCTCCTTCACCAGGCCTACTGCTTAAAGCAGGGCCTGGGAGAGCAGAAGGAGTCGGCCCTGTCACATCGGTGTTTGGTGCGGGAGTCACAGCTTGAGACAAGACCTGTTTGGGCTCTCCCAGGCGTGCAAGGAGGTGAGCCTAAGGACCTGGGTCCCAAGAAGGATTCTGATGATGCCTTGGAAGGTTCTTTGGGGCTAGAGTCGGGGGTCTATGGAACAGGAACTTGAGGAGGGTGAGATCCCTCTGGGTAAAGACCCCAGTATTGTGCACTGTTCAGGCAGGAAGAATGTCCTGTGCTTATTGTGCATTCCTTGGCAGTGTTGAACTTCTCACAGCTCATGCTGGAACAGGAGATTCTCTTGGAGGATCTGCTCCTCTAGGGCATCAGGTTGCAGGAAACAGCCTTTCTGGTCCACTGGGCTCTCAAACAGATGATGATGGATCTGGAGTGTGGGATTCCGGAAGTGGGATTGAAAGGTAGGTGAGCCATAGCTCGCTTGTACCCTATCCCAGCCTTGGAAAAGTAGTTCCTTAAAGTTCTGAAGGTGGATGCCCTGGTCTCCACGTCACCAAGGAGACTACGATGCCTGTTGAGGGTGGTGTAACACTTAAGGATGTGCAGGATAGGAAGCTGGAAACCTTGTTAAAGCAGGCGTTCGAGGTGGACACTTAGGCCCCGCACACAGATGCCTGAAACGCCAATGTGGTACAAGCCCGTTTCCGGAGGCGGCCAGTCCAGGTTTGTCATTGTCAGCAGAGCTCCACAAGTTAGTCTGGATGTGCCCATTTGGCAAATGCTTTCTATGACTCCTGAGAGCCTCGGCCAAGGGTATGGCTTTGGTAGTGGCGGCTCACTGCTTTCTCCGGCTGTGGAATTGAGCGGTGGATGTGATCTCCAGGAACAAGCAGGAATGAGTCTTCACATATGGGTATCGTCGGTACCGACGGAGCCTGCGCGGGAACGCTCCCCAGCGTCCAGTAAGAAAGCTTTTGGGAGCATCCCACAGCGCCTGCGCGCTGCCTTCCCACTTTTCCCAACCGCCTCTCTCCAGTTCTTCTTTTCCACGGAGCCAGCAGGTCGTGTTCCTGTCACCACAGAAGTAGTTCTTTATTTTTTCTTTATTTTTTTGTGTCTCGTCTGCCTTCTTCGACGTCGGACCGGTACCGCCAGTCTTTTCTTTTCTTTTTCTTTAAAAAAAAAAAAAAAACCTTATACTTTCTTCATTGTGCATTTTAGTTTTTGGGCCTTAGGCCTAAAAGTTTTTCTCATGGAGAAGCCCGCCTACGGGTTTAAAAAGTGCACAAAATGTGGCGGTACTATTTCTGTCACCGACACCCATGATTGGTGTCTAAAATGTTTGGGTCCTGACCATTCCATCACGGATTGTATGTCCTGTACCATGATGTCTAAAAGAGGTCGGCAGAACCGAGCAGCCAAGCTCAGTACCCTGTTTCCCTCTGATGCAGCTTCGGTGGCATCGACATCTTCCAGGGCTGCTTCTTCCTCCCATGGATCTCAGGTAACCAAGCATAAATCTGGCCGGTCCTCGAAGGGCAAATCTCCCTCTAAGCATTGAGATGCCTCCGGGCTTGTCCTCAAGGACTCCGCACCGGCAAAATTACCCCAGCGGGAAGTTCCGGCTTCCAAAGCATTGTCTATGGGGTCACAGGTTGACATCGATGGCTCGGCCTCGACCGATCACCTGTTGCCGTGTTCTGGGGTACCGGTGGCTCCCACTGGTACCGACATCCAGACTTTGGCGTCGATGGATCAGAAGATTCTGACCATGCAGCGCACCCTGACGGCATTCATGCAGGCTGCAACGCCTCCGGTACCGCAACAATCCCCGTTGCCAGTACCGGCATCATTCCCGGTGCCGGTACCGATTGCATCGACATCGGCTCCAGTGTCGACTGCAACAGTACCCTGTCCTATGATGCCCATCGGTACCGGTTACTCCCGATGTCGATCCCACTCGGTGGGCTTTACAGGAGCATCCAGACAGGCAATACTTCGATTCCTCCGAAGACTCTGAGTCTGAAGGATCTGTCGAGGCATCGATACTTCTTCCTCAGGAGTCGTCTTCTCCTAAACGAAGAATGTCTCCTCCAGAAGACTTGTCTTTTCAAGACTTCATTAGGGAAGTGGCTAGGGGCCTCTCCATCACAGTGGCCCCTGAGTCAGAGCCTCGAGCCAAGCAGCTGGATATTTTACAATATCCTAAAGCTCCTAAAGAGGCAGCTACTTTACCTGTTCATGAGATTTTGTATGATCTCATGTTGAGCATGTGGGAGACACCTCTTACCACCTCTCCTCATTCTCGCAGGTTAGACACCATGTATCGTGTCCCTCCTTGTCCTGGCTTTTATAAGACTCAGCTTCCTCACCACTCTATTGTGGTAGAGTCTGCCATGAGAAAGATAAAGAGTGCAAAAAGACACTCATCTAATCCTCCAGGATGTGAATGCAGGACCCTAGATGCTTTTGGCCATAGGGTTTTTCAAGCTTCTATGCTAGCTGCCAGAATCAACTCCTATAGTCTCTATATAGGGATGTTTCTAAAGGAAGTCAAAGATCATCTGCTGACTTTAACCCCTTTTATTTCAGAAGATAAAAGGCAGGAGTTTCTCACTTGGCTCAAACATGCCCAGGATGTTTCCAAATTTTCCAACCGTGCAGCCTTTGACTCTTTTGAGTGTGTAAGCAGAGCCTCTGCTATTGCCATAGGTGCACGCAGAATTGCTTGGCTACAAGCTTTTGATTTGGAACTCTGGGTCCAAGATGAATTAGGAAATCTTCCTTGTACAGGTGAAAACCTTTTTGGCAAGGATTGGCAAGCAAAGGCCACTCAGATGGATGCTGAGAACTCCGCTTTGGATCGACTTTCAAAGTCCACCTCTGCTCCTGCTAAGAAAAGATTGTTCAAAAAGACATATTTTTCTAAAAAGGGAAGATATTATCCTGCTTATGGTCAGCAGGCATCTTCTGCAGGTCGTTTTGCTGCAAAACGTCAGCAACCACCTAAACAGGCCAAGTCAAAGGCTGCTAGGCCTTCCACGGCCCAGCAGCCTCAGCCTCCTCAGGGCCTTTGACTTGTAACTAGAGAACTTAGCCTTTCTAGCTCTGGAAGAACCAGAGCCCCTCACCATCCCAGGAAGGTTGGCTTACTTTGCTCCCAGATGGGAACAAATCACAGCAGAGCAATGGACCCTCTCCATCATAAGGGAAGGGTACAAGCTTCGTTTCTTAAGCCTTCCTCCTCGCACCATGGTGAAACAGTTCAATTCTCCAACATCTCAACTCAACCTTCTGGGTCAGGAGATTGCCACCCTTCTTGCCCAAGGGGCAATAGAAGAAGTACCTCTTCCTCAACAGGGCTCAGAGTTCTACTCCCCTTATTTTCTTATCCCAAAGAAAACAGGGGGCTACAGACCCATATTAGATCTCAGAGAGTTGAACAAGTTTCTATTCAAAGAGAAATTCAAGATTTCTCTCGGTGCTCTGCTTCCATACCTTCAGAGTCAGGACTGGCTTTGTTCTCTAGATCTCAAGGATGCGTACACCCATGTCCTCATCCATCCAACACACAGAAGGTTCCTTCGGTTCCTTTTTCAGGGAAAGCACTACCAATACAGGGTGCTTCCGTTTGGTCTGGCCTCTGCACCAAGGGTGTTCACGAAATGCATGGCAGTAGTAGCTGCATTTCTACGCACTCTAGGAATATTTGTTTTCCCTTACCTGGACGACTGGCTCATTCGAGCTCCATCCCAGTCAGAGGCCCAGAATTGTCTAATCTGCACAATGCGTCTTCTCCAGTATTTGGGACTGGTAATAAACATCCCAAAATCAAATCTCACCCCTACTCAGTCTCTGGAGTTTATAGGGGCCTTGCTGGATACCACAACTGCAAGGGCCTATTTTCCTCAGGCCCGTTGCCTACGCTTAGTGCAGTTAGCCTCCCAGATACAGTTAAAGTCCCATTTAACTGCTCGAGAGATGTTACAACTCTTAGGCCACATGGCATCCACCGTGCATGTGGTTCCATATGCTTGCCTTCACATGAGGGCAGCTCAATGGACTTTGTCCACCCAATGGACTCAGGCATCAGGTTGCCTGTCAGACAAAATAGCAAACTCCAGTCGCCTTTTTTGGTCTCTCCAGTGGTGAAAGTCCTCTCCAAATCTGTTGCTGGGGTCCCCTTTTCAGCAGTCACTACCCAAACAACTCTTACAACAGATGCTTCTCCAATGGGTTGGGGAGCTCCTCTGCAGGATCTCTCCACACAGAGCATCTGGTCTTCACAGGAGACTTCTCTGCATATCAATCTCTTGGAACTCAGACCAATATTCTTAGCTCTGAGTGTTCCATTCCCTGCTCAGCTAAGGACAGTCCTCATCCATACGGACAACCAAGTAGCCATGTTCTATGTAAACAAGCAGGGCGGGACTGGCTCTCTGTTGCTTTGCAACGAAGCTTTGCGACTGTGGGCCTTCGCCAGAGAGCATCACATTCATCTTCTAGCAGTATATCTTCCAGGCGTTCAAAACTCTTGGGCAGACAGACTCAGTCGAGTTCTTCTTCCACACGAGTGGTCCCTCCACATGGACCAGGTAGCCAGGATTTTTCGAATTTGGGGAACCCCGGGCATAGACCTCTTTGCAAGTCCGTGGAATGCCAAACTTCCCCGGTTCTGTTCCAGAATTCCGTGTCAGGGAGTTCAGGCCAAGGATGCCTTCCTCCTTCACTGAGGTCAAGACTTCCTTTATGCCTTTCCACCCATTCCCCTAATTCCCAAAACACTGTTCAAGCTTCAGAGAGATCGAGGGACCATGATCCTCATAGCACCACATTGGCCACGCCAAGGGCCTTTTTCTAACTAAACCTCTCATTAGACCACCTCCAGTAGCATGGGAATTAAATCTGGTTCTTGGCCAGCTTATGAAGCCACCCTTTGAACCTGTAGCCACCACCACCTTGAAATTTCTTTCTTGGAAAGTTATCTTTCTCATTGCAGTCACCTCAGCACGCCGCATTAGTGAATTGCAAGCTTTGGTGGCTAATCCACCTTATACAAGGATCCATCATGATAAGGTAGTCCTCAGGACCAATCCACACTTTATGCCCAAAGTGGTCTCGCCTTTTCATCTAAACCAAGAGGTATATTTACCTGTCTTTTTTCCAGGACCTCATGCATCAAGTGCAGAGAGGAATCTTCATACCTTGGATTGTAAGAGAGCTCTTGCTTTTTACTTACAAAGAACACAGCAACATAGAAAGTCTTCTCAACTCTTTGTTGCTTTTGATCCTTCTCATTTAGGACTTCCAGTTTCTAAGAGAACACTGTCCAACTGGATTGCTCAGTGTATTTCTTTCGCCTACCAGAGTAGGAACCTTTCTCTGGAGGGCCATGTCACAGCTCACAATGTGAGAGCCATGGCAGCCTCAATGGCTCATCTAAACTCTGTGTCCATCGACCAAATCTGTCGAGCGGCCACCTGGGCCTCGGTTCATACCTTCACAGCCCATTACTGTTTGGACAAGGACTCCCGCCGGGATGCCTCGTTTGGTCAGGCTGTTCCCAAACACCTGTTCCATTCCTAATCAACTCCTACCCACCTACCCTGGTTGGATGCCAGAGATCCATGGGGGGAGGTAGAGTCCTTTTCAAGGACACACAACCTGGGGTCTTCCCCTGGCATCTGCAGCTAGGGAGTCCCCATCTGTGAAGACTCATTCCTGCTTGTTCCTGGAGATAGCACAGTTACTTACCTGTAACAGGTGATCTTTGGGAACAGCAGGAATAAGTCTTCACAACCCACCCACCTCCCCTAGGAGTTGTATCTCTCTATCTTTCCTTTCCTCTCTCTCTCTTTGTCTCAGCTTTAAAACTCGAACTGGAGAGAGGCGGTTGGGAAAGGCGGGAAGGCAGCGCGCAGGCGCTGTGGGATGCTCCCAAAAGCTTTCTTCCTGGACGCTGGGGAGCGTTCCTGCGCAGGCTCCGTCGGTACCGACGATACCCATATGTGAAGACTTATTCCTGCTGTTCCCAGAGATCACCTGTTACAGGTAAGTAACTGTGCTTTATCGAAGGCACGGCTTAGTAGACTTCCCTTTAAGGATAAGCTGTTTGAGGATGCCTTGGATAAGTTGGTCAAGGACTTGGGTGAGGCTAAGCTGGCCAAGCTCCTAGAAGATAAGCATAGGAAGGCTCAATGGGGTAGGGGTAGTCAAAGGACTTCAGGTATTTCTGTGCCATACATTTTGCTCCCTATCAGCAACACGGAAGGTACGACCCCAGGGAGCAGTCCTTTCGAGGCGGTTATTAGACTGGGTCTGGTGGAGGAGCTAAGAAAGCTCAATGAGGGGGGCTCAGGCAGAGGTAATTGGAGTGGGTGACAGGTTCCATCAGTTTTACTCTGCCTGAGTCCGCCTTATCTCCAACCAATGGATATTGGAGGTTATTTGAGAAAGGTACGCGCTGGAGTTCGCATGGCCCTTCACAGATGATTTTTCTGTTGTCATCCTGCAAGGCTCCAGCCAAACAGCAGGTATATTTCATTGTTTCCAAGAAAGAAGGGTGCTTCTGTCCCCAATCTGGATCTGAAGTGTATCAATCGGGCCCTTCAGGTACCGCATTTTCACATGGGGACCCTGTAGTCTGTGATGGTCACCGTTTGCAAGGGAGAGTTCTTGAAGACGTTAGACCTCACCGAAGTGTACCTGGCTGAACATCAACAGCTCCACATACCTTCACCAAGATCATGGTGGTAGTTGCAGTGGTGCTTCGGCGTGAGAGAGTGTTGGTTCACCTCCACCTGGATGACTGGCTTATCAGGGCGAAGACCCTGGAGGAGAATCTGGCCAGCACACAACATATCCTTCAGGTCCTGCAGGACCTTGGTTGGGTAGTCAACAAGGCCAAGAGCGCTCTGACGCCTTCACAAGAACTCATCCATCTCGGAACGTTTTAATACCCAGCTCAGTTGCGTTTTCTTGCCGCAGGACTAGATTCACAAGCTGCAGAGTCAGATTCACGACTTCCTTAGGCAGTTGGCTCAGTCGGTGTGGTTGTATCTCCGGGTCTTGAGGTCGATGGCAGCAGCCCTGGGCGTGGACACACATGCAGCTGTTGCAGAAAGTTCTCCTCTCACAGTGGTTCCCACAGCACATTCCCTCGCCTAAAGGCTGGTGTGCCTGGAGAATGCACGGGCGAGTCTGGACTGGTGGTTAACTCCCAAATCCTTGAGCAAAGGGGTCCCACTGGAGCCACCAGAATGGACAGTCGTGGCGATTGATGCCAGCCTAACCGGCTTTGAGGGGGGGGTCAGTGTCTGTTGCAAGTGGCATAGGGCTGCTGGATGATGGAGGAAAGTCAATGGTCCATCAATCGCCTCTAAATGAGGGTGGTATTGTTAGCTTTCAAAGCTTCTGGACTTTGGTATTGCGCAGAGTGGTGAGTGTTCTCCGACAGTGCCATGACAGTGGCCTATATCAATCACCAGGGAGGCATGGGGAGTGCGGTACTGGCAGAGGAATGTGTGACGCTACTTCATTGGGCAGAACAGGGTCTTCTGGTGCTGTTGGCAGCAAAGCCGCCGCCATCATCAGGCTCCCCCGATCGGGGTCGAGCACACCTGAGCGGGTTTTTCCAGCCTTCCCGCTCAGGACCTCCAGCCCAATCGGGGCTGTGGGAGGAGGAACAGCCACAACAAAAGCAGCCGCCGCCGAAGGAAGCAGCCACAACAAAAGCAGCCGCCGCCGAAAGAAGCAGCCACAAAGCCGCCGCCATCATCAGGCTCCCCCGATTTGGGGTCGAGCACACCTGAGCGGGCTTTTCCAGCCTTCCCGCTCAGGACCTCCAGCCCAATCGGGGCTGTGGGAGGAGGAACAGCCACAACAAAAGCAGCCGCCGCCAGGCGGGCCCGCGCCTGAGGGCCCTTTGGCATGGCCCTTGGGCACGGGCCACTACAGGCGAACCCGTACTGGCATTACACATCAGTGCCCAGCGGGATCACAGCGTTGAACAAACGACCATCAGGCCTAGACTACCCAAGCACAGTCCCAACGAGGAAAAGGTAACTCTCCGAGCCATTGGCTCTCCTTCCCATCTTCACTGACTCAGACAAATTCAACCATACTACGGCCGTAGGAAATGGGGGTCGCACCTAACTGAAGACAGAAACACAGCAGCTTTAAATGGTATTGTGGAAAGACTCACTTGAACTAACAAAGTAAAGTAATTACCCTATGTCTGCATTCTCACTATCAAAGGAAACCGTTCCCATCTAAGTTTGCCTCATTTAACTGCTAACTGTGTGTTAAGACTCCCCCTGATACAGCTTGCATCTAAGTTTATATTAGAGGAATGTTACAAAGGCATTAGAAGAAACAAAGTAATCACCTTGCCCCCATCCTTTCTAACAAAGGAACAACTTCCAGCTATGTTTGATACACTGTAGCAACTGTGAGAAAGATACACCCCCTACATCTAGTCACATAAGCATTCCCCTATCCAACTTCTGACCTACACAACCACAAGTGTATTAACCAAGCCTAGAAAATACGCTTACCAACCGTGAAGCGACACACTACACCTAACCATGGCCATCACCATACTAGTCATCACATGCTTCTATCTTCTCTCCACCTCCATTCATGACGCCAACACACTCACACTTGATCACAACCCTATACCCAGACTCATTAACACAAATAAAAAATACTACCAGAAGTCATACCAAGATCCAGGATACTCGCACCACAAAAGACAGTCACACTTACTTTATGTATCCCTAGAACAGTGATGGCTAACCTTTTTGAGCCCGAGTGCCCAAACTGCCGCACAAAACCAAAGAATTTCCTCAAAGTGCCAGCACGTCAATTTGCATAAATATTTGCATAATGCTAACATACACTAACTTTTAGTAAACATGTCTCTTAATGAGTGTATGGATAAAGACAGACTAAAAGATTTCTACATTACTATAATCCAGTGCCAACCGCCAGGCACATTAGGAACTACTACAAACACTGCCCATTTAGAACCAATAGCAAACCCGCCGTATCCTAACAGCACTACCAGGACTCACAAAGCACCACACCATACCTATCAAAAGGCAACACTGCAAATATTAAACCAATACATTTCAGACAATAACAATACATGACCTACTGGGGAAAGAGAACAAGTGTCAATGTCAAAAAGGAATTACATAAACAGAATACCTCAGCTCAGTTGCAATTGCTCCAGCCACTTTCTTCTGGTTTCTTCATGTTTTCTGCTAACTCTCCATCATCTGCTGTCCATTTGTCCTTTCTTCTCTCTTCTAGTTTTTTTTTCCATTCTCTCTCTCTACATCCGCTTTAACATACTAATCTTTCTCCTTTTGCTCTTTCCTCATTCCTATTTCATCCACTCAAATTTTACCCCTCCATCCTCAATCCCCACTTACACTCTCCCAATACCCGGCCAATTGTAGATTTTTTATCCCTCCCACACAAAATATTTTTCCCCTCTCCATTTTACTCTCTCACAGCCCCATCCCATTCTAATCCTCCCCCAACATCAGCTCCCTTCTAGTTCCAGCCTCACCCAGCATCCATTCCCTTCTAGTCCCTGCATCAGCCCATTTCCAGTCCTAGCCACCCCCCAACCCAATACCAGTCCTCGCCCCCCCCCATCCACTCACTTCCAGCCCTCCACCCCCCTCACCCCATTTCCAGCCAGCCCCCCATCAGCCCACAGCCCATTAGCAGTCCTACCCCCCCAGCCCATTAGCAGTCCTACCCCCCCCGCCCGCCCGCCCGCCCATTAGCAGTCCTAACCCCCCCCCGCCCATTAGCAGTCCTAACACCCCCCCTCCTGCCCATTAGCAGTCCTAACCCCCCCCTCCTGCCCATTAGCAGTCCTAACCCCCCGCCCGCCCGCCCATTAGCAGTCCTAACCCCCCCAGCCCATTAGCAGTCCTAACCCCCCCCCGCCCATTAGCAGTCCTAACACGCCCCCTCCTGCCCATTAGCAGTCCTATCACCCCCCCCCCTCCTGCCCATTAGCAGTCCTAACCCCCCCCTCCTGCCCATTAGCAGTCCTAACCCCCACCCTCCTGCCCATTAGCATTCCAAACCCCCGCCTCCTGCCCATTCGCTTTCCTAACCGCCCCCCTCCTGCCCATTAGCAGTCCTAACACCCCCCCCTCCTGCCCATTAGCAGTCCTAACCCCCCCCCCCTCCTGCCCATTAGCAGTCCTAACCCCCCCCCCCTCCTCCTGCCCATTAGCAGTCCTAACCCCCCCCCCCCCCCCCCCCCCCCCCCCCCCCCCGGCAAATTTTTTAAAAAAAAAGCAGGCTCTGGCTGCTGCCGCGGCAGATTACAATGTCCCGCGGGGCCCCCTCTGCCCACTAAGCCCCTCTGCAAGGGCTTTCAGATTCGCGAGGGAGAGCGTCTCCCTCGCGTCTCTGTTAAGCCCGCAGGGGCTAATGGGAAATTTCCCATCAGTCCCTCGCGTCTAAAGGGGCTGATGGGAAATTTCCCATTAGCCCCTGCGGGCTTAACAGAGACGCGAGGGAGACGCTCTCCCTCGCGAATCTGAAAGCTCTTGCAGAGGGGCTTAGCGGGCGGAGGGGGCCCCGCGGGACGCTGCATTCTGCCCTTGCCGCGTCCGCGGCAGCAGTCAGAGACAGCTTTTTTCTTTTTTTTGCGGACCTATGGCCCGCGTGCCAGCTGCAAGGCCTTCGCGTGCCACAGCTGGCACGCGTGCCATAGGTTCGCCATCGCTGCCCTAGAACATACTCCTAACAAAGTCTACACGACGAATGTACGTCAAGACTGTAAATGCGCGCTCATTAACGCACGCTCTGCACGCAACAAATGGCCAGTCATCACAGATCTAGTAAACACCCTTAACCTAGACATTCTGTTGATCACTGAAACTTGGTTAACAAACACAGACACTGTCATCTTAAACCAACTCACACCCCCTAACTTCTCAGTTTACACGTGCAACAGAGCTAACAAGAGAGGTGGAGAGTTCCTCATATTAGCAAAAAATGAGCTCCATTACCGGACAATCCAAGCCAGAAGCATGCAATATCTAGACACACTCACCATTGCAAACAAACACAACACCCTCAACCTCATTTATAGGGCTCCAAATGCCTCATCAGACGAGCTATCAAATATAATCAACCTAGCTTGTAACCCAGAAAACCCAACCAAACCAAACTGGATTTTGGGAGATTTTAATCTAGCCTCTACACAACCCACTCTTGCCAACACATTCCTCGAAGCAATGGCCAACTTGAACTATACACAGATCGTGACAGACCCCACACACAAACATGGGAACACTCTTGACTTAGTCTTCGCTCCACCTATGGCCACAGGCAGTAAGGACCACTTTAACCTCTCCACCACCCTTGTCCCCTGGTCTGATCATAATCTAATAACATTCCTGGTCCCATCACATCAGGACCTGCATAACCAACTAAAACCAAGGACAACAGCAAACACAGGTCGCTTCAAACCACTTGACAAGGAATTGTTGTCCAAACATGCAATCCCAAAGCTCTCTCAGCCTTCAGTCAACCTCAGTGACATGGTTTCTAAATGGAACGACACTCTACAGCTGTACGCACGCCAGCCCCCGCCTAACAATCAGGCAACGCACAAGAATAATACGACTAAAAGGCCGACAGCCCCATGGTTCTCACTAGAGTTAAGGACGTCCCTACTTCTCCTGAGAAAACTCGAAAGAAAATGGAGGCGCACCTACAACACAGATGACCAGACTAATTACCTAACCCACCTAAAAACTGACCGAGAAGCAATTTGGGTCAAGAGGAAGGAATATCACACCGAGCTCCTCAACCGTTCACTAAACAAACCACGTGAACTCTTCAATCTGGTAAAATCTATAACCCAAGAACCCTCACCACCACAAAATGAGCAAATTCAGCCCCAAGCATATGCCAACTACATACAATCCAAAGTCCTCCAACCAATTACGACCACCAGTCCAGGAAAACCACAAGCTCCACCTCACGTGAAGCCTCTCATGAAGCTCTCACCCCCAACAGCGAACAACATTGAAGACATTGTCGCCGCCATCAACACTACCACTGCACCTAAAGACCCGTGCCCTGCACACTGGGTCAGAGCAATGCGACCTGAGCTCAGCCCAATCTTAGCAGAAATAACAAAGCTGTCATTCTCAACAGGAAGTTTCCCAGCAGCGCTTACACAGACATCAATCCGGCCTCTACTAAAAAACACCCAACTAGACCCGAAGAAGGAAGAGTCTTACCGGCCAATCTCAAGTATCCCACTACTAGCTAAAATACTTGAGAAAGTGTCCCTGAGACAAATTCAACAACACATAGCTGAGAGCAATTAAAGACTTACTCGATTTCAGGAAAAAATTAAAAACTCATCTATTCAATTGTCACTATGACCAGATGTAAATCCAATAAGATAAAATGAAGTGAATTGCTGTATGTAAAAATGTAAATAGATGAAGGATAATCGCTTTTAAATGTATGATAGTTCCTTAAGGTCTATGTGTAGACCCTACTATGTGTGCTGTGTATTACCCCTGTTCTCTCTATCTATGCCCCAAATTTCTTTCTTGATTTTGTGACATATCCCAAAATTATAATCAAACCGCTTCTGATCGCTGGAAGTAGCGGTATATAAGTGTTTGCTAAATAAATAAATAAATAAAATAAATAAACATAGATGCCTCGGCCCCCCTAGACCCCTGCCAACACGGGTTTAGAGAAGCCCACGGAGTTGAAACTCTCCTCACCTCCCTATGCAACACATTAATCTGTGGGGTAGACAACATCAAAGAGGGCTTTGTGCTGATCTTTCTAGACATTTCCGCAGTGTTTGATTCCGTTAATCATAACCAATTCCTCACCCGTCTCCATGAGAAGGGGATCCAGGGTCTAACTTGGGACTGGTGCAAATCATACCTTGAAGAACGATGGCAGCAAGTTAGAATCGGCTCTAGCACATCTGAACCTTTCCAACAAAAACAGGGAGTACCCCAAGGCTCCTCCCTCTCCGCATTACTCTTCAACATATACATGCAACCAATCTGTGAAATTACCCGTGCCTTCGGCATATCATGCCTCATCTATGCGGACGATGTGCTGTTATACACACCTATCAATGTCACGCTTCCAGACTACACGACCATCATTGACTGCTTCAATGAGATAACAGACTGGCTCTTAAACAATAACCTGAGAATAAACTTTAAGAAAACAGAGGTTCTAACCATCATGAGAAACAAAAGCTTCACACCCCCTCCAACCCTAAAAGTCAGAGACGCTGAACTACCAATAAAGTCCACCATACGCTACTTCGGCGTGACACTAGATCAACGATTAACATTCAAAGAGCATATAAGCTGCACAGTAAAGTCCATCTATCATAAGATTAAGACTCTTCAACACCTTAGACCCATGCTGGACCCTGACAACTTCCGAACAATATTCCAAGCAATAGTCACACCCCACTTTGACTATGCAAACATTATACTCCACGGCCTCCCCAAGAACTCATTGAACCCGCTCCAATTAGCGATGAATGCTGCTGCCCGTATCCTGTGTGGGACACACATGAGCGATCACATATCCCCCATACTAAGAGAGCTACGCTGGCTCCCAATAAGCAGTAGGATAGCTTACAAAGCCCTCCTAATGACGTTTAAAGCCTTAAATAACATATCACCCTCATCAATCTCCGCGCTTCTTACCTACATTCCCAGCAACAGACCTAAGCGAGCACTGGCTGCCAATATGCTAATCATCCCAAAAATAACCACAAAATGGGCACAATCAACCAACAAACGTGCATTTGTGTCCTATGCCCCCAGGGCCTGGAACAAACTTCCACCCCATATCAGAGCAATCAGAGACCTCATGCAATTTAGAAAAGCCATCAAACACCACCTGTTCCTCATGCACTATTCACAACACAACTACCCCACCACACCTCCCTCCCTTTCACCCAATATCTCAACTTGAACTACATAATCCACAAGGGGCAACTGACAGGTTATGTAAAACAGCCTTAGCTAGTTTACACCCTGCTGTCCTACACTTGCTCTGAGTAATTGAATAACCCTAGGAACAAAGGAAAGATTAACGTGGTAACTTGTAAATTGTACATAGTTTCCCCCAGTTCACTCCAAGTTGTTTCCCCATGTTTTATGTAAACTCTGATTGCCTTTGCTGTCATTGAGTCACTTTGTTGTCTGTAAACCGCACTGATGGAAAAGAGCGCGGTATAAAAGAAATGTTAAATAAATAAAATAAATAAATGTGGCTGGCACGGAGAAGGTGAAGGCAGACTTCCTCAGTCACCAAAGGTTGGATCCAGGGGAATGGACATTGAAGGAGTCTGTTCCACAGCATAACCCGGAGATGAGGGCAGACTGTCATGGATCTCATGGCATCCACCAAAGGTGCAAAGGCAAGTCGCTTCTTCAGTCGATGCTGGGAGAGAATGTCAACGGTTGCTTTGTGTTCCCGCCGTGGCCTCTGATCGGCAGAGTGATTCAGCGCATAGAAGCACACAGGGGTCTAATGGTGCTGGCGGCACTGGACTTGCCTTGTCAGCCATGGTATGCTAGTCCGATTCGGATGTCAGTGGGGTCACCATGATGCCTGCCAGCGTGGAGTACCCTCTTATCTCAAGGTCTGATTCTCATGCTTCAAGTAGATCGATTCTTGCTTATGGCTTGGCTCTTGAGAGGGCCCGCCTGAGGAAGTGAGGTTATTCACTCAGCACTGGTGATGGCCGCCTTGCTGTCGCACGTAAGTGCTGTGTGTCCTTGGCTTATGTTCGGGAGTGGCGCATGTTTGAGGATTGGTATGAAGAGCGAGGCACACAAGTGTTGCTGGTGACAGTGCTGGACATTCTGGCCTTTCTGCAGGCTGGGGTGGGCAAAGGATTGGCCTTAAACTTGTTGCATGTCCAGGTGCCTGTGCTGGCGTGTTATCAGGGTCGTGTGCAAGGAGTTTCCCTGGCTGCTCATCCTCACGGGTCCTGCTTGCTTCGGACGGTAAAGCAGTTCTGGTCACTGTCGCACTCCATGGTGCCAGCATGGAATCTTCAATCTAGTACTATCAATGTTTAGCAGAGGCTCCCTTTGAACCTCTGATGTCTGTGTCTTTGAAGGGCCTTACTCTCAAGTGGTATTTTTGCTGGCTATTTTATTGGCTAGATGCATTTCAGAGCTTCAGACTCTCTTTTGTAGGGAGCCCTTTCTGCTCTTTTTCAAGGAGAAGGTGGTGCTCCACCTGGTGCCCTCCTTTTGCCTAAGGTAGTGTCCACCTTTCATGTAAATCAGAAGGTGGTGCTGCTGTCGCTTGCAGAGTCAGCGGATTGTTAGCTGCGCCTGCTTGAGGTACACAGAGTACTTTGGAAGTATATCCAGCACACTGAATTCTTTCATAAGTCAGACTGTTCCTTCTTTTGGGGGGACCTCAACGGGGTGGAGGGGGGGTGCTGCTTCGATAGCTTCCATTGCCCGTTGGTTAAAAGAGGCAATTACTTCTGTGTATCTCTTGTTTGTTTGTTTATTTAGCTGCATTTATATCCCACTTTTCACCGGGTCAAAGCGGTTGGGGATACATTTAACACGAGGGGATATGAGAGACATACACTAATACTTACAGGGAACATGGGCAACATATGCCGCAAGACACATACACTAATACAGGGAACATGGGCAACATGTGCCGCAAGGTTCTTCCTGTGGGGCCTGGGGTGCATTCCACCAGGGTGCAGGTGGCATCATGGGCTGAGTTTAGTCTCATCCCTCCATGGAAAACTCTTAAGGCGGCTACCTGGTCACTGCATACCTTTGTTTGGCATTATCATCTCAACATGCAAGCGCAGAATGATGCGTGGTTTGGGGTGTTGGAGATCGGCCTTCCATTCCTAGATACTGCTCTCATAGTGTCCCTGCAGTCCAGCCCAGACTCCTGGGATGTATCAAAGGTTTTATTAGGCCTTACCTACTTATTTTCTTTCCTTGAGTCTCTCCAGTCCAGTCCAAAATCCGCCTGTTGGTTCAGCATCAGCTCAGCCTGGGGTATGTAAGTTGGGAGGATCTATTTTGATAATTCCCTTTGGGTTCTCAGAATTACACCTGCTTGCTTCCCGGAGGGGAGTTCCCTTGGACCAGTTCCTTGAGGGGGGCTAGATGTCGTGTAAATAGTTTGGTGATAGCCAGAGTTCGGTTGGTAGTGTTCCACCTTGGGATTGTTCCATACTGACTTCTTGACAAGGTCTGCCCCTCTTATGAAGTGACATCACCTAAGTTGGAAGTTTTCAGTCTCCATCTGCTGGAGTGGGAACAAAATCCAGGTGACTGGACTGGAGGGACTCAAGGAAAGAAAATTTAGCAGGTAAGGCCTAATTTCACCTTCTGAGTTATTTCTCTTTCCAGGAGAGAGATGTAGTCTTGTACATTTTTACATAAAATTCTGAGACTTAGCATAATTAACTGTTAATAAATTACCTCCTTAATACCAAAATATCTGCTATACCTGAATGTAATTTGCCTTGAACTACTAGAAAAGTATGAATGAAATAAATAGAAATAAATGTGCATTATTTACTACACGACCCATTCTATGCAGTGGGCTCTATGGTAAATAACATTTTTCAATGGCATTAGAATGTGCTGTTTAATAAATTACCTTCTTTGCCTTTGTATTCAATCCTTTAAATTTAGCTGAATGATATGTTTTTATTATTCTATCTAACCCAATGGAAAGAAATTATCCATGAGGAGTCAAGAATTATCTGTCAAATTTGTCTGCTTTGGGGCGAAACAACTTGCTCAAAATTTGAGCAGAATGGAATTCAATTTTACCTGAGGGGGAAAAGACACAATAATGCCCCTCCACCCCTCCTCCGAAAAAGAGAGCCCAATACATCTCTATGAGAGAGAATGCAATACCTGCAGCATAGAAACATTGGTACACTGAACTACAGTAGTTGAACTGCTGCTTTGAAACTGCTTTTCATCTACTGGTCATAAACATACACAGAGCTAAGACAAATGCTCACATGCATAGGCATACTTGCAGAAATGTCCGCATGCAGTCAGAGGAGTTAGCAATAATTCCATGAGGCATACTTCACATAGCCCAGACCAGCTGTATTCCACGCTTTAAGAAATGTGGAAGGAAGTCCAAAAAACTGCCAGCATGGTTTAAAGGTGAGGTCAGAGAGGCTGTTGTTGCCAAAAAAGCATCTTTCAGGAAATGGAAAAAAGAGCCAAATGACAAAACCTGGAAAAAGCACAAGCACTGGCAAGTCAAATGCAAGGCATTGATAAAGCAGGCAAAGGAAGAATTTGAGAAGAAGCTTGCTGCGGAAGCAAAAATGCGAAATAAAGATTTTTTTCAAGTACATTTGTAGCAAAAAACCTGTGAGAGAGTCAGTTGGTCCATTAGATGATGGAGGAGTTAAAGGGGCACTAAGAGGCGACAAGGCGATAGCGGAGAGACTGAATGAATTCTTTGCTTCGGTCTTTACTGAGGAAGATGTAGGGATGTTACCCATGACTGAAGTGGTATTTAAAGATGTGGAAGAATTGAAGGAAATAGCGATACATCGGGAAGATGTATTACAACTATTAGATAAACTGAACAGTAGCAAATCACCTGGGCTGGATGGTATACATCCAAGGGTGTTGAAAGAACTGAAATATGAGATTGCAGACCTGCTATTAGTAATCTGTGAACTATCTCATTAAAATCATCTCTAATACTTGTAGATTGGAGGATCGCCAATGTAACACCAATTTTTTAAAAGGGTTCCAGGGGTGATCCGGGAAACTACAGACCGGTGAGCCTCACGTTAGTACCGGGAAAAATGGTAGAAACCATCATAAAGAATAAAATTACTCAGCATGTAGATAGTCATGGCCTAATGGGAGACAGCCAACATGGCTTTAGACAAGGAAGATCTTGTCTTACTAATCTGTTATGTTTTTTTGAAGGTGTGAATAAACAGTTGGACAAAGGTGAGTCGGTTGATATAGTGTATCTGAACTTTCAGAAAGCCTTTGACAAGGTCCCTCATCAGAGACTTTTGGCAAAACTAAAGAGTCGTGGGATAGGAGGCAGTCTACTACTGTGGATCAGGAACTGGTTAAAAGATAGAAAGCAGAGGGTAGGGCTAAATGGCCAATTTTCCCAATGGAGAAAGGTGAATAGTGGTGTACCCCAGGGATCTGTGCTGGGTCTGCTGCTTTTTGACACATTCATAAATGATCTGGAAAGTGGAATAACGAGTGAGGTTATCAAATTTGCAGATGACACAAAACTATTTAAAGTTGTTAAAACCCAAGAGGATTGTGGAAAATTGCAAGAGGATCTTGATAAATTCGAAGACTGGGCATCAAAATGGCAGATGAAATTTAATGTGGACAAGTGCAAAGTTATGCACCTAGGGAAGAACAATCCAAACTATGGTTCCACAATGCAAAGTTCCACATTAGGAACCACCACCCAGGAAAAAGATTTAGGCGTCATTGTGGATAACATGTTAAAACCCTCGGCCCAGTGTGCAGCGGCAGCCAAGAGAGCAAATAGAATGCTAGGTATCATAAGGAAAGGAATGGAAAATAAAACAAAAGATATTATAATGCCTCTATATCGTTCCATGGTGAGACCGCACCATGAATATTGTGTGCAATTCTGGTCGCCGTATCTTAAAAAGGATATAGCGATATTAGAAAAAGTTCAGAGAAGAGCCACCAAAATGGTAAAGGGGATGGAAGGATACTCCTATGAAGAAAGGCTAAAAAGGTTAGGGCTGGAAAAGAGACGGCTGAGGGGAGATATGATAGAAGTCTATAAATTAATGAACGGAGTGGAACGGGTAAACGTAGATCGATTGTTTACGTTATCAGAATATAGAAAGACTAGGGGACATGCAATGAAGCTACAGGGTAAACTATTTAAGACTAATAAAAGAAAATATTTTTTCACTCAACGTGTAATCCATCTCTGGAATTTGTTACCTGAGGATGTAGTAAAGGCTGTTAGTGTAGCTGGGTTTTAAAAAACGTTTGGACAAGTTCCTGGAGGAAAGGTCCATAAACCATTATTAAGAAGGGACCCAGGATATCAATGCTTGACCCAGTACAAGCATTGCGGAACCTGTGTCTTTTGGGGAAACGGCTAGGTACGTATGACCTAGATTGGCCACTGTTGGAAACAGGATACTGGGCTTGATGGACCTTGGTCTGACCCAGTATGGCATGTCTTATGTTCTTATGGATATTTGGACTGCTATTCATAATATTGATATGCGTTTATCTTCTACTGTGTCTTCCCTTTGTCAGTTTACTCATGATGTAGTCAGTAAAATGCAATACACTGATATACAATTGGTTTTGTTTGCTAAGTCTTTAGCCAGGACTGATTCTCAGCTCCAGTCCTTTTCTGATAATGATGTTGCCTTAATTCATGATTCTCTTTCCTCTTCTTAATGGCTGGAGGTTCTTGAGAATCAGTCCAGAGCTAAGAACTTACATTTTCTGAATTTTCTTGTTACCCATTTGTTATCCTCTGATATTCTCCTGAAAAAGTACTATCTCCAGGAACAAGCAGGAATGAGTCTTCACATATGGGTACGTCGGTACCGACGGAGCCTGCGCAGGAACGCTCCCCAGCGTCCAAAAAAGAACGCTTTTCGGAGCATCCCACACGCATGCGCGCTGCCTTCCCGCCATTCTACATCCCTCACAACAGTTCTTCGTTTTCCGCGGAGCCGACAGGACGTGTCCTTGTCACCGCAGAAAATTCATCTTTTTTTATTTTTATTTTTTGTGGTCGCGCCTGCCTTTCTTCGACGCCCACCGGTACCGCCGGTGCTTTTCTTTCTTTTTCTTGGAAAATTTCTTCTTTTCACTAATAATTTTT
The DNA here is from genome assembly GCA_033557465.1 of Ichthyophis bannanicus. NCBI lineage: Eukaryota > Metazoa > Chordata > Amphibia > Gymnophiona > Ichthyophiidae > Ichthyophis > Ichthyophis bannanicus. Next base: position 227,831,686 of record CM066036.1, read on the forward strand.
TCTGGTTTAGTGTCTGACCTCTTTTTGGCCACTAGGCCTCTATCCTTTCCATTATGGAAAAGCCAGCCACTATCTTTAAGAAATGTGGAAAGTGTGGCGGTACAACTACGTTAATAGACACTCATTTTTGGTGTCTGCCTTGTTTAGGTCCTGACCATTGTCCTAAAGAGTGTTTCTCTTGTAGCAGTTTAAACAGAAGAGCTCTTCAGAACCGAGCACAACTTGGTACCGGGTCTACATCCTCCATGATGTCACCAGTCAGAGTCTCTTCTTCCTTCCGCGGTCAGGTAACCAAGCAACAGTCTGTTAAGACTAGCCAGTCCTTGAGAGGTAGATCTCTTTCTAAGCATCGAGATGCCTCTGGCCTTGCCCTCGAGGACACCATGGCTCAATCCCGGCGGGAGTCTTTGGCCTCCAAAGCATTATTGGGATCTCAGGTTGCTCCCAAGGTTTTTACCTCCGTGGATGCACCTGTGCCATGCTCGGTGGTCCGGACCGCTTCGAGCTGTACCGTCGGCTATGGTGTTGGATGAAAGACTCCTCGCCATCGAACGTAGTCTGGCAAATCTCTCAGCTACTTCGGTACCGCTAGAGTCACCGCAGACCGTTCTTCGACTGCTGGTATCGGCGTCCGTGCTGGTGCCGGTATCAGCTTCGGTGCTGGCACCGGTGTCGGTATGCGTACCGACATCAGCATTACTCCCGGTGCCGGATTGGGCATCGCTGCAGATGCGGGTATCGACATCGGTACCAGCATCGATGCCTTCGATACCTCCTACAGGCTCGCTTCCTTCGATGCCGAGCCTGGAATCGCTATCTAGCCTGAAGGATTCGGTACCGACTCGCCTCGGTACCGACTTCGAGGGGTACCGAACACATCTCTTTAAAGAGAATCCGATGCTTCATCTTTCACGGTCTTCTAACCCCGATGTTGGTGATGCATCCATCGATACCGCAGCTGAACTTTCAACAGTTCCAGCTTATACTCCTCATTTCAGAGGCTTCCTCTTGGAGGAGATCTCCTTTCAAGCTTTCCTGCTTGACATGGCAAGAATACTTGCCATCTCTATGCCTGGGAAAGAGTCTATACCAAGAGATTCAGAAATTCTGCAATCTCCCTGGTTTCCAGAGGAGGCAATCATGCTTCCTTTGCATCAGATCCTACAGGATCTGTTATTAAGAATGTGGGAAACTCCCTTAACGGTATCCCCATATTCCAAGAGAATTGACACTATCTATAAAGTGCCACCTTCTCTAGGTTTTCAAAAGACTCAACTCCCTCCTCATTCTATAGTAGTAGAATCATAAGAACATAAGATATGCCATACTGGGTCAGACCAAGGTCCATCAAGCCCAGTATTCTGTTTCCAACAGTGGCCAATCTAGGTCATATGTACCTAGCAGTTTCCCCAAGGGAATGAGGCGTGTTAAGAGTGCAAAAAAGCACTCCTCTTATTCGCCAGGTCGTGAGTCTAGGACCTTAGATGCTTTTGGCTGTCGATGCTTCCAAGCATCTATGCTTTCAGCAAAAATCATTTCATATATTTTCTATATGGCATCCTCTTTGGAAGAGGTCACAAAAAGTTTAAAACTTTTGAACCCTTTCCTTCAGGAACATAAAAGAGCAGACTATTTATCACTAGTCAATCATGCTCATGATATCTCTACGTTCCTTTATCGTGCTTCCCTGGATTCTTTTGAATCTATCAGTAAATCTTCTGCTATAGCCATAGGAGCACGACGCATAGCCTGGCTCCAAGCTTTAGACTTGGATAAATGGGTACAAGAAAAGCTGGGGAATAGTCCTTGTACTGGAGAACATCTCTTCAACAAGGATTGTCTATTTCAGGCTAGTCAGTTAGATACTGATAATCCTACCCTCAGAGGATTGTCAAGACTTTCCTCTGTCCCAGCCAATAGTAAATCTTCTAAAAAACTTTGTTCTCCTAAGGGGAGAAAGTTTTATCCATCATCTACCTTTCAGACAGATGTTTCCCAACAGGGACAACATCAAACCAGGCTAAGGAAACAAAAAACCTCATCAGGCTCAGCAAACACAATAATTCAGGTTTTTTGAATTCTTTTCCTTCCTGTATGAGGTTCACAACCTGTAGACTTATCTTTCTATTGAAAGAGTCATTCTGGTTAGATCTCATCCCTGCTGAGACAACACTGACTAAATTCTAGGCATGAATCTCTTCTTCAACAGAAGTCCACTCTTCTAGTCAAGAGTTACGGAGATATCTCATGCTTACAGGTCACCAGTTTCTACTTCCTTATTTTAAAAAAAAGAAAAAAAAAATATATATATATATATATATATAGACAAATCAAGAAACGTAACAGGATGAGCACTACTTCATCTGTTTGACCTTAGTTGCAGAAGACTTTAACGATAATACTTACTATATAGTAAGTATTTTCAACTCTGTATTACTTACTTTCTATCCATTAGTCTGGACATCCAATCCAGTCTCTAACAGGAATATTATTCAACTGGAGAGCTTCTCCTGAAACTATAGGAGTTCCTACTCCAGTAAATCTTCCAATACAGAGTTTTTTTCCCTTTTGCGTCCTTCTGCACTGGGGTTTTTACAGGATGCAAAACAGCATTCTGAAAACTACCACCAAATTATTCTATCCATTTGAGCATAGTCAACTCAGAATAACGGAAATAACCCACCAAGTGGGTTATATGAGCTTCTTAAACAGATAGCTCACATGGGTTTCTGCCTCTTCCACGCTACCTGCGTAGTTTTGAGTTGACCCCTCAAATATTCTTTTTATGACAGCTTATCAGACAGGAATTTAGTATTACCATTCCTAATCATGTCTGTTAGTCCTTTTTCTGCTGTCCTTATAACAGATGGCTCCGAAATACATTTTCGAAACCCTCTTGTACACTTATCATTCTAAGACAGAAACCCTGTCTACTATCTTGAGCTATGTTCAATTCTATATTTTCAGAATTGATTAGGTTGCACACTGGCTATCTAACAGCCAGGGCTCTCATAAGCAACCTACAACATGCTCTCTGCAACCATGCAAGGAAGCTTTGCAACTATGGGCCTTTGTCAGAGAGCATCAGAGTCCGCTCCTGGCAGGTAACTTCCAGGCGGTTAAAGAACCTGTAACTGGTGGCCTCTACCCACTCATGTGCCCATGCCTGTTGGTTCCTATTTTTTGTTATCATCTTTAAAATTCTTTTAAGGAGAAGGAACCAGGGCCTAGACGACTTCGAAAGTTAAGGAATGGCACCACTCCCTGGGTTGTTCTATGTCTTCAAAAGAACTTCTACAACAGGGATGCATTCCTAATCATTGCAGGTGATCTTTATCTATTGCAATTTTTCTCTACTTTCCAATACCTCATTGAAGTCAATAATAAGCAAAGAACGCATAATACTCATACTGCCCTCAAAAGGAGGCAAGCATGGTATTTCCTTATGTTGCGTTCCTTTCTTCCAACTTTTTCTGAAGTTATAGAAGGACCCAGATCCTTTTATCCTAGGATCTCCTTTGCACTCCTTCATGTACGTCTCAAGACCTGGTCATCTGAGCACTAGTCTTTTTAAGACTTAGACTTTTTGTCACAAGTAAGAAGCATCCTGCTGGTTTTCCATGTAACCTTGCACATAATTCTTACACTAATTCATTAATATGAATTCACTGACTTTCCTCAAGAGGGCTGTGACCCTTCTGGTTGTTAGTCGGATCACTTTATACAATCTGACCTTGAAATATTGTTACTGTCCATATCAATGCTTTCAGCATACTATGGTATTCTAAATGGACATCCAATTTATCTGGTAAAATTAGGAAACTCCTTCTTTTAACCTAACCTTTTTTTCTGCTTGAATCAGGTTACCTTATATCTGAAGCTCTCTATGTGCAGTTGTTAGCCTAAGTGCCATCACTTATGTGACACATGTCACTGATCTTCAGAAACTGGGGACTAAACTGCCCAGTACAATTTTTCATCTGGTTAACGGGGTTCAAGAAACCCATCCTTTTTTTCTGTAAAGGTCTTGTAACTTTTTGATCCAGACCAGTCAGTTTTGTCTTTTCTTTCTTTCCCTAGACACCATCCCTCTCTAGGGTCAGAATTTTTTCAGACTTGGTCTATTCGGAAGCTTAGCTTCTCTCCAAGGTCCCAACTTCTTATAGAACTCCCCAGTTCCCCTGGGGTTAGTTCTAGACATTAATATTTATTTTCTCCATCTGTATTGCAAATTGTATTTCCTTTACTCTTCACAGTAAGGGAACTCCCATATGAGGACAATGTGATGGTTCTTACAACAGACCCATATTAACCTCCCCATATGTGTAGCTTTGCAATCTTTGGATAAAATCCTTTTTCAAGAATTGGGACTCCTATCCCTTACTAACAGTTATTCCTACACAAGGACACCTTTTCGCATACCTTGTTTAATCCAGCTGTTCCACAGCACCCCCTTTTACACTGTTAGTTCAACTCCTACCGTCCATTAGATTTGCAACATGCTGGGCCTCTCCAGGCATCTTTAGCTTGGGAGTCCCCATATGTGAAAACTCATTCCTGCTTGTTCCTGGAGATAGCACAGTTACTTACCTGTAACAGGTGATCTCTGGGAACAGCAGGAATAAGTCTTCACAACCCACCCACCTCCCCTAGGAGTTGTTCTCTTTCTTTCTCTCTTCTAATTTGTCTACTTCCCTCCTTCGATCTCAGCTACAAACTCAACTGTTGTGAGAAGTAGAATGGCGGGAAGGCAGCGTGCATGCGTGTGGGATGCTCCCAAAAGTGTTCTTTTTTGTACGCTGGGGAGCGTTCCCGCGCAGGCTCCGTCGGTACCGATGTACCCATATGTGAAGACTTATTCCTGCTTTTCCCAGAGATCACCTGTTACAGGTAACTGTGCTTTACTGAGGTGTTAAAACTTGATGGGAATTTGGATATTATCCATATGTATTATCTCTCTTCAGGACCCCCTCCTTTAGTCAAGGATGAGGGTCCTTTGCCTCCTTTGGATTTCTCGGTTGGTCAGGATCTTACAGCTTTTTTGGAAGATTCTGCGGATGTCATTCCCAAACGTTTATCTTGTGGTTACTTTTGGCTCTGAATCCATTAAATTGTGTGTTTTGCGAGCTAGCTTTAAATACAGAGAAATTCCTTTTTGTGGTCAAAAAACCTCAAGTTTTTCCGGATGTGGGCAGGGATACCCAGGTTAGGTGTAAGCATTTCCTGGCGTTAACTCGTGTGTTGGCCTTGGGGGCTTTTTTCTTTTTGAAATTTCCCTGTTGTTGTATACTTACTTTTGAGGGACAAGCCTTTGTATACACTGATGTTAGTCAATTGCAGTCTTTTGTGACTCAAAAGGAGGCTGTAAGGGATTTGGGTGGTGAGATAACTGCTCCCCAGAGTGGAGTTAAAAATACTCCAGTTTTCCTTTTCTGTTTCTGTATGGGTTTAATTTGGGATTCACTCTTCCTTGATGTGGGGTTTTGGTGTGTATATTTTGTTCCTTGGATATTGTAATGGTGTGTTTTCTTTCATGTTTTCCTTAGGCATATGTTTTGCTATTCAAGAAAACATAAATAAAAATTATTTAAAAAAATGTAGGGTAGAGAGCTCCTGAAGAACTCCCAGGATACATATATTTGAAGGTACAGAATGGAGAAGGCTATAAGAACATTTCATTGTGTTTGAATATCCTGTGGTACTGTCAATCCATCATCGTAAAATGGAAACTGGCTCCATCAAGGCATTGCCTTGATGAGGCTGGCCCTCCAAAATCAGTAACCATGGCTAAAATAAACTGCTGAGGAAGAGCACTGAAGCCTTAAACTACCTTTTCAAACAACTACTGGCTGAGACCGAGGGGAAAATACAAGTTCAAGGTTTCTCTGTAATCATGGCTTGTGTGAAAGGGTGGCACAAAGGAGGCCACTGCTGAAGAGAAGTCATATGATGTGCTACAGCATTTGCAGAGAAACACTTAGACACTGTATGCATGTGGGAGAAGGTTTTATGACCTGATGAGATCAAAGTGAAACATATTGCTCTGAATTCTAAGCAGTGTGTGTGGCATAAAGCAACCACGGCACATTACTATGCTAACGCCATCCTTGCAGTAAACTGTTACATTGGCAACATGTTGTAAGGATGCTTTTGCCACAACAGGAAGGCTTATGAATTTTGAAGGAAAAACTGCAAAATACAGGCACTACCTGGAGGAAACTTGTCCCAATCTGCCTTAATTCTGGTTCAGTTCAAATCCAAGCTAAAAACTCATCTCTTTGAGGCTTCTTTTGGATCCTTGCCCTTTTTATTCTTTTGTCTACACCAAGTGGTTTTCAGTCTTTTCCCTTTAAAAATTACCCTAATCCCCTGTTTGTTCAGTTTGTCTGTCTTGTAAGCCGTATGGGGCAGGGACCGTTTCTTATGTGTATGTGTACAGTGCTGTGTACGACTAGTAGCGCTATAGAAGTAGTAGTAGACGATCACCTTTCATCAGGACAGTGCTCCTAACCCCAAGCTAAAGCAGCAATGGAATGGTTCAGCAAGAAGAAAGCGAATGTCTTCAAGCGGCCTAGTCAAAGCCCAGATCTCAATCCAATAGAAAGTATGTGGCAAGACGTAACGACTGCAGTTCATATGTGATACCTAGCAAACTTACAGCTTGAGCTAATCTACCAGGAAGAATGGGCAAAACCTGCACCATTCCCATAGCAAAGCTGGTAGATTCGATTTTTTAATTCTGAACGATTCATGGCTACTATAAAAGGAGCTTTCACCAAGTATTGAGTCATAGTATTTTGTGTGTTCTTTAATATGTAATTGTACACTGCTTTGATAGAGTTTTGAAAAGAGCAGTACATCAAGTATGGGGAAAAAAATAAAGGGTGTGAAGACTTAAATGTAGTTGAGACTTATTTTTTTTTTCTTTCTTATTCTTAATTACCTTTTGAATATTTTGACAGTTGCTCTTCCCCAAGCTTACAGTATGTTGTATAGATCAGTGCAACTCCTATTTGAATGTATTTTGAATGGTATGTTTTAGACAGCAGACTATTAAACGTAGAAAGGTATGAAGATTTCTGCAAAGCACTGTGTGTGTGCCTGTATATGTTTAGCGACATATGTTTAAAATAGGAATGTTCTTTGTATTGTGCTAAGCTTTTGTTTTTTATTTCATTTCTTTCTTCAGGCATATCACATCACCAATGATGAGCCAGTCCCTTTCTGGAAGTTCCTGTCGTCCATACTAGTTAAGTTGAACTATGATGCACCTAAGTACCACATCCCCTACTGGCTGGCTTATTATCTGGCCTGTTTCCTGTCACTTGTGGTGCTGATACTAAGTCCACTTATCAAGATCAAACCCACCTTCACCCCGATGCGAGTAGCTCTTGCTGGGACATTTCACTATTACAGCTGTGAGCGGGCCAAAAGAGACATGGGATACCAGCCAGTGATCAGCTTAGATGAGGCAGTGGAAAGAACAGTCCAGAGCTATTCCCACTTGTGCAGGTCTAGTGAAGAAATAACTTGTCTAAGGCTTTAAAGATTTTGCCTTAAGAGAGAGAGTGAGCAGATTTTGACTTATTTCTTCTAGCCGTTTACTTAAAATGGAAACCTTTTGTGAAGTCATCTTGAAATAGTTAGTTTGTCCGGCATATCAAGTGAGGTCGTGGCGCCTTGATATAACATTGCAAGAGAGTCTTTTAAATTTCTGGTATTATTAATACAGGGACATGTTTTGTAAGCAACATGCCATTTCACGTTGCTGAAAATAGGAAAGCAAGCTTCTGCTTATAGGGGAGGTGGGCGAGGACAACGGCCTCTGCCTCAGTTTTTCAGGAATGCCTGCTTCTCTGTGCAGATCTGTCTACAGCAGCATCCTGGGTTTGCTTGGAGTTTGTCTGCTTTTCCAAAAAAAATAAAGCATTCCATAACTAATAGATTCTAACTGACAGCAGCTTAGTTAGCATTTCGGGACCATGAGAACCAAAATGCTTTAATTTGTTTGGTTGACCTTTGCTTTGAGAAACTCTCTACTGTAAGAATGAGAAACATCACAGATTCCCACATAAGAAGAGCATATTGATATCTATTGAGCCATTTTCGTCGTCCTTGGAAGAGCAGTTACCAGGCTGATTGCATTTTAGGCTTTAGGCTGGATGTGACCTTAATTATAAATGCAAAGAGCATAGGGTCTTTCTTTTAGTGTTTTTGTCTTTACTTAGTTTTGAGCCTACTTTAAAACTGTAATGGAGGGACCCATTGAAGGAGTGGGTTCAGAAGAGCATGGATTGTTTAGCTGTGCTAAAAAGAGGACATGATGATGGCTAAAGACCAGCCCCTTTTCATTTCCTGTTCCATTGCAACCATTGTTGATCTCCTCTAATAATCTTCTTAGTTCCCTACTCCTAGGATGATATTTTTGATCCCATGAAACTTCTGCTGCTTAATGGTACTAGACTACCTTGACTACAGTATTAAAGGGGATTTACATTCTTTCTGGAGTGAAGAGTGGAGACTGTATAGATCAGGATTAAACATAGTGAGTGACCAGACACTTGTGTATTCCCAAATGTGAGCTAGCACTTTTTCACTTTATATTCATTCCCCAACTCCTCAGTTTCCAGATCAGTGGAACCAGCATATCCTACCAACTGGCAGGTGTTACTATTTCAGCATTCCTTTAGCCTGTGAGTACATTTATCTCTGTGCTGTACCATGCAGGAGTCCTGACTGACCTAGCAACCCAGCTTTCCTTTTAAAATATTTGCTTTGTCTTACACCTTAAAAAGGAAAGAAGTTAAAACGGATTCCTCATCAGAAACTCCAACCAGCTTGTGGAACAGAAGCCAAGCTCAGGAATTGAACCTGCCTCCCTTGCTCTGATCAATTGTGCATGCCCAGTTGACGTCTGAGGTTTTGGCTAATCTTTCATGAATGCAGTCATTGTCTATAAATGATGAAAAGCAATCTGGCATTCCTAAGGAATTTTGCTAAAACAAACCTACTCTGTAAATATTTTTGTGTTTTGAATAATAAAGTGCTGACTTAAAACAATTTATAATTTCCAGATATTGCAGTTGAGACCAATGTGTATAGATGTTCATTTGGAATATGCTTGAGACATAATTCATACTTGACTGCCAGATGTGGTAAAGGTTTTTTTTTCTCTATTTTGGGTAGGAAAAACCTTTGGAATGCCTAATTTTTAGGTTATAAGGATACTTTTTAAGTCATAATGCTTTTCAAAGGCTTATTCTGATACATTTCCTATTCTTTACTCTTAGTGGCTGATTAAATTCAGGCCTTGATCTCATGAGTCAGAGTGTGCTAGGCTGCTGGAAGTTGACTTAGATTTGGATTTAATAACTTGTTTTTCTAAATCTGATTTTGGGATGAGTTACAATCTGGCACAGTAGGTGCTTGTCTGCAGAAGGTGATTTATCATCTAAGACGGTAGTTCCCAAACTGGGGGTCAGGACCCCAAAAATGGAGTCATGTCATCATTGAATGGGGTCACAGAAATGGAGCGCCCTGTCTCTCCACTGTGATCTATGCCCAGTATTGACAGTCAACATGGGGCCAGTAAATCAGTGGACATTGTCAAGCCCTGTCCCCTCCTGCTATGTGGGATTCCTGTTATACTGGGAACTCATGCAGAGTACTGTAATGTGTGAGTGTACATTGACACACAAGTTCCTGTGCTGACATCGCTGCCCTGCAGCTGCAGTTATGCTTGTGATAACTGGGGAGGGAGGGAAGGAAGGAAGTGGAGGAGAGGGGAGAACAGATCTGCTATTTTTTTCCCATTATCGGAGGTAGTAACATTTTATGTTAAAATTGGGTCATATTGTATAAAGGTTTGAGAAGCGCTGATTTAAGAGGACTATTTACTAAGCCGTGTTATTGCAATAGTGTGGCGTTTATTTACCAGTAATGCATCTGAATACAAAATTTTCACACCAGTCTGCATTTAATAAGAGTTGCAAAAGCCTGTAAAGCATTTCACTGTTACACAAAACAAATAATGCAGCTTGCATTAAACACAAGCTATGTTATTCATGAAAGGTTAACGCCTCCTTAAGAGCTGCCACTCCTGGTATCTGCCATAGAGAAGAGAGGAACTGCAACCAATGAGCTTTTTTTAATGAAACAAGATGTGCTCATCAGCAACCCTTGCTGGTGCAGACTCGGAACAATGCAGTGCCCATATTGTCTCATCTACGCCCACCACAACAATATAATATATTCAAGGCCAAAATCTCCTCTGGAAGAATCTCTAAGGCTTGCAGTGGATAAGCCCTTCCATGGCCTTTCAATCCAGAAATATAGATGAAACTGGAGCAATCTGCTACATTTGGATGATTCAGCAACTTTTAGGCTTGGGGCCAAGGGAAAAGCTGGGAGAGGGGTTGAAACCAGTAATCCCTGAGTTCTTGGGATGGAACACCAAAGAAATGTTGAAAAGGCAACTATAGCTGTCTGATATGCCGCAGTAGGAAATGGGGTAATAATACCCCTATGCCTCAACATTTTAGTCTGCCATCTTCCCTGTGTGAAAATAAAAAGGCTTAAGAGATGTAGTCTTCCTCCCCCACATATACATTTTGTGTTATGTCTTATTCACACCCAGGTTATCTCCAGGAACAAGCAGGAATAAGTCCTCACATATGGGTACGTCGGTACCGACGGAGCCTGCGCGGGAAAGCTCCCCAGCCTTTCAGATGAAAGGCTTTTGGGGCCTCGCACTGCACATGCGCGCTGCCTTCCCGCCTTCCTGACCAGCTCTCCTCAGTTTCTCTTTTTCCGCGGAGCCAGCAGGTCGTGTTCCTGTCACCGCTGAAGAAATTGTGAAATTTGTTTGTTTCTTTAGACCGCGTACCTGCCTTCCCCATACCGAAACCGGTACCGCCGGTCTCTCTTTCTTTCTTTATAAAAAAAAAAAAAAAAAAAAGACTTTTTTATTTTCTTCAGCACAGCTTGGTAACTTTTGTTAGGCCTTAAGGCCTACACAAATTCTCCTCATGGAGAAGCCAGTCCCTGGTTTTAAAAAGTGTACCAAGTGCAGTGCTGTCATTTCTGTCACAGACACCCATGAATGGTGTCTTAAATGTTTGGGACCTGACCACTCCATACCAGACTGCCCATCCTGCACCCAGATGTCTAAACGTGGTTTGCAGAACCGGGCCAACAAGCTCCATGTGCTGTTTCCTTCAGAAGCATCACAGTCATCCAGGTCTTCCTCTCCGGATGGATCTCAGGTAACCAAAACTTCTGTGGGCAAATCCTCTAAAAGCAAATCTCTTTCTAAAGATCGAGAGGCTCTCAATCTTGAGTTCGAGGATTCTGCCCAGGCCAAAAAACCCCGGCGGGAGGCTCCGGCCTCCAAAGCACTCATGGGGTCACAGGTTGACATCGATGGCATGGCCTCGACTGATCACCTGTTGGACTGCTCTGGGGTACCGGCCCATACCGGTACCGACATCCAGGCAGCAGTGGCGTCTATGGGCAATACTGTCCAGACCATGCAGCAGGCCATTCTGGCATTCATTAAGGCTGCGACGCCCTCGGTACCGACCCCGGTTCCGGTATCCACACCGGAACCGAGACCATCGACTTCCAAGAGTCGATCGGTTCCGCATGCCGGATTCCGGCTTTCGCCCGGCACCGATCCCATGCCCGATACGCCCGATGTCGATACCGATCGGTATGCGTATCATGCATTGAAAGCACAGAGAGAATACTCAGATTCTTCTGATGAATTCAATTCCTCTGATGACTCTGCTGAGCTTGCTCTTCCTGAGGAGCCCTCTTCTCCAAAGAGGAGGATGTCTCCTCCAGAGGATTTATCCTTTCAGGATTTCATTGTTGATGTAGCTAAAGCACTTTCTATTGCTACATCTTCTGAAAAAGAACCCAGATCAAAAAAATTGGATATTTTAGGATACTCTAAAGCTCCTAAAGAGGCAGTCACTCTGCCTATTCATGAAATCCTTCAAGAACACTTGATGGATTTGTGGGAGACTCCTTTAACACTGTCTTCCCATTCCCGTAGGTTGGAAACCATGTATCGGGTCCCTCCTTCTCCTGGGTTCCAGAAAACTCAGCTGCCTCACCACTCTATTGTGGTGATGTCTGCCATGAAGAAAATAAAGAGTCCTAAAAGGCATTCTTCCACCCCTCCAGGGCGAGAATGTAAGACCCTGGACTCTTTTGGTAGAAAGATGTTCCAGGCTAGTATGCTTATAGCCAGGATCAATTCTTATAGCCTTTATATGGGCATGTTTCTTGGACAACTTGCCCTAAAGATACAGCATTTTGCCCCCTTTATCCCTGATGATCAAAGGGCGGACTTCTTTTCTATGGTGACACAACTTTCAGAGGTCTCCAAGTTCTCCAACAGGGCAGCCTTTGATTCCTTTGAGATTGCAGGCAGAGCTTCGGGAATTGCTATTGCAGCCCGACGTCTCGCTTGGCTCCAGGCTTCTGACCTAGAACCCTGGGTTGTAGATGGCCTCAGGAATCTGCCCTGTACAGGTGAGAACTTATTTGGTGAAGACTGGCAAATTAAAGCTGCTCAAATGGATGCAGAAAATGCCACTCTAGATAGACTTTCTAAGTCTACTTCTACCCCTGCCAAAAAGAAGTCTTTTAAAAGCCCTTACTATAAGAAGGCCAGATTTTCCACAAATACTGGCCAGCAATCTGCTCAGCCTCGCTTTGCTGCTAAGCGTCGGCAGTCTAAGCAAGTAAAGTCAAAGCCTGCAGTGTCTGCTACACCCCAACAGGCTCAACCTCCTCAGGGGTTTTGACTTGCCCCTAGAGAACCTGCCGTTTCTGGCTCTAGAACAACCAGAGCCCCTCACCATTCCTGGAAGGCTAGCTCATTTTGCTCCCAGATGGGAACAAATCACATCAGAGCAATGGACCCCCTCTATTATCAGCGAGGGCTACAAACTTCATTTCTCCAGCCTTCCTCCCCATACCATGGTGAGGCAATTCAGTTCTCCCCCATCTCTTCTGACCCTGTTGGATCAGGAAGTCTCTTCTCTCCTTGCCCAAGGGGCAATAGAGGAGGTTCCTCCTCCACAACAGGGGTTAGGTTTCTACTCCCCTTATTTTCTCATAACAAAGAAGACAGGGGGCTTCAGACCTATCCTGGATCTGAGAGAATTGAACAGGTTTCTTTTCAAGGAGAAATTCAAAATGCTCTCTCTGGGCATTCTCCTTCCATACCTTCAGAGTCAGGATTGGCTTTGTTCTCTAGATCTCAAGGATGCGTACACTCATATACTCATCCATCCATCCCACAGAAAATATCTTCGCTTTCTGTTCCAGGGAAAACATTTCCAGTACAGAGTACTACCCTTCGGTCTGGCCTCTGCTCCAAGAGTCTTCACAAAATGCATGGCAGTCATAGCCGCATTTCTCAGAGGCATGGGAATCTTTGTCTTCCCATATCTGGACGACTGGCTCATCCGAGCTCCATCTCAGTCAGAAGCCCAGATTTCTCTGGACCGCACAAGGCGTATTCTTCAATATCTGGGACTGGTGATAAACGTTCCCAAGTCCCAACTCATCCCTACTCAGTCCCTGGAATTCATAGGGGCCCAATTGGACTCCACCACTGCAAGGGCCTACCTCCCTCTGGTCCGAGGCCAAAGGCTAATAAGCTTGGCCTCCCAGGCTCAGTCCAGAAGTCACTTGTCAGCCAGAGAAATGCTGCAACTTCTGGGCCACATGGCCTCCACGGTCCATGTGGTGCCCTATGCTCGTCTTCATATGAGGGCAGCAGCTCAATGGCTTTTGGCCACCCAGTGGTCTCAAGCATCAGGACTGCTCTCAGACCAAATACTCACCTCAAAACGACTGTTTTGGTCTCTCCAGTGGTGGACATCCTCCAAAAATCTGTTGTTGGGGATTCCCTTCCAACCTTCGTTGCCCCAAGCAACCCTCACAACAGATGCCTCCCAAACAGGGTGGGGAGCTCATCTCCAACACCTCTCCACTCAGGGCACCTGGTCTCCTCAGGAGACCACCCTTCACATCAACCTTCTGGAACTGCGAGCAATCTTCCTTGCCCTCACAGTCTTCCACACCCTCCTTGTCAACCTGACTGTCCTAGTCCAGACAGACAATCAGGTAGCCATGTTCTATGTCAACAAACAAGGAGGGACGGGCTCTCTGTCGCTTTGCAACGAAGCTCTCAGATTATGGGCCTTCGCCAGAGAGCATCAAATTCATCTTCTGGCAGTATATCTTCCAGGAGTTCAAAACTCTCGGGCAGACAGACTCAGTCGAGTTCTGCTCCCACACGAATGGTCCCTGCATATGGATCAGATACACAGAATCTTTCAGGAATGGGGGACCCCGGACATAGACCTCTTTGCAAGTCCGTGGAATGCCAAACTTCCCCGGTTCTGTTCCAGGACTCCGTGTCAGGGAGCTCAGGCCAACGATGCCTTTCTCCTACATTGGGGTCAGGAATTCCTGTACGCTTTTCCACCCATTCCTTTGTTTCCCAAGACTCTGTTCAAATTACAGAGGGATCACGGATCCATGATCCTCATAGCTCCACGCTGGCCACGCCAAGTGTGGTTCCCTCTACTTCTGCATCTCTCCCAGGGACCCTCCCTGGACCTGGGAGCTGCGCCAGACCTTCTGTCTCAGGAGCAGGGGACTTTGTGGCATCCAAACCCCAAGTCCCTACATCTCCGAGCTTGGTTACTGAAGGCTTAAGCCTTCATGAGTTTAATCTTTCCCAACCAGTGAAAGATATCCTTCATGCCTCTAGGAAACCCTCTACTAGGTGTTCCTATGCTTTCAAATGGAAATGTTTTTCCATTTGGTGTGCGCAACAGGGTCTTGACCCTCTAGCACTTCCTTTGAATTCTCTACTGGACTATCTCCTGCATCTTTCCAATGCAGGCCTCAAGACGAATTCAGTACGAGTCCATTGAAGTGCTATTGCAGCATCCTTAAAACCTATAAATGGACAACCTGTCTCCTCTCATCCTCTTATTGCAAGATTCATGAGAGGCCTGACCCTCACTAAGCCTCCCATCCGACCTCCTCCGGTAGCATGGGACTTGAATTTAGTTCTGGGTCAACTTATGAAGCCACCTTTTGAACCGTTGGTATCTACCTCCATGAAATTTCTTTCCTGGAAGGTTCTTTTCCTTATTGCAGTCACTTCGCCTCGCCTCATCAGTGAACTGCAGGCTTTGGTGGCTACTCCACCTTATACCAGATTTCATCATGATAAGGTGGTCCTTAGGACGAATCCCCACTTTATGCCTAAAGTGGTCTCGCCTTTTCATCTTAATCAAGAGGTATATCTACCTGTTTTTTTCCCGGCTCCTCATGCATCCAGTGCAGAGAGGAACCTTCATACTCTTGACTGTAAAAGAGCTCTCGCCTTTTACCTCAACAGGACTCAGCCACATCGAAAGTCTTCCCAACTTTTCGTGGCTTTTGATCCTTCTCATTTGGGACTTCCAGTCACCAAACGTACACTTTCCAATTGGATTGCTCAGTGTATTTCTTTTGCTTACCAGAGTAAGAACATTTCTCTGGAAGGCCATGTCACAGCTCACAATGTGAGAGCCATGGCTACTTCTATGGCTCATCTTCATTCTGTGTCCATAGATCAGATCTGTCGAGCAGCCACTTGGGCCTCGGTTCATACCTTCACAGCCCATTACTGCTTGGACAAGGACTCCCGCCGGGATGCCTTGTTTGGTCAGGCTGTCCTCAAACACCTGTTCCATACTTAAACAACTCCTGCCCACCTTCCCTGGATGGATGCCTGAGATCCATACGAAGATGGTTTACCCTTGGAGGGGGATCTCCCAGGCATCTTAGCTAGGGAGTCCCCATATGTGAGGACTTATTCCTGTTTGTTCCTGGAGATAGCACAGTTACTTACCTGTAACAGGTGATCTCTGGGAACAGCAGGAATTAGTCCTCACAACCCACCCTCCTCCCCTAGGAGTTGTATCTTCTATCTATCTTCCTTTCCTCTCTCTATTGTCTCAGCTATAAACTCGAACTGAGGAGAGCTGGTCAGGAAGGCGGGAAGGCAGCGCGCATGTGCAGTGGGAGGCCCCAAAAGCCTTTCATCTGAAAGGCTGGGGAGCTTTCCCGCGCAGGCTCCGTCGGTACCGACGTACCCATATGTGAGGACTAATTCCTGCTGTTCCCAGAGATCACCTGTTACAGGTAAGTAACTGTGCCTTCTGTACATGTCAGTGGGCCGAGGCGGTAGTGACCCAGAAGTGGGGGAATTTAGGCCTATGTATACTTAGACTCATCCTGGAAAGTAGGATCTGTTAGGTTTGCAGGGAAATTATTGTTCCGTTGTTATAGGCATGAGCCCATTTTCAGTTGTTGAAGTTCTGTTAGAATTGATAGCAAGCACACAAAACAAAAGACTGACATAGTGGAGGCCATTTCCAAAATTAATGCTTCCTATGGAAAATGATTACAGAATTATTTATAGTAATGATCTATTTAAAAAAAAAACATATAGAGGCCAATTCCATATAGGCTGGCTGGCAAACACGCTCGTGTTTCTGGTTTTGGGATCATAGACAGCAGGCCCGTACATGTATCCAGTGTGAGGCTGTGCACAGGCCTGGGCCATAGAGTAAAGCAAAGAAACACGTCTCCAGCAATAGTAGGAGTTATGGGTAAACGGTGATCAGATTTTGGACATGCCCATCCTCGCCATAGTCTGTGAAGTTAGCCATCTCTGATCATGCCCGTCTCTGAGTTGGCCAAGCCTCTGCTGTAAAAACGTGCATCTCCTAAGCTGCTGTGCTCACTGACAGAGGTTTGCTGATACATACAAGATACAGAAACTGATGATAAATGCATGCTGATGCAAACTAGACCATATCCTAGTCCCCTACATGCCCAGAACAGTGCTAGGTAATCCCAGCACACTAAGATAGTATAAGAGAAGGTAAATATGAACATGTACGACAGAATATACCTGGCATCAAATGGTACTTGGCATCATAAAAAGGCTTCAGTGAGGCATGCATTGGTCAGCTCTACATCCTCCTTTTAAAAACGCTCAGAATGGACCCTCATGTACACAAAAAGCAACATTTAACAACATTCCCCAAGAGATGCATACGATTGCTGAGCCACAAATGTATGCCCTGGGTATGGCATAATAAATACAATGCCGACCTACTATCTTTCAGAAAACAGCTAAAACCCATCCTTTTCCAGGAATACTTCAACTCGAACCCCACCGAAAAACCCACAAACCCCTGATCTCACCCACAATGAACCTCTAACTCAAAGCTACCCTAACCTGTCTATGTCCAACGTCTGTCCTATGTCCAAAGTCTTTCCTATGTCAAATCATCAATGTTCCTTCCCGGTGATGGCCCCACCCTTGTACTTAATTCCCCCACCCCTATGTAACTCCGCTTTGACCCGGTGAAAAGCGGTATATAAGTACAGCTAAATAAATAAAGTATGGCATGCTGCATGACACAATCTGGGGACTGTTGACGATACATCAGTCATGTCTTCCAGTGCTTGGCCCTCCTCCCTGATATGCAGATAGCACACCAGATCCTCACATGCAACCCTCAAACCACACACACACACTTGCTGTCACAAAAGACATAATTCTAGGAAACAGACGCTCAGCATGTATAGGTAAAAGCTGGTATACCATAAAAGCATGGAGTTCCAGGATTACAATTTCTGATCCCCCTCTCTCACTCAAACTCCTGTGGCAGACTCATTCACACTTCTAACATCAACTGTCCCATTTTACAGAACTTGTCAGAGTCCCCCAGATTAGCTCATGTAGCACAAACAGCAGCTGTCAGCATAGCCACCATATGCACTATTGTTGATTTTGAAATATCTTTAGGGGTAGTTATTAATGCCCCTTAACTTACAAGATTCTCTCACCCCTGATTTCTGTCCATTATACATGCATCTAGCTGTGTTTTACAGACTGCAGTCACACCAGTTTGAAGAATACTTGTCACAACGTCTTGTTCCATGTTTCCACAGGAATAATGAGCACGTGTGTGGGGAACACAGAAAATGTACATGGGCCTTTCCTGCATATGCTTTATAAACCTCCATGTTAAACCACACCCCCTGTTCTGCCCCTCCTGGGCACATTCTGAGATCCCTGTGCTAGCGCCATGGATGTGCATGGGTGCAGGATTTCAGAATAGCTATAGAGGTTTTTCTGAGAAAAACATCTGTGCACATCCAAATGGCCTATTTGCGTTATGGAATGACCTCTGTAATGGTCTTGCTTGATTGGTATTTATATGCACAATGCAAATCTCTGCTCTTTCATACCATTAATCTCATCAGGTGTTAGTTCCCTGCCTACCCACCCTGACTCCCACCCACCCCATGTGTGTATTCTTGCTTTATAGGGCAACTCCTCAATTAGCTACACTCAGGAACTTAGAACAGGTACCAAAGCTCCACCAACTGAACAATGGCTGGGAAAAATCCACCAACTGAACAATGGCTGGGAAAAATCGTATTTCCAAAGCTGTTGCCCCCGTTACAGTTTCTGCCTATGTCCAGACAGAGATCTCAATGGCAGTTGAAGGACCGGTTCCATGTGCAAGGATGCCTGCATGCTGAAGCTCTCAGGAAACAAGTGGAGGAGCTCAGAGAAGAGATGGTGAGGCTGAGGTGCATGTAAAACGGTGAGAAGTACATTGATGAGATGCTTCTTGAAACATCCAAGCTTTCCAACACAGGTGAAGATGGGAGCCTACAGAATGACGAATGTTGGACACAAGTCACCAGAGCCTGCAGAATCGCCAATCCAACTTCTCCAGCCCTTGAATTGAAGAACCATTATGCAGCCCTGGAAGTGAAGGAGGTGAAGGCATCCCCCCAGAAAAGGAAAGAACCAGAGCTTGAGCAACCCATAGTTGCAGAATCATTGACCACAAGGAAGCAAAGGGTAGTGGTGGTTAGTGACTCTCTTCTGAGGGTATTGAGGCATTCATCTGCAGACCAGATTTTATGTCCAGAGAGGTATGCTGTCTGCCAGGAGCCAAAATAAGAGATGTTATGGAGAGTTTGCCGAGACTCATCAACCCTACTGACTATTACCCAGTGTTACTTATCCATGTTGGCACAAATGATACTGCCAGGTATCCCTCTGAATGTATCAAAAGTAACTTCATGGCTCTGGGACAAAGGCTGAAAAGGATAGGTGTGCAGGTAGTGTTCTCTTCAATCCTCCCTGTTGAGGGTGAAGGCCAAGACAGAAAAGCTTGCATCCTGGAGATAAATGCATGGCTGTGTGGATGGTGTCATCAAGAGCATTTTGATTTCCTGGACCATGGAAGATGTTCCAAGGGCTGCAGAACAGAGATGGTGTCCATCTGTCCAAGAAGGGTTGACGTGTCTTCAGTAGCAGATTGACTAACGTACTGAAGAAGGCTTTAAACTAGATTCATTGAGGATGGGTGAAGAAAACTCCCAGGTAAGAGAAACATTAAAAGCCTCTATAGAAATGGGTAAAAGGGGTAATATCTGGAAAGCAGTGTGTATAAATGCCCATAGCATGAGAAATAAAATCCCAGATGTTGAAGCTTTAATGGAAGAGACTGACTTGGATTTAGTGACTGTTACAGAGATATGGTTCATGGACAACCATGACTGGGATGTAATTATACCAGGCTATACTTTATTCAGGAAGGATAGGGTAGGAAGAAGGGGAGGAGGAGTGGCACTATATGTAAAAAAACTAATATTAAAGCTATAGAATTACAGGGCTTAAAAGGGAGAGAGGACACACTGTGGGTTAAGCTAGAAAGAGGGAAAGAGAAATCACATTCGCATTGGTGTGATATACAGACCCCCCTCACAGGGAGACGAAGTGGAAGGTGATTTAATAGAAGACATACACAGCATTGCCAGGAAAGGGGAAGTACTACTGATAGGTGATTTCAATATGCCAAATGTTGATTGCCACATCCCTGCTGTGCTGTCATTTAGAAGTAAGGAGATCTTGGATTCTCTACAGGGAGAGCTATTCAGGCAACTGGTAACAGAACCCACATGTGGAGGAGCCATACAGCATTTGGTGCTTACCAAAGGTGAAAGAGTTTCTGATGTTATCGTGGGAGGTCATGTCTCATCCAGTGATCACCAGATGGTGTGGTTCAGTATTAGGACTAGGGCTGATAAAAATCCATTCATAAGTGAGGGTCTTAGAATTTAGGAAAACAAACTTTGCCAAAATGGGCCCAATACCTCAAGGAGTCGTTAGCGGGATGGGAACAGCTGGGGGATGTAGAAAAGCAATGTGCAAAACTGAAAGGGGATATTTTAAGGACAACCAACCTTTTTGTTAGAAAGATAAAAGGAAAAGGAGGCCACAATGGTTCTCAAAAGAAGTAGCTGAAAAGGGGGAGACCTTTATAAATTACAGGAGATCACAGAGAGAGGAAGACTGGCATCTTTATTTGGTAAAACTTAGAGAAGCTAGCAAAGTAGTCAGGAAAGCAAAGATACAATAATAAGATCATCTCCAGGAACAAGCAGGAATGTAGTCTTCACATATGGGTATCGTCGGTACCGACGGAGCCTGCGTGGGAACGCTCCCCAGCGTCCAATTAGAAAGCTTTTGGGAGCATCACACAGCGCCTGCGTGCTGCCTTCCCGCCTTTCCCAACTGCCTCTCTCCAGTTCTTCGTTTTCCATGGAGCTAGCAGGTTATCGTTCCTGTCACTGCAGAAAATATTTCCTATTCTCCTCCTTTTTGTGGTCGCGTCTGCCTTCCCTCGACGCAATACCGGTACCGCCGGTTCTTTCTTTCTTTCTTTAAAAAAAAATAAGAATTTTTTTTCCAAACTTTTCTTCTTCAGGTGCACGCGCCATTTTGGGCCTTAGGCCCAAAATTTCCTTTACTATGGAAAAACCCGCTTCGGGTTTCAAGAAGTGCACCAAGTGTGGCGGTACCATCTCCATCACCGACACCCATGAGTGGAGCCTTAACTGTTTAGATCCTGACCACTCCATTTCGAAGTGCCATGATGTCCAAGAGGGGTCGACAAAACCGAGCTGCTAAGCTCAGCACCCTTTTTCCCTCCGATGCAGCCTCTGTGGCATCGACGTCCTCTAGGGCTTCGTCTTCCTCTCATGGATCTCAGGTAACTAAACATAAGTCTGGTCGGTCCTCAAAGGGTAGATGTCCTTCCAAGCATCGAGATGCCTCTGGCGTTGCCCTTGAGGGTTCTGTACCGGCAAAATTGCCCCGGTGGGAGGCTTCAGCTTCCAAAGCATTATCGGGGCTCCAGGATGTTCTCGAGGCCTCAACCTTGGCAGAACTACTGGTGCCATGCTCTGGGGTACCGGCTGCTTTCTCCGGTACCAATACCCAGGCATCGGCAGTGTCGATAGACCAGAGGTTCCTGGCTATTGAACGCAATCTGGCGGCTCTCCTTGCGGCATCGACACCCTCGGAACTGCGTCAGACAGTTCAACCGGTACCGGCACCAGTATCGGTACCGGTACCAACAGCATCGACATCGGTGACTGTATTACCCGGCACCCAGTCATGCTATGCCTTCAGTACCGATTCCCCCTGGCACCGACTTCGGTCGATACGGGTATCATGCTCTACAAGAGCATCTGGACAGAAGGTACTTTGAATCCTCAGAGGAGTCTGAGGATTCTGACAGCTCCGTCGGTACTGGAGTACTTCTCCCGGAGGACCTTCCTCTCCTAAACGTAGGATGTCTCCTCCAGAAGATATCTCCTTTCAGGATTTTATCAGGGAGGTGGCTCGAGGTCTTTCCATTACTGTGGCTCCTGAAACAGAGCCCAGGGCAAAGGAGTTGGAGATTCTACAATATCCCGAAGCTCCTAAGGAGGCAGCTACTTTGCCTGTCCATGAGATCTTACATGATCTCATGTTAAGAATGTGGGAAACACCTCTTACCACCTCTCCTCACTCTCGTAGACTGGATATCATGTATCGAGTACCTCCGTGTCCTGGCTTCCAGAAGACTCAGCTGATTCCACTACAATAGAGTGGTGAGGAAGCTATGAGAAGGATCAGAAGTGCAAAGAGGCATGCCTCTAATCCTCCAGGACGTGAGTGTCGAACTTTGGATGCCTTTGGACGTCGTACTTTCCAGGCTTCCATGCTTTCTGCCAGGATTAGTTCCTATATTTTATATAAGGGGAATGTTCCTTAAGGAAGTCAAAGGAGATTTAGAGATTTTGAGCCCTTTTCTTCCTGATGATAAGAGACAGGGTTTTCTCACACTGGTTAAACATGCCCAGGATGTTTCTAAGTTTGTCAATCATGCAGCTTTTGACTTTTTTGAGTGCATAAGCAGAACCTTTGCCATTGCCATAGGTGCACATAGAATTGCCTGGCTTCAGGCATCCAATTTGGAGCTCTGGGTGCAGGACAAACTGGGCAATATCCCTTGTACAGGTGAGAATCTATTCGGCAAAAATTGCCAAGAGAAAGCCAATGAGTTGGATGCTGACAACTCCACTTTGGATAGATTATCCAAAGCCACAGCTGATCCTGCAAGGAAGAAATCTTTCAAGAGACCATTCTTCTCCAAGAAGAGGTTTTATCCCTCTTATTCCCAGCAGGGACATTCTGCAGGTCAACCTGCCCGAAAGAGTCAGCAACCACCTAAACAGAGGAAAGTAAAGACTGCTACGCCTCAACCGTCTCAGCAGTCTCAGCCTCCACAAGGCCTTTGACTTCCATCTAGAGAACTTAGCCTTCCTGGCTCTCAACGGACCAGAGCCTTCCACCATTCCAGGAAGGTTGTGTCACTTTGCCCCCAGATGGGGGCAGATAACAGCAGAACATTGGACTCTCTCCATTATAAAAGAGGGGTACAAGCTTCACTTTCTCTGCATGCCCCTTCCCACAATGGTAAGACAGTTCAATTCTCAGACCTCTCTCATCAACCTGTTAGATCAAGAGGCCACTATGCTTCTTGCCCAAGGGGCAATAGAAGAAGTACCCATTCCTCAACAGGGTACAGGGTTTTACTCCCCCTTATTTCCTTATCCCAAAGAAAACAGGGGGACACAGACCTATTTTAGACCTCAGAGAATTGAACAAATTCCTTTTCAAAGAGAGATTCAAAATGATTTCTCTGGGAACTCTGCTGCCATACCTTCAGAGTCAGGATTGGCTTTGTTCTCTAGATCTCAAGGATGCGTACACTCATGTTCTCATCAATCCAACTCACAGAAAGTTCCTTTGGTTCCTTTTTCAAGGAAAGCACTACCAATACAGGGTGCTTCCTTTAGGCCTGGCCTCAGCACCAAGGGTGTTTACGAAATGCATGACTGTGGTAGCAGCATTTCTTCACTCTCTAGGAATATTAGTCTTCCCCTACTTAGACGACTGGCTCATTCGAGCCCCATCAGAGTCAGAGGCCAGATTTTCTCTATCCTGCACAATGCGTATCCTTCAGTATTTGGGTCTGGTCATAAACATCCCAAAATCCAGTCTAACTCCCACAGTCTCTAGAGTTCATAGGAGCTTTGCTGGATACCAGAAAAGCAAGGGCCTATCTTTCCCAGACCCGTTGCCTTCGCATGGTGCAGTTAGCTTCTCAAGCAGTGCTAAAACCTCATCTCACTGCTCGAGAAATGTTACAACTACTAGGCCACATGGCATCTACTGTGCATGTGGTTCCTTATGCTCGCCTCCATATGAGAGCAGCCCAGTGGACTTTATCCACTCAATGGACCCAGGCATCAGGGTGCCTGTCAGATAAAATAGCAAACACAAATCGCCTTATTTTGTCCCTCCAGTGGTGGCAGTCCACTCAAAACCTGTTGATGCGGTCCTCATTTCAACAACCTTTACACCAGGCAACTCTCACAACAGATGCTTCACCAATGGGTTGGGGAGCTCGTCTGAAAGACCTCTCCACCCAAGGCACTTGGACTCCACAGGAGACTCATCTACACATCAGTCTCTTAGAGCTTAGAGCAATCTTCCTTGCTCTTCGAGTGTTCCACACCCTGCTCAGCTACAAGACAGTCTTCATTCATACAGACAATCAAGTAGCCATGTTCTATGTGAACAAGCAGGGAGGAACAGGCTCTCTGTCGCTTTGCAACGAAGCTTTGCGACTATGGGCTCTCGCCAGAGAGCATCAGATTCATCTTCTGACAGTGTATCTTCCAGGCATTCAAAACTCTTGGGCAGACAGACTCAGTCGAGTTCTGTTTCCACACGAATGGTCTCTACATGCAGACCAGGTGGCCAAGATTTTTCAAATTTGGGGAACCCCGGACATAGACCTCTTTGCAAGTCTGTTGAATGCCAAACTTCCCCGGTTCTGTTCCAGAATTCCGGCTCAGGGCTCTCAGGCCAGGGATGCTTTCCTCCTTCATTGGGGTCAAGACTACCTTTATGCCTTTCCCCCCATTCCCCTAATTCCCAAAACCCTGTTCAAGCTTCAGAGAGACAGAGGCCGTATGATTCTCATAGCTCCACATTGGCCACGGCAAGTGTGGTACCCTCTGCTTCTACATCTCTCTCAAGCTCTCTCTGGAGTTAGGGTCTGCTCCAGATCTCCTGTCTCAGGAGGACGGAATGTTATGGCATCCCAATCCCCAGTCTCTGCATCTCAGGGCTTGGTTGCTGAAGGCCTAGATCTTCATGATCTTAACCTTTCCCAGCAAGTAAAGGATATCCTTTATGCTTCCAGAAAACCTTTCACAAGATGCTCTTATGCTTTCAAGTGGAAAAGGTTTACCATATGGTGCTCGCAGAAGGGTCTTAGCCCCCTTGCGATACCTCTGGAATCATTACTGGAGTATCTCCTTCATTTATCCAGTGCAGGACTTAAAATAACTCAGTAAGAGTCCATTTGAGTGCTATTGCAGCTTCTTTAAAGCCTTTAAATGGACAACCTATTTCCTCCCATCCTCTTATAGCAAGATTTATGAGAGGCTTTCTTCTAACTAAGCCTCCCATTAGACCACCACCGGTGGCATGGGACTTAAACCTGGTTCTTGGCCAGCTCATGAAGCCACCTTTCGAACCTTTAGCTACTACCTCGTTGAAATTCCTTTCCTGGAAAGTTATTTTTCTCATTGCAATCACATCAGCACGTCGCATCATTGAGTTGCAGACTCTAGTGGCTGATCCTCCTTATACAAGGTTCCATCATGACAAGGTAGTCCTTAGGACTCATCCACACTTTATGCCAAAGGTGGTCTCGCCTTTTCATCTGAATCAAGCGGTCTACCTGCCTGTGTTTTTTCCAAGGCCTCATGCATCAAATGCAGAAAGGAATCTTCATACTTTGGACTGTAAAAGAGCTTTAGCCTTTTACTTACAAAGAACACAGCAACATAGAAAGTCCTCTCAACTCTTTGTTGCTTTTGATCCTTCTCATTTGGGACATCCAGTCTCCAAGAGAACACTGTCCAACTGGATTGCACAGTGTATTTCCTTTGCCTATCAGAGTAAGAATCTTCCTCTGGAGGGCCATGTCACAGCTCACAATGTGAGAGCCATGGCAGCTTCAATGGCTTATCTGCACTCTGTGTCTATCGACGACATCTGTCGAGCAGCCACTTGGGCCTCGGTTCATACCTTCACAGCCCATTACTGCTTGGACAGGGACTCCCGCCGGGATGCCTTGTTTGGTCAGGCTGTTCTCCAACACCTGTTCCATACCTAATCAACTCCTACCCACCATCCCTGGTAGGATGCCGGAGATCCATGGGGGGAACGTGGAGCCCTTTCACAGGGACACACAACTTCTAGGGTTCTCTCCCTGGCATCTAAAGCTAGGGAGTCCCCATATGTGAAGACTACATTCCTGCTTGTTCCTGGAGATAGCATAGTTACTCACCTGTAACAGGTGATCTCCGGGAACAGCAGGAATTTAGTCTTCACAACCCACCCACCTTCCCTAGGAGTTGTATCTCTCTATCTCTTTCTCTTTCCCTCTCTCTTTGTCTTGGCTTTAAAACTCAACTGGAGAGAGGCAGTTGGGAAAGGTGGGAAGACAGCATGCAGGCGCTGTGGGATGCCCCCTAAAGCTTTCTAATTGGACGCTGGGGCACGTTCCCCCGCAGGCTCTGTCGGTACCGATGATACCCATATGTGAAGACTAAATTCCTGCTGTTCCCGGAGATCACCTGTTACAGGTGAGTAACTATGCTAAATAGCCAGTTGAATAAAATGAGAAGACATTTTTCAGATATGTTTGTGAGAAGAGGAAGAGCAAAAGTGGTATTGTCAGACTCAAGGGTGAAGGGGAGGAATAGGTAGAAACTGATGAGGATAAAGCGGAATTGCTTAACAAATATTTCTGTTCTGTGTTCACAGATGAAGGGCCAGGAGCAGGACCTCAGAAAATACCTACAAATAGGAACAGAAGCGATGGGGATCTCGAATGATTTTTCAGAAGACTGTGTTTGTGAGGAACTAGATAAACTAAAAGTAGATAAACCAATGGGACTGGATTTATTAAATCCATGAATACTGAAGGAACTTTGGAATGTTCTAGCAGCTCCACTAACCGACCTTTTCAATGCCTCTTTGGAGTCGGGAGTGGTGCCAGAGGACTGGAGAGAGGTACATGTGGTCCCTTTACACAAAAGAAGTAGTAAGGATGTGGTTGAAAACTACAGGCTGGTTAATCTAACCTCTGTAGTGAGTAAATTATTGGAAATGCTGCTGAAAGAGAAAATAGTGAGTTTTCTGGAGTCCAATGGATTACAGGATCGGAAGGCAGCATGTATTCACCAGAGGCAGGTATTGTCAGACAAATATGATTGATTTTGGGTGACCAGGGAGTTGGACCGAGGGAGGAGCCCTAGATGTGGTGTACTTGGATTTTAGTAAAGCCTTTGACACTGTTCTGCACAGGAAACTTATAAACAAACTGAGCACTCTAGGGATGGACCTTAAAGTTACTGATTGAGTTAGAAATTGGTTGAGTGGGAGGCGACAAAGGGTACTGGTAAATGGAGCTCACTCTGAGGAAAAGGAGGTTACCAGTGGTGTGCAGCAGGAATCTGTCCTTGGTTCGATTCTTTTTAACATCTTTGTTAGTGATATTGCAGAAGGGCTGTCAGGTAAAGTTTGCCTCTTTGCAGATAGTACCAAAATCTGCAATAGAGTAGACACCCAAGAAGGAATAGATAACATGAGAAGGGATCTAGCTAAGAATGGTCCAAAATTTGTCAGCTGAGATTTAATGCTAAAAAATGCAGGGTCATGCATTTGGGCTGCAAAAATCCAAGGGAGCGGTACAGTGTAGGAGGTGAAATACTTCCCTCCAGAAAAGAAAAGTGAGATCTGGGTGCAGTTGTGTCTTACGATCTTAAAGTAGCTAAACAGAAAAGGCAACGGTGAAAGCTAGAAGGATGCTTGGGTGCATAGTGAGAGGAATAGCTAGCAGAAAAAAGGAGGTGATAGTTCCTCTGTATAAGGCTTTGGTGTAATCTCATTTGTAGCATTGTGTGCAATTCTGGAGACCACACCTTTAAAAGGATATAAACAGGTTGGAGTCAGTGCAGAGGGTGGCTACTAAAATGGATAGTGGTCTTCGTTATAAAGCACAAAAGGACAGACTTAAGCATCTTAATATGTACAGGTAATATGACTGAGACGTTTAAATACCTCTGTGGCATTAATGCACAAGAGGAGAGCCTCTTTCAGTTGAAAGCAAGCTCTGCTACAAGGTGATGTAGGATGAGTTTGAAAGGGGATAGACTTGGGAGTAATATGTAGAAATATTTCTTTACAGAAAGAGTGGCAGATGCATGGCATAGTCTCCCAGTGGAAGTGGTAGAAATGAGCACAGAAAATAAGCAACAAGCGGAGAACCCTTGGAAGGAACAAATTTTATTGAGGGGTCAGCCCTACACTTGTTT
Source organism: Ichthyophis bannanicus (assembly GCA_033557465.1). Taxonomy (NCBI): domain Eukaryota; kingdom Metazoa; phylum Chordata; class Amphibia; order Gymnophiona; family Ichthyophiidae; genus Ichthyophis; species Ichthyophis bannanicus. The sequence goes on from CM066036.1 coordinate 227,859,598, forward strand.
CAGCCGCACGGGCCTTCTTCAGGGGACTGTGACCACTAAAAGCATAAAAATACATTACTTATTGTATATACAATAAAAACATGAACATCTTAAAAGGGTATGGTGACTATTGATTGCTTAGAATTAGAACACAAAAATTAAATATATACATAAGGTAAATCAATCAAAATACATAAAATATCTAACAAATAATTATTAATTTTTAAAATATATTTTTTATCAAAACAAATATAAAAAGTGTACATAAAATACATGCTGCATACACAGACAATAAATAATAATACAATAGTAAACTTACCAGTGGATGAACTGTGATTAATATTCACTCAATGGTACTTGGAAATACCATATAAAAGCACTGAGGATCAGAGAAGATAATACACAGATATTAAAAGAGAAACAAATAAAAACAATATAAATTGGAGAGGAGGAGGGAACCAAAATGTAAAACTCATGTATTAAACCAGACAGGACCAGGGGAGGAGTAACTCAGACCCCTAGGGAATCATAAGGAACAATGACAAATACTCATATTTTCAGTTGTATTTATATTTATAAGGCATCAATCTCATATAGTTAATGAAAATAGAGTAATCATGGGGTCACACCAAATAAATTGCATTGAACACCACATTAAAAAGCCAATGACACTCAGATATAGTTCATGAAAAAAGGGGGTAATATGCATCGTAAATTTCCAACAGAATTGAAATGAAAACAAACGGCAGAGAGCACTTCAGAGTGGAAAGGAGCAGATGGACAGAACGGCCCCAAAAAACGGCACGATAAAATGCATGAGTGCTTATATGGTTTCAAAAAGATGCATCTGTTGAAATAAATCATTTTACAAACTAAATGTGTCTTACTCAACGTTATCCCATGCAAAATATGCACTCATTAAAGAATATAGATTCAATGACTGACTGTCTTCATCTAAATTGAAAATATAAACTTTAAAATATAGTTCAGAGCAACGTGAAGCTGCTGCGGTAGTGTAGTGATTATAAAATAAAGAGAATACTATTTTGTGAATATAATAAAAATCAGCATAATTTTGAGAAGGAAAAATCATTCAACCCCGTATACACCTCCCAATTGTCAACTTGAAAAGTAAATGGAGATGAAAAACCCACGAAGGTAATATATGATTCCTTATCGGTCCTACAGTTCAGTCCTCCACCACTGGGTAGTGCACCTCCTCCTGCAGCATGGAGACTGAACAAGTCAAATTTGTGACATCACTGGGTATATCCTGCTGGTCTTCTCCCATGATCCCCCAGTGTGTCCAGTCTCCATGCAGCAGGAGGACGTAGTGAGCCTAGGTGCTGGGCTCACTTGAGAAGCAGTTTAGGAGCAGTTAGGATTTGATTTACTTTGATTTTCTTTTTCCCTTCTTTAGGTTAAACCCTTTAAATGGTATTCAGTTTCATTTTAATTTAATTTTCATTTTATTTTATTTTCAATTTATACTTTGTTTATTTATTTATTTTCTTATAGCCTGCCTTAGTATAAAGAGAGGATCTGTCCCTTTTAAAAGTACATGCTGCCAGCTAGCCTCTCTGCTTGGGCTCCTTCGGTCTCTCTGTGCCCGGTGATGATCTCTCCCCCAGGACTGTACGGGGGAGAGCTCTGTGGATCACACCTGCATTCTGGCGGTGTGCATGCGGCAGATCCCCATCGCGGCGGGAGCCTCAGGCCGTTGGGGGGTTCTTCAGCCGGCGGACCTGGTCTCGCAGCGTCTGCTATTTCCAGTGGCGCATGGCTGCAGCATGTCTTGACAGCTTTTCACCCCGGAGGTACAGCGGGGTAACGGCTGAATTCCGACACCGCAGGAGAGGCTCTCGAGCCCAACTGGAGGGGCTCGGGGCTGTTACCGCAGCTGTGGTGTTTGGCGCCAATTGGGCCTGCTTCAGATTGGCGCCATTTTCTCTGCAGGGCTGAGGCCTCATGGCGGAGAGCAGAGCAGCCCGCGTTTGGGCGGACGACGCTGTTCCACACTGCTCAATCCAGATAACAACTTCATTTTACTGTTAAGTTAATTTTACTTTCATTTTAATGTACTTATTAAGGTTGCGTGATTTTCCAATGTGATTAGGTTGGGGTTTACGTCATGTGGTGTGTTTTTGCCTTTGCCTGCATTCTGGCAGTTCGCAGCGTCTGTCAGCAGCAGGCTTCAGTAATTGGTTTTGGCCATGCAGCTGCCTCTGCGGCCGGTTATAACAGCGGTTGAGCAAAGCCACCTATTCTGTGTTCTACTTTTTGGTGTAAGTTTGGGGCTGTAAACCCTTCCCGTGGAATAGAGGTTCACCCTGCGCTTTTCATATGTTCTGGAGGGAAAAGCAGGGTGAATATTCTCACACACTTCATAGGGCAGCTGAGTTTCTTGGCTGTAAATTATTTTCCACCTAAAAGTTTATGATAGCAGAAGGTCTTTTACATTTTATGGGGTTGTTCGTCCTATGTCTTGGCATTTAGGGAATCTTTGGATGATCAATGCTAATAATCACAAGAATTAAACTGTAAACCAGTAGAGGCCGACATGGTTGTCCGTGGCCACCAGAGAGCAGCTGGGGCATTTATAATGCCTTTCGGTGACTGACTGTAGTTGTTTTATGCCTCTTCTCTGGAAGTTAAAAAAAAAAAAAAAAAAAGATTTAGCGCCAAACATGCAGCTGTGAGATTCTGCAAATCCAGATGGTGTGGCCAAGGATTAAAATCCTTCTCTGCTGTATCGTTTTGCGGGGTCTTGTGTTCTAAAGGCCATGAAGCATACATACTGTTCATGAAGTATCTATACTAGTCAGTGCTCCCATCCATAGCGCTGGGTAAATTACGAAATCTCATTCGTTTTTTGGGTTCACGCTAGAGGCAACCTCTAACGTTTCCAGGCCCAAGGCTGTTGGTGTTTCCCGCCGCTATTTCTTCGCTGGCAGGAGTGCCGGAGGGGGTGCCGGTGTCTCACAGCTTCTGTAGCAGGTCCATCCCAGGATCAGAGGTTCCCTCCCCGATTTGGTGACAACTGTGAGATGCTGTATGTGATGTAGTTCTGGAGCCTATGCACTCAGAGCGCAGCTTTGCCCACTTAGCGGGAACACTGGCCCGTCTGGGCCATCTGGGGAAAGGCCCATGCTGGAGATAATGAGACGTAATGTTGGATAGCTCAGTTCGGGACTTAGCGGTCCAGGGTTCTGGAAGGTTTGATAGCGGAAGTCAAGCCTCGCTGTCTGTGCCATGTCGGTCTCCTAGGTTCAGGTGTGCTCGCTGTCCTGTGTTTTGGGTGATGGGTGGGACACCTGGACGTGTGGAGCTGTATGCGGGAGGTGCTCACATTGCCTTCGGCATAATTATTCGGTGCATTCACCTTTGAGGGCATCTGCATGTCTGTGTTCCGTCTGTGGTCTCATGCTCAGGTAATTGGTGCAGCAATGTGAGAGGTCCATTGGGATAACTTGAGAAGGGTTGTCGTGTTGCAGGGGGTTGCAGCTGCAAGTGGGAGCCGTCCTGATGGGTTTGGGCCACAGTCATCAGTTTTCCCTTCTGCATCCCGGCTGCCCAGTAGGCATGCTTCCAGGTCCGCCACTCAGGTTATTCTCAACCTATTCTCATTACGGGCAAGGGGGCTGGGAGGGCAGGACAATCCCGTCCTCTGCAGGTCCTTCAGTCATTCCACTGACATTGGTTTCTAAGGTCACATATTCCCAGTCATTTATTTGGTTTGGTTCTTCTGTCTGTTGGTGCAAGACCGGGTGTCATCAGTCGGATGCTGTAGTCTATTCCCCTTGCCCTTGAAGGTGCTCGCAATTTACTTGTTTGTACCTCCGGAAGGGTATGTCGGTCAGGTCTAGAAGTCACTCCTGTGGGACCAGGATCCTCAGTCCTTCCGACCCTACATTGAGGTACCCGAGGGGGATTCACTCCGTTGATCGGCTGGCAACTTGCTTCATCCTCTAGGCCCTCCCTTCCCTCCAGGCATCGCTGGGTCTTGCTGCTTCGTGGGGGCTAGCCGAAGGCCCATAGAGTTATGCTCAGCCGGCCCTGCCAAGGCGGGGACCTTGGAGGATCAAATCCTAAGGATACAGGGAGTGCTGCGCTCGGTTAGGCTAGGGTCCTTTGGGCCCAGTGTCCGGCTCCTTTGGGGGCCGGTTCAGGTCTTCAGGTCGTGACAGTGCTCCGAGAGGACCGGTAGGCTACACGGGGCTTGTCTCGGAGCAAGCGCTGGATGTCTGTAGGCTTATATTCAAAGCCGTCCTTTACATGTCCATCCATGGTGGCATGCTGTTAGGTGTGCCTTGTGGCCCTTATGGAATTGTAAAAAAAAAAACAAAAACAAAAAAACAAAGGAAAGCCTTAATTGTTGTCCCAACTTATTTCATGTACGGTTCTCCACTTTTCCTCCGGGATCCTGGCCGGATCGTGATTAGACTCAGCTACATTTGGGAGGCCCTTTTGCGCAAGGCGCTTGGCGTACGCAGCAGGCCCAGTGTTCAATCATCTGACTTGTCCGGTGAGCGGTACGTTGGGCGTGGCAGGCGTTCGCGGCCACGGTGACAGATCGAGCGGTGCAAGTGCTGTCCGAGTACTCCGGTATGGTGGCCTACATCGATCGGCAGAGTGGTGTCGGTCGGGTGGCCAGGGTAGCCCGAGTGGAGGGGCAGCATGCGCGCTTACTACCCCGGCGGCCTGCGTCTTCGGTGGGGCCCGTGTCATGGCGGACTTCCTTCGCGGAGTCCGAATAATTGCCGGAGAAGGGGGATTGCATCCAGCGGTGTTTGCATAGCGTATGCTCGGGTGCGGTTAGCCTATATTGGACCGCTTGGCGACGTTCAGTCTGCGACGACGGGTCGATGTTTCGCAGGTGACATGTGCGGATGCCGGAAAGCATCGACGCATTGGTTCAACAGAGGCCGTAGCCGGTCCTTTCTATGACTTGTCCCTGGGGCTCTTGTAGGTCGGCCGTTTTTTGCGAGTCCAAACGCTTCAGGGAAAGGTTTTTTTTTGATGCGGGGTCTCGGGCTAGCTGTGACTCTCATCATCTGTCGCCCGCATACGGATACGCCTCGGGACCCAGGGAGGTTGCCGACGTTGGAGGCGCTCTTGCTGCAGGTTTTCCTTTGACTATCTCCGGTAGATCAGTTATCCCTTACGGGGTGGTCATGGCTCGGTTAGGTTTTAAAAAGAATCGGTGTGAGAAAGTCCTGTGTGTATTTAGGGCGCTTCTGTTAGACCATCGCCCACTTAACGGATTCTTGTCCAGAACCCTGGCTGGTGGCCGACGTTGGCGAAGTGGTTGCTGCAGGGTCTCCCTCGTCTGTCTCCGGTGGATCGGTTATCCCTTATAGGGTGGCCATGGCTCGGTTGAGTTTTAAACAATAAGAAACAGAGGCTTGTGTGCTTTTCAAGCATGTCGGTTAGACCGGAGGTTCGCGGAAGCAGCTTCGTGCGTTAGCAGTGTCTGTCCTTCTGGGATGGAGTTTTCCTGCGGGACGGGTTGCTTCGGAGTTCGCAGCCAGATCCTGGGGAGTTCCATTGCCAGCTCTGCCCTGCTATGGGGTCATCAAGCAGGGAGTGGTTGCGGTGCCCAGGTCAAGGTGGTACGCTTGCTCTGGTGGTTACCAGACGGCTGTCTCCTTGGAGGCTAGGTATTCCACCGGGGCTGCTCAGTTTGGAGGACAGTAGGTTGGTGGTCTTCAGTTCAGCGAGGCGAATTTAGGAGCTGCAGGCATGGGCTTGGCAGGTACTCTTTGTCTTATCCAGGGAAAGAGTGGCCTGGCGGCCAGTTCCATAGGTTGTTTTTTTTTTGCCGCACGTGGTTTTCCATTCCGCCCATGTTGCATCCCGCCTCTCTCTCTGGATGGGCCTCGGTTCAGTTCTCCCTCGTGGAATCCGCCTGTGCCTGTCTTGTTGCTGGTTGTGAGACTTACGCAAGAACACTTCCTCATAACCTGCGTTCCTTGGTCCTTAGGAGAATGTGTCGTCGCTTTCTGGTAGGTCTCTTCGCTGCCTGTCCCTCCGCGGGGGCGGGTCATGCAGGAGAGAAGCGGTAGCTCCGCCTTGACACCCTGGTGAGGTCGTGTACCTAGGGGGGTCTCGCAGTTTTTCCAGCGGGGCTCAGGTAGCCTTTTCAGTGAGTTTGTTTCTGGGGCGTTCAGTATGTTTGCGGTGGAGAGCGTGTCCTTCTGGGGCACTGGTGATGCTTCGGGCAGAGTTCAGTGCTGTTTCGCCAGTGAAGAGGGTCGGAGTGGACTCTCGGTCGTGTCTTCCTGGTTTTCATAACGTCTATTGACGGGATGAGCAGGCAGGGATCGGTGACTGTTCTGTTCGTTTGGGTGGCGAGCCGACTGGAAAGGTCCCTCCCAATGATTACTGCTCTGGTACATCCCAGTGGTGGAGGACTGAACTGTAGGACCGATAAGGAAATGGAAATTACACTTACCTGGTAATTGTTGTTCCTTGAGGGAGTACAGTTCAGTCCTCATTCCCGCCCAGGGATGGTTATCTCAGACGCAAGGCGTCGGTTAGGGGAGTGTTTCTGGTTCCTGGAGTCGGCTCGGTAATCGCGAGAGCACTCTTTTTGCCTATGCTCTTCCTTAGTTCTCCTTCCTTCTGGCTGTCTGTTTTCCGCTGTTTGGTGTGCAGGAGGACAGGGGCATGGAGGAGGATGTTTTTGGCCCTTTCTCTTGGGGCGCTATAGTTTTAAAGTTGAAGTTTAGGCATAGTATTGTATTTTGTACCTTAAATGGTTGTTTGTTTGCTCCTTTGAGTTTGCTTTGTCAGTAGGTCACTGGGGGATCATGGGAGAAGACCAGCAGGATATACCCAGTGATGTCACAAATTTGACTTGTCCAGTCTCCATGCTGCAGGAGGAGGTGCACTACCCAGTGGTAGAGGACTGAACTGTACTCCCTCAAGGAACAACAATTACCAGGTAAGTGTAATTTCCATTTTGTCAGCCAGTTTGATGACTAACTGTAAATCTGTTCTTAATTGTTTAATCGCCTCTCATTGGTCACGGGTGATGTTGTGAAATGTGCGACTTGATTTTTCTTCTAAATTCTTAATAGTCTTTTCAAAAATGTCAATAGCAGAATTTGTGCTACTGGGTGGCAGCCAGGAGGATTTTCCATGCATAATTGAGGTGTCATTAGAGGTAGATTGGATATTTGCAAAAAATTCTTTAATTTTCAATTTATGAATAAATTTAAACAAATCTTATCTAGTGTTGAAGGAGTCGTATGGGCCATGGGAACAAAAGAGGCCTTTTTCTAAAACTTCTAATTGTACAGGATTAAGTGGAACATCAGAAAGATTAATAACATTACTAGTTATTCCCTGTATGAGGGCCGACGCTTCCCCTCCTGCCACCTGCGACCCCATCCTCTGCCTCCAGTCATGTATCGGTTCCCTTTCCCATCCCTGAGCTCGCTTGCCTCAGTATTGTTTCTCAGGTCCGTTCTTTTTCCCTTTTTTCAAGAGTTTCTTGACCAGCTTCATGCCTTTTTTGTCCCTGGCTGGGCCTGAGGTTTTTGACCTCGCAGGGACCATATTCCCCACCATGGCCTCCATCAGTGGCTTCAAAAAATGTGACCGATGTGCCAAAACCTTGTCTTGCACTGACCCCCACATGACTGCTTCCTCTGATGCCTAGGGCTGGACCATGACCCCTTGGACTGTGGTCTCTGTAAGAAGATGACCTCCAAGGCCATCAAGAGCCGTCAGCAGCAGTGGGAGTCCTTCCATAAGATGTACTCTACGCCGAACTCTCCGGCGACATCGCATGCCAACTCCAAGGTCCCCTCCGGAACCCTAGGGAGGCCATGCTGTCTCACAACCCTGACGCCGTGGGTCCTCCAGCCAGACCCCAGAGGAAGAGCCCAGGATGAGCTGGAAACCCCGTCGACGGACAAGCCTGGGAAAGTGGGTAAGTGCCCTAGGCCTGCAGTCCCTGCCAGGAGCCCTAGGGGAAGGAGCATGAGTGGCCAACCAAAATATCCCAACGGGAATCATTGGCATCTGGCAACCAGCCTCAGACCCCCGAGGCCATCTTGGTTGAGGACTTCCCCTTGACAGAGCCAGTGCCATGCCAGAGTCCCTCGGTGCCACACCGAAGGCTGCAGAGCTATCTTGCCTCAAGACCAGGATGGCGGCCTTGAAGTGCAGTTTGTCTGCCTTCATGGCCCAGCAGCCGGCTCTGATGCCCAGTTCAGCCAAGTCATCACTCCCAACTAACGGCCCTCAATCACAAGGAATTCCCCAAACATCGAGCCGATCTTTGAGCGCCACCTGCCTCGAGAGGTCCCTCTGCACCAGTTGCGATCTCTGTCCCAGTCCTTGGGACCAAGGTCTTCCCTAATGAGCACCTGCAGCTCTGACTGCATGGCCTCTGGGGGGCCAGGAGCCATTGAGCTCTGGGCCTGACCTCGGAGTTCAGACCGCCCTTGACACCTCCACAGACTAAGAGTCGGATTGAGATACTGAGAACCACGAATTCCCAGATACCCATCGGCACCAGGATGTGCCCTCCAACCTCTCTCCTACTGAGACCCAATGTCTGTCTCCACCCAAGGACAAGGCTTTCCTCGACTTTGTGCAGGACATGGCCAAGGCACTGGCCTTCAAGACTGAGTCGGAGGAGGACCCTCGGACCAAGGAACTAGAGATCCTCCAGTATGAGGCACCTCCAAAGGAGGCATTTACAGTGCCTGTTCCCCTGATCCTGGAATGGCTGCTCCTACCCCCCGCTCCCCCACATCATTGCCCATAGTGAGCAGATGGCTAGACTATATTGGGTCTGCCGGAGTCCTGGCTTCCAGAAAGCACAGCTGCCACACAACTCCATGGTGGTGGAGTCGGCCATGCATCGTCTTAAGAGCCAGAAGATGCACTTTTCTGTGCCCCCGGGTAGGGAGGCCCGTGCCTTGGATGCCCTGGGCAGAAAGTGCTACCAGGGCTCTATGCTTATTGGCCAGATCCAGGTATACCAGCAGTACATGGGCATGTGCCTGGGTGACCTGGCAAAGGAACTCGCCAGGTTCTCGGCTGGTCTCTCCGAGGAACCTCTCCATTGGTTCCAGACCCTGGCCTCGGGTGTCGGAGAATGCTCCAAGTTTGACTCAGGCAGCCTATAACTGCTTCAAGTTGGTGGCTAGAGTAGCTGTGTCAGGTGTTGGTACCTGAAGCCAGGCTTGGCTACCGTCCTCCGAAATGGAACAGTGGGTTCAGGATAAGTTGGTCGATTGTTCCCTGCCAGGGAGAAAATCTCTTTGGCAAACCCATGACTGGTAAGGCTGCAGAGTTGGAGTCTGAGTTCCTGACGAGGACCAGGCTGTTCAAGAAGACCGCTGACCCTTCCCAACGGAAGTCTTTGGGTAAAAAGTCCTTCTACTCTGAGAGAGGCTTACGGAAACTACCATCAGTACCAGGCCTTCCCAGCTCCCCAACAGGAGCAGCAGGCCAAGGGACAAGGGCATGGCCCTCGTAAGCCTAAGGCTCCCATATCCCAGGCACTGTCTCCAGCCTAGCCTGGTGGGTGGGTTTTGACTCCTTGGGTATAGCCTCTCTTCCCCCAGGAGGCCCAGTCCAGCAGCCCACAGGGGGGTATCTGGTTCTCTGCACCCACCAGTGGCCATCCATCACCACAGACTCCTGGGCAGGGATGGTGAGGGGGGATTACCTCTTCCACTTGACACAGGCATCCCCTCGGTTCTTTCCAGGAGAGCTTCCCAGGACTCCCCTCCACCAGACCTTATTACAGGAGCTCGCAGGCCTTATCGATGACACCTCAAGGGCAAGGGGTTCTACTCCCGGTACTTCCTCGTTCCCAAAAGGATCGGAGGCTTCCAGCCCATTCGGCACCTGTGGGATCAAACGGGTTCCTGATGAAGGAGATGTTTAAGATGCTCTCCTTTGGAACACTGCTGCCATACCTCCAGCCAAGGGAATGGCTATGCTCCTTGGACCTTAAGGATGCATATACTTACATCCTCATCCATCCCAACCACAGGAAATATATCAGGTTCATGGTGGGAGGTGACCACTACCAGTACAGGGTGCTACCCTTCGGGCTGGCCTCCGCACCAAGGGTAGTTCACCAAGTGCCTGGCAATAGTCGTGGCCTACCTTCATCTCCAGGGAGCCTTCGTCTTCCCCTACCTGCATGACTGACTCATAAAAGGCCGCACTGCCATAGAGGTGCAACACGTAACAACGTGCACTGTCCTCATCCTGCAGCACTTGGGGTTTGTAATAAACCACCCAAAGTCCCATCTCCTCCCGACAGTGTTTGGAGTTTATAGGAACAAGGCTGATTACAGTTCAGGCCAAGGCCTTTCTCCCTCTGGTCATGGCTGACTACCTCAGGGTGCGCTGGCTGTGGCGGTGCAGTGCCAACACTCTGTGCCTACCCATCCACCTCCTGCTCCGCCTGTTGGGTCACATGGCATCCACACTTAATTTCCCCAGACTCCCGCCTTCACATGAGAGTGGCTCAATGGGGCCTCCGCTCTCAGTGGACCCAGACCACAGGCGACTGCGGGACAGGGTGGTGGTGACCTGCCAACTGGCTGATTCGCTTGCCTGGTGGAAAGCCCCCCCAGCACCTACTAGCTGGGATGCCCTTTCAGGTCCCCACTTCCCAGAGGATCCTAACCACGGACGCCTCCCTCTTAGGCTGGGGAGCCCACTGTGATGGCCTCTGCACTCAAGACAGTTGGTCGCAGTCAGATGGAGATTCGGGCTATCTCTCTGGCCCTCCTAGCTTTCCATCCCCAAATGCAACACCACTCAGTGCTGGTCCAGATGGACAATCAAGAGGTGATGTTCTACGTCAACAAGCAGGATGGCATAGAGTCATACACCCTCTGCAAAAGAGGCAGTAGCTCTCTGCTTGTATGCGAACAGCCACGGGATGCTCCTGCGGGCGGTGTATCTACTGGGCCAGGACAACATCCTGGCAGACAAGCTGAGCATGGTCCTCCAGCCGTACAAGTTGTGGCTAGACCCCAGAGTGGCTCTTTCAGCTCTGGGGGACTCCATGGATGGACCTTTTTGTCTGTCAGTCCAGCCAACACCCAGCTGCCCTGCTTCTCTAGGCAGCCACACTCGTCCCGGGTAGCAGCGGATGCATTTCTCATCCCGTGGACGGAGGGCCTTCTCAATGCTTTTCCACCCACACCTCTGAATGCCGAGATCTTGTTCAAGGTTCAGTATGACAGGGCATCACTGATACTTTGTAGCCCCTAGGTGGCCCAGGCAACCGTGGTTCCCACTGCTCTTTCGCTTATCCATGATGCCCCCGGGGAGTATTCCAGGGCTGCTGTTGCAGGAGTCTCTGACTCTAACAATCTGGCTGCTGGAAGGGTAGCTCTGGCCCCTTTCAACCTTTCAGGGGAGGCAGAGGAGGTCCTCCTGGCCTCCCGTAAGACCTCCACAAGACAGGCTTACACCTTCAAAGGGCACAGATTCTCGCTGTGGTGCATGGAGCAGAAGATCAACCCATTCTCGTGCTCTCTGCATCTTGTGCTGCAATATTTGCATCTCCTGTCTCAGGCAGGACTGAAGTCCAAATCTGCCAGGGTCCACCTGAGTGCACTCGCAGCGCACCACTACCTTATCGAGGGCAAGTCCCTTTCAATTCAGCCTCTCATGACCTGCTTCTTGCAGGGTCTCCTATTGTCCAAACCTCCTGTCTGCCCACTGGTGGCAGAGTGGGACCTCATCATGGTGCTGTCGCAACTCACTGGCCCACAGTTTGAGCCCTTGGCTTTCTGCCACCTACGGTACCTTTCCTGGAAGGTCGTGTTCTTGATGGCACTCACATCAGCTTGCAGGGTCAGCGAGCTCCAGATGTTGGGGCGGATCCATCCTACACAAATTTCTATAAGAAGAGGGTCGTGCTCCGCACGAACCCCAAGTTCTTTCCCAAGGTGATGTCCCCTTTCTACCTCAATCAGGAGGTGGTGTTCTGCCCATTTTTTCCGCAGCCTCATGCCAGCAGGGCGGAGACCGTCCTTCATACTCTGGACTATAAGAGGGCCCCATCCTTCTACCTCCAACATGCTCAGGGCCACCACAAAGCCTCGCAGCTTTTTGTCTCCTATGACCCCAGTCGGCTGGGGGCAGCAGTGACCAAGTGTACTCTGTCTACCTGGGTGGTGGACTGCATTGCCCTTTCTTATGAGCAGGTTGGGATCGCTGGAGTGCCAGGTCACGATGCACAGCGTCGGGGCCATGGTGGCATCTGTAACAAACCTGTTCGTCTGTTGGAAATCTGCCATGGTGCCACCTGGTCCTCAGTCCATACCTTTGCAGCTCATTACTGCCTGGAGAGGGTGTTCCGTGGGGGCAGTGCCTTTGGCCAGGCAGTATTCTGTCATCTAGTCAGGGTATAGGCAACTCCTGCCCTCTAGTCCTTGTGTGCTCAGGCTACCGGAGTGCTGTTTTCTCACTGGACACTTGGGCTGCTCAGGAGTCTGTCTTCTCAAGACTCATTCCTGCTGCTCACAGCTCACCTTTTCTGGTCACTCGTGGCTTTTTACAGGTTTTTTGGTAGCCTGTAGCTAGGAAGTCCCATATGTGAGGGTTGACTTTCTGCTGTCCCCGGAGAACACCTGTTACAGGTGAGTTACTCTGCTGTATCTGAATTAAAAAGAAAAAAAAACATTGGACAAACAGAGGATCTCTGAAGGAAAAAAGGTGACTATTGTAGTAGTTGATATGGAAGGGCAGACTAGATAGGTCATGTGGTCTTTTTCTACCATAATGTTTCTATGGATTATAAATGTTGTTAAATTAAATATTACAGTAGATTTCAAATGAATTGAAATGTGTTAATTGTCGCACAGGACCCCGAACATATGATAAGTAAGTTGAGGAGACTGTCAATCAGATTCTTTCTGAATATAAATTTAAAGAGAAATGGAGAATTGGAGAAACTACAGAGGTTGATAAACTGACCTGACTGAGAATCCTGAGTGTAAAACAGTGTGTGTCTTTCCCTTTAAATGGGTGAAAGCAACATGGGCCTAATTTTTAATAGCCTTTCCTATAGATATAGAATTAAATTGATACATTAGATGCAACAGGGGTCAATTTTCAAAGGAACATACTGTATGTGTTCACCAACAGCTAGTATAATTTCCTTATCTACATTTTTTGGCTGCCCTAGTGTTAGTGATGCCTAAAATTCCATATAACCACTCTACCACTATCTAGATAAGAGGGGCGGAATGAAGGTGGCACTAAGAAATCCATATCACAGTGATATAGCCACTATGCAGATAATTTATATGTTTAGTTTAGTTTAGGTCTGCTATTGAACAGACCTAAACAGATAGCGGTGACACTTACCTCATTGTATGTATAGCCAGTGCTGATTTTATGTAATAATTTAAATGCTAGTGCCAGCATTCTCATTACTACAGCTCCCACTGCTGAAAATTCATCACAATATTAGTTGTATACTTTTGATGGCACTTAAAAAATATATATATCAATGCTGACTCCTGGTAGCCCAGCAGCCCCTAGGTTTTCTTGGCAAGGTATGACAGGAAATAGATTGCCAAGTCTTTTCTTCTGAGGCAGTGGAGGGTAAAGTGATTTAGCCAAGGTCAAAGGAGTGCCAGTGGGAATTGAACCCAGATCTCCTGGGTGCTAGTCTGTTGCTCTGATCACTAGGCTACTCCTCCACAGTTTTATACATATACATCATGAAACAAGGAAATGTATAAACACGTCATGGTGCCAAGTTTCCCAACCAGTGAAAGGACAGCTTTAACAATCTTTTATGCTATCACAATAGGCTCTGATCACCCTGACATTTCAACTGAACTAGCTTGTGATCTCATGGAAACTAAGGTGAGTGTTATGGGAGAAGGATGATATGAAACGTGTGAGCAGATCACTGAGTGCTCTCATGGTAGGAATTCATTTGTTCTCTAGGAACAAGCAAGAAGTCGGTTCTCACATATGGATGACGTCGGCACAGACTGAGCCTGCGTGGAGCATTTCCCCAGCTTTCAAAGAAAGCCTTTGGGAATACCTGAGTGGTCCCCTTCCTGCCCAAGGGTGCCATCTGAGTCTCTCTTTTTCCATGGAGCCCTTTGGACATGTCTCGTCCCTGGAAAAAGTTTTTTTCAATTCTTACTCTGTTTTTGTTCTTTCTGGCCTTCACCAGTCCTCTTCCCGCCATATCGAGCACCACTGCTTGAGCTCTCGGTCTCAGGATTCTCCTTTACCCTTTTTTTCTTCTTCCTGCGCTTCGTGCCCTTTTTAACCTCTGGCTGCATCAAGGATCTTTGACTTCGCAGGGGTCCTTTTTATCCCGATGGCCTCTGGTTTAAAAAAAAATGTGATAGATGCTCTAAAAACATGTCGCTCACAGACACCCATGACTGTTGTCTCAGGTGCCTGGGAGCTGACCATGACCCAGAGCTATGCTCCCTCTGCAAGAAGGTGTCCTCCAAGGCCATCCAGAGTCGTAAGCAGAAGATGGATGATCTCATATGTAAGACAGCCATGGTTTCCCCGGTAGCCTCCCACTCTATGGCCCAGCAAACCCTGGAGTCTCCCAAGACTCCTCCATCAGCCCAGCGGCACTTCAACCAGGGGTCGCCTGAACATGAGTGGAAGAAGAAGAAGGCTGCAAGGACTCTGCCAGGGGTGCCAGATAAGTGTGAGAGGTCACGCGCCTGGTCTCTTAGCCTTCCTCGGCAGACTCTAGAGTCGGAGAGGGAACGGCCCAGTAAGGTACCTCGAACCAATACGGAGGCTTCTGGTGATGGCACCTGGTCTCCTGAGGGTTGTCCCAGCAAGGACCCCATCTCCTCCTCGACACCCGACCCGGTTACCCCAGCGTTGGTGTCGCAGGGTCCACTCCTAAGTGGGAGGCCCAAATGCTGGCCTTGGAATGCAGCGTTTCTGCATTCCTTGCTGCTCAGCAGGTGCTGATGCCAGGCCCTGCTGGCATGTGCCTTAAGACTGCAGGGACCTGGATTTGGACTTTGACCTCAAGGACTCCCCAGGCCAATGCAGTGACCCCTGAGAGCCAGAGGTCTCGTGAGGGTCGTTGGCGAGGGTCTCTATCTCCGTCCCAGTTCTCGGGTGTGAGATCTTCTCGGGTGAGCACTTCAAGCTCCGAGCCGTCTTCCTCGTGCTCAGGGCTTTCAGGCATCACCTGCAGCACCGAGCGGTGCTTGTCCAGACGGACAACCAGGTCACGATGTTCTACTTGAGCAAACATGGGGTACCGTCTCTTACAGCCTCTGCATGGAGGTGGTGGCCCTGTGCTCCTTTGCAGTGAGCCAGGGCATGACCCTCTGAACAACCTATCTCCTGGACTACGACAACGCTTTGGCAGACCAGCTAAGTAGACTCCTCCAGCCACACGAGTAGCACCTGTGTCACTGGACAGCGCAGCAGCTCTTCCAGTGTTTGGGGACTCCAGACCTGGACCTCTTTGCTAGCCCTGCGAACAGGTAGCTCCCCCGGTTCTGCGGCTCCCCTCCCGCACCCAGGCAGGGTGACTCCCGATGCCTTCCTCCTTTTATGGGCAACCGGCCTGCTGTATGCCTTCCCCCCCATGCCACTCATAGCTCAGACCATAGGTTTTCAACCCAGTCCTTGGGGAACCCTAGGCCAGTCAGGTTTTCAGGATTCCCACAATGAATATGCAAAAGATAGATTTGCATACAATGAAGGCAGAACATGCAAATCTTTCTCATGCATATTCATTGTGGGAATCCTGAAAACCTGACTGGCCTAGGGTTCCCTGAGGACTGGATTGAATACCCCTGGCTCAGACCCTCCTCAAGACCCAGCCGGACAGGGCCTCGGTGATCCTCATGGCCCCGAGGTGGCCCAGGCAACCGTGGTTCCCTCTGCTACTCTGTCTCTTGATGGAGCCCCCAGTTCCTCTCGGGAACTCGCCGGGGCTGCTAACACAGGAAGGGGGCTGCTCCTTCACCCCAATTTGAGGTCTCTATCCCTCACAGCCTGGCAGCTGAGCAGGTTGCCCTAGTTCCCTCCATCTCCCCATGGAGATCAAGGACATTCTTTTGGCTTCACAAAAGGTCTCGATCAGGTGGGCATATGCCTTCAAATGGCAGCGGTTCTCAGTGTGGTGCTCAGAGCGGACCCGTTTTCCTGTCCTACCTGCTTGGTCCTGCAGTACCTACTCCACCTCTCTCAGGCTGGACTGAAGTCTAACTCGGTTAGGGTTCACCTGAGTGCCATCTCAGCGAAACACCATCCCATCAAGGTAAACCCCTCTCGGGGCAACCGCTCATCTCCCGCTTCATGCAGGGCCTGCTTCCCGCCCTCCCCTGGTGGAATGGGACCTCAGTGTGGTCCTCCGCAACTGATCAGGCTGACTTTTGAGCCCATGGCTACCTGCTCACTGCAGCACCTGTCATGGAAGCAAAGCAAAGCAAACCATTATAAATATCTGCATACCAGATTTATTTGGTCGGTGTTATGATGAAATTAGTGATGAGGCGGGAAGATATAAAACAAGAAAAACTAATCCTGGTAGCCAGAAATCTCAGAAATAAGCAGCAGTGAAACTATTGACTACTAAAACCAAAATTAAACAGACACGTTCCCTTAAAATTTTAGATTTCCTTGAATCTAAGCTAACAAAATATTTTAAATTTCAGGTTAGCAGCCTCAAAAACACAAAACTGCAAATTTCAAAGGCAATCCATGTTGCACTACCAACCATAAACACCCTACAGTGGACTATACACCAAGAACCCACAATGCAGGACCCATGAAGCAAATCTATCATTCCATAACAGCAGTAATATTGAAAACACACAAGGAGCAAACCCAGAAAAGAGAAGCACCATAAATACTGCAGTGGAACTCGGAACATCTATGCACCTATTGGGAAAACTGAACATGTCAGATTCCTACATAGAAACTCCTTACTGCCAGAATACCTGGCCCATACATACACTTAGAACATAGACCCTCATCAAGTACAGAATGTGACCACAAACTAAAATTATAAATATGTTGACAAAAATTAAACTGAAATCCCAAGAAGCCACACTCTGCATGTAGCCCAAAACCAGAGAATTAGAAATATGCATATAATGAAAGAACATGTAAATTACAAAATAACAATAATTTATTTATCAGTCATCAAGCTAACAATATATTCCAGTCATTAAACTGAAAATAAAATACTTTTTTCTACCTTTATCATCTGGCCATTTTTTTTTCTAATCTTCTTTCCTGTGTTTTCTCTTAATGTTCCAGGGTCTCAAGTCCATCTACTACATCTCTCCTCTACATCCATCTCTTTTATTGTTTGTTTTTTCTTTTTAGCTTTCTTCCATATATTTTTTTATCACTCTAAGGACTCAAACTTCTCTCCTCCTTTCCGTCTTGTCCTCTAATCTACTACTTTTCAACCTTAACCCCAAACCTTCCATTCCCCAATCACTAATTTTCTCCTTTCTCTCTTCACTGCTGTGTCCAGCATCTCTCCTCTCCCTCTTTCCCTACTGTCCATATCTCTCCATACAATATCTGTCCCTCTCTCTCTCTCCCCGTCCAGTATTTCCACCTCTTTCACACCATATTTTACCATATCCAAATCTCTCCTCTATTTCGCCCTGTCAAGCATTACCATCCTCTTTCTATTTCCTCCCATGTCTAGCATCTCCACTCCATCTCTCTTATTTCCTGTAAAATCCAGTTTTTCCCTGCTCTAGCTCTTTACTATTACTAATTAGTAATAATTATAATCATTTGTATAGCGCTACAAAGCGTACATAGCACTGTACATATGGATGTAAGACACAATCCCTTTTCATCAAAGTTTACAATCTAATCCCTCTCCCCTCTGACTAGCATCTCCATCTTTGTATGCTCAGTGTCCAGCATCTCACCTCCTGCAATGTTCAGCAAATCACCCATGTGATTTTCATTGTGTGTGTCTTTCATTGCCCCCTGCAGCTATCACCCAAGTGTCTCTCTCTTTCATTGCCCCGCTTCAGCCATCACCCAATGCATCTGTCTCATCCCCCATTCTCCCCATGTATCTCTCTCTCATTTCCACCCTCCTCCCCTGTGCAACCAGCACCCGATGTCTTACCGTTCTTGCGCAGTACTGCCTTTACTACCATCCACTGTGATCAGCTTGAGCCGCACAGTGATGGACATTTCGCTGATCTTGCTACTTCAAGTTTCATGACATCAGCACAACTTCACTGTGGGGCTCAGTCTACATCCATGGAGCCAATCGTAGCAGAGGGCTGAAGAGCCTTTGAAAACTAGAGTAGGGTTTTGGAGTCCATGACTTCACAGTGGTGCAGCGCGTGCATGGTCTTCAAAGCCCCATGCTGCTTTTTAATGTTGGCCTAACCTGGCCCTGCTTCCATCTCACCAGCCGCTGCCGCTTGTCAGCAGGAAGAAGAGCTGCTCTGGAGGCCCCTCATTGCCACAACAGTGTCATTGCTGCAGCTAAATCAATCATGTGGTCCTTGGAGTGGCCAAGGAGTGCCCAGCTACATTAAGCCCAGAGCCTCCACCAGACCTAGGTAAGCAACTTTTCACATCTCAGCTGTAAGCACAGCACTGATACATTGCTCAGCTTCATTACAAATAAAGCTCTACTATCAAAGTTACATACCCCTGTTCCTGGGTTCCATCATGAGGGTGTATCATTATCTCCTAATCACTTTGCTACTACTAAACCTCCTCCTTTGATATACAGGAGCCACCCAAGCACATACCACCACTGTGCTGCTACCACTGCTAGTCTAAATACAGCACAGGCTGCCATGCAGTATGTACACGAGCACTCTAGTAGGAGGCTCCACACACTGATACAAATCAGAGCCACAGGACACTCGCACAATACCAACATTAACCCCATTTTGAACAGTCTAGTCAGTTTTATATTAATCAATGCTAGATTGATCTGAAACAAAACACTCTAGCTGACTACCTGCAAGCTCAACAGATTGACATCATGTGCATAACCAAGACCTGGCTAACAAATACAGATCAAGTCATCCTGAACCAGATCACATTACCCACACACTGCATTCAATTACCCACAAACCTACAAAAGGGGTGGAGGTGTACTTATATTGGCAAGGAACCATTTCAAATTTAAAAATTCAACTGTCTGCACAGAGCAAAGCAACATGATCTCCATTGAGAATAAACACATTGCTATATGCCTTACCTATAGAGCTCCAAATGCCAAGATTGATGAGCTCTCCACAACCCTTGAGTAAGTGTGTGCATTCAATCCTCCTCCCCCCCCCCCCTGCTATTGATGATCCTTGGAGACTAACCTTAACTCTACATCCAACAAGAAATCCAGCTTTTTCCTGAGAGCAATGGATTTGCTACAATACATACAACTTCTAACAGTACCAACTCATCGACAGGGCTTGACTTCTGACCTTATCTTCACCCCTAAGAAGCTACTAGAACTTAATGTCATCATGCCGCCTTCAATCACCCCAGCACCCTGTTCTGACAATCACATCATAAATTTCAACATGCAGATTCCTAACCCCACCACACACAAGCAAGGACAACACCCAAGCAGAAGATTCAAGAGCTTCAATAAGGATCACTTCTTACAAGAAATCCTTCCTAAATTAAACCTAGGTAGCACAAACCTTGACAACATACTGTAATTGAAAATTGGAATAACACTATTTCTGCAGCTGCAATAGCATCAGACAAAAAGAATACCACACCACAACACAAGGAAGAAGATCGAATTCAGCACCCTGGTACTCCAATGAAATAAGAGAAGCTAAGAGAACCCTAAGAAAAATCGAGAGAAACTGGATACAGAACAAGGCTCAAGACACCTTACAGCAGTCCAGAACAAAACAAGAAGAATACAATGAACTAGTCAACCAACACAAGCAAGAATACCACACCAACCTCATTCTGAAATCCACAAACAAACAGGGAATTATTTGATATAGTCCGAACCCTCACAAAAGAACCAACACCCATAGGTGGCAACACAATACATCCACAACTCATAGTAAATTTCCTAATGGCAAAACATAAGACCTCATACCGGAACAGCTCACCCAGCAAGACATGTGGCACTAAAACCACACCGCCTCCCCAGGATACCTGGGGTGAATTCAGCATACCATCAATTGAAGAGATAGTCCAAACAATATTCACACTGTACGTATGCACTACACCATCTGACCCATGCCCAGCACCATGGATTAAATCAGCCAAGTAGGACCTCAGCCAACTTATCCACAAAATAATACAATCATCCTTTGCCGAAGGTTCCATGCTAACAATTTTCAAACAGGCAACCATCTGCCCAATCCTCAAGCATGCTTCTCTTTACAGATGACCTGACAACGTATCAACCAATTTTGAGCCTACCATTCGTTACCAAAATCATAGGAAAAAACAGTTCAGTTACAGTTACAAGACCATGTAGACTCACAGGCACCACTGGACCCCACCAACATGGTTTCATGTCAAACTACAGTGTAAATACTTTACTTACATTGCTCTTTGACAGCTTAATCAGAGGTATTGACAACATAAAAATAAGTTTCCTCCTCATCTTAGACATCTCATCTGCCTTCAATATAGTATCCCACAGCATTCTCCTTCAACGACTACAGGACATTGGCCTCTACAACATCACGATCAAGTGGTTTTGCCCATACCTTTAACAGCAGGCAACAGCAAGTTAAATGTGGAGCAGCTAAATCCACTCCATTCCCCGTCAACCATGACATACCAAAAAGGGTCATCCTTGTCTGTGCTGCTCTTCAATCTGTACATACACCCATTCTGCATGGTCATTAAAGCACAAGGAAAACAGATCCAAGATGGCATTAGAGTAGGATGTGTTGGGTGGCTGCTCACCATGGACTCCTATGCTACAACAAAGTTGGTGGGCATTCCGGCTGCTGGGACTGAGCAGAGCCTCGGCTTCGGCAGCGATGTTTCATTGAGCCTGGTAGGCCCTTCCATCCCTCCCAAGCCTGGCTTGCCAGAAGGTGAGGCGAGCAGTGTGAGGTCTGACACCTCCCTACTGGCAACCTTGGCAGCAGAGCTTGTGAAGCTGCTGCCTGATGGGATTTTGGATATCTCTGTGCAGGCGGAAACAGCTTCTTTGGGAGTGAGTGTGGTATCTCCGGAGTTTCTGATTTCTGTGAAGCCTTTGTTTCCTCCATTATTTCATCCCTCAGAAGTGACTCTGGATTTGATCTGGAATGCTCTGCAGTCTGTGTACCAGGTATGCGTAGGGGCTTTCTAGGCTTCAGCTTCCCTCTCACCATGTTTGGAGAGTGTGGAAAAGAACTTGGCAGCTCAACAGATTGCTGTTTCTGGGCTTGAAGCTAAGTTTCTTCAGATGCACGACCAAAAAGGAATTGCAATTCAGGATAGGCTTGTTTTCCAGCGTAAGACTGAAAATCTTGAGAATGCTCAGAGGACTTTAAACCTTAGGATTTTCAATTTTCCATGAGTTTCTGGTTCCTCTATAAGGAATCTATTCACTAGGTTCCTGAAAGACTTATTTGGCTATCCTAATTCTGGTCTTCCTCCTCTTCAGAAGATCTATTTTCTCCCCATTGTACATCTAAGGCTGCTTCTCAGGTAGCCTCTGTCTCTTTAGAGGATATCTCATCTGACTCTTTGGATTTGGGGAACCTGTCCAAATTGCTGGAGAGATCAACTGATGTGGTTGAGGCTAGAGCAACGCTTTTGGTTTCTTTTGTATTTCTACAAGATAAAGATGCATTACTTTGTTTATATTTTAAGAAGCTTAATGTTTCCTTTACGGATTCGTAGAATTCAGATTTTCCCAGATGTGTCCAAGTGGACATAGGGTAGGAGAGAGAGAAGTTTTTGGAGCTTCGAACTGAGGCTTTGACGTTGGGTGTGAAGTTTCAATTAAGATTTCCATGTAAATATGTGCTTAGTTATAAGACTAGAACTTATCGTTTCTTTGAGCCCTCTCAATTATGCTTCTTTCTGAATGCTCAGATGCTTCAGGGATAATTCTGGGGATCAGTTTGGGCTAGTTAATTGTTCTTTGCTGTATATTCTACCAAGTATTATATATTTTTCTTTTTCTTCCTTTTGCGTCTGCCCATGGTGGTGTTAATCTTGGATCCTCTTTTTTTTGTGGCCTAATTGTGTATTCTGTTAGGAATTTCTTTGCAAGGTATGTAAGAATATTTTCCTTTTTTTTAAATTGTGTTAATGGAATTTGTTTCTATTCCAAGGTTTTCTTGGTATATTGTTAAAATTTTAATAAAAATAAAATTTTAAAAAACATAGTATCCGATAGAAAGTATCTGTTAACAACAACATGATTTACAACCCAGTGAACCACTCAATGATAACAGGATTTCATTTCATTTTTCATTTATTTAAGATTTGATATACCACTTAATGTAAGTACAGCAAAGCAGTTTACAATAGAATACAATAAAAACTGAAGCAGAAAATAAAAAGAACGCCAGTATGTATAGGACAGAAACCAATGTCCAACTTGAACATAAACTATAATAAGACTGACACCCTATTTATCATGAGGAACATCATTTACACCCCCACTCAATCGAGTTACCCTACAAGAGCATTCCTGTAAAGGAAGAAGTCAGATACTTAGGTGTCACCCTGGACCACAACCTGAACCTACAATCCCACATCAGCAGGACTTCCAGGAACACATACCATAAGATAAAAATCTTCAGGAGGCTGAAGTCCCTCCTCATCCAGGATTATTTCCATACAGTATATCAAGCTATTATTATACCTGTTTTAGACTAGTACAGCCCCATATACCATGGTCTTCCAAAGCAAACTAGCCGTCCTTTGCAGGTGGCACAGAACACCGCTGCACACATCACCAGAGCAGCAAGAAAATATTATTCCCATTCTGAACCAGCTACACTGACTCCCAGTTCACTTCTTCACCAAGTTTAAGACGGCACTTAACATTTTCAAAATCCTGCAGAACGCATCGACTGACACCCTAATCAAAAAAGACCCAGTCAACCAACCTAGAAGACACAACAAGTTGAACCTTATTATCACACCCAGCGCTTACACAAAGTCTAAACAGTCCATTTCCGGAAGGGCATTTTTCTTCACTGCTCCAGCCATATGGAATTCCCTAATGGATGATCTAAGAGCCACCACAGATGCTAAAGACTTCAGAAAAAAAACTGAAAACTTACCTATATACGGAGCACTTTGGTAGCATCACCTAGCACTTAGTAACCACCCTTCCAGTGGTGACCCTGGCCCCAGGATGCTTTCTAGCCACACTTGCTAACCACTCCTGACCCTTCTCCACCACACAATGTAGATAACATATATACATAATTTATATACATTATGATCTGCAATGCCCGCATTCCAATTTCCCCTACCCTGTATCATTGTTGCTATGTAAATTATTTGAAGTTACAATGTAAACCGCTTTGATTAACGGATAAGGTGGTATAGAAAACCTGTTAAATAAATAAACAGTGGCATCAGCGTGGGGCCTGTAGCTGTGCAGGCAACATGGCCAAACATGCCCAGGGCTGGCCCAGTGTACAACTACTGTAGTCACCTTACTGGGTAGACTAGATGGACCATACTGGTCTTTATCTGCCATCATATACTATGTTACTGTGGCTTTTCTAGTTGGTTCTCCACACTAGGAAGTGCTAGGGTGGTGGGAAGGAGCTATGATGATATTGGGTTAGTAGTGAAATTGTTATTTTGCCTGCTTTCTCTCATACTGAAAAGAAGGTTCTTGAGTCAGTGGGGTCCTGAGTCCTGAACAACACCTTGGATAAAAGAAAACGAGCAGGTGGTTTTGCCTCTTTTCTGCCTCCCAGCAGCTTCAGGCCTTGTGGAAAGTTGGACCCTGAAGTATCAAAGTAAGCTTAGAGCAAATGAAAAAAAACAAAGGAAGATAACTTTTGTACTTGACCTTTTTCCTGCCAAGCTCAAAAGGGAGTAAGGACCCTGAGAGCTTGGATTCTACATCCTGGTTTAGTGCTGGGATGAAGAAAAGAGTAAAAGTGCTAAAGGTTTTGCATCCCATCACCAGAAGAAAGTGGAGGGGAAATTAAGTTGAAGCCCTATGACCAATAGGGTAGAGATGGGGAGAGAGAGATGGCCAGTGGAAATGCTGACAAATTGTTGCAATACATCTGAGACATTTTTGGCATTTTGGGGGAAATTGTCAGATAGGAATCTCCCTGCAATCGGGAAACCCACAATTGTGTGTGTGAAGTGTTATTTCAGATCACAAAGGGAGAATGGAAGCCGAGTGGTCCAGTTAAAGGATTTCAAAGAAGCCTGAGTGGAAGAATATGGGCAGGCATGGAGCTTTAAAACAAGGAGACTAGGAGAATTGAGAGGACGACTTCAGAAAGGAACCCCAGTGTTGGTGGTGGTTGTCATTGTTTGTCACTTTAATTTTATCTCTGTCTGTGATAATAACATATGATTTGCTTGCCTGATTTACCCAATAAATACTTTTGACCATAGTCATCTGGTGTGCACAAAGGCATTATTGGAAAAGATGAAAACCTAAGTAAAAGACTAAAATACACTGGAGAGGGTATGTGATCATTCCACAAGCTAGAGCCTTGAAATCTTTCCCGCTCCCTCCTACAAATACAAAGTAAACCCACAATCTGTAGCCTGTGGAGCAGCAAGCACGCAGTCTGCTAGGGGTCCAGCTACCTTTGGGAAAAGGAAGAATGATTCAAACGTTTTATGCAAGGGGATATGGATGATCTTTTAAGGCTGTAAGAAACTGTGGTTGAACATTGTTGGAATGTGTTTATTCAATGCATTGCTATCTCTAAATGCAGTTTTGGTTGTGACCTGCAGATGGCACATTTTGACCCTTGATGTCATTAAAAGCAATTCAATAGCCTCTAACCAAAAAAGATTTTTTTTAATATAGAAAAAGGCCACTTATACAGCCTGGCAACCACTACCAATACGCAAAGCTCAAAAGATGAAAAAGGAGTATGAAGAACCATCAGAATGGAGACTTTAAGTACACCATGCTTTTTCATTTGAAAATATGTGTCCTTTGCGCGCCCTTTATCGGTCATCAGTTCTTTTAAACCACACTCAACTTTTTCATTACAAATCTCTCAGCACCTTAACTTTTATTATTTTAATATTATTTTTTTTACTCCCATTAAAACCTATATCTATTATATCTCAAAAACAGGCTCAGTGGGCTTTTTCTTCACCACCTTAAAAGTAGTCGCTACACCCACTGCATTGCTAAGTATGTTATCAAATATGCTTCTTTATAAATGTCAATCATTCAAAATATGTGATAAATGCTACTCCCTTATGAGCTTAACTGGTGATTATGAACCCCATAATTGATGTTTCTGTATTAATATCGGTGTTTTACCGCTGCAAAACTTTCAAAAGCCAATGTTCTCCAGGACTCTGGGTGAGAGGAGGCATCCTGGAGAACACTGGCTTTTGAAAGGGGCTATTGAGTTGCATATTAATATTCCTTCTTACACCAGGGAACCTTTTGTAGTTAAGCTGATAGGTAAAAGGCCATAATTTATCCCCATAGAATCAATTGCACTTATTGCTGTAACATGATCCTCCCCAGTAGTCATTTTACCAGGTAGCTGTCGTAATAGATCAGTGATTTAGATAATGAGGTATTAATTTGCTATAATTTTGAACAATGAGGATCAAATGTATTCCTACAGGAAATGGTAAAAATAATCAATACTATTTATAACTAAACATATTCTACCTTTTAATTGTTTAAGAGGTGATGTGTTAACGTCATCAGTTATTCGTCAGCGTTACACCAGACTTTTTCAACCAGATATCGTTTTCTCTCTTACTCAGAATATCTTGCAAGTATTTCTTCTACAATTTGTGTCCAGGATAAAATATTATGCCGCTCATCATTTTCAATTAAGCTAAAATATATGATGCATAAAAAGACTAGTTAGATTTTTGAGTAGTTTGCAACGGCTTGCAGACATTTTATATGAAAGAAAAATAAAAGCAACGGAAAGTATTGCCTCTATACTTATTTTAGTAGCAATTTGAATGTCACCTTAACCATTTTTCCACCTAATGAAAACAAAGTGACTGATCAAGAAAATATAGTGCAACTAGGCCTAACTTTCAAAATCTTCTACAGGGTTTTTTGTAGTGATCTGCAGCTCAATGCAGCATAGTGCAATAGCATAGTGTTTGTGCACAATTTTCTGCACTAGTGTAGGTGCAAAATACAAGAAGAGATCTAACGTGAGCATAATCAATGTGCAAATCACTGTGCTAGCATCAGCTCACAGGGCATTTAATGCCATTGAAATGGATGGTAATGAAGCAATTACTTTTGCAGTGCAGTATTGAAAGAAATATTGTATTATAACTGTTTAGTAAACTGAAGAGTAGCAAATCACCTGGACCAGATGGTATACACCCAAGGGTGTTGAAAGAACTGAAATATAAGATTTCAGACCTACTATTAGTAATCTGTGAACTTTTATTAAAATCATCTGTAGTACCTGAGGATTGGAGAGTGGCCAATGTAACTCTAATTTTTTAAAAGGGTTCCAGGGGGTGGTCCGGGACACTACATACCAGTGAGCCTGATGATGTCAGTACCGGGCAAAATGGTAGAAACCATTATAAAGAATAAAATTACTGAACATGTAAATAACCACTACTACTGAGCATTTGTATAGCACTACAAGTTGTACTCAGCACTGCACAGACATATAAGAGACAGTCCCTGCTCATCACAGCTTACAATCTAGTCAAGACAGACAACAGAAGGGGTAGGCAGGGATAAAACAATGGGGAAAGGAAAAGAAAAAGGAGATCAGGTGAGTCAAGATCCAAAAGCAACAGCGAAGAGGTGAGTTTTCAGCCTGGATTTGAAGAGGGTCAGAGAAGGTGCCTGGCAGACAGACACAGGTAATTTGTTCCAGGTATAAGATGCAGCAAAGTGAAAGGAGCAAAGTCTGGAGTTAGCCATAGAAGAGAAGGGCACAGATAGAAGCAGTTTGCTAGAAGAGTGGAGTTCCCGAGGGGGGTTGTAAGGCGAGATAAGAGAAGAAAGGTAGTGAGGAGCTGCAGTGAATGCATTTATAGGTCAGCAGGAGAAGTTTGAACTGGATGCGGAAACGGATAGGGAACCAATGAAGTGACTTGAGAAGAGGAGTAATATGGGCATGACGAGGCTGGTGGAAGATTAGCCACGCAGCAGAGTGTTGAAGAGATTGAAGGGGAAAGAGATGATTCAAAGGGAGACCTGCAAGAAGTAGGTTACAGTAGTCAAGACGGGAGGTGATTAAGGAGTGGATAAGCGTCTTAGTAGTGTGTTCAGAAAGGAAAGGGTGGATTTTGCTGATGTTAACCATGGCTTTATGGGAGAAAGCCAACATGGATTTAGCCAAGGAAAGTCTTGTCTTGCTAATTGTTATATTTTTTGAAAGGTATGAATAAACAGGTAGACAAAGGTGAGCTGGTTGGTATAGTGTATCTGGATTTTCAGAAAGCCTTTTGACAAGGTTCCTCATGAGAGACTCTTGGCGAAATTAAAAAGTCATGGGATTGGAGGCAGTGTAGTATTGTGGATCAGGAATTGGTTAAAAGATAGAAAAGAGAGAGTAGGGCTGAATGGCCTATTTTCTCAATGGAGAAAGGTGAATAGTGGAGTACCCCAGGGACCTGTGTTGGGCCTACTGCTTTTTAACATATTCATAAATTACCTGGAAATGGGAATAGCGAGTGAGGTGATCAAATTTGCAGATAACATGACATTATTGAAAGTTGTTAAAACGCAAGAGGACCTTGAAAAACTGCAAGACTGGATGTCCAAATGCCAGATGAAATTTAATGTGGATGTCCAAATGCCAGGTGAAATTTAATGTGGAGAAGTTATGCACCTAGGAAAGAACAACTTAAATTATGGTTACACAATGCAAGGTACCACCTTAGAGATCACCATCCCCAATAAAAAGATTTAGGCGTCATCATGGATAATACAGTGAAACCCTCCACCCAATGTGCAGCGGTGGCCAAGAAAGCAAATAGAACACTAGGCATCATAAGGAAAGGAATGAAGAATAAAACCAAGGAGCAACAAAAAATGGTAAAGGGAATGGAAAGATACATCTGTGAGGAGAGCCTTAAAAGGTTGGGGCTCTTCAAATTGGAAAAGAGATGGCTGGGGGGGAATAGAGTAGAATGGGTAAACGTAGATCAGTTGTTTATGCCATCAAAAAGTAGAAAGTCTAGAAGACACACAATGAAGCTACAATGCAACCCATTTAAGACTAATAAGAAGATATTTTTTTACTCAATGCGTAATCAAACTCTGGAATTCATTACCGGAGGATGTAGTAAAAGCTGGTAGTGTAGCGGGGTTTAAAAAAGGTTTGGGTAAGCTCCTGGAGGAAAGGTCCATGAACCATTATTAAAGAGGACCCAGGAAATCCACTTCTTGCTCCAGGACAAGCATTGTGGAACCTGTGTGCGTCTTTGGGAACCTGCCAGGAAATTTGTGGCCTGGATTGGCCACTGTTAGAAACAGGATACTGGGCTTGTTGGACCTTGGTCTGACCCAGTATGGCATATCCTATGTTCTTATGATGCACAGAAGTTTGCAGAAGGCTGAGCTTACCACTGGGATTTTAAAGCAAGGTCTCAGAAGTAATTAAGGGTTAGCTCATGGCTCTGCGGTCTGTGCTAGGGAGGAATTTATGTCTGAATGTACAGCACCCGTAGCTGTTTTTCTGAAGAGTGCTGAAAAAAATGCAAGGAAAGTGAGCTGGAACGCTATCTGGCACACAAACATCATTATCCTGCGTAGAATTTCTGTGTAGAATTATATCAGTGATCATTATTGTTCCAATTCAGAACGTGTATGAGGAATAACATTTCTATGTGTCAGACAGCATTTCAGCACATGCCCACAAATGCCAAATTGTTTAGCTTTTGTACACAAAATATAGGTGCTGCTAACACAGACCCCTATGCACATGTACCTGGCTTATTCTCCTTGTTTGCTTAAAGCATCACTGAGGAAAATGTTTATTAAATTTGCATTAGAAAACCCTGTGCTAGAGCTTTAGCCCTGGCCTCTAGTGCAGTTTCTGCATTGAGCTGTCAGTTAATTGAGGCACAGCTTTTGGGATGTGCAATTTCAGCAGTAGTACCGTATGCCATGCACTAGGAACATGATTGTGCTTTTTTTCAATGCAGGCCGAAAAAGAGCTGCTGCCCTCTCCTTTTGATACTAGAATTCTTCTATCTACCTCTAGTCCTGAAATGCCTATGGTAGATAAAAGCTGCTGTCCCCTTGCCTCCTAGGCCTTTAGGGCCTATGAAAAGCTGTTAAAAGTCCCTCCACACTGCTGCTGCCCTGACTGTCAGGCAGCTCTGTAAACTGAACCATGCTGTGGAAAGAACAGCTGGTGTCAGGAGGAGGAGGTTAGAAACGCTGGTCCCAGGAGAAAAGAATTGACAGCAGAAGGTAGATGTTAGAAACGCTGTGCCCTCTGCCATTCTCCTGCTGGGTGACCCATGAGAGGAGAAGGAGAGGCATGGAGTGGGAAAAAGCGGGACCAGGGGATGATTGTTTCTGATTATCTTAAGGTGGCTAAACAGGTAGAAAAGCCTACTGCAAAAGCCAGAAGGATGCTTGAGTGCATAGGGAGAGGAATAGTCAGCAGGAAGGAGGAGGTGATAGTGCCTCTATATAAGTCTTTGGTGAGATCTCACTTGGAATATTGTGTGCAATTCTGGAGAATGCATTTTCAGAAGTATATAAACAGGATGGAGTCAGTGCAGAGGATGGCTACCAAAATGGTCAGTGGTCTTGGCCTTTATCAGTATCTTGACATGAAAACCCAATGGATAGTAACAACAAAACAAATTGTAATATAGTGCTGGAAGATGAGAACCTCAGGTCGGAAGACACTCAGCTGACTACTGGGGATGAGCAGAAGACTTTGCAGAATAAAGCCAGCATTTATGATGTGACTGGAACAAAGCCCTTGGGATGTCTGACTGCTGAAATAGCTGTGCATGAAATGAGAGTCAGAAGCAGCAGAGATGTCTTACATTATAGGGCATAGAACGTATGAAGCATGAATCAAGGAAAGTTGAAGGTGGTCAAGAATGAAATGGAATGTGCACAACTTGATCTGTTGCGTGTCAGTGAACTGAAATGGACTGGCATTGGGCACTTTGAATCTGATGATCACATGATATACTTGGCCAAAAATGAAAAACAAAGAAGAAATAGTGTTGGATTTGTAATTAAGATGAAACTTGTAAGAACTGTAATGAAATACAATACAGTCAGTGAACACTTAATACCTATTCATCTATGAGACATGCCCATCAACTATTATCAGGTACATGCCCCAACTAAAGCTGCCGAACAGTAGATGAGTTCTATGAACAAGTACAAGCTGCAATTGACAGAACATGCAAACAAGTTATACTGATAGCCATGGGTGACTGTAACCCAAAAATTAGGAGCAAAGAAGGAGGCAAAGTGGTTGGAAAATATGGACTTGGCAAAAGAAATGAAACTGGAGAAAGACATAGAATTCTGCAAGATCAACAATATATTCATCTCAACCTCCTTCTTCCAACAACACAAGCAGTGACTATACGCAAAAATGTTTGTCCTATGCATGTAAAAAAAATCAAGTTGACTACATCTGTGGACGTCAACAATGGAAAAGCTCAATAATATCAACAAAGACAAAACTTAGAGCTGACTGTGGTACAGATCACCAGCTATTAGTATACAAGCTAGAGCTGAAAAAGAGCAAGCCCTCATGAATCTAGCAAAATATGATCATGGGAATATAGCACTGGAATTTAAATACCTCCCTCAAAATTGATTTGCTGCTTTGGATACAAATGACAGAGCACCAGAAGAGTTATGGAATGACATCAAGAGAGTTGTGCTCAAAGAATGTGATAAGTCTCTACAAAAGGTAAAAAAGCAAAAATGGCCAAAATGGATGACTGAAGAGACTTTGAAAATTGCCCAGAAATATAGAGAAGCTAAAGCCAAAGGAGAAAGAAAGGCAATCACAAAACTTAATAGAGATTTCCAACCTGCAGCAAGAGAAGACAAGAAGAAGTACTACAAAGACGCATGCAAGGAAACAGAATCAGATACTGTTAGGGGAAAAAGAAGATCATCTTTCCTAAAACTACGAGAGTTGGAGAAAATTCCAGTCTCAAAATGGAATGTTAAAAGATGCTTAAGGATCTGTGTTGAATGATGCTGAGAAGATAAAGATAAGGTATAAAGAATATTCTGAGTCATTATACCATAAAGATCAAGTGGTCTAACAGCCATTTCAACCTGTACGTTATGATTAGGAACTGTTGGTGGTGAAAGAAGATGACAAAGCGGCACTGAGAATATTATCAAAGAAAAAAACACTAGGCATTCCCATTGAAGTATTACAGCAATCAGATGCAGCTGTTACCATACTTACAAGGCTTTGCCAGGAAATTTGGAAAGGTGGCCATGATGTTAGATGACAACATCATGGCCAACTGACTGGAAAAGATCTTTCTTCATACGAATGCTAAAAAAAAAAAAAAAAAAGTGATCCAACTGACTGTGGAAATTATTGCACAATTGTTCTGATCCCACATGCCAGCAAGATTATATTCAAGATCATTCAGCAGAGACTATAACCATACCTGTAATGAGAACTGCCTGAAGTGTAAACAGGGTTCAGGAAAGGGCAAGGAACGAAAGACATCATTGTGAGAAGACCAAAGAATACCAAAATGATATCGATATGTGTTTTATTGACTACAGCAAGGCCTTTGACTGTGTAAATCATAAGAAACTCTGGGCCATATTAAGCAACATGGGTATAACAGAACATCTGATAGTTCTCATAGACAACCTTTACATTGATCAAGAAGCAACAGTTTGAACCAAGCAAGGAGAAGCAGAATGGTTTAAAATCAACCAAGGTGTATGGCAAGGCTGCCTACTTTCCCCTAACCTGTTTAATTTATATGTAGAACAAATAATCAGAGATGCAGGACTGTATGAAGACAGCCAAGGTGTGAAGCTTGGTAGAATGCTCAATAAAACATTTGCTATGCTGATAATACCACATTATGTGCTGCAAAATGATCTGAAATATTTGCTTCTCAAGATCAACATGTTTATTCAAAGTGATTAACATGTTTAGCAGGCCTGCTAAGGGTATTATACCCGCAGCAGTAGACGTATGAGAAGGGACTTGAAGACCTAAATATGTATACCCTAGAGGAGAAGAGAAACAGGGGAGATATGATACAGACGTTTAAATACTTAAAGAATATTAATGAACAAACAAACCTTTTTCAAAGAAGGGGAAACTGTAAAACTAGAGGGCATGAAATGAAGCTGGAAGGAGGAGAACTTAATAGCAATGTCAATAAACACTTTTTTATGGAAAGGGTGGGGGGATGCTCTCCTGATGGAGATGGTAAGGGTAAAAACTGCAACCGATTTCAAGAAGGCATGGAAGAAACACAGAGGATCCCTATGTAACAAGAGGATGTAATCAAAACAAATTCAAATAGCTTTTATACTTCAACAAAAAGAGGGGGATGATCTGCATAGAGCAGTGGGTACAACCCTAAACAAAGGCATTGAGGTGGGTAACTTGAATAGAGTAGCAGGTACACACCTAAACAAAAGCATAGAGAGAGTAACCTGCATGGAACAGCAGGCACAACTCTAGTCTCCTCATTGGGCAGACTATACTGGTCTTTATCTGCCATCATTTACTATTATTAAAGCAAGCAGAGTTAGAGCCCTTTTTAGCCAAGGTAGTTGTTGCTTCAAAATTTGGTGCCCTAGGCAGTTGACTCTGTTGCCACACCTGACCCCTCTGACACAACTTCCTGTTGGAGGGGACAGGAGCAGCAAGCCATGAGCATGCCTATGCCACCAGGGTTATTTTTAATTGGGTGGGTGAATGGATCAGGACTACTGGGCCACCAGGGATTTGGTTTCTGTTGGGGACTCCCAATGCCATCAAAATACTGTAGGGGGCACGCGCAAGACGTTTAAACCACCTCAGACCCAGTCATAGAGATATTGGCGCTTCGGCTGGTTATGTAATTCCTCTATGTATTTCTCTGCTTCGGACACAGACAATATTAGCAAGCCATTTTAATAGGCGCAACTCATTTGCCTATAAATACACTTGGTGTTACTGTGTTCACTTGCTTTTCATTTGCCGTTTATGCACGTCAGTCTCTTTTCTACATTTGGCCTGTTGGAACTTGTGCTTATAAGTTGTGTTATTTTCACGCAAAGGGAGCATTGATCTTTCTGCATTGACCCTTTAGAGCTGGCCCTGGGTCAGTCTAGACAGTAAATTTTATAGTTCAAGGACTGCAAGAGGAATGGAATGAGAAGGCGCTAAACCTATA
Source organism: Ichthyophis bannanicus (assembly GCA_033557465.1). Lineage (NCBI taxonomy): Eukaryota > Metazoa > Chordata > Amphibia > Gymnophiona > Ichthyophiidae > Ichthyophis > Ichthyophis bannanicus. The sequence continues at coordinate 227,893,057 of CM066036.1, forward strand.
AAAAGAATGTAGGGAATCATGTGCAAACAACATTCAAGTCCTAGTTATTGTGACATTGAAGAAACTTAGATGTAAGTAAACCAATAGCTTCATGCTGTTTACTAAAACAGCACACAAAGAGGGGACTACGTGATGTGGTGAGCTTGGGTGGACGCATCCCACTTGAGCTCCGGACTTCCCAGCTCCTTACCGGCAGATTTTTGCCTTCTTTGTGAGGCGCAATAGCACTCTTACAATTCCCCCAAGTGCTGAAGATACGAGGGGCTTACTTGTGAAGGCCAGAGAAGAATGGCATCAGCGGTGAAAGCTGGGAGGCGAGACAAGGACCGAGGCACGGGGCACCAGAAAATGGCGAACTCGCCTTGTACGACAACTTCAGCGGTCTCAGTGGAGGAGATTTCAGTGGCGGTTTCGGGCACGCTCTCCATGCAGTTTGAATCACTGCGAAATAAACTCAATGTCTTGCAGAACTCAGTTGATGTGTTCGGCGCCCGCATGCAGGAGGCGGAGGCCCGAATCACGCACATGGAGGAGGAAGTGGAAAAGCTAACGCAGGAGCTAGAACAAGTACAGGCCACCCTGAGAGCCCAAGAAAACAAGTTGGGTGATCTTGAGAACCGTTCGAGACGCAACAATCTCAGGTTTCTGGGTATCTCTGACTCGATCATGGATAAAGACCTGAGACATTATATAGAAACTTTATCTGCCTCACTGGTGGTGGAGGAGGAAGGAGAGAAGGCGCAGGTTATTATTGAAAGGGCCCACAGAGAAGGCCCCAAGAAATCGAGGGACCCAAGACCCAGGGTGGTCCTGGCAAAGTTCTTACAGTTTACGCAGAAGGAAGCAGTCCTGCGGGAGGCCCGGAGACGCGGAGTTATTGAAGCGGACAATATGAAAATCAGAATTGCGCAGGATTACTCCGCAGCACTACGTCAGCGCCGCAGGGCTTATGCACCTTTATGCCAGAAATTTATAACTGCTAACATCAAGTTTACTGTGCAGTACCCTGCGCGCCTGCATGTTGTGCATGAGGGAAAGCATCAGGTTTTTGGCTCAGCAGAAGAGGCTTTGGTATACGTGGAACAGCTAGAGAGACAAGCTACCGTCCCGGTGACAGAGCAACCAAGAACACCGCAAGTGGGGTATGAGATGCCCGAGGACTGAGCGAGTGAAGGAGGCCTTGAGCTCCAAAAAAACCCCCAAAAAGCTTGCTGTATCATAATTATCTAAGAGTGTCTATTAGCCCATGGAGGGAAAAAACAGATGTGAGACTATGGGGTCCTCTTTTAGAGGGCAGCTTTGTTCAAGCACACAGTAATGTTACAACAACCAGTTTGTTATTTATGTGATTGGGGCACCAAGTAGTGCGGTTTATGCCCTGTTATGTTTGTCACTGGAAGTTAATAGGAGGTGAGGGGGAGGAAACTTGAGGGGGGAGCGGGGGGAGTCCGGACACATCTAGCGTGGCTGGGTAGAAGAGGAGCGCTAATGTGCTGGGAGGAGGACAGGAGGGGGAAGGGAGAAGAGGGTAGAGTATGGAAGGGTGCAGGGGAACAGAGGGGGGGGGGAAGGAAGGGGAGGTTCAGCGGAAAGGTGCAAGGGGAAGGGGGAGTTTCAGGGACCAGGGGGGGGAATCGCAATCTAGAAATCCGAGAGGGACAACTTGAAAGACTAAGGGGAGAAAATAAGAGGAAGATCCAGGCTGGGAGGGCTTCCTCTACGAAAGTAAAGTTAGTACTGAGGATAGGACCTGACACTGCCTTGACACCCTGAAGATAATTTCATGGAAGGTTTGTGGATTGGGAAGCCCAGTGAAGCAATATAAAATTTTGAAAGCTCTAGCCAGACAGCAGTGTGATATTGCGCTGCTGCAAGAAACCCACCAGACTGCTGAGGAGCACAGCAAACTTTGCAGGGATTGGGTGGGCCAGGTATGGGGAGCGCTGGCGATGGGTAAAAAAGGTGGTGCGGCCATTTTACTCCACAAGCGGGTGCGATTTGTAATGGAACGAGAAGTTGCTGACCCAAATGGGAGATTTGTGCTGTTGCAAGGAGAGTTAGAGGATAGGGAGGTAATATTGGGAGATTTGTACAGCCCCAGTATGTTAGATCAGGATCTATATAATCGTTTAGCAGCAAAAGTGGAACAACTACCAGAAGTCCCGCTGATACTGGGCGGAGATTTCAATGGGGTATTTGAAGTGGACATGGACACCTCCAGAGGGACTGGAACACGGGATAGAAATCAAACGGCTCAGGTGCTGCAAAAATTTCGAGCCAGGTTGGGTCTGATGGACCCATGGAGATTACTGCACCCTTCAGAAAAGGATTTTACTCATCAATCCAGGGCGCATGGCACTAGTGCACGGATTGACTATCTTTTGATATCAGAGAGCCTCTTTGCCCATACTGGCGAGGCACAAATCGGCCAATAGAGATTTCGGATCATGCTCTGATCTGGTTAGATTTGCAGTGGGGGGGAGGAACTAGATATACCCGCATATGGCGGTTTCCCTTGGAACTGTATAAAGATACTCAGTTCCTCCAGTACCTCCGCCAACGCTGGCAGGAATTTGAGGCAAATCACCAATGCCATCAGGAAGATCCGGAATTGGTTTGGGAAACCGCCAAAGTGGTGTTGAGGGGTGATATACTTGGATTTGCGGCAAGGAAGCAGAGATTGATAGCAGAGCAAATTATCAGGTTGGAACAGCAGGTAGCTCAGGCGAGACGTCTTAGTGGGCACTTTCCTACAGCACAGAATAAGAAGAAACTGGGGGAAACCCAAGTGGCTCTGAATGAGTTGATACATCAGAGAGCCAAGAAGTCGCTATTGTACTACCGATATAAGTTATACTGTTATGGAGATAAGCCGGGTAAATTATTGGGACGCTGCTTGAAGGGTCAAAGAGGTGCAAAACTAGTGGCGGCAATTCGGGATGAACAGGGAAAACTCCAAAAAGACAGGGTAGCAATAGCCAAAGTATTTAAGGGTTTCTTTCAAAAGTTATACACAGCAGAGGTGGCATCCCCCACTAGAATGGTGAAGTATCTGAAGGAACTAGATCTGCCCAGAGTGCGTGTGGAACAATGTGCCCAACTGGGACGGCCGGTAACAGTACAGGAGGTGCAGCAAGCCATCTTGAAGGCTAGTTGTTATAAGACACTGGGCTCAGATGGGTTCGGGGCCGAATTTTATAAACTATTGTCAGATGTGTTAGGTCCTCTATTGGTGACTATGTATTGTCAAAGAACGGAGAGAGGTACTTTTCAATGGGGGAGTAATCAGGCGCATATCACATTAATACCTAAGCCAGGCAAGGACCCGATCCAGGCGGCCTCGTATAGGCCTATATCTCTATTGAATTTTGATTTGAAAATGCTGGCAAAGATATTGGCGAACCACCTAGCGGGCGTGCTGGGGGAATTGGTGCATGAATCCCAAGTAGGCTTTGTTAGGGGACGGTATGCAGTGCGTAATTTGCGCAAGATATTGGCCTCTCTGGAGTGGGTGCAGGATCAGCACTTGCAGTCACTACTGGTGAGTTTCAATGCGGAAAAAGCATTCGACCGGGTTAACTGGCAGTACCTGCAATATTTGTTGCCACTTTATGGATTGGGGCCTTCATTTTGTAAAATGGTGAAGAGTCTCTATGTAAATCCGACGGTAAGGGTGCTCTGTAATGGGGTTTTATCAGAGGCATTTTCCCTGAATAAAGGTACAAGACAAGGGTGTCCCCTGTCTCCGCTTTTGTTTGTTTTATCTTTGGATCCTCTAATCCGTAGAATAGAACAAGATAGAAAGATACACGGAGTGTGTATGGGCTCACAGGGTTTTAAGTTATCGGCTTTTGCGGGTGATCTATTAGTTCACCTGCTTGCCCCTAGGGAGTCTTTACCTAGGCTAATGGCGGAATTTATGTCTTTTGGTAGATTTGCAGGCCTACGTATTAATGAAGATAAGTCAGAGGCGTTAGATGTCTCGGGGCAACTCCATAGACGATGGGGGGGGGGGGGGGACTTCCCGCTGAAATGGACGGCAAATAAGTTTGTCTATTTGGGCATAGTATTGACGAGATGGCCGTAAGAGCTATATGCTTGTAACTTCGATAAAATTATTTCTCACTTGCGGATTCAGTTGAAAGCATGGAATCCTCTTCCGTTGTCCTTATTGGGGAGAGTGGCAGCGGTGAAGATGGTGGTTTTGCTACGAATTCTATATTGGATGCAGACCCTCCCTGTGTGGCTGTTGTGGCAGGATTTGCATAGCCTTGAACAGGAAATACAGGGGTTTTTGTGGAAAGGGGCTAGAGCTCGTATTCCAATGAACCGTTTGATTGGAAAATGGAGTAAAGGTGGAATCGGGTTTCCAGATCTCTGGCTTTATGTGATGGCTTGTCAGGCATGGCATATTGGAGACTGGTTAGGTGGAACAGAAATCTATACGTCTAAGGTGTTGGAAGAGGCCCTGGTAGCCCCCCACACGGTACTAGCAGTATTACATATGGAGAGCGCTCGGCTGCCGAGTACAATTAAGCGGAGCGGCATGTTGAGTTCTATGCGACGCACATGGAGACAATTAAATGGATATTGGAAATGAAATTGGAAGGTATCGAGCTGGATACCAATACAAGGTAATGCGAGCTTTACCCCAGGATCAGAGACAAGTGTGTTCCGAGCCTGGAACAAGAAGGGAATTCGGAATCTAGGACATGTAGTTGATCCTTCAGGTAAATGCAAACCGTTCTCATTGCTGTGCGGGGAGTATGAGTTGCAAGCTAACCAATATTTTGCCTACATGCAGCTCTCTCATTATGTGGCTGCGTTGTCGGCAGAGGAGCTCAGCGTAGAAAGATCGGCACAGATTTTAGAATTCTTTGAACTTGGGGGAGATAGTCCCCTGTCGATAGCCGGGCTGAAAGCAAGGCTTGAATGTTATGGAGTTGAGGCAGAGTATGGGAGAGTTGAGACGGCTTGGGCCCTAGACCTGCGACGAGAGGTGCCACCCAGTTCTATTAAGGCTGCTCTGGGGTGGATCATAGAGTTGACGGAGGGAGCGCGATGGAGGGAAATACAATTTAAGTGTATAACTCAAGTGCATTTCTCGCCCAGAAGAGCATTGCGCAGTCACATTACTCAAGACGGTAGCTGCCCTAGATGCTCAGAGCCCTTGGCTAATTTAATGCACATGTGGTGGGAGTGTAAACTCATTCGCCCATACTGGACTCGGATCAGTAACTTTATAGCTGGGATGATAGAGCAGAGGATCCCCTGGACTGGTTCTCTCGTGGTCCTGGATCAGCTGAGCCAAACCTATCCTAAGGGGAGATGGGAGCGTCTATTGGTGCTGAAGGCATGTCTGGTGGGTAAAGGCCCGATACTTCATAGATGGCGAGATCAGATCCCACCGATGTTTTGGGAGTGGCGCAATAGTTTCCATCAGCTGATGCTGGTAGAACGATGGAGGGCAAGGGGCAGTGTGCAGAGGTGGTCCTTTTTCTTGTTGACTTGGGAACCATACATTCAGAATCTGGGACCATATTGTAGGAACAAAATTGTAAATGTGGGATATTAGCTATGGAAGGGGAAGCGAGGAGATACGGGTAAAAGATGGTGAGGGGGGAGAGATCTGGAAGTGCTTAGGGTGCTTGCAGAGTAAGGATGGGATTTGTGATTGCGATGGGGAGGGAGGGAGGGAGGGGGAGATAAAAAAAATGTTCTATAATGTTATAATACCGCTGTACAGGAAGTATGCCTCGAGACGGGGATAAGAGTGTACCTCGCTCAGAGGCTTGTTGTTTGACTTTCTTTGCTGTTACGTATTGGTATTTATTAAATAAAGTATTTAAAAAAAACAGCACACAAATTACTACAGTTGTACAAAAGAACAGTGCACACATTGCTAGTCAGGTTTTCAGGATTATTGCAATGAATATAGATGGCATTGGAGACCCATTATATGCAAATCTATCTCATGCATATTCATTGTAATAGTCTTGAAAACTACACTGGCTCTGTGTACAACCAGCACAGGAAAATTCTGGATAATTGTTCTCTGGGAATAAATAGACAGGAACCTCCCAATGCAAATTTTGTCTCTCTCCTGGCCTGCAAATGTACACGTTTTAATGGTGAAAAAAAATTACTCATGAATGTGGAAAGATGTTTTTCCAAGGGGCATAGATCACAGGTACTGCCTTTCTTTCTGCAATGTCCTGGAAGCAAAAAGGTGGGGACTGGATTCTGAGTCATAGCACAGGTGTGTGCTGGATGTTTCAGATACGGAAGGTGGAAGGCAGGGGAATGTAATGCAGTAGAAATCTGCATTCTTGCAGCCTTTGCTGTATGCTTCATCATTCTCCTGCCTATCTTTATCTTTATTGTGACATTTGATATACCGCCTATGCCGAGGCACTCTTTTTTTAGCTTTCTAGAAGCCCAGTGATGATATCAGTACCCTTTCTGTACTTGCGCACTGTGCACCCACACCACTCAAACAGCCTTTGGTATGGCCCTGGCAGCCATAGAAGTAGCAACCATGGCAGTCACAACCAGATCTTAATTGGAGTGAGCTGCATTTCCCATAAGGATCCCTATTAACAACAATCTTTTTGGTCCAAGGGTAGACAGATTTGGGATGGAGGGGAGAGAGAAGGGTAGAGAATAGAGGGGGACCCCCTCCACACTCTTCAGACAAGCCCCCTCAACTCATTCACACCTCCTGATGCAACCCTTGAACCAAACAGTGTGCATATCCCTGGTCTAGCAGATGAGAGCAGTAAGCACAATTGAGAAGAAGCACTGCTAGAAATATGAGGAGTCACTGCCGCTCTCCATGAGTCTACACCACTGTCATGTAGTCAACAGTACAGCAAGTCATCCATACCATCAATCAGCAACTCAGATGCAATGCACATATATCTCCAGCTCATCAACTGGAGGTAGCAGATAGAAATGGCCTTTTATAATAGTTATAAAAAGAGAGTTCTGCAAACGCACATTCTGCATCCACAGAAAAACCCATAATAATGAATGAAAAACATAACTATAATGCTTCATCTTACTACTTACCACATTAAAAAAGCACTGAAATTCCAGTGATACCTCAGCAATAGTAACACAAATTCTCTCCACTACCAGGAAAGAACCCTGTAATAAGTATACTTGCCATCTCCATTGCAAACCTGTCATTCAAAAATAGCACTATGTCCCAAGACTCAAACATTAAAATCTCTACCTATAAAAATGCAACACTATAAATATTACAGCATACCCTAGAACAACAGTAAACACCTCCTATTGGGAGTTGCAGATTGGCAACTAACTGGACTGCTACAGATGCGTACATTAAAACTATATTCTAACAGAACACTTTACCTCTATCTTCCGAAAAGCAAAATACAAACAATGTACCATTCTCAAAATTGAGAGAGAAAATAAAATGCTTTCCTAAGAAGAAGCAGCAGCAAGCAAAACTCTAATCCTAGGGGAAAGGGTAACAACAGCAACTGTAAAAGCAAAATATGTTGTAAGATCATTTATTTTAAATTATGAATGTTGAGTAAACTTCGGAAGTTGATGCCTGTTGATCATCTCAGGACAATCTTGTAAGCATTGGTACTGTCAGAAATTGACTATTATAATTCATTGTACGTGGTTCTTTCTAATTGAATTATCCTAGCATTATCAAAAGTCCAGAATTCAGCAACTCATTCTCAGAACATATATCCCCAATTTTGTGTGTGTTGCACTGGCTTGCAGTAGCTTGGATAATAAAGTTTAAAGTATTAACTTTGATACATAAGGCAATGAGTGGTTCAGCTCCCATTTATATTAATGCAATAATACGGATTTACGGTATAAACCTATATGTGCAGTAAGATCAATGGGCAGTCCACAATTTGATGTTCCACTTGAGCGGGTACAGAAACAGATTATTTTCAATAGCTGGATCAATAGAATGGAATACACTTTCAGTGCCACTTCGATTAATGGTCAATACCACTGATTTTCGGAAGCAATTACAGGCATTTTACTTTCATCAGGCTTTTTATTGGCGTTATTATGCTTAATGTATGTCTATGTTGTATATGTATATGTTGAATGTATATGTTGCCCCTCACTTGGTTTGCAGCAGGTCCTGCTGTGAGGACTTGTGTGCATCAATGATGCTGAGAGCTCCCAAGATGGATAGGTCTCAGCTGAGGTGACCGACTAAGACAAACCACCCATCTGGACAGCAGCAGAATGAGATGGTGTTGGCAGCGGAGGTTCACATATCTGTCACAATGGGAACAGCACTAACATTGCCTGCATGTAAGAAAGGCCTGGCAATCTACTTCCATATCTTGCCATGAAAATCCAAGGGATAGTCACAACAAATCAAATTGCTCTATAATACTGGAAGATGAGACCCTCGGGTTAGAAGGCACTCAACTGGCTACTGGGGATGAGCTGAAGACTTTTCAGAGTAAAGCCAACATTTATGATGTGGTTGGAACAAAGCCCTCAGGACATCTGACTGCTGATATAGCTGTGCATGAAATGAGAGTCAGAAGCAGCAAAGATGTCTTACATTATAGGGCATAGAACGTATGAAGCATAAATCAAGGGAAGTTGAAGGTGGTCAAGAATGAAATGGAACGTGTACAACTTGATCTGTTGTGTGTCAGTGAATTGAAGTGGACTGGCATTGGGCACTTTGAATCTGATGATCACATGGTATACTATGTTGAAAATGAAAGACAAAGAAGAAATGGTGTTGTATTTGTAATTAAGAAGAAGCTTGCAAGAACAGTAATGAAATACAGTGCAGTCAGCAAATGCTTAATTTCCATTCATCTATGAGGAATGCCCATCAACACAACTATTATTCAATTATATGCCCCAACAAGAGCTGCAGAAGAGGATGAAGTTGATGAGTTCTATGAACAAGTACAAGCTGAAATTGACAGAACATGCAAACTGGATATCCTGATAGTCATGGATGACTGGAATGCAAAAGTTGGCAACAAAGAAGAAGGGAAAGTGGTTGGAAAATATGGACTTAGCAACAGAAATGAAGCTGGAGAAAGACTGATAGAATTCTGCAAGACCAACGATGTATTCACCTCTATCACCTTCTTTCAGCAATACAAGCGGTGACTATACACACGGACTTCACCCAATGGATTGTATAAAAATAAAATTAACTGCAGCCATGGAAGTCAACAATGGAAGAGCTCGATAACATCAACAAACATAAAACCTAGAGCAGACTGTGGTACAGATCACCAACTACAGTACTGGTATGCAAACTCAAGCAAAAGAGCCAATCACTCATGAATGTAGCAAAATATGACCTTGAGAATCTACCACTGGAATTAAGACTGCCTGCAAAATCGATTTTCTGTTTTCGTTACAAATGACAGAGCACCAGAAGAGTTATGGGACGACATCAAGAAAGCTGTGCTCGAAGAAAGTGAGAAGTCTCTACAAAAGGTGAAAAAGCAAAATCGGCCAAACTGGATGAATGAAGAAATTCTGAAAATTGCCCAGAAATCCAGAGAAGCTAAAGCTAGAGGAGAAAGAGAGGCAATCACAGAACTTAATAGAGATTTCCAACATGCAGCAAGATGGGACAAGGAGAACTACTACAATGACACATGCAAGGAAATAGAATCAGAAACTATTAGAGTAAGAACAAGATCAGCTTTCCTAAAGTTATGAGCGTTAAAGAGAAAATTCCATCTTTGAAATGGAATACTACAAGATGCTCAAGATTCAATGTTGAATGATGCTGAGAAGATCAAGAAAAGGTGGAAAGTATAGTCATTTTACCATAAAGATCAAATGGACTAACTGCCATTTCAATTTGTATCTTATGATTAGTAACCATTAATGATGAAAGAAGAAGTCAAAGCAACACTGAGAGCATCATCAAAGAACAAAGCACTGGTCATTGATGGCATTCCCACTGAAGTATTACAGAAATTGAATGTGGCTATTACCATACTTACAAGGCTCTGACAGGAAATTGGGAAGACCGCATCATAGCTGACTGACTGGAAAAGATCTGTGTTTATACCAATACTGAAGAAAGGTAAATTGACTGATTGTAGAAATTATTGTACAATTGCTCTTATCCCACATTCCAGCAAGATTCTACGTAAGATCATTCAACAGAGACTACAACTATACCTAGAACGAGAACTGCCTGAAGTTCAAGTAGGGTTCAGGAATATGCAAGGAATGAGAGACATCATCTCGGATGTGTCCTTGAAAGGACAAAAGAATACTAAAAGGATACCTATATGTGTTTTATTGACTACAGCAAGGCTTTTGACTGTGTAAACCTTAGCAATGCCGTCATAAACATGGAAACATGTTCCACATATATCAAAAGGTTGCTATGATCAATGTCAGATAACAGATCCTACATTAAACACAATTTGTTAACAGAGATTCATCATAGCAACCTTTTGATATATGTGGAGTGTGTTTCACATTATGTTACTAACAGTGTTTACCACCCCGGAGAGTGACCCCAACGGTATTGAGTACCATAGCAATGCCTGCATTGTGCCCAGGACTGGTGTGGCAGCCAGGGCTGCCAACCATCTCTCTCTTTTCACAATGCTGACATAGGTGTGGGAGTGTGTGTATGTCTATCCAGTGTTTTGTGGCTGCCTACAGCTTACTGAGCCCACAATGCTTGCACTGTCTCCAGTGTTAGCCTGTCAATGTGCATAATGAGGAGCAAGGTATTGTGGGTATGGCCCAGACACAGCGGTCTGGGCAGGATGCATCTGCACAGGGCAATGGCTGGGACATTGTAGTCCTCGGCCACCACCTGCACGGACAGGGTGGCCACAGCATGTCATGCTGGGAGGTCACTCTCACCCTGACTGAGCAGAATTTCCAATTCTGGTCCTGGAGGGCCACAAACCAGTCAGGTTTTCAGGATGTCTCTAATGAATATGCATGAGATAACATTTGAATGCAATAGGGGTGATGTATGGTGTACACCATGAGTAACTCTGGGCCACATTAAGATGCATGCGTATACCAGAACATCTGATAGTCCTCTTGCACAAAGCCTTATATGATATGGCTCCAACTACACTATGTAACCTAATACGCAAAGAACCATCTAAGCCTACACACAGAAAAGGACAATTAAACAAACTAAAGATTCCAAAAGATTACACAAAAGCTCATAAATCAACAAACAATAGAGCCTTTTCTCACATAGCCCCAACTATCTGGAATTCCGTCCCAGAGGAGCTACGAAAACTAACTGAGATCATGGAACTCCGTAAAAAACTGAAAACTTATTTATTCACCAAACACTACAACAAATTACTTCTATCAATGCCTTTCACCCGCTTTAGACAAAGGCTTAACAGGTACCTGACTGTTTCAAATAAAAACCCTTTCACTCAAACAGATAGCACACTTAGTCGAATTCCTTTGATGATCCAATCTCTTATGCCCTATCACTTCCATATATATATATATATATATATATATATATGTATATAGTTTATTCTGTTCCGTATTGTCTCACATTGTTTAGACAATACATTGTTTAGTTAATTACTTCATTTCAATACATATGCTGTTTTGTTATTCATTATACTTATAATATGACATTCCTTGTAAAACAAACTTGCTTTGTTAACTGTTGTTCACTGTAAACCGCAACTGAACTCTGGAAGATGTGGTATATAAATGTGTGTAAATAAATAAATAAATAAATAAAAACAACCTTTACATTAATCAAGAAGGAACAGTTTGAACAGAACAAGGAGAAACAGAATGATTTAAAATCAGCAAAGGTGTATAACAAGACTGCATTCTTTCCCCCTACCTGTTTAATTTATATGCAGAACAAATCATCAGAGAAGCAGGACTGTTTGAAGTCAATTGAGGTGTGAAGATTGATGGAAGACTCATCAACAACATTCACTATGCTTATGATACCACAATACTGGCTTAAAATGAAGATGATCTGAAACATTTGCTTCTCAAGATCAAAATACATAGTCTTAAAATGGGCCTGCATCTTAACATAAAGAAGACAAAGATCCTGACAACTGACAAAATCAATACATTCATCATTGATAGAGAAACAATTGAAATAGTTGATAACTTTAACCTGCTTGGATCAATCAATAAAGAAATGACATGCAGTCAAGAAGTTGACACATTGCTCTTGGCAGAATGGCTATGAAGGATCTAGACAAGATTCTCAAGAGCAGAGATGTATCTCTCAATACAAAGATTTGACTTGTCCAAGCTACGGTATCTTCAATGACATCATATGGATGCTTTCTTTAGAAGATCAGATGATAAGATTTCAACTTTCATAATTTGGACACATCATGCGAAGAGAGAGAGATCATTAGAGAAAGACATCATGCTTGGCAAAGTTGAAGGTCAACGCAAAAGAGGAAAGCCAGAATGAGGTGGATTGATACTACAACAGCAGCTGTAGATGCCTCTGTATCAACAATGGGTTGCCTGACTGAAGACTGAACATAGTTTAGAGTAAGTATTCACAAGGCTGCCATGGGTCGACATCGATTCAACAACATATATATCTGTTGTTTGATATTTTGGCATGATGTGTGGATTATGAATGTAATTTTCTAACTCACTTAGAATTTGGGATAGGCGTGATTTAAATCTTTTAAATACATAATTAAGAAATAACCAGAGCATATACAATAGAGACCAAACTCAGAATCCTAGAATTGCCATTTCTGTACTTTGTAATTTGAAGCTATTACTAGTGTAATATTTGTATTAATTATTTGATTTTTCAACTATTTTAACCATTTTGAAGGTAATTTTATAACTGCATGCAAAAGTATAAATTGCAGGGTTTCCCATATATAGACATTGCTGGATTTTAATTTGTACATACTTCTGCTTTGAAAATTACTCAAAGAAAACTATGCACATACCTTTACACCTGTTCTTTGAGATGTACAATTTGCTTGGATTAATTTACATGCATACATTTAATTTTTAAAAGTTTACATGGAAGTAAAACCTTTATACTATGGAATGCCTCTGCTTGCTGTGTATAAACATACATGTGTATTTAACTCATATGTCAGGTGGGCAACTTTTAAAAGTCTATTTCCAGGGGTAAAGTACTCTTTTATCTGTGGAAATAGCTTTGCAAATTGTGCTCTCCATGTATTGCTTTAAAGACACATAGAAATTGTGATGCCCAATTAAGTTTCCTGAATCAGAATATGAGACTGAGATTCATTGTATCCTGCCTCAAGGTCAGAAATATAATGCCAACCAGCCCCAGAACCTGGAATTTATTCTTGTTACTTTCCTTTCAGTTTTGCCATTTTAGGCCATGTTTGCTAATGCTTAGCACATGCTAGGTGCGTTAGCAGTTGCGCGTGTTATGTGCCAGCATAGCTTATTTTATTCCTATTGCTGCAGCTGCACTACTACTACTACTACTATTCAGCACTTATAAAGCACCACACATGCAGCGCTGCACAGCTAACCTACAAGAGGTAGCCAACATACAAGAGACAGTCCCTGCCCATCAGACTCATGCTCATCGGAGCTTACAATCTAGTTAAAACAGTACAGAGCATTACTCAGTTCTGCACAAGGTACGGTGTGGTACAGTCTGGTCTATAGTTTGGTCATAAACGTTGACGGGGGTTAGGGTAAGATGAGGATGCAGTCAGGATCTGAATGCAATGGTGAAGAGGTGGGTCGTCAACTGGATTTGAAGAGGGCCAGGGAGGATGCCTGGCACACAGACGCAGGTAGACTGTTCCAGGTGTATGGTGCAGCAAGGTGAAAGAAGCGCAGTCGGGAGTTCGCGGTGCGGGTGAAAGGCATTGATAGAAGTAATTTGTTAGCGGAGCGCAAATTTCAAGAGGGAACGTAGGGAGAGATAAGAGATAAGAGGTATTGAGGGGCCATAGAGTGAATGCATTTATAGGTCAGTAGGAGAAGCTTGAATTGGATGCGGAATTGGAAAGGGAGCCAGTGAAGTAACTTGAGAAGAGGAGTAATGTGGGCATGGTGAGGCTGACAGAAGATTAGTCGAGCAGCGTGATTTTGTATGGATTGAAGGGGAAGGAGATGGCTCACGGGGAGACCAGCGAGGAGTAGGTTGCAGTAACCGAGACGAGAGGAGATCAAGGAGTGCATAAGCATTTTCGTAGTGTGTTCAGAGAGAAAGGGGCGGATTTTGCTGATGTTGTAGAGAAAGAAGAAGCAGGTCTTAGCTACAAGCTGGATATGAGCGGAGAAGGAGAGAAAGGTGTCAAAGATAACCCCTAGATTGCGGGCAGAGGGAACAGGAAGGATAGTAGATCCATCCACATGGACTGAAAGAGGGGGAAGTGGGGGGGGGAGGAGTTGGGTGGAAAGACAAGGAGTTCAGTCTTGGCCATGTTCAGTTTCAATCGGCGATGAGACATCCAGGCAGCGATGTCCGAAAGACAGGCAGAGATCTTGGACTGGGTTGCCGGAGAAATATCAGGTGTAGAGAGGTAGATCTGGAAGTCATTGGCATAGAGATGGTACTGAAAGCCATTGAAGGAGATAAGCATGCTGTGGCCTTGGGTATAGAGAGAGAAGAGGAGGGGGCTCAAGACAGATCCCTGGGGTACACCTACATGGAGCAGGGTAGGGGAGGAGGAGAAGCCGCCAGAGCATACACCGAATGAGCGATGGGAGAGGTAGGAGGAGAACCAGGATAGTATGGCGTCCTTGAAGCCAAGTGAGGAGAGGGTGGTGAGGAGAAGGTTGTGGTCAATGGTGTCAAAGGCAGCAGAAAGGTCAAGAAGGATGAGGATAGAATAGAGGCCCTTAGATTTAGCCAGGAACAGGTCATTGGTGACTTTTGTGAGTGCCGTTTCAGTGGAGTGTAAGGGACGGAAGCCGGATTGTAGTGGATCCAGGAGGTCCTGGGAGGTGAGGAAGTCAAGGCAGTGATGGTGGACTGCTCGTTCTAATAGTTTGGATATGAAGGGAAGGAGGGAGATGGGTTGATAGTTAGAAGGGCACGTGGGATCAAGTGAGGGTTTCTTGAGGAGGGGTGCAACAACAGCATGTTTGAAGTCAACGGGGACAGTTGCAGTGGAGAGTGAAAGGTTGAGGATATGAGGGATGGAGGGGACAATGGTGAGGGAGATGGAACGTAGGAGATGGGTGGGGATAGGGTCTGATGAACAGGTGATGGGTTTGCAGGAGGAAAGGAGGAGTGCAATTTCTTCTTCAGAGATCGGAGGGAAGGAGGAGAGGGTGGCAGGGGGAGTATGGATGGGGGAGAAGAATTGGGGAGGAGGGGAGGTAGGTAAAGGGGTAGGGAATTGGAGGGTAATCTTGTGGATTTTGTCGTGGAAGTAGTCGGCTAGGGTTTGGGCAGAAAGGGAGGGTGGGATCGGGGGCGGGGGGACCTTAAGGAGAGAATTGAGGGTATTAAAGAGACGGCGAGGATCAGAGGCAAGGGAGTTGGTCATATGGATGTAGTAATCTTGTTTGGCAAGTGCTAAGGCTGACTGGAATGAGCCAAGCATGAATTTGAAGTGTAGAAGGTCTTCTGGGGAGCGGGATTTGGACCAAGCTCATTCAGCAGAACGGGTGCAGATGCGTAGGTAATGGATTGTGGGTGAAAGCCAGGGTTGGGGAGTAGATCGTTTGACAGGACGTGGGGTGGGAGGGGCAAGAGTGTCAAGGGCTAAGGATAGTGTAGCATTGTATGAAGATAATGCCAGGTCGACAGACTTGGAGAATAAAATGGAGGAGAGAGATGGAGAAATGGTGGAGGAGAGAGTCAGCGGATCAATATTATGAAGGTTTCTAAATAGGTCAGAGGAGACAGGACGAGGTTGGGACGGCGGAAGCTGAAGAGTAAATGTTAAGAGGTGATGGTCAGATGAGGGAAGGATTGATTTGCAGAAGTTTGAGGGAGAGGAATTGAAGAAGAGTATTAGGTCAAGGCAGTGGCCGTGTAGATGTGTGGGGGCAGTAGAACAACGTTGGAGGTCGAACGAGGAGGTAAGAGCGAGGAACTTTGAGGCATGGGGATCAGAGGGGTTGTCAATGTGAATGTTGAAATCGTCAAGAATAAGTGTGGGGGAGGAGGGATCCATAAAGGCAGAAAGCCAGGAGTCAAAGTCGGTGAGGAAGGTTGATATGGATTTGTCGGGTGGGCGATAAATCAGCTACTCGAAGGGGAAGTGGTGTGAGGAGGTGAATGGAGTGAACTTCGAAGGAGAGGGGGGGTGTGATTGGGGTGGCAGGAAGGGTTGGAATTAGCAGGAGGGAGAGAGTAGGATGCCAACGCCACCACCGCGACCAGTAGATCGAGGTGTATGGGAGAACTGGTAGCCCCCATAGCAGAGAGAGGCAATGGATGCGTGTTGTCTGGGGGGAGCCAGGTTTCGGTCAAGGCAAGAAGGTGTAGGGCATTAGAGATAAAAAGATTGTGAATCAAAGGTTTTTTTTAAAATGACTGAGCATGCGTTCCATAGGGCGCATGAAAACGGGAGAGTGGAGGGGGGAGGAGAGGGATATGGATAAGGTTAGATAAGTTATGTGTGGATTTCTTATCAGAGTAGTGTGGGGGTCTATGTCTAGGGTAATACCGAGATTTAGAGGGAGCAGGGTGTGGGTGGGTATGTCTGGGTGTGTATGCTCTCCAAGAGGGACATGAGGGAGGGGAAATGAGGGGTAAGTTGCACACACTAATGTCTGTTAGCATGCACTAAGTGTGAGATCATGGCCCTTTAATTATTAGTAGTAATATAGTAATATAGTACATAGTAACGTAGTAAATGATGGCAGATAAAGACCAGTATGGTCCATCTAGTCTGCCCAGTAAGATGGCAGGAGTAGGTGCACCTGCCACTTTGTGCCAGCCACCCCTCCCCATGTCTTTGTTTAGGGGTGCACCTACCACTCTGTGCAGGCCACCCCTCCCCATGTCTTTGTTTAGGGGTGAACCTGCCGCTCTGTGTAGGACACCCCTATTTGTTGAGAAATTAGATGGTTCCGTTTATTTTGATTTTATCCTGTTGCTGTAAAGGGACCCACTGTGTCTGTCCCATGCTATTTTGAACTCCGTCACTGTGTTTGCCCCCACCACTTCCATCGGGACGGCATTCTAAGCATCCACCACCCTTTCAGTGAAAAAGTATTTCCTGACATTTCCTTTCAATTTACCACCTTGCAGCTTCATATTATGCCCTCTAGTATTACAGCTTCCCCATCTTTGGAAGAGGTTTGTTTGTTCATTATTTCTCTTTAAGTATTTAAAGGTCTTAATCATATCACCCCTATCCTCCTCTCCTCCAAAGTGTACATATTTAGGTCTTCAAGTCTCTTCTCATAAGGCTTCTGACACAGGCTCCAAATCATTTTGGTCGCCTTCCTCTGAACAGTTTCCATTCTTTTTACATCCTTTGCAAGATATGGTCTCCAAAACTGAACACAGTATTCCAAATGAGGCCTCACCAGTGACCTATACAGTGGCATTAGTACCTCTTCCTTTCTGCTGGTAATTCCTCTTTGTATGCAGCCCAACATCCTCCTGGCTTTTGCCACCGCCTTGTTGCACTGTTTTGCTCCCTTGAGATCTACAGAAATAATCACACCAAGGTCTTTCTCCTGATCCGTGCACACCAACCTCTCGTCCCCTATCGCATACATTTCCCTTGGATTTCTGCTACCCAAGTGCATGACACTGCACTTCTTTGCATTAAATCTTAATTGCCAAGCATTAGACCATTCTTCCAGCTTTTGTAGATCTTTCTTCATGTTAACCAGAGGCTCTCAGTAGAACGGGGAGAGCAGCAGCAGCAGAAGCCATGATCGGAGAGTGTGGGCGGGGCCTTCTATTCATTACAACTGCCTGCCAATCATGTTCCCTGCACAACGGCTTTAAAACCGCCGCTCCAGAGGTGCGCCCGCGCCTGAGGGGCCTCTCCAGCGGGCCCTTAGGCGTGAGTCCATGGCGAATGATCCAACAGCTGTGAGTTGTAATTTTCCATTTCCTTCCCCTTGCCTCTTCTATTTCTTTGTCTATCACTGTGTCTCTTTTTCTGTCCTATCTTATTAATGGCGTTCTTTTCATATTTTCTGTAACATTAATATTGTATTGTAAACCGCTCTGATGCTTTGGCCTGAGCGGTATATCAAATGTAACAATAAACATAATAATAAACATAAACCACTCCCTCGGGGGAGTCCACTCAATTGCAAATTTTTGTGTCATCTGCAAAAAGACATACCTTTCCATTCAGTCTTTCAGCAATATCACTCACAAATGCATTGAACAGTGTCGGGCCCAGGACCGAACCCTGGGGCACCCTGCTAATCACCTTCCCCTCTTCCGAGTGAGCTCCATTTACCATCACCTTCTGTCGTCTGTCAGTCAACCAATTTCTGATCCAGTTTACCACCTTGGGGCCCATCCCCAAACTACTGAGTTTATTGATAAGCCTCCTATGAGGGGCAGTATCAAAGGCTTTGCTGAAATCCAGGTAGATGACATCCATCGCATGCCCCTGATCTAGTTCTCTGGTCACCCAGTCAAAGAACTCAATCAGATTTGTTTGGCAAGATCGTCCTTCAGTAAAACCATGTTGCCTTGGATCTTGCAACTTGTTGGTTTTGAGAAAGTCCACTGTTCGCTCTTTCAGGAGTGCCTCCATTACTTTTCCCGCCACCAAAGTAAGACTCACAGGCCTGTACTTTGACACTTCTTCCCTGTCACCACTTTTGTGTAGAGTTACCACATCAGCCATTCTCCAGTCCTGAGGAACTCCTCCTGTTTCCAAGGATCTGTTGAAAACATCCTTTAACGGCCCTGCAAGAACCTCTCTGAGCTCTTTCAGTATCCTGATATCTCTTTCAACTTATATGGCTTACTTGCTGTGGTTTGCATCCTGCTTGCTAAGCATACCCTTGCAAAATGATTTCAGCCACCACATAGCTGATATGTTTTCCCACATGTGCATTGCCAAGTATTTACATGTGTCAGATTTGGTTGCAGGTGAGTTATTATGCATATAGGAATAATGTCATAAGGCACGTCTAGATTTCCACGTTTGTTTATGCATGTAAATCATGATATTTTAGAGGTTTACATAAATAAATGGCTATTTAACACACATGAAGTGACAATTTAGAAAGAACATCCAAGTGTGATCTGGGATGCCCAGAGCAAAGCGAGTAGAAAAATGCCAGGGATGTCTATGTTTCAGCCCAATTTTAGAAACATAGATGCCTTTGACATGAATGCTTGTGCCGGGATCCATATAGACATCCCTGCTACGAAACCATGGGGTGGGATGTCCATCTCAAGCAAGGTTGCATATGTGGATGTCCTGCAGCATGGCAAAATGAAAACATGAGCTCCATTCCCAGTTAGTGTTCATTGACAAATTTTAAAATAAAGGGGATATGAGTGCACCAACTGCTCCACAACCTCCAGATGTTTGCCTGGCAAAATGAGTGTTTTTCAGATGCCTATTCATGCCTTGAACAGGTATAACATTTAATGCGGTCCAGGACATTTCTGAAAATGGGCGAGGATGTCCAAGTTCTTGGGAATGCCCTAGTCCATGCTTCCACCATACCCCCTTTTCCAAATTGGATGTCTTCGCACTGGGGATGTCTACAGACCCAGCTTCTGAAATGGCTGTGGGGACATCTGTGTGCATTGGGTGTCTCTGTGCCCGTTTTCGGATGTCCAAAGCATGAATGGGGTTTCTAAAATAACTCCCATAATGTAGTCAGTCGCTATACGCACATAGGACTAATGGCACATACTTTTGGTGTGGGCATGCACAGGGGCAGAGCTTGAAGGGAGTGCAAATTTACACACATAAGTTATAAAATATTATAATGTACATGTTTTCTTACAAAATCTAGATATGGGTATTTACACCAGGCTGGCATAAATATTCGCATCTAGATTAGTCACATGTATCTCACCATTTATACCCTATTTTATAAAATATGCACATACTTCACTTTATAAAATAGATGTGAAATACGTATGCTACAATGCATGTAAATCTAGCTAACAAATTACCCTTGCAAAAGTTAATATTCAGCTTCATGGAGAACCTATAATCTAAAACATCTAACTTAGACAATTTTCAAATCATGAGTGTATTCCTTGTACACCTTAGAGGAAAGGCGGGATAGAGATGATATGATTGAGATGTTTAAAGACCTCCATGGCATAAATGCACAGGAGGAGAGCCTCTTTCAATGGAAAGCAAGCTCTGCTTTGAGGGGACATGGGATGAGGGTGAAAGGGGATAGATTCAGGAGTGATATGCAAAATATTTCTTTACAGAAAGAGTAGTGTATCCGTGGAATAGTCTCCCAGTGGAGGTGGTAGAGATGTGGACAGTATCTGAATTCAAAGAAGCATGGGACAAACGCAGAGGATCTCTAAAGGAAAAAAGGGGACTGTGGTAGTGGTTGATATGGAAGGGCAGACTAGATAGGCCATGTGGTCTTTTTCTGTCATCATGTTTCTATGTATCTGTTTAGGTGTCGCTTCTGAATATTTGCGTGTAGCTTGGGCATTTCAAGTTATACTGCTAATTGTGAATTGTGCAGGCTACCTTGACATATAACTTAAGGGCCCGATTTTTGAAAGGCATTTACATGGTTTATAGCCCAGTAAACCATGTAAATGCCTTAAATCAGGATATTCAACAGCACTTATATGGTCAATGCTGTTGAATATCCCCAGTAACTCCCTTATGCGCCCTGATGCTATCCAGTTAACATGGGGCATTCCAGGGCGGAATGTAGGTGGCAACGAGTGATAACCGGGCAGCAGCGATATTGCCTATCTTTAAGGCGCAGGAGCTAATCAGGCAGCATGCAATATCGCTGCTGGCCGGTTAACTTCAGCTGCTTCTGGTGTGTGTGGCAATCCCCAGATTTCAATGCCATCGCCATGGCATCAAATATCTGGATTAGAAGTCGGCGGAGAGGGCTATGCACCGATGCAGCGCATAGCCCTTCGGAAATGAGCCTAGCTCAATATTCAGCTCTAAATGGCTGGGATCCAATATCACTGCTTAGATGCATATCTTATTCTGATAAGTGGCACCACCTCCAGAATGCCCCAAAGCTGCCCCCTTTTTGGTTGTTACAGTAGGAGGAAGTGCTGCACTATTACAGTTTTAGTCATGAGGAGCAGGCTTGGGACAAAAAGCTCAATATTGCAGCGTCTCCACCTACTGTTAAAGGTGCATTCAGAGGACTCCCTTGAAGCTTGGGGGGAGGGGAGCGTTGATATTGATCACTATTTTGTTCTGTTTTATTTCTAATCACTTTCAGGGTCATCCAGAACTGCGAATAGCAGGGATGTATGTCCGGTTTGGACATACATCCCCAGCTAATCACTGGGGCCCTATTCTGCCCTCAAAGCTCCCTGATATGTGGGGAGCTCTGGATGGGGGAAGGTGGGGGCAGAGAGTGGGCAGGTCAGAGGCAAGCCCATAACCCCAGACCTATAGGGCCTATCCAGGTCATGGCCATGTACATCCGACAAGTAAAGGATGGCTGGGGATCTTATTCCACCTCGGAGGAATAAGTTCCCCCATTGTTAGTGTAGCAGCAGAGCGCAGACAAACCAATGATACCAGGAGTCTGTTCAGAAGGTCCAAATCATTTATTTGTGCACAAGTCTCAAGCAGAATCAAATTCAAAATGGCTGAGCAATGGCTGTTAGTAACACGTAGTAAAACAACAACTTATATACTTTTCTTGTCCATTCTAGGTATAGGCAAACTTCTCATTGGTCCCGGTAACCCCTCGTACACCTTCTATTGGTCCCAGTACCGATATGGCCATTCAATTAGGACTCTGGTCTGGGCTCAGCGTCTACTTACCCCCCTTCTAGTCCCAATTACAATGGTCAGTTCTTCCAACTTAGATACTTCTCTCCTCCAAGGTCACTTAGCTAGCTAGAACATGTGGGAAAGCAGGGCACTGTAACATTTCTTTCAGCAGTGTTAATTAATTCCATAGAAGCTGTACTCTCTTATCAATACCAATTAAACTCATTTTTTCTATATTTTCTAAGTTTCGATTCTGCTTAGCTATACTAAATTGTGCTCAGTTAAGTTTCAATTCTATGGTAGCAGCATATTGGGGGATGTGTAATTCCTTTGGGCCTCTCCACAGGCTTCATTTACAGGTCAAGCTACTTAGGCCTGTCTGTTTAGTTCAGACCTCATGGATCATAGGCCTTCGCCTACCACATTCCTCCCTTTGATTAATCTCACCCTATTACTAATAAGGTGTGAGAGTTAAATCACTCAATTATACTGGGGTCGGGTTTTGACCATGAGCAATAGGATTAGGGTGCCATAAGGCTAAAATCTTAGTTGCGGTTTTCCGCTCTACTGTGTTCTCAATAACACTGTTAATAGAACGCATACAACATGGGATAATACATGGTAACATAAAAAACAAAGCTAGAAAGACTAGTATTATCATAGCAAAAGTAGTGAATCCTCCTAAGCCAGAAAAGATAGATGCAAACCAATTGGGTATCTGAAGACTATGCCAGGTCTGTACTGGCACATAAGTTTGCTTCCGCATGTGTTCAGCAATTTCTTCAACAACCTGGCCCTTATCATCTATCTTTAAACAACAATTTGTGAGATTCAGCTTACCACAGACTCCTCCTTCAGCAGCTAATAAGTAATCTAAGGCTAGGCGATTTTGATAAATTGCAGTGCGCATTTGTGTGCTTTGTCTCGCTAAAAGTGTGAGTGCTTGGCTAGTTTCATTAGTGATAAGTTCAACTACTGCTTGCAAGCGTATAATTCTATTCAACATATAAATTGGGGTACGATATCCCCACATGCCATCTTGCTCCCAAGTGGCAGGTCCATAATAGGCAATGATTCGTTCTGGTGGCCAATCCTCACCATCCCATTTCTCCCACTTGCCTATCTGTAAAGCTGCTCTCCTTTGTCTTTTTGAATAAACTGGATATCCTAGTTGTTCACCATGTTCTGTGGGCAACAGAAAGAAAGAGGGTCGAATAGTTCCTAAGACACACGCTCCTCCCCAGTGGATAGGGAGTTTGGCATATGCTCGGGTTCCGCAAATCCAATATAGGCTAGGTGGGGCTTGCCAGCTATGATGTCGGTTTAGGTTAGTCCATAAAGGGGCAAGCTCGGGGAACCTTGCTAATGGATTGGTGGGCTCCGGTTCATTAACTCCTGACTACCATTATGTCCGTTTTGTGGTATCATTGTAGTACTTCTGGCTAAGACAGACAAGCTGTCCTACCTTAGAGGTAAATTGGGGTCCAGTTCTAGCGCAACACAATCGCCCAACTATTGGGTGTGCTAATACCCATTCGCTGGTAGTCTTGTGTAGCTCTGTCTGATTATAGATTACTGAGTAATTCAATTCTTGGGCCTCCCAAGGCCATTGATCACCCATTTTGGTCCCACCACAGAAATAGCAGTCTGTGATACGGAGGCTGGATACCACAGCTCCGGCCAACTCTAGGAATAAATTCTGAGAGGGGTGAGGGATATCAAACTTGTTTACATGCATGGTCTCATAGAAAGTGTTATGTATATGGTACTTTGATGATCAATGGGCTTGGGTATTTAGTCTAATATACACAATGGTTCCTGGATCTGATCCAGAACCTGCAATGCGTAATCCGAATTTATAGCCTTGTTTCCATACACTGGGATTGGCTATGGACAATTCTAATGGATTACAAGCACCTTTCTTACAATTCTTAGGATCCTTCACATATGGCTTAGTTAAAGTAGCCATTCGATTATCTTTAGTATGTGCTATCGTGCCAGTTTCCCATGTAGCATAGAACACGCATTCCCATCTTGGGCAATAATAGTCTTTAACTGGTGCTGTGCTATATATGTCTGCGACACCTCGTTTACTTATACACGCCCCCCATCCAATTGCTCCTTCTGGACACATATATTTACCATCATTAGCATAAGCTTTTTCCCAATTGGCACACTTTGAACGACTATCTCTATTAATGGCATCACAGGCATCAAAATACAAAACAGCAGGCTGTGTGGGATCAGTTAGTGGGAGTGTAGCATTTAGTAACTCTCCATCCGCATCATTCCATCTTATTTCTGAAGTATAATACGATGGGTTCTGATGTGGATTGAAACAAACCTTAGATTTACCTTTTGTACAAACATTCAGTTCAGTGGTGTTATAAATACACCGACTTACTGTACCAGTACAGGTATAGTAAGAATGATAAAGCAAAGTCTGAGTCACTTTCATTCCAGTCCGAGTGGTAGTAACACAGGCAGTACATGGGGGTAAAGCATGTACCAGTTCAAAATTCCCCAGGCAAGCAGCCAAAGCAAGATAAAAACAAAGATGCATGTTGATTGTAGTTCTTCTGGATCTCCGCTGGAAAATCTTGACCACGTCGTCTTCCTCTCGGCGCAATGCTGACCCATTTGCTAATGAAGCAATTCAACGGGTGTCAATGTTGATTGAAGATCCTCAAAAGTCTTGTTATGATGCCTACTTACCAAATGTAGTTGGTCTGATGAAAGTCTATAAAGGCATAGTTAGTCGATGAAGAAAACAAATGTCTTTGCTGTATTGGGAACAGCAATCCTCTTCAAAAGACTTGGCTGCTGTAGGGCACTGTAGTTCATAAGTGTCCCCAATGAGATCTAGGCTGCTGGCTGCCTTCATAAGGTAAGACGCAAAGGGATGTCAGGATGTGGCTCCGCTGTCCACTGGTCCTGATCTGGAACTGCTGCTGGCTTGACTCTGCTGTGATGGATCCAGGACTCGATTTCTGCTACCTTTACTGCAGTCGGGGTAGACAAGATGACGGTATATGGTCCCTTCCAATGAGGTTCCAACGGTGTCTTCTTCCAATCTTTGATCCACACCGAGGTACCAGGCTTATAGGGATGCAGTGGTTCCGTCAAATTGATAGGCAACTGGTCCTGTATCCACGTGTGGAGAGTCTGCAGAACAAAACTAAGAGCTAGAAGTTTTTGTCTGGTTATTTCTGAACCAATCTGTGGCAAACTATCCTTAACACCCTGCACTATTGGTGGGGGTTTACCATACACAACTTCAAAAGGGGAAAATCCTGATGATTTTACAGGAGCTGAGCGTATTCTAAGTAAGGCTATTGGGAGAACCTGGGGCCACTTCAGGTGGGTCTCCTGACATAGCTTAGACATCTGAGATTTCAAAGTTCTATTCATTCGCTCAACTTTCCCTGAACTTTGGGGTCTGTATGCAGTGTGTAACTTCCACTGTATTTCTAAGGCACTTGCTAACTGCTGGGTAATTTGAGATACAAAGGAGGGTCCATTGTCTGACCCTATTACTGCCGGAATTCCAAATCTGGGGATAATCTCTCTTAGCAAAGCTTTAGTTACTTCTCGGGCTTTTTCAGTTCTGGTGGGGAAAGCTTCCACCCACCCAGAGAAGGTACAAACTAATACTAACAAGTAGCGATATCCATTGGCTTTTGGCATTTCAGTAAAATCTACTTGCAGGTGGTGCATGGGGGTTACACCTCCTGACTGAACTCGTGGTGGTGGCGTGGGACCCTGTTTGGCATTATTCTTGGCACAAATTAGACACTGGCGAGCTACTGAGGCTGACAGGGCTCCCAATAGAGCGATACAAAAATGTGGTTTGAGTGCTTTCTCCATAGCACTCTTCCCATAATGTGTGGCTTGATGAAAAGCTTTGACAAAGGCTGGTCCCAATGATTCAGGGATCACTATTCGTCCTGGAGGTTGACTGCCCTCAGGAGGTGGCAGTTCAATCCATCCATCCTTCAGCACTCCCTCTTCTTTATTACAGTAGTAGTCCAATTCTTTGGTGGTATATCGTGGTGTCCATAGATTAAGGGGTACTGGAAACAATGCTGCTTGTTTTGGCATGGCTTGTGGTGAAATCTGGCCTGTCATGGCTGCTTTACGTGCTGAAGCATCAGCGAATCTATTTCCTTGGGCAATTTCTCCTTTTCCCGCTTGGTGTCCTCGACAGTGTATGACAGCCACACGCGTCGTGGCCCATACTGCGTCTAATAACATCAATATTTCTGGGCCATATTTAATTGATTTGCCTCCTGAGGTGATGAGCCCTCATTCTTTATAAAGAGCTCCATGTGCGTGCAGAGTGGTGAAGGCATATTTCGAATCTGTGTATACATTCAACAGAAGTCCCACACCCAATACTAGTGCTCTGGTGAGTGCTATCAATTCTGCTTTCTGTGCTGATGTACCTGATGCAAGGGCTGATGATTCGATGACTTCATCCCGGGTAACTACTGCATACCCAGCACAACGTCGTCCATCAATAATGAGACTACTTCCATCTACAAAATAAGTCCGGTCAGGATTTTCTAGGGGCACATCAGTTAGGTCAGGTCGGCTCGAAAATACAGTATCCATGACTTCTATACAATCGTGCTCTGGGGGGTCCTCGCTGATTGGTATCAGGGTAGCTGGGTTCAAGGCATGGCTCACTTCTAGTTGTATTTGTGGATTTTCACATAGCATACTTTGGTATTTCAGCATTCGAGAATTGGTGAGCCAATGATTTGCTTTTTGTTCCATAAGGGCAAGTACCGCATGTGGTACGGTAACACGTAGATTCTGTCCTAATGTGAGATTGTCTGCTTCACTCACTAGTAATGCTGTAGCTGCAACTGCTCTCAAACATGGTGGCCATCCTTTGGCCACAGTGTCCAACTGTTTCGATAGATACGCTACAGGTCGTTCCCAGTGTCCCAATTTCTGAGTCAACATGCCTAAGGCATTTCCGTGCATCTCATGCACGAATAGATGGAAAGGCTTGTGGACATCTGGCAACCCGAGTGCTGGTGACGACATCAACTCTTCCTTCAGGGTTTTGAACGCTGTATCTTGCTCAAGTCCCCATTCCAGTGGTGATTTTTTCTTCTCCCTTGGTGGCTTCATATAGTGGTTTGGCAATCTGGGCAAAGTTGGGTATCCATATCCGGCAGTATCCTGCTGCTCCCAGAAAGGCTCTGACTTGCTTCCTGGTAGTTGAGGTTGGGATACTGCACACAGCCTCTTTTCTCTCGCGTCCTAATTGTCGGCTTCCTTTGGTCAGACGAAAGCCCAAATATTTTACTTCTTTTTGACAGAGCTGTGCTTTTGCTCTGGAAACTTTATATCCAGCTTCATCTAATAGTTGCAAGAGATCCGTAGTGGCTTGTATACATTCACTTTCAGATGTGGCGGCTACCAGTAGATCATCTACGTATTGGAGAAGTACTCTTTTTTCGGGGGCCACTGGATAACTTGAGAGATCCTGGTTTAGTGCAGCACTGAAAATGGTCGGTGAATTCTTAAATCCTTGAGGTAATCGTGTCCAAGTGAGTTGGCCCCGCCTCCCTGAGACAGGGTCCTGCCATTCAAAGGCAAACAGCAATTGGCTAATTGGGGCTAATCTTATGCAAAAGAACGCATCTTTTAAGTCCAAAACAGTAAAGTGGGTGGCTTCAGCAGGAATCAATCCTAAGAGTGTGTAGGGATTTGGCACAACTGGATGTATGGTCTCAACTGCTTCATTCACTCTCCTTAGATCTTGCACTGGGCGGTAATCACCTGTCCCAGGCTTCTGCACTGGCAGGAGAGGTGTGTTCCATGGGGACTGACAAACTTTGAGTAGGCCATACTCCAGTAGCCTTAACAAGTGGCGATGGATGCCTTCAATTGCTGCTCTTGGGAGTGGATATTGCTTGACATGTATTGGCTGTGCACTAGGCTTGAGATTCACAATTATTGGAGCTATGTGTTTGGCTAGGCCTGGTGGATTGCCTTCTGCCCATACTCCAGGAGGGGCATCAATGCTTTTCAATGTAGGTTCAAAATAAGTATCAATAATTGGCTCAGTACTATAATATCTCCATTCTTCTTCTCGAGGAACAGTTAGCACCATTAGGCCAGCAGGTTTTGACTGGGAATTCACTGTCATTTGCATTTCTCCTTTCTCAGTAAAGGTTATTTGGGCCTGCAGCTTGGCTAGCATATCTCGTCCCAGTAATGGCACTGGGCACTCTGGCATGTAAAGGAATTGGTGCGTTATTTGCTGTCCTCCTAAATTACATATGCGGTTTTGAAGAAATGGCTTTGTGGCTTTTGCGCCAGTTGCTCCCACAGTGGTGACTGCTCTTGTAGAAAAAGGAGCTATTTGTTTATCTACTACAGAATGTTCTGCTCCAGTATCAACCATAAAGTCCATAAATTGGTCTCCTATTTGTATACTGACCATAGGCTCCTGGAGACCTAATGCGAATTCGGAGCCCGGTCTGTCCTAATCTGCTTCATCCAGATCATAGGCTGTGGCTGCTGCCACTCCCTGGATGGCTTCCGTGCGTTCACGTTGTGATTGTTCTCGATTGGTTCCTCTACAATTCTGGGGTCGGCCTCTCTCTCTTTCTCTCCAAGGGGCGTGTTCCCCTTCATCCTGAGAGGCTTCTTCGAGTTGCGGGCATGCACTTCTCCAATGTCCTTCCTCTCTACAATAAGCGCATTGGTTCGCGCCTAATGGGGGCCGGCTATCTCCTCGGCCCCACCCTCTTCCTCTGCTCCTTCGATTAGGGACACCTCCCCTTTTCTGTTCCACTATGGCCGCAGCCAAAAAATCCGCTTTCTTCTTCATCCGTCGATCACTTTCTTTCTGTCTTTCATTATCACGATTCACATACACTTTATGAGCGACTTCCAGTAACTGTGTTGCATTCATGCCCGCAAACCCTTCTAGTTTCTGTAGCTTGCGTCTAATATCTGGTTGTGACTGGTTTACAAAAGCAGAATTCACCATGCATAAGCTTCCTGGGGCATCTGGGTCATAGGGAGTATACATCCTATACGCTTCAGTCAATCTCTCATAGAATACTGCTGGGCTCTCATCTATGCCCTGATTAACTTCGGTCACTTTAGAAAGATTCATAGCTTTCTGGCCCCCCCTTCTCAGACCTTGCATGAGGCCTTGGCGAAACCGGGATAGGGCTCTGGATCCTACTTCAGTATTTGGATCCCATTTGGGGTCTTCGTTAGGGAATTCTTTCTGAGCTGCTTCGCGATTGTCTATTCCTGCTTCCTCTCTCTCTACCAGGGGATTGTCTGCCATCCAGTCGATAGCAGCTCGCTTAATTCGTATCCGCTCCTCCGTAGTAAATAAAGTAGACAGGAGCTGACGGCAATCTGCCCAAGTGGGCTGGTGAGTTTCCATGATTGTATGCATTAATTCTGTCAACTCTTGGGGCTTATTTGTGTAGGAAGCATAATGTATCTTCCAGTTTATCAAATCCGCAGTGGAGAAGGGCACATATACTAAACTTAAGGGTCCCGCTACTATCTGATCATGCTCATCCCGTACGGGCAGTCCTGGGACTTGTCTCAAGGGGGCTATTACTTTCGGGATGGCTTTTGTCTTCTTAGTAGCGGCTTTCGGTATCTGGGTGGGGGCTTTCAGCTTCGAGACTCGCCTAGTCTGGGGAGCCTCGCTTGCAGCTGATGAACTAGCACTGACAACTGATTTTTCACTTTCTGTCTCTGTCAGGGAAGATACGTCTTCATCTTCCTGTTCTGACTCCAGCTTATCCTCAGTCTCTGTCTCCGACTGATCGGCATCTTTGCTGGACCCTTCATCTGGCTGCTGATCTTCTGGCGGGTGAGGGGGTGGACTCTCCCGGTCCCGGGGGCCTGCCCCGGGACGCGGTGGTACTCTTACTGGGTGCTGGGCTCGGGACTGCCTAATTATAGCTCCTGGGGACTCAGGATCTGCGAGAACACGTTTCTGGCTAGGTTTCTTAGCTGTCCCTGTTTTCTGGGTCTGGTCTGTTAATGCTAACATTATTCTGCACTGTTCTTCATAACAGCGCTTTGCCCAAGGGGGCGGATCTTTACAAATACCTAACCAAGAATCTATATAAGGATACTGATCGGGGTGCGCTGCTCGCACCTTCCGATGAACTGACTGAATAATTCCTAGGTTAAATGTGCCATCTCGGGGCCACATAGGGTCTATGACAGGCCACTCCCTAGTGCACAAAAGCTGTAATCATGAGGCAGTCAGTTTTACTCCATAATCTCCTGAATATCCTTTACTAAAATGTTTGATCATACATTCTAACGGAGTGTTCCTAGTAGACTCCGCCCCTCCCATTTCGATGTGTGCGCGCAACAACAAACAAGAAGGAACAGGGAGGCGGGCCGTGGGTAAGGGGTCCTCATGGCCCTAGAAACATTCAAGGGAAACAAATAACGAGACAAGACGACGGTCGCTTCCTCCTTTTTACGATCTGGACGCGGTCGCCCGGCCAGAAAATGCGTTACTCAGGAGTCCGCCTTCGCTTGGTCTGTATTGCAAGACCTCTCATTCACACTCCATTCACACAGTCATGCTAGCAACGTATCCCAAAAACAGCCCAATCCTGTCTCAACTGACTAGGCTATATCGAATTCCAAAATCATAAGACCCCGCGCATACTCATGCAAGGTTTCAACAAAAAGACGATAGTTTCACCTTGCGCATACTCATGCAAGGTTAGTCGGACCGTCTTGAGAGGTGATCAAGCTCTCTTACCAAATACCAAATTCCAAGTTCCCAAGTTACAGCATTCAAGTTTAAAACTGCAGTACTGCTCTAACTCATCTGTATAGACATGTCACAAAATTATACTCACTGGATCCGGTTCCCAACGTTCCCAAGCAAGCGCATGAGTTGGACCTCAGACTCCCCTCACTCGGGTTTGAGGTGTTGGTTCCAACCGGGCCCGGCACCCGCCGAGGTCCAGCCAGCTCCCTCCGATGCAAGGGACCGGTGGCGCCAGGGAGCGAGCCCACGTCGGAAGGGCGCGATCCCGGCAGGACCAAACCTGTAGAGGCGGAAAGACGTGGTATATTGCCCTATATACCCTCTATTACCACACCTTCCCGGCCAACGCACCAAGAATATGTAGCAGCAGAGCGCAGACAAACCAATGATACCAGGAGTCTGTTCAGAAGGTCCAAATCATTTATTTGTGCACAAGTCTCAAGCAGAATCAAATTCAAAATGGCTGAGCAATGGCTGTTAGTAACACGTAGTAAAACAACAACTTATATACTTTTCTTGTCCATTCTAGGTATAGGCAAACTTCTCATTGGTCCCGGTAACCCCTCGTACACCTTCTATTGGTCCCAGTACCGATATGGCCATTCAATTAGGACTCTGGTCTGGGCTCAGCGTCTACTTACCCCCCTTCTAGTCCCAATTACAATGGTCAGTTCTTCCAACTTAGATACTTCTCTCCTCCAAGGTCACTTAGCTAGCTAGAACATGTGGGAAAGCAGGGCACTGTAACATTTCTTTCAGCAGTGTTAATTAATTCCATAGAAGCTGTACTCTCTTATCAATACCAATTAAACTCATTTTTTCTATATTTTCTAAGTTTCGATTCTGCTTAGCTATACTAAATTGTGCTCAGTTAAGTTTCAATTCTATGGTAGCAGCATATTGGGGGATGTGTAATTCCTTTGGGCCTCTCCACAGGCTTCATTTACAGGTCAAGCTACTTAGGCCTGTCTGTTTAGTTCAGACCTCATGGATCATAGGCCTTCGCCTACCACATTAGTGCCAGCAATGGAGAACCCCCCAAACAGGTGAGCCGACGCAGGAGGCAGGCCCCTCCAGGGGTCAGGCAGCAGGGAAAGGACTTCGGTGTGTGGTGCAGGAAATCGGGGCTCCTGCATGGCATCCTGGTGCGATGGCGATGGGATGCCGTGGCACTGGGGCTCTGGCTGGAGCATGGGGAGAATTAGCCAGGGTAGGCCCAGCACATCTGGACCTGCAGAATCAGGGCACATCCGACCCGTCCAAGTGCCCCGATTCTGCTCCTTTGGGAACATCCTTTGGGAACATCTAGCAGATTTTGGATGTCCAGACAGGCCAGATGTCCCTCGATAAGAATTGGCCTCTTTAGGCATTGCTTTTGTAACACATGCATAAACTGTATGTGCAGAAGTAACAGAAACCATCTCCTTTCTTATAAGTTCCTCTTCATTCTAAGTTCCTCTACAAACATCATATTTGTTGATTATAATAACCTAATTCATTGCACTGGAAGGTATTGGGATGATGCAAAAACTGATAACTTGATTTGCAAACTCAGTATAGAGAATTTGGCAAAAACTCCACTGAATAAGGAAGGAGTTTTGTTACACAAATATATTCCTATAGTCAGAGCTCCTGGTTTCCTGTGGTAGATTCTCCAAGATTCCACGGCAAGGGGTACCAAGTTCTATGGCATTTCTAAGACACATTTGCATATATTAGAATATTAAATTATGTTCATTTTTAACTTTTAAAAAAAGTAAGCCATTTTATGATATTTCTTCTGTCTAGTTAAATGATTTGGTCCTATTTTTGGGGAAAAGGAATCTTAGTGTTTGGTGTTAAGAAGGGAGAGAGAATAAAGAACAGGAGGGGGAAAGGATCTGGAAGATAAGATCTCAGAATAGGGAAATGAAGATGGGATTGCAGGCGAGAGAGACAGAGGGAATCCAGAATCAGGAGAGAGTAGGGTTGCCAACCGGCCGGTTTTCAGCCGGCCTGGCTGGTTTTTCCATGGCCAGGCCGGCTGCCGGCACAGATGTAAAACCAGCCATTGAAAAGCCGTTTTTTTGCTCTGGCCGCAAGATCGGGAGCGGCCAGAGCAAAAAACCGGCTTTTGTCCCGAAGTCCGCGGCACGAACGCGATTCCCCTTAGCAGTGCAGCCGCTGCTTCTGCTTTGTACAGAGCAGCGGCTGCAATACACTTACATTGAAAACTAAAGATAAACTGTGTGAGGAGCCCTCTGGTCATCGCAGAGCCCGAGGAAGTGATGTCATGGGGGCGGGCTCCTCACAGGTTATCTTTCCTTTTCAAATTAACTTTAGCTGCAATAAAGTTAATTTGAAAAGGAAAGACAACCTATGAGGAGCCCGCCCCCATGACATCACTTCCTCGGGCTCTGCGATGACCGGAGGGCTCCTCACACAGTTTGTCTTTACTTTTCAAAGTAAGTGTATTGCAGCCGCTGCTCTGTACAAAGCAGAAGCAGCAGCTTGGGCAGGGGGGAGGTGTGGTGTGAGTGAACCAGCGGGGGGGGGGGGGGGGTGTGAGTGAACCAGCGGGAGATGGGGGTGTGAGTGAACCAGCAGGGGGGGGGGGTGTGAGTGAACCAGCAGGGGAAGGGGGGTGGTGTGAGTGAACCAGCAGGGGAGGGGGGGTGGTGGTGTGAGTGAACCAGCAGGGGAGGGGGGGGGTGGTGTGAGTGAACCAGCAGGGGAGGGGGGTGGTGGTGTGAGTGAACCAGCTGGGGAGGGGGGGAGATGGTGTGAGTGAAACTGCAAGGGGGGGGGGTGTGAGTGAACCAGCAGGAGAGGGGGTGAGTGAGTGACCCAGCAGGAGGGGTGAGTAAGTGACGGGGGTGGGTGAGTGAACCAGCAGTGGAGGGGGGGTGTGAGTGAACCAGCAGGGGAGGTTGTGAGTGAGTGACAGGGGGTTGGGTGAGTGAACCAGCAGGGAGGGGAGGGGAGGGGAGGGGAGGGGTGGTGTGAGTGAACCAGCAGGGGAGGGGGGGTGAGTGAGTGAACCAGCAGGGGAGGGGGGGTGAGTGAGTCAGCAGGGGGGGTGAGTGAGTCAACAGGGGGGGTGAGTGAGTGAACCAGCACTGAGGGGAGGGGGGTGAGTGAACCAGCACTGAGGGGGGGGGTGTGAGTGAATCCTCGGTAATTTTTGTGGGTGAGGCTGGGGGCGGGGCAGGGGTGGGGCTGGGGGCGGAGAATGGGTGGAGCAAGGCGAGCCACAGGTGTCGGTTTTTTCTCGGTGAAAAGGTTGGCAACCCTAGGAGAGAGAGAAATGATTCCTTACACCTTTCTTTTGATCCTTTCACTTTCTTCCCATCTCTCATGTACTCTAACATTCCACAGCATCTCTTATCTTTCCACCTTCCCATACAGGGCCAGCCTGAGATTTCTGCTGCCCTAGGCAGCCCCTCTCTGCAGCCCCCGAAGATTGCGGTGCTGTCCAACCCACCATGCTACCCAGCATCAATCTTTTCACCTTGGGGAGGGGGGATGGCATGGCGATGCCTCCACTTCATCAGGCTTTAAAATGCTCAGCTAGCCAGCTCACAGCCAGCTGCTCCTGCCCCCTCCAATGCAACTTCCTGTTGGAGGGGGCAGGAGCAGCAGGAAGCTGCGTCGAAGAGGGGGGCAGGAGTGGTAGGCCGTGAGCATGCTAGCATGGACACTTTAAAGCCCGATGCAGTGGAGGCATTGCCTGCTGTCTCCGCGCCCCCCCCCCCCCCCCCCCCCAGGTAAGAAGATGAATGCCAGGAAGGGGTTGGCATGGTGGGCCAGGCAGCGATGAACTGCCACTTTGCTGGGAGGAGGGGGGACTGATGCTGCCCACTGGGGCTTGCTACCCTAGGCGACGGGCAGGCCCTGTTTCCACATCCAGTTCCACTCTAATGATCTCACATGCTGCATTCCCTCTGGTGCCCATCCTTTGATTGGCAGAAGCCCCAGTCTGAGCTGCAGTTGAGGAAACTGGAAGCAGTTGAGAAGATGCACTTTTGTCAAGTTCAGTTCCAGAGGTAATGGCTGTTCCCAGCCTTGTCACTCCCACCTTATTCCTGGGACCATTGCCACTTTCCTAGTAGAAGGAAGGAGGAGGAAGCCCTGAGCAATAGGAAAGCTGATCAGGGAAGGATAAAGAGGGAACGACTGAGATGTAGGCTTTGCCTGCTCACTGCAATCTTTGAGCTGCAGGAGTGAAGGAAAGAAAAAAAGAGGCATGAGAGAGCACATGGGCAAAATACAAGCAAAAAATCTTTTCTCTGTGTGTTGAAATTGATCTAGGGATAGAAAAGCATGAAGAGTCTGAAAAACTTTCTGCAAGGGCCACATCAACCCTGTGGGCCATAGTTTGGGGAGCCCTGACTTACATATTTGTATAATCTGCAGCCCCCCCAGCTTACTATAATATTAAGGCTCCTCACTACTCTATGTGCCTTGATAAAATATGTTACTCTCATTAATATGAAAACTTTTCCATTAAAAGTATATTTCACTTTTTTTGTTTAGTCAAAATAATATTAAAAGATCACCTTTATTTGTGAGTCAGCAAATTTTAGCACTGCATCGTTTACATGCTCATAAGGTAAGATTTATCAGGTAAGTAACAGGCCTGGTAATTTACTTCAAGTTACACCTTACCAAGAAAACCCAGAGGCTGGGTTGCCAGGAATCATCACTGACTCAAGGACACACACTTACACTTTACTTTCAACACCTCTCAGCCTTATCTTCTAGACTTTAACAGGACTTTTCTTAATTTTATCCTGAGGATCTCCTTAAAGGGTCTTTGACTGAAAACTCCAGGATACTTTTCAGTGCCAGAAAGCTAACTTTGAAATTCTGAAATCTAATCAAATTAAGCCCATTAAGAGGGGTAATAGGAGGTAAAGAGCAAGGGATAGCCCCTCGCTCCTCTCCCCATAAATTGACTCTCCTGGAAATCGGGGTTACTTACCTGTAACGGGAGTTTTCCGTGGACAGCAGGATAAGTCATCCACACCAGGTGGCGTCATCCGACGGCGCCGAAGACGGAAGTAGTCTCTCTCTAGCCCAGAAGGAGTTTCCCTTCTGGGCATGTATCAACTGGCCCTACCCCTAGGCTCGCCCCTAGCCAGCCACTGTGTCCCGAGCTGAGTCAGAGACTAGGGGCAATAGGGCCATGACCTGCGAGGGTCCTTAAAGGGGAGGAGGGCGGGAAGTGTGGATGACTTATCCTGCTGTCCACGGAGAACTCCCGTTACAGGTAAGTAACCCCGATTTCTCCTAGGACAAGCAGGATGAAGTCATCCACACCAGGTGCCTCCCTAGCAGAGAATGCTGAGGTGGAAGGAACCTGGCAGGGAGGTTTAGGAAGTCACACTGAGAGGGTAGGCAACAAGATTGTTTATTCCGGCAGGTCAACCGACCGGCCGTACGTGCACAGGTGTAATCAGGAACATAAGTGAACATGTAAGGAGATATGTGCAAACAGGCAGTAAACATGTGCAAACAGGCATTAAACATGTGCAAACAGGTAGTAAACATGTGTAACCAAAACATCACATGTGCAAATAACAACTAACAGGTGCAATTCAACCGTGTCAGGAGCAATCCTTAACCTCTTACACAACAGGTGCAAGAAGTTCCATGTATTTGGATCTTACTTGACCCTTACTGGGTGACCAGAAGGTCAGGGTATACGTAGCATCAAGTTCAAGTTATACGAGGCATCAGGTCAAGGTCTGGTGGGGGTGCAGGCCGCCGTCAGGACCGCCCTCCCGAAAGAGCCTGCTTGCCATTCCAGGCAGTAGTGTCTTTGAAAAGTCTGGATGGAGAACCAGGTGGCCGCTTTGCAGATGTCGGGGACCGGTACCGCTCGTAGATTGGCAATAGAACTTGCGAGCACCCTCAGCTGGTGTGCGTTCGCTGGTGGTGAGGGTCCAGTGCCGGCTTGATTCAAGCAGAAGGAGATACATGCAGCAATCCAGAGGGACAGAGTGCGCTTGGTGATCGGGCGACCAGGTTTGTTATGGTCGTAGGATACAAAGAGTTGCGTGCTCTGCCTTTGTGCGGCCGTCCCAAGGAGGTAGATTCTCAAGGCACGGACGCAGTCGAGCTTGTGCAAACGTTCTTCCTCAGGGGAGGAGTGGGGCTCCGGGTGAAAGGTGGGGAGCTCGATAGTTTGGTTAATGTGGAAGGCAGAGGCCACCTTCGGAACAAATTTTGGATGTGTCCGGAGGGAGGCCCGGTGCTCGGACAGCTGTGTGTATGGTGGGTGTGCCACCAGTGCTTGTAGCTCGCTGATCCGCCGGGCTGAGGTGATGGCCACCAGGAACAGTGTTTTCCAAGAGACGAACTTGATGTCAGTTGATTGCATGGGTTCAAAGGGAGGTAACGTGAGCTGGTTGAGGACCGCATTAAGGTCCCAATGGGGCACCGGCCTCCTGACTGGGGAATGAAGGTTGGACAGACCCTTCATA
Organism: Ichthyophis bannanicus; assembly: GCA_033557465.1. Classification (NCBI taxonomy): domain Eukaryota; kingdom Metazoa; phylum Chordata; class Amphibia; order Gymnophiona; family Ichthyophiidae; genus Ichthyophis; species Ichthyophis bannanicus. Next base: position 227,930,166 of record CM066036.1, read on the forward strand.
AAACGGCCAACGATGGGTAGCTGGGCAATGGACCCGTCCCCTGAGCGCTCGTGGAAGGCTGCAATGGCTGCCAGGTGGACCCGTATGGATTGCGTCTGCAGCCCCTGCTGGGACAGGGAGGTTAGGTACTGCAGGATTGTCGGTATGGGGCAAGAGAAGGGGGCCACTCCCTGAGCGGAGCACCAGGAGGTGAAGTGTCGCCACTTGAGGCTGTAGGATTTTCTGGTCGATGGCCGACGTGAGACGAGTACCACCTGTTCGACCTCATGTGGAAGGTGGAGGGGGGAAAGGGCTATCCGCTCAGCTTCCAGGCTGTAAAAGCAAGGGTTTGAAGGTTGGGGTGGAGGATGTTCCTTTCATCCTGCGAGATCAGGTCCGGACTCAGAGGTAGGCGTATCGGGGGGCACACCTGTAGCCGGTGGAGAAGTGAGAACCATCCCTGACGGGGCCAATATGGGGCTATCAGGATGGCTTGAGCTCTGTCGGAGATGATTCGTTGGATGGTCCTGGAAATCAGAGGGATGGGAGGGAAGGCGTACACTAGAGACCACTCCCCCCATGACACGTCGAATGCATCCGCTGCGTGGCTCCAAGCAGAGGGGCATTTTGAGCAAAAGGTTCTGCATTTCGTGTTGTTCTCCATGGCGAAGAGGTCGACTGCAGGAGAACCCCAGACTTGGAAGAGACAGAGGGCCACCTGAGGCTTCAGGGACCACTCGTTTGAATTGAGTTTCTGACACAATCTGTCGGCCAATTGGTTCTGAAGGCCGGGGAGGTAGGAGGCTTGGAGCGCGCAAAGGTGAGCAGACGTGAAAGCCCATATCCGAAGGGCTTCTCTGCAAAGGGGTCATGATCCCCTCCCACCCTGTTTGTTGACGTAGAACAAAGCCACTTGATTGTCCATTTTCAGCAGTACTGTCTTGTCCGAGATCAAGCTCTGGAAGGCCTCCAGGGCATATCTCATGGCTCTGAGCTTGAGGAGGTTTATGTGGTACTGCCACTCCTGGGGTGACCAGACGCCTTGTGTCCACAGATGGAGGCAGTGTGATGCATCGGTAGTGATGGTTAGTTGATGTGGTGGTTGGGAGAGAGGTCTCCCGCATGCTAGATTCTTTTTGAGGGTCCACCAACGGAGGGAGGAAAACACTGTCTTGTCCAGGGGAATGATGGTCTCCAGAGACTGTGAGTGCTGAGACCAGACTGTCTGAAGGTGCCACTGGAGGCAGCGCATGTGGAGCTTCGCTAAGGGTACCGTTTGGGTGGCTGACGCCATGTGTCCTAGGAGACGCAGGAGGGTCCCTGCCGATGAGGACTGTTGCGTTCGCACGAGGCGTGCTAGTTCTCTGATGGTGTTCATCCTTGGTCGGGGAAGGAAGGCCATAGAGCAAGAGGTGTCTACGAGCGCTCCTATGAACTCCATCCGCTGGGAGGGGTTGAGGTGCGATTTTGGGTAATTCACCAGAAAACCCAAGGATGTCAGCAGGGAGATGGTTGTTTGGGTTGCGCGCTTGGCCTCTCTGAAGGAAGGAGCAGAGATAAGCCAGTCGTCCAGGTAGGGGAAAACATAGATTCCTTGTTTGCGAAGGTGTGCTGCCGCCACTGCCACGCATTTTGTAAACACCCGTGGTGCAGGGGACAGGCCGAACGGAAAAACTTTGTATTGGAAGTGTCTCCCGGCGGCTTGGAAGCGCAGATATTTCCTGTGAGCCTTGTGTATGGGGACGTGTGTGTACGCATCCATGAGATCCAGGGATGTGAACCACTCCTTTGGCTGGATAAGAAGCAGGATGATCCCGAGGGAGTGCATCCTGAACTTTTCCTTGACGATGAATAGATTGAGTTTGCGTAGGTCGAGGATGGGCCGCATGCCGCCAGACTTCTTGGGAATAAGAAAGCATCTGGAGTAGAATCCAGTGTGGATCTCCGCCTCCGGGACTGGCTCTATTGCGTTGGAGGCCAGGAGGGCCAAGATCTCCGTTTCCAGTAGGGAGGTGGATTGTTTGCAACGTGGCGTCGCCCGCTGCACGGGTGGCGATAGAAACTTTATCTGGTACCCCTTGGCAATGATTGCTAGTACCCATTGGTCTGTAGTAATAGATTTCCAAATTTGAAGGAACCTGGCCAAGCGACCCCCCGTGGGGAGGTTGGCCCCAGTCCTCCTGTCAAAAAGTCTGGTTGTTCCTCCCCGATGCCGGCTGAGCTGGCTTTTGCTGTCTCCTTTCACGCTGGCGGGGCTTTTGCTTGTAGGAAGCATGGGAGGAGTGTGATTGTTGCTTATAGTGGGGCTGCTGCCACTTTCGGTAAGATCCGTACTGGCGCTTGGAAGATGAGAAGGAGAAAGGTTTATGCTGGTAGGAGGTCTTGCGGACAGGACGTTCCAGGTCATTGTCTGCGAGTGTTTCGAGTGTTGTACAATGGTCCTTCATGGCGTTGACGGTGTCATTAACTTTATCTCCAAACAGTGTATCCCCCATGCAGGGGGCATCAGCAATGCGCTCGTGCATGTCCTCCCGTAGGCCTGAAGCTTTCAGCCAGGCGAGGCGTCGAGCCGAGATGGAGGTAGCCGCAGTGCGGGCCGCCGCATCAAAGGCGTCAAAGGCTGCCCGCACCTGATGTTTAGTGCATTCCTGCAGGTCAAGGAGGGTGGTTGAAGCAGCAGCTTGTGTCTCCTGGCTGGAAGTGGAAATGGCCGCTTTTAATTTTTCCATGAGGGTGTCCTGGTACAGGGCATGTTGCAGTTGGTGGGCGGTGACTCTAGCGCATAGCATGGACCCCTGGAAGGTCTTTCTTCCAACTTCATCGAGTAGCCTTAAGTCTTTGCCAGGCAGAAAGTTGGACTGTGTCCGTGTTGATTTCGTTCGTTTGAGAGCGGATTCCACAACTATGGAATGGTGGGGAAGTTGCGTCTTATTGTCATGTAGAAGACCCTTCTGAGGCTATGGAGCTAAGTGAAGCAGAGGAATTTGCTTCAGAAACTGACAGGCAGGCAGAGCACATGGTTCAGGGTTTCCAAGGGAAACATAAAAAAAGTGAGTCACGAGAGGAGCAAACACGCCCATGCTGCAACGTATCCCCAAGCTCAGGAGTTAAGGGAAAATACCTGGTTGGGGGAGGGGCGGAGCTGAGCCCTAAGAAGCAGGGATATAAAAAGTGCTCACTAGATTTGACCAGGGGAGCAACCGAGGGGAGAGCAACAGAGGAGGTGAAGAGAGCAACGGGAGACACAGCACAGGAAGCCAGAGTAAGAAGGACTTAGAGAGCCCATGCCAAGAAGCCAGATGGGAGCAGCCCAGGACCGGTGCCATACCTTGAAGGCAGCCGGAGGGAGAGACTGCCTGAGAGGCTAGTTTGGGAGCACTCAGAAACTCCAGAGAGAGAGAGATGCTGGCCAGAGGATATTTGTATGTCTGAGGAAAAAGCTGAGAAGCTAAAAGGCAGGAAAACACATCCAGTGTTTGGAACCCTTGCTGGCCCAGCAGTGCTGAGAAGTTCTTCCTTTCTAAAGCCAAAAGGTAGGCTGCACAAATTATACAGAGGTGAAACTAGCTATAAAAGTTTTCCTTGTGCTTGCCCAGAAGTGTTGGACTCTCCTTATACTAACTCCCATATATACGGTACTTCACAACCCTGCTCATTAGAGTGCTATGAAGAGAAACCTCGGGAAGACAGAAGGGGAGTGTACTTTGAAACGCTGTATAGCAGTGTGCAAACTTACCCAGCTGATTGTGATACAGAGGAAATGCAGATAGGGCCTGTTATTGAGGACATAACAGATGAGCAAATGGACTGCACGTTATAACTAGCTGATCATATTATATCACTTTGCTGACCAGGCTGTTAAGAAGACTGTCTGAACAGCAGAAGAAAAGCAAAGTGCTTCTTTTTGTACAAGAAGTGACTGTTACTTTTGTGTTTGTGTTAAGCACTGCATATTTTGAAGCTTGAAGCTAAAGAAGCTGTTTTGTCCTATGTTCCTGAAATGTTTTCTTTATGCCAGTTGCATATGGCTATTTTGTCCTAAGTTTTTACATGCATTTAATCCGCCCGGAAGGGGAAATAAAAACCTTGTCATTTTTGCCTGAAACCACTCGACTACAAATACTTCTTTCTTGGAGAGTAAGAGGAACTACAACTCCCATAAGGCTGTGCAGGAACAAATACGCTGCCATACTTTCCAAGTTAGGATACCCAGGCTGACCGACCCTATGTGCCCCAGGCTCTGGGGAGGTTACTGGTGATATTATCAAAGCCTGGGGATGGCTGAACCTGATATTTTGCATCCAACTTCCTGGATGTCGGGGTCCCGGAGGAGGGATTCTGCCATATGGATAGTAAGTTCTCATTCAGCAGAGGGTGTATGGGTAGGTGCGCAGAGGAACGTGGGGCTTCAAGGAATTTTCTTGCAGCTTGAGTTTGTGATAAAGAAGCTTATCATAGCTCAGGAAGGAGCTATAGAAAAGGTGAAGTGACTCTGAACAAGCAACCTGTCAGTTCTGGTAGAAATATGAAAACAGAATTTTGCCATAAAAGACTACCAGTCCCAGAATGCACCAGGTTTCCAACAGCCATTAGAGGAGCTGAAGTGAGGAAACGTGTGTTCAATCAGGAGGGCTATGAGGTAATCCCTAAGCACTCATCTCAAAGGGCAGGGCCTGATTCAGCACAGCTGCGCTGTGTTAGGGAGGATCACTCATCTAAGCAGAATAAGAGTAGAGTTTATTCTACAGATGACCATCTTCATGATCACCTTGGATATCCAGAGAATTGTCCTCAGTATCCTGAGAATCAGCTTGAGTTTGATCATCAGTTTCATCTGAAGGATCATCAGAAGCAGAAGCCAAACCGGACGGACAGAGAGGGAAAGAGACCCTTTGGAAGAAGGAAGAGAAAAGCCTTTGAGAGGTCTAGAAGAGTCCAAAGCAGTACGTATACTGGGAGGTATTCCAAGGGCCAGCATACACCATTGGACTGGGGAAAGCCAGAGGAATGGTGCTGCAGAGCTAGGAATCACCAGAGGCTACCTGTGAGGGAGACAGCTGTACGTGGAAGGGACCCTAAGACCTGTGCCAGAAGGTATGTGAAGAGAGATCCAGTGTCCAGGGATCTGGATTGGAAGGCTGGACATAAGAACTGGACTACATACTGGCCAGGCTATATAGAGAGGAACTCTAGCAGCAATGGAAGCTCAGGTATGAACACTGATCTATGCCCTAGCTATAACCTTGAAAGACAGCAGGGAAACAAGTATTCTCCTGAAAGTGCTCCATTGAGAGATTCATCTGTGCCAATCCATGATATTGAACCCATGCTTGTTGAACAAGGGGGAATAATAGCAGATGAAGATCCTATTTATATGGACTGTTCTCTATCTAAACTCCGTTGGTAACTTTCTGTTATAAAGTACAGCAACCATCACAAAGAAATACAAATTTGTTCTTTAATCTACTCAGAAAAGCTCCTGAAGCAGGATTTGACCCACACAGTAGAAAGCAAGCCAGCTAAGGGGTTTCAGCTGGATAACTGCTAGCAATTAAGGCTTACCTAATTGCTTGTGAGCTAGGAGAGAATCACTTCTGTATCTATGTGGGAAGTAATCAGAAGTTAACCTGAAAAGAACAGTTTGTTTCTTGCTTTGTGGCTTTTCATTTGTTGTTTTCCTGATTTTGACTTTGTTTTTTCCAAGTTAACACTGAAAGCAAGTAACCTAATTTATGTGCTACCAAGCATATCTGTGTTGGGAGAAATAACCCCATAAATAAATATCTTATTGGCTTTACCCAAGAGCACAACTAAATTATTGTCAGCAGCTGTGTCTGGTGTGAATGAACTACATTGCCCACAATACCTTGCAAATCATATAGATATATGCACTTGACAAGACTGTGAAGATTCTCACCCAGGCAGCCGTCTGACAAGTTTCAGGGCGCTGGTCAATCAGAGGGCAAGCGCTGGGGAGACACAGAGTGTCAGCTACCTTACAGAGGAATTTTGGATAGGAAAGATCCTCCGGGTTGCTGGGGCAGTCCGCAGACTGCTGGCCAGCTTTTGAGGAGGGTTCCTCGGAAGCCGCAGTGTTGCTGTCTGTGTCGTCGTGAGGAAGTCTGGGTTCCTGCGAAGGGACGGCGGTGGAACCGGGGTCCGGTGCAGGATCAGGGGGAGGGTTCGTAGGAGAATACGCAAGCTCGTTGGGGACCCCGGGAAGGGCTCCCGCTGCTGGCGCTGTTGAAGAGCAGGTCCACTGCTCAAAAAGACTGGTGAGGAAGGACAAAAGTTGAGCAGGGGCTTCTATGGCCATAGGGGTTTTAGGGATAGTAGTGGCAGGCTCAGGGAGTAGACTGGACGGTTGGGCTGCCCCTGGAGCCTCAGGAGATCCAGACAGTGAAGGGGGGGTTGCCGGAATGAGTGCCCGTCTAATGCAGCCTGGAGAGTCATACCTGTCTGGTGAGTAGGCAGCTTCGTTGTGAGAATCGCTGTCCCAGGAAGAGAAGAGTCTGGTCGGAGTGTGGAAGCGGCGGTGGCTCCGGCGCCGCTTACGTAGGCTCAGGTGACTGTCTGTACCACTGGAGCTGCTGCTGTAGCGGGAGCAGTCCTTGTGATCACGGCGTGGGTAGAGCCGGTGCCTCTGCACCGAGCGGGATCTCCGATGATGGTGCCTATGCCGCGATTTGCTTCATCCTGCATGACGCTTCTCCTGGCGCCGGCCAATGGCGCCGCGGTGGGCAGGGCTTGCGATGCTGGCATCATTAAAGATGGCCACCACCACGGGAGCCTCGTGGAAGGACGGGGCTTCAGGGTGTCGGCTATCCGAAGAGGGTGCCCCGGGAGGGAAGATGGAGCCAGGAGCTGAGTAGCCGTGGGAGGAGGCCTGAACCGGCACACCCGGGGCTACCACAGAAGAAGGGGGCGTCGTCATGAGCTGTAGAGGCATCGAAGGAGGCTGCATAGCAGAGGAGGAACTGGCAGGGAGCAAGGCACTGCTAGGAGCTCCAGAGGGCAGAGATGCAAGGAACAGTTCACGGAGCGCATTCCTCCTAGAGTTTCTTGCTCTAGGGGACATGCGTGCGCAGTGTGCGCAATCTTCTACCTTATGGGAGACACCCAGGCACCGCAGGCAACGATCATGCAGGTCAGTCATATTCATTTTCCTGGAACAGCTGGGGCATTTTTTAAAACCCGGTTTAGGCTGTTTCCCAGGCATCTTGATTGAAGATCAGTTTGAAGGAGAGAGAAGAGGACTGTCTTGCTGGCAAGGCGGAAGAGACAAAAGTGTCTGGCTAGGGGCGGGCCTAGGGGTAGGGCCAGTTGATACATGCCCAGAAGGGAAACTCCTTCTGGGCTAGAGAGAGACTACTTCCGTCTTCGGCGCCGTCAGATGACGCCACCTGGTGTGGATGACTTCATCCTGCTTGTCCTAGGAGAAACACAAAATTTGAAATTTTGCAGGAATCAAGCGAAACTCCTGATCATTATCAGTTTGGGATTTTAAGAGGTAACAAAACCAGATTCTTTTCCAAAAAATGTTAGGGGTCTGATCTGGTAATGTTATAGCAAACAGGACTAGTGAACTTCCACAATGCAATAAACAGAAAATATATTAAAGACAAAAGATTTGTAGGTCATATCAGATCAGGAGCATGCATTCAATTCATCTGAGCACCTAAAATTTTAAAGTGTATGCAAATCGCTTGTATATGTGTATACCTATGAATTAACATGCATACAATCGATTGCATGCTTAAAAAAATTCTTGTACACATACCATGCATGGCTAAAAAAAACAAATATATGAAATAAACATGAAAAAATTCATATAAACTGGAAAACATTTGTTCCTCATCGTCTCTCCGGGCCAGTCCAGGAACAGAAGGGTTGTCAATCCCATTCAGCAGCTGGGGATTGAAAACTGCAAAGTTCTTTCTGACAGGCTATCCCACTGCTCGTGACGTCAGCTATTCAGTCTTTCAGTCCTCAGCAGCTGGATAGGACGTTAGGCTGACAGGCTCCCGGAGGGACACTGAGGAATCCACAGTTAGGAGGTTTTTGTTTTGTAAATCGGGGGGGTACAGGGGCTCTAGCAGAGCATCCTTCCATGACCAATTTGGGCTTTTCAATTTAAAAAAAACAAAAGGTGAGACGATTCTGCTACCGAGAGTATCGGTAGACAGGGGCAGAGCCTGCTTACCACGAAAGACGCGTCTCTATGTGCTAAAGGGAGAGGCTGGGAGCCCCAGGCTTGATTCCCTCAACTGCTATTGCTGCTCCTCCGTGTCCTGCTAGCAATGGGAATTTGGAGGGCTGCCATTCAAGAACGTGGTTTGTGTAACACGCCAGTTCTGAGGACGCGGTGAGTGTTGCTGGGCACAGGGGGGCCGAGCGGGCTTCAAAAGTGCTGTGCTGGATTACCTTTTTTCTTTTCAACCGTCGCGATCAGTTGGCAAGAGGGAGCGTCATTTTTTTTAGAGTCGGCGGGCCGGACCGGGGATTAGTTGATCTTTTATCAGACGCAGTAGTTTGGTTGGACAGAGTGTCTGGGGGCCAAATGGAGGCTTTTTCGTCGTCGGAGAATGATGGGGAAGGCTCTCGCAGTACACAATTAAAGGCGGGAATGGCAGTCATTTTGTCTTCAACGGTGCCTTATTCCACGGCCCAAAACAAACTGGAGAAAAAGAAAACTCAATCCAAAAAGTCCTCCTCGGCTGAGGAGGGTTCTAAGAGACTGTCTGCCAAGCTGCCAGACAACATAGGCTCCTTATTTTCGCCGGATTTTATTTTACAATTGCATAAAGCATATCTATTAAAGATGGAGCAGGCTAGCAGCGCTGCTGTTTCCAGCGCTCATATATCAACGCCAGCAGTTCCTCACCCCAGCGTGACAGCACCTCCGTTCTTAGTTCCTGGGCCTGATCCAGGGGAGGGAACCTCTAAATTGGATACAGGGCTTGGGCATAAGGGGGATTTCTTTGGGCTGTCGCACTCTGTGCCTCAGTTAGGTGAGGAAGGAGAGCTCCTCTCGGAGGCGGCTATAGATGCCTGGTCAGGGGAACTGGAAGAGGGGGAGATTGCCCCAGGCAATGACCCAAATGTTTTTAGGGTATTTAGAAAGGAAGAGCTCGGAGCCCTAATTGTGCAGTCCTTAGCAGCGCTTAATATTGTCACGCCAGCGGTCCCACAGGAGCCATTGGAAGATCCCTTGTTGCAGGGTTTTAAGCTAGAGCAACAGTGTTTTCCAGTACACAGAGTAATCAAGCAAATGATTGAGTCTGAGTGGGAATGTCCTGAGGCTTCTTTGCGGGGCAGCCGGGCTATGGGCCGTCTGTACCCAGTTCCGCAGGAGGAAAAGGATTTGTTGCGTATGCCTAAAGAAGATGCTGTAGTCGCTGCGGTGACTAAGAAGACCACCATTCCGGTGGAAGGTGACGCTGCTCTCAAGGATCTTCAAGATCGTAAGTTGGAGACTCTTTTGAAGCAGCTGTTTGATTCCTGTGCGCTTTCGCTGCAAGCTTCCATTTGTGGAGCGTATGTGTCGAGGGCGTCCATCCGCTGGCTCCAAGGGGAGTCTGCGGTGGACAAGGAGGAGAGCTCGGGTGCCGAAGGAGCTAAGTTGGAGTCGGCGGCAGCTTACCTCGCAGACACGTTCTACGATTTGGTTCGAATTTCCGCGAAGTCCATGGCATCCGTCATAGCCGCGCGCAGATTTCTCTGACTGAGGAATTGGGCAGCGGATGCATCCTCTAAGACTCGGCTTAGTAAACTGCCCTATAAAGGCAAGCTGCTTTTTGGGGAAGCCCTGGAAAAGATTGTGAAAGATCTGGGAGACTCCAAAGGGGGTCGGCTACCGGAAGATCGTCCTAAAGCGCCGAGACCTGGGACCCAACTCAGAGGTCAGGCCAGGGAAGCTCACAGGTTTCGTGGACCACGGTTTGCCCCTTATCAGAGGGGGCGGTTTGCAGCGTGAGGTCAGCCCTTTTGGGGGGCTAGAGGATTTAGCAGAGGATACTCGCATTTTCAACAGAATGCCCTCAAGAAGCCACAATGAAGGGCGGCAGGTCCAGGCGGAGTTTCCGGTGGGCGGACGGTTGCAGGAGTTTCTCTCTGTTTTGACCTCCATAACAACGGATCGTTGGGTACTGTGATACCGCAGGCCCTCTGACGCAAGGAAAGAAAGTTTTAAATCTTGAAAAAAACAAGATTTACCTGCAATTACAAGAAGGGACACATAGAGGGGGCAGGAGAGCAAGCCTGGAAGTGGAAGAACCACACCTCTATGGGCAGGACTCAGAAGCAGCTGCTCTGGATTTAAGCAGGAACAGAGCACTGCAAGAGGCAGTCATACGAAGGAAGCCAAGGCAGCCAAGGAGCAAGCCAGAGAGGCAGTCAAGGAGCAACCCAGAGGGGAAGCACCGGAGGAGGCAAGGAGCTTGGCAGAGACCTTCACAGGAAGCGCAGGAAGCAGTGCCAAGGGAAGCTCCAGAAGCCGGAGTCAGAGACCGGGGTGAAGTCACTGACAAACCCAGAAGCGCTCAAGGAGTGAAAGATACTGGGAGAGCAGGCCGAGCTGAAGGCCCAAGAGCAGGCCTAGAGGAAGGCCATACACAACTGCAAGAGGCAGTCATACAGAGGACAGCCAAGGAAGGAGAGGCTTAGCCTTCTAACTGGAGAAGAAACCTTCAAGAGGAAAAAGGTACTTTTAAAAGTTTTTACAAAAGTAACTTGAAGGATGAAAGAAAGGTTCATAGCCTTAAGAGAGAGGATATAGCTGAGAGGGCGCGGCCCCTAACCAACTGCCACAGGGGTGGAGGTGGAAGACAGGCCCCTCAGCAGCAGCCTTACCTCAAAAGAATTATACCTCATGCTAAAACAGGAAAGATATCCTGGGATCGTTGGAAATTACCTGAAGCAAAAGACTTTCAGACTAGGCCTCAAGCCTTTCACAAGAAGCCTAGAGAGAAACAAAGGGCTAGCTTTTATCTGGATAATAAGGACTGTTTTAAACCAGAGATACCAGATAAGTTTTACAGGAAAAAGTTTAGTGCTGCCAGAGACTGGAAGAAGCAAACCTTTAATCCTGAAACAGCAGTAAGCCCAGGGAGTTATAATATACCTAAAAGCCGACGCCCCAAACTCCCAAGCCAGCACTGGGATACGGTATGGCATGCTTTTAGAAAACCAGGTTTTAACATCCCAGAGATCTCAGAGACCTCAGATTCGGACCCCGTAGAAATGGAATGGCTGCCAGGGGAATCTGAGGGTATTGAAGACATAGAACCAATGGAATGTGATTATTGCACAAGGAGATGTGTTTAAGTAAAAGGCAAACAAATCCCATGTATGCAAAGAATACTGGAAACCTTATGTTTTAAGTTGGTGACGGATAACCATGTTATTTTGAGTGTTTTTGCTGATTCACATTTTGATGCAACCAAAGTTTGTGTTCTGTTACTCATTACCTCATATTTTGAACTTCTTTATGCGCAAAGGTGAAATAAAAGCCTTTTCTTTACCCTACACTTGGCAAGAGTTACTTTTTAGGAAGTTGACCTTGAGGCTGACAATGAGGCCTGCTACCTCATTGACCCTCACAACAGGTCAACCCTGAAACCCTTTATTTCTTATGCGCTCCCCAGCCCCTGTGGAACCACTACGCCGCCATCAGAGGGGGCTGAGGGGGACAGTACTCAAGATCATCTGCGAGGGTTATGCGTTGGAGTTTGCTCAGCCTCTGCCAGATTCCCTCGTGAGGTCTCCGTGCAGGTCTCAAGCAAAGCGGAACGCGGTGAGAGAAACACTTCAGCGGTTATTGCGGCTCAAAGCTGTGGTGCCTGTGCCACCAAGTCAGTGCGGCTTAGGTCGGTACTCGATTTATTTCGTGGTCCCCAAGAAAGAAGGTTCTTCTCAGCCCATCCTAGATTTAAAACATGTCAATCGGTGTTTACGGGTGCCTCACTTTCGAATAGAAACGCTGCGCTCGGTGATAAGAGCGGTACAGCCTGGCGAGGTGCTATCATCAATAGACCTCATGGAGGCGTATCTCCACATTCCCATCCGAGCAGAGCATCACAAGTTTTTGAGGTTTGCGATTCCCATGGGTCATTTTCAAATCCGGGCGTTACCCTTCGGGTTGGCCACGGCCCCTCGGACCTTCACGAAGGTGATGGTGGTCGTGGCGGCAAAATTGCGGGAGGAGGGGATTCACGTTCATCCCTATCTCGACGATTAGTTGATACAAGCCCCATCTCAGGAAACATTGGTAGTCTCGACTGCTCGGGTGGTGCAGGTTCTCGAAAGTCTAGGTTGGGTGATCAATCGAGTGAAGAGTCGGTTATTGCCGATGAGGCGTCTCACTTACTTAGGAGCGTTATTCGACACCCAGGTAGAGTCCGTTTTTCTTCCCGAGGAGCGGGTCCACAAAATTCTTAGGCAGGTACGAGCTTTCTTGAGGTTGCAGGCTCCCATTGCATGGCAGTATCTGCAGCTGCTAGGGTCCATGGCAGTGGCCTTGGATCTGGTTCCATGGGCCAGGTTTCACATGAGACCGCTACAACGAGCTCTACTGTCCAGATGGTCTCCTCAGCTCCATCCCCTATTCCGCAGATTGCCTTGTCCGGAGGACGTGGTCTCATCTCTTCACTGGTGGCTGGAACCGAAGCATCTTCAGGCAGGAGTTCCCCTGAAAGAGCCCGATTGAATATTGGTTACTACGGATGCCAGTCTACTCGGGTGGGGAGCTCACTGTCAAACATGGGTGGCACAAGGTTCCTGGTCGATAGAGGAGACCAGTTGGTCAATCAACCTGTTGGAACTCCAAGCGGTACGGTGGGCGTTACTGGAGTTCGAGGAGCTTGTTCGGGGCAGAGCAGTTCACGTTTTCTCCGACAACCTGGTAACAGTTTCCTATATCAATCGACAAGGGGGCACGGGCAGTGCTGTCTTGCTGGAGGAGAGTCTGAATTTACTGCTATGGGCGGAGGCCCATCTCATGGCCCTCTCGGCAGCGCACGTGGCCGGAAAGGAAAATATTCAAGCCGACTATCTCATTCGTCATACCTTGGATCCCGGGGAGTGGGAGCTGAATTGAATGCAGCAGTTTTTCACGACATTACCGTGCGTTGGGGTCAACCAGTCATGGACCTGATGGCGACTTTTTCCAATGCCAAGGCGATGAGATTTTACAGCAGATGCTGGGAGCATATGTCGGAAGGTCTGGATGGCTTGGTGCAGCCTTGGCCGCAGAACGTTCTGCTGTATGTGTTCCCGCCATGGCTGATGATAGGCAGGGTAGTTCAGAGGGTTGCGTGTCACGAGGGGTCAGTGATTCTCATAGCTCCAGATTGGCCAAGGAGGCCGTGGTATGCGGATCTGGTGAGCCTCTTGGTGGATCGGCCATGGCGGCTGCTCGAGCGCATCAATCTCTTAAGTCAAGGTCCGGTGTTAATGCCGCAAGTGGATTGGTTCTTGCTTACGGCTTGGCTATTGAGAGGGAATGTTTGCGGCGGCAAGGATATTTGTCAGCCGTGATCGCTACCTTGTTGAAGTCACGGCGGAGATCAACTTCCCTCGCTTAGGTTCGAGTGTGGCGGATTTTTGAGGCTTGGTGCACAGAACGGGAGTTGCGTCCCTTTTCCGCAGCCCTTCCAGCCATCCTGGCTTTTTTATAAGAGGGGCTAGAGAAATGACTGGCGCTCAATATGCTCAAAGTTCAACTGGCGGCACTGGCGTGCTACAGGGGCAAGGTGCAGGGCACTGTGTTGTCAGTGCACCTGGATGTACATCGCTTCCTAAGGGTGGTGCGAAATATAAGGCCACCAGTACGTCCAGTGATGCCACCTTGGGATTTGAATTTAGTCTTGGAGGTCTTGCAACAGCCCCCTTTTTGGGCAGAGAAGGAGATTAGCTTACCACATCTGACTTGGAAGATGGTCTTTCTAGTAGCTTTATGTTCGGCGTATCGAATCTCAGATCTACAGGCCCTCTCATGTAGGAAGCCGTTTCTACAGTTCTCGGCAGAGAAGGTGGTGTTGAGACCAGTTCCATCTTTTCTCCCCAAAGTAATGTCTGCATTTCATGTGAACCAGCCGGTTTCTCTACCAACATTTTCAAGCCGGAAAGTAGGAGAGGTCTCTGGGCAGGTGCGGCGCTTGGATATGGACTGGGTGCTTCGCACGTACCTTCGGAGAACGAAGCCGTTTCAGAGATCAGATAGGCTGTTCGTGCTTTTTGGAGGTCTGCGTAAAGGGCAAGCGGCATCAAAGGGGTCTATTGCTCAATGGGTGAAATGGGCAATAACGTCAGCATATGAACTTCGCGGTAAGATGCCTCCAGAAGACCTCAAGGCTCATTCTACCCGGGGGTTAGTGACATCGTGGGTGGAGTTAGCGTTAATTCCGCCAGTGGAAATTTGTAGAGCGGCGACGTGGTCTTCTCTTCACACTTTTGCTAGGCATTATTGCTTGGATGTTCACGCAAGGAATGATGCGAGTGTAGGGGCTGCAGCAATTGTGGCTGGGCTCGCAGGACCCTCCCATATATAGGAACTGCTTTGGTACTTCCCTTCTGTTCCTGGACTGGCCCGGAGAGACGATGAGGAAGAAGAAATTAGTCCTTACCTGCTAATTGTCTTTCCTTGAGTTCTCTCTGGGCCAGTCCAGGACCCACCCATGTTGAGGCGAGCTCCGGTCAAAAGCAGTTTGATGGCTGGTAGTTCTTCAGTGGTTAGGGGGGCATGGAGAACAGTACTAATAGTCAAGGCGATAGAATCTAGGTTGCTAGACGGCATGCCTTCACATGTCTTATTAAGGAGAAATGCAAAAAAAAAAAAAAAGAGACATTTTTTTACTAAGAGGAAAAATCAAGAGGGATGCGACCCTAGAGTGCCATACAGCACGGGGGTATCCGTTCGTAGTTCAGAAGTTACGTTATCATTTTTACACAGTTCTAGAGTTTCAGAGCTGCTTGGACAATAGGTAGACTGAATAGCTGACGTCACGAGCACTGGGATAGCCTGTCAGAAAGAACTTTGCAGTTTTCAGTCCCCAGCTGCTGAATGGGATTGACAACCCTTCTGTTCCTGGACTGGCCCGGAGAGAACTCAAGGAAAGACAATTAGCAGGTAAGGACTAATTTCTTCTTTTAAATGAACATGAAAGCAAAAAGATAAACCAGTGCAAAAATATGTAACAGCAAATGTCACACTAGGCACAGGGACCCATCAAAACATTCACAAGTGAAGAAAAAAGACCTCAGTGAGTCATGTCAACCGAGCCAATGCAACGGCTCTATGTCAGCATAGCTGAGACAACTATGCACCATATGCTACACGACCATACCATCATGGGTCAGAAAAAAACTCCACTCTTATATTCAATGTGTGAGACCATTGCAGCCTGATCAATAACAATTTTACCTATACAGGCAGAAACAGTATGTTTCAACTTGCTACAATGTTCTAGCAGGCAAATATGTAATTGCCTAGATGTCTTACCTACACAGAAGATTCTTGCTGGAGAGTGAGTCCTTGCTGAGCAGCAGAAGAAACAAAGAAACTCACAAATGCACTTTTTGCAAAAACGTCTCCAAATCAATATGAAACAAAAAAATTTCATACTCTATGCATGGGACAAAGGACAACCCCTTGCTCAAAACAGCCATTAATGAGTTTGTTTTTCCCCTGGTATTTAGGACTGCCCCATTTAGGCATTTGAATGACGTAGCTGGTTGTGTCATCAAGCCCTGCCATGGTGTGTGACTGTTTAAAGTGCATGTACGATGTATATTGCCTGTTACATTGCGCTGAAGTCACTGCGGGTAAAGGTTCTGTCTGCTGCTTGAACCGTCAGTGTATGTGAATAGCTTAAATGTTTCATTGCTTTGGTTTTTTGGGGAGATTCAGTTATTATTTTATTATTATTATTATTATTATTTTATTGGCATTGGGCTATAGTTTATGATTGTATTTAATCACATAGGCGCAGGATAATTCTTGAGGTCACTTGATCGTTTGTCATTGTAGGTGTTGGCGGTGTTACATTGCCACGACATGGTATTGCTCTGCTTTGGAGTGTGTCCTGCTCCCTGAGGCAGTTTTTACAAAACACCTGGCGTTGGAGTGGACAACATGACAGCTTCTGCTCCAGCTAGGGGTGGGGTGGACAATGTGATAACTTGTGTTTGAGTTAAGCGTGCTTGTTTAAGTTCAGTTCCTCATGCTTCTCTTCAGGAGCATTGTCTATCAATGTCCCACTGTTTTGCAGATTTCAAATGGTGGGTCATTGATCATGTGCCCTTGATATAGAGAAGGGGTAGTGGTTCGTGCCTAATGCCGGTTTCAGTAGTCCTCTGGGTTGTTATGTGGGATGGCTGGGCTGATGTACAATGTGTAGGGTGGTTTCATCTGTACTGTTTTGGATCTAAGGTGACTGGTGGGTTGGGCAGTGGATGGATGGTGGATGATGATTGGTTTGGCATTTGGATGCTTTGTTTTGGATCCTTTGTGGGCGGGTGATTTGAGCACATTAATGGGTTTGTTTTTCCCCTGGTGTTCAGGACCACAACATTTAGGCATTTGAATAACATAGCTGGTTGTGTCTTCAAGCCCCAACATGGTATGTGACTGTTTAAAGTGCATGTACAGCGTGTATTGCCAGATACATCGTGTTGAAGTCACTACGGGTAAAAGTACTATTTGCTGCTTGAACCATTAGTGTATGTGAGTACCTTAAATGTTTCATTGCTTTGGGGGGGGGTTTGAGAGATTCAGTTGACATTGGGCTATAGTTTGTGGTTGCGTTTAGTCAAGATAGGCGCAGGATAATTTTTGGGATTGCTTGATCGTTTATCATTGTATGTGTTGGCGGTGTTACATTGCAACAATATGGTATTGCTGTGCTTTGGAGTGTGTTCTGTTCCCTGAGGCAGCTTTTGCAAAACACCTGATGTCAGAGTGGACAGCGTGACAATGTGACAGCTTGTGCTCCAACTAAGTGTGTGGTGGACAATGTGACAACTTGTGTTTGAGTTAAGTGTGCTTGTTTAAGTTCAGTTTCTGCCTGCATATGTGAAGTTGTTATTGATCAGGCTGCAATGGTCTTACACATTGAATATGAGTGGAGTTTTTTTCTGACTCATGATGGTGTGGTCGCGTAGCATATGGTGCATAGTTGTCTCAGCTACAATGACATAGAGCCATTGCGTCGGCTTGGTTGACATGACTCACTGAGGTCTTTTTTCTCCACTTGTGAACCTTTTGATGGGTCCCTGTGCCTGGTTTGTTGTTATATGTTTTTGTACTGGTTTTTCTTTTTGCTGTTCTGCTATACCAGATGCTTTGAGGTATGCATTTGTATTAAGATGTCTTCCATAGAGACTGTTAAATGAACATGAGCCAGAATTATTTTGGGCCATGCATAGCCCCATCAGTTAGTGGTTTACTAGCATGCTTGTGAATTCAAGAGTACCTTTAAATCTTCAAATGAAACTGCTTCTTTGCTTGTTGACAGTTTAAATTTGTTGTTGTGCCTAGAAATGACAATGAAAAAGAATAATTAAAGGCTATTGTGATGGTAGAGAGCAAAGACTGTCTTATACCCTTCATCCTCCACCTCCCTATTGTATTGGAACTTTCTAATCTTCCAATACCATGCCCTACCACAAGGGATAATTTACTAGCAGAGGAGGTGTGCCCCTTAGGTGGAGGCTGTTTGTCTGGAAGAGCTGGATGAACAGGAGAAAGGAGTAGGCTTTATGAGCAATCAACAAATCAAATAAGATAGTCACCATTTACTGTACATAAAGCTATACTGTATATAATTACATATGTATCTTTGGTGGTTCTCTGTTCACACTCTTTTGTCTGTGGTCACCAGGAGGCATGGGGAGCTGTCTGACACTCACTCACTCTTGGAAAATTATGTGTGGCACTGAAAAACACAACTACATTTTCAGAGGAAAGTAGGATGGCAACCAGACAGCAGGAAAGAGCATGCCTGGATCTGCACAAGTAGAAGGGGAGGATAGAGAAAAGTGTTGAGGCTGAATTGGAAAAGTGAAGGAGTGTTGAGACCAGGAGCTAAATATCCTCTAATGAATATCTACTGGGTTACAGCACAGGTAGGATGTATATAAAACACACAGGAGGTCATTCTGAACCATGAACAGCAGGGATGGACGTCCCAACGAGACATCCATCCCCACTATTCGTGCCGGCTTCAGTCCCCGATTAACTTCCCCGCCGGTTGTGCAGGGAAGTTAGTCGGGAGAGGGGAATGGGTGGCCTGGGGGCAAAGAGTGGGCAGACAGTGGGTGGTCGCTGGCCCTGGACAAACAGGACTGGCGAAATGGCTGGGGAAGTTATTCCACTTCCGAGGTGGAATAACTCCCCTGGACATTTTTTTTTTGTAAATTTGGGGCACAGAAGGGACTGGGGGGGGGGGCCAGGGGACATTCCCCACAGCCCGACCCTGGCCTTCGGAAGGGTCAGACTGTGGGGAATTTGCAGTTTTGGTCGGTGGTCGGCATTGCAGCTTTTAAATGGAGCCGCCGTGCCATGGCAACATGACACCATGGCGCCGCGGCTCCATTAAAATGCTGTGACTAAGTTAGCTGGGTGCCGGCCTGAACGTGCAGGACTGTTCGCGATTCTGATCCTGCGGGGCTAGACGTGCCCTGTGGGATCAGAATTGCGATCCCCTCTGTGCATCCGGTTCAGAATGGACGCACAGAGGGGATGAACGTGCGGGAGAGAATCGGGCCCACAGTGTAAAACAGTTGAAACACTTTTAAGAAATACCTCTTGAGGAAGTTATGGATTTCCTTTGCACTCATTAGCATAACACTTGAATACTAAATATGTACAATAATGTGGTACTACAATGATGTTGTCAGGAAAGCATTAGAACTCTCTAACATGGAGATCAATTAATGTTTTGTCATAAAAATAGAATAGCACGCATCGATCTCCGTTTGATAGCTGCAGGAATATAGTTGTATCTACAAAGCTCATCACACTCTTCCATATGGCAGAAAACTGCAAAATACTAAGCCAAATTGCTTCTAACATCTAAACATTTAATATTTGGTTGCCAGAAAGAGTGGGCATGCATACTAATACCTGAAATATTGAAACAAAGTACAATATCTTGAAGATGGAAAGCTGTTACTACTTTATGAATGAAGCTCAGAGGTACAGGCTGCCATTTGTATTTGTGCATTTTCTCTATCATCAGATCAAGTACTGGACAACACTCCCCATCTGACAAACATGAATAGCAACATCTTTTGGCTACCAGTATATGTGAACCCCCAACACACTTCTGTCTCTGTAGTGCAATGCCAGGTCTACTCTTGTATCATTAAACCCAAGCTGGTTAGAGTCAGGATGCAAACTGAGGTTTTTCATATAGCATCTGCATTTTAAAGAGTTTACCTATGACATAAATATTTGCTACAATTGAATGTATTATCAATATTTGGATGATGCTAACACTTAGAAACTTAGTTTTTGGCCCAGCAGTTTCCTTCAGATCCTTTTGGGCTTCCAACTGCCTTTGAATCAGTCTTTAGTGAAGCTACTGTTTGCTTTGAGCCTTCATTCACAACTAAGAAAAAAGGAAGTCAAAACAGAGAGTTAGCTCCACATCCATCAGGCAGCTACAATACTAGGTCCCTAATACATCGCGATGTTCAAACAAAACCTTTTCCAAGTGCATTGGCTCCAGGAAAGCATAATTATTCCCCTGAATCTTAAGAAGACACTTTCCAGGGAATCTAAGGAAAAATGTAGCCCAGGCACCCAGAACCTTTTATATATTTATTTATTTTATTTAACAGGTTTTTTATACTGCTTTGTCATTTCAGTCAAAGTTTACATTGTAGCTTAAATTTGGTAATGTACATTAAACAGGGACATTGATAACTTGGATTTTTCTGCGGCAATGTAGGGTTAAGTGACTTACCCAAGTCCACAAGGACCTTGGCGCGCAATGACAAAAATAATTTACACTTGGCCTGTGTAGCACAAGCCGCATCGAGAAACACAGAAAACACTTGACCACAAAAAATATAGAGCCTGATATTGAGTTGCGACAGCTATGCGCCTCTAAGATGCATAGCGCTGCTGAACTTTAACCCCAGATATTCAATCTGGGGACATATCCGGCCAACAGAATTGAATATCCAGGTCTGCCGCAACACTTCACATGGTGCGGAAGCTAAAAGAGCAGTGGCGATATTGAGCCCCTGCCCAGTTAGCTTCCATGGGTAAAGATAATCAATGTTTTTCCACACTTATCTTTTTCTAGGAACAAGCAGGAAGTCAGTCCTCGCATATGGGATGACATTGACGCTGACAGCCCTCGCAGAAGCATCTTCCCAGCTTTCAAAAAAAGCCTTTGGGAGATACAACCACGTATGCATGGTCCCCTTCCCGCCCAAGAGTGCCATTTTACTCAGCCTCCCTTTTTCCGTGGAGCCCTTCAGACATACATCTTTCTTCTCCGGAAAAAAGTTGATTTCTCATGCACTTTTGTGTACCATCCGGTTAGCATCGGTCCTTTTCCTGCCTCTGAGACCGGTCACCTTGGCTTTGGATCTCAGAACCTCTTAGGTTTTTCCACTAAGCATGGTTTCACACCCTTTTCAACCACTGGCCATGTCGAGGGTCTTCGACCTCGCTGGGGCCCTTTTTGCCCCAGTGGCCTGTGGATTTAAGAAATATGTTCCAGGAACATGTCCCTTACCGACACACACAATTGTTGCCTCAGGTGTCTGGGTGTCGACCATGACCCAGAAGCATGTTCCCTGTGCAAGAAGATGTATGCTAAGGCCATCCAGAGTCGCCGGCAGAAGCATGATGATATCTTCTACAGATCAGACTCAGCTCTGGTATCCCCAGTTAACGTGCGCTCTAAGGCCCCACAAGAATCCTCGGAGTTGCATAAAGCCTCTGCAGTACCCAAAAGGGCATGCGGGCACTCTGACAAGGGTTTCCCAGAGTGAGAGCGTAAGAAAAAGAAGAAGTCTTCACAAACCTCTTCCTGGGAAGGGGACACTTATGGCAAGTCCCGCGCAAAGTCCCACAGCCCCCAGAGGGTTTCCGAGGACTGGGAACAGGAGCAGCCAGCCATAATCCCCAGGACCGACATCGAGGCCACCGGTGAGGGAGTTCAGACTCCCCGAGGCCCACCCTGTCGAGGACTCCCTCTCCTCCCCGACACCTGAACCAGTCACTCTAGCCTCAGTGTCGAAGGCTGCAACCCTGGAATGGGAGGTCAGGATGATGCCATTGGAGTGCAGTGTTTCTGCATTCCTGGCCTCACAGAAAGTGCCAGTGACCGGCCCCACCAGTGCACATGCTGAGACCACAGGGAACTCAATGGTGAGGTCTCCCTGTGCAGCCAAAGAATCCTCAAGAGCCCCATGCCTCGAGTCAATCCTCGGCAAGGGTCTCAATCCCAGTCCTGATCCTCGGGAGCCAGATCCTCTCAGGCAAGTGCCTCTGGCTCCGGCCAAGCGCTGGCCACAGTGCCTCAAAGACCGGGCCCATCGATGCCCTCAGAGCTGCCAGTCTCGAGTTCTTGACGGACTACTCTGACTGGGAGTCTGAGGACGAGACTTCCCCAGAGACACGGACCCACCATGATCTCGCCTTGGATCCATCCTGCCTGGACCGCGGTGCTGATCCCTGCCCAAGGACATCTTGTTCTTCGAGTTCGTTTAGGACATGGTGAAGGCTCTCTCCCTCACCACAGAGTCGGAGGAGGACCCCTGCATGGAGGAGCTCAAAATCTTCTAATATGAGGCCCCCATCCTCGGGCATCTTCTTTTCTGCATGTGGGAAACACGAGCATCAGTGCCCATTGTGAGCCGATGCCTGGACACCATGTACCGGGTCCAGTGAGGGCCCGGCTTCAGGAAGGTACACACCTCCATGGTAGTCGAGTCGGCCATGTGTCGACAAAAAAGCCCAACGTCACACTCTTTGGTGCCCTGGGCAGGGAGTCTCGCACCCTCGATGCCCTTGGGCAGAAATGTTACCAGGGCTCAATGCTTGCTTGCCGTATACAGGCATACCAGTTGTATATTGGCATGTTCCTCCGAGACCTCACCAAGGAGCTCATTGGTTTTTCAGAGGGTCTCAGTGGGGACCATCTCCAACGCTTCCAGACCCTCACAAAGTCTATTGGGGACTGCTCGAAATATTTGTCTCAAGCAGCATACAATGGCTTCACGTCCACCACAAGGGTGACCACTGCAGGCATCGGGGCTCGCCAGGCATTGGACCTTGAGCAATGGGTCCAGAAGAAACTCCTCAATGTCCCCTATCTCAGTGAAAATCTTTTTGGTAAACCGATGGAGGACAAGGCAGCGGAGATCAAAACTTCTACTCTTCCCAGAAAGAAGCCACTGGGGAAAAGACATCCTTTTCATCGTAAAGGCCAACCTTACCGAGGCTATCCCTCATATCAGGCCCCTTAGACCCCATAGCAGGGTCACCAGGCAAAGGGAGCCGGCAAAGGCCCACGTAAACCTAAAGGGCCCAAATTCCAGACTCTAGCCCCAGCTCAGGCTGGGTCGGGTTTTGACTCCCAAGGCATAGCCTCTCTCCCACTGGGAGATCAGCTACCCACAGGAGAACGTCTGATTCATTTTGCCCATCGGTGGGCTACCATTACCACCGACTCCTGGGCTCTTCAGGTAGTCAGGGAGGGTTACCTCCTTCATCTGGCTCAGATGCCTCCACCTTTCTTTCCAGGCTCTGCACCAGGCTCTGCTACTGCAGAAAATTGCAGGCCTTCTCAGGGACAGGGCTGTGGAGCCTGTACCACACCACCTGGAAGGTAAAGAGTTCTACTCCAGGTACTTTCTGGTCCCAAAAAGAACAGGGGGCCTAAGGTCCATCCTGGACCTGAGAAACCTGAACAAATTCCTGATGCGGGAGAAATTCAAAATGCTCTCCCTTGGAATATTGCTGCCCAACCTCCATCAGAGAGATTGACTATGCTCCTTGGACCTAAAGGATGCTTATACCCACATCCTTATTCATCCCAGTCAAGGGCAGTACCTAAGGTTCATGGTTGGGGGCGACCACTACCAGTACAGGGTATTACCCTTTAGCCTAGCCTCTGCATCCAGAGTCTTCACCAAATGCCTGGCAGTGGTGGCCGCCTACCTTCATCTCCAAGGGGCCTTTGTCTTCCCATACTTGGACAACTGGTTATTAAAAGGAGACACATTCTCAGAGGTGCAACAGGCCACAGCCCGCACCATCAAGGTCCTACAACACCTGGGGTTCATGATAAACCACCCCAAATCCTACCTCACTCCAACTCAAGAGCTGGAGTTCACATGGGCTTGACTGGACACCCTCCAGACTAGGGCCTTCCTCCCCCTGGACAGGGCAGATTGCCTCAGGACTCTGGCAATCGAGGTACAGTGCCTCCACACCATGCCCACATGGTCCATGCTTCGCCTACTCGGCCACATGGCTTCCACCATCCATGTGATCCCCAATGTCCACCTCCACATATGGGCAGCTCAGTGGTGTCTCCACTCACAGTGGACTCAGGCCATGGGCAAGCTCCGGGACAGGGTCTCAGTTTCCCGTCAACTAGCAGAGTCACTCAGTTGGTGGCAGGACACACAGCACCTGCAGAAGGGCATGCCTTTCCAACACCCAAGCCCCCAGAGAGTCCTCATTACAGATGCCTCCCTGCTGGGTTGGGATGCACACTGCAAGGAACTGCGCACACAGGGCAACTGGTCTCTCGAGGAGAGTCAGCAGCAGATCAACCTGCTGGAACATGGAACCATTCTTCTGCCGATCAAAGCCTTCCATCAGTGCCTGCAGCATCAGTCAGTGCTAGTCCAAACGGACAACCAGGTCACGATGTTCTACCTGAATAAACAGGGGGGCAAGGGGTCTTACTGTCTCTGCCCATATGCAACCAGTCGGGGAATGCTTCTCAGGGTGGTATATCTTCTGGGCCAGGACAATGCCCTAGTGTACAGACTGAGTAGGGTCCTCCAACCACACGAGTGGCACCTGGACTCCAGGGTGGAACAGCAGCTATTTTGACTGTGGGGCACCCCAAGTCTGGACCTCTTTGCCAGGCCAGCCAATGCTCAGCTGCCTCGCTTCTGCTGTCCCCAACTGCATCCATCCTGGATAGCAGTGGATGCATTCCTCATCTCATGATCAGAGGGTCTGTTGTACGCCTTTCCTCCTACGCCACTAATCACAAGGACACTCTTCAAGATCCAGTGAGACAGGGCTTCCATGGTCCTGGTGGCCCCGCAGTAGCCTAGACAGCCTTGGTTTCCCCTGTTACTCTGCCTCTCGATGGAGCCCCCGGTCTCTCTGGGGAAATCCCCAGGACTACTGACCCAGGAGGAGGGCTTGATTCTCCACTCAAACCTGGGATCCCTGTCACTAACAGCATGGCTGCTGAATGGGTCACTCTAGCACCCCTCAACCTTCCCAGGGAGGTGGAAAAAGTCCTCCTAGCCTCTCAGTAAGGACTCCATAAGATGGGCCTACGCCTTCAAGGGGTGCAGATTCTCAGTTTGGTGTACAGGGCACCAGGTAGATCTATTCTCCTGCCCAGTGCATTTGATGCTGCAGTACTTGCTCCATCTCTCGCAGTCTGGACTCAAGTCCAACTCCATCAGGATACACCTGAGCGCGCTCTCTGCAAACCATCACTCCTTAAAGAGTAAGCCTCTTTCTGAGCAGCCCGTCATTACCCAATTCATGCGGGGCTTGCTGCTTTCTAAGCTTCCCATCTGACTGCCTCTGGTGGACTGGAATCTCAACCTAGTCCTGGCTCAGCTTACCAAGTCGCCCAAACCCTTGGCTACCTGCCATTTGCATTACCTAGCCTGGAAGATGACCTTCCTAATGGCACTCACTTCTGCCCACAGAGTCAGCGAGCTTCAGGCCTTCGTGGCCAAGCCACTCTACACCAAGTTCTACAAGAACAGGGTCATGCTTCACACCCATCCTAAATTCTTCCCGAAGGTGGTGTCTGCCTTTCACCTGAACCAGGACTCCCGCGGTTTCAGAATCGGATACACTTTGGGCCCGTCCATATTTTGGACGTCTGGATGGCTCGGACATGCCCCTGCTAGAATTAGACTCTATAGCTTATGTAAGCACGTATAAACTCCTTACTTAGGCATATCTCAGAAACCCATTCAAAACCACATATTGACATCTATAAAATGGCTGTTATTTAAAGAGGAAAAGACCTCAGTAACCCCAAAGTCAAAAGTCAAAAACAAGACTCAAAAATGGGGGAGTTAACCAGTCAAACAAACATGAGGTTAACTCTAACATCAGCGGTCTAAAAACCTCTTATGTATATATTTTTTGTTTTTCTTATTCTATTTTGTATTTTATAATATACTGGAATACCAAACTTTGCTATAACACAGCGGCAAGATGGCAAAAATAATCAAACGGTACTTAGCTTCCACACTTTCAGGCAAACTTAGGTGTTTTGCCTGTCTGGCTTCATCAGGGAGTGAGACAGCTATCCAGCCCAAAAACCAAAAAAAGGCAACTGCATATAAAGTTGAACAAAAGCCAAGCAAGTCACTGTATTTTTCTCCTTGTGAGGATACATTTCTTGAATAGTCTATCTCTCTATAGCGGCATTTACACAGCATTTACACAGTGGAGGAGTGGCCTAGTGGTTGGGGCAAGGTACTTCAGGCCAGAAGGTCGGGGGTTCAAATCCCACTGGAGGACAGCAACCTTGGGCCGGAAGGACTGGGGTTTCTAGTCCCACAGGTGCTCCTTGTGGTCTTGGGCAAGCCACTTAACCCTCCATAGCCCATGTTCCCTGTAAAATAGTTCTCTGTGTGCTGTGCTTTCCTGTCTAATCAATGTGTTTATACCTCAAAAATTTCCTGTCATGATTTGACAATTTCCAATCTGTAATCAAACCGCTGCTGATCGCTGGAAGTAGCGGTATACAAATGTATACTAAATAAATAAAATAAATAAATAAATAAAAATTTACAGGTTTTTAAACCATGTAAATGCCTTGGAATATCAGGCCCATAATTCTTATTTTTTAAATAGGACCTTAAAACTATATTTTTAACTCTTTCATTCACAGACAAAACTAAAAGCATAGCCTAAGTGGGTATTTCATCCTTAGAATCCTCCAAAGATTATCTCAAATTGAATGAGAAAATAACTTTATCTAATTCCCCCTCCACCTCATTTACCTGACGAGCCTTTTGAGGTATATAATATATATTGGAAAATAAAGAATCCTCCACATTTGAGAGGACCAGAACTTCCTTCAAGTATTTCATCAACAAAAGTTTAGGTGACAATAAAGTAGTCATTGAGAAATTCAGAAAGCACAAATTCTTACTACTATTAACATTCCCTAAATACTCTAATTTAGCATACAATAATAAACTATCTTTAACAGTTGAAGTCTCTGCAGACTTCAGGAGAACCATCTGAGACTCATGTTTAGCTTACCTGCTTCCCAACAGAAAGAAATTTTTCATCAATAACTTGAAACATTTGTACTGCATCCTGAGTAAAGGAACATAACTGAGAAATAGTTCCAGTAATCAGAGATTCAGTGTTCTCCTAATTTTATTGCCTTTCTTCCTCCCAACTAGCCCAGCAATGCACGGACATCTCCTCGAGGCAGGATTACAAACTGTGAGCCCCTCCCAAAGCTAATATATATGCATCCTGTCTGATACCACTCCCCATCAAGGGTTAAATATGCTTTTGTAGCATCTCCAGTCCCAGCCCACCTGGATAATGTGTGTCTAATACTATAGACCTGAGTTTGGTTCCAAGTCTAGCTTCTGAGGAAGCTAGGCTTGGGAATTGAATTCAGGTCTACAGAAGCTAGGCTTGGGAACTGAACTCAGGTCTACAGCATTGGACACACATTGTGCAATTTTCAAAAGATTTCTCAATTGGTAAATAGAAGGAACGAAGGCTTAGGATTTAGCTTATGCCTTTTCAATAGCAGTCCAAGATGAGATACAATAGGGTGTTTATCCATGGAGAAAGCCCTGCTAAAAAATTGCTCCATCCCCCACTGTGAGAAAAAGGGGAAGTCCCTGGGTATGAGGTTAGGGCAGGATAGATCAGATCAGATAGACACTAAAATTTAATTCTGAATTCCTTGCACATTATTTACCCTGCATACGCTGCACCTGCATACCACATAAATAAGATCCCCATGGTGCCAGCAGCATAGGATTTTCATAAATTCCATGGGGACTTTGAAAATCCACTTGCAAACCCATAAATACAAAGTTTCCATTGACCTGAAAGCATTGGACTACTCAGAAAAGTATCCTTCCTATGTCATCTAGTGACTGGAATTTTACTAAAAGCAACAAATCAATGAGATGGCTTCAACACTATCCAAAGGGTTTATTTAATGTTCTACAGGCTATTTATATAATACAATAGAATTTTATTTGGCATCATATGTTGAAGGAGAAAATAAACTAAGTCTAGAACTATAATGATTTCCCCTGTGGGCCATGTGCCTCTTAGGAGTAAACTAAGGAGAGGCCAAGATTCAACTTACAGAAACTAGTGTGTAGGAGAATTCCTGCCATGAAGAATTTACAATGCAATATAATTTTATTGCTTGTAAAACTGTTAACTGTAGCCATGTGAAAACCCTAAACATAAACTGGTCAGTATTCAGGGAGGAGGCTGTTGGATTTTCAGCCCTGCTATCAGTTTAAATTGTACTGCTGCATAAGTGGCTCCAACATAAATGAATCATAAGTTCTTTTTACGTTAGGACAGCTATTTATGCAGTCCTTAATGGATGACACTTTCAGACCAAAAGTAATACGATGGCTAGACCTGAATTTTTAGAATTAATAAGTTATATGATTACTTTTGAGATTACATAGATACATTGTTCTGAATATTGACCCCTATCTATCTCCTCATGTCCTCTGAGTTACATAGAACTAAATGTTGGCTTATCCCATAATGTAAACTCCAACCAACTTCATCCATTTACACAATGAAAGAGTAACGTAGTGGTTCAAATCCTACATATGCCTTGTGACCTTGAGCAAGTCACTTGACCTTCCATTGTCTCGGGTACAAACTTAAGATTGTAGGCCCTATTAGGCCAGGAAATACCTAACTTGCCATGAATTCAGATTAAAAAGACAATTAATGAAATCAAAATGGCACTATCTGTATCTATTTTATTTTACAAACACAAGGATTATATGGTCAGTTGTCAGTAACTGCACTTAATGATAGTCATCTAGTACCAGTTTGATATCTTGCAAAATAGGTGTTGAACGTTTACCACAAGTTTCCAAAGACATCATTCTGCTTCACTCTTCTACTGCATTCACCACTGCCACATCCACGGAGTCCTATATAATCAAGCGCACTGGTGAAACTCTTCTTAATACTGAACAATCAACAAATGAGAACCCGTTCTATCTACAACTTTGGATTCCATCACAGTTTATCTCAATTAATGATTTCTGGGCCACACTGAGTTATAATTTTACAAACTGTCCAAAAGTGGAATTTGAGAATTATATGCCATAGCTGAAAATAATGGGAAAAGACACAATCCCTTTGCTCAAATCTCTACTCATAATTAAAAAGTAAATTCTTACTACCAAATTGCCTATATTTTATGTCAATACAAGTCTAACTCAAAACCCATGTTTCTAGGATCCTACTTAAATTGCAGGACAAACTTCAAATAGTTGTGTCTCACAAGCCAACAATTAGAAATCATAGGAAACAGCTGACGACTGATACCCTACTTATATCTAGATTTTGCAAAAATTGTGATCCCACAATATTAGATCTCTACTGCAATTTAGGGATGGACTTAATTATTGTTTCGAACAATGATGAGTGAAAATATGTTCTACAAATATTTAATATAGAGTGATCCCCCACTCTGAATTACACACTGGCAAAGTGAAGAGAGTAGAAATGGAAGACTTCATTTTATATTTGCCATAGGGAGCTGAGATCACTCCTCTGTCCTAAAGTGACTGCACACTTAATTATCCTAACATGATTTCAGTGCTTTACTTTGATTCAAATTTTTAGAAATTTCAACACATAACTTAACTGTCAACCAGCCAAGCTAGCAATGAAGAAAGACTGCAAGTGAGGAGTAGGATCTTCCAGTGAAGATTACTGAGCTGTCAGCCTTTCACCACTAATGAACTGGGCTGACCAACCTAAATGTTTTACTCCTGGAATTCTGTTTCATCCAATTTGGGGATTAGTCATTTTTGCCTGGAGAAATTTATATACCAGGCTTTTTAAGATCAGCGCGATTTACATAGTAATAACTCAATACATTGAACAAGTACAAATAATTCACAGAACAGGTATACAATAAATTTAACATGTTTAAATAACAATAGAACAATAATTAGAGGCATTGGATGGCTATCTGATCTCCACCACCACCACCACCACCAAAAAAGACAAAGAAAAAATTATATTTAGGATCAGGGCTGGCTCAATCATTAGGCAAGACTAGGCAATCACTTAGGATGACAGCTTCTGAGAGACCGCAAAGAGCAGCAGTAGTCAAAGCTAAACAATCTCAGGCCTCCATGCAGAAATTCTGCACTAGAACCCAGCACTAAAACTCTATCTACCACAGGGTTTCCTAAGGCAAGGTTAATGCAGATATTTTGCTCAGCAATGCTGTAAACAAACTGCATACAAACACATACAAATGAGCCCCCTCCCGCCCCGTCTAAGCCTCCCCATACAAACGCGCTGTTCGTTGCTGTTGCTGTAAGTGAAATGATAAACAAGGAGAGCAAGCCAATCACATGCGCACAGGAGTCTGCGTTAGCAGCATCTATATTTTGCGCACAAAAATAGCTACAATAGTTTGTCACTTGTGCACATGTGCTGGAATGCTCTCTGATGCATGAAGCAATATTATTCTGCGCAGATGTTCCGTGTAGAATAATAAGACCTAAGAGCTACCCTTAATGTCCCCTAGGACCTCTCATTAAAATCCCAATGATGAACTCAGCCTTCTGGCCCTCTGCATATTTCTCTGCATTTGCACTGTGTCATAATTGCTTTATTAACATCTATTTCAATGGATTTAAATGCACTGTATGCTGTCATTTAGCACGGCCATTTACACATTGATTATGCTTGTGTCAGTTCCTTTCTTGCATTCTGTGCCCACACTAATGCAGAAAATTATGCATAAACACTGCGCTATCACCTGCACTAACAGAATCAAACTTTACTGCATCAAGCTGTCGAAGCTCCATCAGCACATTCTGTTACTTGGAGGGAGCGTGGGCACCCACACACACACATACAAAGCAAAGTTTAATATCTGAAAGTATGATATCCAGTTGCGCATTTTTACAATTTTGTTATGGGAGGAGTGGTGTTGGGATGATCATGATTATTGAGTTTAATTATCAAAATCTTGGAAGAGGAATACCCTTTCACCAACCCTGTTTAAGATAAGTATCACATTTCTTTGAGAGTTGTTGTCTAATGCTACAAATAACGAAATTAGTAGTCTCAAGTATTAACCTACCCAACCTGCTAGATCAGTGGCCCAGATGATATGATTCAATGGATAATTATAGTGATTAATATGGTTTTGGACTCCACCCTGTTAAGACAGCATCAGGACTGGTTTGTTTATAGAACTTTTTACAGCTGTCCATTCCCACCAGAAAGGCTGGACCATGATAGCATTAGCATCTTAAAAATCTTGCTTTCCTAAATTATAAAAATGAACCACTTTGTTGCTTACATTTGGATGTCCTGTGTATCTTGACAAATTAACTGATTCACACTTAGAAGGAAGAGACATGAGAATCCCCAGAACATCAGGGTGAGGTTCTATAATTGGGTGGAACTGGAATTAATTTACAATGGGAATGAATATAGCTTACTATTTCATAGTATTCTTGCCCTTCCTTCTTTAAGAGTGCAGTTGCAGGTTAATAGTTATGTATTTTATAGAGTTTCATAGCTACAAATATAACCCCTGCCCCCCCCCCCCCCCATTATAATTCTTACAGCATTTCAGATTTTTCAAAAACCTTTGGACCATTATATATTGTCAACGGAACATATTTGCTTCCAAAATTCATTTCAACAAATTGATGTTTCCATTTCATAGTTAGGAAGTTGGTAGTAATTAGATGCATCAAATATGAGGGCCTAAAATTCATACTAAAACAATTTTTTGTCTACACATCACTAAAAATGTAACACACTTGCTAAAACACCCTTTAGTGAGCTATGCATAAACTTTAGCATTAACACCAATAAAATAGCCTCTATAAGTATACACTATGAGGCACATTCCAATTAGGTCGTCTAGCCCCCTGTGCGGCCAATCAGAAGTGGGACACACAGAGATAGACCTGATTCTGATCACGCATGGGCTAGACATGCCCACGAGATCAGAATTGGGTCTATTGCCTGGATGTGCAGGCCAGGCCCCGATTCTGATTGGCCTACATGCCTGCCAAATGCCCAGCTACCTCAGTCAGGCTCCTGAATGGAGCCGCAGTGTCATGGCGTCCTGTTGCCATGGCTCCATTCAGGAGCTGCAAATGCCAGCTGCCGCCAAAATTCTCCTTTCCCCGCCGCCGGTCCCTCGATTGGGCCTCCCAAGACCAGGGTCCGGCTGCGGGGAACTTACTGCACTCCACTACCTCTTTATTGCAGTTCCGGAAGCATCATCCCCTGACATCCAGGGGGACTTATTCCACCTCTGCAGTGGAATAAGTCCCCCGTCTGTTCACGGCCCCGGATGTACAGGGCCGACCTCTGAATCGGCCCTGAACGTCAGGGGTTGCTGCCCGCCCATGCCCCATCCTCTCTCTGCCTGCGGAATGCCCCTTCCCACCCCCATCTAGGCCTCCCCATAAAAACGCACTGTTCATATGGGGAGACTTTAGCCGGGGCCAGCAGCTGGGTAAATAGCGGGGATGGATGTCCAAATGGGACATCTATCTCCGCTATTCGCGGGATAGACTTACCCCCTATATTAGCATGCATGTTTAACCCAAAAAAGGAGGAACAAATTTCCCTTCAAGCTGCGTGGGAGTCCTCTTCTTATGTTTCTGCCAGCAAGGGGTGGTGTTTCTACTATCGCGATTACAATCGCGAGGCTCAGGTAGGTTCTGCAGGATTTCTAAAGGACCTGCCTGCTCGTTGAGATTAAAACCATGATAGTGAAGCACAAACCCCTACCAGCAGGAACACAGGCTTAGAGGAAATGTTGGGAAATAGAAGGTCATTATATAAAGGTCTTTCTGCATGCAGAGCCTGTTTTGTGCATATGTATGTGCACTGTGGGCCCGATTTTCAAAGGCCTTTACATGTGTAACTTCCCTAGTTTCCCATGTAAAGGCCTTATCTGGGATTTTCGAAGGGCACCTACATAGGTAGTGCCCTTAGAAAATCCTGGATATGTCCTTTACGTGCCCAGATGCTATCCGCATAGTATCGGGACGTGTTGGAGGCATTGCAGGGTGGAGAGGAGGCGGGCCATGGCACTACATGGTTAGCGCTCTGTGCCTTAAAGATAGGCATGGCAAAACCTTGCCTATCTTTAAGGTGCTGAGGCTACCGTGTAGCATCGAAAATCAGTGCTACATAGTTAGTTCCTGCAGCTACCTGGCTGTGTGGTGGCACCTGGATTTTTGATGACGGGGCCGCATATGACCCCGGCATGGAAAATCCGGATTAGGCGGTAGGTGGGTGGGCTATGCGCCAACACGGCACATAGCACCCACCAACTGAAATTTGTGTCCTGTGTGTGTATGTATGTGCACTGATGTGATGGCACATACTTTATATATGTGACATGTATAGGCATTCCTGAGGAGGAGCTGCAATATACAAGCATATTTTGCAAAATATGCAAGTACATGCTTCACAGCAGGTGAAGATCTATATATCAACATTTGTTCATGATTGGGGCTCAATCAGTGAGACCATTTTGTAATGACATATAGCTTCCCATGTTGCCTTTATAAAATAGGCTTAAAATAGGCATTTTTTGATTTCTTACAAGGGGACCTATTAGAAAATCAGGCTCATAGTTTCTTAATGCTTCAGTTGACTGAACACTAAACAGCATTATACAATAATACATATATAATAAGTTAAGCATGCTCACTTCACTTCCTCATCACACCTCCAATTTTCTTAAAAAAGATATTAAAGGAAGCTTGGTGCAGAGGGCTTCCAAGCATTGCTGACTGGAGGAGAGGTCAGCAACTGGGCCCCAAGAGAGGAGATGGACAGGAGAAAAGACAAAATTGAGGAGGATAAAAATAACATTTAAGTGGCTTATCTTGTCTCTTCTATACCTTTTGTATGATACTTTTCCATTCTTCTAGGACTGTGGGTTAGAGAGCGAGTGAGAGAAGAAGTACTTGTTTCTGTCTGTCTTTTATGCACTGTTGAGTCTTCAAAGAGTAAACCCAAAGAATTTGGTTGGTGAGAGAATGGAGTGTGGAAGGAACCAATTATTGTGCTTGTGCATAAGCATGGCATATAAAAACATAAAAAAAGCTATGCTGAGTCCGACCAAGGCCCATCAAGCCCAGTATCCTGCCTCTTACAGTGTCAATTCCTTGTTTCATGTACCTGGCAGAGCTCAAAAGGTAGATCTATTTCCCATAGTTCATTTCCAGGGATGAGCACTGGCTCGCCCATGTCTACCTGGCTAATAATTATTTATTTGTATTTCCAATAGTTAAGAAATTTTCCTCCACAAACTTGTCCAAACCTCTTTTAAATCCTGCTATGTTAGTTGCCTTGACCACATCCTCCAGCAACAGATTCCATAGCTTA
Source organism: Ichthyophis bannanicus (assembly GCA_033557465.1). Lineage (NCBI taxonomy): Eukaryota > Metazoa > Chordata > Amphibia > Gymnophiona > Ichthyophiidae > Ichthyophis > Ichthyophis bannanicus. Next base: position 227,964,025 of record CM066036.1, read on the forward strand.
ATTATGCAATGTGAAAATTTGCTTTCAATCTTCTGGTCATTAGTTTCTTAGAGTGTCCTCTTGATTTTGTGTTGTTTGAAAGGCTGAGTTACTATTCCCTATTTATCCATTCTTCCCCATTTATGATGTTATAAATTTCTATCATATCCTCTCTCGTTCATCTTTTCTCCAAGCTTAAGAGCCCTAGCCTGTTTGCCTTTCTTCATAAGAGAGATGTTCTATCCCCTTTTTCATTTGTGTTGCTCTTTTCTGAATCTTTTATAATTCTTCTATATCCTTTTGAGATGGGATGACCACAACAGCACACAATACTCAAGGCACATGAGAGGTAAATGTGTGGGTAAATCTCACAGAGAGAAGATAGAGAGAACTGGGATATCAAGAGGACAGTGGGGGATACAGGAAGAAGACTTACAACAATTTTGGGAAAGGCAGTGAAAGAGGAGACAATGTCACAGAGCAGAAGTCCACAAGGAATTAGAACAGGAACAACCTCATGTAGTCCAGGTCTGGTCCATCGCATGCCAGATGGAGAAATGAACACCAGCATAACAAAGGGAGCAAGGGTTAAGAGAAAGGAAAGGAGGGGGCGGAGCCTGATGTCCAGCGGGGTAGACGGGGGGGCGGAGCCTGATGTCCAGCGGGGTAGACGCTTCGTGCTAAAGCTCCCGAGGGGCCTACTCAGAATCCTGACTTAATATCTACATAAACTTAATATTTTACTCCGAACTTACCGGGGTGCCTTGGGGGGAATGGCGGCCCACAAGCCAGTGCGCTTGGACTTTGGGTCTCCCTCTTCTTCACATGGAAAACGCTCCAAAACAGAGTTGTCTTCCCCACCAAAGATGGTTCCACTTCGGGTAAGCCCCGAAATGCAACAGGAGATCTTGGAGGAAATACGTGGTGTGAAGGAACTGGTGCAGTCTAACGGAGAAGCGCTCCGAGCCATGCGAGAAGATTTCGGTATGCTTCAGGACCGGCTTGAAGGTCTTTCACTACGGCTGGACAACATGGCGGGGGTCCTCGATTCGCACGCGGTGCGCTTGGTGAACCTGGACAAGGCTGAGCGTCAGATACAGAATCTTCAAAAAGAGTTAGAGGATTGCAATAATCGAGCCCGTCGCAACAATGTCAGGCTCATAGGAGTACCAGAGGGTGCGGAAGCAGGAGATATCAGAGAATTTCTGGTTAAAACTCTCCCCTCCTTGCTGAAGATTACCTTTTGCGGAGCTCTGGAAATCGACCGCGCATATCGTGCTCCCACCAACATCGCACTTAATCGGACGACCCCCCGGCCCATTATCTTTCGATTACTGAGGTATCAGCAAGTTGAGCAAATTTTCAAAGCTGCCCGGGTGATTCAACATCTGCAGTTTGAAGATCATAAAGTCTCTTTCTTCCCCGACTTGGCAAAGACCACAGCTGACCGGCGGAAGGGACTCCTTGCTTTTCGACCTAGACTTCAACAGTTACAGGCTCGCTTTGGCCTCTTATATCCGGCGAAGCTCAGAGTGACTCTCCATAACCAAACTAGCACCTTCGAAGATCCTGCTCTGCTAGCAACATTTTTAGATTCCAAAGAGGCAGACCAGATGCGCTAAGTCAACATCTCGGATAGACTCCGCTGGAACTGCCCGCCATTTTGAATGACCCGACGTGGTGATCATTGTCTGGAATAGAGACTGCCTGGACCTTTCTTTCTTTAATATCTACCTTTCTCGGTCTCCTTTTCCTCCATGATGTGCACCTCGGTTGGATTCGGAGCACGCCCAGCTATACCGCTTATCTGTTTCAATTAGGCCTTCTCTGGGGTTTCACCCCGCAGACATCAGGTCGCCAGTAATTTCTGGGGTTTTGCTTCTTCTCTAAGGCACTTCGGTGCTTCTCCTGTTATATAGGGCGCTTCATGATTTTTATTGGTTTATTTCTTATCAGATCGTGTGTACAGTCATTTATAGTTGATATGAGGGACATTGCGCAACTCGGTGCGCCATCATGTTTCTTTCTCAGAATGTTTGACTTTGTTGTATGGCCTTATGTAAGCTCTTGTCATTGAACGGAAGAGGCATCAATAGTCCAATCAAAAGAATGACCGTTCTGAGTTATTTTAATCATGACCATACTGATGTAGTGTTTCTTCCGGAACCCCATTTCACCTTCGTTGCACCACTGAAACTCACTGCCACACCTTATATGGTGGCTGCCTATTCTCCCGCTGTTTCCAAGCGGTGCGGGGTAGCCATCTTGGTTGAGAAATCTTTGTCACCCACTGTAATGGATACTAGCTTTGATGGGGAGGGTAGTTGGGCCTGTGTATATTTTAAGGTTGGAGATAGTGAATTTCCGTGTATTTGTATTTATGCTCCGAATGTGGATGACCCTGTTACTGTTACCCGGTGGTGACTTTCACCAAGTATTTGATCCTTTGATAGATAGATTGTTGCCTAGAACGAGTGGTCCACCCAAGAGTCTCTACACCCTGCCAGCTCTGATGAAAGATTTTGCTACTACTCTTCCAAGTGGACATATACTCCTGATAGGTTAGCTAATTGGAAAGCCATCCAGAGCACTTGATGCTGGACATGCCATGTGGCCTTTGGTCTACTAAACTCCTGTTAAGTATGATTGTCCCGCATTACAGTATTACTGGAGTCGGGTCTGGGGTCGTCTTCATTCTTCATTCTATTTTATATTTTCCGGAACCCCTCTTTGGGGAGATTGTGGGGCTCCGCTCAGCTGCGGGGATCCCCTCTCTTCCTAAATTGGCTTACTTCCTTTTAGCCTTTATGCTGGGCCTTGCTATTTCCTGTTTCCTCACTCATGAAATATTGGGAAAATAGCTCTTTTTCGAGCTCTAATGAATGGTAATCATATTTGTCTTCATTGTAAATATGTGCAAATACCTTATATGTTAGCCTCTTCCGTTCAAACACTCACTATTGGTCTTGCTAGAAGACGCTCCACGATTATGTTCAAACTATTCAATGCTCTCAGTTGACTGTTTGATTCTGTATTAATCTCTGTCACATGCTCATCCGGTATCATAGACTCTACTTCTGTTTGTTTGATGTACAATAATTGTTGTATGCAAGCGCTTATATGATGATTCTTATCAGCTTAGAGAAGAAGCATTGGGGTGGGGGGTAATTGGGGTTGCTTTCTTTATTGTATGTGTGTATTTGTTTCTTTTGGTGTGTTGTTACTTTTGTTTGTTGTAAAATGAAAATAAAAGTTTAAAAAAAAAAAAAAAGAGAAAGGAAAGGAAGGAGACAAAGCAGGCAGATATTTTCTAAAGCACATATTTCCTACATCTGTCCAGAAGATAGTAGAGCACATTGAGATAAAAGAGAAACCTGTGGTGGAGGATGTTGAGCAGCAGCAGGCTGCATCACAAACTCCTGGAGCAGGGGCATTATCATATCGATAGATATGATGTTTTGCTCAGAAAGAAAACAACCACTTTCTGGAGCTGGTCCTTGAGACCTTTACATGCTCTTTAGATGAGACTCCACAAGGAAATTCCTGGCAACAAAGGAGTGCATCAGGAAAGAAATTGCATCAGAGTTCAGCAATTCAGAGTCACCCCCAGAACAATAGCACAAAAGAAATGTTACTATCAAGAAATTAATGCAGCTTCCAAAAAAGACAGCTAAGATCCATGCCCATTAGAAGAAGGCAATAGGTAACACAGCTTCCTCCATTCTATTCATACCTCTGGAGCAATGGAATCTCAGATAAATATGGGTCCATAGTTATCATATTGGGTGTAATTATCAGATTATGTATCCAAAATCAATTGTTTCCACCCTAAACAAACAGGGTTTCACCAGGGACATAGTACTGAGGCTATTTTTAGTACCTTAGTCAATGGTATACATTCCACATTAGAATCTGTTCATTATGTGCTTATAGCATCTTTAAATCCTTGATCATCAGCTACTTATTTGCTGATTTATTGCTTCTGGACTGGAAGGAGTGTTACTCCAATAGCTTTTTCCTTATTTAGATTCTCCGACCTTTGTAGTGCACTATAACTCCTCAATATCTAAAAAATGTAGTTGCCTTGTGGTGTTCCCCAGGGTTCAGTATTATCCTCATTATTATTCAACATATTTCTTAGTCTACTAGTTAATCTCATTCAGGACTGTGGCATTGCCGGGTACTACTTTGCAGATGATCTGCAGCTTATGCAGCATGTTGACAGGAGACCACTATACATTTCAACTATAAACCATTAACTGGAAAAGGTAGCCAGCTGACTTGCAATGAATGATCTAAAGTTAAACCCTTTGAAGTCCACTGTTATTTGGTTCACTGGTAATTCGGCACTTCCTACATTGTCTCCTTAGGTCAATGTCTCCTTGAAGCCAAAGCTCTCATTTGATAGGCAGATTACATGTCTTGTTCAGTTATCATTCTTTTCTCTTTGCCATGTACATGCTATTTAGGTCTACCTAGATATTAGGGACTTACAAACACTTGTGCATGTTTTAATTCTCATGAGATTAGATTATTGTAATTCTTTATATAATGGGATCAAGTCAAAATCTATAAAATGCTTACAAATCATTCATAATACTGCAGTTACTGATATCATATACATACAAATATGATCCTGTGACATCTTTACATTGCTCAATACTGGCTCCCCATCACATACCGAATTAAGTAAACTTTTATTACTAGCTCATAGAGTGATTTACGAAGGTATACCTGAGTACCTAGCCAACTATATAATCCCTTAACTCCTCAATGTAGTTTCTGATCTCAATCTGATAACTGACTTACTGTTCTATCCATCTTATGTCCTTCTACAATCAATGTGTAATTCAGCATTTTTTTGTTAAAGACATGCACTTTGGAACAGTCTTTCTAAAATATTGAGATTGGAAGCATCATAAAAATTAAACAGGATTGAAAATCCATTTTTTTTAAAATCCATGTATCAAGATTAGTTATATATTTTTTTCTTTTGTTGTTATGGCTGCTGGAGGATGAGGGTTTTAGAAAATAGGTTGCTTCGTGTAACTTTCATGTAATGTTATGTACATTTTTTTAGCTTGTGTTTTATTTTCTTATGCTACTCTTCTGGATTATATTATATTCTTTGCATTTTTTCCTTATTTTTAGATCTTTATTATGTATATGTAATTTTTATTTACATTTAGACTACTTTCCTGTAAACCATTTTACTGTTCTCAAAAGGTGGTATAGCAAGATTGTCAATAAACTAAAGTAATATTATAATACATTGGAGACAAGCTGGTGAGTTAGCTCTCTTACAATAACATGAAGTACGAACATACAGCAAGAGTCTTGTAACATTCCTTTGTAGGAATGTCCTACAAGCACCACCCTGTCTATGAAGGCTGTAGGATGTAACAGGATGAGTGGGTGTAGAAGTTTTGGACTTGCTTGCAGGTCTAGCAGGTGCCAGACATTTTAGGAAGGTGGGGGAAAATGGGCCTGGATCTTTTAGTAAGATTAGAGACTTGATGGACTACAGACAGATTGCAGACAAGGGAAGTTGTATGTAAATGGTCTTGCATTTTTCAAATGGCACTATGCTCGTTTCTTTATTTTTAACAAGTTCAATGGCTTTTCTGAGAGCATCCCAAATGTCTGGGATCACAAGAGACACACTAATGCACTAATGCACCCAACAGCTGCCACTGAGGGAGAGCAATTAGAACTTACCATGAATGCCTAAAGAGTGTTGAAGGACGAGAAGGAATGGGAGCAAATGTTGCCTGGACCATCTTTGTCAGCTCTTTCCCAATGATATCTCTAAGGAATCTGGCATCACTGACTCAGATGGCAATGGACATGTCAACTGAACATTTTCTCTCTGAGACAACCTGCAACACTAAGGTAGAAAGAGCACAATGACACTTCATGAGAGCTTCAGAGTGATACAGAAAGAATTGTGCATTCAAACCCATTGAATTTCAAGAGGTAGTGAGGTGAAAGAAGCCATAGGGGCCCAAAGAAATGCTTTTGCTGAACTCTGCAAACTCCTGCTATAGTTATGGGACAGACTAACTACAGCAATGACAGGTATGCCAGATAACAGATAAGAACATAAGATATGCTATATTGGGTAAGACCAAAGGTCCTTCAAGCCCAGTATCCTGTTTACAACAGTGGCCAATCCAGATCATAAATACCTGTCAGATTCCCAAAAAGTAGGCAGTTTCTATGCTGCTTATCCCACGGGTAAGCAGGAGATTTTCGCAGTCCATTTTAATAGTGCTTTATGGATGTTTCCTCCAGGAACTTGGCTAAACCTTTTTTAAACCTAGTTTCACTAATAGCTTTTACTACATCCTCCAGCAACAAATTCCAGACCTTGATTACACACTGAGTGAAAAAACATTTTCTCTGATTAGTCTTAAATATGCTACATTGTAGCTTCAATGCATCTCCACTAGTCCTGCTACTACTTGAAGGAATAAACAACCTGTTCTACTCCACTCATTATTTTATGGACCTCTATCTTATCTCCCCTCAGCCATTTCTTTTCCAAGCTAAAGAGCCGTGGATCCCGATTCTGGAAGAGGGATGCCCAGGCTGTCTGGACGTCCCTGCTGAAGACGGGGCCATTAGGACCCAATTCTGGTCCACAGGAACAAAATGTTCCTATGGGAGCCAGAATCAGGCCCGAGGATGGCCTGGCATTCCCCTCTGGCTTGCGGGGATGACCTCCACACAGGCGCCCCAAACTGTCGCGGCTCCAGATCCCACGATTCCCATCGCCCGACTCAGCATTAGCCTCCCATAGCCTGGATGGGGTGACTGGGACCCCCCTTCCCAGCTCCGGCCCAGTGGTAGCTGCCATGTCCCGATTCACCGAAAAAAACTGCTTATACCACCTCTGGACAGCCAATTCAGAATGTGACTCCACATATTCCATGCCTTAAAAAAAGGTGGAGGAAAGGCCAAACGAAAGCCAGCATGTCTTAAAGGTGAGGTCAGAGAGGCTGTTATAGCTAAGAGAGAATCTTTCAGAAAATGGAAAAAAGAGCCAAATAATGAAAACAGAAAAAAGCATACAGTAAGTGCTGGCAAGTTAAATGCAAGGCATTGATAAGGCAGACAAAGAAAAAACATGAAAAAAGCTTTCTGTGGAAGCAAAAGCAAATAATAAAAACTTTTTCAAGTATATTCGTAGCAAAACACCTGTGAAGGAGTCGGTTGGACCATTAGATGAAAGAGGGGTAAAAGGTGCACTAAGAGAGGACAAGGCCATGGCAGAGAGACTGAATGAATTTCTTTTGCTTCAGTCTTGACTGAAGAAGGTATAGGAAACTTACCCTTGCCAGAAATGATATTTAAATGTGATATATCAGAGGAATTGAAACAAATCTCAATAAATAAGGAAGATGTAATACAGCTAATTGATAAACTAAAGAGCAGCAAATCACCTGGACTGGATGGCATACATCCCAGGATACTGAAAGAGATAAAATATGAAATTGTAGAACTACTATTAGTAATCTTTGATCTGTCATTAAAATCATCTGTAGCACCCAAAGTTTGAAGAATGTTTAATATAATGCCAATTTTTAAAAAGGGTTCTAGGGATGATCTGGGAAACTACAGACCAGTGAGCTGATGTCAGTACTGTGCAAAATGGTAGAAAACATCATAAAAAACAAAATTACTGAACATATAGACATAGTTTAATGGCAGAAAGCCAACATGGATTTAGCCAAGGAAAGTATTGTTTTACCATTCTCTTATATTTTTTTGATGGTGTGAATAAACAGGTAAATAAAGGTGAGCCGGTTGATATATGTATCTTGATTTTCAGAAAGCCTTTGACAAATTCCCTCCTTAGAGACTCTTGGAGAAATTAGAAAGTCATGGGATTGGAAGAAATGTACTATTGTGGATCAGGGCTACAGTACAGAAATATTTGCTTTCATATTGGATTCCACAGGCCTGATTAAAAGCAATTCCCAAGTACATTATGATAGGTTTCCTATACATAGTACATCCTATGAACCCCAGAAGGAAACTCTCTTTGGAACAAAACAAGTACAATGGTGAGCATTAGCAGTAAATTTGAGAGACTGGGATCATATTCCACATACTCTGACTTAGGAGTGAGGTTCATTACTTTTGTGGCATGCATAAAAGTAACCCATTTGAAGATATTGTGTACAAGCCATTTTAATAACAACACACAGCCTTAAACATATAAAATTGTGAGATTCATAATTTCTGTTCTTCCAGCATCTGCAAAACAAGAAGTGCTTGTCTGTTTTAGTGATGTGCATGGACAAAAAAAAGCTGAGTTGTTTTTGGATTTTCGGAATTTTTCCCAGTTTTCAGGTATATTTTGGTTTGTTTCACAGTTTGTTTTTAATAAACGCATTGTATGCACTCTAGGATTTTTCTACATGCACAGATTGATTATACACACATTAATTCATTGACTTGCATGCATTAAAACCTCTAGGCACCCAAAGAAACCAAATGGATGATAACAAATGCACATTCCTAGTCTGTTATTAGCAAGGAGCCCAATTCCATAGTGTACGTGCAGGCCCTCTGTGTGCCCGATCGGAACCGGACGCACAGAGAGCGTTGCGATTCTGATCCCATGAGGCACGTCTATCCCCGTGGGATCAGAATCGCAAACAGGTCTATACATGCAGGCCTGGACCCCGATTCTGTATGGTCTGCACGTACAGGCCTTCCCCGATTAACTCAGTCAGGGCTTTTAAATGGAGCCGCGGCACCATGGCATTCGGTTGCCATGGCACCGCTGCTCTATTTAAAAGCTGCAATCCCCAGCTGCCGACCTCCAAATTGCTTTCCCTGCAGCCCAACCCCCGATCTGGTCTCCCAGGGCCAGGGTCGGGCTGTGGGGAATGCACTCTGTCCCCTGCCGCCCCATTCTAGCTCCAGGCCTGCCAATCCCACCGCATCGGGGAAGTTATTCCACCTCGGAGGTGGAATAACTTCTCCATTCAGGTCACCGACCCCGGATGTACAGGCCCGACATTAGAATCGGCCCTGTATGTCCGAGGCCAGCGACCGCCTACTGCCTGCCCTAATGCCGCCCCCGATCCTCCCCTTTCCCGCCCTTATCTAACTTTCCTGTCCCAACGGGACATTCATCCCTGCTATTCGTGGACCAGAATGAGCCCCATGATGTTTTGCATTACTGTGACTCATAGGGAACTATTAAGTTCTACAATCTTTTCCTTTCCCTCAGAGATTCTCTGTATCTGTCCCATGCTTTCTTAAATTCAGACACAGTTCTTGTCTGTATATCTTATGTTATTTTGTTTAATTGTATCGATATGGTATGTGTATGTAGTCTTAGTATGTATATATGTGCTCAGATGCACAACATTGAATGGTCATTGTTCAGTTTTGTGGTTTATAAGTATGTTTTAAATTACATAAATAAAAATAAATAAGGAATGCATTGCAAACCTATTTGTGGAAAAATGAAATGTATCCCATCAATCTTGATACCAATTCCCTAAGTTTGGTTAGATATAACCATTAAAAATCCTGAAAGAGTGATAAATGTACAATTCAGCTTGATAAATCCCATTCCGTTTTAATAAAATTCTTGTTTAATGTGACCCGGTTTTAGATCAACAAATTGATTTGCTATGCATAACTGAAACATGACTCCTATCTTTGGATGTTGTCCTGCTCAACAAACTCTGTATTGTAGATTACACAATTCAGCACCAATCTCAGGCGAAGGGCATGAAATGGGGTGCTCATTTTGGCAAAGGGTGGGTACAACCTTTCACATGCTAATGCTTGTTTTCACCCTACTCAGAAATACTCTTGTTAATGCACTAAGACATGAGGAGTTTGGTATAAGCACCTCCTGGCCATGTTGAATCTGACTGTAGTTGCTTCATTGAATGCCTTGTTACCTTTGGTCTGGATGCCACAAAGCTTGTGATATCAGGTAATTTTAATATGCATATAGACAAATTATCTTTATCATTGACTGTAGGTGATTTTATGACAGCCATGATCTCTTCTGCTTTTTTTTAATTAAAATTTTAAACTTTGATACAAGTACACACTTGTCACGGAAAAGAGATAAAGCCACAGTAATATAAACATAAATGTAAAAAATCCCCACATAATACAGTGCCTTGTGAAAGTATTCATCTCATCGGTTTTTGTCCTGTTTTGTTGCATTACAACCTGGAGTGAAAATGGAGGTTCATTTGGATGTTAGGCAATGGACCTAACAATATAGTCCAAATTGGTGAAGTGGAATGACAATAGAATACCTTGTATATATAAAAAAAACAAGTAAAAACTGTAAAGTGAGTATATATGTATTCATCCCTTTTGCTAAGAAACCCCTAAATAAAATCTGGTCCATCAATTAACCTCAGAAGTCACATAATTAGTTGATTAGGGTTCACCTGTGTGCAATCAGTGTCACATGATCTGTCACATGATGCCTGTATAAATATACCTGTTCTGAAAGGCACCTGACTCTGCAACACCACTAAGCAAGGAACATGAAGACCAAGGAGCACTCCAAACAGGTCAGAGATAAAGTTGTGGAGAAGTGTAATATCAGGGTTGGCTTATAAAAAAAATATCTCAAATTCTGAATATCCCACGGAGCACCATTAAATCCATTATAACAAAATAGAAAGAATATGGCACCACTACAAACCTGACAAGAGAAGGCTTCCCACCAAAACTCACAGACCAGGCAAGGAGGGCTTAATCAGAGATGCTACAAAGACACCAAGGATAACATTGAAGGAGCTGCAAAGATTCACATCGGAGATGGGAGTATCTATCCATAGGACCACTTTAAGCCATACACTCCTCAGAGCAGGGCTTTTTGGAAGAGTGGCCAGAAAAAGCCATTGCTTAAAGAAAGAAATAAAAAAACACGTTTGGAGTTTGTATAACAGCATGTGGTGATCCCCCTCACCACAAATACATGGAAGAAGGTTCTCTGGTCAGATGAGAGGAAAATTGAACTTTTTGGCCATCATGGGAAACGCCATGTGTGGCGCAAACTCAACACTTCCAATCACCCTGAGAACACCATTCCCACAGCGAAACATGGTGGTGGCAGCATCATGCTGTGGGGATGTTTTTCATCGGCAGGGACAGGGAAACTTGTTAGGAATGATGGATGGCACTAAATACAGGGCAATTCTTGAGGAAAACGTGTTTCAGTCTGCCAGAGATTTGAGACTGGGACAAAAGTTCACCTTCCAGCAAGAGAATGGCCCTAAACATACTGCTAAAGCTACACTGGAGTGGTTTAAAGGGAAACATTTAAATGTCTTGGAATGGCTTAGTCAAAGCCCAGACCTAAATCCAATTGAGAATCTGTGGCATGACTTGAGGATTGCTGTACACCAACGCAACCCATCTAACTTGAAGGAGTTGGAGCCGTTTTGCCTTGAGGAATGGGTGAAAATCCCAGTGGCTAGATATGCTAAGCTAATAGAGATACCCCAAGAGACCTGCAGCTGTAATTGCAGCAAAAGGTGGCTCTACAAAGTATTGACTTTGGGGAGGGGTATACCTATCCAAACTCATGATTCCTGGGGGGGGGGGGGGGAGGATTGTCTTACTTATTGTTTGTGTCACAATAAAGGATATTTTGCACCTTCAAAGTGGTAGGCATGTTGTGTAAATCACATGATGCTAATCCCCAAATCTCCATTTTAATTCCAGGTTGTAATGCAACAAAACAGGACAAACACTGAGGGGATGAATACTTTCACAAGGCACTGTACATTAAGACTAAATCTCACAAGCATTCAATATATATATGGGGGGGACATGCTTACACTGTGCAAAGATAATTATCTACCAGGGTAGAATCACCAAGAAAATATAGCTAATCCTGAACACAGCAGCGTATTATATCTACGGTGTCTTATACCTAGGATGAACTAAGAGAAGAAGTAATTTGTCTAGCTTTTATAAAAGTCGTAAGTTCAGGAGGCTGATATAATATATAATTAAGAGTTATGTTTTACTAGACATTCGCATGGGCATTTTTAAAAAAACTAAGGCATTCAACTGCAAGACACCATTTTTTAACAATAAGAACTCCATACTGCATTTCTGGGTATCCCTAGTGAGGTCCAGGAAGAACCTAACATGAAAACCTAGGAAAGGGATCGTTCTTTTCTTAAAAAATAATTTAAGAATCCAGTCTCTATCTACTGATAAAACACAGGAAACTAATAACGAAACCATTGATTCATCCTGGGAATCTTCAAGCAAAGCGGAAACATCTAAAGTGTCCATACATAGGTGCTGATTCGCCCAAGCATTGTTTCTTCCCAGAAGGTAGATAGTAGAAGCGCAATTCTAGAGGGGATTGCTTTCTTGGGCACTTGCAAAACTTCCATGAGGTATTTGTGAAACAATTCTCATGCAGAAACTGTTGCCGACTTAGGGAAATTGAGAAATCACGAGTTGGAGGTCCTGGACACATTTTCAAGGGTCCCCAACTTAGCTTTCGTAGCTGTTAAATCCTTCATAATGGCAGCATTAGAGTCATAGACTGAGTCTAACTTAATTGCATGTTCCGAAACAGTAACTTCTAAGTTGTCCATTGCGGTTTGCTGCTGGGTCATCATAATAACTTGATCTTAAATCTACTGCTGCAATTGGTGTGTTTGCAGAGACCACTGTAGTCAAATTAATGATCACGTCTCACAAAGTTTCAAGGGTAAACTTAACTGGCCTTACCGAGACCAACACAGGCAGGGAAATATCAGAAATAGTTGAGATAGAAGCAGGAGAGTCCTGTAAACTTTCTTGATTTTGGACATCCACTTCACCCCCCTTAACCACTTCTGCACCCGCAGATGCTCCTTTCAGTGGGGAAGTTAACACGGCACCAGCTAAGGTAGCACTCCCTCAGATGCTGGTCTCCTCCATGTCAGCATCCAACTGGGGGCCAGCAGCATCTACCTGCAGTTGCGCCTTTGAAACAGGAGACTGGGGGGGGGGGGGGAATGCTTCTCTAGGGAGAGAGAGATGTCGGATTCCAGTGGAGACGCCAGGTCCACTGACCTCAGAGTCGACGCTGCTGAGTGCTCCCGCAAATACTGATCCATCGGACCCAAAGGAGGTAAAGTTGGGGTGTCTGAGGGTACCTTCCCCTACTTCACTTTTGCTTTTAACTTGCCCATAAGAAAAAGACACGGAGCTCCAACCGTTCAGGCAGCCATGTTGGCATTCTTTTAGGGTTTTTTACAGCTAGTCTTTACATCAACTTTTGAGAAGGTATTTGGTATTCTTGCCTCTTTTCCTTAAGAATGGTCACACCATTGTTCCCTAAAAGTAGAGCCTTGACTTAGTCAGACCATTTCATAATCTCATTTGATCTTGATCTGTCACATAAAAACATTTTGCCGACCCAGAATATGAAACCCATTTCTAAACAAAATTGTATTGACTCATATCTATTTGCATATCTATGCTTAACCGCTAGTTGGCCTGTGGGATGCTTCATTGACTAGATTACTAGGGCCAGTTAAATTGCACTTGAGTCTGAAAGTATACATCTGTGTTGGCAGAAAAAAAAAAGATCCCTGCATAAAGTTGAATAAAAACATCAAAAATCTTCATTTCAGAGTGATCATGATCTTTACATGTTAGAAATTAATGTATGTAGACAGATAGTGGAGGCAAAAAGAAAAATATTTTCTCAAATAAATTACTATTTGTGGTCAACTGTCCATGTGACCTTTTTTATATGGCCTAGCAGCTTCTACATGTCAGTGTCTCTATCATGTTGTAAAAGTTGATCCACAAAGGTTTTTTTTACTCATTTTGCAGACAAAATCAACCGTGTTATCACCTCCTTAGATGTTTCTAGAACACCAAGGATTGATTTTCAAACATAGGACCTTGTTATTTGGTGGTGCATTCAATGTTATTAAAATCATTCATTTGATGGACAGTACCTATGTGTACTGGATCTATGCTCAAGTATCGCTGCTAAATTTTTTATATGTCACACTGGGCATTTCTTGAAAGATTTTTATAATGCCTTGTCCTATGAATCTGAACAGTTAGAGGCACATTCCAATGTGGCCATCCAGGCCCCTGTGCATCTGATTTGAATACATAAGAACATAAGATATGCCATACTGGGTCAGACCAAGGTCCATCAAGCCCAGTATCCTGTTTCCAACAGTGGCCAATCTACGTCATACGTACCTAGCAGTTTCCCCAAGGGACACAGGTTCCACAATGCTTGTATTGGTTCAAGCATTGATATCCTGGGTCCCTTCTCAATAATGGTTTATGGACCTTTCCTCCAGGAACTTGTTCAAACCTTTTTTTAAACCCAGCTACACTAACAGCCTTTACTACATCCCCCGGTAACAAATTCCAGAGTTTGATTACAAGTTGAGTGAAAAAATATTTTCTTTTATTAGTCTTAAATAGTTTACCCTGTAGCTTCATTGCATGTTCCCTAGTCTTTTTATATTCTGATAAGGTAAACAATCGATCTAAGTTTACCCGTTCCACTCCGTTAATTAATTTATAGACTTCTATCATATCTCCCCTCAGCCGTCTCTTTTCCAGGTTAAAGAGCCCTAACCTTTTTAGCCTTTCTTCATAGGAGTATCCTTCCATCCCCTTTACCATTTTGGTGGCTCTTCTCTGAACCTTTTCTAAAATCGCTATATCCTTTTTAAGATACGGCGATCAGAATTGCACACAATATTCAAGGTGCGGTCTCACTATGGAACGATATAGAGGCATTATAATATCTTTTGTTTTATTTTCCATTCCTTTCCTTATCATACCTAGCATTCTATTTGCTCTCTTGGTCGCTGCTGCAGACTGGGCCGAGGGTTTTAACATGGTATCCACAATGACGCCTAAATCTTTTTCCTGGGTGGTAGTTCCTAATGCAGAACCTTGCATCGTGTAACCATAGTTTGGGTTGTTCTTCCCTAGGTGCATAACCTTGCACTTGTCCACATTAAATTTCATCTGCCATTTTGATGCCCAGTCTTCCAATTTATCAAGATCATCTTGCAATTTTCCACAATCCTCTTGGGTTTTAACAACTTTAAATAGTTTTGTGTCATCTGCAAATTTGATAAACTCACTCGTTATTCCACTTTCCAGGTCATTTATGAATATGTCAAAAAGCAGCGGACCCAGCACAGATCCCTGGGGTACACCACTATTCACCTTTCTCCATTGGGAAAATTGGCCATTTAGCCCTACCCTCTGCTTTCTATCTTTTAATCAGTTCCTGATCCACAAAAGTACACTGCCTCCTATCCCATGACTCTTTAGTTTTGCCAAAAGTCTCTCATGAGGGACCTTGTCGAAGGCTTTCTGAAAGTCCAGATACACAATATCAACCGACTCACCTTTGTCCACCTGATTATTCACTCCTTCAGAAAAACATTACAGATTAGTAATACAAGATCTTCCTTGTCTAAAGCCATGTTGGCTGTCTCCCATTAGGTCATCCCTCAATATTAAGGAATGATACGTCCATAGAACTCATATATGTAAGAAATATGCTTTATTATTAACTTTCCTTTATCTTCTTTAAATTCCAAATTCAAGAATGTATGTTACATAACCATCAGGCACTTCCCAGGTTTTTCTTCAGCTACAACTCAGAAATCAATCAACAGTGTGCAATATTCAATATGATTCCATGTTCTAGAGTAGTTCCTGAGGAAACCAATGTACCGCAAATTACTTTTTTTAAAAACAGCAAATTTTTCTCTCCCGGGTCTCGACGCTCAGCTCCGGCGCCTCTATGGCGTTTCAAAAAGTTATTTTCATCAGGAGACCTTTATCCTATAACAAATTACATAAAACCAATTTAAGATGCTACCTAATTTAAAAACATACTAAAGTTTATCTAAAGACTACTGCTACTTACATTCTGCTATGCTGCCCACGCTTCTCCTCCTTCAGTTACCTACAGAAAAACGCCGCGCATGCGGGATAGTTATCTCTACTCTGCTTTTAAATCCCTCTTTATGTTTCCGGAAGTGGATCAGGATAGGAGGCTTCATTACAGAAATCATTGGACCACTTATGTCGCCTACATTGACTACAATAAATACAATAATGGGTATCACTATCTGGTAATCAATAGTTAACATACGGGAGTATGATGACTCATATCGATAAACCTCTCTTAAAGAGAGCTTATCTGGACATCGCTACATATTTAATTAGTCATTTCCGGTTGTAGATGCTACCCAAAAGTTCCTACATACCCCTATTTAAATTATATTAAACATTTGTCCAATCGTGAACAACCTATCATGCAACAACTGAAGATGTTAAAAACACGATGTCCACTCGATGGATACATTAAGGCCTTTAGGGGCAACAGTCTGTAACTTATGTATCCATCATTGTTCCCGTATTAACAAAGTTTCATCCTGCGTCTTGCCTGTCTTTGGTGTTTGGATTCGTTCAATCACAAAACTGCGGAGCTGATCAAATGTATGCCCTATAGAAAGACAATGAGCAACTATGGGGGCTTCAAGCCTACGGCACTTTAATCTACTTCTGTGTTCCCTTAGCCTTACTCTCAGGGGCCGAATTGTTTTACCAACGTAGTATAGACTGCAGGGGCAAATTATCGCATAGACCACCGCTTCGGTGTCACATGTGGTTCGGGTTCGAAGATAAATTGTCTTACCTAAATGAGTGAACTGTGTCTGCTCTAGCATCACTCCACACATATCACAATTCCCACAACTACTGTGGCCTCCTGTGAACAGAATGTAAGTAGCAGTAGTCTTTAGATAAACTTTAGTATGTTTTTAAATTAGGTAGCATCTTAAATTGGTTTTATGTAATTTGTTATAGGATAAAGGTCTCCTGATGAAAATAACTTTTTGAAACGCCATAGAGGCGCCGGAGCTGAGCGTCGAGACCCGGGAGGGAAAAATTAGCTGCTTTTAAAAAAAGTAATTTGCGGTACATTGGTTTCCTCAGGAACTGCTCTAGAACATGGAATCGTATTGAATATTGCACACTGTTGATTGATTTCTGAGTTGTAGCTGAAAAAAAACCTGGGAAGTGCCTGATGGTTATGTAACATACATTCTTGAATTTGGAATTTAAAGAAGATAAAGGAAAGTTAATAATAAAGTATATTTCTTACATATATGAGTTCTCTGTACGTATCATTCCTTAATATTGAGTAATTCACGTTCAAAGAAATCGGACCGAATTTTAAAGCAGGTGTTGTCCCATTAGGTCATGACTATCTACATGCTGAGTAATTTTATTCTTTATGATGGTTTCTACCATTTTTCCTGGTACTGATGTCAGGCTCACCGGTCTGTAGTTTCCCGGATCACCCCTGGAACCCTTTTTAAAAATTGGTGTTATATTGGCGATCCTCCAATCTTCAGGTATTAGAGATGATTTTAATGATAGTTCACAGATTACTAATAGCAGGTCTGCAATCTCATATTTCAGTTCTTTCAACACCCTTGGATGTATACCATCCGGCCCAGGTGATTTGCTACTCTTCAGTTTATCTAATAGTTGTAATACATCTTCCCGATGTATCGATATTTCCTTCAATTCTTCCGCACCTTTAAATACCACTTCAGTCATGGGTAACATCCCTACATCTTCCTCAGTAAAGACCGAAGCAAAGAATTCATTCAGTCTCTCTGCTATCGCCTTGTCGCCTCTTAGTGCTCCTTTAACCCCTTTATCATCTAATGGACCAACTGACTCTCTCACAGGTTTTTTGCTATGAATGTACTTGAAAAGGTCTTTACTTCGCGTTTTTGCTTCCGCAGCAAGCTTCTTCTCAAATTCTCCCTTTGCCTGCCTTATCAATGCCTTGCATTTGACTTGCCAGTGCTTGTGCTGTTTCCAGGTTTCGTCGTTTGGCTCTTTTTTCCATTTCCTGATAGATGCTTTTTTGGCAACAACAGCCTCTCTGACCTCACCTTTAAACCATGCTGGCAGTTTTTTGGACTTCCTTCCACTTTTCTTAAAGCATGGAATACAGCTGGTCTGGGCTTCCAAGATAGTATTTTTCAACAACAGCCAAGCCTGATGTACGTCTTTAACCTTTGCAACTGCTCCTTTTAGTTTTTTCTTAACTGTTTTCCTCATTTTATCATAGTCTCCCTTTCGAAAGTTAAAAGGTAGTACTGTGGATTTTCTTACTATCCCTCCTCCACTAATTAAATCAAAGGCGATCATGCTATGATCACTATTGCCAAGTGGCCCCAACAACCTTATCTCTTGCACTAGATCTGGTGTTCCACTAAGGACTCGGTCTAATATGGCTTCCCCTCTGGTCGGTTCATAAACCAGCTGCTCCAAGAAGCAGTCATTTATTTCATCTAGGAACTTTATCTCCCTAGCATGTCCTGACGTGACACTGACCCTGTCGATACCGGGGTAGTTGAAATCACCCATTATTATTACTGTGCTGTAACTTTTGTTATCTTCCTTGATTTCTTTGAACATTTCATCATCCATTTGGTCATTCTGGCCAGGCGGTCGATAGTACACCCCCACTGCCATTGCCTTCCCCCTTTTACATGGAATTTCAATCCATATAGATTCTACAGCAGATTTTGTTTCCTGCAAATCTTTAATCCTTTCTGACTCAATGCCCTCTCTAACATAGAGAGCAACCCGTCCACCAATTTGATCAGCTCTATCATTACGATATAGTTTGTACCCAGGTATCACAGTGTCCCACTGGTTGTCCTCCTTCCATCATGTCTCTGATATTCCAATCATATCTAACCTTTCATTTAGTGCTATATATTCTAACTCTCCCATCTTATTTTTTAGACTTCTAGCATTTGCATACAAGCATTTTAGAGAATGTATTTTATTCATATTAATTTGGCTATTGTTAGACATGGGTAATTTGGGATCTTTAAGCTCTGTCTGCTCCATACTTGAGGGCATTTGGGCTAGTTTACTCTTTTGTGGAACCTCTCTGCTTTTGGTAGTATCCTTCAAAGATACATTCTTCTGAACCATCCGCTCTTGGGCGACTGTCGGCTTTCCCCTAATATCTAGTTTGCTACTCTTCACTTTATCTAATAGTTGTAATACATCTTCCCAATGTATCGATATTTCCTTCAGTTCTTCCGCACCTTTAAATACCACTTCTGTCATGGGTATTATCCCTACATCTTCCTCAGTAAAGACCGAAGCAAAGAATTCATTCAGTCTCTCCGCTATCGCCTTGTCGCCTCTTAGTGCCCCTTTAACTCCTCTATCTAATGGACCAACTGACTCTCTCACAGGTTTTTTGCTGCAAATGTACTTGAAAAAATCTTTATTTTGCGTTTTTGCTTCCACAGCAAGCTTCTTCCCAAATTCTCTCTTTGCCTGCTTTATCAATGCCTTGCCTTTGCAACTGCTCCTTTTAGTTTTTTCTTAACTATTTTCCTCATTTTATCATACTCTCCCTTTCGAAAGTTAAAAGGTAGTACTGTGGATTTCCGTACTATCCCTCCTCCACTAATTAAATCAAAGGCGATCATGCTATGATCACTATTGCCAAGTGGCCCCAACACCCTTATCTCTTGCACTAGATCTGGTGTTCCACTAAAGACCAGGTCTAATATGGCTTCCCCTCTGGGCTACTTTGCTCTTTTTTGGAACCTCTCTGCTTTTGGTAGTATCCTTTAAGGATACATTCTTCCGAACCATCCGCTCTTGGGCGACTGTCAGCTTTCCCCTATTATCTAGTTTAAAAGCTGCTCTATCTCCTTTTTAAAGGTTAATGCCAGCAGCCTGGTTCCATCCCGGTTAAGGTGAAGCCCATCCCTTCGGAAGAGCCCCTCCTTTCCCCAGAATGTTCCCCAGTTCCTAACAAATCCAAAACCCTCATCTCTGCACCATTGTCTCATCCACGCATTGAGACTCCGGAGCTCTGCCTGCCTTTTGGGTCCTGCACGTGGAACGGGAAACATTTCGGAGAATGCTACCCTGGAAGTTCTGGATTTCAACTTCCTACCTAAAAGTCTAAATTTAGCCTCCAGAACCTCCCTACCACATTTTCCTATGTCATTGGTACCGACATGTACCAAGACAGCAGACTCCTCTCCAGCACTATCTAAGACCTTATCTAGGTGGCACGTGAGGTCCGCTACCTTCGCACCAGGCAGGCATGTTACTAGGCGATCCTCACGTCCACCAGCCACCCAGCTATCTACATGCCTAATGATCGAATCACCAACTATAATGGCTGTCCTAACCCTTCCCTCATGGGCACATGGCCCTGGAGAATCTTCCTCAGTGCAAGAGGGTTTTACATCACCTGGAGGACAGGTCCTAGTTACAGGATCACTTCCTGCCACACCAGGGTGATGCTCTCCTGTCACGTGACCTCGCTCCTCCATGGCAACAGGGATGCTGCCAGACTGGAGGTGGGACTTCAGGACTATATCCCTGTAGGTCTCGTCTATGTACCTCTCTGTCTGTCTTATGTTTTCCAAGTCTGCTACTCTAGCCTCTAGAGAACGGACTCGTTCCCTGAGAGCAAAGAGCTCCTTGCACCTAGTGCACACGTAAGACCTCTCACCAACTGGGAGATAATCATACATGTGACACTCATTGCAAAAGACTGGAAAGCCCCCATCTCGCTGCTGGACTGCTGTCTGCATCTTAGTTTTAAGTTTTTGTTTAGATCTTTAAGTTCTTTACTTACTAAGGGTTGCCAATAAAACTGTACCTAATACGTTTAATATACCTTGTTCACCTGAAGCTTAATTAATCTCAGGTCCTTAGTGTATGACTGATTTGGGTAACGAGCTTCACCTGAGAGCACCTCCTGTCTGTTAAAATGTGTAAGTACCTATAAAGCTACAATTAACCCAGGGGTGGGTGGGTGTGGGGAGGGAGGGAGGGAGGGAGGGAAATCTGCTACACAGTACCCTGTCCTGTGCTGCTGAGGTAAGCTATATTCTTATTGGATTTAAATTATAGCTCTTTGCTGCTGCTAGCCTCTAACTTATTATGAAATTTAAACTACAAGCTCTCTGCTGGGTTCTAAATTTAACCAGAAAGCTCTCTTCTGTGTTTTAAATGTAAACTAAAAGTACTATGCTGATGCTAAGCCCTGAATGATTATTAAATTTAAACTACAAGCTCTCTGCTGGGTATGAAATTTAACCAGAAAGCTCTCTTCTGTGTTTTAAATGTAAACTAAAAGTACTATACTGATGCTAAGCCCTGAATGATTATTAAATTTAAACTACAAGCTCTCTGCTGGGTATGAAATTTAACCAGAAAGCTCTCTTCTGTGTTTTAAATGTAAACTTAAACTGCTGCTACTAGGCTCTGACTGATTTAACAAAAAATAGTGGGTTCACAGATTAATTAGCTTTAATAAAAAGAATTCCTTTCAGAAAAGTCCCAGAAGTATATACTCACAGTTGCAGATCTCTCTCCGGAAGTAACAGGCCCCTTTTCTAGTCTTTCAAGAGATAGGCCCAATTCTGAACCTGCAGGGGCTAGATGTGCCCACGGGATCAGAATCGGATCTAGAGCCTGAACGTGCAGGCCAGGCCCCTATTCCGATCGGCCTTCATACACTGACAAATGCCCAGCTACCTCAATCAGGCTCCTGAATGGAGCCACAGTGCCATGGCGTCCCATTGCCATAGCACCATGCTCCATTCAGGAGCCACGAATGCCGGCTGCCGCCAATTTACTTCATTCCCCACAGCCGGACCCTCGATCTGCCCTCCCATGGCTAGGGTCTGGCTGTGGGTAACTTCCTGTACCCCCTACCTTTTGTTCCCGGCTCAGCGACAGGATCCCCTGACTTATTCTATCTCTGCGGTTCTAAGTTCATTGCCCCGGATGTACAGGGCCGACCTCAGAATCGGCCCTGTACGTCCGGGGTCATGGACTGCCCATGCCGCGCCCTCGCTCTGCCTTCTGAATGCCCCTTCCCGCCCTCATCTAAGGGCATTGTTCGTACAGGGAGCTTTTGCTGGGGTGTGTAGGGTAGCGAATATTCTCGGGACAGAATGACCCTCTTACTGTCTTATCTGGTCTCTTATTTGTAGCAAAGTTGGTTGAGCAGGTGGTGTGACATAGGGGTGTGTCTACTAAGCTGGGCTAATGGTTAACCTGGGCTATCTGCAGCTAGGTTCCATGTTATTCAGTGGGACCTAGTTGCAGATAGCTCAGGTTAACCTTTAGCCTAGTTTAGTAGACATACCCCATAATGTATTGGGCCCATGTCAACACCAACTCTATGAAGGTAACAGTCCTGAAGCTCTGCTGTTAACAGAGACTGATACTCTTTCACCAGGTCTTAAATGCTTCTTATTGTACGCTGTTGACATTATCTGTTGTTTTTGATATAGTTGATCACTCTATTCTCTGAACAGATTAACAGAGTTAGGAATTGTCTTGGTTTCGTTCTTTTCTTACTGGGAAAATTTATTATATACCCAGCATTATACATGTGAAGGCACATTTTAGAAAAGATGTGTAGATCAGAACTGAAACGTCAAGGTCACAACATTTATAATGCTGTTGGTATTTTAGGAAGAGGTCTGCTAAACATGGAGCTTTTCTAAAATACAAATAAAGTGGTTCAGGAGTGTTGATATGTGGAGCAAAAGGAGTGGAAAAATCAACAGCAATGCGACACCTCCCATGTGTACACATGGAGGTTGATATTTCAGAACTTCCACATGTAAGTTGTCCACTTTGAAAACCTAGACGTGCAAAGTTTGCCAGTTAACTAAAGAGGCTGCTATTTTTATCTAGGTTAAATATGGAGTAAGAAATACTGTAAACTAGGGGAAGATAGGGGAGGATAACCCTCTTAATCCCTCCTATAAAGCACTGGCCGAAACGTACTCTTTAAAAGCCTACACGCAACAGAGAGGAGGTATAAATCCTGCTGTGCACAATTTTAATCATACATGTACATGTATATGCCCTATCTGAAATGGGGAATACACATGTAGATTTTTGGCCCACCCTGGCCATGCCCTAAGCATGCCCCTACTACTACTACTATTATTTAGCACTTATATAGCGCCACGCATGCCACGCTGTACAAGTTTACATACAAGAGACAGTCCCTGCTCGTCAGAGTCATACTCGTCAGAGCTTACAATCTAGTTGAGACAATACAGAGCAACAGTCAATTCGGTGCAGAGCACAGTAAGGTCTTTACAATTTGGTCATGAAAATAGACGGGAGTTAGGTTGAGATAAGAGAAAGAAGTCAGGATCTGAAAGCGACAGTGAAGAGGTGGGTCTTCAATTTGGATTTGAAGAGGGCCAGGGAGGGTGCCTGGCACACAGACAAAGGTAAGCTGTTCCAGGCGTAAGGTGCAGCAAGGTGAAAGGAGCGAAGTCGGGAGTTAGCGGTGTGAGTGAAAGGCCTAGATAGAAGTGATTTGTTAGCAGAGCAAAGTTCCCGAGAGGAGGTGTAAGGAGAGATAAGAGATGAGAGGTATTGAGGGGCCGCAGAGTGAATGCATTTATAGGTCAGCAGGAGAAGTTTGAACTGAATGCGGAATTGGACAGGGAGCCAGTGAAGCAACTTGAGAAGAGGAGTAATGTGGGCATGGCGAGGCTGACGGAAGATTAGTCGAGCAGCATGATTTTGTATAGATTGAAGGGGAAGGAGATGGCTAGCGGGAAGACCAGCAAGGAGTAGGTTGCAGTAGTCGAGGCGAGAGGAGATTAAGGAGTGGATAAGGGTTTTGGTAGTGTGTTCAGAAAGGAAAGGGCGGATCTTGCTAATGTTGTAGAGAAAGAAGCGGCAGGTCTTAGCTACGTGCTGGATATGTGTGGAGAAGGAGAGAGAGGAGTCAAAGATAACTCCCAGGTTGCGGGCCGAGGGAACAGGAAGGATCGTAGAACCATCCACAGAGACTGAGAAGGGGGGAAGAGGAGGGGAGGAGTTGGGGGGGAAAGACAAGGAGTTCAGTCTTGGCCATGTTCAGCTTCAAGCGGTGATGAGACATCCAGGTAGCGATGTCAGAAAGGCAGGCAGAGATCCTGGTCTGGATTGCTGGAGAGATATTAGGTGTAGAGAGGTAGATTTGGAAGTCGTCGGCATAGAGATGGTACTGAAAGCCATGGGAGGAGATAAGTGCACCAAGCAATTGGTATAGAGAGAAAAAAGGATGGGGCCCAAGACGGATCCTTGGGGTACACCAACATGGAGCGGGGTGGGAGAGCAGGAGGATCCACCAGAGCATACACTAAAGGAGCGATGGGAGAGTTAGGAGGAGAACCTGGATAGTATGAAGCCCCTGAAACCAAGCGAGGAGAGGGTGGTGAGGAGAAGATTGTGGTCAACTGTGTCAAAGGCAGCGGAGAGGTCGAGAAGGATGAGGACTGAGTAAAGGCCCTTAGATTTAGCCAGGAACAAGTCATTGGAGACTTTTGTAAGAGCCGTTTCAGTGGAGTGTAGGGGACAGAAGCCGGATTGTAGTGGGTCCAGGAAGGCCTGGGAGGTGAGGACATCGAGGCAGCGGCAATGGACTGCCCGTTCTAGTAGTTTAGATATGAAGGGAAGGAGGGAGATGGGTCGATAGTTAGAAGGTCAGGTGGGATCAAGAGAGGGTTTCTTGAGGAGAGGTGTGACAATGGCATGTTTGAAGTCTACGGGGACAGTTGCAGTGGATAGTGAAAGGTTTAGAATGTGAGAGATGGGGGGGACAACGGTGGGGGAGATGGGGTGTAGGAGATGGGTGGGGATAGGGTCAGTGGAACAAGTGGTGGGTTTGGAGGAGGAAAGAAGGAGAGAGGTTTCCTCTTTGGAGATCATAGAGAAGGAGGAGAGGGTAGCAGGGGAAGTATGGATGGGAGGGGAGAATTGAGGAGGGGGAGAGGTAGATGAGGAAGTGGGGAATTGGAAGGTAATCTTGTGAATTTTGTCGTGGAAGCAGTCGGCTAGGGTTTGGGCAGAAAGGGAGGGCAGGACCGGGGGCAGGGCACCTTGAGGAGAGAATTGAGAGTATTAAAGAGGTGGCAAGGATCGGAGGCAAGGGAGTTAGTGAGATGAATGTAGTATTCTTGTTTGGCATGTACTATGGCTGACTGGAGCAAAGCATGAATTTGAAGTGTAGAAGGTCTTCAGGGGAGCAGGATTTGGTCCAAGCACATTCAGCAGAACGGGCACAGGTGCGTAAATAGCGGGTTGTGGATGAGAGCCATGGCTGGGGAGTAGAACGCCTGACAGGGCATGGGGTGAGTGGGGCAAGAGTGTCAAGAACCGAGGATAGTGCAGCATTATAAGAGGAAACTGCTTCATCAACGGATTTGGAGGACATAATGGAGGAAAGGGATGGAGAAATGGTGGAGGAGAGAGTCAAGGGATCAATATTAGGAAGGTTTCTAAATAGGTTGGGGGAGACAGAACGAGGGTGAGACAGTGGAAGCTGAAGATTAAAGATTAAAAGGTGATGGTCTGATGAGGGAAGGATTGAGTTGTGGAGGTTTGAGGGAGAGGACTTGGAGAAGAGTATCTGGTCAAGGCAGTGGCCATGCAGGTGGGTGGGGGTAGTGGAGCAGAGTTTGAGGTCGAATGAGGAGGTGAGGGCGAGGAATTTTAAAGCATGGGGATCGGAGGGGTTATCAGTGTGAATGTTAAAATCGCCAAGAATAAGAGTGGGGGAAGAAGGATCCATAAAGACAGAAAGCCAAGAGTCGAAGTCAGTAAGGAAGGTCGATTTGGATTTGTCAGGTGGACGATAGATAACAACTACTCAGAGGGGAAGTGGTGTGAAGAGGCGAATGGAGTGGACTTCAAAAGAGAGGGGGGAGTGTGACTGAGGCAGCAGGAGGGGCTGGAATTGGCAGGACAGAGAAAGTAAAAGCCCAACACCACCACCGCGGCTAGTGGATCAAGGTGTATGGGTGAACTGGTAGCCCCCGTGGCAGAGAGCAGCAGTGGATGAGGTATCATCTGGGAGGAGCCAGGTCTCAGTTAGGGCAAGAAGGTCTAGCGCATTAGAGATAAAGAGATCGTGAGTAAAGGGAAGTTTGTTAGAGACTGAGCATGCGTTCCACAGGGCACATGAGAATGGGAGGGAAGAGGGGGAAAGGAGAGGGATATGGATGAGGTTGAGCAAGTTATGTGAGGATTTCTTTCCAGAGTGAGGCAGCGGTCTAGGGGGCCATTACGTGAGGATCTATTTCCAGAGTAGTACAGAGATCTAGAGGGGCCGGGGTATGGGTGAGTGTCTCTGGATGAGTGTGCCGTCCCTGAGGGACATGAGGGAGGGGAAGAGGAGAGGGCACGAAGGGGGGTCTTAATGATTTTAGATAGGTTGCGTGAGGATCTCTTTTTTGAGTGAAATAGAACGCTAAGGGGGATAGGGTTGGGGTTGATATCTCTGGGTGAGTGACTGGGGCATGAGTGAGGGAGGGTGGAAGAGGAAAGGAGGGGGGATATGGATAAGATTAGATAAGGTACGTGAGGAACTCTTCTTAGAGTGAGAAATAGAGGGGGGCCAGGGTTGGGGTTGATATTACCTGATGACAGAAGGAGGAGGAGTAGTAGAGAGTGGGGTAGGGGGAGGCAGTGCGGCGGAAGCGAGGGTGAGGTTGCCTTAAAGAGAGGGGGTTTGGTTGAATGAGGGGGAGGGTGTGATGAAGCTCAAGAGTAGATGCTAGGTGAGAAGATAGAATGGAGGGAGAAGTGAAGAAGGTGGAGGGAGCATAGGGGGGAGAGGAGTGAGGGTGCTGGTGGGAAGGGAGGCAGTTGGGGAGTATGAGGAAGAGAAGGACAATGAAATGTGGGGCCATAGAAGAGGAGTAGTGGGGGCTATGCAGTGTATGTTCTCTTACAAGCAATGAGGAGGGCTAATGTATCTATAGTTTAAAATACAAGCCGTGGTAGTGGGGAGACTATAGCCTGTGCAGCAAAGATCAATGTAAGCAATGGGTAGCAAGATCAATGTAAGCAGTGATCAGGCAAGCAGCAGATGGTAACCTACAAGCAATGAGGCGGCAGGTTAACTGTAAGCAATGGGTAGCAGGATCAGTGTAAGCAATGTTCAGGCAAGCAGCAAAGGTATCCTACAAGAAATGAGGCAGCAATGGACTATGCAGCAATGTATGTATGTTACATTACAAGCAATGAGGTATATGCAATGAGGTAGTGGGGTCGACACAATATGCAGCATATGATACAATGTAAGCAATGTCCAGGCAAGCAGCAGAAGGTAACTTACAAGCAATGAGGCGGCAGGTTAACTGTAAGCAATGGGTAGCATGTTCAATGTAAGCAATGTCTAGGCAAGCAGCAATGGGTAGCAAGTTCAATGTAAGCAATGTCCAGGCAAGCAGCAAGGTAACCTACAAGCAGTGATGCAGCAATGGACTATGCAGCAATGTATGTATGTTACATTACAAGCAATGAGGTATAAGCAATGAGGTAGTGGGGTCGACACATTATGCAGCATATGATACAGTACAAGCAATGAAGTAGCAGAGAGGCTATGCAGTAAAGTTGGTTGCAGGCAGAGAGGCAGCACTAATGAGGTAATGAGGTAGCAGTGGAGTCTAGGGCTGTGCAGCGAAGGTAGTTGCGGGCAATGCGGTAGAAGTAATGCGGTAGCTGTGAGTAGCAATGGAGACAGGAGGCTGTGTATAGCAATGGGGTAGTAGTGGAGCAGACTGGGGAGTGCCTACTTCACATGGGTGATGGTGGGGCCATGGGGGCCGAACAGGAGGAGCATCTTTACCCGCTCGGCTCCTTGACGCTGCAGTGGCTACCCAGGTGATCAGCTGGTGGTGCGTTGGTCAGGTAGAGCCAGGGGTGCCTGTGGTCCCCGCCTCAGGGCCACGCCCAAGGGCCCTCTGGCAAGGCCCTCAGGCACGGGCCCACTAGGTGCGGGCATGCCGGGAGGTGCCTGAGAACTGAAGCTCCCTCGTCAGGCCCTGATTGGGCCTTGCGATGGGGAGCAGGAGGGGTTTCCTGCCTCCTGCTCCTTGTCGGGACACCGATCGGGACGGCAGGGCTGGCAGCGTGCCGGGAGGCACCTGAGAACTGAAGCTCCCTCGTCGGGCCCTGATTGGGCCTTGCGATGGGGAGCAGGAGGGGTTTCCTGCCTCCTGCTCCTTGTCGGGACACCGATCGGGACGGCAGGGCTGGCAGCGTGCCGGGAGGCACCTGAGAACTGAAGCTCCCTCGTCGGGCCCTGATTGGGCTTTGCGATGGGGAGCCTCCCTTAAAACTTTGACATACTAAGCACATCCACGTGTAAATTGGACCCTGTCTGAAATTGTTGTTTGTACATGGATGCCATTTACATGTGTATATTCCTGATTATACATGTGTGAATCACAAGCAAGGCTTTTAAAATAACTTCCTTATTTATTTATTTAACATTTCTTATATACCGCCTTTCATGATATCAAGGCAGTTTACTTTGAACAAACTGAAATTACATTGAACAGGGCATTATAACTTGGAGATAACTATTTTACAGGGAACATGGGCAATGGAGGGTTAAGGGGCTTGCCCAAGACCACAAGGAGCACCTGTGGGACTAGAAACCCCAGTCCTTCTGACCCAAGGTTGCTGTCCTCTAGTGGGCTTTGAACCCCTGACCTTCCGGCCTGAGGTAACTTGCCCCAACTACTAGGCCACTCCCTCCCTATTGGCCCCAGTTTTTATTGGCACCAGTTTTCTTTTTTTCATACTTCTCACTACCTTTCCTCTCTTATCTCTCCCTACAGTCCTCCTTGGGAACTCCACTCTTCTGGAAGATCCCTTCTATCTGTGCCCTTCTCTTCCACTTTCAACTCCAGACTTTGATCTTTCTACCTTGCTGCTCCTTATGCTTAGAACAAACTACCTAAATCAGTACATCAAGCTGCATCTGTAACCCTGTTCAAATTTAGGCTAAAAACGCATCTCTTTGAGACTGCTTTTGCATCCTGACCCCCTTATTCTCCTGTTCACCTCCTATATGTTTCCTTACCATTCCCTATATATCCTAGTCCCCAGTTGTGTTGTCTGTCTTGACTAAACTGTAAAATCTTATGAGCAGGGACTATCTCTTACATGTCTCTATACAGCGCTGCGTACACCTTGTAGCACTATAGTGCATAAATATTTCTGAATATCACTCTTTAAAATATATTGCCTAATCTTTATTCCTCTGGAACCTTGATTCTCTCTGCAAAAATAAAGCTACAGTCAGCTGTTCAGCAAGCACCTTGTGATCCCTTGAGTCCTATTTGCCTGTCAATCAAAATAAGGCAAACAGGTTTATGACCTTCCAAAAAAAGACTTGCATGCTCACAAATTTATACACTGTTCTGAAACAGTCTTAGAAGAGTTTAACCAAAAAGAGGGTCGAAAATCAGTTTTGTTTACACAACAATGTGGTCAAGGCTGTGAGTGACGCCTGTCAGGGAATGTGAGGAATGTGTAAAACATAGCCACCTACTGTGAGAGGGAGAGTGAAGCAACTGAGAGAAGAACTGAGCAGAGAAACCTGTTTCGTTCCCTGAAGGGCGTAGCACGCCTTACTCACAACCTCCTCCTCGCCAAAACAGGGCGTGATTTGTGAACAGAGCTTCAGTCTAGGCTGGGAGCAGGTAAACCTTTACCGCAGTAGATGAAGTACAGAGCGTGAAGACACCTGCAAAGGGATTGCCAGAGCATTTGGATTTAAGGGGCAGCACCTTGTTTTTGCAGCCTGCATTCAGAAAGCTACTGCTGGAGAACCACTCTAGGTAAGGCCAGAAAGACCCAACATGGCATCACCATCAAATGGAACACTGTTTCTTTTTTACACAGGAAGAACCATCTCCAAGTTCATAATGTCTAAGTGAGCCATGCAAGGATACTCCCACAGATATTTATTCTGTGCTCTATGCATCTTTTTTCTAGCCACTCAGTGCTCTGTCTTCTACGGGTTTCTTTAGTTGTAAAATTGCTGGGGAAGTTTTCAATAACAGCAGTTAACCATAAATTTAAATTCAGTACTTTCCATGTACACAACACTGTTGTGGGCAAATCACCTACTTTCATATCTTCTTTCTCTCTTTGCTTTCTCCAGAAGAGTTTGCAGTGAAAAAGTAATTAAGTGACCTTTCTTACATTTGCATTTATTAAAAATCAAGTGGAGTCTGTAACATAGGGTAACTGAACCTGAGGCAAGGTTGCTCGGATGCTGCAGTATTTGGTTGATGTATTTATTCCTTTTCTTCATTGAGCCTTTTCTGCCTGTTGCCTCACTGACTCCAAACATATAGTTTAAACACCTTGAAATTTGCCCTCTTGTTATCTCTTTGACATCTAGTAGAATGAACCTTAAAGAAATGATGATTGAAGCTTTAACTTTTGTCCTAGCTAGTACAAAACAATTCATTGGTAAGACTTTTATTCTCCCCTGAGCTAGGCAATGGGGGTTATACTGTTTCGCTGGTATATTCTCAACTGGTAGTAGTTCCGTGTTGTGCAGGTCCAAATTTTACCATGGATTTATTGAACTCTGACCTGCTAAACTATTAGAAACGTTATGAATTTGTCAAACTATAGTCTGTAATCACTAGCACATTCTTGTGGTAATAGGGTTGACATTGAGGTCAGATATTACTGAGTAATGCCATGAATCTGACAGGTCATATTTTTGTTTTGCCATTGTATTCCACTAGTACTGCTAGAAAGTTACTTACAGTGTGGTATAATTTGTCTATAATGATGTTATGAATTTGACTTTACTGTGATCCGGTAGTTTGATGGAAGTGCTATGAAAATGCTACAGGAAGTGGGGTGGGCCTTCCCAAGCAGGATATTGCCACAGTCTACTAGTGAAGTCTGAACAGCAGAGCGATTCTGCAGTTTCATTTAGCAGCTACAATTTTCTCAGCATACTGTCATGCCAGAGACTAGTCTAATCATGCTTTTTGATGGATGGTAATATCTTTTGTTTGTCTGAGGTGGAGTTGTTCCAATGATGGAGGTTTATCTTAAAAATACAGTACTTTGTTTTTTTATCTCTTGTATTAATAGACATCTTCTAACTACAGAAAAGCTCTTCACATCTAGAATGCAGCAAAATTCCTAATGAATTCAGTCCTAATGAATGTCCAGAAATATCAAGTGTTTTATAACACTTATTCTGTTGCATTAACTTGTAATTTGTTGGGTGGTGTTCCAGGTTTTCTACACCCCAGTGGACTGAATCTGCATTATGGTGTGTCAGTTCTCTGATAGGAGCCACTGAGAGACAAAGCACTGTCACGGATAAAGGAAGAGATTCTATTGCACGGCAGTGAAAGTTACAGAGGTACAATAAATAATATCCAAAAGTTATATTTCTTTCCATGTATGTAGACAAAACCCAACAATGAGCAATTCAACATAGCCATCCTTTTGGTGATCTATTTAAAAGCAACTTCAAAAGCTCACTTACTATGAACCATACCATGAAAATACCATGGTCTGTACTGTATAGATAATTACTATCATGGGAGCATGCCACAAATTATGATAGAGGAACTGCATTCTCATTTAAGTTTGCAAAGCTTGTGAGTTCTGTCTCCACAAAACTGTTGCTGCTTGGCTAACACTGAAAAGGAAAAAGCAATTGCCACATTAAATAAGCATATTGTTTATACTACAGAAAATACAATAACCACATCAAGGGTCAATGAATGAGACATTGTTATCATGGAGTATTTTGATCTGTGCAAGATGCATGCCATAGTAAGAGGCCCCTATGTCTTTTATAGGCTAAGTGTGTACTTACCATATGTTAGGAGTAAAAAACAATGCGCGGTAAGTGTAAAAGTCTTATGGTAACTGTCAAGGGCATGATCAGCATATCCCCTACAGTTACTATGTAGAATAGTTCCTTACCGTGCATTGGGGCATTTTACTAACCGTTAGTGCGGAGTTTAGCATGTGTGAAATGCGCCATGCTAAAAGTGTGGGGCCCTGCACTAAAAATCTGCACTAACTGGTTAATGCATGATTGGACAGAGACTGGGAGGGTTGGTAGAACATCGATGTTGATGGTACATCACAGTTAGCACAAGTGTAATGGGTGCACACTAATCAGGATTGTTGCCGTTAATGCAGGTGCATTCCGGTTTCCTCAGTGCTATATATTAGCAATGTGTCAACAGCAGGTTTACAGTTGCACATGCCCTCTTAAGCTGGCAGCAGCCTCCATGCTAGTTTCATGCCCTGACCATGTGCCATCATGTTCATATGCAACTAGCATGGGTGACATTAAGTGCACCCACATTAACTGAAAAACTGACAGCATACAGTAAGTTCCATGAACTAATTGAAATGTGCAGTCCACTCCCATGCCCATAAGCCTCTTAGTCCATGCTCCTTCACACAATCAGGGCCGGCCTGTCCATTGTGCTGGAATGTTGCCCGCAGATGACACTTCACCTTGGGTGCTTCGCCTCTAACCAGCTGTAGAGGGAGCCAGGGAGGCCCGAAGCCTCACTGACCTCTGAATAGCCACAAGAATAAAGAGTGGTGTTTGCCTTCTCTCCCACAGCTGTGATAAAAAGGAGCCCGCCGGCATTGAGATGTATGGTCAAAAGTTATATGACTGCAAGACCAAAATTTTGGAAGGAAGGAATTATATAACTAATTTTGAAGTTAACAACAGAAACATTTTGAATATTCACTTCAAATATTAGTAGCAGCAAAGGCTTAACTTAATAGTACGTAACAAAAAAAAAAGCAAATATTTGCCATCACATAAGAATATATTGTGTACTATACTGGGTCAGAATAATGTCCACGAAGCACAATATCCCATCTTAATAGCGCCCAATCCAGGTCACAAATATTTGTCAGATCCATTTTTTATTGTTTATATCTAGAGACAAGCTGTGATTTTCTGAAGCTTACTGTACATGACTAATAATGGTTTATGGACCTTTCTTCCAGGGACCCATCTAAACCTTTTTAAACCCAACCATGCAAACAGCCCTGACCACATTTTCCGGCAACAAGTGCCAAGGCTTAATTACTAATTGAGTGAAAAAATACTCTTCTGATTTGTTTTAACTGTGCTACTATTAGTACCATGGTGTATTCCCTATTCTTAGTTCTCTTTGAAAGGGTTAATCAATGGTTCCCGATTTATCTGTTCCAGCCCACTCATGATTATATAGACTTCTATAATATCTCTTCTCAGCCCACTCTTCTCAAAGATCTAGAGCCCTAACCTGTTTATTCGTTCTTCATAATAATTTAGGACTTTATATTAAGCAGCGGTGACCACCAGATAAACTAAACACTGTGGTGGTGCTTTATTTATATATTCAGCGGTGTTATTTGTTGAAGTGGTGCTGGTGAATATAGGTTTCTGCAGCAACCGTGCTGCACTTGAATGCATATGTTAGGTCTCCTTTCTTGCAGGTCTGACTTATGAACTGGAATTACATCAAAAGTGGCTGAATTTTTCTGTTCTCCATATAATCTTCCAGCTGAACCCAGGCTCCCCTCCCCCCTAACCCCACTTCTTGGTCAGTGCATAACTGTTAGGAATATACAGTGCAGTGGTAAGTTATATACATAAAATTATGCATGTAATCAGCCTGAATATTTAAAAAGATTTATGCAGGGAGAGTCGGAGGGGAAATATGGGCAGGATGGCTTGTGGGGCTGCACGTCCCGCCCGGACATGCAGCCCCGCAAGTCGCATCTCAGAATCGGGCCCATAGCAGTGCAGTTATACATAGTATGAAGTTCATCAGTTATGTCTTAGAAAATGGAGCGTTTCTAGGGGTAGTGTAAGTAACCATGAGGAATGAGAGATAACTATTTTTAATTATGTAGGGTATACATTTGATCCATTTATCTTCTTTCAAAAAAATTCTGTAAATAGGTGTGTCTTGATTTTTTCCAGAAGACGGTAAGGTCATTTATATTCTTTAACTTGTCAGGGAGGGAGTTCTAGAGAATTGTTGAGTAGAATGTAAAAGCTCTGTTACTTGTTATTTGGTTATTTTTTCTGAAGTCTGTAGGGATTGCTAAAGTGTTCTGTGTGCATCCTCTCCTTTATCTGATGTCTGGCAGTGTGCGTATTAGAGAACTTAGGTAGGATGGGGCCAAGTTATGTCGGACCTTGAAAGTAACATTAGGGATTTGCATTTAATTCTACATGAAATAGGGAGTCAGTGTAGCTAGTGTAAAATGGGTGTGATGTGCTCTGATTTAGCCTACTTCCTGAATGGTATGTGCAGCTGTCTGTTGTGCCATCTGCAGTTGATTTAAGGCTTGTTTCAATAGTCCCTGTAGGATGCTGTTACAATAGTTGAAGTAGGAGCAAACAATTGCTTGCAGCACAAAACAGAAGTCATAAGCTGATAGTAGGTGTCTTAGGTTTTGAATTTTATTGTAGATTGTCCAAGTTGTTAAGTTGATATGTTTAGTTAGGTTCAGGTTTTGATCTAGGATTACCCATACTATCTCACCTCACTCTTGACTTCTAAAAATGTTTCTTTGACTTGTATTTTAGCTGGTAGTATAAAGTCCTTATCCTTAATACAAAAAGGACCAGTTGTTTTGAAGTTTATCCTGAGGTTGCATGAGATGAGCCATTTGGATGCTTCATTGAAGCAATCTGATTTGCTGAAGGTTGGGTTTTGCTGTATTGAATGGGATGAATAACATTATCTCATCTGCATAGATATGGTAATTTACCTTGTGTGCTTGGAATATGTTACAGAACAGTTGGAGGCAAATGTTAAATAATAGTGCAGATAAGGCTGAGCCTTGTGGTATGCATAACTGATGATGGCATTATATGATGTTAGCATATTATAATAGAGGAATAAATATTAATTATTCAGTTATCTGATTTTTTTTATAATTTGAGGTCCTTATTATTCACACACCACATTTTCATATTCACCGGGAAGGATATTATCCATTTATCATAACAGTATTGGAAGCACCCTTCAAAAACTATAGGGAAAAACATTTCTATAAATGTAGCCTCATTCCCCTGACAACGGACTCAGACAGTGCATGTACTGCTGCCTCCTTTCTCCCCAAAATATAAGGCATCCGGGTACACAGGGCACGTTTGTTTACCCTGTTTCTCTGTCAAACTCTCACTCTATTTCTACATAACAGCACACACATTTTTACTCCATTTCTCTCTCACAATGTGCATACTTTCAGCCCACAGACCCAAGGCAAATTCGCAAATGACAAAATCTGTTTGAAATGGATTTCTTCCTTCATTCACATCCTTGCAGGACACTGACTGAATAAGCAAATCACCAAAAATTGATAGCAAATGTGCTTTTTCAAGCATGGCACACAATGACACTCACACATCTAACAAATTCTACAAAGGGAAGGAAATAAGGTCTATTTGAATTGTTTTGATTCTATGCTTAGATTCACTCTATTTTTATTGATTCCTCCACACACAGAGAGTTGAGACTATGTGAAAGCACATTTGCTTTAGTCAATGGATACTTTACAGCTCTCACAACAGTTTTATACTTTTCATTTATGAGACTTTCTAAATAGGAGATAAATAATTAGGAACAAGATCGTATCAAGGGGAAAGAAAAGACAAAATTAGAAGTGTCGACATACCTATTACTCAACTAAACCTTTCCCTGCCCACTTTCTCATTTATTTTGTAGTTTAAAAATCACTGTTTGAAAGCAGTAATAAAAACTAGTTAATCTAATTTTGACTATGAGGAAATGTCCCAAAGCAGGTGTATATTTTAATAAGATAATATTATAGAAAGGAGTGAGCCCTGCAAAATGCCACAAGGCCTTGTAGCAACCCTTAAATGCACTTTTTGTCAGCGTTAAGAACATAAGATATTCCATAATGGGTCAGACCAAGGTCCATCAAGCCCAGTATCCTGTTTCCAACAGTGGCCAATCCAGGTCACAAGTAGCAGTTTTCCCAAAAGACACAAGTTCCACAATGCTTCTACTGGGTCAAGCAGTGGATATCCCGGGTCCACTTTAATAATGGTTTATGGACCTTTCCTCCAGGAACTTGTCCAAACCTTTTCTAAATCCGGCTACACTAACAGTTTTTACTACAACCTCCGGAAACAAATTCCAGAGTTTGATTACACATTGAGTGAAAAATATTTTCTCTTATTAGTCTTAAACAGGTTACCTTATAGCTTCATTGCATGTCCCCTAGTCATTCTATATTTTGATGGCTTAAACAATCGATCTACGCTTACCCATTCCACTCCATTCATTAATTTAAAGACCTCTATCATATCTCCCCTCAGCTGTCTCTTTTCCAGGTTGAAGAGCGCTAACCTTTTCAGTCTCTCTTCATAGGGGTATCCTTCCATCCCCTTTACCATTTTTGGTGGCTCTTCTCTGTACCTTTTCTAATAACGCTATCCTTTTTAAGATACACCGACCAGAATTGCACACAATATTCAAGGTGCGGTCGCACCATGGAACGATAGAGGCATTATAATATCCATTGTTTTATTCTCCATTCCTTTCCTTATGATACCTAGCATTCTATTGGCTCTCTTGGCCACCGCTGTAGACTGGGTGGAGGGTTTTAACATGTTATCCACGATAACACCTAAATCTTTTTCCTGGGTGGTGTTTCCTAATGTGGAAGCTTGCATTGTGTAACCATAGTTTGGGTTTTTCTTTCGTAGGTGCATAACTTTGAACTTGTCCACATTAAATTTAATTTGCCATTTGGATGCCCAGTCTTCCAATTTATCAAGATCCTCTTGCAATTTTCCACAATCCTCATGCGTTTTAACAACTTTGAATAGTTTTGTGTCATCTGCAAATTTGATAACCTCACTCATTATTCCCTTTTCCAGGTCATTTATGAATATGTTAAAAAGCAGCAGACACAGCACAGATCCCTGGGGTACTCCACTATTCACCATTTTCCATTGGGAAAATTGGCCATTTAGCCCTACCCTCTGCTTTCTATCTTTTAACCAGTTCCTGATCCAGAATAGTACACTGCCTCCTATCCCATGACTCTTTAATTTCACCAAAAGTCTCTTATGAGGGACCTTGTCAAAGGCTTTCTGAAAATCCAGATACACTATATCAACCGACTCACTTTTGTTTACCTGTTTATTCACACCTTCAAGAAAACATAACAGATTTGTAAGACAAGACCTTCCTTGGTTAAAGCCATGTTGGTTGTCTCCCATTAAGTCATGATTATTGTCAAGCCCCAGCCCTCCGCCTAGGGCTCAGAGGGTTGGGGTTGCCATTATATGCCCCTTGCAGAAGGTGAGATAAAACCTTTTGCTCCCGTTATGCCTGCTGGGAGTGGTACTTCTTTTGCCCCTGATAAGGAAATAGTTGTGAGACCAGTGGTAAGGCAAAATGACAAGAATTTATTTCCCATCAAAAAGATTCAGTGCAGATTAAATCAGGATATTCTTCAGGTGTTTGCTCAAGGATATTTACAGAACTTAAACTGATTGAGCTTCACACTATTTTCTCACAAAACATGCAATGCATATCACATGTAACAGATAGAAAACATAACAGCTTCTTCTCACAAAGAAAAATATCTTCTTTCCCTTTGTTCACACTCAGCTCCCGCATACATATAGCAAAGGGATTCTATATCATCTGCCAAACACAGTGTACAGTCCATAGGCACTTCTGCTGAGTCACTCTCATTAAAGTCCTGTTGCATCTCTTCAAACTCTGGAACTAAGGAGTTTGGCTTTAAGCTGTTATTATACGGCTTAGGATAATTTCCCCCTAAGACCTCTGGTGCTTCCTTTGGGCACAGTTCTATATGGTAAGGATTGGAAATACCTGAGGTTGTGGAGATTCCTCTCTGGCTTTGTTCAGCTATCTTTTTCCAGCTGTAGGGAAACGCTCTCTGATTCCCTGTTGGGAGTTCTTGTCTGGAGCACTGCTTTTGTTCCCAGTCCCAAACTGAGCTTTCAAACTCCTGGGTTTAGTGCTAGGTTCCCACCTGTGAACTCCTTGAAGCTTTTTATCTGGCAATGAGGTCTGAAGGTCTCTCTGCTCTCTCCCTCTAGGCAGGTTTCTGACAGCAGTCTGTCCCTTCTCTCCTTCTGCTCTGTCTGCTTCAATTCCAAAACTGCAGCTGGGTTTCCTAAAAGGTCTCCTCCCAGCTCTTCTCCAACCGTCTCTCCAACCACCTCTCCAGTCAATACTCTCATCAACACTCTTACCGGCTCTCTCAGCGAGACTCCAATCACCAACTCCTCCTCCTCTTCCCTTGCTTTCTCCTAGTCCGGGTTTATATTCCTGTTCCCTGAGCCTTGGGTCTGCCTTCCTGAACAGGTGTGTGTAATTAGGTTCCAGGCTTGCAGTTACGTCAGAGCTGGGGTGTGTCAGCCTAGCTCCTGTTTCCCTATGCTTGCCTCTCTCTTGAAAACGCTGAAACGTGTGTGCAGCCTGACTGTCAGTTTGTTTAAAGGAAAAATCATCCTTTTCTTCTACTTCCATATGTTCAGTATGGGCTTCTTTATCACATATTCCCCCCCCCTTAAGATATTACGGGCTGGCGACCCATCACCTGCACAGCACGTAATCTTCGATAGGGCCTTGATATGCTTTTCCACTCTGGATAAGCTAGCTACCGCTGTTCTCTCACGCCAGGGCTTAAGGACGTTTAAGTGGTAAACCTGCTGGCGGCCCCTATTGTTCTCCACTGCATAGGAAACCGGACCCACTTGTTTAACCACTTTGTAGGGTCCTTTCCATTGGGCCTCAAATTTAGGTCCGGTGTCGGCTACCATCACTACAACCTTCTCCCCTATGGCTATCTGGCGAGGTTTCGTTCCTCGATCATAGTATTTTATTTATTTATAAATTTCTTCTATACCGCCCCTTCCAGAGATCAAGGGCGGTTTATATGGAACAGTTAACCATTTTGTATACTTCAGTATACTTTACATAGAACAGTGTTTAAACTATGTACAGGTAAGATTACATGGAACATTAACTGAACTAAATTACAGGAACTATTTACAAGTACTTCTTCTGGCGCTCCTGACTGGCTTGTAGGTTTTCTTCGGACACCTGGGAAGTCCTTTGTAACCGTTCTCTCAAATTTCGCACAAATTGAGGTACCCCCATTACTTCTACCCCGGGTTCCACCCATTGTTCCCGCAAAATGTCTAAAATTCCCCTCGGGACACGGCCATACAACAACTCATACAGGGATGCCCCTAAGGATGCCTGTGTACGCTCTCGACAGGCGTACAGCACAAATGGGAGCAGAACGTCCCACTCGGACATGTTACCATCCAAACCACTTCTTAGCATTTGTTTAAGTGTCTGGTTTAATCTTTCCACTAGTCCATTGGATTGGGGGTGGTAGGCGGCAGTCTTTATGTGGTGTACCCCGAAGGCATCCCATACCTGGGCCAGATATTTCAATACGAAATTGCTCCCCCGATCTGTGAGCATCTCCTGGGGAAATCCCACCTCACAAAAGAGTTTTATTAACTCTAGGGCTATGGTTCTGGCAGAGATGTTCCGTAAGGGGATAGCCCATGGAAACCGGGTGGCCTGATCCATTATAACCAAAATATACTGAAATCCTCTGGGTGTCTTCAGCAAAGGTCCTACAATATCCATGGCCATTCGTCGTATGGGTTCTGATATAGTGGGAGTAGGAATCATGGGCACCCCTGGTGGCCTAGCAGAGGTAACCCGTTGACAGGAAGGGCACGACTCGCAAAAACGGGTGTTTTCTTTAAAACCCACCGGCCAGTAGAAACGGGCCAAAACTTGCTCTAAAGTCCCCTCTATTCCCTTATGACCACCTACAGGGTGATCATGGGCCAGCCTCAAAACCACTGTCTTGAAAGCGGCCGGGACTACCAATTGTTTCCTGTCTGTGCCTGCCTGTGGATCAAGACTCTCCTGATATAATATTCCCTATCCGATATAAATCTTGGGAGAATATCCCTCTTAACCTGGGCATATTCAAATGCCCGTTTTAACGCGGGATCCGCTTGCTGCTCCTTGGGGAAGGATGGAAACTTCTTTACCACATCAGCTGGAACCCAAGGCAACTCTTGTCCAGCCTCTATTTTGGCCCTCCCTTGAGCCCTATGCTGTCTTTCTCGGCGTTTCTCTGCCTTTCCTTTTTTAATCTTAGAAGGGGCAGTTATGAGGTCGTCGTGTGTGGGTAGTTCCCCTAGTGACTCCTCTGGGGGTTCATCCTTCTCCTCTGGGGTTACTGACTGGGATCGAGTGGAGACCAGCCCTGCCTTTGCATGCAGGCCCTTCTCCATTCCTCTTCTGAACTGGGGCCAATCCCTACCCAGCACTAGGTCATGGGGCAACTTAGGGACTATGGCTACTAAAACTTCTTTCCGAATTCCTAACCCCTTTATTAAGAGCTTGTACAGAGGGTAGAAGGAGGATGCTCCGAGAATACATGGGATTTTAACCCTTCCTTCTGGTCAGCTCGGGACTGACCCACTCCGGGCTTCTATGGCCCGCCAGAGCTTCCTGGAAACCATACTCTGGTCAGCACCTCAGTCGAGTAACGCACTAATTGACACACCATGAACCTCCACATTCAAAAGGAAACCTTCTCGTATCTGTTTTACATTAGCAGTTAACAATGCGGTACGTGCTATACATTCCTTTTGTATATGACCCATTTTCCCACATTGGAAACATTTCCTATTTGCCCATTTGCTTTCTGGCTTTGGCAAATAGCTGTTTATACATTTCAGCTCTGGCCTCGGTCCCTTTTCTGATTTTCCAAAACTTGCCTCCGCTGACACTCTCAGGGCGCCCCCTTTGTGCTGACCAGCCATCTCGGCTTCCAAATACCGTTCAGTCAGCAAGGCCGCCTCTGCAGTGTTCTGGCAGTTTTGTAAAATCAAGAAAGACTGAATTTCCTTGGGGACCGCCTCCATGAACTGTTCTAACACAATCATGTCTATTACGGACTCCATAGTTTTTCCCTGTGGAGCTAGCCACTTCAAAGTTAAGCTTCGAACCCTGTGGAACAAAGCCTTAGGTTTCTCATTAGGTCTTAACTTTGTAGCTCTCAGCTTTCTATGGTAAACCATTGGCATTAGACCCAATTGGTCCCTGATAGCCTTTTTAAGCTCATCATAGTCCGTAGCCAGTGTGGCTGGCATGGCTTTGTAGACTGCTAAGGCCTCTCCCGTAAGGGATGTAGCAAGCCTTACTGCCCATTGCTCTAATGGCCACCCCACTGTAAGGGCAACTCTCTCAAACGCTTCCATGAAATCATCAACATCATCATTTGCTGCAAGTTGTCCAAAAGCAAAAGCTCCACCAGTCTGTGGTCCTACCACCTCTGTGCGCATTGTCACCTCTCGAGTTGATGGTATTGCTCCCTCCGTCACCTTCTGGTTGGCAAGCAATGCCTCCATGAAGTCCACTATTGGTTTCTGTTGGGCTTGCATGGCTGCAGCAGCCTGTTCCTGCGCACGCTGAGCCATCACCCATTGCTTCTCAAATTGAGATGCCATCCAACATAGAACCTCTTTTGGATCCACCTCCATAGCTTTCTCTGCAGGAAAACAAAAGAGAAACACAAGCCCACCCAGTGCGGCACTACAAAACTTTTTCTTCACTCTTTTTTTTCTTTTTCTAGCCGTTCAGTCTAACGTGACTGCCTAGAGTACACAACGAGCAGAAGCAATGGATGACCAGTGGCTCAAAATAGCTTAAAAAATACTTTATTGAAGGTCCCTGACGCGTTTCGGCTTACGCCTTTCTCAAGGGGAGAGATGCTTACTAAGAAATAATAAATATAAATATATTAATTACATGTAAAAATGCATCACTAAGAGGCAACCGGAACACATTTACATACTATTAAAATACATAACAAAATGAACTTATAAAATGAAATTAAAACAAAAGTAAAACTGTTAAAAATTAAATATACAATAAGGAATTAAAGGTAACACTCATATTGAATTAATAAATAATTGAAAGACATAAATTAACATATCAAAACACATTAAAACATCATAAAATGATAGATGCAGGGCAGAGAAGAACTCATTCAAGTAAACTAAATCAATCATATGAAAACTACTCATAGGAAGTTAATCATACAAGGCAAAGAGAAACTTATTTTAACAAATTAAATTAATCATGTAAAAACTAGTCACTGATACGGGCACCAAAGTACATTTTAAAATGAAGAGACACTAAGGTCTTTAGTGAAGTTGTGTTGTGCCACCATATAAATAAAAGTAAAAAATGGATCACTTTTAGAACTGAAGATAATGCTGAAAATAAAAAGCTCTTATAAATACTTAAAAAAACGGAGTGTTTTAAATGCCTGTCTAACTGCACACTCGGAGTTAACCTTAATTGAAGGAGCTATACTAACAAACTGCAACAAGCACATCAAAACATATACCGTGAATGAATGAACTATTTTAATCATATGAAAAAATCATGCGGAACCCAAAGGAACTCATTCAGGTAAACTAAATTAAATCATGTAAAAACTACTCACTGAAGCGAGCACCGAAGTGCCGTTTGATATGAAGAGACACTGAGGTCTTTAGTGAAGTTATGTTGTGGCACTATGCGAATAGAAAACAAAACACATTTGAAACTAAAGATAGAGCTGGAAGAGAGACTCTTGTAAATGTTTCAAAAAACGGAGTGTTTTAAATACCTGTTTGACTGCTCAATCGGAGTAACTTTGTTTAAAGGGCCAAAATACTGTACTGGCAAACTGCAACGAACACATCAAACATAAGTGATTATGTTTTTTTAATGTTTTTAATTGCTGCTTCTTTGGCATAAACGAAAAGAAATCTTATTTACTACTGACAGCAAAGTCTGTGCAAGGTGCGTTCTTTCAAACGGATCAAAATACTGCTCTGAAGATGGTGTTTTTGAAGACGCTAATTTTCGCGCCAAAAGGGGCATGGCCATCTTTATCCAATCAATGGAGGGATATTGAAAAGTATAGGGGAAGAATTGAGGAATGTACATAAAAGAAGCAATAGTTTCATTTTAAAATGTAGTGATTGGCTCTACTGAAGAAATGTCCACTTGAGTGTAAACTTTGAAGGCTAATACTACACACCGGGATCTCGGCAAGGAAAAAGAGGGACCTTTATCCAGTGCAGGAAATAATGTAAAAAATATATATACAAGGGGATAATGTATCCCATATAAAGTAATAAACCTGAAATGCATATGAGTGGATATGTCTTCAATGATGCTAACTTGCTATAACATGACGCGACTAGCCGCGATGAAGGGCAGCTACATGTAAGGACTTAAAAAAATATACAAAACACAGTCTGAAGTGTAGATTAAAATAATATTGAACATAAAATGAAACTTAAATAACCGTTTTAAAAATATCGTGCTATAAACAACTCACCTATAAAGATCTTGCCCTCATTATCTTGATGGAACCAAAAAAACAGAAGAGAGGTTAAAAAACAGAAGAGAGTTTAAAAAGGGGAGGAAACGTCTTAAAAATGATAAATCAATCTCAGTAAACCTAAAGAATGTGTGTAATTTTTTGTACCGCGATATATTACAAAAATCAATTGCAACCAAAGTGAGAATATTCAACATAAACACCTAAGTGGATAACCGTGTTTATGGCTATAATAAATGTTCATTTGACACCCCTTAAAAACTTTTTGATGCCTTGGGCAAAACTAAACTTTTAGATGTGGACCTATATTATATGTTCATTTTTTTAAAAAAACTGTGTGTCTATCGTTGTTAAAGGGTGATGTTAAAAAACTGTCTCTTGATAAAAAAACTATAAGTATATAAAGCGGTAAAAGATTAAAAAATCTAGTGATGTTAGTTAAAAAGATATGCCAATAAATAACTAAATAAATAAATGTTGTAACATCACCTAAAAGGCAAAAAAACTAAAAAACTTAAAAAATAATCATGGTAGGATGAATTTATCATTTATACATTAAAAAATAATAAATAAATGAATATGTGAGACTCATTAGATATCTCTATAAAGAACGTGTTAAAAAGTATAAAATGCCATCTTCCAATTTTCAAACATTGATGCCCATATATATGGAAACAATAAACATGTCTTTAAATTACAACTAATAGAATATATCCCAATGAAGGCATGTGTTACATAAATAAACTGTTGTGTTACCAATAAATAAATAAATAAATAAATAACTACTAAAAGTAATAAAACTTCATGTATGTGAGGAAATTGTGATACATTCAGATCACCATTAATTTCATCCATGATAAACAATTTAATCTCATTGAGTATTAATCTAAAGACCACCAGGACTAAAAAGGGGGCTACAGGAACATGGATAAGTCAATCTCCTGATTGAGACCATTAGGTTCTAAACTATTAAATTCATATATAAAATGCTGCTCTAACTTAAGGAGAGTCTTATCTACGTCCCCTCCTCTCCAATGAGGAATTACCACTTTTATGATTAAATCTTTTTATTGAGTTTAACATATACTTATAACGTAAAACAACATAGATGCAGTATACATATAAAACACTGCAAACATAGTGAAATATTATAACAGAATAGAATAATATAATAGCAGTAGACATATTAAACCATAGTGGACACTAGGAAGATGGGAGAAAACATGACTTAGGCCAGTGGAGCACCTTGGAGAAATGAGTCCTAGAACAGCAGTCCTGTTAAAACATGATAAGGTGAAAGAACATATGGAAACATTTTAAGTGACACCCTCAGTGCCACACCGTAAGCAGCAGAGAAGCTATTACATAGGGAATGGCCTACTACTAAGCACACA
Organism: Ichthyophis bannanicus; assembly: GCA_033557465.1. Classification (NCBI taxonomy): domain Eukaryota; kingdom Metazoa; phylum Chordata; class Amphibia; order Gymnophiona; family Ichthyophiidae; genus Ichthyophis; species Ichthyophis bannanicus. Next base: position 228,008,769 of record CM066036.1, read on the forward strand.
ACTCCTAGATGTGAGGAACCAACCAACCCTGAGCCACCCCGCTGTTGGCGAAGATACTATGCATAAAGCCTATCGCTATGCATCCATACCAGTTACCTAGGGAACATTAAAGACATTGCACTACAGATAGACAGTAGCGGACATATCAAGTGGAGTTGTTCGCACCCAGGCAGGCCGACGTCCCCCTGGGCCATATCATCTTATGAGCAAGAGTCCCCAAGAATGAGGAAGAAGAGACAGAGGCTGAAGCAGAAAAAGATATTTCAGGGAGTTGTAGAACAGAAATAAAGAGGCATTAGGCGTCCACCAAACCCGAATAAGTCCCCCCTCCAAGCCCCCAAGGCACCTGTGATTGGCGCCCACCATAGTGTCGCCCAACCAGAGATCTTCCCCCCCATGAACTCTCCCACCCTCCCCTCCCCTCCCCCCCCAAACTCCCCCAATTACCAGGTCCTAGAGGAGTCCACCCTCCCCACTCACTCCCCAGTCCAGTCCGTCTAAAAGATCATCACCAGCAGCCCCGAGGTTAGATCTTCTCTCGAGCCCGCCGCTTCTACCATTGAGTACTGGGCCGAAGAACTCACCAAGGCCACTATCTTACCTACCTTCCCCCCCTTCCCCCCTTCCCCCCCCTCCCATAAGCGCCGAGCAAGGGATGAACAACTAGAGAGAGCCGACCGTGTCGTCAGGAATGAACACTGCCAGGGCAAATCTACCGCCCCCGCAGCGGGGCAACCCTGGGAGGGAGTCAAGGCTCCCCCATCAGGCGTCGGCGCACCCCTGCTGGTAGCAGCAGTATATGAGGTCCCCACATCTGTAAAAAGGCAGTCCAGCGCCGTCCCCCCCCAGCAGCATGCAACCGGTCCACTAGCAGGACTTTATGCAAGCGTAGTCTCCAAAGCCTATAACTAGGCCCCCGCCCATCCATCCACTGTTGCAACACCATCATACGTGCAGTCATCAGCACCAGTCGCATCCATCGCAATCCCATGGCCTCCATCATTCCTCCCCATTCGTCCTCCCAGACATCCAACACCACATTCCTCACCTTAAGCGGCCCCAATTGCAAGAAGCAACACCGAAGGTGTCCAAACACCCGGTTCCAAAAAGCCTGTGCCTGGGGACAGCTCCAAAACATATGGCCCAGCGTCGCCCGAGCTACTCCACAGCGAGGACAGCAATGACTCAGACTAACCCCGGCCCTCCACGCCCTCACCGGAGCAAAGTACAAGCGACGCATGATCCGATACTGGGTGTCACGATGAATTACTTGAACACTCAACGTTGGGATCGCTGCCACCCCACCCAGAAACTGCTCTACTCCGATCTCCTCCCCCAGCTCCGCAGACCACACTGTCGCCAAAGCCTCAATCCCCAGAGGTGACACTTGCTCCCAGAGCATTTTATGAAGTCCAGACACCCGAACACCCACATCCCCCCCCAGCAGGGCCATCTCAATCTCCGTATATACCTCTCCCTGTAACGTGCCCAAAGGTATCGACAAGAAATAGCTCCGTAGTTGAGCATACTGAAAGCCCTCCCGGTCCCCTAAAGGGTACTGACGACACAGCTCGGAAAAAGGCAGCATCGCCCCCTCCGCGGTCAGCACATGTTCCATATTCACCACTCCGAGAGTCGCCCAGCGCTGAAAGTGTGAGCGTCCCAGACCCGGTAAGAAGTCGGCGTTCCCCCTAATAGGGAGATATGGCGTATAAGACGCTGAAATCCGTCGTCCCGCACAAAAGACCCGCCACGCCTGCCGCATGGGGTGAAAAAGAAATTGCCGAATGCCCTCGGGTACAGCTTGAACCATCTTAGCATGCAGCAGGTACCTCAAGCTGAAAGGAGCCAGCAGAGCCTCCCACATTGCCATCGGAGAATAGTCGGTCGAATCCCACAACCAGTCCCGGACATACCGCAATAAGCACGCCACATTATATCGCTTAATGTCCGGGAAACCCATTCCTCCCAGGCTCCATGGTTGCCGCAGTATCCCCAAACGTACCCTGGGCCGTTTCCCTCGCCAAAGAAGCCGATTGAACAAACGCTCCAGCTGCCGAAGGTCTACGCGCCGTAACAACAACGGGAGAATCTGAAGCGGATATAATATTTTAGGAAAGATTGCCATCTTGCTGAGAGCTACTCGGCCCCCCAAGGACAACGGTAAATCCCGCCATCTATCCACACAGGCCGAAACTTCCTTTAATATCTTAGAGACGTTGAGAGAATACAGGTCATCCAACCGTGTGGGCAGGTAAATCCCCAGATATTTAAAATGCCCACTCGCCCACTTTAAAGGAAAGGGGCCCGGCCACCCCGGATGCCCCTCTGGGGCTAGGAACAGCGCTTCCGACTTGTCAAGATTAAGACGAAGTCCGGAAGGGTTCCCGTAGTCGGTAATAAGCTGCAACAAACGGGGCAGGCCTGCCACAGGGTCCCCCAGATGAACTAGCAAGTCATCTGCAAATGCAGCAAGACGAAACTCCTCCCGCCCCATCTGAATCCCCCGAAATTGAGAAGAGGCCCGAATAAGTGACAGAAGAGGCTCCAACGATAGAACAAATAAAAGGGGCGATAGCGGGCAGCCCTGCCTGGTGCCCTTCTGAATGTCGAAATCCGCCGACATAGTCCCATTGACCACAACCGCCCCTATGGGGTGCGCATATAGCAAGTGGATCACATCGACAAAGAACCCTACAAACCCCATCGCTTCCAGAACCTGGTACATAAAACCCCAATTGACCCGATCAAAAGCCTTCTCGGCATCAAAACTAATTAGTAAGGAGGGTTCTCCTGTCAAGCGCCCCGCTCCGAGCGACAACAAAATCTGCTGCAAACTGTACGCCACTTGGCGGCCACGCACAAACCCCACCTGATCCCTATGAATCAAAAAGGGTAGGTAACTGGCTAACCGATCCGCCATGATTTTCGCGAGAAGCTTAATATCTACATTGAGCAGGGATATGGGGCGATAGGAGCTCGGCAGCAGAGGGTCCCTCCCAGGCTTGGGTAGAATAGTAATCAGAGCCTTATTCGCTTCAAACGGGAAGCCGCCTCGCTGCACCAGATCCTCAAAGTACCCCACCAAGGGGGACACCACCGCATCTCCCAAGGCTTTATAAAACTCGCTGCGGTACCCATCGACCCCCGGAGCCTTCCCATTCTTCAAGTTCTTTATGGCGAATTGGACCTCCTGTCCGGTGAGAGGTTGGTTAAGGGCCTCTAGGTGCTCTGCCGCAAGCCGTGGTAGCCGGCAGCGGTCCAAAAAGAGACGCCCCGCCTGTTCTTTGTCACCATCGTTGGCATAAAGGTCTTTAAAAAAGCCCGCGAAGACCCTCTCTATTGCCGCCGAATCCCGTGTGATGGCCCCATCGGCCTGTCGGATGGCCCCGATCAATCGGGACCCCCCAGCCGGTTGCAACAGCGAGGACATCAGCCGGCCAGCTTTATTGCCAAACCGATAAAGCCTATATCTATAATACAACAGCGATTTCTGGGCCCGCCTATGAAGCAGCAGCTCCAGCTCAGCTTGCACCTCACGGAGCCTTCGCAGATTAGCCGCCGTCTTAGCACCAGCCACCACTCGGCGCGCTCTACCTAAATCCCGTTCTAGCTGAAGTATTTGGTGATTCAACCTCTTACGCCGCTGACACTGATAGCTGATTATGTCCCCGCGGAGCACAGCCTTCCCAGCCTCCCAAAAGAGGGCCGAAGAGATTCCGGGAGTCGCATTCAGGGTCTCGTAGTCCTTCCATCTCTCCCGCAAAAATGCCTCGAAAGAAGCATCCCCACATAATTCCAAAGGATATCTCCACGGGATGCCCCCGGGTAATCCACTCCCTCTCAACTCCAAGAGGACTAACGCGTGGTCAGATATAACAAGGGACCCAATATCCGCCCTCGAGACCCAACTGAATACCGATTCTGTAACTAGGAAGTAGTCTATGCGAGACCAAGTCCCATGGGCTCGGGACAAATGCGTGTAATCCCTGTCTCCAGGATGCAACACCCGCCAGATGTCCAGCAGCCCAAAAGCTTCCCTTAACCCCCACAAACGACCTCCCCGCCCCGTGGGTCCCGATCTATCCAGGGCAATGTCCAGGACTTCATTGAAATCACCTCCGAGTATAACCTGATACCCGCCAGCATCAGCTAGCAGTTGGGAAATATTCTGGAAGAAACGGGCCTCATAGACATTCGGCCCATAGACCGAGCACAACACCACTTTCCTCCCAGCGAGTTTCCCCCAAACACCAACATATCTACCCTCAACGTCTGAAATAACCTTTTCTTCAACCCAACTGACCGACTTAGCCACTAGGATAGCCACTCCACGCTTTTTCCCCACCGCAGGGGCGCCATACACATGTGCAATACGACCGGTACCCAACTTCATATGTTCCGCCCCCGACTGATGTGTCTCCTGCAACATTATCACGTCCGCCTGCTGGCGCTTCAAATGCTGCATAATTTTATAACGCTTTACCGGGGAGCCTAACCCGCAGACGTTCCAAGAGACGATGCGCAAATTCTTAGCCCCCACCGATGATGAAACCAAGACACATCAGACTAAGATTCCAACACATACAAGAGCGGCAGCCCCCCCAGCCAAGGGCCCCCCTCCCTAGCCTCCGAACCCGAACACGCCAACCAAAGCATACCCCCAGCTCTCTCGAATCAACACCACACATACAATCAACCACACATTCATCCCCCCCTGCCCGACTGATTACATTTATCCCCCCCTCCCCTTTCACCCCTAAACTACCAAACCTTCCCTCCCCCCCATCCCCTTCCCCCCCCTACTTCCCCATCCGCCCCCCCACTCCCTTCATCCACCAACGCACTGCCAGCCCACCCTGGCCCCAACACTCCTTCCTAGGCATGCAGCCCCCCCTGCTCTCCCCCCTCAGAGCTCTCCCTTCCCTCCCCCCCAAGCATCAAGCTAAGCTGGAGGAAGGACCAGAAGGATTGACAAGAGTCAGAGGGTAGTAGAGTAAGACCCCCCCTATCCAGGCAACCCCTACACATCCTAACAAGGTACCACCCCATCTGTTCCCCCAAACCATGGCCTCTCTTCCAATATCACCCAAGGTCAAGGGCTCCCCCCGATGTCCCCCCACCCCCCTGGGGACAGCCAAAGAGGTGTAGCCGCGCGCCCATTTCCAGGACTAGTAATCAAGAGCCCCCCACGGCTAAGCTCCCCATATTACCTGAAGGCTAGCTGTAGAGTGGGCCCCCTCCACAGATATAACCGTAGAAATCAGCCTCCAAGTTTCCCCTTTCCTACCACTAGCACCCCCACCTCACCTTCAAGCCTCCCAAATTAGATGGGGAAGGAACAAGAAAATAGGCACCCCGCCCCCCCGAAGGCCAACCAGATTGCCAACAGCAGACAATTGTCCACCGGAGGAAGAGATCATGACGCCCAGCTAGACAGAGGTACCGTGCCTACACCCAGCTGGTCACCCATACGGAAGACAGCAAACTGAAGCCATATAACAGCCCAGGGGCGCGTGAGAATACAGAGACACACTCAGGGAAAACAGAGATATCAGGGAGAGAAAAACCGGGAGAATCAGTACAAGTGAGAGTTCAATTGGAAGTGAGTCGGGAAATAAGATCCCATATGCAGTAAAAGCTGTGCAGCGAGAGGCCCCCCTTCCAAAAGAATCTGAGAGAGGAGAACAGTAAGCTAGGAGATCTGAAAAGAGACAAAAGTGAGAAAATCCCAGAGATCTGCCCTCCCCTGAGAATGCTAACCGGTTCCCGCTCCCCGCCCGCCAGAGCGGCCCCACTCACATGGGACCCTCGTGGCTGCAAAGGAGAGGGAAAATGAAAAAGGGAGAGACTGTATGCAGAAAAAGAGAAAGATAAAACTGGCATGGCAGACACTGCAACGCTGAGCCTCAGCCCACCAGAAACCCCAAGACACCCACCCCAGACACTTCAGCTACTAGCGCCGAGGCCTCCAACGATCCCGGGGTCGCCTGCACACTGTCAGCCATTTTTGTCTCGCCCCCTCGTGCTCGATCTCGGCGGGTGTTTCTCGTGGCCATACACCTTCTTCCCCAGGGGTAGAGATCTGGGAGAGGACCAGCAGGTATACTCTCGTTTGCCCCCTTTTTTAACGATACAATTGCAGATTTAAGTTATTAGTGTCGGCAGGGGGGGAGAGCAGGCTCCGGAGCCGAGACACCCACGTCCACTCAGCTCACCATGCCACCGGAAACCGAATTACCACTTTTAAAACCACATACTTCAAGTCCTGTATAGAATGTTTCATTTTAAGCCAATGGGCAACAAGTGGGAGATCAGGGACGCCTCGTTGGAGGCAACTTCTGTGTTCTATAATGCGAGTACGTACTTGACGTTTGGTTTTTCCAATGTAGACCAAATTGCAGGGACATAAAATCAAATAGATTACATCTTCAAACGTTTTCCAATTGTAAAACAGAAAATGTTTGAAGATGTACCTTATAGTTGGTAATTGGATGCATGAAAAAATCTTTAGCTAAAATAGTGTGTGAACAAACAGAACAGTTGCCACATTTATAATGGCCCTTAATACTTGGTAAGGGTTTTTGGTATGTTAAGGCAGATGGTACGAGAATGTTAGCTAAATTGGGATTTCGCTTGTAAGCTATCATAACTTTCCTTGAGGCGAAAGTAGACAAAGATGTTAATAAATGCCATCCTTGCTTAATTATTTTGGTGATCTCACTAGAATAATTAGAAAAAGTTAAAGGACAATCGACATAGTCTGTCTTTTTTGCACAATCCTTTTTTATAAGAAGAGAACTACGATCTATGTTACATGCCTTAAAAAAGGCCTTCTTTATGCACTTTTTGGGATAGCCTCGCTGGCTAAATCTGTAATGCATCTCTGCCGCATGTTTGTCAAAGTCGGTTTCATTAGTGCACAATCTTCTGATCCTCAAAAATTGACTGGTAGGAAGATTATACTTCAAAGAGGTGTTGTGAAAACTATTATAATGTAATAGAAACCTGTTAAATGCATCAGTAATAACCGGGAGGATCGTTCTGGGGATTGGAGGGAAGCAATAGCGTTTTTGCATATCTTCGTATCTCTTTTGAAATCTCACATTAATAAAAGACCAGTTGTGCTTAGGGAATAAATAGCTTTCGTGATTTTAGCAGCTGCCATACAGCCAGTATTTGTGGAACCTCGGAAAATATTTAGCCCCATCCGCCTTTATTTCTTGAGGTCTTCCAGTAAGTAAGCAGTTGAGTATTGGAGCAGTGGCAATGCTGAGACTGGAGAAAGGAGGAGTAACCCAATAGAGCAAAGGACTATGAACAAGGGAAAGCAGGTTCAAGTCCCACTGATCTCGGACAAGCCCTCCATTGCTTCAGAATCAAACTTTTATTCTAAATTCTTACGGGGCAGGAAGAAGTACCACTTTTGAGAGAGGCTGGAGCTTCAACGATCCTGTGAGCAGTGAGTGAGAATCAGCTGTGCCTACTTAGTTGGGAACTGTGTGTGAGAGAAAACTGCAGCCAATCTGAGCATTTTTCAAATCATTTAGAATCCCTTCAGCAAAGGCTTCAACGATCCTGTGAGCAGTGAGTGAGAATCAGCTGTGCCTACTTAGTTGGGAACTGTGTGTGAGAGAGAACTGCAGCCAATCTGAGCCCTTTTCAAATCATTTAGAATCCCTTCAGCAAAGGCTTCAACGATCCTGTGAGCAGTGAGTGAGAATCAGCTGTGCCTACTTAGTTGGGAACTGTGTGTGAGAGAGAACTGCAGCCAATCTGAGCACTTTTCAAATCATTTAGAATCCCTTCAGCAAAGGCTTCAACGATCCTGTGAGCAGTGAGTGAGAATCAGCTGTGCCTACTTAGTTGGGAACTGTGTGTGAGAGAAAACTGCAGCCAATCTGAGCATTTTTCAAATCATTTAGAATCCCTTCAGCAAAGGCTTCAACGATCCTGTGAGCAGTGAGTGAGAATCAGCTGTGCCTACTTAGTTGGGAACTGTGTGTGAGAGAAAACTGCAGCCAATCTGAGCACTTTTCAAATCATTTAGAATCCCTTCAGCAAAGGCTTCAACGATCCTGTGAGCAGTGAGTGAGAATCAGCTGTGCCTACTTAGTTGGGAACTGTGTGTGAGAGAAAACTGCAGCCAATCTGAGCATTTTTCAAATCATTTAGAATCCCTTCAGCAAAGGCTTCAACGATCCTGTGAGCAGTGAGTGAGAATCAGCTGTGCCTACTTAGTTGGGAACTGTGTGTGAGAGAAAACTGCAGCCAATCTGAGCACTTTTCAAATCATTTAGAATCCCTTCAGCAATGGCGCGCCCGTGCCTGAGGGCCTCGCAAGAGGGCCCTTTGGCGTGGCCCTTAGGCGGTGGACCGTGCGGGACCCACTATCTGCTGCTATATGCTTATTCTATATGCTCATTCTGTTCAGCGATATGCTGTTTGTAGTTAATGTAAGGTAATGTAATGTAAGTTATGTACTGTGTTCCCTGTTTGTACTCCTAGTGTTTTGTTGTGATGTAATGATAATGCAATGTATGTTTCCCTCACCTTTGTTTAACTCTGTGCTGTATTAACCGCTTTGATTGAAGGAAAAGGCGGGATACAAAACATGTTAAATAAATAAATAAATAAATAATGTAATAAGGTGTTGCGGTCGGTGGGTTTACGGTACAGGTCTGTAATGAAAAAATCTTTTCCTTTCTTTATTAGAATATCTAGATAGGCTATTTGCTCCATACTATACTGACCTTCAAATTGTAAGTTAGAATCCAAACCATTAAGCCACTGAAAAAATTGTTGTAGGGTGGTTTCCGTCCCATCCCAAATCATGAGTACATCGTCGATGTATCTCTTCCAAAGTCGTACATGAGTTTTAAACGGATTATAAACTAAATATTCCTTCTCAAAATTAGTAACATATAAGTTGGCGACATCAGGTGCCATGGAGGACCCCATAGCAACCCCTTTTATTTGTTTATAAAAAACCCCTTTAAAAGAAAAATAATTTTCAGTCATAGCTATTGAGGCAAGCTGTGTGAGATAAAAAGTAGGAATGCGAGTTGGTTTTTCTCTTTGTATCAAAGTGTTAGCTAGTATCTCTAAAGCAGCTGTTTGGGAATGTTAGTGTAAAGGGAATTGATGTCTAGGGTGACCAATAGTAAACTTTCTTTATATCCTGAAAATTCATGCAATATATTGATAATATGTGTGGAGTCACGTATGTATGAATCTGCTAACATGACAAAGGGTCTGAGAAAGATATCTAAAAATTTGGAAATTGGTTCTAGACACGGTCGACCCGAACTACACCCAACTAGAGGAGTGCCTAAGCGAGATGCAAGCCTGGCTGCACCAAAGTAACATGGCAATAAATCACAAGAAAACAGAGGTAATGTACATCTCCAGAAAGCCGAACCTCAACCCCCCCGCAACAATCACCCTATGTAACAATACATACCAAACAAAGGACGAAATAAAATACCTGGGGGTGACGCTCGAAAGCGACCTTAAGATGGAGAAACACCTCCGCAAAACCAACCGAGCCATCTTCCACAAGCTAAGAGTCCTGCAACCACTAAGGAGTATTATCGAACCCCAGGATTTCAGGACAGTGGCGCAGGCACTCATCATGCCACATTTTGATTACTGCAACGCCATTCTGCAGGGTCTCCCAAAGAAAACCCTAAACATTCTGCAAATGGGGCAAAATGTAGCCGCCAGGGTCATAATGAAAAAAGGATTTACGGATCACATCACCCCGGTATTGATTGAGCTACACTGGCTCCCCATTTCTGCCCGCATAAAATATAAGACCCTCACGACCACTTTCAAGCTCCTACGCAACACAGCCCCGTCATTCCTATCCACCTTGATCTGCTCTCAACCACTCAACAGAAGCAGGAGAACCATCAATACTAACACCCTGATAGTTCCATCAGATATTAGAGCTGTTAAAACTAGCACAGGTAACAGAGCATTCTCATACTCTGCACCAACACTCTGGAACCATCTGCCGCCAGAGTTACGAGCCTGCAAAGACCTAACTGACTTTAGGAAAAACCTCAAGACTTATTTGTTCCAGAGTCATTTCAATTTGATTTAAGCCCAAGGCTTAAGATTATTCACCGCAATAATCCATTGCATACCTATGTACACCTGATAGTTTATGTGAATGTATATTTGGTTTTGTGTATACTGGTTATTTGTATATATGTACATATTCCACATCAGTGTATTTATGTAGACAGTGCCCCTTATACCCAAAGGTATGAGTATACATGTATCCAGATATACATGTATACAGATATACTTATACTTATACAGATATACTTATTTACACCCACTTGTGTGATGTGCCCACCCTCCGAATCAACCTATGCGCGCCCCAAATTCTACTGTATTTATTACTCTTGAATTTGTTTTGTGTATACTGGTTATTTGTATATATGTACATACTCCACATCAGTGTATTTATGTAAACAGTGCCCCTTATACCCTTAAGGTATGAGTATACATGTATCCAGATATACATGTATACAGATATACTTATACTTATACAGATATACTTATTTACACCCACCTGTGTGATGTGCCTACCCTCCGAATCAACCTATGCGCGTCCCAAATTCTATTGTATTTACACCCACTTGTTGTGATGTGCCTTACCCTCCGAATCAACCTATGCGCGCCCAAATTCTACTGTACTGATTTGACAGTTCTCCTATTGTAATCGGACCGCTGCTGATCGCTGGAAGCAGCGGTATATAAATGTTTGCTAAATAAATAAATAAATAAATAAAAACCAATAGCCGAGACTATTGGACGTCCAGGTGGATTTTCTAAAGACTTGTGTATTTTGGGGATTATGTAGATGGTGGGAGTAATTGGGTATAAAACTTTAAGGAATGACAATTCTTTCGAGGTTAAATAACCTGCTTCTTTCCCAATATAGAGAAGTGTATCAATTTTCTGTTGTAAAATGGCTGTTGGATCATCGTAGATCTTTTCATAAAATTCCTAACCGAAGGAGCGCGGACTTGCCGCTCCTCGACTTCCTTGATTTGCCTCCTCTCCCCTGGCCCCCTTTTTATGTAATTCACCCCCCCACCCCCTTTTTCACAGGGCACAAAATAGACAGACACTAAGGCATATTGGTCAACAAACTGGTCGCAGCTTTATTCATTATTTAAATGCATGAATATATAACATCCCATAACAAAAACCAGCGGACTCCTCCCATCACCCGCCATATCACTAGCAAGGTGATAGCGCCTCTGCTTATTCCTACTTCCCCCCCCCCCTTAGCCCCCGGCTTCGCCATATCATTAGCAAAAACCCAGCCAGGGGGGTTGTCTGGGTCGGGGGTACCCCACCCCCGTCCCAAGCTTATCGTAAGCTTCCGGACCCCGGAAACCTCTGGGATCCCGCCTGACCCAAGCCCCCACCAACTGCGACACCCCTCAACGCTTAACAGTACAGCCTAGAGAATAGCAAAGGGTGGGCGGGCGGGAAAAATGCTCCCGGCTCTACCGATCCCTCCCGAGCCCCGAACTCAACTGCCGCCTCTCAGTCCTGATGCCTTCCCTCATTGGCTCCCACTTCCGTGGTACGGGAGCCAATGAGTTTGAAGGACGCGGCTTGCTCCCTTAGCAACCCCCCCCCCTCTTCCCTTCTGCGCCTCCCCTCATCGCTTGCCGCGCCGCCCGGTTACAGGCGGCCGGCCTGGACTCCGCCACGCGGCCTTCACTTATTGGAGAGTTGACGCATAAGCTCATTAATATAGGCAGATCGGTCTTGTAAAACCAGTGCTCTTCCTTTGTCGGCAGGTTTTATTATAATATCATTATTGTTACGTAAATCGTGTTATGCCGCCTTTTCAGCCTTAGAGAAATTATAATACATCTTACTTTTCTTTTTGTATAATTCTTGTAACTTAGATAGCACAACTTGCTCATACGCTATAATGAGTGGATCAGAATTGGCTGGAGGCATCCAAGTTGAGGATTTTTTAATGACCGATTTGTCCTCACTATTGTTGTCAGACCCATGAAAATAATTCATTACTTTTAACTTACGAAAGAACTTAAATAGTTCAACATGTGTAGCAAATTGGTCATGTTTTTTAGTTGGTACAAAAGATAGGCCTTTTTCTAAGACCTGTGTTTCAATATCTGTAAGATGATGTTTAGAAAGGTTAATTATTCCACTTATAAGTCCCAGTCTAGTCGCCTTTTGGACATTAGTGGATGATCCCTGTCTTTCTCTCGTTGGGGTGGGGGCTGATATTGTCTGGAGTGCTGCTGGAATTTTTGAGGGTATGTAGCTGCCCTTCATCACGGCTAGTCGCGTCAAGTTATAGCAAGTTAGCATCATTGAAGACATATCCACTCATATGCATTTCAGGTTTATTACTTTATATGGGATACATTATCCCCTTGTATATATATTTTTTACATTATTTCCTGCACTGGACAAAGGTCCCTCTTTTTCCTTGCCGAGATCCCGGTGTGTAGTATTAGCCTTCAAAGTTTACATTCAAGTGGACATTTCTTCAGTAGAGCCAATCACTACATTTTAAAATGAAACTATTGCTTCTTTTCTGTACATTCCTCAATTCTTCCCCTATACTTTTCAATATCCCTCCATTGATTGGATAAAGATGGCCATGCCCCTTTTGGCGCGAAAATTAGCGTCTTCAAAAACACCATCTTCAGAGCAGTATTTTGATCCGTTTGAAAGAACGCACCTTGCACAGACTTTGCTGTCAGTAGTAAGTAATATTTCTTTTTGTTTATGCCAAAGAAGCAACAATTAAAAACATTAAAAAACATAATCACTTATGTTTGATGTGTTCGTTGCAGTTTGCCAGTACAGTATTTTGGCCCTTTAAACAAAGTTACTCCAATTGAGCAGTCAAACAGGTATTTAAAACACTCCGTTTTTTGAAACATTTACAAGAGTCTCTCTTCCAGCTCTATCTTTAGTTTCAAATGTGTTTTGTTTTCTATTCGCATAGTGCCACAACTTAAAGGCCGCAGGGCAAGTCTCGGAGGCCGCCGTTAACCGGTGGCGAGGTCCGGCGTGGGTTCCTGGCCCGTTGAGAAAGCGGCGGGGGGGGGGCGGGGGGGTGTGCGAGAAAGAAGAGGCAGCCACGCAGGGATGCAGGCGGCATTATTTAAATTGATTGGCTCTGCCGCGGGGTCGCGCGCGGCAAGAGCCAATCAGATGAGGAACCAGGGCCATGTGCTGAGGCATCCAGAGCGAGCCTGCAGCACATGTTTGGAGAGCGGGGCTGTGAACGGAGTGGTGAACGGAGCTGAGTCATGCAGTGAGGCGGTAAACGGAGGAACTGTGAACAAGGAGGCGAAGGGTAGCAGCGGCGAGCATCGAGGGCTGGAGCGCGGTGGTCGGTATCGTATCGGGCCAACCCCCCCCCCCCCCTTCTTGTCTTTGTTGTCGCTGCGGAAGGGCGAGGAAGTGGGACGTGACCGGCGGTGGGGAGAACAGGGTACTAATTACTAAAGGAGGCCTGGAAAAGAAGGGCAGGGGAACAAATTTACTTAAAAGAGCGGGCGGAGCGCTAACAAAAAGAAAATAATAAAACACATAATAACGGATATTGATCATGCCGGGCAGACGGGGGAGTATGGGGGAGGGTTTGGAAAGGGGAAAAGGAAGAGCAGGGCGGAAGACTGGCAGCACGGCACACAATCAAGGAGGCCGTGGGCAGCAGCGGGGCTCAGGGGGAAGGGAAAGGAGGTCCGGGGGGGAACATGCTGGGACTCCGGGAAGGGGGAAGGAGAGAGGGCGAGGAGCGGTAGGTGCGACGGGGCCTGTGCGGGGTGTGTCTGCAAGAGCAGGACAGCATACGGGTGGGGGGGCGGGGGAGGCAAGCCAAGGGTATATCTGGAGGGCGGGGTGGCAGGGGTACCCGGTCTGCCGTTGGGCGGCAGCGGGCAGACGGAGAGGATGGGGCGGGGCTGGAGGGGGATGAAATGGTCAGAATGGTGGCGGAGGGGTGTGCGGCAGGACAGGGAGTTAGTACTGGGGCAAGTGCTGCGGGGGTGCGGGAGATGGGGTTCCTGTGCTTCCTGGAGGGAGTGGGATGTATTGGGGGAGTCCTGGGGGGGCCAGGGCTGCAGGGCAGCACGGATGGGAGCATTGGATGCACGGTGGGCCTGGACCTTCCAGGGTTGATTGGACAGGGGCCTGGCCGACTGCATGGCCTGCGGTTGTTCCCCCTGCATTTCTCCCCTTTTTCTCTCCGCAGATGGCGTCGATGGCTTCCACAGGAGAGCGGTACGAGGGTGTGCAGCAATACAGGTCGGAGAGCGGAGAAGTGCAGGTGACGCCAGCGCGTGGGGGACCCTCGGCTGGAGTTGCAGTCCGTGGAGAGTGCGAGACGCGCACAGTGGACGGTGGAACCAGAGAGGTGCATCCGCAGCGAAGCCTGGAGCCTGCGGAGGCGGCGGTGATGGGTGAGTTGCAAGGGGAGCAGGAGGGCGGGGGAGCAAAAAAGGCGGGGAAGGTTACCCGGAAACGGAAACATACTTGCCGTCGGAGGCGTAGATCGCAATCGTCCTCATCGTCGTCTTCTAGTGGGTCAACGAGTTCCTCGACAGACAGGGGCTCGAGCGGAGAGCAGGGCCCTTCCGGTGTGGGGTTAGCTGCAGTGACCGCTTTGTCTGAATTGTGGGAAGGGGTGCCGAAGAAGTTGAGGCGGCGCATTCGTAAGAGACGGTACATTGACATCTTCCGCCTGTTGGAGGGACGTAAGCATTCGGGGGAAAGTAGAAAAAAGAGGAAAGAGGATGAAAAGGCGGGAAGAGTGCACAAGGTGGCGCGGACAGTTGTAAATTGGGTGAGGGCCTTTTTGCGCTTAGCGAGTGTGTGGAGTAAATGTTACCCGGAGCAGTACGGGATGCTTTTGTCCTATGCGGACTCTATTCTAGAAGCGTCGCAAACGCATGAAGGGTGGTCCTGGCTAAATTACGACGAGAAGTTTCGAGATAAAATGGAGGAGAACAAGGCATTGTCGTGGGGCAGCCAGGACATCAATTTGTGGCTCACGCAAATGTCCGTACGGTCGGGTGCGGGGTGCGGGGCGGGAGGAGCGGTGAAATCGGTGGGGGGGGTTAATGTTTTCGGAAACCGGTCCTTTCGGACGGCGGGAGTTGGGGGGTCGAACAAGTCAGGGGCCGGGGTTGTGGACGTATGTTGGCGATTTAACAAGTCCTCCTGCCCGTTCCCTGATTGCAAGTTCCGGCACGCATGTTCGAATTGCGGCGGAGGACACTCGGCGACGAAATGTATCAAAAAAGGACCCTTGGCGGGCGTCCTGCCAGCGGCCAAGTGAGAGCACGTTGTTCGGCATGGCTCCCTCTCCAATTCGGGTGGGAGTATTGCGAGAGTGGCTTCGCCAATATCCGAGAAAACAGGATGGTGAGATACTGCTTAAGGATTTTAGGGAGGGGTTTGTGATTCCAGTTGAAGGGAGGGTGCAGAACAAGGTTGGGAAGAATGGGTCGTCTGTGAGGCGTTTTGCAGATGTGGTGCGAGCAAAATTAGGGGGAGAATTGACGTTGGGTAGGATAGCGGGCCCTTTCCAGGAGCCCCCTTTTTCAGATTTTGTGGTTTCCCCACTGGGAGTTATTCCGAAGAAGCAGCCGGGGAAATTCCGGCTAATTCATAATTTGTCTTATCCTGAAGGGGAATCCGTGAATGATCACATTCCGCGGGAATCCTGCACGGTCCGCTATGCGTCATTCAACAAGGCAGTGGAATTAGTAAGGAAGGCAGGGCAAGGAGCGTTGATGGCCAAGGTGGACATTGAGGCGGCTTTTCGACTGCTGCCAGTGCACCCGTCGTCTTTTCATCTGCTGGGTTTCCAAGTCGAAGGGGCGTACTATTTAGACAAATGCATGCCCATGGTCTGTGCGGTGTCATGCGCGTTTTTTGAGACATTCAGCACTTTTTTGCAATGGGCGGTAGTGAAGCGTGTGGGCCGAGCCAGCATTGTTCATTATTTGGATGATTTTTTCTTTGTAGGGGCAGTTGGGACGGCGCAGTGCAGGGCCTTGTTGGAGGGTTTTGTGGAGATGGCTGAGGAACTGGGGGTGCCGTTAGCTGCAGAAAAGACTGAAGGGCCGGCGTCTAGGATAACCTTTTTGGGCATTGAATTGGACTCAGTGAACATGGTGGTGCGGCTTCCCGACGAGAAGGTGGTGAAGCTCCGGGTGTTGGTAGCGAATGCGCTTGCGTCATCTAAGTACACTCTGAAAGAAATGCAGGCGCTGATCAGTTCATTGAATTTCGCTTGTCGGGTAATACCCATGGGTCGTGTCTTCCTGCGGCGTCTGGCATTAGCCACGGCGGGTGCGTCCAAACCTCATCACCGTATTAGGATCAAAAGGAGTTTGCGTGAGGATTTGTTAGTTTGGGATGTCTTTCTGACTGAGTTCAACGGGTCAGTGGTCATGGTCGAGGAGGAATGTTCTAATGAGGAATTGCAGTTGTTCACTGATGCGGCGGGGGGCACAGGTTTAGGTATTTATTTTGGAGGGGAATGGTGTGCGGGGAGCTGGCCGGCATCGTGGAAGGACGAGGGGCTATTAAAGAATATCACATTCTTAGAGCTCTTCCCGATGTTGGTTGCGTTGGAGTTGTGGCCAGGTAGGTTGGGTAACAAAAAAGTAGTGTGGTGGTGCGATAATGAAGCCGTGGTGAGTGTGGTGAATAATTATACGCTGCGTTGCCCACAAGTGGCGGCTTTGATGCGAAAGGTGGTGTTGAAGTGTCTGTGTAGGAATGTGACGTTGAGGGCGCGACATATACCTGGTCATAATAACGGCATTGCTGATGCTCTTTCACGTTTGCAGTGGGATCGTTTCCGGATGCTGGCGCCAGAGGCGGCTGCGGTGGGATGCGAGGTCCCGTGGCGATTATGGAGCACTGGCCTGCGGAGATGAGAGAGATGCTGCACGGCTCGGTGGCAGACAAGACATGGGAGGCATATTGCAGAGGATGTGAGAGGGTGGTCGCCTTCTTGCATCAGCAGGGGTGGGGTGGGGGATTAATTCCGGAACAATTATTGGGAGCATATATAGTTAGTGCGAAGAAGAGGGGAGTCTCTCACACTGCTGTACGTGGGCATTTGGCAGGATTTCTTTTTTTCGCAAAAGCGGTTGGTTGGGCCCCATCGGGCAAGGGTTTTTTGGTTAAGAAGCTGATGCAAGGGTGGGGGAGGGCTAGAGCGGTTATGCCGGATCAGCGCCACCCGTTAACACATGACTTATTGAGGGGTCTGTGTACGGCCTTGCCCGGGGTGGCCATGTCGGGATACGAGGCAAAGCTCTTTAAGGCAATCTTCTGTGTGGCCTTTTTTGGGGCCTTTCGGGTTGGTGAATTAGTGGCAGAGTCCACAAAGAGAGGTGTGGGGAACAGCTTGTTGAGGCAGCATGTGCAGGTGCAAGCTGGGTGTTTGAAGGTCCTTTTAAAAAGATCAAAGACGGACCAACGGGGCAGGGGCAAATGGGTGGTCCTGCAGGCGATTGCTGGGGACACGTGCCCAGTTAAGGCAATGATGGCGTTCCTCGAGGGCCGCCCGCAGGTGGCAGGGGGGCTGTTCATGCATGCGGACGCCCGGTTGGTCACCAGATACCAAGTGACAGCTGTTTTGCGTTTGGGCTTGCAGAGGTTGGGGGTAGACGCTAGCCAATTTGTATTCTTCAAGGGACCTCAAAGAAAAATATCCACTCACTTCAATTGGCCCAAAATGTCACCGCAAGGATTATCTCCAAAGCAAAATTAACAGATCATATATCTCCGATTCTTTATTCTCTCCATTGGCTTCCAGTATCATGCAGAATCACCTACAAATCCTTAATCAATACTTTTAAGATTTATAATAATATAGCTCCTTCCTTCTTATCCACGCTCATCAACATCCCTCTTGAAAACAGATCAAGACGAAGAATTAACCTTCACATGCTACAAGTACCTGATTCTATCCGAAAAACAAGTCAAAAAACAAGCAACACAGCTTTCTCATACTTTGCTCCTATATTATGGAACAACCTACCAGCTGAAATCAGAGAAATTAAGGATCTTCAATTATTTAGAAAAAATCTAAAAACCCACCTTTTCACCCTACACTATAATAACCTCCACAAGGAAGATAACCCTAACTCAGAGAAAACCACTGATCAGCAGTCACTCACTGACCCTACCTAGACAGGACATAAAACCCTTCACTCATATTCACTTTGCCCACCTCATTAAATTTCTCTTTGAAAGCAAAATGTGAATAAGTGTAATCAATGTAATATATTCCATTGCCGTTGTTTTACTATGGATAGCCAGTTACCTCATTGTATTATTGAGTTGCAATTTAATAGTTGAATGTTTACTTTTATAAATTTGTTCTATGTAAAAACCTGTTCTATGTAAAATAGTTCTAAACCTGTTCTATGTAAATTAGTTTCTAAACCTGTTCTATGTAAAATAATAGCATTCTATTATTAAACTTTGTTTACTTGTAAACCGCCACTGATCGCTGGAAGTGGCGGTATAGAAGAGATGTATAAATAAATAAATAAAATAAATAAATTGGGCAATAAAGCTGTGACCTGGTCTTTTTCCAAGTGCAGTGTCTGTGAAATTATTTAATAGGATATACAAATAAGGGGGATGAGGAGGGCGGAGGGAGAGCGCCGGGTACAGATCTCCGGTTACATAACTTCACTAAAGACCTCAGTGTCTCTTCATATCAAACGGCACTTCGGTGCTCGCTTCAGTGAGTAGTTTTTACATGATTTAATTTAGTTTACCTGAATGAGTTCCTTTGAGTTCCACATGATTTTTTCATATGATTAAAATAGTTCATTCATTCACGGTATATGTTTTGATGTGCTTGTTGCAGTTTGCTAGTATAGCTCCTTCAATTAAGGTTAACTCCGAGTGTGCAGTTAGACAGGTATTTAAAACACTCCGTTTTTTGAAGTATTTATAAGAGCTTTTTATTTTCAGCATTATCTTCAGTTCTAAAAGTGATCCGTTTTTTACTTTTATTTATATGGTGGCACAACACAACTTCACTAAAGACCTTAGTGTCTCTTCATTTTAAAATGTACTTTGGTGCCCGTATCAGTGACTAGTTTTTACATGATTAATTTAATTTGTTAAAATAAGTTTCTCTTTGCCTTGTATGATTAACTTCCTATGAGTAGTTTTCATATGATTGATTTAGTTTACTTGAATGAGTTCTTCTCTGCCCTGCATCTATCATTTTATGATGTTTTAATGTGTTTTGATATGTTAATTTATGTCTTTCAATTATTTATTAATTCAATATGAGTGTTACCTTTAATTCCTTATTGTATATTTAATTTTTAACAGTTTTACTTTTGTTTTAATTTCATTTTATAAGTTCATTTTGTTATGTATTTTAATAGTATGTAAATGTGTTCCGGTTGCCTCTTAGTGATGCATTTTTACATGTAATTAATATATTTATATTTATTATTTCTTAGTAAGCATCTCTCCCATTGAGAAAGGCGTAAGCCGAAACGCGTCAGGGACCTTCAATAAAGTATTTTTTAAGCTATTTTGAGCCACTGGGTCATCCATTGCTTCTGCTCGTTGTGTACTCTATCGCTATCTGCAGGAGCCTTGCTCTCCTGTGTCCTAACGTGACTGCCTAGCCACGGCTATCCTTTTCACTTGAATCCTTAGACACCCACGCCCAAATTCTCTTTACCTGAGCATGGTGTTGATTCATGCATTGAAAAGGAGTCCTTCACTGGTCCTCAGTCGCTCTGGCCGACCCTTGCCAGCGATTTTCCACTCTGCTATCCACCAACAGCTCAGCAGTTTTGGATCTTGGAAAAAAAAAATCTCTGGCGTATACCCTGGAGTTTTCTTCTGCAAATCCTGATGTTCCGCAAAAATAATCCTAAAGACTATGCCACTTGTCAAGCCCCAGCCCTCCACCTAGGGCTCAGAGGGTTGGGGTTGCCATTATATGCCCCTTGCAGAAGGTGAGATAAAACCTTTTGCTCCCGCTATGCCTGCTGAGAGTGGTAGTTCTTTTGCCCCCTGATAAGGAAATAGTTGTGAGACCAGCAGTAAGGCAAAATGACAAGAATTTATTCCCCAACAAAAAGATTCAGTGCAGATTAAATCAGGATATTCTTCAGGTGTTTGCTCGAGGATATTTACAGAACTTAAACTGATTGAGCTTCACACTCTTTGCTCACAAAACGTGCAATGCATATCACATGTAACAGATAGAAAACATAACAGCTTCTTCTCACAAAGAAAAATATCTTCTTTCCCTTTGTTCACACTCAGCTCCCTCATACACCTTTAGCAAAGGGATTCTATATCATCTGCCAAACACAGTGTACAGTCCATAGGCACTTCTGCTGAGTCACTCTCATTAAAGTCCTGTTGCATCTCTTCAAACTCTGGAACTAAGGAGTTTGGCTTTAAGCTGTTATTATACGGCTTAGGATAATTTCCCCCTAAGACCTCTGGTGCTTCCTTTGGGCACAGTTCTATATGGTAAGGATTGGAAATACCTGAGGTTGTGGAGATTCCTCTCTGGCTTTGTTCAGCTATCTTTTTCCAGCTGTAGGGAAATGCTCTCTGATTCCCTGTTGGGAGTTCTTGTCTGGAGCACTGCTTTGGTTCCCAGTCCCAAACTGAGCTTTGCAAACTCCTGGGTTTAGTGCTAGGTTCCCACCTGTGAGCTCCTTGAAGCTTTTTATCTGGCAATGAGGTCTGAAGGTCTCTCTGCTCTCTCCCTCTAGGCAGGTTTCTGACAGCAGTCTGTCCCTTCTCTCCTTCTGCTCTGTCTGCTTCAATTCCAGAACTGCAGCTGGGTTTCCTCAAAGGTCTCCTCCCAGCTCTTCTCCAACCGTCTCTCCAACCACCTCTCCAGTCAATACTCTCATCAACACTCTTACCGGCTCTCTCAGCGAGACTCCAATCACCAACTCCTCCTCCTCTTCCCTTGCTTTCTCCTAGCCCGGGTTTATATTCCTGTTCCCTGAGCCTTGGGTCTGCCTTCCTGAACAGGTGTGTGTAATTAGGTTCCAGGCTTGCAGTTACATCAGAGCTGGGGTGTGTCAGCCTAGCTCCTGTTTCCCTATGCTTGCCTCTCTCTTGAAAACGCTGAAACGTGTGTGCAGCCTGACTGTCAGTTTGTTTAAAGGAAAAATCATCCTTTTCTTCTACTTCCATATGTTCAGTATGGGCTTCTTCATCACACTATCTACAGTACATGTTCAGTAATTTTGTTCTTTATAATGGTTTCTACCATTTTTCCCGGTACTGACATCAGGCTCAGTCTGTATTTTCCCCGATCACCCCTGGAACCCTTTTTAAAAATTGGTGTTACATTGACCATCCTCCAATCTTTAGGTATTACAGATGATTTTAATGATAGTTCACAGATTACTAATAGTAGGTCTGTAATCTCATATTTCATTTCTTTCAGTACTGTCGGATGTATACCATTTGGTACAGGTGATTTGCTACTCTTCAGTTTATCAAATAGTTGTAATATATCTTCCTGTTGTATCGATATTTTTTTCAGTTTTTCTGCGGTATCACCTTTAAACACTATTTCAGTTATGGGAACATCCCTATATCTTCCTCAGTAAAGACCTAAGCAAAGAATTCATTCAGTCTCTCCGCTATGGCCGTGCCCCCTCTTAGTGCCCCTTTTATCCCTCTATCATCTAATGGTCCAACTGACTCAGTCACAGGTTTTTTGCTATGAATGTATTTTAAAAAGTCTTTATTACGTGGTGTGCCCCAGGGATCTGTCCTTGGTCCGATTCTTTTTAACATCTTTGTTAGTGATATAGCGGAAGGGCTGTCGGGTAAGGTTTGCCTCTTTGCAGATGATACCAAAATCTGCAATAAAGTAGACACCCAGGAAGGTGTAGATAACATGAGGAGGGATCTAGCTAAGCTTGAAGAATGGTCTAGAATTTGGCAGCTGGGATTTAATGTTAAAAAATGTAAGGTCATGCATTTGGGCTGCAGCAATCCAAGGGAGCAATACAGCATAGGAGGTGAAGTACTTTTGTCCACTAAAGAAGAGCGGGACCTAGGCGTAGTTGTGTCCGATGATCTTAAAGTAGCTAAACAGGTAGAAAAGGCGACGGCAAAAGCTAGAAGGATGCTTGGGTGCATACGGAGAGGAATGGCTAGCAGAAAAAAGGAGGTGATAATGCCTCTGTATAAGTCTTTGGTGCGACCTCATTTGGAGTATGGTGTGCAATTCTGGAGACCGCACCTTCAAAAGGATGTGAACAGGATGGAGTCGGTACAGAGGGGTGCTACTAAGATGATTAGTGGTCTTCATTATAAAGCATATGAGGACAGACTTAAGGATCTTAATATGTACACCTTAGAGGAAAGGCGGGATAGAGGTGATATGATTGAGATGTTTAAATACCTCCGTGGCATAAATGTTCAGGGAGAGAGCCTCTTTCAATTGAAAGCAAGTTCTGCGACGAGGGGACATGGGATGAGGGTGAAGGGAGATAGATTCAGGAGTGATATGCGGAAATATTTCTTTACGGAAAGAGTAGTGGATCCGTGGAATAGTCTCCCAGTGGAGGTGGTAGAGATGAGGACAGTAACTGAATTCAAAAAAGCATGGGACCAACACAGAGGATCTCTAAAGGTAAAAAGTGGACTGTTGTAGTTGTTGTTATGGAAGGACAGACTAGATGGGCCTTGTGGTCTTTTTCTGTCATCATGTTTCTATGTTTCTATGTTTTTGCTTCCACAGCAAGCTTCTTCTCAAATTCTCTCTTTGCCTGTCTTATCAATGCCTTGCATCTAACTTGGCAGTGCTTGTGTTGTTTCCGGTTTTCGTCATTTGGCTCCTTTTTCCATTTCTGAAAGATGCTTTTTTGGCAACAACAGCCTCTCTGACCTCACCTTTAAACCATGCTGGCAGTTTTTTAGACTTCCTTCCACTTTTCTTAAAACATGGAATACAGCTGGCCTGGGCTTCCAAGATAGTATTTTTAAACAACACCCATGCTTGATGCAAATCTTTAACCTTTGCAACTGCTCCCCTTAGTTTTATCTTAACTGTTTTCCTCATTTTATCATAGTCTCCCTTTTGAAATTTAAAAGGTAGTACTGTGGATTTCCTTACCATCCCTCCTTCATTTATTAAATCAAATGTGATCATGCTATGATCACAATTGCCAAGTGGCCCCAACACCCTTATCTCTTGCACCTGATCTTGTATTCCACTAAGGACTAGGTCCAAAATGGCTTCCCCTCTGATTAGTTCATGAACCAGCTGCCCCAAGAAGCAGTCATTTATTTCATCTAGAAACTTTATCTCCCTAGCATGTTCTGCCATAACACTGACCCAATTGATACCAGGGTAATTAAAATCACCCATTATTATTACTGTGAACTTTTGTTAGCTTCCCTGATTTCTTTGAGCATTTCATCATCCATTTGTTGATTCTGGCCAGGCAGTCGATAATACACCCCCACTGCCATCATGTTCCCCTTCCCCTTTTTACATGAGATTTCAATCCATAGAGCTTCTACAGTGAATTTTGTTTCCTGCAAAACTTTAATCCTTTATAACTCAATGCCTTCTCTAACATAGAGTGCAAACCTTCCACCAATTTGATCTGCTCTATCATTACGATATAGTTTGTACCCAGGTATCACAGTGCCCCACTGGTTTTCCTCCTTCCACCATCTCTCTGAGATACCAATCATATCTAACCTCTCATTTAGTGCTATATATTCTATCTCTCCCATCTTATTTTTTAGACATCTAGCATTTGCATACAAGCATTTTAAAGGCTGTGTTTTATTCATGACTGTACCACAATAGAGTGGTGAGGAAGCTGAGTTTTTTGAAAACCAGGAGAAGGAGGGACACGATACATGGTGTCCAAACGACGAGAATGTGGAGATAAGGTGAGAGGAGTCTCCCATAAGTCCATCATGTGTTCTTGAAGAATTTCATGGATGGGCAAGGTGACTGCCTCTTTGGGAACCTTAGAGTATCCCAAAATATCTAATTTTTTTGCTCTAGGTTCTTTTTCAGAGGTTACTGAAACTGAGAGCCCCTTGGCTAGTTCAAGAATGAAGTCTTGAAAGGACAAATCCTCTGGAGGAGACATTCTCCTCTTTGGAGAAGAGGGCTCCTCAGGAAGAGTAAGAGATACTTCAGCAGTCTTCTGAGGTATCGGAATCATCAGAAGACTCGAAGTATCGTCTATTAGCTTCCAAAGATCGATACGCGTATCGACCAGTATCCACATCGGGCGTACCCGGAACCGGATTGGTATCGGGATAAACCCCGGAACTGGGAACCGGAACCAGTATCCTGGTGGAAGTGGATGCTCTGGGTACCGGTATCGGTTGTGGTACCGGAACCGGAAGCAGAACCGCTTGGTGCGGTACCGAGGGCGTTGCAGCTTTAATAAAAGCCATTATGGCCTGCTGCATGGATTGAACGGTATTAACCATAGACGCCATGACTGCCTGGATATCGGTACCGGTATGGGCCGGTACCCCAGAGCAGTCTAACAGGTGATCGGTCGAGGCCGTGCCATCGATGTCAACCTGTAACCCCATAGGAGGAGCTTTGGAAGCCGGAGCTTCCCGCCGGGGTTGTTTGGCTGGGGCAGGGTCCTCAGGGTCAAGCCCAAGGGCCTCTCGATGCTTAGAGGGAGATTTGCCCTTTGAGGACCTGCCAGAAGAATGTTTGGTTACCTGAGATCCATCAGGAGAGGAAGACCTGGAGGATGCTGATGCTGGAGTATCTGTAGAAAACAGCATATGAAACTTGGCTGCTCGGTTCTGTAAGCCACGTTTGGACATCAGAGAGCAGGATGGACAATCCGGAATGGAGTGGTCAGGCCCCAAACATTTAAGACACCATTCATGGGTGTCTGTGACTGATATAGTACCGCTACACTTGGTGCATTTTTTAAAACCAGAGGCTTGTTTCTCCATGAGGGAGAATTCTGTGAAGGCCTAGAGGCCTCACAGAACAAACACACCAAGTGGGGAAAAATAAGATATGTTTTTTGTTTTTTTTTAAGAAATAAAGAAAAAACACCGGCGGTACCGGTTCGGAATCGGGGAAGGCAGACACGTGGCCAAAGAAACAAATTAAAATAACAACTTCTTCAGCGGTGACAGGAACACGACCTGCTGGCTCCGCGGAAAAAGAAGAACTGAGGAGAGTTGGTCAGGAAGGCGGGAAGGCAGCGCGCATGCGCTGTGGGAAGCCCCAAAAGCTTTCCTTTCTGGGAAGCTGGGGAGCTTTCCCGCGCAGGCTCCGTCGGTTCCGATGTACCCATATGTGAGGACTCATTCCTGCTTGTTCCTGGAGATAGCGTATAATAGGGCAAAACACATGGATAGAAGCTCACTACTGGAAATTAAAAAACAACCCATCGATAACAGATTGGTCTGTCCTCTGACTTTTTCCAATTTCTCAAGGGATATTGTGAAGATCCTAAAACAAGAATGGAATCTCCTTTCTACATTACTAGCCTTTAAGTCAAAACAACTTACTGTGGCATTTAAACGGAATCGCAACCTAGTCAATGTTCTTGTCCCCTCGGCACTATCTAAGCCAAGAATTTTCCCAAAAGTAAAAGGTCATTTTCAGTGTGGTAAATGCTCGGTTTGTTTTAATACACTGGTTACCAAAACCTGCTTTTCCTATCAAGGTAGAAGTTTTTACCTGCATCAATTTTCCAATTGTGATACATCTCATGTGATCTACGTCATACGTTGCCCATGTGAACTACTTTACGTAGGCAAAACTAAGCGTCCGGTTAAGAAGCGGATCATTGAACATAAAAGCTGCCTTCTGAGACGAGTCCAAGATAAACCCCTGGTGGCTCACTGGATTGAGAAGGCACACCAGGTTTCTGATTTGCAGTTCTTTGTGATCACAGCAGTAGAACCTCAATGGTGAGGAGGCGATCTGGACAAAGTGCTACTAAAACTGGAACAAAGATATATTTATGAACTTCAGACTATAACTCCCTTTGGTTTAAATCAAGAAGTGAATCTCTCTGTTTTTTTGTAGAATCCATTTTTCACTATGTGAGTCTGTCTGTCATATTGGATTTCAAAAGAGTGCATCTGGGGTTATCTCTTGACCCTGGCACTCCTTTTTTTACACCCCCCCCCCCCCCTTTTTATCACTTCCTTTCAATTTTTTGTTATTTATTTCCAAAAAAATTTTAAGCAGGAATGTTTTTATCCTGTGTGTAATTGCTGTATAAGCTCATATTTTTATCTCTGTCTTTTTTATCACTGTTATTTTTATAGTTTTATACTTTTTATTTATTCTTTTTACTTATTATATAATTAACCTTTTGCCATTGTGGTGTGTTTTTGCTTTTTAAGGTTATTTATTATCCATCAATTGGACTGTATATGCATTAACTGGTTCAATTCCTCTTTTCTTGACGTCAGCGGTTGCTATGCATATCAACACAGTTTTTCTGAATGGGCACTCTGTATTACCCTTTGACGTCAGCACTTGCTATGCACATTTTTGTTCTTCCTACATGAACTAAGCATGCACTGATTGCTTTAAATAGTCCCTGGATGGGCGCACAATCAAAAAACGCCATCAAGTTGTCTGAGCTCTCACTCACACTGTGCAGATATCGCTTACTACATTGGATATGTAGTTCCTTCGATACAAACGATTTCACAGGTATTCTTCTTTTTTCCCCTAAATAATGTTTTACAGAGCTTAATATTTTCTGGCTCATTATCCATATGGTTTTATAATTTATTGTTATTTCTCATTTTTTGCCTTATGGTTTCTTTAAACATCTCAGCTTGGCATTAAGATTTAATGTGCATCATTTTCTGAGTCATTGATGTTTGCCTGCTACTTGCCTTTTTAACTTTGCATCTTTGAAGTTTTTAATATATGTCTATAGGATGCTGTGCCCCCTTTATTTTTATTTTTAATTTCAATTCAATTTTGAAACACGTTTTTGTTAATATGCACCATATATGTGCCGTTTGTTTTATATAGCCCCTGGATGGGCACGCAACCATTTGGTTGTCCAGTTGTTTGAGCGGCTTGCTGACGCTGTGTAGAATGTCTTTTAATGATGTCCCTCGGTTCTTTTTGAATGCATTCTTGAACATGTCTTGATTAGTGCTGACTGTTTTATACAGTCCCCGGACGGGCAAAAAAAGAAGGTTGCCAAGCTGTCCGAGGTCTTTTAATGCAAATGTTTTACTGTTCCCTCCAGTAGAAACATGGTTTGCTGAGCTAAAAGTTTTTTTACTTACGATCTGATTACTCGTATGTTTTTTGTCTCCCACCCGTTCTCATATTAGTGTGACATTTTCAATTCTGCAAGCAGTTGTTTTGATCTTTTTCCAAGTTATCAATGGTGCCTGCTATATGGTTTTGAATTTCGTCAGGTCAAATGTTTTTCAACATGTTCTTCTAGGATGCTGTGTTCAGAAAACATTTTTTAAGATACAATTTTTTTGAATAATCAATATGTACTACAGAATGGTTTGGTTTTTTGGTTTTTGTTTTTAAGTTTCCAATTTTTAACCATGACCCCCTCAATAGGTTTAAAAGATCTTGTGCCCCTTCCGATTTTTATGTCATTTTAGAAATTCAACATGTACCTTTTTAATGATCCTTTTTAGTTTTATCGACATTTGTCTGTTTCATGTGTTTGTACCCTGAAAAGGTTTACAGAGGCTTAAGTTTTTTTATGATGCTCTTTAACACGTTTTTAACTAACATTTTAAGAGGCTGCCCCCCCTTTTTTCATTTTTTAATTTTGAATGTATCTTGACATTCACTGTTTCCCCTTTGAGCTTGTTTATAACATACCTATTTGCCACCTCTGCATCTAGTGCAACTAGAATATGCTTTTTTTTTTAATAGCTTTATTTTCATTTTCAAAAAGACAACACACGACTTAAACATACAAAATGAACATCAACTGATAACAGAAACCGAAACCCCCCCACCCCCCGCCCACTCCTCCAGGGTACATGACATATATTTAGTAGCACAGTACAACCATGATATGACAAATCAGAATCATCTCGAACATAAATATGTTATCACATTTAAAACAAAGCGTACTATCTCCCGCTACATTTAGCCACATTCACAAAATCATTTAACATTTTCCACTTAGAACTGCTATCCTGGTTCGAGGCAGGGCTTTCCGGGGCATTTGCTCATACTTGCTATATAAGCATACATGATTCCCCCACTCCAGCATGCTAAGATTAGCCATGTATTTCCAGTTGCGCACAATTAAGTGCAGCGCTAGCCCCATCATAAAATCCAGCAGGAAAGAACATAAGAACATAAAATATGCCATACTGGGTCAGACCAACGTCCATCAAGCCCAGTATCCTGTTTCCAACAGTGGCCAATCTAGGTCATACGTACCTAGCAGTTTCCCCAAAAGACACAGGTTCTGCAATGCTTGTACTAGGTCAAGCATTGATATCCGGTGTCCCTTCTTAATAATGGTTTATGGACCTTTCCTCCAGGAACTTGTCCAAACCTTTTTTAAACCCAGCTACACTAACAGAGTTTGATTACACGTTGAATGAAAAATATTTTCTTTTATTAGTCTTAAATAGTTTACCCTGTAGCTTCATTGCATGTCCCCTAGTCTTCCTATATTCTGATAACGTAAACAGTCGATCTATGTTTACCCGTTCCACTCCGTTCATTAATTTATAGACTTCTATCATATCTCCCCTCAGCCGTCTCTTTTCCAGGTTAAAGAGCCCTAACCTTTTTAACCTTTCTTCATAGGAGTATCCTTCCATCCCCTTTACCATTTTGGTGGCTCTTCTCTGAACCTTTTCTAATAACGCTATATCCTTTTTAAGATACGGTGACCAGAATTGCACACAATATTCAAGGTGCGGTCTCACCATGGAACGGTATAGAGGCATTATAATATCTTTTGTTTTATTTTCCATTCCTTTCCTTATGATACCTAGCATTCTATTTGCTCTCTTGGCTGCCGCTGCACACTGGGCCGAGGGTTTTAACATGTTATCCACAATGATGCCTAAATCTTTTTCCTGGGTGGTGGTTCCTAATGTGGATCCTTGCATCGTGTAACCATAGTTTGGGTTGTTCTTCCCTAGGTGCATAACTTTGCACTTGTCCACATTAAATTTCATCTGCCATTTTGATGCCCAGTCTTCCAATTAATCAAGATCCTCTTGCAATTTTCCACAAACCTCTTGGGTTTTAACAACTTTAAATAGTTTTGTGTCATCTGCAAATTTGATAACCTCACTCGTTATTCCACTTTCCAGGACATTTATGAATATGTCAAAAAGCAGCGGACCCAGCACAGATCCCTGGGGTACACCACTATCCACCTTTCTCCATTGGGAAAATTGGCCATTTAGCCCAACCCTCTGCTTTCTATCTTTTAACCAGTTCCTGATCCACAGTAGTACACTGCCTCCTATCCCATGACTCTTTAGTTTTGCCAAAAGTCTCTGATGAGGGACCTTGTCAAAGGCTTTCTGAAAGTCCAGATACACTATATCAACCGACTCACCTTTGTCCACCCGTTTATTCACACTTTCCAAAAAACATAACAGATTAGTAAGACAAGATCTTCCTTGTCTAAAGCCATGTTGGCTGTCTCCCATTAGGCCATGACTATCTACATGCTGAGTAATTTTATTCTTTATGATGGTTTCTACCATTTTTCCTAGTACTGACGTGAGGCTCACCGGTCTGTAGTTTCCCGGATCACCCCTGGAACCCTTTTTAAAAATTGGTGTTACATTGGCGATCCGCCAATCTTCAGGTATTAGAGATGATTTTAATGATAGCTCACAGATTACTAATAGCAGGTCTGCAATCTCATATTTCAGTTCTTTCAACACCCTTGGATGTATACCATCCAGCCCAGGTGATTTGCTACTCTTCAGTTTATCTAATAGTTGTAATACATCTTCCCGATGTATCGATATTTCCTTCAATTCTTCTTCCGCACCTTTAAATACCACTTCAGTCATGGGTAACATCCCTACATCTTCCTCAGTAAAGACCGAAGCAAAGAATTCATTCAGTCTCTCCGCTATCGCCTTGTCGCCTCTTAGTGCCCCTTTAACTTCTCTATCATCTAATGGTCCAACTAACTCTCTCATAGGTTTTTTGCTACGAATGTACTTGAAAAAATCTTTATTTCGCGTTTTTGCTTCCGCAGCAAGCTTCTTCTCAAATTCTCTCTTTGCCTTCTTTATCAATGCCTTGCATTTGACCTGCCAGTGCTTGTGCTGTTTCCAGGTTTCATTGTTTGGCTCTTTTTTCCATTTCCTGAAAGATGCTTTCTTGGTAACAACAGCCTCTCTGACCTCACCTTTAAACCAAGCTGGCAGTTTTTTGGACTTCCTTCTACTTTTCTTAAAGCGTGGAATACAGCTGGTCTGGGTTTCCAAGATAGTATTTTTCAACAACACCCAAGCTTGATGTAAGTCTTTAACCTTTGCAACTGTTCCTTTTAGTTTTTTCTTAACTATTTTCCGCATTCTATCATAGTCTCCCTTTCGAAAGTTAAAGGGTAGTACTGTGGATTTCCTTACTATCCCTCCTCCACTAATTAAATCAAAAGCGATCATGCTATGATCACTATTGCCAAGTGGCCCCAACACCCTTATCTCTTGCACTAGATCTGGTGTTCCTCTAAGGACTAAGGGGTATGTTTACTAAACCGTCTTAAAGTGCGCCCTGCAATGTTATCGCGCGATAAGGTACCTTATCTCACGATAATGTCGCATCTTGCGGCGCACAGGTACCTTATCGCGCGATAATGCGCGCCACGGCGAAAACGAGCGATGAAGGCGGGCAAAGGCTCCCGGAGGGCGGAGGAAGGCTCCCCAGGGGCGGAGAGAAGGGGTCAATGGGTGGAGAGTGGGAGGGGAGAGGCTCCCTGCACACTAACGCTGTGAAATTCGAGGCCAAAAATAACGCAAGTGAAAACCTCGCGTTAGAGCTGATTTAAAGGGAAGAGAAACCATTTTTGTCAGCGATGTACAGCAAAATCAGGGAAACCTTCAAAAAAGTGATAAGTGTGATACATGTGCACGGAACAAAAGGGCAAATAAACAGTGAAAAGGACCAGCAGAAAATGGAAAAATAAAATAACCAAGCTGGGCAATAGTGATCTCAATGGGAAACATCAAAAAACACTCCCATGAAGGCACCAAAAAAAGGATATTAATTTTGGAAGGGTCCATGCTCCGTCCCCATACAAGGTGAATGAGCCCACAGTGAAATTGCGCTGTGCAGAGTTTCCCTTACCATCAGACAGGTTTCCTATGGCATGCACATGTGCGGCAACAGCAGGGCGGGCATGTCGGAACGGCCAACTGGACAGATGCTTGGAAATGGGATACAGAGGGCTGCAGGCGGCACATGCTGTGGTGCAGCTTGGGCACAGTGCGGACTAGGCAGATGCCTAGGTGGCACCTAGGAATGCTGAAACCGTACAGCAGCCAGACAGCAACTGATGAGGGCCCAACATGGGCACGAGTGTGTTTATCACAGTGTCACAGGGGATAGTACCCAGCAGGTACCTCCAAGGGCACAGAACATTGGCAGGCGGTGTTGGGGGGGAAGCGTGGACGTCTATGCAGGTACCCCTACCCCAGAACCCACACCATAGGCAGTCGCCTACCCTCACACTGGATGGCCTGAGATGGTGCCCACCAGCACCACCAGCAGAAGGGCATGTCAGCATGGTGGCAGAGGGGTACTGGTGGTGGAGGGGGCAGTGGCAGCTGCCCACAGCAGACCATGGCCTAGCCCTGTGTAGGTGGGTGCCGTGCACTGCCACAGCCAGGCCCTGTCTGATGTACAGTCATGGAATCCCCAGGGAATGCATCATTTCTGTGGCAACACGGTGGTGCAGTGCACACAGCCAGTGAGGTCAGGAGCAGAAGGTCACAGGTTCAAGTCCCAGCTATGGTTCCTGCCAACCCAGTCCCCATATTTTACCCACTACTAAAACGTAGTATTACAGACAGAACTGTTAGTGCAGATAACGTAAACATGCCCAAAACGCCTACATTTTACCCTACAGAGCACAGACACCATAAACATGCGCATTACTTAGAGCAGAGTCTCCCAAAAGCAGTCCTGGAGGGCCAAACACCATTCAGGTTCCATGCTGTCTCCACTAAATATGGCTGTGCTGCATCTCTATGCACCGCCCCCATGGTATGCAGATGTGTCTCATGCATATTCAGTAGGGACAGCATGAAAACCCGAACAGTGTTTGGCCCACCAGGACCGGAGTTGGGAACCTCTGCCGTAAAGCAGCAGCCAACAGGGGCAGACACACCCGCACCCACAGGCTCTGTAGCCAATGCCTCCTGGAGAGGCAGGACATTGGGCCCTGCATGCATCTCCCAATACTAGCACTTGCATACCTTAGCAATGCCACCCTAAACCTGGGAATACGGTACACATCTATCAAAAGGTTGCCATGATTACTGGCAGATAGCAATTCCTAAGTTAATCACAATTTGCTGAGTGAGCTGCATCATAGCAACGTTTCTGATGTCTGTGGAATGTGCTTCAGGTCTGGTGTCTGACAGTGTTTACCACCCTGGGGAGTGTCTCCTACAGTATTGTGCACCATAGCCATGCCTGCACTGTGCCCAGGACTGGTGCAGGTGCCAGGGCTGCCAAACACCTCTATAGTTGCACAATGCTGGCATAGGTGTGGGGAGTGTGTGTCTGTCTATCCAGTGTGTGGTGGCTGCAAACACCCTCCACAGCCCACACTACCAGCACTGTTGCCAGTATTGGCCTCCCAATGTGCATAATGAGGAGCAAGGTACCATGGGTATAGCCCGGACAGGGTGGCCTGGCCAGGATGCATCTGCACAGGGCATAGGGCAATCGCTGGGACATTGCAGTGCCCGGCCACCACCTGCACAGACAGGGTAGCCACACCATGTTCTGCTGGGAGATCACTCTCACCCTGACTGAGCAGTGACCACGGCATGGCTAGGTTTCCCCCATAGTGCTATGTAGTATTTCTTTCATGTGATATTTATGGGTTCCCTTTTGGGGCCCAATCACTGACTTATCTGCTTGGTGTGTATGCTGACATCCCAGTTCTGGGTGCACGCATTTCCACCAGGAACATGCACTATGGACTAGCTAGTATGTGTCTTGATGGAACACCTTGCAGGGTGCAGCGGCTGAAGGCTTGCTGCAGGAGAATATCAAATAGTGGTGGGGTGCAGCTTAGCATATCCAGGCCTAATGTCTGTCTGCTATTGCTTTATGGATATGTACAGAGCTGCATTGACTGTCCTGTAGGGTGTCTGTTCCCCAGCAGGACTGGGGTTGATAGTCCCCTCTAATGCCACCATTGCAGGGAGGTAAAATGTGGATCTGTTGGTGGGAGACCCTGTTTCCCACCCTCAGCCCCAGAGGGGGGGGGGGTGGTGGTACATAATACACCTATGGGTCCATAAGGGCTAAACCTTGACTGAGAAATACAGATGTATCCAAGGTGTGTCTGCAGACACTACCTATCTCAGACATTAGCACTGCTGGGGTCCTGCAGCATGTCCTATTTCTGCTGTGGACCTGGTACTGGGCGCCCTACCTCACCCTCAGGGTGAGTACCGGACCTGCACAATGTGACGGTGTGTAGCTACTCTGTGCCAGTAACACACACAGTCAGTTCCCCCTACCAGGCCGGGGTGCTGTGGGGGTGCATACCCCATCTTGTGATCATCTGTAGACTGCTGATTTGCATGTGCAGTGCATCATGGGTATGGGTGGGTTAACCCTATCCTGGTGACCACAGCAGACTGTTTGTGTGGTGACGTGCAGTCCTTCTGCAGCCAGCCAGGGGTTTGCTAGCAGCTATAGTGCTGTAGCCCACTGGTTACTTCACTGCTTGTAGAGCCAGAGGTCATGGGTTTAAACCCACAGTGGGGTTATTTGATAGGGCTGTCTGAAGCATTGTCTATTTTTAATGTACATTAGTGCTGTCAGCATAACACCCTCGGGGTACTGTAACCATAAGGTGCCTCAGAGGGCGCCCTATAGGTGCCTTATAAGGTGTCCTATGGAGCGCCTTATAGGGTGCCCTATAGGGGACATTATAGGGTGCCTGGGCGGACAGTGCACTTTATAGTATGCCCTCTGGAGTGCCTTATAGGGCGGCTGATGTGGCACCTTATGTTACAGCACTTTGAGAGTGTGTTTGCTAGCAGCACTAATTAAAACAATATTAAATTGCCTCATAATGCAATAATACACATAACAGGTAGTGCC
The DNA here is from genome assembly GCA_033557465.1 of Ichthyophis bannanicus. NCBI lineage: Eukaryota > Metazoa > Chordata > Amphibia > Gymnophiona > Ichthyophiidae > Ichthyophis > Ichthyophis bannanicus. Next base: position 228,043,141 of record CM066036.1, read on the forward strand.
TCAGCCACCATAATTCATTGGGCACAGTGGGGGATTGAACCCATGACCCCTGCACCAACTGTCAGTGTCTTCAGGGCCGGCCCGTCCATTGAGCGAGAATGTTTTTTGCACAGGGCCCTGTGTTTCAGGGGGCCCCGCACAAAAAACATTCTGATCCTAAAGTAAAATGTAAAAAAAAAAAAGCTGTCACACGCGCCGGCTTTCAGAGCGCGAGGGGAGAGTTTCTCCCTCGCTGCTCTGTTAAGCCCACGGGGGCTGATGGGAAGTTCCCATCATCCCCCGCGGGCTTAACAGAGCCGCGAAAGGGAAACTAGTCCCTTCGCGCTCTGAAAGCCGGCACGTGTGACTGAAGCTACAACGAGAGAGCGGATACAGGGGAGGGCAGGCTCTGCTGGGCAGGGGGGGCCCCGCGGCACACTCGATTCTGCCGCGGCGGCCCCGGCAGTGGGAGAAGACAGCTTTTTAAAAAAAAAAATTTCCCTAGGCTGGGCTGGGCTGGGCTGGGGGGGGAATTAGGAGTGGTGATGGGCTGGGGGGGGTTAGGAGTGGTGATGGGCTGGGGGGGGTTAGGAGTGTTGATGGGCTGGGGGGGTTAGGAGTGGTGATGGGCTATGGGGGGCTGGGGGGTTAGGAGTGGTGATGGGCTGGGGGGGTTAGGAGTAGTGATGGGCTATGGGGGGGCTGGGGGGTTAGGAGTGGTGATGGGCTGGGGGGGTTAGGAGTAGTGATGGGCTATGGGGGGGCTGGGGGGGTTAGGAGTGGTGATGGGCTATGGGGGAGCTATGTCTGTATATGGGATGATGGGATTAGGGCTGGAAGTGGGTTGATGGGGGGTTAGGACTGGTAATGGGCTATGGGGGGGCTTAAACTAAAAATTGGGTGATGGGGAATTAGGACTGGAAATGGGCTGGTGGGATTAGGACTGGAAGTGGGCTGATGGGGAGGTTAGGACTGGTAATGGGGTATGGGGGGGCTTAAACTGAAAATTGGGTGATGGGGATTAGGACTGGAAATGGGCTGATGGGGGGTTACCACTTGAGGTGGGCTGATGGGGTTAGGACTGGTAATGGGCTATGGAGGGGGGTTAGGACTGATACTGGGCTATGGGGGGCCTAGGACAGGAAATGGGCTGATGGGGAGGGGTTAGGACTTGAGGTGGGCTGATGGGGTTAGGACTGGTAATGGGCTGTGGGCTGTTGGGGGGTTTAGAACTGGTAATGGGCTATGGTGGGCTTAAGACTGTTAATGGGCTGTTGGCTGATGGGGGCTGTCTTGTAATGGGCTATGGGGGGGTTAGGACTGATAATGGGCTATGGGGGGGCTAGGACAGGAAATGGGCTGATGGGGAGGGGTTAGGACTTGAGGTGGGCTGATGGGGTTAGGACTGGTAATGGGCTGTGGGGGGGGGGCTAGGACAGGAAATGGGCTGATGGGGAGGGGTTAGGACTTGAGGTGGGCTGATGGGGTTAGGACTGGTAATGGGCTGTGGGATGATGGGGGGTTTAGGACTGGCAATGGGCTATGGGGGGCTGACTGGAAATGGGTTGATGGGGTTAGGACTGGAAGTGGGCTGATGGGGGGTTAGGACTGGAAGTGGGTTGATGGGGGGGCTAGAACTGGTATTGGGTTGGGGGGTTGCTAGGACTGGAAATGGGCTGATGGGGGGCTAGGACTGGAAATGGGCTGATGCAGGGACTAGAAGGGAATGGATGCTGGGTGAGGCTGGAACTAGAAGGGAGCTGATGTTGGGGGAGGATTAGAATGGGATGGGGCTGGGAGAGTAAAATGGAGAGGGGAAAAATATTTTGTGTGGGAGGGAAGACAAATCTACAATTGTCCGAGTATTGGGAGAGTAAGTGGGGATTGAGGATGGAGGGGTAAAATTTGAGTGGATGAAATAGGAATGAGGAAAGAGCAAAAGGAGAAAGATTAGTATGTTAAAGCAGATGTAGAGAGAGAGAATGGAAAAAAAACTAGAAGAGAGAAGAAAGGACAAATGGACAGCAGATGATGGAGAGTTAGCAGAAAACATGAAGAAACCAGAAGAAAGTGGCTGGAGCAATTGCAACTGAAAAAAAATGCACAAAAGGTAGAAAGATATCTCTTTATTTTGAATTTATTAACTGGAATATGAAAGCTCTGGGAAATGTGCATCATTAACGTCTGCGCTTTGTTTGGTACAAGAGGAAATTAATTTATAGTTTTATTTCTACAGTGTTGTTGTACATTCCAAGTTTGGCTTTTGGGGTTCCCAGTTTAATTATTGCCTTCCTGTTTCTAAATTGTGATTCCTTGTTTGGTGATGGTCTATGTTCTGCATGTGTAACTGAGCTGAGGTATTCTATTTATGTAATTCCTATTTGACATTGCCACTTGTTCTCTTTCCCCAGTAGGTCATGTATTGTTGTTCTCTGAAATGTATTGGTTTAATATTTGCAGTGTTGCCTTTTGATAGGTAGGGTATTGTGCTTTGTGAGTCCTGGTAGTGCTGTTAGGATACGGCGGGTTTGCTATGGGTTCTAAATGGGCAGTGTTTGTAGTAGTTCCTAATGTGCCTGGCGGTTGGCACTGGATTATAGTAATGTAGAAATCTTTTAGTCTGTCTTTATCCATACACTCATTAAGAGACATGTTTACTAAAAGTTAGTGTATGTTAGCATTATGCAAATATTTATGCAAATAAGGCCACTTATGCAAATGAGGCCCCGCACCGAGTCTCCGCACATGGCCCCGCAGCCCCCTTGGGCCGCCCCTGAGTGTCTTCACCATTGTACTGCAGCCCTGTTCCTCTATTTGCACATCAGCGCGCCTGCTTATGCTTCCTGCGCGCGTTTCTCGTGCGCTAATGTGCGCGGCGCACATGAGCGCGTGATAATCCCGGTTTGCTAGGTTAAGACTGAAACGCCCACTCCTTATATGGCATCCTGCACACTAGTGCTGGGCGCACATTAGGATGGTTTAGTAAACATACCCCTAGGTCTAATATGGCTTCCCCTCTCGTCAGTTCATGGACCAGCTGCTCCAAGAAGCAGTCATTTATGTCATCTAGGAACTTTATCTCCCTAGCATGTACTGCCGTGACACTGACCCAGTTGATACTGGGGTAATTGAAATTGCCCATTATTATTACCGCGCTGTAACTTTTGTTAGCTTCCTTGATTTCTTTGAGCATTTCATCATCCATTTGTTCATTCTGCCAGGCGGTCGATAGTACACCCCCACCTCCATCGCCTTCCCCTTTTTACATGGAATTTCAATCCATAGAGATTCTACAGCAAATTTTGTTTCCTGCAGAACTTTAATCCTTTCTGACTCAATGCCCTCTCTAACATAGAGCGCAACCCCTCCACCAATTTGATCAGTTCTATCATTACGATATAGTTTGTACCCAGGTATCACAGTGTCCCACTGGTTGTCCTCCTTCCACCATGTCTCTGATATTCCAATCACATCTAACCTCTCATTTAGTGCTGTATATTCTAACTCTCCCATCTTATTTTTTAGACTTCTAGCATTTGCATACAAGCATTTTAGAGACTGTATTTTATTCATATTAATTTGGCTATTGGTAGACATGGGTAATTTGGGATCTTTAAGCTCTGTCTGCTCCATACTCTAGGGCATTTGGGCTACTTTACTCTTTTTTGGAACCTCTCTGCTTTTGGTAGTATCCTTCAAGGATACATTCTTCCGAACCATCCACTCTTGGGCGACTGTCGGCTTTCCCCTATTATCTAGTTTAAAAGCTGCTCTATCTCCTTTTTAAAGGTTAATGCCAGCAGCTTGGTTCCATAGCTAAAGAAGGGAGTCTTGCCGCCAAACGAAGGCCTATGACCCGCCAGGTAAGGGGTTCCTGAAATTTAAGAACATATTGTATCTGTGCCCAGACCTGCTTCCAAAAGATTTGAATCCCCGAACATTCATATACAATGTGGGCTAAAGTGCCGGGCTGGCTATTACATGTCCAACAAAGAGTACTAGCACCCCGATCCCATTTTGCCACTTTAGCAGGGGTATAGTAGCAGCGGTGCGCAAAAAAGAAGAGAGTCTGAGTGACCGAGGCCGACTTTGAGACTCTCACTTGTTTACACCAAAATTTCCGCCACTGCTGCGCAGACAGGGCCATCCCAATATCCCGCTCCCAGGTCTTTTGAACTCCCCGTGCTTGCGAGTTACTGGTCTGTCTCAGCATCCTATAAAAGAGCGCCACAGCACCCGGTGCTTCTGCAGTTTCTTGAACAAGCTCCGCCACCCCTCTCTCCCCAATCCCATTCTGTGGGTCTACTTTGGAGCTTCCAAGACAATGCTGGAGTTGCAGCCACTGAAAGTAGAGCTTGGACGGAAGACCAAACTCCTGTTGCAATTCACTAAATTCTTTCCATCTGTTATCTTTAATAAGTTGATTCACAATCCATATTCCCTTTAAATACCACTGGCTCCACACCACGGGCTTCTTTTGAATTTTGAAACGGGTATTATGCCACAGGGGCAGCCAAGTGTAAGGACATAGGTCTGGACCACCAGCTTGGATAACCCCAATAGCCTCAAGTGTGTCAATTATCCTGCTTGGGCATTGTGCACACTGTTGGAACTGCATACCCGGAAGAACCCCTAGTGGTATTGGGGCAAGCAATTTCTCCTTGATATCTAACCACACAGGTCTATCAGCTGATCGACTCTCTAGCCACCTTGACCCCTGCTTTAGTAGGAATGCTCTATGATAAGTTTGGAAATCAGGGAATCGAATGCCTCCCTTCTCGAGACTAAGCTTAAGCTTCCATAATGCGATTCTTGGGACTTTATTCAACCATAAAAACTGACTCAATATACGCTCCACCATCCGATACACTCACAGAGGCATTAGGGAGGGCAGCATTTCTAGAATATAATTGATCTTTGGGACGATCATCATCTTTATGGTCTCAAGCCGCCCCCACCAGGACAACACTAAAGGGGACCATTTAGCGGTCAAATCCTGGGCGATTGATATTATCGCTTCAGCGTCAAAGCGAACAGTTTCCTCGAGAGGATAGCAAAAGTGAACTCCCAGGTACTTTACCATATTAGACTCCCATACAAACGGGAAATTACTCATGTCCTCCTCGAGCAGCCAGCGATTCAACGGAAAAGCAACAGATTTCGTCCAATTGATTTTATATCCCGAGAGTAGCGAGTACCGATCCATCTGCTCTAGTACTTTAGGGACCGAGTCCGGGGAAACAAATAAGAGGAGATCATCCGCATATGCCGATAGCTTAATTTCCAATCCAGCGATCAGAGCACCACGAATCTCCGGGCACTGCCGGATGATAAGGGCCAGTGGTTCTAGCGCTAAGTTAAGTAGTATAGGAGATAGTGGGCATCCCTGCTGAGTTGTCACACCGCCCCCCTGGTGGCAATGGCGGGTCACCGCAGAAAGGGGGTGGACATGCAAAGTTTGTTTGTGGAGGAGTTTAGCTCAATTACAGGGCCCAGGTTTTTATAGTCCTGGTAGCCTTCTGTGTAACTAAAAGCTCCCAAGAATATCACAGTCCGAGGGTAGGGAAAAATAAAGGCTTTTATTTCCCGTGTTGCAAATAGGTTCAATAGCTCAGATTACATCAACACAAAAGAATGTCCTTGCTCCAGGTTAAAAGGAAAAAGAAACATGAACTGAAGAAAACCTGTTAACTTCACAGCAATATCAAACGAAATACAGAATCAAACTTTACCCCAGACCACAGCTATTCCTCCGCTCAGGGCTCAATTCTTTCGGCCAGGCAATAGCTACAATCCATCGGGAGGTCCGAGGGATCATCCGGGAATTCCACCTGCATTGGCTCGCAGTCTGGAATGTCTAGGGGCTCGCCTTCAGGCTTTTTGTATAATGCTTGTATGATGCCCCAATGTTCAGCATCTAAAGGTAAGCCTTTGCTTTGTACATTTTTAGAATGTGGACAGTCTCTCCTGCACACTGTTCCTTCTCTAGAAAGTCTCCTGTTTGGTACAGGTTTATATTTTGTAGCATGGACGCATCTAGAAGGTCAACATTCTCCAGTGCCTTGCTCCTTCTGCGTCACAGCATTTGTAAAATCATAGTCAGTAAAATAGTAATTACCTTTTCTTCTAAGGTTATCACAGTAAGGTGAGGGCTGAGGCCTGTTCCTGCTGGGGCTTGGTTTCTCTGGCACCCAGGTATGCCTCCGGTTCTCAGGTCGGCCTTCTGCTGGGGTTAAACCGCACTTGCACCACAGCTTCTTTCTCCTAGGGCCTTGAAAGTTGCCTTTCAAAATTCCTCTTTCACCTCTTTCCTGGTTACTCCCTGTTGCGCCTTTCAACAGTTGCTGGCCCTTGCCAAACTCAGGCCTTGGACTCTCTGGTACAGTCCTTCTCCTTCCAGGGCTAGCTTCCACACGGTATTTTTCCCTCCTGGAAAGTGTGTCCTCTCCCCTTTTGAGATATCTAAAGCAAGTTTCTTCACCTGGCTCTGCTGAGTCTGCTAGGCCGGTTCCATCTGTCAGGACTCCTATTCCTGGGTCCTCCTCTCCTTCCAGGAAAGCTCTCCTTTCTCCTTCCAAAGTTAGCTTCCTTCCTGGATCTGGATCTCCATGCGAATCTGGAACTGGAACTCCTTGCACAACTCCCTGCCAGTCTGACTTCCTCCAGTCATCTGGGCTTTTAAAAGGAATCCTTCCCTTTCTGGATTGGGTGCAGGCCGGTATTGCATCATTGGCTCTTAGTGCGTGGTTCCTCAGTCCTCCAGAGGTCCCTCTTGCTCCCCCTATATGGCTCCTCGTGATGCTGCAGCCGGTGCCTGCCTCTTTTTTCTGAGTTTAAAACATTTTCTTCTGCCTGCAGAGGGTCTGCAGTGCCACAGAGTACCGCGATGTAGTTTAAGATGCTGGGACTTTGTTCCATTTACACAAATACTCGCAGTGGGTTGAGCATACATTACCTCTAGAAATCTGAGAAATCCAGTCCCGAAGCCAAACCATTTAAGAGTGGCAAACAAAAAAGGCCACTCCAGCCAGTCAAAATCCTTCTCGGCGTCCAATGAGAGACCAGCTAGGGGCTGCGCACTATGTTCAGAGCCCGCGAGAATATGGCATAAAAGTCATGCATTGTCGGCAGTGGACCTTCCGGCGGTAAAACCGCACTGGTCTGGGTGGATTAGCGAAGGCATTTTCCCCGACAATCAGACAGTCAGAACAGTTGCGTAGATTTTGTAATCTACATTTAACAGGGATATGGGCCAGTAATTAGCCGCCAATTGCAGATCTCTACCCGCTTTTTCAAAGACCACCACGTTCCCTGCAGAAAATGCGCCGACCTGCGGTGTCGCCTCTACTAACATCTGAAAATATTGACAGAGAAATGGGACCAGCTCTTTGGCAAATGACTTGAAGAATTCCACAGGGAGACCATCGGGGCCCGCTGCCTTACCAGTAGCTAGCGACATGATCGCCTGCTTGATCTCATCTCCCGAGAAGGGCCTATCCAGCTCCTCTCTCATCTCCTCGCTCAAGACCGGTCGCTTTATTCCCGAAACTAGCTGCTCAAAATTCTCTTGTGAAATTCCCGCTCTGACTCATACAGCTGAGTATAGAAACCTCTAAATACTTCCGCGATCTCCGAGTCCCGCACCACCACTCCTTGACCTTGTGGGTCCCGAAGGGCCACCACTCTCTTAGCCTCCCGTTTACCTTTTAATGTGCTGGCCAACAACCTACCCGCCTTGTATCCTTCCCGGTAATAAGCACCCTGTTGCACTTTGATACTTTGGGATGCTTCTGTGGACATAATCGCGTTAAACTGAAACCTTAGCCGCTGGAGCCTCAACAAGACACACGAATCACCACGCTGAGTTAACACACGTTCCCCAGCTTTAATTTGCTGCTCGAGAACGATCAACTGTTGCTTACGCTGTTTTGCCATACGGATACCAAAACTAGTAATAACCGCACAGATCATGGTTTTGAATCCTTCCCACCAGGCCCATCCGGAGGTGTCCAGTAGGGAATTGAGTTGAAAATATTCCGCAATGGCAGCTTTAACTTCTATACAAAATTCTGGATTATCTAGAAGGGTTCTATCAAAGAACCATTCAGTGGAATTTGCCCCCGCCTGATCATCCCGCAACACCAGCGAGATGGCTGCATGATCGGACACGTGTGCTGGATGTATATCTGCCGCCTCTAGGCTAGGGACGAGCTCCTTGGATACCAGGAAAAAATCTATTCTCGACTGGGACAAATGTGAAGGCGAGAAATACGTAAACTCCAACTCCGAGGGGTGATATAGCCTCTACACATCTATTAACGCCATCTCGCTAATCATGGCGGCAAGCACCAGATGTCCTTTAGAGGGCTTAGAGGTCCACGGCGGCTGCCTATCAATCAGCGGATCCATAGTCTGATTAAAATCCCCCCCAATGATCAAAGACTTCCCCATATTCAGATGCACCTCTTTAGCAAGTGTAGCAAAAAATTCTGGGCTGTCTGCATTAGGTGCATATATACAAATAACCTCCACCTCTAATCCCCCTATCTTAAGTAGGACCCTAGTCCATCTTCCTTCAATATCAGAACGAGTGTGCACAATGTGAGCATTTAGAGACTTTCTCACCAAAATGGCCACCCCATTCCTTTTCTTGATAGCAGGAGAATACGCCATAACTTCAAATGGCTTTATACTAAGTTTTAATCTCTCTCGTTGATTTAGGTGCGTTTCTTGCAGTAGCAAGATATCTGCTTTCTCATGCCGTGCATATTCAATAATTTTTTTCCTCTTGATTGGACTGTTTATCCCTTTAACATTTAACGAAAAAACTCTATACTGGGCCATTTTTATACGCAATTACGCTATGCTTTATGGAATCAGTTGCAGTTACCCTTTGTTTACAGCCTACGAGAAACCCAAAGTTACAAGTTATACCACAGTGACACCATGTCATGTTCATATTTAGCACTCCCAATGCCTGAGAGCATACGTACCCCAGAGGAAAAGCTTTACCCCTGAAAATCATTAGCGAGCTTGTCCAAACAAGACAGACTAGAAAGACCCGCCACTGATTATCCATACCTTGCATACATCATAGCTTCGATGCCACAGACTGCCCACCCCAATACGATATAGCATAACCCTCTTTTCACTCTTTAACATTTAGGTATTGGAGCCAAGTACTGTTTTCAAACCCCCTCCTTCCAGATACACAGCTTACAACAATATAGTACCCACAGTGTGATGTCCACCCAACACCTCTACACTCCATAACCTCAGTGTTCATTACTCCTCAGCTTATGATGTTCCCACCAGCAAACCACAAAACATTGTTATTCCATTGTCCTTCCAGCAACCCTCAATGCATCTGCGATGCTTCTTTTTCCTCCAAATATGCCACCAGAGCATCAGGATCATCAAATGACCTAGTCTGATTATGTAAAGTCACACACATCTTAGCAGGGTATATAATACCATATCGCACCTGACGTTGTTGAAGGCGCGGCCTAAGCACCAAGAATCTCCGCCGCCGCTCAACAGTGATCTTGGCCAAATCAGGGTAGAATGATATCCTATGACCCTCAAAGTCCAGGGGCGCCCGTGTCCGCGCCGCATCCATGATCTGTGCGACCTGCGGGTATCATAGAAGCCGGAAGATTATAGGCCTCGGCGTCCTGCCTTGCGGTATGGAGTGAGAGGGGACTCGATGGCCCCGATCAATTTCAAAATCCTTCTCAAAAGTGAGTTTGAGCACTGAGGGGATTAGCTTCTCTAGGAAGGTTATCATAGCTTTGCCCTCTGCCCCTTCTGGAACTCCGAGCAGCCTCACGTTGTTTCGACGGGCACGATTATTGCCATCTTCCACCTCCCGCTGTAAAGCCCGAAGCTGCTTCTCCAGTTTGCCCACCGACTCCAAGCGGGCGCTATGCGCTGCAAGAATACCTTCCACTTTTACTTGCCGAAGGGAGATCCCTTCAATTTTACACTGTAGCGCGGAGATTTCCTCGTGCACTGTATTCAAGGAGTCCCCGTTAGCTTTAACTAACTCCTTTACACCACAAATCTCTGTCAAGAGCTCCTGAAAGGCCTCAGGCCCTTCACGTGTGGCCGCCATTTTCTGCGGGGAGGGGGGTTCCGTTTTGGACCGCTTTACACTAAAATTCGGTGCGCCTGAATAATCGAGCTGCACCGGCTTAGGTCCAGCCATCCTCTGGGCTCACCGCGGCTCAACAGGTACTCTCACTTCGTTCTGTGCACAATTTCTATCAGGATTCTTGATGGGTCTCTGCTAAGCCTCCGCACTATGCGACCATCTTGTTCGGCAGCAGGCTCCGCCCCTAGGATATGCTTTTTTGACTATGTAACTAATTGATTTTTTTTGTCTCCATGTATGATATCACTTCCCTCTGGCTCTGGGATTACTTTGGATTATGCTTGATCAGCTTAGCTGACATTTCAGTTTCTCCAGTATAAACAGATGAAGTCTTTTTAAAGACCACTGCCGATTATATTGTGCCCTTTGTAAGTAATATCTGCTTCGTCTCTCAATGTAGTTTCCTTATTATTGTTCTTGTATATGTTCTATTTATTATGTAACATTTCAATATTCTTTAGTACGTTTATTGCTTTACTTATACATATACTGTCTTTGGTTTTGTGGTTTTATCATTTTCTATTATTTTTATGTTATATATTGTCGTGAGGGCATCCCCTGGTGACCATTCGAAGTATGGGCATGCTCCACGATAGAAATTATTTAGGGAGCGTGATGAAATGTAAGGTCCACGAATGGCGAAATGGTCTTACTTATTTCCAGCTTCCTATGAGAGCTCAATAATCAAACCAAGTGTAGGGAAAACAAGGCTTTATTCCCCGTCGGTGCAAGGGTTCAAATAAGACATTGAGAAATCAAAAGAATGTCCTTTGTTTCAAAAGGTACCAGTATTAACAAGCTGACTAATTGTTAAACTCCACAATTAGTGCAAGGGTTAATCAGAGGAGTTCACTTCATTCCAACACAATAAGAATTAAACAAACTTCTTCTCAGTTATACAGTGGCTACAGATTCTAGGCTCGTGGCCATGCACAAACCACAATCCATTTCTTCTGGTGGAGGAATGGGAACAGCATTTATATATTCAATTTCCATGGATTCTGCTCCACTACATTCATCATCAGAGTAGTCACTGTCCCTGTCTGCTACAGGTCTACGTGAAGTGTCCCTAGGCTCTTGTCTCCAATAAGACTGTGTTTTAAGTTCTCTGGGAATTTTCTGAAACCACCCTGGTTTCTTCTTCCTTACAAACTGAGTATTTGTTTTAGCAGTGCCTCTAGGAGTTAAGCATTCAGTATCATGAATAAAGCTTTCATACCTGGAGCTTCTGTGGTTTGAATCCGTGGAGCTTTCTCTCCCAGAAACGTTTCTCCTGCAACAGGTTCTCTGCCGACAGGCTCTAGGCAGGGCTGTGCTTTCTGGCAGCTTGGTAAAACCTGGTGTGGATTCAACTTTATGCTTCGGTAAGAACCTAGCTTTGTCAGAAACTGCTTTTCCTTTGGTGCCTGGTAAAACTTGACTAGTATTTCCCAGAGACTGCAGGCTTTCCTCCAAACCTATCTCTCTGGTTCTCTGGATACGTCTCTCTGCTTTTGAATCAGGAACGTTGTGGGAACGGGGAGTGGCACACTCTCTAGCCTTAGTGCTTTCTCCAGCAGACTCCCTCTGAACAGCTGCTCGCTTAGCCTGGCCCTTCTGAACTCCACCTTTGTGAACTCTGTTCCTTTGGACTTGCTCAGGTAGGATTCTTTCTCCAATTCCTTCTCCTTCTCTTAGAGCTGCTCCTTCCCTCAGAGTTATTCTTTCTCTCTGTCCTCTCCTTTGAGGTGTTTGTCTCAATAGAGGTGTTCCTCCTTTCTGGATCCGGTTCCAGTTCTGCCCTTCCTCTGGAGCTGTCCCTCTCAATAGAGGTGTTCTTTTTTTGCTAGCATTCAGCATCTTTATTGATACCCACTTCATGACAATATATATATATTTATTTATTTATTTATTTTTACTATTATTATTATTATGATTATTGACTGTATATAAATTAATGTTTTTAACTTTTAAAGATGTATGCCCCCTGAAGAAGGCATCTTGCCGAAATGCGTTGGGGTATTTTTTGAATAAACTACAAGTGACCTTCTACAACCTCGCTTCTTGTGTTTGTTCTGCGGTTTGCTGCGAGGGTCTTGTTGCTCTCCTTGTGTTTCCAGTAATATTCCCAGCCATCATACAACCTTTTGTCACAACTTTAAACCATGATATATTTCTAATGGCAATAAAGTTACCTCTCCCAACTTGTCTGTCTTTCTCCAACACAGATTCCCTGACCAGATATTTCAAACTAGCAGGTAGATGCTTCCCTATGGCTTCTAATTAGGATCTTTCACAGTAACAGTATTACCCTCTCATCACCTTCCCAAAACACTAACAGTTAGAGTAGTTACTCACCTGTAACAGGTGTTCTCCAGGAGCAGCAGGAATCAGTCCTCACATATGGGTGTCATCGGCGCCGATGAAGCCCCAGCGGAGCATTTCCCCAGCTTTCTATGAAAGCCTTTGGGAATGCAGGCACGCATGCACGGTTCCCTTCCCGCCTAAAGATCCCATCTTGCCTCAGTCAAATGACATAGCTAAGAACAGCACACAAAAATGAAAAATAAACTATGTATGACTGCAACTCCAAGGGGAGGAGGGAGGGTTGTGAGGACTGATTCCTGCTGCTCCTGGAGAACACCTGTTACAGGTGAGTAACTACTCTTTCTCCAGGACCAAGCAGGAAGTCAGTCCTCACATATGGGTGACTCCCAAGCTCTGGGCTAACGAGGAACCCATGCTGAACAAGAGAACTCCCTCTAGTCTCAGCAGCAAAGAAAAGGCTTTTCAAGGACACAACCTCCACCGGTAGCCCAACAGAGGGCAGGAGGGCAGGAGTTGCCTAAACCCAAAGAGATTCCGGAGTACTGCTTGGCCAAAAGCACTGTCCCTACGGGACTCCCTCTCCAGACAGTAATGGGCCACAAAGGTCTGGCTTGAAGACCAAGTTGCAGCCCTGCAGATGTCTACCAAGGGCACAGAGTGGAGATGAGCCACTGAGGCAGCCATTGCCCTGACACGGTGGCCGTAACCCAACCCTGCAAAGGAAGGTCAGCCGCCTTGTAAGCCCAGGTGATACAGTCAGCCACCCAGATGGACAAGGTACGCTTTGACACAGCCAACCCCAACCTATTAGGGTCAAAAGAAACGAAGAGCTGAGTAGCCCTTCTATGCCCCTGCGTACAGTCAAGGTAGAAGGATAAGGCCCTCCTACAGTCCAGGGTATGCAGGACTGCTTCAGCCTGGCTTGCATGAGGCCTAGGGAAGAATGTTGGAAGAACCACCTCCTGATTGAGATGGAAAGAGGAGACAACCTTTGGGAGGAACTTTGGATGAGTCCTGAGGACTACCCTGTTCCTATAAATCCTGGTGTAAGGCCTATCACAGACTAGGGCCTGAAGCTCACTCACTCGCCTAGCCAAAGTAAGGGCTATCAGGAAGAGTGTCTTCCAGGAGAGGAAGCGTAGTGGGCAAGTAGCCATCGGCTCAAAAGGTGGGCGAGTCAGTTGCTGCAAGACCACATTCAACTCCCACTCGGGGCAGGAGGACGGATTGGAGGCTTGAGCAAAAGCAAGCCCCTGAGAAAGCGGGACACCAAGGGGTGCACAGACAAGGAATGGCCCTCAACTAGGGAGTGGTGAGCTGCCAAAGCAGAGAGGTGGACCCGAACAGAATTGGACTTGAGTCCCTGATTGGACAAGTGCAGTAAGTACTGAAGCACCACTGGTACAGTACAGGAGAAAGGATCCTCTGTACGTAGCTGACACCACACAGAAAACCTTTTCCACTTGAGAGCATAGGTCTTTCTAGTGGACTGTTTCCGAGAGGCTAGGACAACCTCCTCAACTTCCTGAGGTAGGCCCCAGGGAGCCAAAACTACCCTTGCAGCCTCCAGGCCATCAAATTGAGAGCTTTGAGATTGGGGTGCAGAAGGGAACCCTGATCCTGAGAGAGAAGGTCGGGTTGCAACCCCAGAGGCAGTGGGGGATCCACTGCCAGCTGAAGCAGTAGTGGGAACCAAGGTTGCCTTGGCCACCTGGGAGCCACCAGCAGGACCGAGGCCTTGTCCTGAAGAATCTTGAAGAGAGTTCGGGCCACCAAGGGCGTGGGAGGAAACGCATACAGGAGGCCCTGAGACCAGGGAATCAGAAAAGCATCCACTGCTATCCGCAGAGGATGTGGTTGCCTGGAGCAAAACTTTGGCAGTTGCTTGTTTAGTGGACTGGCAAACAAGTCTATCAAAGGGAGACCCCATTTTAGGAAGATCTTCTGAACTACCAAGGGATGCAGCTGCCATTCGTGGGGCTGCAAAATTCTGCTCAACCTGTTGGCCAGGTAGTTTTCCTGGCCTGGGAGGTACACAGCCTTGAGGAGCATGTTGTGCTTGAGGGCAAATGAACAAAGGTCCTGAGCCTCCCGACAAAGGAGTCTGGACCCCGTCCCGCCCTGTTTGTTCACATAAAACATGGCTACCTGGTTGTCTGTCTGAACCAGGACAGATTGATGAGCCAGGGCAGGAGAGAAAGCTTTGAGAGCTAGGCGAATAGGCCCGAGTTCCAGGAGATTGATCTGCTGTGCCTTCTCCCAAGGAGACCACTGGCCATGGGTGCACTTATCTAGACAATGAGCTCCCCAGCCCTGCAGGGAGGCGTCGGTGGTCAGTACCACTGTGTACTGCGGCGACCCTGCCCGGCTCAAGGGGTTAAGGACATGAGCAGCCGCTGTACTTCGTGAGGGAAGGAGGAAATCTTTGCCCCCAGGAATGCTGGGAGTTGTAGTTCCAGTTCTTCTCACTCCGAATTAAAGAAACTGTAGTTGTGGTTTCTTTATAATAAGTATTTTATTAAAGCAAAAGGTAAATGTTCCATCACATGGCATATAATAATGCAAACAAGGGTGCTTCAAAAGGCAAACAGAAACTTCAGGTTAAATGCAACTCAAAATACAAATGCTGCTTTTTCACTTTCCAGCAAACTGCTCTCTTTTGCCTCCAGAGGTCAGTTGGCTTCACTGCACCTCTTACAGCCACAGTTACTTTCACTATGCTGAGAATCAGGTGGAGGTAATTAGAACTTCCATTTTCACGGCAATACAACAGCTTTACAGAACTCAGCTCACACACGATAAAGGCAGTTCCCTTCAGCTTGGCTTTCCTATACAACAAAATGTACAGTCCATTTGTTCACACTCAGGTATGCTTGTATTTCCCTGGGTTACTCCTTCAAGCTGTGCTGAATTATTTGCCTCTTGTGATACTAGCTGTTTTCTAGCCTGTAAGTCTAAAAACTGTTGGAAGCTCTGAAGTAGCAATTCAGCCTGTTCCTTATGAGAGAGGGCACTACTATTTGCTATAGCTTTTCCCTTCTGCTCAAGGCTGTTTGTCTTCTCTTCCTTTAAGATAAAGGTATTAGGATAATTGCTAGTTTCTTTGGCAATTGACTCATAGGAGGAAGAATTATCTCTATATTCAGCTTGGCAGCCGGGTGGCCAATTACTCACTGTTTGTGCAGCACTTCTGCCTGCAGACGGCTCCCAGGCTCTCCAGCTGATCTGTTTGTTGCTCTCCGGCACAAACGACGTTTCAGAGAATGATTGCTCTTTCACCTGTGCTTGTCCTGAAGTCTTTCTCCCCCAAGGCGATGCCTTCCAAGGGCTATCCACTTCAAGGTTAAATCCTCTCTGCATGGGACTTCTGCTTATTTCCCTGGAATAGGATTGTGCAGGTTTTCTTCTTATGCCAGGTTCCAAAGTATCATTAATCACTCCACTGGCTTTCCAACCATCCCCTTGTTTCTTCTTCCAATATTCCTTCCTTCCTTTACCTCCTGTATTCCTTGTACTTCTTGTACTCCTTGTACCACCTCCACTCGTGCTTCCTCTATTCGGGTCTCTCGTCCTTCCCTTACTCGGGTCTCTTATCCGTCCTCTACTCGGGTCTCTTATCCGTCCTCCACTCGGGTCTCTTATCCGTCCTCTCTCTTCAGAGCCATGCTCTGGTTTAAATGTACATTCTCTTTTGGACACGCCCCTTCCTAGGGCTGGGTGTGCCCAATCAGAACTGCAGGGCTCCTCCCCTGGGCTGGTCTCCCTACTCAGCTCTGAGGAATAGAGTCTCTCTTTTTTCCTTGCCCTGTCATTTTGGTATAAATCCTGCTGACCCTCAGGATTTTCTACTATCTCCATAGGCTCAGGAGGGCGCTGTTCACCACAGTACCCAGGAATCTGAAAGGGCACGCCTTGTAGTAAATTGGGTGGGTGCAGCCACCAGCTGAGGGAGTTCAGGAAGTGTCTGGACACCCTTATCCTGTCTCTGAGGCTGCCTGTGGCCTGTGACCACTGAGTCCGAAGGCACCACTGTACAGGCCTCATATGGAGCCTGGCATTGGGGGTCACATGCACTGTCGAAGCCATGTGGCCAAGCAGCCTCAGGCAGAACCTGGCGGAGACCAGTGACCTGCTGAGAAACTGGTTTGCTAAGTTTATCAGTCTTTGGGCTCCGTCTGCTGGCAAGAAAGCCTTTGCCAGCAGGGAGTCCAGCCTCGCTCCTATGAACTCCAAGTTCTGGGAGGGGAGCAAAGTGGACTTTGCGAAGTTTATTACAAACCCCAGGCTTTGAAGAAGAGCAATAGTCCTGAGGGTGGCTTGTCTGGCCTCCTAGCACTTCTGACCCCTGATGAGCCAGTCGTCCAGATAGGGGAAGACAAAGATTCCCTGATTTCTCAGGTAGGCCGCTACCACTGCCAGGCATTTGGTAAAGACCCTGGTAGTGAAGGTGAGGCCAAAAGGCAGTACTCTGTACTGATAATGGTTTCCTCCCACAATGAACCTGAGGTACTTTCTGTGGTCTGGATGAATGAGGATGTGGGTATACGCATCCTTTAGATCTAAGGAGCATAGCCAATCTCCCTGCCGGAGGTAGGGCAGAAGTGTTCCAAGAGTAAGCATCTTGAACTTTTCTTTCTCTAGGAACTTGTTGAGGTTCCTGAGGTCCAGAATGGGTTGAAGGCCACCGGTTCTTTTGGGCACCAGGAAATACCTGGAGTAGAATCCGTGACCTTGCAAGTGGGGAGGCACAGGCTCCACCGCCCTGTCCACCAGCAGACCTTGAAGCTCTTGAAGGAGCAGGTCTGTGTGCAGGGGAGGCCTTGGAGGCTCCCCTGGAAAGTATGGTGGAGGCAGTTGGTGAAAATGCAGTGCATAGCCCCTGTGGACTATGTCCAACACCCAACTGTCCCCGGTGATGAGGGGCCACTGGTGGGCAAAGAGGGCGAGCCGACCTCCTGTGCAGGGTTGGGAGAGCAGGGACTGAGAGGCTACGCTCAAGGAGTCAAAAACCCCCACCCTGCTGAGTGGGAGCAGGGGCCAGAGGCTTGGGGGTCCTCTGCCTACGGGGCCCATTACCCTTCCCCTTGGCTTGCTGACCCTGGGGTGCAGCTTGGGTAGCCTGATATTGAGGGTACTGTTTGTAGGCAGTGCCCTTCCTTGGGTAAAAAGGCTTTTTACCCAGGCCCTTCTTTTTATGAGAAGGGGCAGAGGTTTTTCTAAACAGCCTTGTCCGTGTAAGGTGCTCTGTTTCGAGCTGGGCGGCCTTCTCGGTCATGGGCTTGCTAAAAAGGTTTTCACCTCGGCAAGGGACATCGACGAACTTGTCCTGAACCCATGGCTCGAGGTCCAATGACTGCAGCCATGCCTGGCGTCGAGCCGCGATGCCAGCTGCCGCTACTCGGGCTGAGGCCTCGAAGCCATCGTAGGCGGCGTGGGACATGAACTTCGAGCAGTCCCGAATCCCCAAGGACAAGGACTTGAATCTCTGCAAGGGTTCCCCGGAGAGTCCAGCAGAGAACCCGGCCAACTCCTTGGCCAAGTCCCGCAAGTACATGCTCATGTACAGCTAGTAAGACTGGACACGGCAAGCAAGCATCGAGCCCTGAAAGCAATTTCTACCGACGCCATCGAGGTTCCGGGCCTCCCTGCCGGGGGGCACCGCAGAGTGCATCTTCTGGCTCTTCAGACGATGCATGGCCGATTCCACAACCATGGAATGGTGTGGTAGCTGTGCCTTTTGAAAGCCAGGGCTCTTCCTGAGTCGATAGATCGAGTCAACTCGCTTGCTTAGAACCAGCGCCAAGGCCGGTGCCTCCCACATCCGGAAGAGGAGCCGTTCCAGCATCGGAGGATCCGGGACAGTAAAGGCCTCCTTCGGAGGAGAGTCATACTGCAGGGCCTCGAGCTCTTCAGCTCGAGGCTCCTCCTCAGGGTCCGCCGGAATAGCCAAGGCAGTGGCCATATCCCGGACGAACTCCGAGAACCGAGTATCTTCCGGAAGGGATCTACTCCGGGGCTCAGACTGCGGTGAGTCCGACGGGACGCACCGAGTCTTGAACGTATCGGGGGACTCCTCATCCTCCGTCTCCCAGGTGGACTCGTCCGATGAGGAGTCAGGGTCTGACCCCGCTGGGCCCTGGAGCACCCGCCCCGACGCCGGAGGCACCGGCGTCGACGCCCTCGGTCCCGAGCGGGAGATTGAGGGAGACCGTGACCGAGGTCGACTTTGAGCCATGATGGACTCGAGTATCGGCTCGGTCTCCGGGATCGACTTCGAAGTCGATGTCCCGGTGGTCGGGGCAGATGCGCCAGACAGGCTGGCCATCAGTGCCCGCTGCTGCTCCGTGAAGGCAGACAATCTGCTTTCCAAGGCTGTCATCTTGAGACTCAGCTCGGGAGACGCAGCAGCCACCAACTCGGGCCCCGGTGGCGCCGGGCCCGACGTCGGCTCTCTGGGAGGAGAGTCCTCGAGGACTACAGGGCTTACGTGTCCAGCAGACTCCGGCTCCACACGAGGAACTTTGGCAGGCTTCTCCTGTTCCACGGGCCCGGGGCGATGGCCGGGGGTCTTAGACCTGGCCCTCGAGGAGCCAGGGACCTCCTCCTCCGACGCCCTCGCGAGCCGCTTCTTCCTCTTGCGTTCCCGGTCGGGGGACCCCCTGTCCGAGGAGCTCCGACGGCGCTCGGGATCCGAATCCCGAGATGTCGAAGCCTCAGACGAGGTCTGGGCCCGGCCGGAGGCTGAGTCCGAGATAAGCCTTTCTTTCTTCTGCTGGCGACTTCGGAGTGCCTTGGAAGACATCTTCCCACATGGTCCACACGACTTAGGGTCGTGATCAGGACCAAGGCACCGAAGGCAGCAGTCGTGTGTGTCGGTGAGAGACATTAATTTCTTACACCGATCACACTTCTTGAAACCGCTGGAAGCCATCGGGGAAAAAAAGAGTCCCCGCGAGGTCAAAGGACCGGCCTTCCAGGGAAAAAGCAAAAAAGGGCGCGAACGCCAGCCACGAAGAGCAAAAACCGAAAAGAAGTATCGGGCTCGATACCGGTGTACCGAACCCGGCGGGATGGGAACCGGCGGCGAACCGGGAGAAAAAACAGCGAGGATCTCCGAAGAAAAATCAACTTTTATCCGGGATGACAGGACACACATCCGGTGGGCTTCTCGGAAAAAAAGAGACTGAGGCAAGATGGCACCTTTAGGCGGGAAGGGAACCGCGCATGTGTGCCTGCATTCCCAAAGGCTTTCATAGAAAGCTGGGGAAATGCTCCGCTGGGGCTTCATCGGCGCCAATGACACCCATATGTGAGGACTGACTTCCTGCTTGGTCCTGGAGAACCTTAATTCCTTAATAAGCTCCTACCTCCCTTCAAGGTCTGAGAATTAAGCCCAATGTACTTACCTCTGTGTTCCTCCTGTCCTTTCTGCTGCTCATTTTCCCTCTACAAACTTTCTAGGTTTTTCAGCAGCTTTCCAAATTGTTTTCTGATACTTAATTGTCTCCATCTATCTTCTGAACTCTAGATGCTGCTTCACAACATCTCCCAGACTGCATGTCTCCTTCAGGACTCCCAACTATATCCCTGAGCATTACTATTAGCCTACTTCCTTTCAGAACCCCCATATACTCTGTATAACCAGTGACATAAGCACAGAAAATGATGGCAGATAAAAACCGTATGGCCTATCCATTCTGTACATCCATACCAAATACTGAGCTCTATAATACCTTCATTTCCTTCAAAGATTATCTGTGCTTGACCCATGCCTTTTTGAATTCAGATAATTGCCATCTCCGCCACCTCAAGTGGGAGGCTGTTTCATACATCCACCACCCTTTCCATAAAGAAATATTCCCTTAGATTACTCCTGAGTCTATTCCCTTTCACCCTTCGTCCAAAGATTCCTTTCAATTGAAAGCGGCCTGCCTCCTATGCATTTATACCATGGAGGTTTTTAAGTGTCTGACAAATCTCCTCTCTTCCGCCTATCCTCCAAAGAATACATATTGAGATCTTTAAGTTTGTCCCCATATGTTGTATGACAAAGACCACTCCCATTTTAATAACTGCCCTGTGCTGTGGATCGACTCCATCCTGTTTACATCCTTCTGAAGGTGTGGTCTCCAGAACTGCACACAGTGTTCCAAATGAGGTCTCACCAAGGCTATAAAGAGGCACTGTTACCTTGTTTTTCCTGCTGGCTATTCCTTTCCCTATCTACCCAAGCAGACCCAGCATACCAGTCTGCTCTCTAGAGTTAGAGAAGCTGAGGTGAATAAAAACAGGAAACGTTTTGACCATTAAGGGATGGTTTTACATATGTTTTCTCATACTGTAAATTGTGCAAACTTAGTGGAAATTCTGTTGCATTTTTGTTTGATACCTTTTATAGTTTTCTCTGAAGATTGATGGAAGGAATGAGGGTTTACATAGAGGTCTAAGAAATCAGCAAGGATAATTTCAAACCCAGCATAAGGGAAGCTAAAGGCCTGTGCTAGAATGATAACATTTGCTCTCTGAAAAAGAGGCTTTATCATTTCAATTAACATAAATACATCATACAGAGTGTGTCATGTACTTTTATGGAAATATTTAGTTTTTTTGTTAATCATCTAGGCTATTTTGTTTACAGAATTAATACTAGTGCATTTGCATATATACGTATGTCATAGGGATGGGAGAGATTTCTTAATAATTAAAAAGCATAATGCAGTTACATAAGAGTCAATATTTTAAAGAGTTTCCAGTTAATTTTGGAGGCTAACTAGATAAATGTATCTTTTGTTTTGAATTTGCTGCCCTTGTTACTGGATAACATTTATCTGGACAACTTGATGCCTGGTCAAAAGTTATCTAGTTAAAAAGAAGGAGTCTTAAGCATGCCGGAGGCACGTTAAAAGTTTAAATAACAACATTGATGTTCAGTGCTAATTGGTTAGTTAACTGGTTAAGTCTGGTCAAAAATATTGCTGTCCTAAAGTTAACCAATAAGTTATCTGGTTAACTGATAGCAATGTTCAATACTGCCGATTTAACTGGTAAAATTTTGAATATCTGGTTAAGGATAACCAAATCTTTTTGGTAACGGTGTAATCAGAAATCCTTGAAGATTTACATTGTGAGACACAATGTAAATTTGCAAACCAGACTGGATATGAGTTTTTACACATAATCCAATAGCCCTGATAAAGTAATCATAAACTCTGTTGTGCTTTTCCAACCACCAACATCTGGAAATGGACAAAAGTGAGGTACTTTTATAAACTTTTTCTGTGTATAAAAGACCTCTTATAAAATTAAGTCATGCCTAAAAATAGAGCACTTAGGAATGTACTTGTAGATTAGACATGATCAAGGAAGGAGTTTGCATGGAGTATGGGCGGAGCTGCGATTTACACAAGTATTTTATAAAATATGCATGTACATGTGTACTTTACAGGCTAGCATTTAAGCCTGCTCCTAGACTCCCTGTTATAACTCTGGTGCACCTCAGAGAGAAGGGTATTTCGGAGACAGTGATAGTCTGGTGCGAATCTTACCTCACAAACAGATGACAACATGTACGTTCGGGTGCCTCAACTTCTAAACCTTTCCACCAGAAGCAAGAAGTCCCGCAGGGATCCTCCCTCTCTGCCCTGATGTTTAATATCTACACGCAGCCTATCTGTAACCTCATTTGCTCTTTTGGGGTAAACTGCCTGATATACGTGGACGAAGTCCTACTTTACATGCCCTTCTCGACAGAAAACCCAGACCTTTCACCACTTACAGAATGCTTTGATGCAGTATCCAATTGGCTTCAATCCCAAAACCTTAGAATTCAGCACAAGAAAACTGAAGTGCTATTCATCATGAGGAATTTAAATTTCATCACACCAACACATATAAAAGTCAAGGAAGCAGAACTTCAGACTAAATCCTTGATTCGGTACCTTGGAGTCACCCTGGACCAGCACCTTGACATGAAGATCCACATAAGCAACGTAGTCAGAGCGGTATACCACAAGATCCGTACCCTCAGGCACCTTCATTTCCTACTTGAACCAAGCGACTTCCAGACTATCTATCAGGCACTAATCACGCCTCATTTTGACTATGCAAATTCAATCCTGCACGGTCTCCCTCAATCTACTTTAAACCCTCTATAGCTTGCGATGAACTCAGCAGCGAGAGTTCTAATTGGAGCGTCTAAGAAAGATCATATCACACCCATCCTAAAACATCTTCACTGGCTCCCCATTCAGTCCAGACTATCTTTCAAAATTCTGCTGCTTACTTTCAAATCAGTCAATGGACTAGCCTCTACATCACTAGCAGAGCTCATTCATACCACACCATCCAACAGGTCTAGGAGATCAGCAGCTATCAACACATTAGTAGTCCCAAAAGAAATAACCCACTGCACACATCCTACAGTTAACAGAGCTTTCAAACTATGTGCACCGAGAAGCTGGAATTCTCTTCCACCCAACATACGAGCAATCACTGACTTGGTCCAATTTAGGAAGGCAGTGAAACACTACCTATTCCTTCAGTACTACAAGACAGACGTAGACACAGTAGCGTCACCTGCAGTCTAAGATAGATTTTATGACTAAACCTACCCTATAAGACACTCATGAGTATAGCCTGTATAATATGAAAATCCGATGTAAATAGTTACCCCAAGTTAACCAAGTTTTATTTCCTGTTACCTGTAAACACAGTTCATTATATGCAACATGTATGGTTTTTTTGTTTTTTGTTTTTTTTATTTTGTATTTATGCAATTTTACAATAATAATCAAGCAAAACGCTTGTACAGAAAAACAACAACTTGTACAGCAAAAATTAGGGAAATTAATAACAATATTACCACTAAGAAAATGTACAAGAGTATAGTTAGTCCACAAATCATTTGGGGGAAGCCAGTATAGAGATAAAGAGGACAGGTGGGTCCTCCCACTCTTAACATAGGAAAAAAAAGAAGATCATTTAATTCCAAAATGAGGGCGGAAGACGAAGCATCTTAACAATAATGAGACTAATCATTGAGAAGATGATATCACAATATGAGAGCTAACAAATGCAGATAATTCCTCTGGTTGAAAAAACACATATTTATGCTCATTAAAGTAAATGATACATTTACAGGGAAAACAAAGTAGAAATGAGGCACCCATCTGAACAATGGCGGTCTTAATAACAAAAAAGCTTGACGCCTTTTTTGGGTCTCTCTAGAGACGTCAGGGAATATAGCAATCTTCCTGCCCTTGAATAACACTGAACGCTTCTTAAAATACAACTTCAAAATCCAATCCCTATCTGATGGTAAAGCAAAGGTCACCAACATAGTAGATACTTTTAATTCTGCCTCTTTAGGTGATTGCAACAAAGCAGATACATCTAATATATCCATTTCCAAGGAACCTTCAATTTTTTTACCCTCCTTTTTACCCAAAGGCAGAAAATAAGCTTTCACAACCGGAGGAGTTAAGTCAGACGGTACTCCTAAGGTTTCATGCATATATTGTTTAAACAATTCAACAGAAGAAACCTCCAGAACCACAGGAAAATTTAACAACTGAATATTAGACGCCCTCACAACATTTTCCAAATTTTCCAATTTCATTCTCATAGCTGTATTATCTTTAATAATAGTTTCAGACACCACAGAAACCTGAGTCACTTTCTGTTCTCCAGCCTGAAACTTCCCACGAAGATCAACAAGTTCAGCCTGCATCCCACCAGAGAGAGTCTCCAACTTTTCCAAACGTGAAGTTTACAATTCCACATGCTGGCACACCACCGAAGATAACTGCAGAATCGCCTTATGAGAAGGTGCAGAGGTCTTTCTAAACAGCCTTGTCCATGTAAGGTGCTCTGTTTCGAGCTGGGCGGCCTTCTCGGTCATGGGCTTGCCAAAAAGGTTTTCACCTCGGCAAAGGACATCGACCAACTTGTCCTGAACCCATGGCTCGAGGTCCGATGACTGCAGCCATGCCTGGCGTCGGGCCGCGATGCCGGCTGCCGCTACTCGGACCGAAGCCTCGAAGCCATCGTAGGCGGCGCGGGACATGAACTTAGAGCATTCCCGGATCCTCGAAGACAAGGACTTAAAACTCTGCAAGGGTTCCCCGGAGAGACCAGCAGAGAATCCGGCCAACTCCTTGGCCAGGTCTCGCAAATACATGCCCATGTACAGCTGGTAAGTCTGGACACGGCAAGCAAGCATGGAGCCCTGAAAGCACTTTCTACCGACGCCATCAAGGCTTCGGGCTTCCCTACCAGGAGGCACCGCGGAGTGCATCTTCTGACTCTTCAGACGATGCATGGCCGATTCCACAACCATGGAGTGGTGTGGTAGCTGTGCTTTCTGGAAGCCAGGACTCTTCCGGAGCCGATAGATGGAATTGACTCATTTGCTCAAAACCGGCGCCGAGGCCGGTGCCTCCCACATCCGGAAGAGGAGCCGTTCCAGCATCGGAGGAACCGGGACAGTAAAGGCCTCCTTCGGAGGAGAGTCATACTGCAGAGCATCGAGCTCCTCGGCTCGAGGCTCTTCCTCGGGGTCAGCCGGGATAGCCAGGGCAGCAGCCATATCCCGGATAAACTCCGAGAACTTAGTATCCTCCGGAGGGGATCTACTCCGGGGCTCAGACTCAGGTGAGTCCGAAGGGACACACCGAGTCTTGAAGGTGTCAGGAGACTCCTCGTCTTCGGTCTCCCAAGCAGACTCGTCCGATGTCGAGTCGAGGTCCGACCCCACAGGGCCTCTAGGCACCCGCCCCGACGCCGGCGGCACCGGCATCGAGACCCTCGGTCCCGAACGGGAGGTCGAGGGAGACCTCGACCGAGGACGACCTCGAGCCGCAAAGGACTTGAGTATCGGCTCGGTCTCCGGGGTCGACTTCGAAGTCGATGTCCCGGTGGTCGGGGCAGATGCGCCAGACAGGCTGGCCATCAGCACCCGCTGCTGATCCATGAAGGCAGACATTCTGCTCTCCAAGGCTGTCAACCTGAGACTCAGCTCGGGTGACGCAGCAGCCCCTGACTCAGGCCCCGGCGGCGCCAGGCCCGACGTCGGTACTCGGGGAGGCGAGTCCACGAGGACAACAGGACTTACGTGTCCAGCAGACTCCGGCTCCATGCGAGGAACTTTAGTTGGCTTCTCCTGGTCCACGGGCCCGGGACGACGGTCGGGGGTCTGAGACCTTGCCCTCAGGGGCTCAGGGACCTCCTCCGACGCCGCGCACGCGAGCTGCTTCTTCCTCTTACGTTCCCGGTCGGGGGACCCCCTGTCCGAGGAGCTCCGATGCCTCTCGGGATCGGAATCCCAAGGTGTCGAGGCCTCAGACGAGGTCCGGGCCCGGGCAGAGGCCGAGTCCGAGAAAAGCCTTTCACTTTGTTGCTGATGACTTCGGAGGGCCTTGGAAGACATTTTTCCACATGGCCCGCACGTTTTAGAATCGTGGTCGGGGCCAAGGCACCGAAGGCAGCAGTCGTGTGTGTCGGTGAGAGACATAATCTTCCTACACCGATCACACTTTTTGAAACCGCTGGAAGCCATCAGGGAGAAAAGGGTCCCCGCGAGGTCAAAGGACCGGCCTTCCAGGGAAAAAGAAAAGATTTAGGCGCGAGCGCCTAGCCACTAAGGGCAAAAACCGAAAAAAGTAAAAAAGGGATTCGATACCGGTGTACCGAACCCGGCGGGAGGGGAACCGACGTCGAATCCGAAGGAAAAAAGCAAAATAACGCCAAGAAAAAACGTCTCTTTTCCGGGAAAAAAAGGACACACGTCCGATAGGCTTCACAGAAAAAAAGAGACTGAGGTAAGATGGCACCTTTAGGCGGGAAGGGAACCGCGCATGCGTGCCAGCATTCCCAAAGGCTTTCATGGAAAGCTGGGGAAATGCTCCGCTGGGGCTTCATCAGCGTCGATGACACCCATAAGTGAGGACTGACTTCCTGCTTGGTCCTGGAGAAATAACACTTATTAAAAGAGGGCTGCTACACAGTACCCTGTCCTGTGCTGCTGAGGTAAGCTATATTCTTATTTGATTTAAATTATAGCTCTTTGCTGCTGCTAGGCTCTAACTTATTATGAAATTTAAACAACAAGCTCTCTGCTGGGTTCTAAATTTAACCAGAAAGCTCCCTTCTGTGTTTTAAATTTAAACTAAAAGTACTTTGCTGATGCTAGACCCTGAGTGACTATTAAATTTAAACTACAGCTCTCTGCTGGGTTCCAAATTTAACCAGAAAGCTCTCTTCTGTGTTTTAAATTTAAACTAAAAATACTTTGCTGATACTAGGCCCTGAGTGACTATCAAATTAAAACTATAAGCTCTCTGCTGGGTATGAAATGTAACCAGAAAGTTCTCTTCAGTGTTTTAAATTTAAACTTAAACTGCTGCTACTAGGCCCTGACTGATTTAACAAAAAATAGTGCCTTCATTTCCTCCAGAATGCCATTGCAAGGCTTATTACATGAATAAAAAAGAACAACCATATCATATCAGCTCTAAAAACCTTGCACTGGCTGCCAGTTACTTTCAAAATCTGACTATAAAATTCTCTTTCATTAACAAGATATTACAATTTGGACTACCAATCTATTTATCTGACCTCTTAATTCCATATTCATCTTCTCAAGGAACTCACTGTCAGTATGCACTTTCTTTCAGCCTATACTTAGAAACAACAAATGCTCCACCTTCTCTTACTATGGTCCCAGTCTGTGGAATACACTACCACTGGACAAGAGGAGAAACAAACAACCAAGTATACCATTGCCATTGCTGCCGCCCCTCTCTAGGACTAGCAGTGGCAATAATGACTTAAAATAGCAGTGCAGCACTAACCAAAACTTCCAGCTCTGCGATGCTGTTCCTACTTCCACTCCCTTCCAGTACCATACCTAGCCCTGTGCAAGCAGTGCAGCCGCACAAGGCGCAAAGGCTTAGGGGTGCATTTTGGGCTGCCAGCCTCAGCTCTCCTCACGCTGCCTGCTGTTGCTCTGCCACTGCTACTTTTTGTTTTTTTAGCATTGGCAGCACCAGCAGCAGCGGAGCAGACCTGACTTTAAAAAAAAACACGGTCTTTCTGCAGGTCTAGTCCCTCCCTCCCTCCCTTCTTTGATGTAGGTCATATCAGAGAAGGGAGGGACCAGGCCAGACATTCAAGCACGGAGTTTCAAAGACCCATGTTTGAATGGCTGGTCTGGTTCTGCCATCCTCTAATGCAAACCTATGTCAAAGCAGGGAGGGATCTGATCTGCTTGAAGCGCAGAGTTGAAATACCGCATTGTTTTTGTTTTTTGTTTTTTAAATTTGAGGTCAGGTCTGCTCCGCTACTGTCAATGCCACTATGGAGACAACAAAATGTGCCAGCAGCAGGCAAGAGCAGGTAGCCGTCAAGACGAAGGTATGGGTGAGATGGGGGGCGCACCTGATGTGCAAGTCACACAGGGCGCAATTATGGCTTGGTATGACTCTGCTCCCTCCGATGCAAACTTCCCTACATCAAACAAAATACAATCAATTACTAATATGATAACACTACAGATTTGGCACAGTGTTATTTGCTGAGATGATAGCATTATGATAATAGTGTGGGAACATTGTGAGTATGTTCTAGAAAAATTTATGATGTCAGGCAGTAGGATCAGGACTTACTTTTCAATATTATAATAGTGGGACGATATTACAAGATGTCTGAGTCAGTCCTCCTGTTTTTATTCTACTCCCATTGGATTCTGCAGCTCCTAGTGTCGTGACCCTCGCCTGGGCCAAAGGCTTACAGGCATAGGGCTGCCAATGTTTGTCCTTAAATAAAGAGTTGCTGTCCTTGTCTCCAGCAGGGAACTCTGGGACTTGTAGTTGATTCTTTTACTCAAAGACAAAGTAGTGTGAGACCGTTGGTTTTTAAGGCAAAACAATAATTTTTATTTAGGTTCCCATAAGCACTAAGGTTCAACGCAGACATAAGGATTATTCTCCAAGTAACTAATAACAGGAAACATAAGCAACTGGAACTGAAGAAACTGAAAGAACCTTTAAACATGTGCAGCTGTTTTTATCAAAAACATTTCAACAAGTAAATCACAGCTTCCTTTGTTCGTCCAGCACAGCTAAATGTCTTCATTTATCACGTGCTACTTTGGTTATCAAACTCTAGGTTAAGCAAGGTTCTTTACCTTAGAAGACGTTCTTGGCATTCACATGGCTAGGTAAAACCCTGCTTCTCAAAAAGCTTCTTCTGTTAACACTTTTTATCACCAACTTTCAAACTTCCTTCTTACACAAAGAACAGTCCATAGGAGACTCCTCAGTAACAGAATCCTGCCCAAAAGAGTCAATTTGCATTTCTTCCTGTGCTACGAAATGCTTGTCTGTAGGAACTTCTGAATTTCCTTCAACAGCTGCTCTCCCTGATATGGAATATTTGTACCTTGAGAGTGGGGCTTCTTCCCTTGGATCAATTGCCTCAATGCTTCAATCGTGTTTAACTCTGGTTCTCTGCCCTTGGCTGGGTTCTGGTTACTTCCAGTTGTAACCGTATTCACCCACCTTCTGGCAGCTTGAATTCTCTGAGCTGGTTCACGAACACTCTGCACTGCAATCTGATCCTCGTTGTCAGCAACTATCCCAGCCACCCATCTGCTGGTTTCTGAATTAAGAGTACCTCTCTTACAAAGACTGCTTCCTCTGTTGTTGCTTCCTTTCTTGCTGGAGCCGTTCTCCAACTCGAAGTCAAACTTCCCACTTCTCCTTTTCCTCTCCTCTGAACAGGGCTTATAAAGCTGTTTCCTAACTAACACTCCCCTGTCTCTGCACAGGTGATTATCATTACCCTCCAAGCCTGCACTTACGTTAGAGCTTGGGTGTGGCTTGGCTTCAGTAACTACGTGCTTCTTTCCTTTGCCTGCAGTCTGAACCCTGTGAATACCTTGCCTGTCTCTCACCTTAAAGGCATATTCACTGTTTTCTTCTGTTTCCATTGGCTCAGCACAGCTCTCATCATCACATATCCCCCCCCCTTAAGATATTACGGGCTGGCGCATTATTATCCACACAGCTCATAATTCTAGATAGGGCATCTGCGTTTTGGTGCATTTTTCCCGCTCTATGTTCGATGCGAAAATCAGAGGCCTGTAATGCCATGTACCAGCGGGCTAAACGGGCGTTGTGATTTTTCATCTGGTTTAGCCATTTCAGGGGTGCATGGTCAGTGACCAACAAGAATTTTCTTCCCGTAAGATAAAACTTGAGAGCCTCCACCGCTCATTTGGTCGCTAAACACTCTCTTTCTATGGTAGAATAGTTCCTTTCTGTTGGGGACAGTTTCCGGCTAAGGAACATTACCGGATGCTCTGTACCTTCGTGTTTCTGCGACAACACTGCACCCAAGCCCGTCTCAGACGCATCTGTTTGTACAATTAATGGTTGTCCGAAATCTATGCCTCGTAACACAGGCGTGCCACAGAGCTTCTCTTTTAATAAACCAAAAGCTTTGTCAGCTTCAACGGTCCACTTTAACTGGTTTGGAGCATTCTTCTTCAGCATATCTGTCAGGGATGCACTCTCTTCAGCAAAGTGTGGAATGAAGCGACGATAATATCCCACTAGGCCCAGAAAACTGCGTAACTGTTTTTTGGTTGTTGGCCTAGGGAAAGCTTTTACACTTTCTATCTTATTTACTAGAGGTTTCACTATACTTCGCCCTACCATGTGGCCCAGATATTTTACCTCCTGTCCGGCAAACATGCACTTCGCTGGATTCAAGGTTAGGCCTGCGTGCCTTATTGCCTGTAGAACAGCTTCTATCCTAGGCAAATGCTGATCCCATCTGGTACTGTGTATTATTATATCGTCCATGTAGGCAACGGCATATTCTTGGTGTGGACGTAGCACCAGGTCCACCAACCTCTGACAGGTGGCCGTTGCCCCATGTAATCCGAAGGGCATTCTTTTAAACTGGAATAGTCCTACGGGTGTACTGAATGCAGTCTTTTGACGAGACTCTCGGATCAAGGGAATTTGCCAATAGCCCTTGGTCATGTCCAGAGTAGTAAGGTACTGGCTTGCCCCAACCGGTCTAATAATTTCTCTATACGTGGCATCGGGTAAGCATCAAACTTCGAGATAGCGTTGACTTGCCTAAAGTCTATGCAGAACCTCAACGTTCCGTCAGGCTTTGGCACTAGTACAATGGGGCTGTTCCAGGGGCTTTTTGACTCTTCAATGATCCCCATGTCAAGCATCTCTTGAACCTGATTCACTACTTCTTGCTTTTTGGCTTCTGGTAGCCTATAAGGTCTCTGCCTTACCACCTCTCCAGGTGGGGTTATGATCTCATGGGCTACTAGCTTAGTTTCACCCGGCATTGGTGTTAAGATATCTGCGAACCTTTCTAATAGTCGGGCTGACTCTTGCCTTTGCGACCATGAAAGTCCTTCGCCAACCGTAGGCTCTGGGTTTGTCTTGCAATCTGCTAATTGCGGTCCCATATCCTCCTCTACTTTTTCTTCCAAAGTAGCTGCCAATCCTTTTATGTCTGCACATCCCGTAGATCCAAATCCACTAGTTCCTCGGGTCGTAGAGGTCATCATAGGTACTTCTTCGAGTGGGGGAAAACCCACTCTCTCACAGATAAGTTGAGCTATACGGTCAGCCACATTTATCTTAAAGTCTTCCTTCCCGAAATTGAAAAGTAATATTTTTACTGCTCCTCTATAGTCCGGGTCAATGACACCTGCACCTATGTTGAGGGAATGCTTTAACGCTAGCCCAGAGCGTGGTGCGATGCGCCCATAGCATCCTATTGGCATTTCCATTTGGAGGCCAGTGTTCACCAAGGCTTTCCCATGTCTTGGAACTATTAAGTCTTCTGCACTACACAGGTCATAGCCAGCTGCTTGGGAGGAAGCTCTTTTTGGACTTCGAGCGTTTGGGGTCATTCTGCAGTACCTTAACACAAATCTTGGCTTATTTGCAGAATCTTCTTTCTGAGGCTGCGTCCTCAGGTCCTGCTTCTGTGGCTTTCCGAACAGCGGACCGGGGATTGTGGTTGCCTTAGTTTCTATCTTCCCTAGGGCCTCCGACTGGGCTCTTGTAGAAACCATACCTTATCTCGGATGTAAACCCTCTTCTAAACCTTTCCTGAATTGCGGCCAATCCCTCCCCAATACCAGGTCATGTGGCAATCTTGGCACAACCGCTACGGGTATTTCCTTTTCCATCCCTAAGCCTTTTACTAGGACTTTGTATACTGGATAAAAGGACGCTGTCCCATGAATGCACCTAATTTTTACCTTTCCCTCAGGCTGGTTTGGGACTGTCTTACTCTGGGATTCAATTAGTTGCCAAAGCTTTCTAGACATCATGCTCTGATCAGCTCCGGAGTCTAGTAAAGCGTCGGTAACAATACCTTGCACTTCTACAGATAAAAGAAAACCTTCCCTGATCTCCTTTGTATTTACAGTTATCAGTGCTGTTTTTGCTTTACATTCTTTTTGCAAATGACTCTCACTACCACATTTAAAACATTTTCTTTTCACATAGTGGTTCCTTAACATAGGCATGCATACTTTCATAGCATCATCTTTCGGCCTTACCTTCCTTTCTGATACTTCAGCAATTGCCATTTTGGAAGCGCTGCCTTTTCCCTGACCTGCTAATTCTGCTTCCATAAAGCGCTCTGTGAGCAATGTTGTTTCATTAGTGTTCTGGCAATTCTGTAATATCAGGAAGGTTTGTATGTCCTTCGGGACTGCGGCCATATATTGCTTGTCGCACCCCCAGGTGCCCTACCGGTGAGGCCTTGGTACTGCCTGAGGACTCCCCTGAGGGTGGTAGTTGTACCTTCTCTATAAACCACAAAAGACACTTGTGTTCCAAACTCAGGGTTTTATTCCCCGTCCGTGAGGTATTTTCTCCTTGGCAAAACAAAGCAAACAACCCACTTCGGGCATATAACAGAAATCAAAAGGTTAAACAAAAATAGCTTACTTCAGCTTAAATGCAAAAAGAAAAGAATTAAACATTCTCAATGTTTTTCACAGGCTTTCCTTTTTGCTGACACAGCACAGCTCATTCACATGGTTTTCTGTGAGACACGTTTTCCAGCCCACACCTTATGACTCTTACTCAGGTTATCTTCAACCCTTTTCACCTTAAGGAAAACTCTGGGTCAATTACCGAGACTGAGCATTCCATGGGCTCAGGAACTGTTGCTAACTCTGTATTCTCATATTCCATAGATTCTGGTTCATTAACACTCACGTTTTCAAGGTCAGCTGTTTCAAAAGGATAATGTAGGTTTTCCTCGTCAAGCAGGAAGTTGTTCTGTCCTTCTCTCTCAAAGCCTCCCTGGGAACTACCATATAGTTTTGTATGAGGCTTATGGGAGCTCAGCCCCTGCTGGTAAGCATAAGGACATTCAGGAACTTCCCTGGCTCTGCTGTTAGAGTGATTATGGTAGACTCTGAGCGTGCTCGGGTCTAGCCTTTTCCTCACAGCTGCCCTGGATTGCACTGCTCTATACGGAGGTTGCTCAAACTCTGGGAGTTTAAAGTGGATACTAGAATCTCTAGCTTCTCCAAGTAAGTGAGCTTCTTTTCTCCTGGGTTTTCTAGCACAAGGGAAGGGATTATTTCCAAAGCTTATTTCTGGGTGGCTTTTTCTATTGCTGCAGGGTTTTACCCACTCGGGTAGAAAACAGCCACTATCAAAACTTCTGGCTTTGTTACCTTGTACTGCAACTCTCCCACGTCTCTCATGCTCTTCACACATGCATTCAATATC
This sequence comes from Ichthyophis bannanicus, assembly GCA_033557465.1. Lineage (NCBI taxonomy): Eukaryota > Metazoa > Chordata > Amphibia > Gymnophiona > Ichthyophiidae > Ichthyophis > Ichthyophis bannanicus. The sequence goes on from CM066036.1 coordinate 228,076,372, forward strand.
TGGCTTCTGCCTTCCAAATGTTTCACTCTGGGTTTGAGACTCACTCAGACCTTCGTGTGGGCTTGCATGCTGTCCCAGTAATTCAGACTCTCTTTCATTCCACTTCCATACTTTTCCCAGCTTCTGCTGCGCTGACCATTGTCTCCCTTGCTGTGAGACTTGCTGGTTCACCTCCTCTCTCTCTCTAACTATTTGGGAGCGTATTATATCTCTGTGTTTCTGGGCTCCACCTCTACCCAGCTGATTCCTATCAGGCAAAGCAAATTCCCTTTGCTTGCTATCTGGGTGTGTCTTCTCAGCCCTTACCCACGTGTGCCTAGGTTGTCTGTAGCAACCATCTGACAGTTTTTTGTTTATACTGTCATGTCTCCCCTGATCACTGCTGCTGATTTCCATTTTCTCAGACTCCGATAGGTCCACCTTGTGACATGCTCTAGCACAATACTATCGATTATAGATTCTATCGTTTTTCCTTCTGGTGCTAGCCATTTCATCACCAGGCTCTTAACTCTCTGGCATAGAGCTTTCGGCGTTTTGCCAGGCTTCAATTTTGTGCTCCTCAAGAGGCGATGATACATCATGGGAGTCAATCCTAAACGATCTCTTATGGTTTTCTTTAGCTCCTCATAATTATTCGCGAGTGCCGCAGGCATGGCCCTATATGCTGCCAATGCCTCACCCGTGAGGGGATGTGGCCAGGCGTACAGTCCATTGTTCCTTAGGCCACCCAATTATGTGTGCTACTCTGTCAAATGCCTCTAGGAAGTCATCAATGTCATCTTTATCAGACAATTGTCCAAAATTAAATGTTCCACTAGACTGTGGTCCTAGTGCCCAAGAATGTAATGGTCCTGTAGAACCTGGTGGGGACAGTGCTGGTTCGGCCTCCTTCTTCTGGCTTGCCAGCCACGCCTCCATCATATCCAACAGTGGTTTCTGCTGTGCCTGCATTAGTGCTGCGGACTGCTCCTGGGCTTGTAAAGACATCTCCCTCTGTCTTTCAAATTGGCCAGCCATCCACTGAAGCACCTCCTTGCACTCCATGGTCATCCTTGTTCTGTGGAAAAACAAGAAAAAGAAACACCACCCAAAAGTGTGATACGGCAACAACAGCTTCACTATTCCCTTTTGTTTTATCAGAAGAGAGCTCTACACCCCTGTACTGGTATCCCTAATAACCCAGTTAGCTACGGGTTACCTGATACAGGTGTGGAATCAGGCTTCTCACAAATGAAGGTCTCTGCAATCCTTCTGTGACTCAGATTCACCTCCAGCGCACTCCTCTGCACGGCTCTGCAGTGAACTTGTCTCCAGTGCAAATCCTGAGGCTTGAAAATCCTTGGCGCATGCGTGAAATCCAAAAACTACGCCACTTGTCGTGACCCTCACCTGGGCCAAAGGCTTACAGGCATAGGGCTGCCAATGTTTGTCCTTAAATAAAGAGTTGCTATCCTTGTCTCCAGCAGGGAACTCTGGGACTTGTAGTTGATTCTTTTACTCAAAGACAAAGTAGTGTGAGACCGTTGGTTTTTAAGGCAAAACAATAATTTTTATTTAGGTTCCCATAAGCACTAAGGTTCAACGCAGACATAAGGATTATTCTCCAAGTAACTAATAACAGGAAACATAAGCAACTGGAACTGAAGAAACTGAAAGAACCTTTAAACATGTGCAGCTGTTTTTATCAAAAACATTTCAGCAAGTAAATCACAGCTTCCTTTGTTCGTCCAGCACAGCTAAATGTCTTCATTTATCACGTGCTGCTTTGGTTATCAAACTCTAGGTTAAGCAAGGTTCTTTACCTTAGAAGAAGTTCTTGGCATTCACATGGCTAGGTAAAACTCTGCTTCTCAAAAAGCTTCTTCTGTTAACACTTTTTATCACCAACTTTCAAACTTCCTTCTTACACAAAGAACAGTCCATAGGAGACTCCTCAGTAACAGAATCCTGCCCAAAAGAGTCAATTTGCATTTCTTCCTGTGCTACGAAATGCTTGTCTGTCTCTTGGTTTTCATTAACTCCTTCAAGCCTACTGTTCTGTAGGAACTTCTGAATTTCCTTCCATAGCTGTTCTCCCTGATATGGAATATTTGTACCTTGAGAGTGGGGCTTCTTCCCTTGGATCAATTGTCTCAATGCTTCAATCGTGTTCAACTCTGGTTCTCTGCCCTCGGCTGGGTTCTGGTCACTTCCAGTTGTAACCGTATTCACCCTCCTTCTGGCAGTTTAAATTATCTGAGCTGGTTCATGAACACTCTGCACTGCAATCTGATCCTCGTTGTCAGCAACTCTCCCAGCCACCCATCTGCTGGTTTCTGAATTAAGAGTACCTCTCTTACAAGGACTGTTTCCTCTGTTGCTGCTTCCTTTCTTGCTGGAGCCATTCTCCAACTCGAAGTCAAACTTCCCACTTCTCCTTTTCCTCTCCTCTGAACAGGGCTTATAAAGCTGTTTCCTAACTAACACTCCCCTGTTTCTGCACAGGTGATTATCATTACCCTCCAAGCCTGCACTTACGTTAGAGCTTGGGTGTGGCTTGGCTTCAGCAACTACGTGCTTCTTTCCTTTGTCTTGTCAGACGGCTGCCTAGGGTGAGAACTTACACAATCTTGACGATGCATATATTCATATGATTCTTGCAAGGTATTGTGGGTAATGTAGTTCTTTCACTCCCAAACACAGCTGAAGACAATAATTGAGTTGTGATACCAGTGGTAAGGCCAATAAAATACTTCTTTTATTGATGGGGTTTAATTCACCCAGCACAAATATGCTTGGTAGCAATATAAATGAGGTTACTTGCTTGCAGTGTTTAAATGGATAACATAAAGTCACAAAGCAAACCAGAAAACAACCTTCAGCTTGTCAGGCAATTAGCTAATGTTTTCTTAGCAAATAATTACCAAATAAAAAGGCACAAAGAAATGAATAAACTTTGCTTGTTAGGTTAACTTCTGCTTATTTTCCACGCAGATCCAGCAGTGATTATCCCTGGCTCACACACACAATCAGGTGCAGCTTTAATTATTATCAATTGACCAGCTGAAACCCTTTAGCTGGCTGGCTGCTACTGTGTGAACCCAAATCCTGCTTTAGGAGCTGTTTGCAAATGGAATAAAGAACAAAGTTAGGTTTCTTTGTGATGGCTGATGTGTTTGCTCACAGAAAGCTAGCAATAGCACTTAGATAGAGAACAGTCCATGTAATTAATAGTCTCATCTGCTGTAATTTCCCCTTCATCAATCAGCATAGGGTCACTATCATACATTGGCACAGATGAGTCTTTCCATAAGGCACTATCATGAGAATGCTTATTCCCTTGCTGCCATTCACTATTATAGATAGGGTCTGGATCAGTGTTCATACCTGAGCCTCTCCTGCTATCATAATTCCTCTCTGTATAGCCTGGCCAGTATGTAATCCAGTTCTGATGTCCAGCCTTCCAATCTTGATCCCTGGACACTGGATCCTCTCTCACATACCTTCTGGCATAGGTCTGAAAGTCCTTTCCACGTGCAGTCTTCTCTCTTCCAGGTAGCCACTGGTGATTCCTATCTCTGCCATTCCATTCCTCTGGCTGACTCCAGTCCAATGGACTCTGCTGGCATTTGGAATACCTCCCAGTATAGGTACTGCCTTGGACTCTCCCAGACCTGCCAATGGCCTTTCTTCTCTTCCTTCCAGAGAGTTTCCTTCTCTCTCTATCCGCTTGGCTTGGCTTCTGCTTCTCGAGATGATGTTGGTGCTTGAGCTTGGAGCTGTTGCTGTATCTGTGTCTGAAGCTCTTTCTGTAGCTGTTATCTGTAGAATAAGCTCTATTCTTATTCTGTCCTAATGTGTGCTCCTCCCTAACACAGCGCAGCTGTGTTGAATCAGGCCCTGCCCTTTGAGATGAGTGCTTAGGGATTACCTCATAGCTCTCTTGATTGCACACACATTTTCTCACTTCAGCCCCTCTCATGGCTGCTGGAAACCTGGTGCATTCTGGGACTGGTAGTCTTTTATGTGAAAACTCTGTTTTCTTACTTCTACCAGAACTGACAGGTTGCTTGTTCAGAGTCACATCATCTTTTCTATAGCTCCTACCTGAGCTATGATAAGCTTCCTTATCACAGTCTGCAGTCTGAATCCTGTGAATACCTTGCCTGTCTCTCACCTTAAAGGCATATTCACTGTTTTCTTCTGTTTCCATCGGCTCAGCACAGCTCTCATCATCACACTACTCATGTCTGCTACATTCTGGTGATAGGTATCAGATACCAGATTGACCCATCTGGTCCTAAAGGGCAAAATTAATGATTTCCTAATGAAACTGGAACAGGCCCATGGTGCTCTTTTGCCAACTGTTTTTAAATGTTACAAGATTGTATGGCACAATTTTAAATTATGGTACTACTACTATTTATCATTTGTATAGCTCTACAAGGAGTCCCTGCTCTTCAGAGCTTACAATCTATTAAGACAGACCACACAACAACAACATGGACTAGGATAATTCAAAGGGGAATGACAGGATACAGATAGGTGACAAGCAGGAGAATAAGGAGATCAGGATCCACACATAGCCTCGAACAAGTAGGTTTTTAGCCTAGATTTGAATAGGACCAGAGAAGGAGCCTGGTGTACTGACTTCAGGTACTTTGTTCCAAGCAGGTGGAGTAGCAAGATGCAATAAGCAAAGTCTGGAGCTGGCAATGGAAGAGAAGGGCAGAGATAAAAGGGATCCGGCAGAGGAACGGAGTTCCCGAGGATGGGTGTAAGGAGTGATAAGAGAGGAAAGGTAGCAGGGAGCTGCAGAATGAATACATTTTTAAGTCAGTAGCAGAAGTTTGAATAGAATGTGGAAATGAATAGGGAGCCAGTGAAGTCACTTGAGAAGAGGGGTTATGTAAACCTAGCTAGATTGGCAGAAGATTAGCCGTGCGGCTGAGTTTTGAACAGACTGAAGGGGAAAGAGATGATTCTGAGGGAGACCGGAAAGCAGCAGGTTGTAATAGTCTGTACAAGAGGTGACTAGAGAGTGGGTAAGGGTCTTAGTAGTGTGTTCAGGAAGGAAGAGGTGAGTTTTACTGATGTTATAGAAGAAGAAATGACAGGTTTTAGCTATCTGTTGGATGTGTTCAGAGAAGGAGAGAGAAGAGTCAAAGATGACCCTAAGGTCGCAAGCTAAGGAAACAGGGAGAAGTAGAGTGTTATCCACAGAGACAGAAGGGAGGAAGGGAGAGAAGGATTTAGGGGGAAAGATTAGGGCCTCTGTTTTAGACATATTCAATTTTAGACAGTGGTGGGACATCCAGGCATCAATGTCAGATAAGAAGGCTGAGATGCAGGCCTGGATTCCTGGAGAGATTTTAGGTAAAAGCTAAATTTGAGAGTCATCAGTATAAAGATGATACAGAAAACCATGGAGAAGATGAGTGCATCAAGGGTCTGAGTGTAGAGAGAGAAGAGGAGAGGTCCCAAGACAGAACCCTGAGGTACCCCGACCAAGAGCGGGATGGGGGTAGAGGAGGATCTACCAGAACATACACTAAAGGTGCGATGGGAGAGATAAGAAGAAAATCAGGCCAGAACAAGGTCCCTAAAACCAAGGGAGAACAAGATCTCTAAAGGAAAAAGGTGACTATAGTAGTTGATATGGAAGGGCAGAAGAGATAGGCCAGATAGTCTTTTTCTGCTGTTATATTTCTATGTATCAAGGAGAAGGTTGTGATCAACAGTATCAAAAACAGCAGAAAAGTCAAGAAGGATGAGGATCGAGTAAAGGCCCTTGGATTTGGTGATGAACAAGTCATTAGAGACTTTGGCAAGAGCAGTTTCTGTAGAATGTAGAGGACAAAAGCTAGATTGCAGTGGATCCAGGAGGCCTTGAGAGGAGAGAAAGTCAAGATAATGGCAGTGAACCACAAGTTCAAGGAGTTTAGAAGCAAAGGGGAGGAGGGATATGAGCCGATAATTAGAAGGACAAGTAAGCTCTAATGAAGGTTTTTTGAGGAAGAGTGTAACCATAGCATGTTGAAGGCTACAGGAACAGTTGCAGTGGAAAGCGCCAGGTTGAGGATATGATAGATGGAAGGGATGACAGCGGAAGAGATAAACCTTAGTAGATGGGTGGGGATGGGATCAGAGGAACAGGTAGTAAGTTTGGAGGAGGAAAGAAGATGAGCCTTTCCTCCTTGATGATTTTTAAAAAGGAAGAAAGAGTGACAGAGGCTGAGGGAAGGATTTGGGAATGTAAAAGGGGAGGGGTGTGGAGGTGACCCTGTAGATAACACAAGACTAATCGTGGACTTTATCATGGAAATAGCCAGAGTCTTGGCGGAAAGGGAAGGAGGGATCAGAGGTGGAGGCACCTTTAGAAGAGAGAGTTGAATGTAGCAAAGAAGCGGCAAGGGTCAGATGAAAGTGAATTAGCCAGGTGATGTGGATCCATGGAACTATGAGGGGAGGAGAGAAGATAAACTAAAGGAGAAATATAGGGAAGCAGGAGAAGAGTACTAGAGGGATGGGGAGCACCTAAGAGTAATAGTGCTAATGATCCAAAAGAAACTATATGAGATTGCTAAGCCATGGGTGGATGGGAGGGAAAGAAAGTTAGAAGTTGAAGAAGGAGGATACCAAGTCAAGTACTGCAAAGAGAAGAGGGGAATTACAGTAGTTTGCAGAAAGCTGGACAAGATTTCAGCAAGCCAAATACAATTAAGTAATAAAGCACCTACACACACAAGAATAAATACTAACAAACAATCTTAAAGCTCTGAACAAGCAGAATAGGAGTTATGAATAGGAAAAGGAAAAAACAAAGTTACCAAAAAGGCTGAAGTAGGGATTCTGGTGTACAGATAGAAGCAAATCCTGCTGAATGGCTCGGCCGGGAGAAAGACCTTTCTCCTCAGGTGCAGAGTAAGCAACAGAGGCAGGCATGCCAAACAATATTTAAGATTATGAGGGAAGTTACAGAAAAATAAGACAGACATAGCAGTTGAGAGATTTTAATATAAGGCAGACTGAAGGAAAAATGCAACCAGGCAGAACAATATTTAAGAAAAATTTCCGCAGAGGTTAAGAGCTTTTAACACAAAGGCAGCCAGAGAACAGGGACACACACATAAAAAAACAACAGATAAACAGCAGAGTTTTAAGTAAACAATATATGCAAGAACAAAACTGATAACTGTGATAGCTAGCAAGGAAGTGAGCAAATCTAGCTCAAGGGAATAGTTGGAAAGAGTTCTCACCAGGCAGGAAGATTCCAAGAGAGAGTTCCTAACGTATGTGCTTACAGAAATCATGTCCTGCTGAAATCAAGTCTTGTAATTTGTGCATTTTATAAATTTAAGAGTAAAAATGCTTTAGTTCATCAACAAAATTTAGAAATTGATGGATCAGGGCCAGATTTTCTACTAGGTGAAGAAAACACAACTGGGAAACACTAGGGGGTATGTTTACTAAAGTCTCCTAACGTGCGCGGCGCGGTAGTCTGCAGGATGCCATATAAGGAGTGGGCGTGTCAGTCTTAAAAAAGCAAACTGGGATTAATCGTGCGCTAATGTGCGCTGCGCGCTAATGTGCGCCGTGCACAGTAGCGCATGAGAAACACGCGCAGGAAGCATAAGCAGGCGCGCTGATGTGCAAGTAGAGGAACAAAGCCACAGTACAATGGTTAAGACACTGACTGATGGTGCAGGGATCATGGGATCAATCCCCCACTGTGCCCAATGAATAAGGCTGCCTGAGGCACTACCTGGTATGTGTAATATTGCATTATGAGGCATTTTAATTTTATTTTAATTACTGCTGCTAGCAAACGCACTCTCAAAGCACTGTAACATAAGGTGCTGCATAAGGCACCCCATAAGGTACCCCAGAGGGCACATTTTAAAGTGCACGGTCTGCCACGGCACCCTATAATGTCCCCTATAGGGCACCCTATAAGTCGCTCCACAGGATAACGTATAGTGCACCTTATATGGACGGTAACCATAAGGTGCCCTATAGGGCGCCCTATAAAGCACCTTCTGAGGCACCTTATGGGTACAGTACGCTGAGGTTGTTTTTGCTGGCAGCAATAATGTACATTAAAAAGAGATAATGCTTTGGGCAGCCCTATCAAATAACCCTACTGTGGGTTTGAACCCATGACCTCTGGCTCCACAGGCAGTGAAGTAACCAGTGGGCTACAGCTCTGTAGCTGCTAGCAAGCCCCTGGCTGGCTGCAGAGGGACTGCACGTCACCACACAGACAGTCTGCTGTGGTCACCAGGATAGGGTTAGCCCACCCGTACCCATGATGCACTGCACATGCAAATCAGCTGTCTACAGATGAACACATGATGGGGTATGCACCCCCACAGCACCTCGGCCTGGTAGGGGGAACTGACCATGTGTGTTACTGGCACAGAGTAGCTACACACCGTCACATTGTGCGGGTACTGTGCTCACCCTGAGGGTGCGGTGGGGCACCCAGCACCAGGTCCACAGCACCTTCCATGGCAGAAATAGGCCATGCTGCAGGTCCCCAGCAGTGCTAATGTGTGAGATAGGTAGTTTCTGCAGACACACCTTGGATATATCTGTATGTCTCAGTCAGGTGTAGCCCCTATGGACCCCTAGGAGGATTATGTACCACCACCCTCCTCCTCTAGTGCTGAGGGTGGTAAACAGGGTCTCCCATCAACAGATCCACATTCTACCTCCCTGTAATGGTGGCAGTAGAGGGGACCATCAACCTCAGTCCTGCTGGGGAACAGACACCTACAGGGCAGTCAATGCAGCTCTGTACACATCCATAACGCAATAGCAGACAGACATTAGGCCTGGATATGCTAAGCTGCACCCCACCACTATCTGACATTCTCCTGCAGCAAGCCTTCAGCCGCTGCACCCTGCAAGGCGCTCCATCAAGACACATACCAGCTGCAGACAGTCTGCTAGCTAGTCCATAGTGCATGGTCCTGGTGGTAATGCGTGCACCCAGAACTGGGATGTCAGCATACACAACAAGCAGATAAGTCAGTGACTGGGCCCCAAAAGGAAACCCATAAATATCACATGAGAGAAATACTATATAGCACTATGGGGGTGCCTAGCCATGCTGTGGTCACTGCACAGTCAGGGTGAGAGTGATCTCCCAGCAGGACATGCTGTGGCCACCCTGTCTGTGTAGGTGGTGGACGGGCACCACAATGTCCCAGCCAGTGCCCTATGCCCTGTGCAGATGCATCCTGGCTAGGCCACCCTGTCCGGGCTATACCCATGGTACCTTGCTCCTCATTATGCACATTGGCAGGCCAATACTGGCAACAGTGCTGGCAGTGTGGTTTGTGGAGGGTGTTTGCAGCCACCACACACTGGATAGACAGACACACACTCCCACACCTATGCCAGCATTGTGCTACTATAGAGGAGTTTAGCAGCCCTGGCCACCACACCAGTCCTGGGCACAGTGCAGGCATGGATATGGTACGCAATACTGTTGGGGGTCACTCCCCAGGGTGGTAAACACTGTCAGAGACCAGACCTGAAGCACACTCCACAGACATCAGAAAGGTTGTTATGATGGAGCTCAATCAGCAAACTGTGCTTAACGTAGGAATTGCTATCTGCCAGTAATCATAACAAACGTTTGATAGCTGTGTACCATATTCCCAGGTGTAGGGTGGCATTGCTAAGGTATGCAAGTGCTAGTATTGGGAGATGCACGCAGGGCCCAATGTCCTGCCTCTCCAGGAGGCATTGGCTAATGGAGCCTGTGGGTGCGGGTGCGGGTGTGTCTGCCCCTGTTGGCTGCTGCTTTATGGCAGAGGTTCCCAACTCCAGTCCTGGTGTGCCAAACACTGTTCGGGTTTTCATGCTGTCCCTCATGAATATGCATGAGATACATCTGCATACCATGGGGGTGGTGCATAGATATGCAGCACAGGCATCTTTATTAGAGGCAGCATGGAACCTGAATGGTGTTTGGCCCTCCAGGACTGCATTTGGGAGACTCTGCTCTAGGTAATGCGCCTGTTTATGGTGTCTTTGCTCTGTAGGATAAAATGTAGGTGTTTTGGGCATGTTTATGTCATCTGCAATAAACGTTCTGTCTGTATTAGCACGTTGTAGTAGTGGGTAAAATATGGGGACTGGGTTGGCAGGCACCATAGCTGGGACTTGAACCTGTGACCTTCTGCCTCCAAACACACTGGTTGTGTGCACTGCACCACTGTGTTGCCACAGGGACAGTGCATTCCCTGATGATACCATGACTGTTTGTCCGGCAGGGCCTGTCTGTTGCAGTGCATGGCACCCACCTACACAGGGCTAGGCCATGGTCGGCTCTGGGCAGCTGCCACTGCCCCCCTCCACCACCAGTACCCCTCTGCCATCATGCTGACATGCCCTTCTGCTGGTGGTGCTGGTGGTGTGCAGTCTCAAGCCATCCAGAGTGCAGGTAGGCGGCTGCCTATGGTGCGTGTTCTGGGGTAGGTGTGCCTGCATAGGCATCCACGCTTCCCCCCAACACCGCCTGCCAATGTTCTGTGCCCTTGGGGGTACCTGCTGGGTACTATCCCCTGTGACATTGTGATAGACACTCTCGTGCCCATGTTGGGCCCTCATCAGTTGCTGTCTGGCTGCTGGTCAGTTTCAGCATTCCTAAGTGCCATCTAGGCATCTGCCTAGTCCGCACTGTGCCCCAGCTGCACCACAGCATGTGCCGCCTGCAGCCCTCTGTATCCCATTTCCAAGCATCTGTCCAGTTGGCCGTTCCGACATGCCCGCCCTGCTGTTGCCGCACATGTGTACGCCATAGGAAATCTGTCTGATGGAGAGGGAAACCCTGATCAGTGCTATTTCACTGTGGGATCATTCACCTTGTATGGGGACGGAGCGTAGACCCTTCCAAAATTCATATTTATTTTTTGGGGCTTTCTTGGGAGTGTTTCTTGATGTTTCCCATTACGATCACTATTGCCCAGCTTGATTATAATTTTTTTTTATTTTGTTGGGGTCCTTTTCAATGTTTATTTGTACTTTTGTTCTGTGCACATGTATCACACATCACTTTTTTGTAGGTTTCCCTGGTTTTGCTGTACATTGCTGACAGAAATGGTTTCTCTTCCCTTTAAATCGGCTCTAACGCGAGGTTTTCACTTGTGTTAGTTTTAGCCTCGAATTTCACCTTGCTAGTGTGCGGGGACCCTCTCCCCTCCCACTCTCCACCCATTGACCCCTTCTCTCTGCCCCTGGGGAGCCTTCCTCCGCCCTCCGGTAGCCTTTCCCCGCCTTCAGTGCTCGTGTGCGCCGCTGCGCGCATGAGCGCGCACTAAAGCGCATTTTGGCCCCGTAAAGCATCATTATCGTGTGCTAAGGTACCTTAGCGCGTGCTCATGCGCGCCGCGCACATTAAGAAGGTTTAGTAAACATACCCCTAGGACTCTGAAGGATATATGAAAGAATATTTATTAAATGACCTGTCATGGCCATGTTTTGGCAAAAATACGCCTGTATCAGGGGTCGTCATAAAATCAACCATATATGCAAAAAAATTACATACAGATCAATATAATACAATACATACAGCAAAAAACCCCAAATATATATATATACAAAAATACTAAAAACATACAAAATAAATAGCTGAAATCATAAAATATAAACACTATATAAAAATCATATAAATAAAATTATATGTAGGTATGCATAAGCAAGAAATAGATAAAAAACATAGGAGGATATATTCAGTGGCAACTAATGCTAATGAAGCGGCTATCCGTCGCCACTGAAGTCTAACCGCAGATATTCAATGCTGGGGCCATATATGGTCACTGGTATAGGATATCCAAGTCACCACAGAACCCAGAAGCTACCTGGGCAGCAGCGATATTGAGCCACTGCCTGGTTGGCTACTGTGAGTAGAGTAAGGCCAGTATTTGCCGTGCCTTACTTTACCCACGTATCACTAACCAGGCAGCAGCTAAATATTGCCGCTGCCCTGTTAGAGATGGGCACCGCCTCTGCTCTGCTCTGGAATGCCCCTGAATACCCCGATGCTAACTTTTTAGCATTGGGGTGTGTAGTGGCAGCACCCACAGATATGCAGTGGGAATAACCGTATTAGTGCCGCTGAATATCCAGCTCAGCAAACCGTGTAAATGCTTTTGAATATCCCCTCGTATAATATAAAGAACCATTATTTTAAATTTCTGAAAATATTCTTCATCTATTCTTCAAAGTCCTGGCGTTTCCCCTTCTGGATTTTATTCACTTTGTACTCCTCTATGTGGGTTTCTCTCCCTGTTTGCTATATCCTCCCCCCCCCCCCCTTCCCGATTTCCCACTAGGTCATCCACAAATGCCTGGGGACACTAGACTAAAGAATGCCTTCTGTATATCTGAGGGGCACTTTTCTGAGTGGGGGAGGATCATCACCCATGCTGTTAAATGCACAGAGCTGGTAGTATTAGGATTATAAAGTACAATTGCAGATAAACCAAGTTTCACACAGTGTGTGTAAGTCTCATACAGATGGAGTTGGTGTCAGACATGCACACCCAGAATGAGCCTTTCCTCTTATGCACTGGGCAATGCAGCTGGCAGGATTCCCTGGGTTGCATCAGCAAAGAAGTTAAGAGGATACCAGGATGACTAGAGCAATACAGTGAGAAAGTAAAAGGCTGGCTGGACCAGAGAATTGTGATCAAAGGGGCTCCATAGGTTCTGCAAGCAAAGAAGTTAAGAGGATCGTTGCTGGTGAGGTTTGCATGTCTCACTGGCAAAGAAGTAAAGGGGAAGTCAAAATGTCTGGAGCATGACACCAGCAGGCTTCGCCAGGCTCCCCAACTCCCTAACCCATGCCTAGAAGCATCTTTCAGGTAAATTTGACCTTGCAGTGGTTAGAGACTGCCACTGGTTCAGTCTAACTATTTGCAGACATATATCTTCGTAAGAAAAAAAAAGCATTTTTTCCAGCACATTCACATGAAATAGAGAAAGCATACTGCAAAAATGCATGCTTTCATTCATTTATTTTTTGAAAAGGCTTGTCCTGACAATACTTGCAAATCTGAGTTCTATTAAGACAAAACTATGTGATAATATAAGTATGACCAGTTTGTTCACTCTTTAATCATTTTTGGGTATTGAGGGCTAATATATTCATAGCCTATCTCAGTAAATGTAACTTTGTCTTCGCAGAATACTTCAGAGGTTTGCCATTGCCTTCTGCAGATCACAGCAGCTAGTCATTCCCCATCCAGCTAATAGTCAAGCCTAACCCTACTTAGTTTGCAAGATCTAACCAGATAGGGCCTCTCCCAAACTAGTGCTGCTGGGCTCATGTTGGCAAACATATCAAGGGGTTATTGGTTTTCATCCTGTCCTCAAGAGATCTAGACAGTTTTAGTTACAATAGGATTTACATTAGATTCCTTTCACACCCACTTAAGGCGAGTGCATTATTATAACAGGGGCAAGGCAGGGAAGAAGTGAACATTTAGTTTTTATACAGCATGCAGGATCTAAATTGCATGCCACTGTTCTATGAAGATCTCAGAAATGTACCACTGCAGCTTCGGAGGATCAAAAATAGATTCTGAAGTGAGAAGAGTGGAGAAGGAACAGAACTTCTAACTTTATTTTTAGCCAATTATAGTTAAGGTTTAATCTTTTAAATTAATTGAATTTAATTTAAAAAATCCTTGACGTGCACATTTCAAAAACAGATTTGTCCAATGTGGATTATATTTAGAGAGGTAAATAGAAGAGAAATAACTTGTACTGATGTTCACATGAACACACTGAGTAGCCAGTATGAGATCCCGCTACTCTGGTACAGGGACAGATCTCAGATGTCTCTGCTGCAAGCATTGCAGATTAGATGCACAATAGTAAGGCAAGGCTTTTTAGCTGAAAAGCATGTAGTGGTTTGTGGAAGAGAAGTTGAACTAATAAAGAGACAGATGTTCTCTTATATGGACAGAGCTGTAATTATTTTGGTTTCTCTTTGTGACTTAGAACACTTCTCATCTCTCTATCAGCATAACAATCTTTTGAGATGTGGCTTAGAAATGACACACTGAGAGGAGAGGCTTCTGGTTCCATAATTTTCTTTGTTCTAGTTGTGTCTGGAGCAACAACACGTTCTGCCATGCACAGACTTGCTTGTGTATCTAAGCTCCCTTGTTTTACTTGACATAGTGACGGAATGTAGTTGGGCTGGTTTAGTGGGTCCTTGCAAAGTGATTGGGTTCGCAGCAAACTGTTGTTTCTCCACCCATGATTCCTGAATGGTGGTTTCCTATTAAGAAAGCCCAGAATACTTTTGGTTGAGAGAATGAAAACAGTCTAGATGATAATGTTCCAATGTAAAATCTGATCACTCTACATTACTGTATCAGAGAGGCCAAGTCATATGCATGATGTGTGTGGCACAAGTGATTGGAGGGAATCACATACATGCGCACACATGAAAAGACGCTCTCTTCTTTTGCATTTTTAGAGACTGGTGGCAGAATAGGGACATTCCTCTGGTATGGGGTTTCCCAAATCCTGCCAGCTGAAGAAATCTGGAGCAGCACTTGGAACCTCTAACATTGGTACCATGAGAACATTCAGTTCTCGTGGGAGCTCTTCCTGAAGCTGATCTCGTAAGATCAGCACTGAGCAGTGCTAGCCCATCAATACTCAACATGCTTGTGGTGCCAGTGTTGAAGGCTCCAAGTGCCAATACTGACATCCACATTTTTCTATGCTCACGTGCACCCCAGATTTCCTCAGCTGGTGGGGTTTAGTGGTCCTCACCAACTGAGATATAATTCATTAAAATTTTGGTGGAGGGAGAGGGGAAAGGGAAAGCAAATGACAGATAATGGGGAGAGGGAGGCAGAGGAAATGGGTTCTCAGTTAGTGCTATGCTGGAAACGGTAGAGAATTGCAGGAGGGAGGATGTTGGGGGAAGAAGAAGGGGAGATGCAGTAGAAATGGGTGCTGGAAAAGAAGGAGGGAGATTGTTGGAGTAGACAGATTGATTGAAGCCAAAGAGCAGTGGTTGCTTGGGGCAGAGAGATGTGAGTGCCAAGATTTATACTCCTGAAACTCCACTGTAAAAATTTCATTCATTGGGTTGGTAATTCACACTCTTTGGGATAGGCCATCCCTTGGCATTTTTGCTGTAATGTATGTGCTTAGTACTGAACATTAGAGGAAATTAAAGCTTATTTAATATGTTTACCTGCAATACAGGGTCATGGCACCTTCCTTGAATGAAGCAGAAACATAGATGTTCATGTGAGAACAGAGTAGGCCCCTGAGTTGCTATAGCAGGTGCAAATGAATGTGTGTGAAGCTCGCAAGTATACGAGTCAATTAAGGTACCTTATGAAGAGCGCATGTACTTGCAAACTTCTACATGCTCTTTCCAGACCATGCCCTTGCCTACACCTACCGGCAAAGTATGTACATTCATGTCAACGCACATACTCTTACACCAGTCGATATTTTACAATAGGCCATTTGCATGTTTATATGACCACATATGTAAAAAATGATTTTATAAAATTATCCCCTTAAAATTCCCTCACCATTACTCCTGAAAATCTGTCAGATGACTAGTTTAGCATACATCATAAGCAATTGTATATTATACAATATTTTTTGTTCAAGGTAAATGATCTTACCATGCAAGCTAAACTTTAGAACACAGGCCCCTAGATGGGCCTTACAGTCTTTTTGTATCATAATATTCTGTTTCATCATTAGCTTGTATTTGTTTATTTTGTTTATCTCTAAAAATGATAATCTGACAATCAAAATTTCTTAGTGGATTACAAATTAAATATTGGAAATATTTAAACAGTGCAGTAAACTAAAATCATCAAAAGAGATCAAATATAGAACACATCGAAACTCTGCCACTATCCAAATAAACAAGTAAAAATAAATCAACTTAACTTGCTGAGCATGAAGAGCTGGATGCCTGATGGAAAAGATATGCATTCACCTAAATTCTAGAACAGAGATCAGATTCCAACCTGACGTATGTCACCAAGATGGCACATAAAAACTCTGAAAACTATATCTACAGGAAGGAAATTCCTTAAGATGGGTCCAATGATTAAGAATGCCCATGCATGAGTGTCATTTTGCTGAAAATACTTAGGTGAAGAAATCAATGAGAAAGTCTAGCAAGATGATCTCAGTGAGTGATCTGGAGCATAAAGCGTGAAATAACTGGTTCTATCACTATTTAGTGCCTTAAAAATTAAAGCACCACCGTAAACTGAATGTACCAACACACAGAAACCAATGAAGTACCTGCAGACTAGGAGTCATATGCTGGCATAGCTGGCATCCTGTCAGCAAGCACACTGCCAAATTCTGGACCAGTTACAACACTTGTGACACAGCAGACGGTACAGAGCCCATGGAGTTAGGGGAAAGTAAGGAACTTACCTCAGAATTAGCTGAGCAGCAGACAAACTCAGCACATGTAGAATTAGCTGAGCAGCAAACAAACTCAGCACAAGAAAAGCAAAAAGGCATTAGAGTAAAATGTCCTTGCACTAGTCCTGACGTAGCTAGAAGCAGGAAGGCTAATCAGGAACACCTGTTCTCAGAAACCCAGGCAGCATGCAAAGAGAACAAGGATAAAAGCTGCAAGGTAGAACCAGGGAAGGCCAGTAGGGGCAGCGACCTGGGAGGACTAAGCCAGCATCCAGTGAACACACATCATGCTGGAGGAAATCCACTGAAGGAAGGAAGCAGTGGGTGTGGCAGCAGAGCAGGAAACAGCCAGCATCATGCCCAGGACACTGCTAGGATTCCTGGTAGTTGGAGAGCCCAGGAGAGAGCTGCCAGAAGCCCAGATATAAGAGACAGAACCACAGCTAAGAGGTGGGAACCTAGCTTTGCTAAAGAAAAGGCAAGAAGTTCTGTTTGGTTTGAAAGGCAAGGGCGTGGCACCAGAAGTAACTTTGACACTGAAAGTTACACAGTAATTGCACCAGCGTGGAGAAGAAGGGAAAACCAGAAGGAAGCTTTTAATATACCAGGCATTCAGAGCCCTGGATTTAAAAAGCCCTTTCTAGAAAAGCTAGCCCATGACTCACAGGAGAGTTTTAAGGAAGACAGCAGCTGTGAAGAGTGTGACCCATATTTATTTATTTATTTTATTTATTTAGTATACATTTGTATACCGCTACTTCCAGCGATCAGCAGCGGTTTGATTACAGATTGGAAATTGTCAAATCATGACAGGAAATTTTTGAGGTATAAACACATTGATTAGACAGGAAAGCACAGCACACAGAGAACTATTTTACAGGGAACATGGGCTATGGAGGGTTAAGTGGCTTGCCCAAGACCACAAGGAGCACCTGTGGGACTAGAAACCCCAGTCCTTCCGGCCCAAGGTTGCTGTCCATATGCAATCGTAAGTGACTCTGAGTTAATGCAGTGGGAGAACAGCAGCTATAATTCTGACCCTGTGCCCATGGATTGTACAATTTGTTTATCTGACGATATTGTATCTTTATGTTGAACGTGTGCAAAGCAGCCAGCTGATGGTGCCTAAAGGAAAAAAGATATTTTTCTATGCGACAGTTCTTTTGTTTCATATTGTTTGTTGTATCCTAGGAATATCCCCTCAGGGCAGGGAATAAAGCCCTAATATTATTTTTGCCTTACCACTTGACTACAAGACTCTTTTTGTATCAAAGGCAACTAAAATCTTAACACCCTAGGCAGCCGCCTAATAGGGTCATATGAGGTAGCTATCACTCACTATCTCTCACACACTGTAATAGAGGACATTGAAAGGCCTAAAGCAACAGAATTCCAGTAATCAATTGCAGACATAACCAGCACTTGCAATCCAGATCAAGAATTGTCAAGAGCTGTAATATGAATGAAAAGGCTCAAGCAATAGATTAATTTGGGGCTTCCTGGACAGAGAAGATTCAAGAACTCCTTAGGTGATAAGTTACAGTTGATATGAGGTCAGCTTGGTTCTCCGACAGACCAGAAGTTGGAACCTCCAGAAAAAGTGGATGAGCATCAAGACGGTAGTGGTCTATAAAATGGTTGAATGAATGAATAAATAAATAAATAAAAGCAGCAATAGCCTTCAGGTAGCTCTCTAAGAGGGCACATAAGAAAATAGAAATATAGGATATGCCATACTGGGTCAGACCAAAGCTCCATCAAGCCCCGGTCACAAGTACCTGTCAGGTTCCCAAAAGTAGACAGATTCCATGTTGCTTATCCCAGTGAATTCCAGATTTTGATTACACATTGAGTGAAAAAGTATTTTCTGTGACTAGTCTTACATGTGCTACATTGTAGCTTAATTGTATGTCCCCTAATCTTTCTACTTCTTGAAGGAGTAAACAACTGATCTACGTTTATCCATTCCACTCCACTCATTATATAAACTTCTATCATATCTCCTTCAGCTGTCTCTTTTTCAAGCTGAAGATCTTTTAAGCCTTTCCTTGTAGGGGTATACTTCATCCCCTTTATCATTTTGGTCACTCTTCTCTATACTTTTTCTAATTCCATATATCCCTTTTAAAATATGAGATCAGAACTGCATACAATATTTATTTATTTATTTAAAGTCTTTTCTATACCGCGCTCTTCGAGTCAGCTCGGTTTACATATAACAGAAACATTATCCATAAGTAAGGAGAAACCGTACTGGACCTACATAAAACAGGATATAAGAACTTGGGTTGAACTGGGTAAACTATCTACAACTCTAGGCTAAGTCAGTTGCTGTCTGTATGCATCTGCTGGGGATAGTGGTTCTATTGTGTGGTGCTGGCGTCGTGTGTGGTGGTTGGGATGAGGTGATTGAGGGTGACAGACTGGTGTCGGTGAGAGGGTAGTTGTTGGGTGGTACCGTAGTGCAGTAAGAAAAGGTGGAGCTTGAGTGCCTTCCTGAACTGGGTGAGGTCTGTGATAGCACGGATGGCAGGTGGGAGTGTGTTCCAGCATGAGGGAGCATAAAACTTGAAGGCTCTCTTTCTTGTTGTCTGTGAGCATTTTGTGGATTCACTGGGTATAGATAAGGTATTGGCTGTGACTGATCTTCGAGTTCTGTTTGGCGGCGAGGGGTGGATGAGGTCGGTGATGGACGGGGATGTGAGGCTGTTGAAAGCTTTGAAGGTGATGAGGAGGATCTTGAAGGTTAGTCTTGAGTGGACTGGCAGCCAATGAAGGTGCTTCAATATTGGTGTTATGTGGTCAGACCTGGTGGCGCCATGCAGTAGTCTGGCTGCTGTGTTCATAGCTAGCTGTAGTGGATGCAGCGTGCTCTTTGGTAGGCCGTGTAGGATGACATTGGCGTAGTCAAAGTGTGGAATGACTAAGGCCTGATAGATAGTCCTGAAGTCATCAGGTTCAAGAAGGGGGCGTAGGTGATGGGTTGAGCGAATCTTGAGATATATTGCATTAACGGTGTTGGTTATATGTGTTTTCATATCAAGCCGTTGATCGAGTGTTACCCCTAGGTAACGTATTGTGGGCCTGATTTGGAGGTCAGCATCTCTTACTTTTAGTGTATTTGGTGGAGTGAATGCTTGGTCTCTGGTGATGAGTAGAGCCTCTGACTTCTTGTGGTTTATTCTTAAGTTTTGGGTGTGGAGCCAGTCAGTTGTAGCGTCAAAGCAGGCAGTTAGTTGAGAGAGGTCCACCTGGTCTGTGGCAAACGGCGTGTAGAGCAACACATCATCTGCATACATAAGACATGAGATGCCGAATGAGTGGGCGATAGAGCAAATGGGCTGCATGTATATATTGAAAAACAGCGCCGAGAGGGAGGAGCCCTGTGGGACACCCTGTTTTTGCTGGAATGGTTTGGATGTCGAGCTTCCCGTCCTTACATGCTGCCACCTGTTTGAGAGGTAGGATTCACACCATCTCAAGGCTGCATCCTGTATCCCCTTCTCTGCCAGACGCTCTATGGTCAACCGAGTCAAAGGCTGCGGAAATGTCGAGGAAGATTAGAGCATAGCCAGTTCTGGGTTTATCCAGTCCGGTAGTTAGTGTGTTGAAGAGGATGGTTAGAAGTGTCTCCACACCATGTGCTTCTCTGAAACCGTGTTGGCATGGGTCTAAGGGCGCAGCGGACTCAATGTGGTCCTGGATTTGGTGTAGGACAATTTTTTCGATTAGTTTGGCCATTAGTGGGATACTTGAAATTGGCCGATATGAATCGACTTTCTGGGGATCTAGTTTGCCATTTTTTAGGAGCGGTCTAATTGACGTTTGTTTCAGGCTTTGCGGGAAGGTTCCTGAGATGAAGGAGAGATGGATGAGTTTGGTAAGGAATGGGCTGAGTTCCTGACACAGTGACTTCACCCAGAATGCAGGGCAAGGATCGTTGGGAGCTGTGGTGGTGTTAATCGAGTTGATGGTGTCTTCGATGATCTTTGCTGATGGTGAGGAGAAGGTGGAGAGTGGAGGTAAGTGGTATGGTTTGTTCAAAGGGGTGGGGAATGTTGCTTTGATGGTTTGAATCTTTGAGGTGCAATCATCTTTGATGGTTTGAATATTTGAGGTGCAATCACATCACGGAGTGATACAGAAGCATTATAACATCCTTGGTTTTATTCTCCATTCATTTCCTTATGATTCTTAGCATTCTATTTGCTTTCTTGGCAGCCACTACACACTAGGCAGAGGATTTCAAGGTATTATCCACGATGACACCCAGATCCTTTTTCTGGGTGGGGATTCCTAATGTGGAACCTTGCATTGTGTAACTGTAGTTTGGGTTGTTCTTCCTTAAGTGCATAACTTTGCGCTTGTCCACTTTAAATTGCATCTGCCATTTGGATGCCCTGTCTCCCAATTTCTCAAGCTCTTCTTGCAATTGTTTACAATCCTCTTGTGTTTTATTTAACATCTTGGAATAATTTAGTGTCACCTCACTCATTGTTACCATTTCCAGGTCATTTATGAGTATGTTAAAAAGCAATGGATCCAGCACAAATTCTTGGGGTACTCCACTATTCACCTTTCTCCATTGAGAAAATTGGCCATTTAGCCCAATCTCTGTTTTCAATCTTTTAACCAGTTCCCAAGCCACAATAGTGCACTGCCTCCTATCCTATGACTTTTGAATTTTCTCAAGAGTCTCTCATGAGGGATTTTGTAAGAGCCTTTTTGGAAATCCGCATATACTATAACAACCGTCTCACCTTTATCTACTTATTTATTCACATCTTCAAATAAAGATAGCAAATTAGTGTGACAAGACTTTCCTTAATTAAATCCATCTTGGCTTTCTCCCATTAAATCATATGTTCAGTAATTTTCTTCTTTATAATGGTTTCTACCATTTTGGCCGATACTGACATCAGGCTCACCGGTCTGTAGTTTCCTGGATCACCCCTGGAACTCATTTTAAAAACTGGCGTTACATTGGCCACTTTACAATCTTCATGTTATGGTTGTTTACAGATTACTAAACATAGGTTTGAAATCTCATTTTTGAGTTCTTTCAGCACCCTGAGATCTGATGATTTGCTACTCTTTAGTTCATCAAATTGCTTTTATCAAATTGTATCTTCCAAGTTTACTGAAATTTGTTTCCATTCTTCCATCACCTTTAAATATCACTTCTGGCATGGGTAACATCAATAAAGACTGAAACAAATCATTTATTCAGTCTCTCCGCTACTGCCCCTTTTACCCCTCTATCACATAATGGTCCAACTGACTCTCTCACAGGTGTTTTTGCTATGATTGTACTTGAAAACGATTTTATTGTGAGTGTTTGTTTCCACAGCAAGCTTCTTTTCAAATTCTCGTTTTGCCTGCACTAACTTGCCAGTGCTTATGTTGTTTCCTGTTGTCATCATTTGGCTCCTTTTTCCATTTTCTGAAAGATGCTTTTTTGGCTAAAACAGCCTCTCTGACCTCACTTTTAAACTATTCCAGCAGTTGTTTGGCCTTCCTTC
The DNA here is from genome assembly GCA_033557465.1 of Ichthyophis bannanicus. Taxonomy (NCBI): domain Eukaryota; kingdom Metazoa; phylum Chordata; class Amphibia; order Gymnophiona; family Ichthyophiidae; genus Ichthyophis; species Ichthyophis bannanicus. Next base: position 228,098,319 of record CM066036.1, read on the forward strand.
CACCTCAGAAGATAATCACCAACCACCATTACCCTTCGCTTCCTTGTGGTCATTGAAGGTGATTTTTATTATGTATTTAATGGAATCTGCCTTGAACTGTGAAGTGAGGTGAAATACAAATGCTCATATTAAATTAAATTAAATGATTTCACTATGCACATATTTTTCAAAGCTGATTAATGATAGTCTGTATCTTTGTAATCAAGAAAATTCTCTTAGAATGGTTGACAGCTGTTCTGTATGCTGACAAATGAGCCAAACAAGTCTATTCTTTAATATTTCACTGATGTTTCTGCCATCTCCACTCAGCTTGGCATAATCTACTTCTTTGCTCTCTAAATTCCTTGGTGCACCATGGTACAATATGTTTATGTTTATTAAAACTTTCTTAACCGCCCTTCACAGAAGCAGCAGTGCAGTGTACAATATAAAACAAAATTTTAAAAGAAAACTGAAAAGGAACGTCATAAATCATAGGACAGAGACAAGAACATTCATACAAGAGGAGGAGTAAGTAATTCTAAAGGAAAGAAAGGAGGTTTAGGAGGGCAAGGAATTGAAAACCAGGTTGAAAAGGTGTCTTTTGGTTGGACTTGAAGGTAGTGTAAGAGACTTCATCTGAGGTAAGGGGGCAGGGAATTCCAGAGAGCGGGGGCAAGTACATAGAAGGCAGCAGAACGAGTAGATAAGTGAGCCTGTGAAACAGATGGGATATGAAGGCGGTTGGCATGAATCTCTCTTAGGGTGTAGTGAGGGGCATGAGGAATAAGGAAGTCAAAGAGGTAATGGGGGAAACCGGAGTGAAGGGCACGGTGAACCAAAATAAGTAGTTTAAATTGGAGTCTGAATCGTACTGGAAGCCAGTGGTGATGTATGAGCAGTGGTGTGACATACTCAAATCTAGATGAGTGGAACAAAATGTGAACAGCAGTATTTTGAATTAGTTGAAGGCGCTGAAGCTGATATTGAGGTAAACCCAAGTAAATGATATTACAGTAGTTGATTTTGGATATGACAAGGGCAAGAAGCAGAGTGGCAATGGACTGAGGTAAGAGAAAAGAATGTACTATACATATTTGCCTGAGAGACAGAAAACACCAACGAGATAGAGAAGAAATATGGGCCTGAAATGACAAGGCTGAGTCCAGGGTGACACCAAGATACCGAAGGGAGTCAATTAGGGGAAGTGGAGAACCTGGGAAAGAGGGGACCAAGGAAGGGATAGGACTATTAAAGATAAACTAAATAGCTGCAGACTGTGATGTTTAAGTGAAGGAAGTTATCTGATAGCCAATAAGAAACAGCTGAGAGACAAGTGTTAAGTGGAGAGATATCAGGGGAGACCAGGCTAGTGTGAGCAGGATGATATCATCAGCATAGAAATGTGCTGAAATACCATGTTGATGAACCAAAAGGGCTAATGGGGACATAAAGACATTGAAAAGGAGAGGAGCAAGCACAGAGCCTTGTGATACACCACAGTGTAAAGAAGATGAAGAGGAGGAGGTAGTACCAGTGGAAACCAAGAAAGAGCGATGCATAAGGAAGGAGTGAAACCAATGGAAGACAGTTCCTCTGATCCCGAGATCATGTAGGCAGAAAAGCAGTGTGGAATGATCAACAAGGTCAAAAGCTGTACATAGGTCGAGAGATACAGCCACCGAGATGTCACCGCGATCATGGAACTGGTGCAACTCACTAAGAAAAGAGAGAAGGACAGTTTCTGTGCTGTGACCCAGGTGGAAGCCAGATTGATGGGGGTGCAAACCTAGAGTGGAATCCAAGTAACAAAGAGAGCTATGCAAAAAAACAATTTCTCAAGCAGTTTCAAGGGGAAAGGAAGGGTAGAGACTAGTCAATAGTTTAATGGGGAGGATGAATCAAGTGAGGGCCGACAATAGCATGTTTCCAAGTCATAGGAAAAACACCAAAGGAAAGGCTGGAATTCATAATGGTTAAGATATCCGGAAGCAGAACAAGGGATGGTGTTGAGATCCAGGAGGAAGGAATAGGATCAGAGGAAGAGATGGTCTTGCACGATGAGGTGAGAACCTTAAGAAGTTCAACAGAAGAGACTGAAGCAAAATAAGACCAGGTGTGGGATAGCATAGAGCCAGCAGAGACAAGCGAAGATATAGTATCTGGGGAACTGGAAGGGGAAGCGGACGAAGAGGGGGAGGGGGTGGGGGACAATTTGCAAAGGAGGCCCGTAACGTAACAACTTTGGAACTGAAAAAGTCAGCAACGAGCTGTGGCAAGGGTAGCAATTGACCAGTGGAAGGGAAGAAATCAGCAGACGGCTTGGAAAGAGATGAAAGAACAGAGTATAGGCAACAGGAAGAATTTGCAGAGGAGGAGATAAGAGATGAGTAATAGTTCTTCTTAGCTAGAGAAATTTGAGAGTGATAGTACTGATGGGCCAGTCTGTAGTCACCGAGAATGGATGGCGATGGATACTTACGTCACTGACGTTCTGAATGTCGGAGTTGCCGGCAAGGCAAAATGAGTCCAGAATGAAACCACAGATGGTTGTGTCTGGGGCTGGTTCTGATGGGACAAAAAGGAGCCACCAAATCCAAAGCAGAGGAAAGAAAAGAAAACCAGAGTTCAGACTGAGAATCAACAGAGAGTGAAGCAAAGTCGTGTGGAAACAAGTTCTGAGCAGTGGGGAAACTATCAATAATTGCAGGTGATAGATTGTGAGACAGCACGGATTCTGATGAAAGAGCAGAAATGTCAGTGGAATGAGAAGTAATGGGGTGAAACTGGAAGGAGAAGAGAATACAGAAATGGTCAGACCAGGGAACAGGAAGAGGTGAAACAAGAAAGGTCTGAGGAGAGAATTAGATCAAGCATATGACTGGCTACATGTGTAGGGAAGGATATGTACTGTCGGAGGGACAGATTAAACAGCAACTGGCAAAAGGACTTGTCACGGGAAGACATGGGAGAAGAGTAGTGAATATTGAAATCACTCAGCATAATAACCTGGGGATAGAGAAGAGAGGCTTCAGAGATGGAGTGAAAGAGGGAGTCCCAAAGATAGGGGCGCATAGTAGGTGGAGCATAAATGAGATAAAAGTAGATAGGGAGGGAACTATTGAGGTGAAAAAGGAAGGCCTCTGGATAAGACAATGGTGGAAGATATCAAAGTGAGGGGAAGAGTAGAACGAGCCAGAAGGGCAATATTTCCAACCGTGCGACCCAATCTAGGATTGGAGAAAGCAACATAGCCAGGTGGAAGACATTGGTGAAGGAGGGGATCCTCACCCTCTTTCAGCCATGTCTCTGTCACAACTAGCATATCAAAGTCATGAGAATCCAGAAGATTATAAATAGGGAGAGTTTTTGCCCGTAATAGGCCTACTAATAGGATGAACTGCCATAGCAATGCAACACAACACAAAGTGGTATGTAAGGTGGAATCCCAAAGAGTCACATAGCATCCAAATCCATCTGCAACCTGCTATCATATAATAATAAAAAGAACAATAGAAAAACCTATAACCAGGTCAAACAGTACCAACAACAAATCTAAACCCAGTCAATCTAAAAAAACAGCTTATCAGATCCCATTTTTTTTGTCGGAATGGCCAACACAGTGAAGAGGAGACAACCTCTCACCACCGTGGCCCGTCCATTTTAATTAGAAAAAAACTCTTTTTTCAAAACAGCATATACTTAGTTGTGTAATAAATTCATGCTAGGCTGCTCCAACAATCCCGTCAACAGTAATTTCAAACGACGTGACATGTTTCGGGGTTTTCATAATAATCCCCCTGCTTCAGGTCAAACCACTGCTCGGTGAAAAATCAGCCCTCCCTTGCCTCCTCTTCACTGTGTTGGCCATTCCGACAAAAAAATGGGATCTGATAAGCTGTTTTTTTAGATTGACTGGGTTTAGATTTGTTGTTGATCATATAATAATAGCCAATCAGCCTTAAAGCAATCCGTATCATTGCACATATGTTTAATGATGATATCCCATAGAGTAACTGGTACAACCAAAGCAAAAGGTACAGCCAGTCAATACTCACCTGTTGGATTTCTAGCACTATCACATTGTAAAGTGAAAGTGATTTTTCTGACAGGTAAGTTTGTAAAATGTCTCACTTGGCTCCATGTATTGGTACATACTGTCACCAGCAGTGGCCGGACTGAGGCGTAGGCAGCCAGTCACACTGCTGGGCCTGACCTTTCTTTATGAAAAGGAGTAGTTGAGACTGAGTGGTCAGGTTTAAGAAGGATTTTATTCCCCTCCCGGGGTTTGGATTTTCAAAAACAGTACAAAACGCAAGAACTCAAAAGGTAGCCATGCTTCTGGCAAAACTGAAGGTGAAAACAAAACACAGCTTCTCGCTTGAACAAAAACAGGAATAATAATAAACAGAATCCAAATGAAAATGCTGACAGTCTCTTCTGTGCTCATTCAGCTCTCTACAAGGCACTCTTGTCTTTAGCTAGCACAACGAACTTATATCAGCCATTAACAAAGAGCAATCCATGTCCTCAATACAGGGATTTAAGCTACTTGGCTCTGTAATCATTGGTTCTTCAACCACATTATTTTCTCTAGGGCAGAAAGTTTGAAACCTCCTCAAATCAGTCTCTGAGCTTTCAACACAGCCCTCTCCACAATAAGGCAGGTAGTTATCAGACAGCTTGTAAAAGCAGGACGGAGAAAAAGCTCTGTTTAAACCTGCTTTCTCTTTGTAGCTTTTCAATCTCCTACCTCTTGTGCCTGGTATTAGCTCATAACACTGTCCTGTTCTGGTCCTGATAGACTTTTCTCTTGGAAGTCTTCTGCAGGGTTTTAGAGACATATATTCATCCTCATCACTCATACAAATATCTTCAACTGAATTACTTTCCCTCTCACAGGGTTGTAAGTATTTCCAGCAGCTCTGCTTTTCAATTATATATGGCTTCTTACCAGCTGCCTCACGTTCCTTCCACTGAGCTCTGTGCTTGGGAAAATCACACTGCGTCAGAGGTGAGTGTTTCCTGTAACTAACCCCTCTTGTTGCAGGTAGCTTTGTTTTCCTTTGCAAATTCCTCCTTGGCTTTCTGCTCCAAGGGTCAGGTAATTCAGAGTCAGTATAGGAGTATTCTGAACCTCCGTCTGAGACCTGCAAGTTTCCTCTTACTTGCCAAGCTTCTGCAGCTTCCTGTTCCTCGTGAACTCCGAGATCTCCCTGATCTCTCTGGTCTAACTCTGTTTGCTTTGGACATTCTTTACACAGCCTTCGGGGCGTTTTCTTGCCCATGTGAAAACTGTTTTCCTGATTAACTGGGGAGTGTTTGCTAGCTAGGCGTGCCTTCAGACCTCGTGTCTCAGCCTGTTTTGGTTGCCTATGGTAACTGGAAAACTTTTGATCTCCCTGCCTGTCAGAATCTGAGCTAAACCCAGCAGATTTCTGTGTTTTAAAGGCACAGGGCAGATCTTCCGTGTCACACATCCCCCTCCTTAAGATATTACGAGCTGCGGACGTCCTCGTCGGACAGCACATAATCTCATCTGAGTTGAATCTTTTGCTCACTACATGTACCAACCTTACCTCCGCTGACCTTTCACGCCAAGGCTTCAGCAGGTTCAAGTGGTATACTTGGTGGCGCCCTTTTTCGTTTTCCACTTTGTAGGAAACGGGACCTACCTGGCCAACTATTGTACCCGGGCCTTTCCATCTGGCCTCAAACGTCGGACCAGCGTCCGCTACTAGGATTAAAACTTTATCTCCTATGGATAAATTCCTTGTTTTAGTCCCCCGGTCATAATATTTTTTCTGCCGGCGCTGGCTGGCCTGCAGATTGTCCATAGACACTTGGGATGTCCGTTCTAAATGGTTCCTGAGGTCTTTTAGAAATTGGGGTACCCCTACTTCTGTCTCATCTGGTGCAACCCACTGCTCCCTAAGGATATCTAGGATCCCTCTCTGAGCCCTACCAAACAACAGCTCGTAAGGAGACGCCCCCAACGATGCCTGTACGCGCTCACGACACGCGTAAAGGACGAATGGGAGGACATTGTCCCATTCAACCATATTCCCTCCTAAGCTCCGCCTTAACATCTGCTTTAAGGACTGATTCATGCGTTCCACCAGTCCGTTGGACTGGGGATGGTACGCTGAGGTGCAGATATGACGTATCCCAAAGGCGTCCCAAAGCATGGCCAAGTGTTTCGATGTGAAGTTTGTCCCTTGATCAGTTAAGATCTCTTGGGGAAACCCAATCTCACAAAACAACTTTATGAGCTCTATTGATATGGTTTTCGCAGAAATGTTGCGCAGGGGTATTGCCCATGGAAACCTGGTTGCATGGTCCATGATCACTAAAATATATTGAAAACCCCTTGGTGTTCTTATTAACGGGCCTACAATATCCATTGCTAATCGCCTCACTGGGGTTGCAATGGTGGGTGGTGAAACCATCGGTACTGGCTTTGGTTTGGCAGCCGTTGGCATGCTGGACAGGACTCGCAATACCGGGTTGTTTCTTTAAACACTCCCGGCCAGTAAAAGCGAGCCAGCACCTGGTCCAATGTCCCTTGGACACCTTTATGACTGCCTACGGGGTGGTCATGCGCCAATTTCAAGACTACCGATTTAAAGGTAGTTGGCACCACCAACTGCTTGCGTACAATACCTGTTCTGGGATCTGCGTTCTCCCTGTACAACAGTTCCCCTTCTAAGAAGAACCTGGGTAAAATTGTCCTAGCCTCTTGAGCATACTCGAATGCCCTTTTCAATGCTGGATCACCCTGCTGTTCTTTAGGGAAGGAAGGGAATTTCTTCACCAGCTCGACTGGTACCCAAGGTAAACCCTCCCCGGCTTCCAGGTCTGCTCTTCCCTGCGACCTCTGTCTCCTCTCTTGACGTCTTTTTGCTTTATTCTTCCTGACCTTTTTAGGAAGGTTAACTAAATCCTCATTGGAGGGAAGTATGTCTTGGGGTTCCTCATCTGGGTTGGACTCTGGCTCTGGGGGTATGTCCCTATCCTCGGGCACTTCATCTGGCTCTGATAGCGGACTTGTCCCCGCCCCTGAGACCTTACTTTGGGACCTAGTGGAAACTAGACCTATTCTTTCATCTAGCCTCTCCTTAAGGGCTTTTTGAAAAGAAGGCCAATCCCTTCCTAACACCACCTCTCTTGGAAGGTGTGGGATTACCACTATTGGCACTTTCTCACTGGTACCTAGTCCCTCTACAAGCACATCATATAATGAGTAATAGGATGAGGTTCCACGCATACATTTCACTTTCACATTTGGGGGTATCTGGCATAGGACAGAGGGGTTACTAGTCAGAATAGCCTGCCACATCGTATGTGAGACCATACTCTGGTCTGCTCCTGTATCAAGGAGTGCTACGGCCTTCACACCCTCCACCTGGACATCTATGAGAAATCCTCCCCCAGGGTCTCTCTCTCCCCCTAAGATAAGGGCAATGCGCTCCTTACAGTCCCTGCGCATGAGACCACTTTAACCGCATTGAAAACATTTCATCACATCATATTTACTTACATTTTCCCTCTGTACCTTATGAGTATAGGCTTTCTTTATACCTGGCATTCTTTCCATGCCCGTTACTCTTAGAATGCTATCCCTGGAAGCCCCGGCTAACTCAGCTTCAAAATAACATTCTGTCAGTTCAGCCGCTTCCCTAGTGGATTTGCACTTCTGTAACAACAAGAAAGCTTTTACTTCCGGCAGTACAGCCTCAAAATATTGCTCAAGGAGCACAGCGTCCATTAAAGATTCCACTGTTGCCTTCTCTGGAGCAAGCCATTTTGTTGCTAGACCTTTAAGTCGCTGCATCAAAGCCTTCGGCGTCTCTTTAGGCAAGAGCCTTGCCTCTCTAAAAAGACATCGATAGTGCGTAGGTGTTAAACCTAGCCTATCTCTCACCGCCAATTTTACGTCCGGGTAATTGGACGCTAGGCCTGCGGGCATCGCCTTGTAGGCCGCCAATGCCTCTCCGGTTAAAGACATGGCGAACCTAATGGCCCACTGGTCTAGTGGCCATTTAGCCGCCTCCGCAATCCTTTCAAAGGCATCAGAGTAGTCGTCAAAATTGTCAGTCTTTTGCAAAGGTCCCAGTGCTAATGCACTACAGTTTTGCAGTCCTACCACAGGTGGTACCGGTACGCCTTCCTCATCTGTGGTGGGTGTCTTCTTCAGCAGCACGGTTAGCAAGTCCAGGAGTGGCTTCTGCTGCGCAGCCAGTGCTGCCATAGTCCTGTCCTGGGCTTGTTGTGCGAGCTCACTCTCCATTGTTCCTCCATGCATCGGAGCATGTCCTGGGGATCCATCCCGGTGTTGAAGTGTTACCTGTATGGGAGAGAAAAAAAAAACAGGGCCCACCAAGTGCGGCACAATATATATATTTTTTCTTTTCCCTGTCTGCCTTTAGCAAGGTATTACTTCCTCCCCTTTCTCAGCAATCCTCACCACCCGTGCCCACCTACTTATACCTCAGCACGGTGTAGGATCTCGCGTTGAGAAAGGTTCTCTGCACACCTCCTTCAGGTCAGCCTGTGGACGTCCACTCTGTGTCAGGATTTCCTCTTTCAGGATTTTCCTTCGCTGCTGTTTTTTTTCTTCAGCCAATTGTATCCTCTCTTAGGAAAAAGCCTTGGGTAGTACTCCTTTTTTTTTTCAAAAATCCAAATTACTACGCCATTTATGTCACCAGCAGTGGCCGGACTGAGACGTAGGCAGCCAGTCACACTGCTGGGCCTGACCTTTCTTTATGAAAAGGAGTAGTTGAGACTGAGTGGTCAGGTTTAAGAAGGATTTTATTCCCCTCCCGGGGTTTGGATTTTCAAAAACAGTACAAAACACAAGAACTCAAAAGGTAGCCATGCTTCTGGCAAAACTGAAGGTGAAAACAAAACACAGCTTCTCGCTTGAACAAAAACAGGAATAATAATAAACAGAATCCAAATGAAAATGCTGATAGTCTCTTCTGTGCTCATTCAGCTCTCTACAAGGCACTCTTGTCTTTAGCTAGCACAGCGAACTTATATCAGCCATTAACAAAGAGCAATCCATGTCCTCAATACAGGGATTTAAGCTACTTGGCTCTGTAATCATTGGTTCTTCAACCACATTATTTTCTCTAGGGCAGAAAGTTTGAAACCTCCTCAAATCAGTCTCTGAGCTTTCAACACAGCCCTCTCCACAATAAGGCAGGTAGTTATCAGACAGCTTGTAAAAGCAGGACGGAGAAAAAGCTCTGTTTAAACCTGCTTTCTCTTTGTAGCTTTTCAATCTCCTACCTCTTGTGCCTGGTATTAGCTTATAACACTGTCCTGTTCTGGTCCTGACAGACTTTTCTCTTGGAAGTCTTCTGCAGGGTTTTAGAGACATACATTCATCCTCATCACTCATACAAATATCTTCAACTGAATTACTTTCCCTCTCACAGGATTGTAAGTATTTCCAGCAGCTCTGCTTTTCAATTATATATGGCTTCTTACCAGCTGCCTCACGGTCCTTCCACCGAGCTCTGTGCCTGGGAAAATCACACTGCGTCAGAGGTGAGTGTTTCCTGTAACTAATCCCTCTTGTTGCAGGTAGCTTTGTTTCCCTTTGCAAATTCCTCCTTGGCTTTCTGCTCCAAGGGTCAGGTAATTCAGAGTCAGTATAGGAGTATTCTGAACCTCCGTCTGAGACCTGCAAGTTTCCTCTTACTTGCCAAGCTTCTGCAGCTTCCTGTTCCTCGTGAACTCCGAGATCTCCCTGATCTCTCTGGTCTCTCTGGTCTAACTCTGCTTTGGACATTCTTTACACAGCCTTCGGGGCGTTTTCTTGCCCATGTGAAAACTGTTTTCCTGATTAACTGGGGAGTGTTTTCTAGCTAGGCGTGCCTTCAGACCTCGTGTCTTAGCCTGTTTTGGTTGCCTATGGTAACTGGAAAACTTTTGATCTCCCTGCCTGTCAGAATCTGAGCTAAACCCAGCAGATTTCTGTGTTTTAAAGGCACAGGGCAGATCTTCCGTGTCACAATACACACTCCTGCACCTTCCTATTCGATATTGTAGAAAAGGCTCTACGTTTAGCAAAGCCTTTTCTAAAATACCACTGGAATTATAAACATTTCTTTGTCAATGTTTCATTTCTAACCTCCATGTCTTTTCTAAAATGTGCCTTCACAGGCACAAAGTCATAAATGTCAAACGCAGCAACAAACAAGCACCCACCCTAATTGAGGTATCATATTTGGTGACAGATGTTAGTTTAGTAAAGGGTGTGCAGTTTAATCCTACGGTGAGCAAACATGTAAGAATCTACTTTTTCTAATACATTAGTTGGAGAAATATATACTTCTGGTGTAAGACAAAGATGGAGTATCATAATTCTCATATTTTACACTCTGGTTTGTGTCCTCTCCTCCCAGTTTGTGGATAGCTCCAAAGGGGGAGCAAGGGGTCCATTAGAGTTTGTGGTCTTGGTATATATCAGAAGTCTTCAATAAGATATTTTGCTACCAGATTTTCAACCAAATCCATCCATAGATAGGACCCCCTATACACACATACAGACCAATGGATGGACTGATGTAGTGACAACAACTGGCTCTTTGGATTAATGAAATGTGCCTAAAAAAGAATACTTCAGGAAACAGGAAGCAGAAGTATATGAAACAAATATACTGTAACAGTTAGTACTGTCATTTCAGACAGAAGGACTTAGGTTTGTTTCCATGCACCATAGTTTTCCAAGATTGGAAAGATTTTATAAATAGGACAACTAGTATAAAACAACCACCAATATAGAAGCTTCATAAAATGTTGTATTCTTGAAAGCAAACTATCACCCTATTCTTTTTCAATAAACCAAGGGGAAAAACTTTGGAACAGGAAAACACATTCCATCAAGATGGCATCTGAGTAGGACGCATTTGGTGCCTGTTCCCCTGCTGATTTTTTTCCTCTTAAACCTGATGCCGAAGCGTAAGGCTAAAGGCAAGGGTGGTATCCCCTCCACACCCGAAGCAGTGCCAGTGGGACAATGCACCATGGATAGCTTCACGCAGTCGAAGACTTTGGGCATTCCTGCTGCTGGGGCTGTGGAGAGCCCTGGCTTGGGCAGCAATGTTTCACTTAGCCCAGCTGACCCTTCCACTCCCCCCGCACCTGTGGCTGCCGGGTTCAGAGCACTTGACATCAGTGTAGATACCGGTACCCAGGCTGCCTCTGCTATGCAATTTGTTTTGTCGATGGCTGAAGGCAGTGCAACTATCAGCCCCCAGAATGGGGGTGCTTCCCCTGCGGAAGTGAGCATGGCTTTCCAGGAGTCCTCGTTTCTTTCTTCAGTGGTTCCTCCTCTTAACTGTACTAAGGAGGTGACCCTGGAGTCCATGTGGAACATTTTGCAATCTGTTATCAGGTATGTGCAGGAGCAATCCAGGCTTCGGCTTCATACTCACCTCGTCTGGAGAGTTTGGAGAAGAGCATGGAAATCCAGCAAAGGCGAATGTCAGGGCTCGAGGTAAAGGTTCAACAGCTTCAGGAGCAGCATAGACTCAGGATAGACTAGTTTTCCACCAAAAAATTGAGAACTTGGAAAGTTAACAAAGAAGTTTAAACCTACGTGTTTGGAAGTTTCCACGGGTGCCTTTGGTCTCACCTAGGGACCTATTTATTAGGTTCCTAAAAGAGGCTTTTAGTTATCCTGAGCCTGGGATTCCTCCTCTTCAGAAAATTTATTATCTTCCTCTATTGGCTTCTAGGGACGATCCGCAGACATCTGACTTCTCTTTGGTGGAAGTCTCATCTGACTCCTTGGACTTGGATAACCTGTCTGAGATGTTAGAGCAATCGACCAAGGTGGTCGAAGCTAGGGCTACGCTTTTGGTTTCATTTGTATTTCTTCAGGATAAGGAAGTGTTTTTACATATTTATTTTAAAAAGTCTGATGTTGCCTTTTTGGGAGGTAGGATGCAGATTTTCCTAGATGTGTCCAAGTGCCACAGACTAAGAGGAAGAAGGTTTTCTTGTAAGTGTGTGCTCTCATCAAAATAGGACCTATCATTTCTTCGAGCCCTCTCAGTTACGTTTCTTTTTGGATGCTAATTGCAGTTCTAACATATGGAATTGTGTGGGTTTATTGTTTGTGCTTTGCCCTTAAATCCTACTCAAATTCCTGTTTTATTTAGCTTTGGATCTCCTCCCTTTTGTTGTGGACTATTTTCATTCTGTTGATGCTTTAGCTGGGTTTGTTTTGAGGCTTTTTGTGTTTCTATCATTCTGTTCTAATACTCGTATAGTGGTCTCCTTTCTTTTCCAGTTGGGCAGCTGTACCGTGAAACTGTTTTTATTCTAGTACTGATATCTATAGAACTCAGGAATATGTCACCTGATGTTCATGTTGAGTAGACTCAACTCTTCAACATTTTTGGCTTCATCATCAGTGCTACCTCTTGACAGAAAGATTATTGCAGGGTCTCCTTGTCATGCTGACTCATCTCTTTCTTCTGGGTACAAGCTCTGTGATATTATAGGTATGGTTTGGGGGGAGGGCATGGGGGCAATAGCCCCCAAAAATGTTGCAGGCACTAATAGTAATCTGCTACCTCTGCCCCCACTGTCAGTATGACTACACCGATGGATAATATAGGTCAGTGGGGTTCAAACAGGTCCTCGAGCCCTCAACCTCTCAAACCAGTTAAGTTTTCAGGATTTCAGAGTGTCTATGATACATACGCATACATTGGAGTCAGTGAATACATATTTACTAGTGATAACCTGACAACCTGATTTGATAGGGGGACCAAAAGGCTGGTTTCAGCAGTACTGATATACTTATACTTTATAATGGGTGTCAACACAAGCTACTATGCAGCCTGGCAATAGCTAACAGTTAGCCTTGTACCGATCATTGTTAGCAGTTTGTACAATCCCACCGAGCAGGACCACCACTACCATTAGGCAAACTAGGCAGTTGCCTAGAGCTCTGGCCCTCCAGGGCCGCCTTTTGCGATCACTGTTACCCCTCTCTGGACCTGCAGTGGTGGCAAAGGCCACAAATAGCCCTGCAGTGTTTACCTTACATTTTCTGCGCTGCAGGGCTCTTTGCTTCCAACATCCGATGCTGACTTACTGTTTGCTGGCCTTGGGAGCTCAGCTGCCAGCAAGTTTAGAAAGTCTGCTTGCTGGCCACTGCTCTTTGGTCACCCCCAAAATAGCAGTACTCTAGGCGACTGACTAGTTCACCAATAGAAGCGCCAGCCCTGCCCTTTTTCATTGCTGTTGTCTATTTTCACATGGCTTCCCATTCAGTGTTTCTTGCCACACACCATCCTCAGCAGCTATGTGCCAGTCAATGAAAGTATGAAACTCCTCTCTCTAAATCCCTCTGTGTTCCCTAAATTTCATACTCCTACCTAAAGCTGTTGAAGCATTATAAAGGGGGGTGGGGGATCCACAACACACGTAGATATTGAGAAGGTCTCATAAGCCTGTCCTTGGATAGAACCAATGCTAAAATCTGGGAAGGCCACTTGAGACACACCTTTCTGGATGCCGTCAACAGGGTGACCACCTAGAAAAAGAAAAATTAAGTAGCATTCCAGGCAAGCAGTAGTATCTACGTAATAATGCATCATGATTAATCTGGAGCCAAAAATGTCAGCTTTGAAACAGAAGCTACCATGTCACTCTTTTCCAATATGCAAATTCTTTATAAAACTGCAGCCCCTAGCCCTCTTTCCCAAAACTGGAAGTCTGGCATCCCAAACTGAAAAGGATAGTTTCTACCTTGTGTCCCCATTTATATCCAGCCTACTGTTTATTATTACAGTAATATTAGACCATCTACAATGCAATATTAATGAAACAGACGTGCCAGGGCAGATCTAGTTTGTCTCACTCAAGGGTGACATCATTCAAAGCAAAATAAAACTATGGTAAATGCTGTCAGCTCCCAGAACCAAAGCCCAACAACCAACAGCATGCCTACACTAAGTCAGAATTTGCCAATCTCCCTCTTTTGAAATTAAAAAAAAAACAAATGAAATGTTGTGACTGTTGGGAGGAGTACTGAAAAAAATCTAAATTTCAAAGCATGAGCCTTGAAAATTTTTCACAAGTGAGACTTCAAATATAAAAATGCTCCAAAACATACTTATAAAAATGATGATATTTTGAAGTTAAGTCCTTTTGCAAAAAAAAAAATGTTCTGATTTCATTTCCTCATTGCAGTAATATTTCATGCATAACAGAGTGCATGAAAATGTTTAATTCATATATAATGAGTTGAAGTGATGGAATTTCATGCAAAACAGCTCAATTATGAATTCATTCCAAAATGGCATGCAAAAGCTGGTTTGCAGTCTAGTTTTACAAAAATGAGAACTACACTTCACTGAGGTATGGTTATGTTATTTCGTTGGGTCCCTGTAACTGAATTTCACATTCAGTATTTTTTTACAGTGCTCATCTGCATCCTTGATTTTTACAGTGCTCATCTGCATCTATAGAAAAACTGCACAAACAGTTGATACCTTGGCCTCAGTGAACAGGGTTATCAAATATACAGCACGCTCTTCTGTTTAGGTTACGACATTCACAATTCTGGCAGTAATTTAGAAAAAGCTTTTCTAAATGTGGAGCTTTTTCTAAAAGGCAGACTAAGAAGGTGCAGGAGTGCAGGCATGTGCCAATACATGGAGCTGAAGGAGGTCTTTTGCAAATCCACACATAGGAAAAATCAATGTGGCAAATATAGCCACTATACACATGGAAGCACCGGACTTCAAAACAGGTGTAAGTGCTAATACTTATGTGTATATGGTGAATATTTTGCATGTATAAACACTACCAATTAACTACAGATTTTTTTTGCTGAATGCTGTCTAGTCAATGCTGACTCGTCAATGCTGACTCCTGGGTTTTCTTGGCAAGGTAGGACCAGAAGTAGGTAGCCAGGCCTTTTCTTCCAAGGCAATATAAAGTGACTTGCCCAAGGTCACAAGGAGTGCCAGTAGGAACTGAACTTAGATCTCTTGGGTACTATGCTGTTGCTGTAACCACTAGGCTACCCATCTATCTTTATCTAATTTCACTTTGAAGGGGAATAAAACAGAGGATCGAGGATAATGCCTTAATCCCTCCTGTAAAGGGTTGGCTTGAATCAAGCACTTCTGTAAAACCTAAATGTAACAGAGAGAAGGAAGTAGGTGTAAATCCTGAGGCGGACAACTGCAGTCATACACATGTATTCCCTAGATGAAATGGGGAATGCACATGTGGATTTCTGACTTGCCTAGGCTGTTCCCTAACCACACCCTAGACATACCACCTGCAATTTCTACATAACTAAGGGCATCCACGTGTAAATTCAGCTGTTTCTAAAATCATCATTTACAGATGGATACCATTTCCATGTGTAAATACCTGATTTTACACAAGGAATTTGTAAATATGGCTTCTAAAATACGCCCCCCCCCCCCCTGTATTTCCAAGTGAAAGAACTACACATTCATTTTATTTATTTCCTTAACCTTGCTAACTGCTTTCCACCAGGGGTTTTAAATTGAACAACAGTAAAAAGGAAATGGCGTAGTAAAGAAAAAAAACTTTAAAAATACAATCAGGGGACTTCCAGGTGATGCAGCAGGGAGATGAACGGGTGAAGGTGGCGTTCCCATCCTTGATTTAAGAAGAACAGCTAAACCCCTAACTTATAATGCCGGACCAACCCCTGATTGACTGAGGACGAGAACCCAAAAGCCAACCTGTGATGCAAACCTCACTCAGGTTCCTGGCTGGGGGCTATGCCCCCCCAAAATAGAAAAGAAGTGCCACGAAGGGAAGGCCAAACTAGAATACAAAATGGCTGCCACAACACAGAAATCACCACAGTCAGACATGGGAGACCTCGCATCTGAGATTTCCCGGGTGGTTACAGCTGCGCTTGAGGACAACTTAAACAAGCTGCAATCAATGGTAGATGATATTAAAGACTGGTATGAAGGCCAAAGCCAATGAATAGCTTAGGTGGCGACAAGGCTAGCCAAGCAGGAGGACTCGGTTTGCCTGGACACTACAGTGGCTCAGCTAACATGAGAACAGGTTCACCTGATCGAGCGGCTAGAGGAGCAGGAAAACCAGGCTAGGAGAAAAGATTTCTGTGTCATGGCACTGCCAGAGAGTCACCGCGGTGGAGTTCTACAGTATATTTCAGATGTGGCTGCCACAACAGTTGGGCCTATCGGTCACAGCAGAAGCCTGGTGCTGCAAGAGGGCGCATAGAATTGGGCTGCTAAGGGATGACCACAGAAGACCTCGGGCAGCTATCGGATAATATTTCATATGGTCCGAAAAAGAGAAGATCCTCCAGGAAGTTCAAGAGTTTGGACTACCAGAACCATAGACTCCTTCTGTTCAATGACTATTCTTCCAGAGTGGCAAATAAACGTCACAAAGTCGCACCAGTTTGTGGCAAGTTGATTCAGCAGGAGATAAAATTTGCACTGTTATATCCCTACAAACTACAGGTGCAACATGCTGGGAAAACTCTCTAATGCACCAGCAGAGGGTCACCAGTTTATTCCACACTTTATGAAAACTGGAAGGAAGTCCAAAAAACTGCCAGCATGGTTTAAAGGTGAGGTCAGAGAGGCTGTTGCCAAAAAAGCATCTTTCAGGAAATGGAAAAAAGAGCCAAACGACGAAACCTGGAAACAGCACAAGCTCTGGCAAGTCAAATGCAAGGCATTGATAAAGCAGGCAAAGGGAGAATTTGAGAAGAAGCTTGCTGCGGAACCAAAACACGAAATAAAGACTTTTTCAAGTACATTCGTAGCAAAAAACCTGTGAGAGAGTCAGTTGGTCCATTAGATGATAGAGGGGTTAAAGGGGCACTAAGAGGCGACAAGGCGATAGTGGAGAGACTAGATTAATTTTTTGCTTTGGTCTTTACTGAGGAAGATGTAGGGATGTTACCCATGACTGAAGTGGTATTTAAAGGTGCAGAAGAATTGAAGGAAATATCGATACATCGGGAAGATGTATTACAACTATTAGATAAACTGAAGAGGAGAAAATCACCTGGGCCGGATGGTATACATCCAAGGGTGTTGAAAGAACTGAAATATGAGATTGCAGACCTGCTATTAGTAATCTGTGAATTTTCATTAAAATCATCTGTAATACCTGCAGATTGGAGGATCGCCAATGTAACGCCAATTTTTAAAAAGGGTTCCAGGGGTGATCCGGGAAACTACAGACCGGTGAGCCTGATGTCAGTACCGGGAAAAATGGTAAAAACCATCATAAAGAATAAAATTACTTAGCATGTAGATAGTCATGGCTTAATGGGAGACAGCCAACAAGGAAGATCTTGTCTTACTAATCTGTTATGTTTTTTTGAAGGTGTGAATAAACAGGTGGACAATGGTGAGTCAGTTGATATAGTGTATCTGGACTTTCAGAAAGCCTTTGACAAGGTCCCTCATCAGAGACCTTTGGCAAAACTAAAGAGTCATGGGATAGGAGGCAGTGTACTATTGTGGATAAGGCACTGATTAAAAGATAGAAAGCAGAGGGTAGGGCTAAATGGCCAATTTTCCCAATAGAGAAAGGTGAATAGTGGTGTACCCCAGGGATCTGTGCTGGGTCCGCTGCTTTTTGACATATTCATAAATGACCTGGAAAGGGGAATAACAAGTGAGGTTATCAAATTTGCAGATGACACAAAACTATTTAAAGTTGTTAAAACCCATGAGGATTGTGGAAAATTGCAAGAGGATCTTGATAATTTGGAAGACTGGGCATCAAAATGGCAGATGAAATTTAATGTGGACAAGTGCAAAGTTATGCACCTAGGGAAGAACAACCCAAACTATGGTTACACGATGCAAGGTTCCACATTAGAAACTGTCACCCAGGAAAACGATGTAGGCGTCATTGTGGATAACATGTTAAAACCCTCGGCCCAGTGTGCAGCGGCGGCCAAGAGAGCAAATAGAATGCTAGGTATCATAAGGAAAGGAATGGAAAATAAAACAAAACATATTATAATGCCTCTATATCGTTCCATGGTGAGACCGCACCTTGAATATTGTGTGCAATTCTGGTTGCCGTATCTTAAAAAGGATATAGCGTTATTAGAAAAGGTTCAGAGAAGTGCCACCAAAATGGTAAAGATGGAAGGATACGCCTATGAAGAAAGGCTAAAAAGGTTAGGGCTCTTTAACCTGGAAAGAGATGGCTGAGGGGAGATATGATAGAAGTCTATAAATTAATGAATGGAGTGGAACGGGTAAACGTAGATCAATTGTTTACGTTATCAGAATATAGAAAGACTAGGGGACATGCAATGAAGCTACAGGGTAAACTATTTAAGACTAATAAAAGAAAATATTTTTTCACTCAACGTGTAATCAAACTGTGGAATTTGTTACCGGAGGATGTAGTAAAGGCTATTAGTGTAGCTGGGTTTAAAAAAGGTTTGGACAAGTTCCTGGAGGAAATGTCCATAAACCATTATTAAGAAAGGACCCAGGATATCAATACTTGACCCAGTACAAGCATTGTGGAACCTGTGTCTTTTGGGGAAACTGCTAGGTACGTATGACCTAGATTGGCCACTGTTGGAAGCAGGATACTGGGCTTGATGGACCTTGGTCTGACCCAGTATGGCATATCTTATGTTCTTATGTTCTTATGATACACTAAATGTCTTCAATGGTGGACAGGTACCGTGAGCATCAGATTAATAATGTAAAAAATGGTGGGAATTGGGACCCCGGTTCAGCGGATGGTAACTGACAGATTTTAACTTCCTGGGATAAGAGGCCTACATGCCCACCTCTAACACCTGAGGGGACTACACCAGACACATTCAATGAGCTCGAGCAATTATAGGATGGCTACAATTACCGGTGAAGACATAATAAAACTGTCAGACTGGCACTATAGAGAGTCTCTCACCCGCCACCAGAGAAAAACTGGTAAACAAAAGGATACTTGAGAACTGGTGGGTTTTAAAGGGGGAAGGGGTGGCGGAGGGAGAAAATGATCAGTAAAGCCATGAGGAGGGGGTGGTATTAAAAGGGGCTAGAGGCTGAGGGGAGGAATTGGTGGAGATAACTTGGGGCAAACGGGAAAATCCGTATGGGAGGGTGGAACATATGATGGGTTGATATATATGAGGTGTGTGTGTGAGACTGTAGGTGATGAAATGGGGTATAGGGAAAAGGGGGTAAGGATGGAGAGCTATACACTGAGTGATTTGGACGTCAAGGGGGGGGGGGGTTGAGAAATGGGGGCTGCCTGAGGGGAATAAACAAGAAGGGAACCATAATGGGGCAAACAAGGGTACCAACACAATCTAAATTATCCCTGAGGGTCCAGCTGGGAGGCTACCGGAGGGTTGTAAAGCAACTTGGGCTTTATCTCCGGAAGCAATAGATAACAATGGGTGAAGAAACCATAGTAACATTAAACGTAGGACGACTCCACTCCCCAATAAAACGGCATCGTATCCTGACATATCTGCGCTTTTTAGGAGCTGAGGTTGCACTTGTGCAAGAAACACGTTTATCTGCTGCTGACCACCTAAAACCAAAAAGAAAATGGGCAAAAGAGGTAATTGTGGCTCACTATACTCTAGACAGCGGGGAGTGGCCATTTTGGTGGGAAAGACAGCCACGTGGGACCTACATAAAGTGGTGAGGGACCCGGAAAGGTGCTACATTTTAGCCTGGGGGGAATTACAAGAGAAAAAAGTCTTACTAGGCAGCATCTATGCCCCAAATAGCTACAAACAGCTTT
Organism: Ichthyophis bannanicus; assembly: GCA_033557465.1. Classification (NCBI taxonomy): domain Eukaryota; kingdom Metazoa; phylum Chordata; class Amphibia; order Gymnophiona; family Ichthyophiidae; genus Ichthyophis; species Ichthyophis bannanicus. The sequence goes on from CM066036.1 coordinate 228,118,098, forward strand.
TTTTCTTAAATTAATCTGGCTGATCAGTCAGATTACCAAATTATATTGGGAGGTGATTTCAATCAAATGGCAGATGCAGCAGTAGACTGCCATTCCCCACAGACAGCACTGAAGGGTACAGAGGACTGCAGCATAAACCTCATATGTAAAGAGCCCTACACTCTCTAGATACAGAGTTTACCTACTACTCGGGGCCCCATTGTGTCCACCGCTGCATTGATTATATATTGCTGTACGAACGTTTATTTTCCAACATGCAAAGTTCTGAGATTCAACCACAAGTGGTTTCAGACCATGCAACTGTACAAATTAAATTGCGCTGGGGGAAAGAACTGGAGCCAGTTTTTGAAGACTAAACCTGGTTTGTGCTCAGAGTATGGAATTGCAAACATTCTTATGGAAGGCGTGACTGGACTACGCAGCCAAGAATGGAGTAGAAGAGGTGAACCCAGTAGTTTATTGGGAGGCGGCAAAAGCGGTTCTATGGGGCAAGATACTGGGCTATGTAATAGCACAACAATGAAAACAAGGGGCCGCACTACAACAGGGGCTTTGTCTCTTGCGGGCACACAGAGCCCAGTATTTGAGGGAGGGAAGAGAGGCAGCACGCAGGCAGCTGTTTGAGAATATAAATAAAGTACAAGCGATACTGCAGCAAAGGACCAGGCAATGTATTCGGCTTTACAAATTCAATCTGCATAGATGGGGGCACAAAATGGGTAAACCTTTAGCCAATTTGATTAGACCAGTCAAAATCAAGACCACAGTGAGTTGCGTGAGGAGGGATGATGGCACACTGATCACGCGGGAGACGTAGATAGCTCGGCAATATGCAACATTTTATGAAACATTATACAGCATGGAGGGCGGGGATGTCAAGGATCGGGAAGCATTCTTTGCCAGACTTTTTCTCCCTCGGCTCACTGAGGATCAAGTGAGGCAGCTCAACTCACCACTCACTGTAGAGGAACTGAAAGGGACCATTTGAAATTTCAACCGAGCGCAGGCCCCTGGCCCGGATGGGCTGGGACCAGAATTTTATAAAATATTACAGGACTTGGTGGAAGGGACTCTGGTAGTAATGGGGGAGGTGGCAGTAGCTGCAGGGCGATTGGGAGAATATGCAGACAGAGCAGCAATAATTTTGCTCCCCAACTGGGGTGGGATCTGGAGAAGGCTGAATCGTACAGACCAATCTCGCTATTAAATCAAGTATCCCGCGCTCATCTCTGGCGAAACAGGGTCAGAGCTCACAGTATAGCGGCCACTGCACGGCACCCTTTCACAAATCCCACTTGATTAGAGTGTATGATGTCTGGTAAAATGGCACTTAAGTGTTTAGCGAGGACTGTAGTGGGTGAAAATACTTACTACAGCCCTCGTTAAACACTTAAGTGTCATTTTACCAGATATCATACACTCTAATCAAGTGGGATTTGTGAAAGGTTGCAGTGCAGTGGCCGCTATACTGTGAGCTCTGACCCTGTTTCGCCAGAGATAAGCGCAGGATACTCCAGCGGTTATGGTGAATTTGGATGCTGAAAAAGCATTCAACAGGATGGCCTGGGATTATTTGTTTTGGGTGTTGCCCCGGTTTGGAATAGCATGATATTTCCTCCAATGGATCGAGACACTGTACTGCCAACTCAGCGAGCACGTTGTGGTGAATGGTAGTTTTGGGGAATCATTTGGGCTAACATAGGGCACAAGGCAGGGCTGCCGGTTGCCTCCTTTACTGTTTTTCTTATTCCTGGAGCTACTGGCCATCGAGATACATGCAGCCATTGCTATTCGGGGATTTACAATAGAAATGACAGAATGTAAAATAAGCACATTTGTGGATGATCTTTATTCTTTTCTTTATCTTTATTAAACATTTGATATACCACCCAGGCAGTCCTGGCATCAGAGCAGTTTACAATAATAAAATTGGTGGCTGTAGGAAAAGGTGAATGGGATGCCAAAATTTTGACAGGAAAGTGTAGAAAAGGAGACAGCAAGAGAAAGAACTGGAGTGGACAGTAGGAGCATGGGAGGGATGCATCAGGTCTAGAAGGGAAAGATAGTCTAAAGGTGTCCTGCTGAGAGTCGGAGAGAGGGAGATCGAAAGCAAGGTGGAAAAGGGGGGTTTTTAACAATGCTTTGAACTTGGGGAATGAGGTTTTGGAGCGTAGGGAGGGAGGCAGAGAGTTCCACATTGCAGGGCCCAAATAGAAGAGCTCAGATTTCTGAGTTTGTTCCAAATGCGCTTGAGTGACTACTGAAAGGACAAGATGGTTGACATGAATTGATCTGAAGAGACAGTGATGGGTATGGAACTGGAGCAGGTTTGAGAGGTACTGTGGGGTACCAGTGTAGACAGTTTTGTTAACAAGGGTAAGAATTTTGTAATCAACACAGTATTTGAGGGGGAGCCAGTGAAGGGGAATGAGAAGTGGGGTGACATGTTCACTCCATGAGGAATGAGTGAGTATATGTTCAGCAGTGTTCTGTAGAAGTTAAAGGCAGTGGAGCTGGTATCGAGGAAGACCCACTAGTGTGACGTTACAGTGGTCCAGCCTGGAAGTGACCAATGAGAGGAGAAGGTATTGTGAGGAAAGGGCAAACTACATGAATCTGGTGAAGAAAGAAAAAAGAACACTGAACCAGGGAAGACACGTGATCATGGAAGGAAAGGGAGGAATCAAGTAAGACCCCAAGATACCTAAGGGACTGAACAAGGGGAACGGAAGTGCAGGCAATCTGAGGGTTAAGTAAGGGGCATGGTATATGGAAAGTAAACCAGATGGTAGGAGATTTGGAAGTATTAAGATGGAGACAGTTTGTGGACAGCCATGTGTAAATATCTGATAAGCAGGAGTTCATGGGAGCAAGATCGGGAGACTGGGGATTGGTGTGGTGAAGTAAAAGTAAGAAGAAATGCTGGATTGTTGAATATGCAGGGCGCCAAGAAGACATTAAAGAGAAGTGGTGCTATCACCGAGCCTTGGGGGACAATGCAGGTGAGGGAGACAGTAGGAGAGGTAGACGATCCACAGGATACAGAAAAGGAGCAAAGAGAGAGGAGTGACTTAAACCAGTGTAAAACTGTACCATGAAGCCCATAGTCATGAAGACGAAAAAACAGAAGAGAGTGGTTGACAAGGTCAAATGCTACAGAGAGATCCAGTGAAACAGCAAGAGAAATGTCACCCCATTCATGCGAGACGTGAATTTTATTAAGCACTGAGAGAAAGATAGTTTCCATGCTGTGACCAGATCTGAAGCCTGACTGACAGGGGTGGAGATTGCAGGTGGAATCTAAGTGAGAAGATAACTGAGAAGAGACAAGTTTCTCTAAAACTTTTGAAAGGAAAGGTAAATTGGATACCGGGCACCAGTTGGCAAGGGTGGCAGGATCTAGGGTGGGCTTCTTCAGTATAGGACGGATGGTGGCATACTTCCATAGGAAGGAGAAAGTATCAGATGAGAGACTGCAATTGAACATGGTTAATACGAATGGCAGTAGTGCAAGAGAAGGCTCAGTGAGCTAGTGGTGGGTATAAGATCAGAAGAACAGGTGGTCTTATGGGATGAGGTGATAGCTTTAGGGAGCTCAGACGCAGTGATCGATTTGAATGTGGTCCAGGTATGGGACAGAGTGGTAACAGAATTCAGGGATGAGGGAGATGGAGGACATGGTAGTGGACAGGCTACAAGGGTGGAGCGTAGTGCAGTAATCTTCTCTGAAAAGAAATAGGCTAGATGATCCGGGACAGGGGGCAAAAGAAAAGTGGTTACAACAGAAGAGTTGTGAGTAGAGGAAAGAGAGTGGAGTATCGAGAAGAGTTGACTAGAAGAGTTAACGGCAGAAGAGATCTGATCTGAATAGAAGGTTTTCCTGGCAGTGTGCAATTGTTGTTTGTAATGCCGATGTTGGTGGTGGAAGCACATCATAGTGTCTGTGGAGGAGTGGCTGCGCCAGAGACACTCGGCCCTAAGAAGATGCATCCGGAGTAGCGTGAGACGAGGGCTAAACCATGGGTGGTGCAGAGGGCATCGTCCAGCTGGGTAGGGAGAAGGGGTGCCAACTGGTCTAGTTGGTTTGCAAGAGATGCATGCCAGGTCTGGATGATCGTCAAGAGAAAGAGTGGCAAAATCTGCGGGAAACAGAGAATCAGCAGGGGGAAACTGCAGGAGGGTAGCAGGAGTGAGCCGACATCTTATCTGGAGTCGCTCAGGGGTGGAGGCAGGTCCTGGCACAGCTGAGGTGAGAGTAATGGTGAAAAGCACACTATAGTGATCAGTCCATGGAAGTGTTAAGGTGGAAATATTAGTGGGAACGATAGGGGACACAGAAGGAGTAAGGAGAAGATCAAGGGTGTGACCTGCTATGTGAGTAGGGAAGGGGATGTGCTGAATGAGAGAGAGGTCAGAAAGAAGCATAAGAAAAGCCCTATTCTTAGGCCTGGAAGGAGAATCGCTATGGACATTGAAGTCCCCAAGGATGATTAAATGAGGATAGGCCATGGAGACCTCAGAAATGGTCAACAGGAGGGAGTCCCAGAGATTAGAACAGATGGACGATGGCACCTACAGTTAAAGGAAATATATAGGAGGGGCAGAGGCTAAATGGAATAGCAGAGCCTCAGGATAGTGAAGCATTGCAGATGAGATCTCCTGGAAAGAGAGGGAAGAGCAATGTAGAACAGCCAGGCTGCCCCCGCTCTGGCCAGAATAGGAGACTGCCAGGACAAAGAAGTCGGGAGGCAGACAGCAGTTGAGGAGGGGATCTTCCCAGTTGTGAAGCCATGTTTCAGAAAGGTACAGAGCATGAAGGGAGTTCTGAAGGAGCATGTTGTGTATAAGCAGTGTTTTAGAGCGCAGAGAGCAACAGTTGAGTAATGCCATGCTCATACTCATAGTGAGCAGAGCAGAGACAGTGCATGGTTGACCCGAGGGAGCATGTGTAGAGTGGCAGGGGATAAGATTTGTGGAAACCCTGGTGAGGGGACAAGGGGGCAGAATGAGAAATGGTTGAGGACGCCATCCCCAATGAACGGAGATTGCTGACGTGGAGGCACATTCCATAGTGTGCGTCCATCCTCTGTTCATCCAGTCAGAATGGAACGCATAGAGGCAGACCCGATTCTGATTGCACAGGGGGTAGACTTGCCTTACGGGATCAGAATCAGGTCTAGGGTCTGTATGTGCAGGCCGGTCCACATTCCGATCGGCCTGCATGTACTGAACCAAGCCTGGCTAACTCAGTCAGACTCCTGAATGGAGCCGCAGTGCCATGGCATCTGGTTGCTATGGCACCGGAGCTCCATTCAGGAGCTGTGATCCCTGGCCACTGACCACTCTGTTCTTTCCCTGCAGCCCGACCGCTGATCTGGCCTCCCATGGCAAGGGTCGGGCTGCGGGGAATCTCCTGCACTCCTCACCTGTTTGATGCTGCCTAGACCTTCTGTCCCCCGATGTTTAGGGGGACTTATTCCACCTCCAAGGTGTAATAAGCCTCCCATCCAGTCTGCCAACTCCGGACATACAGGGCGACCTCAGAATCAGCCCTGTACGTCTGGGGCCACAAACCACCCACTGCCCGCCCTAACTCCGCCTCTGCAATGCCCCCCTCCTGCCCCCATCTAAGCCTCCCCATACAAGCTCCTTGTTCGTACAGAGAGGCTTTAGACAGAGCTGGCAGGGGGGGCATATTCGTGGGACAGAATAGACCCCACAGAGAATAGGTGAGAGGTACAACTAACCCACAAAAGGACAGCCAAAGCAAAGGATGCAACCCGAGTGAACTTACCAGTGCAGGAACCACAGTGAGAGCTGGGGGAGAAATGTGAGAGCCATGTGCAGTGTTTACCTGATGGGCAGATGTGAGTTCTCTGGCTCCCACGGTGATCTTCATCCCCGGACTCGCCCCAAGGAGCTCGCCCAAGGAGTACATCCTGCTCCTTGGGTGCACTCCTTCTGCGCATGCCTATGGCGTGCGCCGCTGCAACATGGAACGCTACAGCCGGCCTTGTGATATAGCCCACGGTTCCTGGGGAAACACGGCCATATCACTTCCGGTTCAAAGGAGATGGTTCGGCAGGCAGACAGGCAGCTGGAAACAGTACCTGAAAGGGGATAGAGCACAGAGAGCAGAGAGGAGGTCAGTAAATGCAGCAATCAGATGGTGCAGTCAGTAGCAGTCCATAGGAGCAACACAGCAGGAGACAGCCTGCTGATTAGCATGTATTACACAAGGGAAGGGTGGGCCGCCCTGATTGAGATACTGCATCAATTTGGGTTCTTCTCCAGCCTTAAAATAAACATGGGGAAATCAGAGGTTCATCTGCTGGGAAAGGGAGAACCACTAGGAGATAGTATAGGGTTTAAATGGACAACAGGACCCATGAAATATCTTGGGATATTTCTGCACTCTGACCCCTAAATTGGTATATTAAACATATATAATGAAATACATCAAATTAAACTCCTATGTGAAAAATGGGGAGGGAGCGTTTTCCATCTGCTGCTGATCTGGAGGACCTGCAGGTGGTCAGGTGCTGTTGTGGCCACCACTTGGGGATCTATAAAATCGCAGTTCCAGCTGCTGTGTGAACCAGAGCATTTTCCATCTGCTGATGATTTGGAGGATCTGCAGGCGATCAGGCGCTGGTGTGGTCACCAATGGGGGACCTATAAAATCGTGGTCCCAGCCACCTTGTGAACCAGAGCGTTTTCCCTCTGCTGATAATCTGGAGGACCTGAGGGCACTCATGCACTGTTGTGGCCACCTCTTGGGGACCTATAAAATCATGATCCCAGCCATGGGCCACAGCCTCAGGTGTGTCTCTGTGGCATGTCCAAAGGGGCAGTGCCTGCCCCTTTGGCGCCCCTTCGGAGCACTGAGGAGATTTGAGGATCCTGGGAAGTTTATTTCCTCCGAGGTATGAGAAGTGAAAAAAGAAGACGACTGTCAGTACTGTGAACCCTGCAAAGCCAGTTAAAGTCTTAGGCCCTATGGACAGCATTTAATGGTGGCTCAAATGATGGAGTCTTCTTTTGTGTTAGATGCTTCCATATCCCTGGTTGCCTCCTCCTCGGCTTTGGGGGAAATTACTCCAGCCCAACCTACTGGCACAGATTCCGACAGTGACAACAGTGGAGGTTGAATATGGTTCATCTGCCATTGAAATAAAAAAATATACTGTCTTGGATACCACAGATCCCTTGCGAGTACCGGTGCCTAAGCCAGTGATATTTCCTGTTAATGTGGCCTCGACCTGGGCTTCTGATTGTCAGATGCCCTGGATAGCAGTGGGGGATGTCTCTTTGAAAGACCTGTGAGACCTTATCTCTCACCTTGAGGCGACATTATCTGGCTCATTACAGCAGTTTTCTGTTTTCACTGTTGAATCTGTAGCAAAGTTTAATCAATATGATGACCAAATTACTAAGTTAGAGTCCAAAGGTGTCAGAGTTGATGGTCAGATTTCCACATTGCAGGCTGTAGCTACATCGTCTGTTAAAGATAGCTTATTGATTCACTGCCGTATGGAAGCACTGGAAAATGCCTCCAGGGTGCAAAATCTTAGATGTCAGAACTTTCCCTGCACTCGTCTCCTATCCCCTCTAATTTTATTCAAGAACTGTCTTAAAGAAGTGTTATGTTTTCCTAATGCTGAGGGCTTCCAGGCTAATAACATTTATTATCTGTTTAGGGATCTTAAAGTACCAACGAAGTTGAAGGGAGCAGGGGATATGGAACAGTTAGCTTCTCCTGAGAGCTTAGATTTGACAGCCTTCTTGGAGTCTTCTAAAGATGAGATTCCTACGTGGGCTACATTATTAGTACCCTTCCCAGCCTGAAGAGTTCTTAAAGGTTGAATAAATTGCCTGGTTTAGTAATAGTTAAAAGAGGAGTATTGTTATTTGAACTCTGGATCAGCTGCTTATATGATTCTTTGTATTATCTTCATTTGTAACCTCCCTTTTCTTGCTTCATTTTGTAGACTTTATGAGTTATTGCATACGAGGGCAATTCTGTTCTGGGCATCCCCACCTGTGCATGAGCCCAGAAACTGTACGTGCCCCAGTTGCAACCGAGTCTAATTCGCGGGGACTAGACGTACCAGTGGGATCAGAATCAGGTGCAACTGCCTGAACATGCAGGCCGTGGCCCAATTCTGGGCACTGGACATTCAGCCCACTGCACGGCTAGCCCAGCCAGGCTTCTGCATGGAGTGGCGTAGCATGATGTCCTGTTGCCATGCCACTGTTGCTCCATGCAGGAGCCACGATCCCCGGCAGACCCCGAAGAGTTGCGTTCCCCGCAGCCCGACCCCAATCAGGCTTGCCATGGCCAAGGTCGAGCCGCAGGGAACCCCCTGCACTCACTCTCCTTCCGTTCCAGGCCTGGCCGCATCATCTGACGCCATCTAGGGGGACTTATTCTACCTCTGAGGTGGAATAAGTCCCCTGTCCAATCTGCCAACCCCAGATGTACAGGGCTAATCTCGGAATCGACCCTGTACATCTGGGGTTGGGTTCCCGCCCACTGCCCACCCTCACTCTGCCTGCAGCTCACCCCCTCCCACCCACAAACAGAGCTCTACGCATAGCTCAACTCTATGTGCGGGGAGCTCTGTTTCATGGACACAGGTCAGGCGTTTAGCAGGTCTAGACGTCCGGATTGGACCTGCTATTTGCTGTTCAGAATAGACTCCTTATATTCTTGGATTGTGTATATCTTTCATTTTCCTTTTGTCTTTTCCAAATTGTATTCTTGGATAATAGCAATTTTTTAAAAAATGGGGAGATTTGCCTTTATCACTCTATGGCAGGGTGGCGGTGGTTTGGGTGGTGATCATCCCAAAAATTTTATACCAGCTACAGATGCTGCCTGTGGGTAAGCAGAGCAGATGAAAAATACTTTTAAAAGCGCTATCAGAGTTTCTCTGTTGCAGCAAATGCATATGAATCAGCTATACAAAAATTACCATGGCTCAGGGGGTTGGAGGACCGAGCCTACCAGACCTTAGGACCTATAATGTAGCTGCATTATTTTTCTGGATTCATGAGGCATTCGCTGAGGCCCATTAGAATGCACCCGCAGATGTGGTGGAAATGTGGAGTCAACAATATGGGCTACTGAGTAATCTACATTACAAAAAAGTAGATCTAACCTCACCAGAACAAGGAACATGGATGGACGCCCTTCGGAAAGCCCGGAGTTGGTGGACGGGAAAACATGAGAAGCTGGTAAATATCCCCATTTCTGCAAATTGTGGGCAACCTAGGGTTTCAGCCAGGACAGGGGACTACCAATTTTAACAAATGGTGCCAGAATCGACAACTTGATTTTGGACACCTATTGGAGTGAGGAGGGGGGGCATAACAACCTTTGAGACATTACAGCAAAAATTGCAGTTACCAGCCCATCACTATTTTTCATACTTACTGCTAGGCCATTACTGGCAATTGGTGTCAGCTAAAAGTTTGATGGATGCATGGGTGGGGGAGGGAGATGATTTCCGTAATTTAACCCCCCTAGTGGAATTGATTGGGGAATTGGTACTGCATACTGAGAGATACATTCCCAACCTGTAAATGGGGTCTAGCTGCGCAGTGGACAGTAGAGCTGAGAGAGGAAGTGAGGGAGGATCACTTGGAGGAATGTTTTCAAAGACTTCCAAGAATCCTCTCTACAGCTAAATATCAAGAAATGCAATTTCAGATTCTCCATAGAGGATATTTAATGAAGGAACGCGGGGTGAGGCAAGATCTTAATCCTCCATTGCCAATCTTAGATTGTAAGCACTCTGGGGACAGAGAAATATTTGCATATCTGAATGTAACTTGCCTTGAGCTACTACTGGAAAGGCATTTGTTAAATACTACATACTTAAAATTCCACCCTTCTGGAAAAAGAGCAAAGAGATATAAACTACCACCAGCTTGCCCAAATAGGAGCACAGTGTGTTAGATAAAAAGAAGAGAAAAGAGGTCAGCAGGAGAAATCCCATAAAGAGGACCAGTGCTGCCAGGATCCATTTCCTAAGGGGTTAGTGAGGAAAGGAGCTAGGGAAGAGCTGCAGAACCAGAGGTGCTAGGTTACAAAGAAGCAAGGATCCCAAGGAGGACCCTAAGAGTCCGAAAGGAGGTAGAACCCAAGTCCTACAGTAGGTGCATCCTACATCCAGAGAGTGAAGGGTCACGGAGAGTGGACCAGAGGCTGAGTGAGAATGTTTGTACTAGCTGCATTAATTGCACTGAGAGGAGTAAAGAGAAGGGCCCCACTAAGGTTCCGCATGGCTACAAGGAAAAGAAAAGAGGAGAGGAGGAGAAGGTGAAATTCATAGACAGCTGACTAAGGTTCATTACCTTTTCTGCAAAGGACACAGAGAGATGCCAGAAAGAGCAAGAGAGCACCCAATGACTGTACGCAAGTATGAGATTTTTTTTTATAATCACTTAACCTTGTTCTTATTAACTGTCTTCATTTCCCTTCTTTTGTATATTTTTGTTTGTCTGAGGGGTGCCCGTTAAATAAGGTCCTTTTTTCAAGTTACTACTGGATTCCCGTATTATATTTTACTGCTTGGGTTGTATTTTACCTGCCGAAGAGTGAGTGAAGGAGTTTGCGTGCCACCCCTGGGGACTCCATGCAAGTGTGAAATGCATGGAGAAGGACACTGTAATAGAGAAGAGAGACAGTTTCAAAGACATTACTGTTCCCTACCCAGTCTCTGGGTTCCCCTTCAGCCCCAGTAGGGGAAGGACCTGGTACACAGATCATCAGTCTAGCCTTGGTATCACTGTATCAAACAATATCCAATATTAGTCAATCTTCCTGAACGATTACTCCCTGTAATGTGAAACAATGCTGTTCGTTCAAAATGTCAAACAATGAAAACATGAAATCCACAGAAAAACGCCACTTTTTTCACCTCATTTTAAACAAGGTCTCAGACAGGCTAGTAGCACTGCATTATGGACTAGGTTCAAGTCCTTATAATGTGCTAGTTTTTGCATCAACGACCTTGGTTATAACTTTTGACTTCTAATAAATAATTCAACTTTCTTGTAATTAAATTTTTCACTTAGCTTAAAGGTAATACTATTCCTTGACAAATAATTCCTATTCGGTCAATCCCGACGCCATATCATAGGCACCCGAAGCGTTTCACTATCGCTGGTTTCTTCAGGGAATTGCCACCTTACATAAACTGATGCTGCCCACGTATCATCCAATGCTTATGAAAGAATCCATGAAGAGATTTTCTCCAACAGAAAACGCCGCACCGCACCGCTGTTGGAGAAAATCTCTTCATGGATTCTTTCATAAGCATTGGATGATATGTGGGCAGCATCAGTTTATGTAAGGTGGCAATTCCCTGAAGAAACCAGCGATAGTGAAACGCTTTGGGTGCCTATGATATAGCGTCGGGATTGACCGAATAGGAATTATTTGTCAAGGAATAGTATTACCTTTAATATGAAAAATTTCATTACAAGAAAGTTGAATTATTTATTAGAAGTCAAAAGTTATAACCAAGGTCGTTGATGCAAAAACTAGCACATTATAAGGGCTTGAACCTAGTCCATAATGCAGTGCTACTAGTCTGTCTGAGACCTTGTTTAAAATGAGAGGTGAAAAAAGTGGCGTTTTTCTGTGGATTTCATGTTCTCATTGTTTGGTATCACTGTAGGCAATGCATTGAAATCTTCAGCTGAGTGTGCAACGGTTGTCAAAAAGCAAATTGAATGTTAGGAATTACTAGGAAAGAATGGAGATAAAATGTAGAGTATCATAATGCCTCTGTACTGTACCTTGAGGCACGAGTGGAATGGGGGTAAGAAGAGAAGATGTGGCAAGCAATGTGAAGAAAAATAAGTCTTTAAAAACATTAGAACTTGAAAAGATACAGCAAAGAGCAAGAAAAATGATAAAGGGAATGAAATGGTTTCACTCTAAAGAAAGGCTAAACAGGTTTGGGCTCTTCAGCTTGAAGAACTGATACTTGATATAATAGAGGAATAGACAATAGGGTTGAACGAGTTGTTTACCCATTCAAATATTATTTTATTTATTTAATAGGCTTTTTGTACCGCTTTATCATTTTAGTCAAAGTGGTTCACATTGTAACTTAAACTTGGTAAGATACATTAAACAGGGGCATTGATAACTGGATTCTTCTGAGACAATGGAGGATTAAGTGACTTGCCCAAGGCCAAAAGGAATGCTAGTGGGAACTGAATGCTGTCTCTTGGTTCCAAAGCTGGTGCACTAACCACTACTCCACGAGTGAATTAAGGGACACTCTATAAAACTATTAGGTATCAGATTTAAAACAAAATGGAGAAAGTATTTTTCCACTCAACACACACTCAGCCTGTGGAATTTGTTACCAGACAATGTGGTCACAGCAGTTAGCATAGTTAGGTTTAAAACAAGTTTAGAAACGTTCCTGGAGGAAATCTATAAACCATTATTAGTCAGATAGACTTGGAAAAGCCACCATTTATGCCCAGGAGTAAACAAGCAATGAATCTACTCTTTGGGATCCTCCTGAATACCTGTGATCAGGGCCAGTGCGACCATTAGGCAAACTAGGTGGCCACTGACAGCACTAATAGTCAGAGGGTGCCCATTGCTGCCACCTCCGCCCCTCTCTGGGATATGAAAGGGCGGCTATATATTTTAAAAGACACCGCGGTGCTGGAGTTACCTTCTGTCCCCTTCCAATTCCATTTCCTTTAACAGATCCTTTAACAATACCTAATGTGGAACCTTGCATCATGTAACTGTAGTTTGGGTTCTTCTTCCCTAAGTTCATAACTTTGCACTTGTCTACACTAAATTTCATCTGCCATTTGGATGACCAGTATCCCAATTTCTCAAGGTCCTCTTGCAATTTTTCACAATCCTCTAGTATTTTAACAACCTTGAAGAATTTTGTGTCATCTACAAATCTGATCACCTCACTTGTTGTTTCCATTTCTGAGTCATTTATGAATAGGTTTAAAAACAGTGAACCAAGAACAGATCCCTGAGGAATTTCACTATTTACCTTTCTCTATTGGGAAAATTGGCCATTTAGCACTACTCTGTTTTCTATCTGCCTCCTACCCCATGACTTTTTAATTTTCTCAAGAGTGTCTCATGAGGGTTTCTTGTTTAAGGCTTTCAAAAAATTCCGATACACTATATCAAGTGGCTCACTTTTTCTACCTGTTTATTCACACCTTCAAAAAAATATAGCAGATTAGTGAGACAACACTTTCCTTGGCTAAATCCATGTTGGCTTTGTCCCATTAAACCATGACTATCTATATGTTCAGCAATTTTCTTACTTATTTATTTAGTTGCAGCATTTTTATATCGCTTATAGCAACATTTTACCGGTTTACAATCCAGCTTTATAATGCTTTCTGCCATTTGCCCGGTACTAAGGTCAGGCTCGCCAATCTGTAGTTTCCAAGATCAGCCCTGGAACCCTTTTTAAAAATTGGTGTTATGTTGGCCACTCTCCAATCTTCAGGTATAATCTTCAGATTACTATTAGAAGGTCTGCAATCTAATTTTTTAGTTCTTTCAGCACTCCAGGATGTATACCATCCAGTCTAGGTGATTTGCTACTCTTTATCAAATTGCTGTATTACATCTTCCAGGTTTATGGAGATTTGTATCAATTCCTCTGATACATCACCTTTGAATATCATTTCTGGCATGGGTAACTTTCCTACATCTTCTTCAGTAAATACTATTGCCTTATCCTCCCTTACTGCCCTTTTTATCCCTCTATCATCTAATGATCCAGGTTATTTTGCTATGAATGGCCTGCAAAATGTTTTTATTTTGAGTTTTCCTTCCACAGCCAGCTTCTTTTCAAATTCTGTCTTTGCCTGCCTTATCAGTGCCTTGCATCTAACTTACCAGTGCTTGTGTTTCCTGTTTTTGTCATTGGCTCCTTTTTCCATTTTCTGGAAGATGATTTTTTAGCTAAAAACGCCTCTCTAACCTCATCTTTAAACCATTCCAGCAGTTGGTTTGGCCTTCCTTCTACCTTTTTTAAAGCATGAAATATATCTGGTCAGAGCTTCCAAGATAGTATTTTTAAACAACTCCCAGGCTTAATGTAAATCTTTAACCTCTGCAGCTGCTCCTTTTAGTTTTTTCTTAACCATTTTCTTCATTTTATCATAGTCTTCCTTTTGAAAGTTAAATGCTAGTGCAGTTGATCTCCTTTTTGTCCTCCCACCATTTATTAAATTCAATGTGATCAAGTTATGATCACTATTGCACAGTGGCCCCAACACCGTTATCTCTTGCACCAGATCATGCATTCCACAAAGGATTAGGTCTAAAATAGCTTCTTCTTGGGTCAGTTACTGAACCAGCTGCTCCATGAAGCAGTCATTTATTTCATCTGGAAACTTTAATTCTCTAGCATGTCCTGATGTAGCACTGACCCAATAGATAGTGGGGTAATTGAAATCACCCATTATTACTGTGTTGTAACTTTTGTTAGCCTCCCTAATTTCTTTTAGCATTTCATCTTCCATCTGTTCATTTTGGTAAGGTGGACAGTAATACACCCCCATTACCATTCCCTTCTGTTTTTATACAGAATTTCTATCCATAGAGATTCTACAGTGTATTTTGTTTTCTACAAAACTTTTATCTTGTTTAACTGAATGCCCCATTGGTTGTCCTCCTTCCACTAGGTCTCCCATCTTATTTTTTAGACTTCTAGCATTTGCATACAGGCATTTCAATGTTTGTATTTTGTTCATATTAATGCAATCTGGTTGAGTTGAAAGGGGTAATTTGAAATCCTTCAACTCTGTCTACTCTTTTCTTAAAGGCATCTGGGTTATTTTTACCTTTGTGTAAACCTAACCTCCCTGCTGTGCTAATATTCTTCAAAGAAACATCATTCCAAACCATGCACTCTTGAGTGACTGCTGACTTTTCCATAGTTTAAAAACTGTTCTACCTCTTTTATGTATGTTAATGCCAGCAGCCTGGTTCCAGCCTAGTTCCAGTCTGGTGAAGATGGAGCCTATCGTTTCGGAAAAGCCCATTACAGAGTCCCACTAGCTATATTGATCCAGGAGATAACCAAACTTTCTGCAGGTATGATACCTTGAAGTAAACCAACATTAGAATTATGAAGAGAAACTGTACTGATTTCTTGTGATACAATGACATCTAAGGCGATATGATGACATCAAAAGCTCATTATAATTCTGATTTTCATCCAATAAAAACAGGGTATCCCAAACTTTCCCTGGTGACCCTAAAAGCCAGGTGTGTTTTCAAGATATTCACAATGAATATTCATGAGATAAATTTGTATATACTAAATTTCAACTGTAGGCAATTTTATATCATTCATATCCTGTTATTAAATTATCACAGCGTGCACAGAATTTAAGGGCTTTGGGGCCCTTTTACTAAATCCCAGTAAAGCTGTGCATGTGTGTGTGTTTGTAACACCTCTTGGGGCATGTTTACTAAAGGTTAACGGACATTAATGAAGCTAACACAGGTTAACTGCCACTGTGCCCATAGGAATAAAAGGGCTCTGGACACTTAATGCAAGTTAACTTCATTAACTTGCATTAAATCTCTACTGAATATGGCCCATTAAATGCAGAGCCTCCATGTTAGCTGTTGAGGGCATGGCCAGAAAGTTCTCAGCAGTTAATGCGTGACTGAGTACATTGACATGCGGTGCACTTAATGTGCATGCATCTAACAAAACCCATAGAAGCATCAGTAGGTGTACCCATGCTAATTGCCATGTAAATTGTGCTTGTATGCAAATGTGCTCTCTACACCCACATTTCGCCCCTAACCCACCCACTCTCCACATTAGCACGCAAGTGTCAGGTGGTGTATCAAATGCTAAATAAACCATAACATGTGCTTTAGTGGACGGCCGGTCACTACTTGCTGTAACACATATTAACTGGTTAGCAATGCTTAGTAAAGGACCCCTCCGTTCACTATGCTGCATTAATGTTAACACAGTTTAACAGATATTTAATAAATATGCCCAATGAAAAGAATTTGCGTGTTAGCTCACATTAACGTTAATCCAGGCTCATCAAGATTAATGAACAGGATCCTAAATGAATTATGGAAACAGTTTTGCTTGGCACAATAATCATGTTTATTTTATTTGCTGAAATCTTTTTGTCTTGTATGTATATCTTGACTAGGTTCTTAGCTCCATGGAACACAAACTCTTTTCTGTACTAGGGATGTGCATTGAAAAACCCTTTAATTTTGTTTATGATATCATTTTCTATTGATTTCAGGGGTTTGATTCATTTTGTTTCTGTTGCTTCAGTGCCTGCTAAAATGATTTAGCATACACTAAAAGAACAAAAACAAAACAACATTTTCTTGTTTTTAGTTTAGTTTAGTTTATTCAACATTTGATTGACCGTTTTTTTTAGCCCAAGGGATGTTTCAAAACGGTTTACAATATAAAAATCATGAAAAAGGAAAGAAAGCTACAGTATACAGACGAAAAGAAAAAACCCAGTATAGACATTCAGCATGCCAGCAATTAACAAGTTTCTCAATCACTCTAATCAGCTAAAGGACTGAAAGCCCATGTAAAAGAGTATGGGCCCGATATTCAAAGGCATTTACATGGTTTACAGACCTATAAACTGTGTAAATGCCTCTAAGCGGGATATTCAGCGGCACTAACACAGTTAGTACCACTGAATATCCCCGGGAACTGTTGCTATACGCCCTGATTCTAACTGCTTAGTACCAAGGTGTTCCAGGGGGCAGTACCCGTCACTAACTGGTCAGCGGTGATATTGAGCTGCTGCCCAGTTAATGACCTGCGTGTAAATATAGCTATGGCAAATGCTGGTCTATCTTTACTCGTAGGAGCTAATTGAGCAGCAACTCAATATCACCATTGCCCAGTTAGCTTCCAGGCTGTGTGGCTGATCCAGATATTCAATGCCAGTGGCTGGATATGGCCCCGGCACTGAATATCCAGGTTTATGTTCAGTGGGAATGACTACGCACTGTAATTACACTAGCCGGCAGAGTCAAGATGGCATTGGTTAGACCTTAGTGAAGCGGTTTGCTTGCTTCATGGGGAAAAAATGTTAAGGCAAAAGGGTTGTGCAGATCTCCCAAATCACTGCTGCCTCGACACCTTTACCTTCTTCGGTTGTAGGACCGTTGGATAGCTATTTTCAACACTGGCTTCAGCAACCAGTGGTTTTGGGGGAGGAAAACCCAGCTGAAGGTTCACCGGGGTTGGAGAGCTTCGCGACTGCTTCTGGCATGTCTTCTTTCTCTCCTGATTCGCATGGAACACCTAAGGTGCATGTTACCAGCAGTCTCCTGGTAATAGTCTGCAACAGAGATCCTCCCTGGCCGGGAGTGTTTCTTCTCTTAAAGAGCCAGACTTGGGAACAAGGCAAGTCGGTGTTCTGACCCCAGCACAACTTCAACGCGCTGACATCTTGGTATCATCAGAAGAATGTGTGGCAGCAAGTTTGGCTGCCTTATTGTGAGGTGGAACGACGTTGGACAGTATGGAAGGAAAACCTATTCAGGTTGGAAATTTGGTTTCTTTCACCCTGGTATGTCCTACAACTTTTACTCTTGCTGATAAAACTTCCAGTCATTCCAAGATGATTGACGATATTTCAACTAAAGTGGTAGCGGCTCAAGTTTTTCTTTCTGAGACACGAGAGAGTAGCAGTTTTGAAAGATCAATCTGATACCCATCTTAAAAACTTTGTTGCAGTGAATGTTAAATTGGAACAGTTGGATGATATATGTAGAGCTATGAATCATAGGTTGATTAGCTTTCCCAGAATTGCTACAATATCAGCGCGGGAGATGTTCTCTATTGTAATGAAGAAGCCCCTACTGAGCCCATGGAGATAGGGATAGTAGAAGATTCCACCTTAGAATCTGACAGGCAGTCTGAGCACATGGCTCAATGTTTACAAGAAGAAAGTAAACATAGAAAGTTAGGAGCCGAATGGACACGCCCAAGCTGTGACGTATCACCAAAGCTTAGGGGTTAATGAGAAACACCTGTTCAGGGGAAGGGCAGAGCTAAGCCCTGAGAAACAGGACTATAATAATTGGTCATTAGCTTTAAAAGGGGGACCGAGAGAAACACAGAGGCAAGAAAGAGAGAGACCGGGTGAAGATCCCAGTCAGAGACCAGGTCAAGAGAGAGCCGTAGCAAGAGCCAAGGAAGCCAAAGCCCGAGAACCTGAAGGAAGCAGCACAAGAGAGGTGCCGTTCAGGAAAGGCAGGAGAAAGAAGAGACCTCCTGGGAGGCAGGCTTGGAAAAGCTCAGAGGCTACAGAGAGAGAGAGACGGTGGCAGGAAAATACTTATAGGTCTGAGACGGAAGCCAGCAAGCTAAGAGGAAAGAAAACACAGCCGGTGTTTGGAAACCTGCCTGAGCCAAGAGAGCAGAGAATTCCTCCCTCCTTAAAGCCAGAAGGTAGGCTTCAAAGTTTGCCCAGCTATGAATCTAGTTTAAAAGTATTTCCTTGTTGTTGCCAAGAAATAGGAAACAGCCCAGGAAGCAACTCCAGAGTACAGGGTAGTTTCAAGCCCTGCTGTTTAGAAGGGTATAAAGGGAAGATCCCTGAATGCCTAGAAGAAGGTTAATTTAAAACCCACGATAGCAGCTTACAGACACACCCAGCTAATGCTGAGCTGGAAGAGATGCAGATAGACTCTGATGTTTATGACGCAGCTGATATACAGATGGATTGCACCCTATGTATAGCTGACCATATTGAATCCCTGTGCAGAGCATTACTATAAGAGTGCTGATAAAGCGGCAAAGAAAAGGGGAATATTTTCCTTTGCTATCAGAAGCTGTTTGTTTGCTTTTGTTTTTGTGACGAGCACTGCACATTTGGAAGCCTGAGAATGAAGAGGCACATTTACCTTAGTTCTTGTATGCATTCCTCCTACCAAATATATGGAAAGTTGTCCTAATTTCATCTGCACTTAAGTTCTGTTGGGAGGGGAAATAAAATCCTTGTCATTTTTGCCTTTAACACTCGACTGCAACTCCTTCTTGAATCATAGGGTAGAAAGGGAACTACCATTCCCACAAGGCATTGCAGGAGCAAGTGCAGTGTCATATTCCCTGAAGATAGAATATCAAGGCAGACCAACCCTACTCGCCCTAGGCAGTAGGCTGGCCTGATGACACTATGTATCTGACTGAGGTTATAGCTGTTCCAGAGGAATCTCTTCCACCTAAGATTAAAACATATTGAGGCCATTTCTGAACTGGGGATGTCCAGACATCCAAAATCTGGATGGGACGGATTTGCACCTGATTCTGCACCTATGGGAGCTAAATGTTCCTGTGCAAAGGGCCTGGATGAGCAGGACGTGCCCCGATTCTGTGCCACTAGATGGACAGCTCCCACCCTGTCTAACCCAGCTGAAGTGCCTGCATGGAGCCTCGGTACCATAGCGTTGCATCGCCATGGCACCAGGACGCCATGCAGGTGCCCCAATCTGCTGTACAAGTACAACAATCCTTTTCCCCTCCACCCGACCCCCAATGGGGCCTGTCAAGGTCGGGATCTGGCGGCAGGGCTCCTCCTGCCCTGCTAACCTGGTCAGGGGTGGAGTCCTGCCACAATGGCCATCAACATCAGGGGGACTTATTCCACCTCCGAAGTGGAATAAGTCCCCCATCTATCTTCTCTTGTCCGGACATACAGGGCAGCGACCGGAAATGGCCCTGTACGTCCAGGATCAGGATCCCACCTCCGCCCCACCCACACTCCTCCTCCAGCCCACCTACCCCCACCCCCATCCAGAGCTCCCCGCACATCACCTCTGTACATGTGGGGAGCTTTGGGATCGGCATCGGGCCCAAGCGTTTGGCGGGGGATGTACATCCAGACCAGATATACAACCCCACTAAACGCTGATCATAATGACCCCCATTATCTCCCACTTGGTAAGAAGGCAACATCATTGGAAATTGTTGGGACACAACAGGCAGATGTGCTGAATGTATCTGAACTATTAGAAACATCTCAAGTTGAAACTGTTGTCCCATCCACTCTAATTGTTACTTTTGCCTTGTTATCTGATAAAGAATGGCTGTTAAAATTATTTTTTCGAAAGTGGAACTTGCTAATTTGCTGTTTGTTAGTTTGGATATATCCGGATCTGTCTAAGGAAATACAGCGATGTCACAGGGAATTTCTTCTCCTCCATCCAGGGTCCAACAGTTGGGAGCTTTCTTTTTTCTTAAGCAGCCATGCAAATGTATGGTGAAATTTCATTCAATTTCATGTTTTTTATGAGCTCTCCCAGCTGCTGGCCTTTGTGAATGTTCGGCTCTTCGAAGCCTCTATTAACTCCTCTGATGTGCTGTGAATTTTATGTTTGCTGGTTGTTTGGTCTAGCCATTTTTTCTTTATTTTTTTCTGTATATGTACGAGTTATCTTATTTTCTCTGTCCCCGTTTGTGGGCTGGGGTAAGTAGGCAGTATTAGTTTCATAGTATTGTGATTTTCTTTATGTTGTCTTGAATAATATTTGCTGCTGTTCTGCTCAGTTTCTGTACAAGAATGTTTTCTTGGATTATTGTATATATTGCATAAAGATTAAAAAAAAATAATAATAATTACACTGGCCACCTCCGCTGAATATTGGGTCCTATGCTTTTAAAGCAGATTTAAATTTAACATAATTAGCTTCCCCTCTTAATTGAGATGGAAAAGAATTCCATTAAATAGGATTGTAACATGGAAAGGTGGTTTCAGTAGTAATGTCAAGAAGGCGATTATATGCAGTTGGAGCATGAGTTGATTAATACAACTTGATCAAAATGGATTTATACTTGTAATGGGAACTACAACCGAAGAAAGATACTGAGGAGAATTAGTATGAAGAACCTTGTGAATAATGGTCAAACTTCAAACTGAAAACAAAATTGTACAGGGAGCCAGTGTAATTTCTTCAACACAGGGAGATATGTTCATACTTCCCAGTGTCTGTTAGAAGTCTAGCAGCTGAATTTTGTAATAACTGCAAATGGTTTATGGAAGATTGTAGCAATCCAGTGTACAGAAAATTACAATCATCAATACAATTTAAAATAAGCGCAAAAAGTAAAATCCTAAGATGATGTAAATCCAGATGTGGTCTTACAGAACATATCTTTGTCAAATTAAAATAAGAAGATTTAGTAACTATAGAAATCTGGCTTTGAAATGTAAAAGATGAATCAATCTTACAGCCGAGAATCATTAACTGCACATCCTTGTTGGGAGTAATTTTATAAAGTATTTTCTGTGTATAAAGCTGTTAATGTGGTTTGAGTCAGCTGCTTAGGAGTCCAATCAATCAAATCAGATCCTGATGGGCCATAACCTTTCTAGGTGAGTGCAAGGATACTGGGCACTCTATGCGAAACTTCAGACTTACACCTTCCCCAACCCACTCCCAAGATTTTAATCCTGATCATCATCCTAACACTACCCCTCCCACTCCAATCTATAAAAATGCATAATTGGATATCATGGGTTTGATACTCAATTGTGGCAGCTAGTGCCGCTAAAGCCATCGCTACTGAACTATAGACCCGGATATTCAATTTCTGGGCCATATCCAGCCACCGGCATAGAAAATCCAGGTCGGCTAAATAGCGATGAAACTAACCGGGCAGAGGCAATATTCAATCACTGCCTGGTTAGCTTCTGTGGCAAAAGTTTGGCCAGTCTTTAAAGCTCCTAACTTTCATCACGTTGCAATAATTGGCAATGGCTCAATATCACCGCTGTGCGGTTATTGCTGGGTGCTGCCCCCAGAACAGACCCGGAACACCCCCTTGCTAGCCGGATAGCATGGGGGTGTGCAGCGGCGGCACCAGTGGGGACACCATGTGAGTACCACTAAATATCCTGACCAAGGCGATAAACTCACTTCTCAGGTCTGCTAACTACGTTAATCCTTTAAATATCGTGCCCCATATTTTTAAATATTCAGGCCAATATTCAAAGGGGTTTATCCGGTTAGCAAAACTGACTCAAAAGCAGTTGCAGAGGCTTCAGCTTGCTCAGGTTGTTGCTATCAGATTCCTTCATGGGGCAAAGAAATCTGATCATGTGACTCCATTTCTATATGAGGAGCTTTGTTTCCCCATGAGGTGTCGAATCCACTTTAAGATCCTTATGATTACCCATCAGGCTTGCTACTCAAGTCTGCATATTTTTCTTGCTTCTGTCTTGGTTCCCAATATCCCCAAATGCACTTTTCTCTCCTCTCAGTATAACCTGCTGGTCATTCCATCTTACTTGACTACTTGCCTGGAGTGTACACATAGGTCCTGTTTTAGAGTCACCGTTCCTACACTGTGGAATGTGTTGCCCTTGTGTCTTCGGCTTGAATCCTCATACAGGAAATTTAAGGCTACCTTGAAAACTTTTTATTTTATGCAAGCTTTTCCTCAGGCCCGATTGCCATGTGTTGGGATTCCTTTGCCTATTGATAGCATTGGCTGGGGCTTGTCCTCTCTCTTTACCTTTTGCGTCTTTTGTTGCAACATTGTTTTACTCTTGTTCTTTTATCCTTGTTTGACCCTGTACACATTTTGTTGTTTACTCTCATTTGCATTGTGACCTCTTAGACATTCATTGGAGTGGAGGAGTGGCCTAGTGGTTGGGGCAAGGTACTTCAGGCCGGAAGGTCAAGGGTTCAAATCCCACTAGAGGACAGCAACCTTGGGCTGGAAGGACTGGGGTTTCTAGTCCCACAGGTGCTCCTTGTGGTCTTGGCAAGCCACTTAACCCTCCATAGCCCATGTTCCCTGTAAAATAGTTATCTCCAAGTTATAATGCCCTGTTCAATGTAATTTCAGTTTGTTCAATGTAAACCACACTGATGCAGAATAGCACGGTATATAAGAGAATGTAAATAAATAAATTGTTCTTGATTTGCGGTATATCAAGTGAATAAACTATAAATCCCACTGACAGGGATAGACAGCAGTGCCACTCAGGCCCATACCTAGCCCTGTGTGACCAGTGCGGCTGCACAGGGTGCAAAGGCTTAAGGGGTGCATTTTAGCTGTCTGCTGTTGCCTGCCGCCGCCATTTTTTCTTCTCTCAGTGGCGGCAGGCAACGGAAGACAGCTAAAATGCGCCCCTTAAGCCTTCTTGCCGGCATGCTAAGCAGATCTGCTTAGCATGCCGGAGACTTGCACATCGGCACGCCTCTTCTCTCCAGCCGCTGGGGGGGGGGCACACTCCTGATGTGCAAGTGGCATAGGGCGCAATTTACACTCGGTATGGCCCTGGTGCCACTGAATATCCCCTCTAACCGCCACGGCACTGTCCAGAAAGGCCAGGGTGGTCTGCTGACTAGAAAGGTGTCTGCATAAAGTTAGGTCTTTTCAATAGCTGTTCTAACTTTATGCAGTTTGGCTATCTGGAGAGCAACGCATTTCACAAAGGTCATTAATAAAGCTGGAAGTTGGAGGGCAGATGGCATCTGTTCCCAACTTCCATCATTCATTTCAAAGCATAACCAAATGTTGCTGAATACACTGGTCAACAAATTTTTATAAAAGTCAAGTTACTGAAATAAAAATAGTCATTTCTTATCAATTTTTATAGGCTGAACACAAATATTTATTTTATTTTATTTATTTAGACAGTTTTTGTATACCGCCTTATCCTTCAATCAAAGCAGTCACAACACAATTGGGGGATACATTTGACACACGGGGATATGAGACACATACTTACAGGGAACATGGGCTATGGCGGGTTAAGTGGCTTGCCCAAGACCACAAGGAGCACCTGTGGGACTAGAAACCCCAGTCCTTCCGGCCCAAGGTTGCTGTCCTCTAGTGGGATTTGAACCCCCGACCTTCCAGCCTGAAGTACCTTGCCCCAACCACTAGGCTACTTGCAAAGTTGGCTCTAGTTTTTTGTAATCTACAAGAATTTATGTTTACATCACAAAATGCATGTCAATAGTAAATATTTAATAGGCCTTCGGTTAATACCTGTAAAAAAAACAAGTCATAGACTACTTCTTAGATTTTTTCACCTGTCTGTTATACAGCTGTTCGGGAGCTTCTCTGGGGAGTGCCCAGCAGTAGTCAGCCAGCATTGTAGTGGACCATTTTCCCTGGTATCTTTGCTCCATCGTTGCGATATCCTGGTAAAAACAATCACCCTGTTCATCAATAACCATACCACAGTTGTCAGGAAAGAAATCAAGATAGGAATCAAGGAAATGGATCTTTAGAGACATATTTCCAAGTTTCTGATACTGCATCAGCATGTCTTCTACTAGTTCCTTGTAGTTTTCTGCCCTAACATTCCAGAGAAAGTTTGTTGACACTAGGCGAAAAGCATTCCATGCTTGTTTCGCATCACCCTGCAGCAAGTTGTTGAACTGGTCATCTTTGAAGAGCTCTCGAATCTGAGGACCCACAAAAACTCCCTCTTTAATCTTTGCTTCGCTGAGTTGAGGGAATTTTTCATGCAGGTATCGGAAAGCTGGCGAAGTGTGGTCCATGGCTTTCACGAAGTTTTTCATCAAACCTAGTTTGATGTGAAGGGGTGGTAGCAGGATTTTTTGAGCCTCAACCAGAGCTGGATGCTGGATATTCTTCTCTCCAACTGTTACATTTTGTGCCAATCCCTTGCTCGGCTATCCCACTCACATAAGAAACACATGTATTTTATATATCCCTGCTGCAGTCGCATTAAAAGGGCAACTACCCTCAAGTCACCACAGAGGTGCCAGCTGTACTTGTTACAGTTAATGGAAGTCAGTAGATGCTTTAAGTTATCATATGTCTCTTTCATGTGGACGGCATGCGCTACTGGAATAGATGGAAGACGGTTTCCATTGTTCAAAAGCACAGCCTTCAGACTCAGTTTCGAAGAGTCTATAAATAGTCTCCAGTCTTGTGGGTCATGAGTGATTTTTAAGGCATTCATGAGGCTTTCAATATCGGAACAGAATACCAGATTACTTTCCTTTCCGACTGCGTATAGTACACTGCTGACGTCAGATGGCTTCAGCAGCTGTCTGGCAGTAGTATTGCATTGTATCAGAAAATGATGTAATCAACTCTGGATGATGTGTGCATGCTGGTATTATGCAGTGTGATGCAATATTGCATCATTCAAGGCTTATTTGGGAGTTGTTGATGTCCTACTGGATAAATTTACACGGTGAAACGTCAAAAATGAACTGCATGCAATATCTTCAAAACGAAAGCCAATACATTTTTTTAATGTTATATTCATGTTCAGCTCACCAAGATACTACAGATTAGGGCCTTTTAAAGTCAGTAACGATTTCAATGTTGACCAGTAATATATGGTATTGATATTAAAATGAGTTTCTATCCACAAAGTTACTTTTCTCCCTCCTTCTTTCGGCATGCAAGCACTAATTTTGTGTTTTCCTCTCTTTTTCTCAGGTGTACCTGTTGCAAGTTTTAACCAAAGCAAAATGTCTGCAAAGAAAGGTAAGGACCATAGAGAACAGCAGCTACACAAGTAAAAGGAAGAAAACTCCAGAAAACCATACCAGTTTTCAAAATGCTTAACTAGGACTCTCCAGACAGAAGGGATAACTTTCAAAAAAACACCAAGTTGGTAACATGGGTAACTTTAATTGCTAATATATAGCCTAATATTCAGCTAAAACTGGACAGCTGGTTTCAGGCTTAACTAGCTGAATGTAACTGCTCAGCCTGGCTGCTCAAATAGCAGGACATTCAGCATGATGAAAATCAGCACTAACATGCTAAGGGGCACGTTTACAAAAAGGGCACCCATAGCACATGGTTGGGACACAATAGCAGCGCGGAGGCTGGCACCAACATCAGAGGGCTTGCGCATCCATTCCCCTGCCATTGGCAGTTTGATAACAAGTGGCACCATAATAATCCGACACACAGATGCATCCTAATGCCACCCATGCTGTTATCCACAATTGTGGTTGGCATATGGCCAAAACACCTATGTTAACTGCGGTGTGCTGTCAGTGTCTATGTTACACCTCCAAACCACCCTTCTCTGCCCATTCATGTACTAAATGTTTGGCATGGGATATTTTGCACAGGGTCCAGCACTAAATTTTAGCATGGCACTTCCATTGCAAGCTGAAACCCATACTAGCAGTTAGCACGGTTTAGTAAACATGCCCCTAAATGAAGAACCCACCCTGGGAAATGCCTTTGGCCTGGTCCCCCCTCCTTTTCAACCAGCTGTATTTGTGCACTTTGTTCTTTTATCCACACAAATTAGGCAGTCAGAAGAGGGAATTTTTAAATTGGCAGATTTATCCAAACAATCATACTACTAGAGTATTTTATTTTATTTCAACAAATTTGTGCCTGTCTTTCCAGATGATAACCAGCCCAAGGTGAGGTAAAACAATCACAGAAAATATATCAGGTGATAAAACTAGAATAAAATACCATAACCTCATAAAATATTAAAGATACTACAGTATATAAAGATCAAATAATAATGCAAAAGCTATCAATCATAAATGGATGAATCTCTTCATAAAGTTGATTGATACATCTTAAATAAAGCAAGCAAGAATCTCATTACAAAATTAGTAATATTGAAAACAGTGTTATATCAATTGCCATGAAATTCATTCCTGTTAAAGAACAGGAATATCTAATTATTTTCTATATTACTTCCAGAGAATATATTTAGTTGAAAAAAATCTGATCTGTCTAAAAAGGAATTTTAGATAATTCAGTTAGGAGAAAAAATATTCTTAGGACTCTCTCTGCAATTGAATTTCATCCCTGAGGAAATTTTAGCAGCTCTTTTATTAAACTGCAGTAATGGTTACCGCGGGGTTTAGTGCACACTAACGACCTATAGTAACCACTACTGCATGCTAAAAGCAGGGAAAGTGGTAAAAATACCACACTTACTGCTTTTAGCAAGATGGGGTAGGATTGGGGCAGAGAGAGGGTGTGGTGACCGGTGACAGCTAGCGCTTGGGATGTTGCCATGCACTAGCTGTCACAATTGCTGATAGCGTGACTGCACTTAACACTACTTCAAGAGGTGGCATTAAGTGCATCTGCTGTCCATCACTTCAATAGTTACAGAGGCCCCTCTCTCCTCAGAGACACAGCCGCTGATCAAACCCATCCTTACCACATCCCCCTGCTCTGATCTCCTACTGCAGAAATTGCAGTTCTCTGGATCATTACATCACCACATCAAGCGTAACCCCCAACCCACCAAATCCCCCTGTTCAAGGCTCACCCCATCCCCAGGAATGTTCCAGCAATAGTTAAAAATCCCCTCTCTGGTTCTACCCCTCCACTTGCACTCAATAGCTTACCCTGGACCCCAACCCTTACCCTCCAAGCTCCTTGGATCTTACCGGGATCATCCTTAATGTCTAGTGGACATCGATACAGGAACAGTCTCTCTACACTCTTGCCCTGTCTAGCAATACTTCCAATATGGTGGCCTTTGCCCTTAGTGGTAATCTTGTGGTACTACTTCTAGAGATTAAATATGACAGAGTGGAATATATCCCCTTCCTTAACTGCAATGTATTCTCATGCCTACTCTCTGCCTCTGTTCTGCCCATTGAGCACCCTAATGCATGAGTGGCAGCATGCGAATCAGTGTTCAGTAACTGTCATATCCCTACATTAACAGTTGCCAGTGCTAAGCAGTCAATGTGCATGAGAAAATGCACATTGACTGCTTAGCACTCTTTAATAAAAGGGCCCCTTAGAGAAGCAAAGTCTGAATACATTACAAACAGCTGAAGAATTTATTCAGAAAAGGACATCTTAAAAATAGCGAGTTTTACTATAAAAAAGTAGGAAAATATAAGTAATAAAATATATATATTAAAAAGGAAAGGAAAAATAGATATGAGACTAAAAAAATGAAATGCAGCCACCAAACTGCAAAGCAGTACAGTATTGAACATGCCATTGTAACATAAAATAGTAGTGACAGGTCAAACGTTAACTTTCAAATCATTTCACTTTACATAGAAACAGAGAAACAGAAAAAAATGAGAACATGAAGTCAGAAAGACCATGCGGTCTATTTACTCGGCTCATCCTTACAAACTCCTCAACTCTATAATCCCTTTTTCCTTAGAGATGCTCATCCCATGCTTTCTTGAATTCAGGTTAAATTTAATTGAATGTAATGATATTTTAACTTGCCCTTTCATTCATCAGACATACAGAACAAGGAACAACAATGACACCAGACGTCCATGGTTTCAGTTATCCAGCACATTAAAAGAACAATAATATAACAGTAAAAGAACTATAGGGCCTCTTTACTAAAATGCAGTAAACGTTTACTGTTAATGGTCATCAATACCAAAATTTACTGTACATTATCAAGGAATCAGTCACACTAAAGGTTTTAGCCAAAATGGGGTTGTGTCAACGTCAAAGAGGCAGGATTGTGGTAGCAACCACCTGATGCACATTAACAGTTGCAGGGCCTTCCAAATAAAACACTAAACATACTCCAGATGGCACAGAACGTCGCAGCCAGAATCATCACTAAAACAGGTGTGGCAGAACACATCACCCCGGTGCTGGTGGAATTGCACTGGCTCCCCATCATAGCCCGTATAAAATACAAAATCCTGGTGACAACTTTTAAAACCATCCACAATTTGGCACCAACCTTCCTCACAAACCTAATCACCTTACAACCTGCTAACAGAAACAGGAGAACTGCCACCATAAACAACCTGCAAGTACCAATAAGTATAAGATCAGTTAATGTAGCCACAAGCAACAGAGCATACTCCTTCGCTGCCCCATCACTTTGGAACCAACTCCCACCTGAGTTGCGCTCAATCACTGACCTGATGGGTTTCAGAAAAGACCTGAAGACACACCTATTTAGAGAGGCCTACAACGTATCATAAATCAACAACGCACACACCAAGTGACCTACAGTGTATCATAAATCAGCGTTAAAATATATATGTAAAAACACAAATGTTTATATACTGTAGAAAAGTATAATTGTAATCCCCCCCACAGAACTGTATCCTGTTGTAAACTTAATGAAACATGTCATTAATCTTGTATACTTCAATGAAACCTGTTATAATCCTATTTGTTTTAATCTTGTAAGCTTGTAATTTGTTTTAATCTTGTAATTTGGAAATTTATTGTATACTGTAATGAAACACGCTTGATTTGTTTTGAAAACCTATCACATAACCTTGTTAATCACACTGTAATGCTTTGAAATTTCTGTCATTGATCTGACATTTTCTGTTCTCTTAATCAAACCGCTTCTGATCGCTGGAAGCAGCGGTATACAAATATGTGCTAAATAAATAAATAAATAAACAGTTACCACACGATATATGTTAGAGGTACCCTTGTGCTGACATGTAGTAATATATTGCTCGTTAGCATTTGGTTATGGTTATGGTTAGGTTTATTTGATATACCGCAATATGCACGCAGTCTATGCGATTTACAATAAATTAAAAATATGAAAAGTGGAAAAGAACTCCATTTTTCAGACAGGACTGAAAAACCCAAGATGAGAAGAGAAAGAAGGAAGGGCATAAGCATATAGGAATGGGGGATAGGATAGTGGCAATCTCTGCTATATCCAAGGCAACAATAGATATCTCAGGGTGCCTAAGCTAGACATTGAAGGCGGCCTCAAAGAGGAAGGTTTTAAAGGCCTTCTTAAAGTTCCTAAAACTTACCGGTAGTTCTGTACGAAGGAGTGCAGGTAAACTGTTCCAGTGCACTGGGGCAGATGCTGAGAAGGCAGTTTTTCGTGTAACTTCATATTTGATTACTGCCAAAGAAGGGAAATTTAGACGGAAACTATGTACAGAATTAAGAGACCTGGCTGGGGCATGTAGTATAACTAGTGAAGAAAGATATTTTGGGGCAGCATCATGAATGGCCTTGTGAGTAAGAGTCAGAGTCTTGAACAAAATCTGGGAGTGAATAGGGAGCCAATGATATTGAATGAATAAAGGAGTAACATGATCAAATTTCCTTGCACGTATAAGTAGGCAGATAACTGTTTTTTTGAGAGACTGAAGATGTTCTAATTGGCACTGGGCAAGACCTAGATATGAAACATTACAATAATTTAACCTAGAAATCATGGTATGAAGTAACACGGTGATCTGGGCAGGCTTATCAAAGAATGGCTGTAAACTATGGAAACGATGAAAGGCCAGAAAGATAGATTTGGTCACTTGTGTCAGCTAGGAGAAGGTGAGAGCGGAATCCAGCAAAATACCAAGATACCTGAGGGAGGAATGCAAAGATAGAACACCTTCCAAAAATTGGAGTTTGGGTGGGACAAGATTCTGTTCCAGTAAATCAAATAGCCATATATTTTGATGGATTAAGTTTAAGTGAATTAGCTTGTAGTCATGTTGAGATACTAGCTAAAGAGTCATTGATAGGAGACAAATCGGGGCAGTGGGAGGCGGAGCCGAGCCGGCTTGAAAAGGCTGGTGCCAGCCAGCGCGCCCACGCCTGAGGGCCTCGCCAGAGGGCCCTTTGGCGTGGCACAAAGGCGTAAAGAGAAAAAAAGAGACAGCCTCACCAAAAAGCACACGAAAGAAGCAAAAAGACCCAGCAAGCAGCCAGGAGAGAAGAGCAGCAACCGTAAGTGCAAACCACAGAACTGAACAAAAACATGCACACAAATCTGATCTTCCCCCTTGGCCTCATACTCACACTACTCATTCCACCTCACACACACTACCACCACCGACACACATACACACCATGGCCTCCAACAACTATATGGACATACATAGACCAACAGCATACCCACAGGGACTCACAACGTTCTCCTACAACAAAGAGACAAGCAAAACACAAGTTCAACATACACGCCAAAACAAAGGAACCACACAAGACACACAACACCCCAAGACCAATAACAATTGAGCTCATAAACGCCAGGTCAATATGCAACAAGATCTATACCCTAGTTGACCACATAGATGACCATCAGCCCAACATACTCTGCATCACAGAAACGTGGCTCAGTCCCACTGACAACGTCCTACTCAATCAATTAGTGCCCGACGCATACACAGCAAACAACTGCCCACGCACTCATAGGCAAGGAGGAGGGGCACTCATAATAGCAAAGAGCAGCCTAAAATTCAAATCAAAAAGTAACATGGACACCCAACACTCTAACACCATCTCGATAGAGAACAAACATATGGCCATATGTCTCACCTACAGAGCACCCCATGCGCCACCTGAAGAACTAGCATCAACTCTAGAGACAGTCTGCGCAGTGAACTCCAGCCACAAACCCACAATACTCCTAGGAGACTTCAACCTTAAGTCCACCAACAAAAAAGATGCAGAAGCTTTTCTCCAAGCAATGAGTTCACTCCAATTCACGCAAATAATCACCACCCCGACACACAGACATGGATCCTCACCAGACCTTATTTTTGTACCCAACTACCTAACCTCAAGAGGCCTAATATCAACACCCATCACCACACCAGTACCATGGTCTGACCATCACTTAATTGAAGTAAAAATTACACCTAATGAGGAGATACTAAACAAATATCCGGACAACACCCCCACACAAAGAAGATTTAAATGCTTCGACAGAGACCGGTTCCTACAGGACACAATACAAAATCTAAACCATGAAGCAGATGACCTAGATGCACTAATCACCAACTGGAACAACACCATATACAACGCTGCCAAAGCAACAGAATATAGACACAGGACACCTTGCTGCAACAAACTACAACACAAACCATGGTACTCTACAACTATAAGAAACGAAAAGAGGAGCCTCAGAAAAATAGAACGGAGATGGAGACAGAACAAGTCAACCAAGAACCAGGAACTATACCTAACAAAGCAAAAACAATACAACGAATGCATCAACCAAACAAAAAGGGAATACCATACAAACCTCATACGCAACTCCAACAACAAACCCAGAGAAATATTTGAAATTGTAAAAGCCCTCACCAAAGACCAGGATACCGAAGACAAAGTGCAAGTGGACCCACAAAAATTTGCGGACCACATCCAAGAAAAGTTCCACTCAGCAGAACAAACAAGACCCAGCCCAATCCCAAAGACTATCACACCCTTGAACACCTGGGGAACATTCAACACCCCATCCACGGAGCAACTCTCCCACATCATCTCAGCAATCAAGACAAGCACCGCCCCCATGGATCCCTGCCCAGTGCCCTGGATCAAGGCCACCAAACCAAAATTCATCCAAACCATCCACAAGATAGTACACTCCTCCCTAACCCAAGGGCGCATGCCAAATCAATTGAAGCTCGCAACAATAAGGCCTATCCTGAAGAAATCCACACTTGACAAGAACAATCCAGCAGCATACAGACCCATCTCCAGCATACCACTTTTAGCAAAAATAATTAAAAAAAACTGTACAGCACCAACTGCAAGAACATATAGACAACCACACTCCTCTGGACAACAATCAACACGGGTTCCGCCCCAACCACGGGGTAGAAACTCTTCTGAAATACCTCTTTGACACCGTCCTCTGCATCATAGACAACACCAAGAAAGACATACTCATGATATTCATTGACATCTCATCTGCATTTGACACAGTTAACCACAAGACTCTATTGGATAGACTACAGAACATCGGTCTACACGGTGCCACCCTGAATTGGTTCCATTCATACCTAACCGACAGACAAATACAGGTCAAAGTAGGACACAACACATCTTGACCCATAAAGGTCAAACAAGGAGTGCCACAGGGATCGGCCCTTTCAGCTCTCCTATTCAACCTATACATCCAGCCAATATGTGCCATCATGAAAGAGCACCACATACATTATACAATCTACACAGATGACATCATGATCTACACACCCATCTCAGTTGACAACCCGGACTACACCAACATAGCAAACTGCCTCACCCAAATGGCAAACTGGCTTCAGGAAAACAACCTATCAATCAACTACAGCAAGACGGAGGCACTGATCATCACGCGAAACCCGGTCTTTATCCCCCCACCCGACATCAAGATAAGAGATACACTCATACCCATAAAATCAGAAGTTAAGTACCTCGGAGTCATCCTGGACAAAGAACTTAACCTCCAAGCACACATAGGCAGAGCAACCAAAAGTGCATACCTAAGAATGCGACTCATCAGAAGACTCAAGCCCCTCCTCGACCCAGAGCACTTTCGCACCGTTTGCCAGGCGCTGATAACCCCTCTACTAGACTTCTGCAATCCAATATTCACCGGGCTACCAAAGCAGACCCTCAGACCACTACAACTGGCCCAAAACACAGCTGCCCGCATAATAGCCGGTACTACAAGACACGATCACATCACACCCATACTGAAAGAACTGCACTGGCTCCCAATCATCTCACACATCAAATACAAGACTATCATAAACATATTCAAGATCAAACACTCCTCTGCCATAAGCCTACACACACTCATACAACCCGACACAAGCACACGGCCAAGAAGAAGAGGCACCTCCAATCGGGTTAACACACCAAAAGACTTCACCAAGACCTGCAAAGACACCGCACAACGAGCAATCTCCCTGGCTGCTCCATCCATATAGAACTCCTTCCCAGATGATCTGAGACTAACCACAGAAATCAAGGACTTCCGAAAACAGCTGAAGACAACCCTGTTCATTGATTACTATGGACATACCCCCTGAACCAGCATACAAGTCAGATCATCAATCCCCCCTCCACCCCAAGACTGTATATAAGACTGTATAATAGCTCATGATGTATAATAGCGCACTATGTAGATAAACCAAATCTAATCACATCCCCACCAACACATACACACCACTCTGTACACTGCATGAAAACATTTGCCCCCTTGATTGTTTGCCGTGGAAACCGCTTTGATTGAATGATAAGGCGGTATATAAATACTATTAAATAAATAAATAAAAAATAAATTTAAGGCATGTTCGTCTTACTGTATTCCTCCATCCTGCTATATAAAAAGAGATGTCATTTGCATGAATGTCTGTGCTGTGAGGAGGGTGGAGAGTACTGGCCCATTGGAAGAAATGACAGAGAGACATTTTAGACATTGCTTCTAGACATGAATGGTCTGTGAGTAGAAGTGCAAGTTCAGAGTATGCTGTGGTATTACATTAATTTCTGGATGTTTGTTTTGGTTGTTTGCTTTTCAGTATGCAATCAGTGTACTATGAAAGGACATGAATGGAAAGTTAGAGATATGTGAATAGACTATCAGAAGCCAGGGCTGGGAAGGGTGGGTGCAGGAGGAGCTCATCCCAGGAGGTCCCACAGAAGGCAGGTTGAGCTGTATGGCAATGATGGTAGAACTATCTAAGTGTGCATCAGTCAGAGACATTAGATGTTAAAAGCCACACGGGACCTCCTCTGCCTGCAACTCTGAGCAGTTGTTTATGTCTCTCATGCAAGCCCTTTGTGAGCATCACAGACCACCTGCAGACAGAAAGAATGAAGGTGCTAATGGTTGCGAAAGGTAGATTCCCTGTCACTGAATCAGATAAACACTACATGTGAACAACCAATAGTTTCCATCACATTAGGTAAGCCAGCAATGATGTTTAAACTCTCCCTCCAATCTCCCTGCTGTTGCCTCTCCTTAAGGAGGCATATGTAGATCCTAATCTTGCTCCTCATGGAACGTAGCACCTGGTGGAGACATCAGGAAACATATCAGCAACTATTCACACAGGCACCTTGGTTTCCATCAGGTGCCATGCCAGGAAGAAAATTATGTTAGAGACTGCATGAGAAAATGCCTGATGTTTTTTCATTGGCTGACATGTGGGTAAGGGACAAGGTCCAAGGGAAAAGATTTCAGGCTCTTTAACACACATTAAGTGGAGTATAGATGCCACAGGTACATCTCATGCCTCCTCTCGAGATGGTTTTAAATGTCCCACACTATCTGTTAAGTTAACAATTCAAAAAAGCCCTTAAACACCACCTTTTCATCGCACACTTCAAACACCTAAACACTCCCCCATCCTTTTAACCTCATACCTACCCTAACTAACTGTATAGATTTTATATATCTCCAACATGTATTTTCTAGAAATATAAATGATTTCCCTGTTTACTTCCATGTTAATTTTCCTGTTACTTGTAATAGGTCTGTTATATCTGACCAATTGTTGTATTGTTTCAATGTAAACCGCACTGATGACAAATAGCATGGTATATAAGAAAATTAAATAAATAAATAAAATAGCATTCACTAACATGCTAGATATGTGGAGGCTAACTCAGATATGCACGTTCCTGGGTCATCCTCACCTCTTTGAAGTGGAATAAGTCCCTGTCTATCCTGGTGAACCTGGACTACAGGGCTGTGATCGGAATCGGTCCTGTACATCCAGGTTGTGCGCCCTGCCCCAGTCCACTTTCCTCCCCGTCGCCGTCCCTGCCCTCCCCCATCTAGAGCTCCCTGCACATCTATGTGCGTGTGGGAAGCTTTGGACAGGGAATTTGGTCCCGGGCATTTAGCGGGGATGGACGTCCAAACCGGAAATTCATCCACGCTAAATGCGGTTCAGAATCTACCCCTAACTAGAAAAGCACATTCTCCTCCCTCTCTTTACTCATTCCATACCCTAAAGACAAAAAACTGTTTTAGCATGCAATAGCATTTTTAACATGTGATAAATGTTACAGCGTTAACTGCTTAGCAGACTTTAGTAAACATGCCCCTATATCATCACTAAAAGGCATAAAATTGTAATGTCATATAAAGTCTTAAAGCCAGTTCTTACCAATCCTACTTGGTTCACCACCCCCTTCACAATACGAGGTATGATAAAAAAGTATCAAGACTCATTTTGTAGCTATTGTGGGCCGGCAGTCCTACTAGGCGGCTGCCTAGTAGGGGCGGCGGGCCATATTACTTGTGTCTTGCTTCAGCCTGGTAGCTGAGGCCCTTAATTGTGTAGTTGTGGGGCAGTTAAAGCAGTCCAAGTGGAAATAGGCCAACACAGGAAAATTTATTTCTAAATTTTATTTTAATCATCAAGTTTGCAAATTGGACCTTGGCAGAAGGTTCCAAACCATTAACAGAAAGTGAGGATATTTTCTCCAACAAAAAGCTTCTTTGTAAAGGTACTTCAGCAGTGCTATAACAAATCAGTTTCCTTCAGTCTTTGGAACAAAACAAGTTTCCTTTTTCATCCAAACCAAACACAGTTGAAAAATCACTGTTGCAAGTAAAGTCCAGCTAACCTTGTTAGCTTGTCCCAGCTGTTTCAGGTAAGCTTGAAAACAGGCTCTACTTTCAGCCTAGGAACTAAACTGCTGTTGGAACAGTTTCATAGCACAAGTACTATTTCAGCTTTAAAATGAGACTTTTCTCTTTCCAGTACTTCACAGTATCAATTGCTCAGCATAACTACTTCTTGGCTTTCCTCATAATATCTAATAAATGCTTTCTAAGCACTTCTCATGCACAATGAGCATTCCATTGAGACTTCTGTAGAATCTGAATCCCCTTTATAGAATTCCACCTCCATTTCTTCCTCAGTGCTACAAGGCTCAGGGACTGGGATACGTTCAGGGATTTCTAGTTTCACTTTCCTTAAAAGCTTAAAAAGTTTTCCCCAATGAACATTCCTTCTTCCCCCTGGAATAATGTCAGTGCTCCTAGACTTCCTTCCCTTTAGTGAGTCACTTAAAGGTACTGTCTGGTTTACCTTGCTTGTAGAAACCTTCCTTTTGTCAGGCTTTCTAAAAGGCTCCGTTTCTTGCTCAGAGTCTGAGCTGCTTGCTTCTGAGTTAGAACTATAGTCCTGGAACTCTCTCAAGCTTCTTCCCGCTCTTCTCTGGCCCTGCCACTCGCTTTGGCAGTTCTGTCTGCTTCTCCTGGTTTCCCCAGTTCTCTCAGCTCTGCTGTGCTCTCTCTCTTCACTTGCTGACTGACCACGTTTAAATGTTTGCCAGCGTGCTTCCCTTTCTGACCCCACCCTCTCTCTCCCTGCTGTTGCCCTGGAGACTGGGTGTGGCTTCAGGCTAGCCTTGCAAGTGTGTGTTTCAGTATTACTTTCATTTTGGGACCTGTGCTTAGGTGAGCCCATCCCCCTCTTAGGAGAAAAACCTTCTTTTTTTTCTCTTTCCCAGGTCTGTGCTGCACCTGCCTCACCACACTATATAACAATATGTCGCACCACGATGCTATTAAGGATGCAGTGACCTAGTTATGTGCTCTGCATGTGCAGAGTGTAACGTAGCTGCAGCACACCTGTACTTTTTTTAATCACATGATGTTTGGTATCATGTAAAAGCAGTTTGTCAGATTTACAATGAATGAAAAAACTGAACAGCGAATTTGCATGAAATTCTGCCAGGAAATTGGAGATTTGTGCAGAGACTTATGACAAATTACAAGTGTATGGCTATGAATCATGCTTATTTATTTATTTAACATTTCTTATATACTACCTTTCATGATATCAAGGCAGTTTACATTGAACAAACTGAAATTACATCGAATGGGGCATTATAACTTGGAGATAACTATTTTACAGGGAACATGGGCTATGGAGGGTTAAGTGGCTTGCCCACGACCACAAGGAACACCTGTGGGACTAGAAACCCCAGCCCTTCTGGCCCAAGGTTGCTGTCCTCTAGTGGGATTTGAACCCCTGACCTGGCCTGAAGTACCTTACCCCAACCACTAGGCCACTCCTCCACTCCACTGCTTGAGCTTATAACTAGT
The DNA here is from genome assembly GCA_033557465.1 of Ichthyophis bannanicus. Taxonomy (NCBI): domain Eukaryota; kingdom Metazoa; phylum Chordata; class Amphibia; order Gymnophiona; family Ichthyophiidae; genus Ichthyophis; species Ichthyophis bannanicus. The sequence continues at coordinate 228,155,895 of CM066036.1, forward strand.
ACAAATGTTTCCAAGAGAGCCGCCAAAGTGTTGACAGTGACGAATGTTCTGGAAGGCCATCCACGAGCAGGAATGAAGACAAAGTTGAAGCAGTGCGTGCCGCAATACGCTGAAATTGTCAATTGACTATCAGGGAGCTTGCTGAGGACATGGACATCCATTTCAGGTCAGTGTGGTCTATTCTTACTGTCGATTTGGGGATGAGACTTGTGTCTGCAAAATTCGTCCTGAAACTTCTGTCCTCTGACCAAAAAGAAGATCGACTGTCTGCAGCCAGTGAGTTGTTGGAATGCATTGAAAATGAAGCAGATTTCATCAAAAAGATTATTACTAGTGATGAATCATGGGTTTATGGTTATGACCTGGAAACTGAGGCTCAGTCCTCACAATAAGAAGACTCCAGATTCTCCCAGATCGAAGAAAGTCTGTCAGGTGAGGAGCAATGTCAAAGTCATGCTCACAGTTTTATTTGATTACCAGGGTATTATGAGTATCTTTCAAAAGGCCAAACCATCAATAAGGAGTATTACATCCAAGTTCTGACTTGTTTGAGAGATGCAGTTCATCATAAGAAGCCAGAGTTGCACAGGAATTGTGAATGGTTGCTTCATCACAATAACACCCCAGCTCACGCATTTCATCTTGTCCAGCAGTTCTTGACCAAACACCAAATCGAGCAAGTCCGTCAGCCTCCGTACTTACCTGACCTCGAACCCTGTGACTTTTTCTTGTTTCCAAAACTGAAATTACCACTGACAGGAAGAATATTCGACAACTTGGAGACCATTAAGCAAAATTCAACATAGCAACTTCACAGCATAATGAAAGAGGCATTTCAAAATTGTTTCCAGGAGTTGCAGGAATACAGGAAGAAGTGTGCTTTATTGGAAGGGGACTACTTTGAAGGAGACTGAGTGCAATAACTGTCGTGTTATACTTTTTGTGTTATGGTTCAAGTCCTGATACCTTTTTATCTCACCTCGTATATACTCCTGTATTCTGTCTGTCTGTCTGTCTAAACTGAAAGAGCAAAGTTGTTGATTTGCAATGAAAGATTATAATCTACGCTATTTCTAAAATCCAACAGAGGTTTAATCCACAGAGAGGACACAACTCTGGCTACAGTAAATGATCTATTCCAGATTTTCATCCATTGCCTAATGATTACAACAGTGGGCTGAGAATTAAGGAAGCCACATTCAAATCCCACTGCTTGTGACCTTGGGCAAGTCACTAAGCCCTCCATTGCCTCAGGTACAAATTTAGATTGTAGGCCCTCCAAGGACAGGAAAATACCTCCAGTATCTGAATTTAACTCACCTTGAACTTCTGAGAAAGGTATGAGCTAACTCCAATTCTTTCACTTTCACATAGCCTTTACTGGGGGGAACACATGTCTGGCCCATGATTAGACCTCAAGGCCTAGACCAGTGGATATTTTCTAATTTTATCTCTTAAATAGAATTGTCCATGAAAGGCCTGAAAGGTCAAGCAGAGGGCTTTAAAGGTCACCCACCACTCAATCAGATGCCAGTGCAATGACCCTAACAAGAGAGTGGCCCTGTTCCATCTTGAAGTATATGTAACCATCTGGGCAGCAGCTTTTTCAACTAATTATAATTTACCCTATAATTTTTTAGGAAGTCCTAAATATGAGACATTATAATAAGGTCCATGTCTTCAACACTTGTACTGGAAGGCCATTCCACATATCTTCATCCTTTTCTTTAAATGTTTCCTTATATTACTCCAGACTCTCCCTTTGTCTTCACAGGCGGTTCAAAATCTGCAGGTGGTTCAAAGTCTGGAGGAGAAGCAGAAAGGGACAGCATCCTCCAACAAATGAAAGTACGAACCACAATAAAGAAGGATAAGAGTTGGATCCACGAGCAGCAAAGTTCAGAATACCAGAAGGATGAGAACATTGAAAAGTGAGGGGAATGCAAAATCTACTGTTCCTATAGGAAGGATCAGCTGGAGATGGATCCAAGAATCATGCAGAATTTACAATTAAGGATGAGGATGGAAAAACATTATTGTTATTGTTATTACATTTTATTTTTTCTTATTCACAGGAGTTAAAATGGAAAAGTTTAAGAAAATATTTTTTTTCATTTTGAAAATGACACATAATGAAACAACAAATGTTGCATTGTTTGTGCTTCATTTTCAAAAGATAGCGCACATCTATTTATGACCCACAGCCAATATGACTTGTAGATCACATTATGAGCTGCAATTATTTCAAAATATGGTGATTGGCAATGCATGAATTGCAAAAAGATAACCAAGGAGAAAGCACAGTAGAGAAATCAACTGTCCTTCTTGCTCCTTCAAGAAGATCATTCTTGAATAGGGAAGAAATCCTTTTTGATCTCTATTTTCCATAAGGCGAGGGAGGAAGGTAATCCGCTGGTTATCTTGCACTGTATCCCCCTCACCAGAGGAAATCCTTCCCGAAGGTCAGCCTATATTCCTCTCCCTTGCACAATCCTTCACCTTGTCAGATGCTTCTCTACTGGTTGAGGGGAGAGGAGGCTTTCTGTGGCAAGAGTATAGTCCTATACATTCTCTAGGCAAGTGCTGCTCCCACACAGTCTAAGAAAGAGACCTACTTTTTCATAGCAAACTAGGGAGATGAGAGATTTATGGCTTATATGGAACAAGAAATGATCCACAGTGTTCTTCTGTTCTAAGATCTAGATTATTTTTGGATGGAGGGATTGAATATAAGGTTTTTAACTGTTAGCCTGCTTTCTGAAGGAATATATTGCCGTTGAGCATTTGAATGGCAATAGACTATTTCTCATTTTGATGGGCTCTGAAATCTTGGCAGTGACTAGCTAGAAGGAGGAGAAAAAGTTTCAGGGACCCATCTAAAGTTATGAACATCAGAACTTTGCATGTTAAGAGACAGGAGAATTTTGTTGAAAACCTTTATTGAAAAAAATTGTGAATAAAAGTTGAGGGGTTATAGCATTGAAGTAGTGAGTGATGCAATTTGAGGTAACTGATCATGCAGCCATGATAATAGCCATTTGGGATATAGAAAGAGCTGGAAAACTATTGAAATATTAGGACTGTCTGCAAGTTTTATCTGTCTAAGGATGGAGGTGGATTGGGACTGGAGATGTTTTTGGAGTTAATGACATTTGAAGGATATAGTATTGTGGGGACTGCTGATACGCTGGCAAAGGGAGATAAATTGTACTAATACAACTATGACGCATGTTTACTAAGCTGAGCTAACAGTTAGGATGGGCTATTTCTAACAGGTCCCATTGAATAACATGGGGTCTAGCTACAAATAGGCCATGCTAACTTTTAGCTCAGCTTAGTAAACATGCCTGTTTACGTTGCTTTGAACTTCTTGTTGTGAGTTACATTTTACTGGCAGTTTCTGGAAAAAGTGGATAATAAATGTTGCTTTAAAATAAATTGTTAGTTTAAAGCAATGGCCCCCAACCCAGGATCTGGAAGAGGCCTTAACCCCTTGGTCTTCAATCCCAGTCCTCAAGGGCTACCAACAGGTCAGGTATTCAGGATATCGCTAATGAATATGCATGAGATTTCCTCTCATGCCTATTCATTATGCCAAACCACCAAATAAGCTACCAAACCCACTGGTCTGGAGAAAAACATAAATCATACATCCCACACTCACAGACCAAAAACCCTTCTCCCAACATATAATTCAAAAAAAGATTTTTAATATATATAAATCACTTACCATGAACTTAGTCCCAAATACAAACAATCAGCAGAGACTCAGTAGTGAGTAGACAAACAGACTAAACAATGGGTAGGAGAAAAAGCTTCAGATAACTTAACCTTCCTCTATGTGCTACTCAAAGCCATAGGGGAACAAACAGCTCCACATCGTAGGCTGAAAAAACTCCTCCCATCAGCAATTTTAAAAAAGTATTACAAAATACTTAAAAACCTCGAAGAAATATCTATAGCAGAAGGTACCCCAGGATGCCCTGACAATAACAATCACTCAGATGATATTATAGCACCAATTCTATAGGAGCTATTTAAACAGAAATCACAAACCAACACAATGGCCACTTATAAAGGAATAAAGAAAGGAACAGTCTCAAAACTTCTCAAACACAATTCAAAAGCCTACCCGCAGCCCTATACTTAGCTCAGGACAGCAGCTCTTCATGCTTTTCAGCAGCTCTTCAAGCTTGCAGCACTCCAAGCTTCAAATACTCCTGCACAGGACGCCGAAATACCAGGCACCACTGCTACACTCACCACTGAATCCACCGTCATACCATTTCTCAGAATAACCCTCAGAATAACCCTACCAAGGTTACACTACCAGCTGAAATTCTTCGTGCAAAGAAATTGACACAAAAAGCCAACACCATTTAAATACCCAGTTCCACCCAATTAGAAGCATGCTACACTCTGATTGGATAAGCCCCACACATTCACTCTCCTATGTTTGAAATACACATTAAACGCAAAGCTAAAATCACAGAAACACACTCCAGTCAATTTTGTTATTAAGCCCTCCTGACTCAAGAGTATTCAATTTAAATACCCATTTTTGTTCACGCTGGACTAGCAATCTCCCACGATCACCCCCACAAGGGTTATCAGGAACAGAGTCCAGCACCAGACATCGTAGATCAGTAAACTGATGATTAAACTGTAAGCAATGTAGTACCACAGGAGCTTCTTCAGGGGCTTTTAAATGTTGTTCTTATGTTGACAGAGCCTCATCTTTAATTGACACACTGTCTTCCCCACAAAATACTTATTACGCGGACAGCGCAAGGCATACACAACAACTGAGAAGAACATGTCATACTCCCATGAATACGCACTGTGTAATGATTGATTACAAAGGTAGATCCTTCTTTCATAATCCCACAAAAGACGCAACAGCCATATTTGTAATGTCCCATTGATTCCATATCAGAAAAATGTCTTGGAACTGCAGGGCAGAGAAGATCTCTAAAATTCCGCCCACGGCTATATGCCATTTGAGGTCTAGATTCAGCTAAACAAGGGATGGCAGAAAGTACAGACCAATGTCGACGAATAGAAGATGGCAAAATTTTGGAGGCACCTGAATAAGGAAGCACACAATTAACAGACTTATGTACATCATCATCTGTTGAAGAAATAGGGACTGGAGCAAGTAGCCATTCACGATGATTAGAAAAGGCTCGCTTATGAGCGTTACACAATACAAAGGATGGATAGCCACAGTCACAAAATTTAGATAGAAGCTTCCGTGCCTGATAATGAAACTCTGCATCAGTAGAACAAATACGGTGACTTCTTAATAGCTGTGAGAATGGAAGGCTATTCTTCAAATGTAAAGGATGGAAACTCTGATATTGTAACAACGTGTTCCTGTCCATTAGTTTGTGATACAATGTAGTCTCAAAGAACTTTTAAAACATGCACATCTAAAATATGAATTTCAGTTTGATGACAATGCATTTCAAAAATAATGGCCATATTAGAACTATTTAAATAATACAAAAAGTCCCGCAGTAGGTCAAAAGATCCATTCCATAACAGGAAGATGTCATCAATATAACACCACCATGCAGCAATATCAGAAGAATATACTGAAGAATAAACCCAACGAGCTTCAAAAGCAGCCATATAAAGGTGAGCCAGAGAGGGAGCAAACGTGGCACCCATAGCTGTCCCAGGAATTTCTTGGTATAAATCATGACAGCATAAAAAAATTCCTGGTCAGTGCCAATTCAGCCAAACTCATCAAAAATGAAGTAGGGACATGATGGGGTGAAGGTCTTTCTTTCCAAACTACACAAAGGACATCCAAGGCTTTACTTTGTGGGATGGAAGTGTAGAGGGAAGCAACATCCAGGGTTACAAGCCACTGTATTGAAGATACTGACGTAACCTGCTATAAAAGCTGTAGAAAATGTGTCATATCCTTCAAGTAAGATATCATCTTTGGAACTTCATCATACAAAAAAAAGATCAATATATTTCCCAACATACTCAAGCAATGAACTATTACTAGAAAGAATAGGATGACCTGGAGGATGATTCAAAGTCTCATGAATCTGGGTGAGGAGCTGGGTATTTAAATGGTGTTGGCTTTTTGTGTCAGTTTCTTTGCACAAAGAATTTCAGCCGGTAGTGTAATCCCTGAAGAAGCTGTTTTTAGCAAAACAAAGATCTTTGTAGGGTTATTCTGAGGGTTATTCTGATAAATGGTATGGTGGTGGATTCAGTGGTGAGTGTGGCAGTGGTGTCTGGTATTTCGGCATCCTGTGCAGGAGTGCTTGAAGCTTGGAGTGCTGCAAGCTTGAAGAGCTGCTGAAGAGTATGAAGAGCTGCTATCTTGAGCTAAGTATGGGGCTACGGGCAGGCTTTTGAATTGTGTTTGAGAAGTTTTGTGACTGTTCCTTTCTTTATTCCTTTATAGGTGGCCATTGTGTTGGTTTGTGATTTCTGTTTAAATAGCTCCTATAGAATTGGTGTTATAATATCATTTGAGTGGTTGTTATTGTCAGGGTGCCCTGGGGTATTTTCTGCTATAGATCTTTCTTGGAGGTTTTTAAGTATTTTGTAATAAAAACATTTTTGAATTTGTTGATGGGAGGAGTTTATTCAGCCTATGATGTGGAGCTATTTGTTCCCCTATGGTTTGAGTAGCCACATAGAGAGAGGTTAAGTTATCTGAGTCTTTTTCTCCTACCCATTGTTTAGTCTGTTTGTCTACTCACTATTGAGTCTCTGCTGATTGTTTGTAGTTGGGATTAAGCACATGAGGGAAGAGTTAGGACAGCCATTATAGTTGGTGATTCAATCATTAGAAATCTAGCTAGCTGGGTGGCTGGTGGACGTGAGGATCGCCTGGTAGCATGCCTGCCTGGTGCGAAGGTAGCGGACCTCACACGCCATCTAGACAAGATTTTAGATAGTGTTGGGGAGGAGTCTGCTGTCTTGGTACATGTTGGTACCATTGACATAGGAAAATGTGGCAGGGAGGTTCTGGAGGCTAAATTAAGGCTTTTAGGCAGGAAGTTGAAATCCAGAACTTCCAGAGTAGTGTTCTCCGAAATCCTTCCCGTTCCACGCGCAGGACACAAAAAGCAGGCAGAGCTCCAGAGTCTCAATGCGTGGATGAGACAATGGTGCAAGGATGAGGGTTTTGGATTTGTTAGGAACTGGGGAACATTCTGGGGAAAGGAGGGGCTGTTCTGAAGGGATGGGCTTCACCTTAATCGAGATGGAACCAGGCTGCTGGCATCAACTTTTAAAAAGTAGATAGAGAAGCTTTTAAACTAGATAATAGGGGAAAGCCGACAGTCACCCAAGAGTGCATGGTTCGGAACAATGTATCCTTGAAGGATACTACCAAAAGAATGAAGTTAGGGCATATCAGCAGAGAGGTTCCAATAAAGACAAAAGTAGCCCAAATGCCCTTGAGTACAGAGCAGATAGAGCTTGAAGATTCCAAATTACCGCTGCCTACCGATAGCCAGATTAATATGAATAAAATACAGTCTCTTAAATGCTTGTATGCAGATGCTAGAAGTCTAAAAGATAAGATGGGAGAGTTCGAATATATAGCACTAAATGAGAGGTTAGATACAATTGGTATCTCAGAGACATGGTGGAAGGAGGACAACCAGTGGGACATGGTGATACCTGGGTACAAACTATATCGGAATGATAGAGCTGATCAAATTGGTGGAGGGGTTGCGCTCTATGTTAGAGAGGGCATTGAGTCACAAAGGATTAAAGTTTTGCAGGAAACTAAATTTGCTGTATAATCTCTATGGATTGAAATTCCATATAAAAAGGGGAAGGCGATGGCAGTGGGGGTGTACTATCGACCGCCTGGCCAGAATGAACAAATGGATGATGAAATGCTCAAAAAAATCAGGGAAGCTAACAAAAGTTACAGCACAATAATAATAATGGGTGATTTCAATTACCACAGTATTGAATGGGTCAGTGTCACGGCAAGACATGCTAGGGAGACAACGTTTCTAGATGAAATAAATGTCTGCTTCTTGGAGCAGCTGGTTCATTAACCGACCAGAGGGGAAGCCATTTTGCACCTAGTCATCAGTGGAACACCAGATCTGGTGCAAGAGATAAGAGTGTTGGGGCCACTTGGCAATAGTGATCATAGCATGATCGCGTTTGATTTAATTAATGGAGGAGGGATGGTAAGGAAATCCACAGTACTATCATTTACCTTTCGAAAGGGAGACTATGATAAAATGAGGAAAATAGTTAAGAAAAAACTAAAAGGAGCAGTTGCAAAGGTTAAAGACGTACATCAAGCTTGGGTGTTATTTAAAGATACTATCTTGAAAGTCCAGACCAGCTGTATTCCACGCTTTAAGAAAAGTGGAAGGAAGTCCAAAAAAACTACCAGCATGGTTTAAAGGTGAGGTCAGAGAGGCTGTTGTTGCCAAAAACCAAATGGAAAAAAAGAGCCTAATGACAAAAACTGGAAACAGCACAAGCACTGGCAAGTTAAATGTAAGGCATTGATAAGGCGGGCAAAGAGAGAATTTGAGAAGGAGCTTGCTGTGGAAGCAAAAACATGGAATAAAGACTTTTTCAAGTACATTTGTAGCAAAAAACCTGTGAGAGAGTCAGTTGGACCATTAGATGAAGGAGCACTAAGAGGGGACAAGGCCATAGCAGAGAGACTGAATGAATTCTTTGCTTTGGTCTTTACTGGGGAAGATGTAGGGATGTTATCCATGACTGAAGTGGTATTTAAAGGTTATACTGTGTGTCACCACCAGGTGGGCAGGCTGCCGCCTAGGGATAGCAGGTCTGTGTCTGATGGTGATTATGAAGAATAAGTAGTTGTAGACACAAATGGTAAAGGTAAATTAGGATTTATTTCCCCTCCCGGGGTTGGATTCTTCAAAAGGTACAACACATAAACTTAAGACAAGTAAGCCATACTTTCTGGCATGTTATAAAGGAAAACAGGAAAGCTTCTTCTTGCTTCTTAATTAAATGATAAATGATAATCTTAGGAATACTCAGCATACAGTTCCTCTATAGACAAACAGGCACACTTGACCTTCAGTGTTAACCTTAAGCACTACACAGCTTCTGTCTAACATAAAGAGGTTATTCTGTCAGAAATTGTTAATGTACAGTCCATTGGATCATCCAAAGAGCATTCACTGGGACAATCAATGACCATGGATTCCTGCAAGGTTTCAGAAGGACCTGTATTTTCCTTGCCACAGAATGTTTGTAAGTTCCCTTGCAATGTCTCGTTACAGAGCCTATCTGACCAGCTCCCTCTAGGGCTGGAATAGCTGTTACCGTATTCCTCTGAGTCTGGGAGAGAAGGAAGCCACCATTCAGAGTTTCCAGAATCCAACTTCTTATAAGAGTTTCTAACTCTAGAATATCTGTTGGTTCTACCTTCAGGCTTTGGCACAGAATAAAAGAATTCTCCTCCCCTATCAGCACAGGGTTTAGCTCTGCGTGTCTTTCTCTGAGGCTTGGGAGTTTCAAACACTTCCTCTTCTGATATGCAAGTGTCTTCAATAGAATACCTCTCTCTCTCAGGGGCTTGGAACTGCTCTCTCACTAGCTCTCTGGGTAAATCCCTCGGTTCGTCTTTACAGCACTGCTCTCCCCTTGGATTTCTCCCACGAGGCTTCTGAGCATTAACCTTCCAAGTATTTCTACTGCCAGCAAACTTTCTTAACTCTATTTCAGAATCACTCTCAGGTTTATAGCGTTCATATACATACTGTTTCACTTTCTCAGGCTTCCATTCATTCTGGGTGGAACATTGCCTCTGAGTTTCAAACTGCGTCACATCAGATGAACACTCACAGCTGTTCTCTGACTCCACGGCTCCTAACTGCTTTCTCCTGAGGTGTTCTGGGTATCTTGTGGATTGAACTCTTCCTGGTCCCTGAACCTCTCCTAGTTCCTGTTCCTGTTCTCGTCCCAGTTCTGGTTCTGGATCTGAATCTTGTTCTCGGTCTTGGTCTTGGTCTAACTCTGTATTTCCTGAGTGACTCTTATAGTAGCTATTAGCCCTTCCTCTATTCAGGTGCAAGCTATTAAGAACTGGGGATTGTTTGTCAGCTAGGCGTGTTTGCAAACCTCGTGGCTGGGTTTGTTTATGTTGCCCCTGACAACTACTGCTCACATGGCTTGCCTGCCTGTCAGCTTCCAAGCTAGAATTCACAGAATACTGTGTTTTTAAGGCAGAGAATGGATCTTCCTCATTACATGTGGAAGAATTGAAAGAAATATCGATACACCAGGAAGATATATTACAACTATTTAATAAACTGAAGAGTAGCAAATCACCTGGACAAGATGGTATACATCCAAGGGTGTTGAAAGAACTGAAATATGAGATTGCAGACCTGCTATTAGTAATCTGTGAACTATCATCAAAATCATCTATAATACCTGAAGATTGAAGGATGGCCAGTGTAACGCCAATTTTTAAAAAGGGTTTCAGGGGTGATCCAGGAAACTATAGACCGGTGAGCCTGACGTCAGTATCGGGAAAAATTGTAGAAACCATAATAAAGAACAAAATTACTGAACATGTAGATAGTCATGGCTTAATGGGAGACAGCCAATGTGGCTTTAGACAAGGAAGATCTTGTCTTACTAATCTGTTATGTTTTTTTGAAGGTGTGAATAAACAGATAGACAAAGGTGAGTTGGTTGATATAGTGTATCTGGATTTTCAGAAAGCCTTTGACAAGGTCCCTCATCAGAGACTTATGGCAAAACTAAAAAGTCATGGGATAGGAGACAGTGTACTATTGTGGATCAGGAACTGGTTAAAAGATAGAAAGCAGAGGGTAGAGCTGATTGACCAATTTTCACAATGGAAAAAGGTGAATAGTGGAGTACCCCAGGGATCTGTGCTGCATCCGCTGCTTTTTAACATTCATAAATTACCTGAAAAAGGGAATAACGAGTGAGTTTATCAAATTTGCAGATGACACGAAACTATTTAAAGTTGTCTAAAACCCATGAGGATTGTGCAAAATTGCAAGAGGATCTTAATAAAATAGAAGACTGGTCATCCAAATGGCAGATGAAATTTAATGTGGGCAAGTGCAAAGTTATGCACCTAGGAAAGAACAACCCAAACTATGGTCACACGATGCAAGGTATCACATTAGGAACCACGACCCAGGAAAAAGATTTAGGCATCATTGTGGATAACATGTTGAAACCCTCCGCCCAGTGTGTAGCGGCGGCCAAGAGAGCAAATAGAATGCTAGGTATCATAAGGAAAGGAATGGAAAATAAAACAAAGGATATTATAATGCCTCTGTATCGTACCATAGTACAACCGCACCTTGAATATTGTGTGCAATTCTGGTCGCCGTATCTTAAAAAGGATATAGCATTATTAGAAAAGTTACAGAGAAGAGCCTCCAAAATGGTAAAGGGATTGAAAGGATACCATGAAGAGAGGCTAAAAAGATTAGGGCTCTTCAACCTGGAAAAGAGACGGCTGAGGGGAGATATGATAGAAGTCTATAAATTAATGAATGGAGTGGAATGGGTAAACGTAGATCAATTGTTTACGTCATCAGAATATGGAAAGACTAGGGGACATGCAATGAAGCTAAAGGGTAAACGATTTAAAACTAATAAGAGAAAATATTTTTTCACTCAACATGTAATCAAACTCTGGAATTTGTTGCAGGAGGATGTAGTAAAAGCTGTTAGTGTAGCTGGGTTTAAAAAAGGTTTGAACAAGTTCCTGGAGGAAAGGTCCATAAACCATTATTAAAAGGGACCCAGGATATCACTGCTTGACCCAATACAAGCATTGTGGAACCTGTGTCTTTTGGGGAAACTGCTAGGTACTTGTGACCTAGATTGGCCACTGTTGGAAACAGGATACCTGGCTTGATGGATCTTGGTCTGACCCAGTATCTTATATTCTTAAAAATCTTTTTATGAATTATATGTTGGGAGAAGGGTTTTTGGTCTTTAAGTGTGGGGAGTAGGATATATACTGTGACACCGAAGTTCTGCCCTATACCTTTAAGACACAGAAAGCTGCTGAGTTTGGCACAGATTCTGACAGGAAGGGAGATCAAAAGCTTCACAGTTACCATAGGCAACCAAAGCAGGCTGAGACACGAGGTCTGAGGGCACGCCTAGCCAACAAACACTCCCCAAGTAATGAAGAAAACAGTTTGCACATGTGCAGGAAAACGCCCCTAACCATGTATAAGAAACGTGGTAGGCAAACAGAGTTAGATCGAGGCAGAAAGCTGGTAGGAGATCCAGCAGGAGTTGCAGTGAGAGAGGCTGAGTTGGATTCATGTGCTGATTCTGACGGTGGTTTTGGAGACTCAGAAGTTGAGAGTGATTTGGAAACTTGGCAAGTAAGGGAAGACTTGCAGCTCTCTAACAGAAGGTCAGAATACTCTCAGCCTAATGCTGTTTCATTTGAGTCTTGGAATAGAAAGCCAAGCAGGGCTTTGAAAAGAGACAGAAAGCCGTTTACCAGCAGAGGGATTAACTGCAGGAAACCCTCACCTGTGACGCAGGAAGAATTTCCCAGACACAGAGGTCAGTGGGGAGAACGGAGAGCAGCTGGTAAGGAACTCTGTATTACTGAAAGGCAGAATGGCCTAAGATATTTACAACCTTGGGAAAAGGAAAGTAAAGTGATTGAGGACATATGTATGAGTGAAGAAGATGATTGCATGTATTTAAAGCCTGGCAGAAAACTGCCAAGAGAGAAACCTATTAGAAACAGAACAAGGCAGTTTTACAAACTATCTGATAATTATTTGCCATACTGTGGAGAGAGTGGTGAAGAGAAGCTAGCGACTGATTGGAGAAAGTTCCAGACTCTCTGCCCTAAAGAAGATAAGATAGTTGATGAACCGATGTGCACGGAGCAAAGTGAATGCTTTCCCTATGTTGAGGACATGGACTGTTCTTTATTAATAACTGATGAAACTTCTCTACGCTAGTAGAAGATAAGTGTGCCTGGGAGAAAGATAAACGTGCACAGAGGGAACTGCCAACATTGTTACTGCGGCGACCCTGCCCGGCTTAAGGGGTTAAAGGCAGGAGCAGCTGCTGGTGCTTCGTGAGGGAAGAGTAAAACCTTTACCCCAGGAATGCTGGGAGTTGTAGTTCCAGTTCTTCTCACTCCGAATTAAAGAAACTGTAGTTGTGGGGTTTTTTGATAATAAGTATTTTATTAAAGCAAAAGATAAATGTTCCATCACATGGCATGTAATAATGCAAAACAAAGGTGCTTCAAAAGGCTAACAAAAACTCAGGATAAATGCAACTCAAAAGTATATTGCTGCTTTTCACTTTCCAGCCAATTACTCTCTTTTGCCTCCAGAGGCCAGTTAGGCTCACTGCAGCCTCTCACAGTCACTATTACTCTCACAGTGTTTGGGAAAACATGTGCAGGTAATCAGAGCTTCCTTCATCAATGCAAACAGCAGCTTTGGTAACTCTCAGAACACAGACGGCAAAAGCATTTCCTTCAGCCTGACCCATCTATACAACAAATCGTACAGTCCATTTGTTCACAGCCTGGTAAGTCTGTATTACTCTCTGTTACACCTCCTAGCTGTAAGGCATTACTAGCTTCTTGAGAAATTAGCTGTTGTCTAGCTTGTAAGTCTAAGAATTGTTTAAAGCTTTGTAGAAGCAATTCAGCCTGTTCCTTGTGAGATAGGGTACTGTTGTCTGCTATAGAACTTCCCTTCTGCTCAAGGCTGTTTGTCTTCTCTTCTTGTAAATTAAAGGCATCAGAATAATTGTAGTCTCTTTGGCAATTGTTTCATAGATAGGAGAATTATCTTTATATTCAGCTTGGCAACCATGTAGCAAATTACTCACTGTTTGCACAGCCCTTCTGTCTTCAGACGGCTCCAAGGTTCTCCAGCTGTTCTGTTTGTTGCTCTCCGGCACAAACGACACTTCAGAGAATGATTGCTCTTTCACCTGTGCTTGCCTTGAAGGCTTTCTCTCCCAAGGCGTTGCCTTCCAACGGCTATCCACTTCAAGGTTAAGTCCTCTCTCCGTGGGACTTCTGCTTACTTCCCTTGAATAGAATTGTGCAGGTTTTCTTCTTATGCCAGGTTCCCAAGTATCATTAAACTCTCCTCTGGCTTTCCAACCATCCTCTTGTTCCTTCCTCCTGTATTCCTTCCTGGGCTGCTTCTTCTTCAACTCATTCCCATACTCGTACTGCTTCCCCTCTCAAATCTGCTCAGAGCCATGCTCTGGTTTAAAAGTACGTTCTCTCTTAGGCACGCCCCTTCTCAGGGCTGGGTGTGCCCAATCGGAACTGCAGGACTCCTCCCCTGGGCTGGTCTCCATGCTCAGCTCTGTGTAATAGAGTCTCTCTTTTTTCCTTGCCCTGTCATTTTGGCGTAAATCCTGCCAAACCTCAGGATTTTCATCTGTCTCCATAGGCTCAGGAGGGCGCTGTTCACCACATTACCTGATTTCTGTTTGTTATAATTATTGGTTCTGTTCAAGCAAGAAGCTCTGTTTTCCTTTTCACCTTTTGTTTTTGCCAGAAGCATGGCTGCCTCTTAAGTTCGGTATTTTTGTACTGTTTTGAAAATCCAGCAAAACCCCGGGAGGGGAATAAATCCTTATTTCAACCTGACCACTCCGTCTCAACTACACTTTCTTTCATAGAAGGGTCAGGCCCAGCAGTGTGCCTAGCTATATACTACTAGTTCAGCCACTGCTGGTGACAATACCTATTCATTAGGAATATCCAGAAAACTTGAGTTGTTAGCATTCCATTGAGGACTAGAAGTAAAGACCAAGGTCCCAGCCATTCGAATTGTCAGGATTTCCCCTAAAATATTTACATGCACTGCCTCCATTATATGCAAATCTTTCTCAAGAATATTCATTGGGGATATCCTGAAAACCTTATTGGCAAAGGGCTCTTCTAGGACAAGGATTAGAACCACTGGAAGGGACACAGTATATTTCGAAATATTAATTTTATAACGTGATGCCCTGCATTTTCTTTTGTGTTCAACTAAATTAAATTTCAGAGCATGTTCTAAAAGAAAGGAACAATTTTTATTCCTGCTTAAATGTCCTGTTCAGGGCTGAAATAGGATAAGGGAACTGGGGCAACGTCCCAGCCACCATGGGGGGACCCAGTCAAAACATTTTAGCTGTTTAGCAGACCTAGGTGGGTTAGGGGTGGAGAGTGGGCATAGTGAATTCCTTGTGGCCAACGCCTCTGTGCTAACTGCATGGCTCGCAGTTAGCATGGGTGCAATTACCGCCACCTCAATAAGTGGAGATAAGTGCACCTGCGCTAATTTTAGCACACATTAGGTTACAGTATAGTGCATTAACTGATGGGAACATGCTGTCCACACCCCTATAGTTAGTGCAATGGTGTTGCACCTAACACACCATGGTTTTGTATGCTATTGGCACAATTGTGCTATTGGTACAAAACCACAATGCACTTAAGTAAAAGGGCCCCTTAGTTTTCCAAGGGAGTCACTAATATCTGGTAACTTCGTACCGCAGTTTAGTAATGCCTGTGGCAAATGAATAATGCAGCTTTGGTTCAATTTCAAAAGTTGGATTACTGTGCTCAGGCTCAATGCTCACAGGGGACCATTCTTAAAGGGGCTGGTGTGTTAAGAAAAAGCACAGTCTGGGGGTCCCCTTTCCTCTGGCCTCCAGCAAAGACTCTCCTCCCTGAAGATACCCCAACTTGCCTACAAACACCTCCATTCTCCTGAAGACACAGTCCAAGCCCCCCTGATGACCCCCCACGTTCCCCATGGGCCACCCTGTGACTATCTATGAATGAGGGTCTTTGTGTTAGAGTCTTAGCTGAGAGGGAGTGAAGGGGAAGGGGATCCCGGACCACATTTCTTTTTTTTTAATGCACCAGTCCCTTTAAGATGGTGCCCAGGAACACAGGGTCGCAGGTTAGCAGCCCAATACTCCAAGGAAGAAATTAATGCCAGCTTTGAGCTGCCATTATTTTTCCTGAATAATGCAGCTTGAGAAGTTCAGCATAAGTTGAGTTATTAATTTCCATAATAATGAGATGTTTTGTATACATTTTCATACATTAGAAGAGAAGAAACATAGAAACATTACAGCAGAAAAAGACCATATGGCCCTTCTGATCTGCCCTTGCATATCAACTACAATAGTCCCTCTTTTTCCATAGAGATCTTCTGTGTTTGTCCCATGGTTTCTTAAATTCAGATACTGTCCTCATCTCTACCACCTCTACTGGGAGACTATTCCATGCATCTATCACTCTTACTGTAAAGAAATATTGCCGCATATTACTCCTGAGTCTTCCTTTTCAACCTCATCCTATGTCCCCCTGTTGCAGAATTTGCTTTCAATGGAAAGATGCTCTCCTCTTATGTACTTATGCCATGGAGATATTTAAATGTCTCTGTCATATCTCTTCTTTACCGCCTTTCCTCTTACATATACATATTAAGATCTTTAAGTCTAAACCGATATGCTTTATAACGAAGACCGCTAACCATTTTAGTAGCCACCCTCTGCACTGACTCCATCCTGTTTATGTCCTTTTGAAAGTGTGGTCTCCAGAATTGCACACAATACTCCAAATGAGGTTGAACCAGAGACTTATACAGAGGCACTATCACCTCCTTTTTTCTGCTGGTCATTCCTCTATGTACCCCATCATCCTTCTGGCTTTCACCGTTGCCTTTTCTACCTGTTTAGCCACTTTAAGATCATCAGAAAACCAAGCTCTGCTCTTCTTTCATGGACAGAAGTATGTTGCCCCTACACTATACCACTCCCTTGTATTTTTGCCACCCAAATGCATGACCCTGCATTTTTTAGCATTAAATTTCAGCTGCCAAATTCTAGACCATTCTTCAAACTTAGCTAGATCCCGCCTCATGTTATCTACTCCTTCCTGGGTGTCTACTCTATTGAAGATTTTGATAGCATCTGCAAAGAGACAAACTTTACCCAACAGCCCTTTCGCAATATCACTAACAAAGATATTAAAAAGAATCAGACCAAAGACAGATCTCTGTGGCACACTACTGGTAACATAATTTTCAGACTGAGCTCAATTTACCTGTACCTTTTGTTGCTTCCCACTCAACCAATTTCTAATCCACTCAGTCACTTTAGGGTCCATCCTTAGGGTGCTCAATTTGTTTATAAGTCACCTGTGTGGAACGGTGTCAAAGGATTTACTGAAATCTAAGTACACCAATTCTAGGGCTCTCCCTCAGTTCAACTCTCTGGTCACCCAGTCAAAGAAATCAATCAGATTTGTCTGACAAGACCTGCTTCTAATAAACCCATGCTGCCTCAGATCCTGCAATCAACTGGACTCCACAAACCTCACTATCCTCTGTTTTAGCAGTGCTTTTAATAATTTCCTCACCACAGAGCTTAAACTAACCAGCGTGTAGTTCTCAACTTCATCCTTACTTCCACTTTTGTGTAAAGGGACCGCATGTGCCTTTCTCCGGTCCTCTGGGACCACTGCTGACTCTAAAGAAGCATTGAAAAAGTCAGTCAGTGGAACTGCTGTTTGTTCAGTATTTTTGGACGTATTCCATCCAGTCCTTTCGCTTTGTCTACTTTTAGTTTAGCTAGTTTCTCATGCAAACAGTCTTCTGAAAATCGTTTGAGATCCGCTTCACTTCTATTCCTATTTGTGGATGTTTTCTGAGGTCCTGCTCCTGGCCCTTCATCTGTGAACACAGAACAAAAATATCTCATAAGCAATTCTGCTTTATCCTCATCAGCAGGACATAAATGCAGCTAAATAAATAAATCACCTTCTACATATTCCATCCCCTTCATCCTTGAGTCTGAAAATATCACTTTTACACTTCCTCATCTCACTAACGTATCTGAAAAATGTCTTATCCCCCTCCCCCATTTTATTGTATTGGGTATTTTTATATCTGCTTTCCTGACTACTTTCTTAGCTTCTCTTTTTCAAAATATTGATGCTTGTTTATGTTTAGCAGCAGGGCATTGTACAAAATCATAAAACCAATACAAGTCAGAAAAAAGGAAAGGAATGACAGTTAAAACAGTAAAGATAACTGCATTCATAACACAAGAAGAGGGGAGAAGGGGAAGGAGGAAGATGAGAAGGAAGGAAAGTCAGGGAAAGGAAAAGGTAGATAGTGAAAAAATGAAGACAAGGTGGCTATGTCATAAGCTGCGTTTTAAGGAAATTTGAATCAGGGAAATGAGGATTCAAGGCTGAGGATGGGAAGGAGTGAATTCCATAAAGTTGGGAAAAGAAAGTAGAAAACAGAAGAACAGGTAGATTCCAATCGTGTTTGGGATGCAGAGGAGAGGTGAAGCTGAATTACATGAATATTATAAAGTGTACGGTGGTGGGCGTGAAGTAACAGAACCAGTGTGGAGTGCATGATGGACCAGAGTAAGGAGCTTGTATTGCAGTCTATACCTAATGGGAAGCAAATGATAATGAACTAGAAGGGGGGAGATATGATCGAAGTGTGAAACATGAGCAATGTTCTGGATGAGTTGTAATCAGTGAAGTTGATACTGAGGAAGACCAAGAAAGATAATGTCTTCCTTTCTCTGTGATCTCTTGTATTTTAAGAAGGCCACCCTCATTTTCTTCACCTTTTTACTGTAGTCACTTCTTTTGATAACCATAATGGCCTCCTTTTCCTTTTACATTTATTTACCTTTCTAAAAAAAAGGTTTGTTGCCCTTAAAATATCCCCTTTCAGTGTTGCTTATTGCTTTACTACATCCCCCAGCTATTCCCATCCTGCTAATGACTCCTTGAGGTATTGTCCTATCTTGACAAAATTAGTTTTTCTAAAGTCTAAAACCCTCGCTTTTGAGTGGATTTTATCAGCCCTAGTCCAGAACAATACCATCTGCTGATCACTGGATGCGAGATGGTCTCCAACTATGATATCACTAACACTTTCCACATTGGTAAGCACCAAATCTAGCATGGCCCTTTCACACGTGGATTCTGTTACCAGCTGCTGGAACAGTTCTTCCTGAAGAGAATTTATGATCTTAGTCCTAGATGACACTACAGCAGGGATGGGTTTTCCTCTCCTATTGGCGTCGAACACTAACCGTGCAGCTTCCAATATCAGCGCTGCACATTTAGCACCAGTCCCCTCCTCTGCTCCATCCCGGAATGCTCCCGGCACGTCCTGATGCTAGCCAGCTAGCATCAGGGCACGTAGCGGACTTATATTCAATGGCAGTACCCATGCATATACTGTCGCATATCTGATTAGCAGGTATTTATATGGTTAACTGGCTGTTAACCCTGTAAATGCCTTTTGAATTTCAAGCCTGTAATTCGATAGCTTTAATATTGCTTTTTACATATAGTGCCACTCCTCCTCCCCTTCTTCTTACCCTGTCCTTCTTGAATAAAGTATAGCCTGGTATAACTACATCCCAGTCATGGTTGTCCGTGAACCATGTCTCTGTAACTGCCACTAAATTCAAGTCAGCCTCTTACATTAAAACCTCAACATCTGGGATCTTATTTCCCATGCTACGGGCATTTATGCACACTGCTTTCCAGATGTTGCCCCTTTTACCCATTTCTACAGAGGTATTTAATGTTTCACTTACCTGGTGATAATTTAGTGACACTATCCAGATAGTGCCACTGATAATCGAGCATTGCATCTCATTATTATGGAACACGGGTTGGGGTAAAATAACATGCTTTATGGTAAACTAACACATGGTTTTGCCCTTTAATGTGCAGTAAAAGGCAAAAATTGTGCATTTTTCCCTTAATGCACATTAGTAACTATCCCTCTTTTAGACTATGCACCTTGAAGACATTCTCTTGATTTAGGAAGCACCTGTCTAGTATTTGGATTTCGATTTATGGCATGGGTAAATTTCTACAATTCCATTGCTTTCCACTGTTTAAGTAGTTTATAACATCAGTTTCCACTTTCCATCATGCTTGAGTTTGCAGTTGCACATTACCCATGGCACCTGTAAACTTCTGTCTCCTTTACATTTTCTCTGACATTTTCAACCTTTTTCCTCATTGACTCAATATGTCATTGCAGGCATCAGATTAACACAGATACGATTCCCTTTTGTTGTGCTAAACAGTCTCTGGGCCAAAGTCTCCTCAGTAAAACTCTACTGAGAAAAGAGGACAGTTGAGAATAAGAGCTAAACATATGTGCTGATACCATTCCTTTCAGCAGAAAACATTCCTTGAATCAATAATTTGCATTTATTTTTTTTTTCAGTGTGTCACATTTGCCAACTTGGTTTGGATTGCAGCGAATTGCTGTGTAGCATCTTTTGTTCGTTATGGGCTTGATCAGTGGCTCTAATGGAGTAGATACAGAGATGGGTATTATCCACACAGCGGCAATTTTGAGCTCTACTATCTAGATAACTATGTGGTTACCTCAAAAGAGCAAAAAAGCTGTCTTAAATGCTGTGGGGCTAGGCTTTCCAGATTTACTTATTTTATTTAACTTGTTTTTTATACCGCCTTATCCTGGAATCAAAGTGGTTTTCATTAAACTTTAAACTCAAACAGGATACATTTAAGTTGTCTTAGGGTATTTAACAGGGTAGTAACTGTTTACAAGTTTTTTAAACAAATTTGCATATTTACATAGGTTCTGTCTGAACATCATTGCTATCCGGATAGTGTCTGCGGTGATCACTCTATCTGGATATTTAGCACCAGCCACTATCTGGATACCCGTGTTGAATATCCAGATTTTATTTAAGCACAGTACATGGTGTCTAAAAAAAAGCACTGACTGCTACACTTAAATATCAGGGGATCTGTATTGTTGGGATTTGTTTTAACCTCTTGGAACCACTTCCCCTTCACAAAACAATCCATGTGGTGATGCATTTCCTTTCCAAATAACAGCTTAGATTATTTTCCTCTCTTTTTCCTAGAAACACGTCAATGGGATCATACTCATCTCCTCATGATAGGCCCAAAAGTAACAGGTAACATGGCCACTTGGTGACACACTTGTTCTCATGGTTAGAGTCATATGTTATTTTAGCTTTAGTAGTAACACTATCAACTTAATTCTAAGGGCTTGTTTACAAAGCCGCGTTAGCGGTTTCCGCTCGTTATCGGAGCCGCGGCCCCATTGATTTCAATGGGGCTGCGGCTCCGATAACAATCGGAAACCACTACCGCGGCTTTGTAAACAAGCCCCTAAGTCATCTTGAGTTTTTATTCTTAACTGTAATTTTTTATTTCATTTAGCATTAACAGTGTTTGAAATCATTTCTACAGGGTAAAATATCCTCTGCAATATAACTACAGAGCTTCATTATGCATTGAGTGAAAAAATATTTTCTCAATTGTTTTAAACGTGTTTGTAAGGGTAAAGTGCAATAATGCATTTGAACCTACTGCATGGCATATTTCAAAATGCCATGAAGTAGATGCAAAACCTATGTGGGATCTGCAGAGGAAGAGGCCACCATCTGCCCTGCAAATACTGTACAGGGCAGGCAGTTACCACACTCCCACATTGCCTGTCAATGCAGGGGATGCAGGCTAAAGGGAGGGAGTAGAGGAGAACAGAGCAAGTAGTTTTTCTGTCTTTCCCGATGCACTCGGCCCCCCATGATGTTGAAATGGTGCCGGTACCGCAGATCAGAAGATCCGTGGTACCAACACATGTTCCTTCACACACCCCCTTCAGAATCCACCCTCCCCCAGACAGCACCCAGTCTCCAGAAACAAGCAGGAATGTAGTCTTCACATATGGTGATGTCAGTAATGACGGAGCCCACGCAGGAATGCTCCACAGCATACATTAGGAGAGCTTTTGGGAGCATAGCACTGCAGCTGCATTGCTATCTTCTCACCTTCCCAACTCTCCCTCCTCAGTTCTTCGTTTTCCACAGAGCCAGCAGGAAGCAAATCCTGTCACTGCAGAAAATTTGTTAATTCTATTTCTTTTTGTATTTTGTGGTTCGCGTCTGCCTTTCTGTCGACGTCAAAACTGACTCTCAGTCATTTTATTCCTTTCTTTCTTATTTCTTTCCTGTGAAAAAAAAAAGCGTAGAACTTTTCTTTCGGCACATCGATGCCATGTTAGGCCTTAAGCCTACCATTTTTGTATATTGACACTATAGAGAAACCAGCTAGCGGTTTTAAGAAATGTTCTAAGTGTGGCAGTACCATCTCAGCTACTGATACCCATGACTGGTGTCTCAAATGCCTTGTCCCAACCACCAGCCATTAGATTGTCCTCTGTGTAAGAAGATGACAAAGAGAGGCCTACTGAATGGAGCTGCGAAGTTAGGCACACTCTTTACCTCAGATGCGGTTTCTTTGGCATCGATGTCATCAAGGGCATCGACTTCCTCTCATGGATCCCAAGAGATTCTCCAGTACCCTACAGCTCCTAAAGAGAAGGCCATACTTCCTATTCACTGCATTCTCCATGCTCTCATGCTCCAGATGTGGGTAATGCCCCTTACTATTTCTCTGCATACTCGACGACTCGATACCATGTATCGAGTACCAGAGTGTCCCTGCTTCCAAAAGATGCAGCAGCTGCACCACTCAATGGTAGTGGAATCGGCAATGCGTTGAATTAAAAGTTCTAAGAAACATTCTTTTAACCCTCTGGGTAGAGAATCGAGAACTCTCAATGCTTTTGGGCATCGGTGTTTTCAGGCTTCCATGCTGTCAACCAAAATAAGCTCATACATAGTCTATATGGGTATGTTCCTCAAAGAGGTTACTAGAGATCTTGAGTCAATGTCCCCTCTTCTCCCTGATGATAAGAGAGATGACTATCTCACGTTAGTCAGACATGCTCAGAATGTCTCAAAGTTTGTCAATAGAGCAACTTTTGACTGCTTTGAATGCACCAGTAGAGCCACATCAATCTGTACCAGTGCATGCAGGATTGCTTGGCTTCAGGCATCAGATCTTGAACAATGGGTTCAAGATAAACTGGGTAATATTCCTTGCACAGGTGATAATCATTTTTGGCAAGGACTGGCAAGATAAAGCTCCTCAGTTAGAATCTGAGAATACCACTCTAAATAGGCTTTCTAGGACTACTGCCATCCCTGCTAAGAAGAAAGCAGCTGCAAATAAAACTTTCTTTAGTAAGAAAAAGAAGCTTTACCCTTCTTATACCCCTGTTTCTCAATACTAATTTTAAGGTGCTCAGAAGAGGCAGCAGCCTCCCAAACAACAAAAGAAGCCACGGGCTCCTAAGGCTCAACCAACTCCGCAGGCTCAATCTGCTTCTGTTTTTTTACTTTTTCATAGAGAACATAGCCACTCTGCCTCTGGAAAACCCCCACCCCCTCCACATTGCCAGCAGACTCTGTCATTATGCCTACAGAGCAGTGGACACTGACTGTACAGACTTCATCTAAAAAATCTGCCCCCCCCTCACCCTAGTAGGGGAATATCCTTCTCAGTCCCCTCTCACTGCTCTTTTGCTGCAGGAGGTGACTTCTCTTCTATCACAAAGTGCCATAGAGAAGGTTCCAACATTGCAACAGGGAATGGGTTTCTACTCTCCATACTTTCTCATACCAAAGAAAACTGGAGGATACAGACCCATCCTGGGCCTCAGAAACCTGAACAAGTTTCTCGTCCATGAGAAGTTCAAGATGGTCTCTCTGGGGACCTTCCTACCCTATCTCCAGAGTCAGGACTGGCTCTGTTCTCTAGATCTAAAGGAAGCGTACACACATATCCTCATTCATTCAGAACACAGGAAATATCTACACTTCATTGTTTCAGGGAAGACACTGTCAATACAAAGTCCTTTCTTTCAGACTCGCCTCTGCCCCAAGAGTCTTCATAAAGTGCATGGCAGTTGTAGCTGCATTTCTAAGATCTCTAGGGATATTTGTCTTCCCCTTACTTAGACAACTAGCTCATAAAGGCAGGCACCTCCCAAGAGATCTGCCAATCTCTCTCCTATACCATGCAGGTACTACAACATTTGGGATTTGGGATAAATCTTCCAAAATCCCCTCTCACTGCTACTCAAACATTAGAGTTCATAGGTGCTCTCTTAAATACTCAACAGTCAAGGACATTTCTGCCTCAGCCCCGCTGTTCTCGTCTCATTCAACTGGCATCTCAGGTACATCTCAGAGAGCACCTAATTGCCCAAAAAATGCTGCAGCTTCTTGGTCATATGGCCTCAACAGTACATGTAGTACCATATGCCCACCTGCATATATGCACAGCCCAATGGGCTCTGGCCTCCCAGTGGAAACAGCCTCCCAGTGGAAACAGGCCGCAGGCTGTTTCAGAGACAAGATTCGAGTCTCTGCCCCTCTAGCCACATCTCTTCAATGGTGGTGTACCCCAAAGAACCTCCTTTACAGATGCCTCCACATCAGTGTATCCTGGCGACAGATGCCTCCAAACTGGGGTGGGGGGCCCATCTAGGGACTGTCTCCACTCAGGTCATCTGGACAGGAGTTGCAACTCCAGATAAATCTACTAGAACTTCGAGCTATCTTCAAAGCCCTCAGGTTGTTTCAAGAGCACCTATGATCTCACAGAGTCCTGGTCCATATGGACAATCAGGTAGCCATGTTCTATGTGAACAAACAGGGAGGAACAGGATCTTGGCCCCTCTGCAGAGAGGCTCTCCATCTCTGGTCTTTTGCCATTGCTCATCAGATACACCTCCAAGCGGTATATCTCCCAGAGGAGCAAAATGTCTTGGCAAACAGATTGAGCCAGATCCTTCTTCCCCACGAATGGTCTCTCCATATGAAGACAGCATCCTTCATCTTTCAGACCTGGAGACTCCGGAGATAGACCTGTTTGCCACTCTGCAGAATGCCAAGCTTCCTCGCTTCTGCACCAGGACGCCCATGTCGGACAACCAGCAAGTGAATGCTTTTCACTTCCACTGGGGTCGAGGGCTCCTGTATGCCTTCCCTCCCATTCCCCTAATTCCCAAGATGCTTTTCAAGCTCCAAGCAGACAGGGGCTTCATGATACTCATAGCCCCGTGCTGGCTACATCAACCATGGTTTCCTCTCCTGCTACGTTTGTCTCAGACTCAACCCCTAGATCTCGGATCTGTTCCAGATCTCCTCTCTCAAGAGGAGGGGATGCTGCTCCATCCAAATCCGCAGTCTCTCGACCTGATGGCATGGCTGCTGAAAGCATAGCATTGCAAGATCTTAACCTTACTCAGGAGGTAAAGAAGATCCTGCTAGCTTACAGGAAGCCATCCACCAGATGTTCGTATGCTTTCAAGTTGTGTAGATTCTCTACCTGGTGTCCCCAGAAGGATCTCAATCTCTTCTCAGCTCCAGTGGAGGCACTCCTCCAGTATCTTCTTCACCTGTCCTCTTCTGATCTCAAGACCAACTCAGTAAGAGTTCACCTAAATACAATTGCAGCCTCTCATCATCCCTTGGATGGTGTGGTACTGCAGAGCCTATGCAAACAGGAAAAAAGGTTTTAAGTTCAGAAAAAAGATTCCAACACCAGATGCGACATTACGAGGAGCCAGATAGGGGGAGCAAGAGAGACCTTCCAGGGCCTAGAGAACCGCACCCAAGAGCTTGTGATGTGATGCCGGCCAACAGCCAATCCAGGAAAGGGGGAGTTCCTTTTAAGAAAGGCTGGGAAGTTGAAAAGGAGGAAGGAGAAAGAGGAGAAGGAAAAGAAGGAGTCTTGGCAAAGAGACCCGAGAGGAAGGAGTTCCTGGCAAGGAGACACAGGGAGTCCGGTGCAGCAAGATACCAGGAGTTCTTGGCAAAGAGACACTGGGAGGAAAGGTACCAGGAGAGAAGCAGAGGTCAGAGGTTTATCTGATGAACCGGTACCAGCAGACTCAGGACCCTGTGGAAGTTACCAGAAGGGTGGTGAAGTCATTGCCATAGGAGGTAACACTCCTTATTCAAGAAGAAAGAGGTATGGGTGTGAAAGAGAGATAACTCCACCCGAAGGCCAGCTGGACAGTGGGAGGCCTGCTACTCGAATAAGGCTGAATTGCAGCAGGACTAGGCCTCAAACCTCAGCTCACTGGGATAGGCCTGGAGAAAGCACAGTTACTTACCTGTAACAGGTGATCTCTGGGAACAGCAGGAATAGTCCTCACATATGGGTACGTCGGTACCGACGGAGCCTGCGCGGGAAAGCTCCCCAGCTTCCCAAAAGGAAAGCTTTTGGGGCTTCCCACAGCGCATGCGCGCTGCCTTCCCGCCTTCCTGACCAACTCTCCTCAGTTCGAGTTTAAAGCTGAGACAATAGAGAGAGGAAAGGAAGAGAAAGAGATACAACTCCTAGGGGAGGTGGGTGGGTTGTGAGGACTATTCCTGCTGTTTCCAGAGATCACCTGTTACAGGTAAGTAACTGTGCTATCTCCAGGAACAAGCAGGAATGAGTCCTCACATATGGGGACTCCCTAGCTGAGATGCCTGGGAGATCCCCTACGTAGGTATGTCATCTTCCGATGGATCTCAGGCATCCATTAAGGGAAGGTGGGCAGGAGTTGTTTAAGAATGGAACAGGTGTTTGAGGACAGCCTGACCAAATAAGGCATCCCGGCGGGAGTCCTTATCCAAGCAGTAATGGGCAGTGAAGGTATGAACCGAGGCCCAGGTGGCTGCTCGACAGATCTGATCTATGGATACAGAGTGAAGATGAGCCATAGAGGTGGCCATGGCTCTCACATTGTGAGCTGTGACATGGCCCTCCAGAGAAATGTTTTTACTCTGGTAAGCAAACGAAATACACTGAGCAATCCAATTGGAAAGTGTTCGTTTTGAGACTGGAAGTCCCAAATGAGAAGGATCGAAAGCAACAAAAAGTTGGGAAGACTTTCGATGTGGCTGAGTCCTATGGAGGTAAAAGGCAAGAGCTCTTTTACAATCTAGAGTATGAAGGTTCCGCTCTGCACTGGATGCATGAGGAGCTGGAAAGAAGACAGGTAGGTATACCTCTTGATTAAGATGAAAAGGTGAAACCACTTTAGGCATAAAGTGTGGATTTGTCCGAAGGACTACCTTATCATGATGGAACCTTGTATAGGGTGGATTCGCCACTAAGGCTTGCAGCTCACTGATGCGACGAGCTGAAATGACTGCAATGAGGAAAATAACCTTCCAGGAAAGAAATTTCAAGGAGGTAGTGGCTAAGGGTTCAAAAGGTTGCTTCATAAGCTGACCAAGAGCCAAGTTTAAGTCCCATGCCACCGGAGGAGGCCTAATGGGAGGTTTAGTTAAAGTTAGGCCTCTCATGAATCTTGCAATAAGAGGATGAGAGGAAATAGGTTGTCCATTGAAAGGCTTGAGGGATGCTGCAAAAGCACTCAAATGGACCCTTACTGAATTCGTTTTAAGGCCTGCATTGGAGAGATGCAGGAGATATTCCAATAGAGAATTGATAGGAAGAGCAAAAGGATCAAGATCCTTTTGAGCACACCAAATGGAAAATCTCTTCCATTTAAAAGCATAAGAACGCCTTGTGGAAGGTTTTCTGGAAGCATGGAGGATATCTTTCACTTGTTGAGAGACATTTAAGTCTTGAAGGTCTAGGCCTTCAGTAACCATGCTCTGAGGTGGAGGGACTTGGGGTTTGGGTGCCACAAAGTCCCCTCCTCCTGAGACAGAAGGTCTGGAGCAGCTCCCAGGTCTAGGGAGGGACCCTGGGAGAGATGCAGAAGTAGAGGGAACCACACTTGGCGTGGCCAGCGTGGAGCTATGAGGACCATAGATCCATGATCCTTCTGCAGTTTGAACAGAGTCTTGGGAATCAAAGGAATGGGTGGAAAGGCATATAGGAGGCCCTGACCCCAATGAAGGAGGAAGGCATCCCTGGCCTGAACCCCCTGACATGGAGTTCTGGAACAGAACCGGGGAAGTTTGGCATTCCACGGACTTGCAAAGAGGTCTATGTCCGGGGTTCCCCATTTCTGAAAGATTCTGAGTACCTGATCCATGTGCAGGGACCACTCGTGTGGAAGCAGAACTCGGCTGAGTCTGTCTGCCCAAGAATTTTGAACTCCTGGGAGATATACTGCCAGGAGATGGATTTGATGCTCTCTGGCGAAGGCCCACAGTCTGAGAGCTTCGTTGCAAAGCGACAGAGAGCCAGTCCCTCCTTGTTTGTTTACGTAGAACATGGCTACTTGATTGTCGGTATGAACAAGCACTGTCATGTTGTAAAGGAGGGTATGAAAGACCTTGAGAGCAAGAAAAATTGCTCGAAGCTCCAGAAGGTTGATATGAAGGGCAGTCTCCTGCGGAGACCAAAGGCCTTGAGTGGAGAGGTCTTGAAGATGAGCTCCCCAGCCTGACTGGGAGGCATCTGTAGTGAGGGTTGCCTGGGGTAGTAGCGGTTGGAAGGGGGACCCCAGCAACAGGTTTTGAATGGACATCCACCACTGGAGAGACCCAAAGAGACGTTTGGAGGTTTCTATTTGGTCGGAGAGAGCTCCTGATGCTTGGGTCCACTGAGTGGACAGAGTCCATTGAGCTGCTCTCATATGCAGGCGAGCATAAGGCACCACATGAACTGTGGAGGCCATGTGGCCTAGCAATTGTAACATCTCTCGGGCAGTCAAGTGAGTTCTGGACTGAATCTGAGAGGCCAGGTGCACTAGCCGGTGGCAACGTGCCTGGGGAAGATAGGCCCTTGCTGTGGTGGTATCTAACCAGGCCCCTATGAATTCTAGGGATTGAGTAGGGGTGAGTTGAGACTTTGGCAGATTGATGACAAGTCCCAGATACTGCAGAATGCAGATGGTGTGGTCCAGGGAAGTCTGAGCCTGAGACTGAGATGGAGCTCGGATGAGCCAGTCGTCTAGGTATGGGAAGACAAAGATTCCCTGAGAGCGTAGAAATGCAGCCACTACTGACATGCATTTTGTGAACACTCTTGGAGCAGAGGCTAGACCGAAGGGGAGTACTCTGTACTGGAAATGTTTTCCCTGGAACAGAAATCGAAGGAATTTTCTGTGGGATGGATGGATGAGTATATGTGTGTACGCATCCTTTAGGTCTAGAGAACAAAGCCAGTCCTGACTCTGAAGGTAAGGAAGGAGAATACCCAGAGAGAGCATTTTGAATTTTTCCTTGAACAGGAATTTGTTTAATTCTCTCAGATCTAGGATGGGTCTGTGTCCTCCTGTTTTCTTTGGTATCAGAAAATAGGGGGAGTAGAACCCTGAGCCCTGTTGGAGGAGGGGAACCTGTTCTATGGCCCCTTGGGCAAGCAGGGTATTCACCTCCTGATCCAACAGGTGTAGGAGAGATGGGGGAGAGACGAAATGTCTCACCCTGGGATAGATAGGAAGGCTGGAAAAATGCAGTTTGTATCCCTCTCTGATGATAGAGAGGGTCCACTGCTCTGATGTAATCTGTTCCCATCTGGGAGCAAAATGAGTCAGCCTTCCTGGAATGGTGAGAGGCTCTGGTTGCTGCAGAGCTAGAAAGGGTATATTCTCTAGAAGTAAGTCAAAAACCCTGAGGGGGTTGGGACTGTTGAAGCGTAGCAGCTGCTGCAGGCTTTGTTCTGGCCTGTTTAGTCTGCTGTCGCTTAGGAACAAAGCGAGCTTGAGCAGATGACTGGCCAGCATTGGAACCAAATCTAGGCTTTTTGTAGAAGGACTTCTTAAAAGACTTCTTTTTGGCAGGGAGTGAAGTAGACTTAGAGAGTCTATCCAAGGCAGCATTCTCTGCATCCATTTGAATGGTTTTGACTTGCCACTCCTTGCCAAAGAGATTTTCACCTGTACAAGGTAAATTGCCTAGGCCATCCTGTACCCAGGATTCTAGGTCAGAGGCCTGGAGCCAAGCAATTCGACGAGCAGCTATGGCTATGCCAGATGCTCTACTAGCACCCTCAAAAGAGTCAAAGGCAGCCCTATTGGAGAACTTTGACACATCTTGGATATGCTTTAACAGAAGCAGGTACTCCTCTTTTCTATCCTCTGGAATAAAGGGGAGAAAATCCTGTACTTTAAGAGCAAGCTCCTTTAGAAACATGCCCATATAGAGGCTGTAGGAGTTGATTCTGGCAATAAGCATACTAGTTTGAAAGATTTTTCTGCCAAAAGCATCCAAAGTTCTACATTCTCTTCCTGGAGGGGTAGAAGAGTGCCTTTTGGTACTCTTAATCTTTTTCATAGCAGACTTCACCACAATAGAATGGTGAGGAAGCTGGGTTTTCTGAAAACCAGGAGGAGGGACCCGATACATGGTATCCAACCGACGAGAATGTGGAGATAGTGTAAGAGGAGCCTCCAATAAATCCATCATATGTTCTTGGAGAATATTATGAATGGGTAAGGTGACTGCCTCTTTGGGAACCTTAGAGTATCCTAAAATGTCTAATTTTTGAGCTCTAGGTTCCTTTTCAGAGGATACTGTAATGGAAAGTCCTTTGGCAACTTCCAAGATGAAGTCCTGAAAGGACAAGTCCTCTGGAGGAGACATTCTTCTCTTTGGGGACGAAGGCTCCTCAGGAAGAATAAGGGATGCTTCATCAGAATCATCTGAGGTATCGGCATCCTCAGAAGACTCGAAGTATCGCCTACTTGCTTCCAGAGATTGATACGGGTACCGACCGGTATCGACCTCGGGCATACCGGGAGCCGGGTCGGTACCGAGAATATCGCGGGAAGCAAAAACCGGTACCGGCCTTCTACTGGAAGTAGATGCTCTGGGTACCGGTATCGGTTGTGGTACCGGAACCGGGGTCGGAACCGACGGTTGCGGTACCGAGGGCGTCGCAGCATTAATGAAAGCCATTATGGCCTGCTGCATGGATTGTACCGTAGTACCCATTGACGCCACAACTGCCTGGATGTCGGTACCGGTTTGAGCCGGTACCCCAGAGCAGTCTAACAGGTGATCGGTCGAGGCCGTGCCATCGATGTCAACCTGTAACCCCATAGGAGGAGCTTTGGAAGCCGGAGCTTCCCGCCGGGGTTGTTTGGCTGGGGCAGGGTCTTCAGGGTCGAACCCAAGGGCCTCTCTCTGCTTTGAGGGAGATTTGCCCCTTGAAGACTTGCCCGAGGAATGTTTGGTTACCTGAGATCCATCCGGAGATGAAGACCTGGATGATGCTGATGCTGGATTATCTGCAGAAAACAGCACATGAAATTTAGCTGCTCGGTTCTGTAAGCCCCATTTGGACATCAGAGAGCAGGATGGACAATCCGGAACCGAATGGTCAGGGCCCAAACATTTAAGACACCACTCATGGGTGTCTGTGACTGAAATAGTACCAGAGCACTTGGTGAATTTTTTAAAACCAGAAGATGGTTTCTCCATGAGGGAGAATTTGTAAAGGCCGGTAGGCCTTACAAAAAGAAATACACCAAGTGTGGAAAAAGAAAAATATATATATATTTTTTTTTTAAAGAAATAAAGAAGTAAAGACCGGCGGTACCGGTTCGGAATCGGGGAAGGCAGATACGCGGTCAGAACAACTTTTAAAAACAAGAAATTCTTCAGCGGTGACAGGAACACGACCTGCTGGCTCCGCGGAAAAAGAAGAACTGAGGAGAGTTGGTCAGGAAGGCAGGAAGGCAGCGCGCATGCGCTGTGGGAAGCCCCAAAAGCTTTCCTTTTGGGAAGCTGGGGAGCTTTCCCGCGCAGGCTCCGTCGGTACCGACGTACCCATATGTGAGGACTCATTCCTGCTTGTTCCTGGAGATCAAGGTAATCCACATTTTTATACTTCTAATCGTTATAACCTGGTGACACAGGGAGCACAAGGAGCAAGGGTGTGCTCGCCTTATCAAGCTGTTTGTAAGACAAGAAACAAGCTTTTACCAGATAAAAGACTGTTTAATACAAGGCACCAAGACAAAGGAAGGTATTCTCATAGCAAGCATTCGTATGACCGAGGCCCAAACCTAGGCCCAGAACATTGGAGGCTGGTACAAGCTGTGTATGAAAAGCCTCAGCGTATTTCACCAGACTGCACTGATACAGAGTCACAGCTCTCGGACCCACAGCCCATGCAGGTGGAATTTATTGAGGACCCTTCTGAAGTGCCCATGGATTGTAGCTACTGTCAGGCAGGAAGCCTAGAATCCCTGCCTAGTGTGTAAAGCAGGGATCAGCAAGCAAAGTCTGTGTGTTTTATTGTATAAATTCCTGTGAAGATAACAGGGGATAAAGCATTAACTGGTTAAATTTCTTTTCTACCTGAAGAAAGGTTTCTTTATGTTGACGTAGATTCCACTACCTGAACCATTGTGCATTAAGGGAAATAAAAAGCCTTTCTTTCCCTACCCTTGGACTTTGTGTTTACTTGAGGCTTTGGTACACGGAAGGCCACTGGGAACAGATACCCAGACCCCGCATACAAGAACCAAACTCAAACCATAAAAATAACTCATGTCCACCCGACCTGCCTTAACCACCTTTGACCACTAGGGCGGCGGTGCGACATGAAAAATGGCGTAGTTGTTGGATATATTGTGGGAGCCTACGTCAGCCGCAAAGAGAAGAAGCTTGAGCTACAGGTTTCAGAGGAAAAAAATAAATAAACCCGGTTGGAATACAAAACCCGGAACGGATGGTCTAAAGAAACCGGATTGAAGGAAGACCCGGAGTGGAGCAGTCTAAACCGGAGTGGAGTGGAGAAAATCCTGAAAAGGAAAAATCCTGTGCCCAACCGTCAGCGTGGAGAACCGCGGAGTACGACAGCAACGAGTACTGTTCCAGAGCTGATTCAACCCTACCATCAGGTAAAATGTAAATATACCTGAATAAGTGTAGGATGCCAGGGAAAGTATAGAGAAAAAAAAAAAAAAGAGAAAAGGAAAGAAAAAAAATTGTTAGAAGAGCCACACTTGGTTGTGGGTTTTTTTTGTGTTTCCTAATTAGATTCGCCATGGAGCCCAAAGAGTTGTGTGCATGGATGGCTCATCAGTTTGATAAGCAGGCAGAACTGGCATTGCAAAATCAAGCACAAGCGCTTAAAGCCATGCAAGACCAGCAATTACCCGTCCTGCAGACAATGGACAGTTGGCTAACCCAGCAGCGGGAGGAGATGGCGAAGGTGAAGGCCGAGAAGTTGCAAGCAACTGGACTGCACAATACGGAGCTTGGACAATGGTCATGCAATGATCTAACGGTGGGGAAATTAAGTCCCAATGATAACCTCGATGATTTCTTAGATTCCTTTAGTAGGATAGTGAAGTCAGCTCGGTGGCCGACCGAGCAATGGGCTGTCAGGCTAGCCGCGTCCTTGACAGGGGAGGCTCTGGCCGCCTACCGGTCAATGCCTCCATCATTGGCGGATAATTACGAAGAAGTAGTGATGGCAATCAGAGATCGCCTAGGCCTCACCCCATTCGCATATAAAAAAATGTTTAGGGCCACTATTCTTAGCCCAGACGAAACACCAAAAGCCCTGGGGCATAGAATAAAGAGCCTGGCGTATAAATGGCTACAGCCAGAGAAAAAAAATATAGAAACTCTGATGGACGCTGTAATATTGGAGCAATTCTTAGACGCAGTGCCGAGTAGGGTACAGAATTTCTTAATCCTCCAAAATTGCTGTACCACTACCGAGGCAATAGCCCTTACTGAGAGATATCTAGAAGCAGAGAGAGTGACCCAGCCAAAGCTAGGGGTTCCCAAACTGACTATAGGGATGGAAGCTCAAAGGGTAGGTAGTGCTTCCAGACCCACGTATAGCACTAGGAAAGGTAATGACCCTAAGGATATTGAAACTGTGAAAAGATGTTTTTCCTGTGGTAAGAGAGGACATGTGAAAAAAGAATGCTATTCTCGCATTGCACTAGTGGGAGAAGTCCCAAAGACAATGAGAGAGGGCTTTGTATTAAAGGTAAAAATACATGGAGTTAACGCAAAAGCACTTCTGGATTCAGGCGCTGACCAAACCATGATCTCCAAACGGCTATGGTTTGTGATCAGAAGCCAGGGGTGGTCAGTCCCTGAATGTCCAGAAGGGCAGGTTAAAATAAAGTGCATTCACGGATCAGCTACAAGCTACCCCGTGTATAAACTTTGGGTGAAAGGTTTGGGAATAAAAAAGGAAATGTTGGTGGCCGTGGTCCCAAAACTGCCACAAGAGTTGGTATTGGGTCGCGACTGGCCACAATTTCAAAAAGGTCTGAGAGAGGGTTTATCTCCTCAGAAGGTCCCAAATTCCACCTGTAAGGGGCATGAGCCTATGGGTAGCCCTGAGCCTACTGAGCGCCTTGGCACCCAGCGAAGCAGCCTAGCCGCAACCACTAACTCCATGGTCCCTAGTCCGCTCTGGGGAAAACCAAAGAGAGTCCCTGTAAAGGAAGCACAAGAGTCACCTAAAACGTTTATACTGAAATTCTGTAAGACTTCGGAAAAGGCCCGTAGCCCTCAAAGAGCATCAACACAAGCCACGGGCTATGATCTCCATAGTGTTGAAGACCAGGTCATCCCGAAGCAGGGGCGGAAATTAATTAGTACTGGAATACAGGTGGAGCTCCCTCCAGGATGTTATGGAAGGATAGCGCCACGATCAGGGCTGGCCGCCAAACACAGCCTGGATGTAGCAGCGGGGGACATTGATCCCGACTATAGGGGAATAGTAGAAGTTCTTCTGTGTAACTTTTCAAAAGAGGATTTCAAGGTTCAAGTTGGGGACAGAATAGCGCAATTGATTTGCGAGCGAGTCGGGTTCCCCAGCTTGGAAGAAGTCAACATGCTAACTCCCACTAGCCGGGGAGCAGACGGTTTCGGCTCTACAGGGAAGGCAGAGCTGGAAGGCCTCATGGCCATAGGAAGTGATTCTCCCGAAGAAGACCTGGGTCCCCATGTAGAAGACCACAAGGAGGACTCTGTACCGAAGATCGGGGAGGAACTCTCCTTAAGCCAACAGGATGACTTAGCCCAATTGTTGGGAGATTACAAGGATGTATTAACCCCGATACCGGGAGAAACGTCATTGGTGGCTCACAAAATACTCACGCCCCCAGGCAAAATCATCCGACAACGTCCCTATCGTTTGCCGGAGGCAAAAAGACAGGAAATTATTAAGCAAGTGGAAGAAATGCTGCAAATGGACATTATCGAAGAATCGCATAGCCCGTGGTGCAGCCCGGTCGTTCTGGTGCCTAAGCCAGATGGCTCAATGCGTTTCTGTATTGACTTTCGCCTACTAAATGCCGTGTCTACGTTTGATGCCTACCCCATGCCTCGTATCGAGGAGTTGCTAGACCGGCTGGGACAAGCAAAATTCTTGACAACATTGGATATGACGAAAGGGTACTGGCAGGTCCCTTTGACACGGGATGCCAGACCCAAAACTGCCTTCAGCACGCCCTTGGGGCTATTCCAATTCCGCAGAATGCCATTCGGTCTGCATGGGGCAGCGGCCACGTGTCAACGTTTAATGGATATCATCCTGAGGCCATGCCAAACGTTCGCGACTGCTTACATGGACGATGTGGTGATCCACAGCGCCACCTGGACGGACCATCTCGGCCACGTCCGCACCATATTAGAAGCCATGAGAAGAGCGGGCCTCACGTTGAACCCAAAAAAATGTACTTTCGCTGCAAAAGAGGTTAAATATTTGGGTCACCTCGTGGGCCGTGGAACAGTGCGACCTCTGCGGGATAAGGTGGAAAGTGTGAGACAGTTGCCGGTCCCACAGAACAAAAAACAATTAAGAAGCTTCCTGGGCCTCATCGGCTATTACCGACGTTTTATACCGCATTTTGCGGAGGAAAGCAGTATCTTCACTGAAATGCTAAGGAAAAATGCCCCGAACCTGCTAATATGGTCGCCTGAAGCGGAGACAGCTTTCCAACGCCTAAAGGGAAGGCTATGTCAAGCCCCCATATTACGTGGAGTAGATTTCCAGCAACCCTTCCTGTTGCAAACAGATGCCTCCAAGATGGGCTTAGGTGCTGTTCTGTCCCAGATACAAGAAGGGGCAGAACACCCCATTATGTTCCTTAGCCGGAAACTTTCAGTGGCTGAACAGAAATATGCTACAATAGAGCGGGAATGTCTTGCCATTAAATGGGCCATTGAGGCGTTACGATTTTATCTGACGGGGAGAAAATTTGTCCTCATAACAGATCACGCCCCGTTAAAATGGTTACATACTATGAAGAATGAAAATAACCGGTTAACCAGATGGTATATGGCTCTGCAGCCGTATGAATTTCGAGTGGAACATCGAGCGGGCAAACTACACTTCAACGCTGACGCCATGTCACGTATTCCGTGCTGTGTGAAGGGGGCTTCACCAGCCCGTCATATTTTAAGAGGGGGGATATGTGGTACTGCAGAGCCTATGCAAACAGGAAAAAAGGTTTTAAGTTCAGAAAAAAGATTCCAACACCAGATGCGACATTACGAGAAGCCAGATAGGGGGAGCAAGAGAGACCTTCCAGGGCCTAGAGAACCGCACCACAGAGCTTGTGATGTGATGCCGGCCAACAGCCAATCCAGGAAAGGGGGAGTTCCTTTTAAGAAAGGCTGGGAAGTTGAAAAGGAGGAAGGAGAAAGAGGAGAAGGAAAAGAAGGAGTCTTGGCAAAGAGACCCGAGAGGAAGGAGTTCCTGGCAAGGAGACACAGGGAGTCCGGTGCAGCAAGATACCAGGAGTTCTTGGCAAAGAGACACTGGGAGGAAAGGTACCAGGAGAGAAGCAGAGGTCAGAGGTTTATCTGATGAACCGGTACCAGCAGACTCAGGACCCTGTGGAAGTTACCAGAAGGGTGGTGAAGTCATTGCCATAGGAGGTAACACTCCTTATTCAAGAAGAAAGAGGTATGGGTGTGAAAGAGAGATAACTCCACCCGAAGGCCAGCTGGACAGTGGGAGGCCTGCTACTCGAGTAAGGCTGAATTGCAGCAGGACTAGGCCTCAAACCTCAGCTCACTGGGATAGGCCTGGAGAACAAGGTAAAGCACAGTTACTTACCTGTAACAGGTGATCTCTGGGAACAGCAGGAATTAGTCCTCACATATGGGTACGTCGGAACCGACGGAGCCTGCGCGGGAAAGCTCCCCAGCTTCCCAGAAGGAAGCTTTTGGGGCCTCCCACTGCACATGCGCGCTGCCTTCCCGCCTTCCTGACCAGCTCTCCTCAGTTCGAGTTTATAGCTGAGACAATAGAGAGAGGAAAGGAAGATAGATAGAAGATACAACTCCTAGGGGAGGTGGGTGGGTTGTGAGGACTAATTCCTGCTGTTCCCAGAGATCACCTGTTACAGGTAAGTAACTGTGCTATCTCCAGGAACAAGCAGGAATAAGTCCTCACATATGGGGACTCCCTAGCTAAGATGCCTGGGAGATCCCCTTCCAAGGGTTCGCCATCTTCGTATGGATCTCAGGCATCCATCCTGGGAAGGTGGGCAGGAGTTGTTCAAGTATGGAACAGGTGTTTGAGGACAGCCTGACCAAACAAGGCATCCCGGCGGGAGTCCTTGTCCAAACAGTAATGGGCTGTGAAGGTATGAACCGAGGCCCAGGTGGCGGCTCGACAGATCTGATCTATGGATACAGAGTAAAGATGAGCCATAGAAGTGGCCATGGCTCTCACATTGTGAGCTGTGACATGGCCTTCCAGAGAAATATTTTTACTCTGGTAAGCAAAGGAAATACACTGAGCAATCCAATGGAAAGTGTACGTTTCGAGACTGGAAGTCCCAAATGAGAAGGATCAAAAGCCACGAAAAGCTGGGAAAACTTTCGATGTGGCTGAGTCCTGTTGAGGTAAAAGGCAAGAGCTCTTTTACAATCTAGAGTATGAAGGTTCCTCTCTGCACTGGATGCATGAGGAGCTGGAAAAAAGATAGGTAAATATACCTCTTGATTAAGATGAAAAGGCGAGACCACTTTGGGCATAAAGTGGGGATTCGTCCTAAGGACCACCTTATCATGATGAAACCTGGTATAAGGTGGATGAGCCACTAAGGCCTGTAGTTCACTGATGCGGCGAGCCAAAGTGACTGCAATAAGGAAAAGGACCTTCCAGGAAAGAAATTTCAAGGAGGTAGAAACCAACGGTTCAAAAGGTGGCTTCATAAGCTGACCTAGAACGAGGTTCAAATCCCATGCTACCGGAGGAGGCCGGATGGGAGGTTTAGTTAGAGTCAGGCCTCTCATGAACCTTGCAATAAGAGGATGAGAGGAGACAGGTTGTCCATTTATAGGTTTTAAAGATGCTGCAATAGCACTCAAATGGACTCGTACTGAATTCGTCTTAAGGCCTGCATTGGAAAGATGCAGGAGATAGTCTAATAGAGAATTTAAAGGAAGTGCTAGAGGGTCAAGACCCTGTTGAGCACACCAAAGGGAAAAGCGTTTCCATTTGAAAGCATAGGAACGCCTCGTGGAGGGTTTCCTAGAGGCATGAAGGATATCTTTCACTGGTTGAGAAAGATTGAAGTCATGAAGGCTTAGGCCTTCAGTAACCAAGCTCTGAGGTGTAGGGACTTGGGGTTTGGGTGCCACAAAGTCCCCTCCTCCTGAGACAGAAGGTCTGGCGCCGCTCCCAGGTCCAGGGAGGGTCCCTGGGAGAGATGCAGAAGTAGAGGGAACCACACTTGGCGTGGCCAGCGTAGAGCTATCAGGATCATCGATCCGTGATCCCTCTGGAGTTTGAACAGAGTCTTGGGAATCAAAGGAATGGGTGGAAAGGCATATAGGAATTCCTGACCCCAATGTAGGAGAAAGGCGTCGTTGGCCTGAGCTCTCTGACACGGAGTCCTGGAACAGAACCAGGGAAGTTTGGCATTCCACGGACTTGCAAAGAGGTCTATGTCCGGGGTTCCCCATTCCTGAAAGATTCTGCGTATCTGGTCCATATGCAAGGACCATTCGTGTGGAAGCAGAACTCGACTGAGTCTGTCTGCCCGAGAGTTTTGAACCCCTGGAAGATACACTGCCAGAAGATGAATTTGATGCTCTCTGGCGAAGGCCCATAATCTGAGAGCTTCGTTGCAAAGCGACAGAGAGCCTGTCCCTCCTTGTTTGTTTATGTAAAACATGGCCACCTGATTGTCTGTATGGACTAGGACGGTCAGGTTGACTAGGAGGGTATGGAAGACTTTGAGGGCAAAGAAGATTGCTCGCAGTTCCAGGAGGTTGATGTGAAGGGTGGTCTCTTGTGGAGACCAAGCACCCTGAGTGGAGAGGTGTTGAAGATGGGCTCCCCACCCTGTTTGGGAGGCATCTGTTGTGAGGGTTGCTTGGGGCAACAAAGGTTGGAAGGGGGCCCCCAACAACAGATTCTTGGTGGACATCCACCATTGGAGGGACCAAAACAGACGCTTTGAGGTGAGTATTTGGTCGGAGAGCGCTCCTGATGCCTGAGTCCACTGGGTGGCCAAGGTCCATTGAGCTGCTCTCATATGAAGACGAGCGTAGGGCACCACGTGTACAGTGGAGGCCATGTGGCCCAGAAGTCGCAGCATTTCTCTGGCTGTCAAGTGACTGCTGGACTGAGCTTGGGAGGCCAAGCACACCAGACGTTGGCCCCGGACTTGAGGTAGGTAGGCCCTTGCAGTGGTGGTGTCCAACTGGGCCCCTATGAATTCCAGAGACTGAGTAGGGATAAGTTGAGACTTGGGAAGGTTTATCACCAGTCCCAGATACTGCAGAATGTGCCTTGTGCGGTCCAGGGAAATCTGGGCCTCTGACTGAGATGGAGCTCGGATGAGCCAGTCGTCCAGATATGGGAATACAAAAATTCCCAGACCTCTTAGAAATGCGGCAACAACTGCCATGCATTTGGTGAACACTCTTGGAGCAGAGGCTAGACCGAAGGGAAGTACACTGTACTGGAAATGTTTTCCCTGAAACAGAAATCTTAGATATTTTCTGTGGGATGGGTGGATGAGTATATGTGTGTACGCATCCTTGAGATCTAGAGAACAAAGCCAATCCTGACTCTGAAGGTATGGAAGGAGAATGCCTAGAGAAAGCATTTTGAATTTCTCCTTGTACAGAAATCTGTTCAATTCTCTCAGATCTAGGATAGGTCTGAATCCCCCTGTCTTCTTTGGTATGAGAAAATAAGGGGAGTAGAATCCTGTCCCTTGTTGAAGAAGAGGAACCTCTTCTATTGCCCCTTGGGCAAGGAGAGAAGAGATTTCCTGACCCAACAGGCTCAGGAGAGATGGGGGAGAATTGAAGTGCCTCACCATGGTATATGGAGGAAGGTTGGAAAAATGAAGTTTGTAGCCCTCTCTGATGATAGAGAGGGTCCATTGCTCTGATGTAATTTGCCCCCATCTGGGAGCAAAGTGAGCTAACCTTCCGGGAATGGTGAGGGGCTCTGGTTGTTCAAGAGCCAGAAAGGTTAAGTTCTCTAGGGGCAAGTCAAAACCCCTGAGGGGGTTGAGCCTGCTGAGTAGTTGCAGACACTGCAGGCTTTGACCTTGCCTGTTTAGGCTGCTGACGTTTAGCAGCAAAGCGAGGCTGAGAAGATTGTTGGCCAGTATTTGTGGAAAATCTGGCCTTCTTGTAGTAAGGCCTCTTGAAAGACTTTTTCTTGGCAGGAGTAGAGGTAGACTTAGAAAGTCTATCTAAGGTAGCATTTTCTGCGTCCATTTGAGTGGCTTTAATTTGCCAGTCTTTACCAAATAAGTTCTCACCTGTACAGGGCAGATTCCGTAAGCCATCCAGGACCCAGGGTTCTAGGTCAGAGGCCTGGAGCCAAGCAAGACGTCGGGCTGCAATGGCAATGCCCGAAGCTCTACCGGCACCTTCAAAGGAATCAAAGGCTGCTCTGTTGGAGAATTTAGAAACATCTAGAAGCTGTTTCACTATAGAAATGAACTCCTCCTTTTTATCCTCAGGGAGAAAGGGGGCAAAATGCCGTACCTTTAGGGCAAGTTCCCTGAGAAACATGCCCATATACAGACTATATGAATTAATCCTGGCTATAAGCATACTAGCCTGGAAGATTTTCCTACCAAAAGAGTCTAGGGTCTTACATTCTCGCCCTGGAGGGGTAGAAGGGTGCCTTTTGGTACTCTTAATCTTTTTCAGCGCAGACTTCACCACAATGGAATGGTGAGGCAGCTGAGTCTTTTGAAAACCAGGAGAAGGAGGGACCCGGTACATGGTGTCCAACCTACGAGAATAAGGAGACAACGTTAGAGGAGCCTCCCATAAGTCCATCAAGTGTTCTTGAAGGATTTCATGGATAGGCAGGGTGACTGCCTCTTTAGGAACCTTAGGGTATCCTAAAATATCCAGTTTCTTTGATCTAGGTTCTTTTTCAGAGGATGTGGTAATAGAAAGTCCTTTAGCTAGTTCTATAATGAAGTCTTGAAAGGACAAATCCTCTGGTGGAGACATTCTCCTCTTTGGGGAAGAAGGGTCTTCAGGAAGAACTAGAGACAGCTCATCAGAGTCCTCAGAGGAGTCAAAATCCTCAGAAGAATCAGAGTATCCTCTATTTGCTTCCAACGCACGATACGCATACCGTTCGGTATCGACATCGGGCGTACCGGGTATGGGATCGGTATCGGGTGAAAACCCGGATCCGGCATGCGGAACCGATCTGCGTTTGGAAGACGATGGTCTCGGTTCCGATATGGGAAACGATACCGGAACCGGACCCGGAACCGCTGGATGCGGTACCGAGGGCGTCGCAGCTTTAATGAAAGCCAGCATGGCTTGCTGCATGGTCTGAACAGTATTGCTCATAGACGCCACTGCTGCCTGGATGTCGGTACCGGTATGGGCCGGTACCCCAGAGCAGTCTAACAGGTGATCGGTCGAGGCCGTGCCATCGATGTCAACCTGTAACCCCATAGATGGAGCTTTGGAAGCCAGAGCTTCCCGCCGGGGTTGTTTGGCTGGGGCAGGATCCTCAGATTCAAAAGTGAGAGCCTCTTGATGCTTTGAAGGAGATTTGCTCTTTGAGGACCTGCCCGAAGAAGGTTTGGTTACCTGAGATCCATCTGGAGAGGAAGACCTAGATGACTGTGATGCTGGATTATCTGAAGCAAACAGCACATGGAATTTGTTGGCCCGGTTCTGCAAACCACATTTAGACATCTGGGAGCAGGATGGGCAGTCCGGAATGGAGTGGTCAGGTCCCAAACATTTAAGACACCAGTCATGGGTGTCTGTGACAGAAATAATAGCACTACACTTGGTGCACTTCTTGAAACCAGGGGCTGGTTTCTCCATGAGGAGAATTTGTGTAGGCCTAAGGCCTAACCGAAGTCACCAAGTTGTGCAAAAATAAAGATTTTTTTTTTTTTTTTTTTGAAAGAAAGAAAGAGAGAGACCGGCGGTACCGGTTTCGGTATGGGGAAGGCAGGTACGCGGTCTAAAGAAACAAACTAAAATAAGAATTTCTTCAGCGGTGACAGGAACACGACCTGCTGGCTCCGCGGAAAAAGAGAAACTGAGGAGAGCTGGTCAGGAAGGCGGGAAGGCAGCGCGCATGTGCAGTGGGAGGCCCCAAAAGCTTCCTTCAGGGAAGCTGGGGAGCTTTCCCGCGCAGGCTCCGTCGGTTCCGACGTACCCATATGTGAGGACTTATTCCTGCTTGTTCCTGGAGATTCCACATTTTTATACTTCTAATCGTTATAACCTGGTGACACAGGGAGCACAAGGAGCAAGGGTGTGCTCGCCTTATCAAGCTGTTTGTAAGACACACAAGCTTTTACCAGATAAAAGACTGTTTAATACAAGGCACCAAGACAAAGGAAGGTATTCTCATAGCAAGCATTCGTATGACCGAGGCCCAAACCTAGGCCCAGAACATTGGAGGCTGGTACAAGCTGTGTATGAAAAGCCTCAGCGTATTTCACCAGACTGCACTGATACAGAGTCACAGCTCTCGGACCCACAGCCCATGCAGGTGGAATTTATTGAGGACCCTTCTGAAGTGTCCATGGATTGTAGCTACTGTCAGGCAGGAAGCCTAGAATCCCTGCCTAGTGTGTAAAGCAGGGATCAGCAAGCAAAGTCTGTGTTTTTATTGTATAAATTCCTGTGAAGATAACAGGGGATAAAGCATTAACTGGTTAAATTTCTTTTCTACCTGAAGTAAGGTTTCTTTATGTTGACGTAGATTCCACTACCTGAACCATTGTGCATTAAGGGAAATAAAAAGCCTTTCTTTCCCTACCCTTGGACTTTGTGTTTACTTGAGGCTTTGGTACACGAAAGGCCACTGGGAACAGATACCCAGACCCCGCATACAAGAACCAAACTCAAACCATAAAAATAACTCATGTCCACCCGACCTGCCTTAACCACCTTTGACCACTAGGGCGGCGGTGCGACAATGGACAGCCCATTTCCTCACAGCTGCTCATAGTGCGCTTCATGAGAGGCTTTTGCTGACCAAGCCTCCCATCAGACTACCACCGGTAGTGTAGCATCTCAATATTGTTCTAGGGCA
Organism: Ichthyophis bannanicus; assembly: GCA_033557465.1. Lineage (NCBI taxonomy): Eukaryota > Metazoa > Chordata > Amphibia > Gymnophiona > Ichthyophiidae > Ichthyophis > Ichthyophis bannanicus. The sequence goes on from CM066036.1 coordinate 228,199,276, forward strand.
ACCTTTTAAGGTGCCTTTTGAACCCTTGGCCATGACTGCTAAAGTTTCTAATGTGAAAGGTCATCTCTTTTATTGCCCTCACTTCAGCTAGACGCATTAGTGAGCTTCAAGTTTTGGTAACAGACCCACCTTACACATGGTTCCACCATGACAATGTGGTCCTTAGGACTCACCCCCACTTCATGCCGAAGGTGGTGTCTCCTTTTCATTTGAATCAGTCGGTTTAGCTTTCTGTCTTTTTTCCTAGACCACATTCGTCTAGGGCAGAGGCAACCCTCTATACTCTTGATTAAAAATGTGCCTTAGCATTTTATCTTCAAAGGACTAGAGAGCACCGTAAGGCTTCTCAGTTGTTCATCTCCTTTTACCCTAGTCACCTGGGGTTGCCAGTATCCAAATGTACTCTTTCTAAATGGATAGCAGATTGCATCTCATTTGCTTATGATAAAGCAGGACTATCCCTTGAGGGTCATGTCACTGCCCATAATGTTCGTGCCATGCCACCTCGATGGCAAATCTATGCTCTGTAGCTATTGACAAAATCTGCAAAGTAACAACTTGGTCTGCGGTCCATACCTTTGCTGCTCATTACTGTCCTGCAAGGACTCCTGCCGGGATGCCATGTTTGGTCAAGCTGTTCTCCAGACTTTCAGACTTCAGAGCAACTCCTACCCTGTGTCCCTGAACGAAATCATACCAGACATTCATGGCGGATTTGTGACCTCTTGAAGTCTACCTTAAGGCAAACCTACCAGTTCTGAGGTCATTTTTCTCTGGCATCTGGGAGCTAGGGAGTCCCATATGTGAAGACTACATTCCTGCTTTTTCCTAAAGATAGCATAGTTACTCACCTGTAACAGATGATCTCCGGGAACAGCAGGAATTTAGTCTGCACAACATACCCTCCTCCCCTCGAAGTTGCAGGTTTTCTTTTTCTCTTCTTTGTCTCTCAGCTGCAAACACAACTGAGGAGGGAGAGTTGGGAAGGCAGCAACGCAGGCACAGTGGAATGCTCCCAAAAGCTTTCCAGTTGGATGCTGGGGAGCATTCCAGTGCGGGCTCTGTCAATACTGACATCATCATATGTGAAGACTAAATTCCTGATGCTCCCGGAGATCACCTGTTACAAGTGAGTAACTACAGTATGCTATCTCTGGGGTTAGACTATCTGGACCCCCCAACCCTGACAGTGAACATCCTGGCTAGCCAGTTGCGTCCTCTGGACCCCCCTCCCCCCATGACCCCCAGACCTTCTCTGGCACCTTCCAAAATGGTGCCAGTCTGGCAGTGCTTCCCCCTAGTGGTAGGGCATCGATGTCAACATCCTACCACTAGGGGACAGCACAAAGAGACCAGCACCATTTTGAAAGGTGCTAGAGAAGGGGAAGAAGCGGAGAGGGACTGCTCCTGCCATGAAAATCACTGGACTACCAGGGAAGCCCCAGTAAAGTTCAGGGGTTATGGGGGTGGTACAGAAGGCCAAGCTGGCTAGCCAGGATGTTCACTGCTGGAGTTGGGAGGGCCCAGACATCCTAACTTAGAAGTTGGGTGCTGTCTGGGGAGCTTCTTAAGCATGGGGTGAAGGGACATCTGTTGGTGCTCAAATCTTCTGATCCATGGCACTGGCACCATTTTGGCATCAGGGAGGTCACTTGGTAGTGGCTACACAGCAGCAAACCTCATAGTTCAGCTGTACTTAGCACCACCTCTTGAGGTAGCATTATCTGCAACCATGCTATCTGCAGTTTCGATAGTCAGCGTGTGACAATTGCTCATGCACTGGCTGTCTCCCGTCACTATGCCTTCTCCCCCCATTCCACCTGTCTCCTCATCTAACATGTGAAATTCAGATAGCATGGAAAATTACTGCGCTATCTACATTAGCTCTCAACATGGCATGATAGCATGGGCTATCTGCTGTGTTAACAGTTAATACAGTTTAGTAAACATGCCCTCAAGTAACTTCATGCCCTGCTGATCCTGATATTCAACGGCACTAACTGGCCAGTGCCACTCAATAGCCCCACAGACCACTTTGCCATGATCTGGATAGTGCCAGGGTGCTCCATGGGTGGGGCTGGAGCAGTCCCGGCACTTATCCAGTCAACGATGATATTGAGTCTGCTAACCAGATAGATTAATGGCTGTCCTAACGTTAAGTGGTTTTGCTATCTAGTTAGTGGCTGAATATTGCCACTGACTGGATATCAATGGAGGTCGATTGTGAAGCCAGATATTCAGTATCAGTGGATATCTGGAATGCAAGCACTGACTGCTACAGGCTGAATATCGAACCCTATGTTTTTCCTTGTAAACTGCTTAGAGAAACTGATTTGCTGAGCGGTATATCAACTTTAAGTTCCTTCAAATCATCATTATTAAATACCTTCTTAGTAAAGCCCAAAGCAAAGAATTCATTTAAGGGCCTGTTTAATAAAGCGCAGTAGGGTTAAGAACATAAGATATGCCATACTGGGTCAGACCAAGGTCCATCAAGCCCAGTATCCTGTTTCCAACAGTGGCCAATCTAGGTCATACGTACCTAGCAGTTCCCCAAAAGACACAGATTCCACATTGTTGTACTGGGTCAAGCATTGATATCCTGGGTCCCTTCTTAATAATGGTTTATGGACCTTTCCTCCAGGCAATTGTCCAAACCTTTTTTAAACCCAGCTACACTAACAGTCTTTGCTACATCCTCCGGTAACAAATTCCAGAGTTTGATTACACGTTGAGTGAAAAAATATTTTATTTTATTAGTCTTAAATAGTTTACCCTGTAGCTTCATTGCATGTCCCCTAGTCTTTCTATATTCTGATAATGTCAACAATCGATCTACGTTTACCCGTTCCACTCCGTTCATTAAGTTATAGACTTCTATCATATCTCCCCTCAGCCGTCTCTTTTCCAGGTTAAAGAGCCCTAACCTTTTTAGCCTTTCTTCATAGGAGTATCCTTCCATCCCCTTTACCATTTTGGTGGCTCTTCTCTTAACCTTTTCTAATAACGCTATATCCTTTTTAAGATACAGCGACCAGAATTGCACACAATATTCAAGGTGCGGTCTCACCATGGAACGATATAAAGGCATTATATCTTTTGTTTTATTTTCCATTCTTTTCCTTATGATACCTAGCATTTTATTTGCTCTCTTGGCCGCCGCTACACACTGGGCTGAGGGTTTTAACATGTTATCCACAATGACGCCTAAATCGTTTTCCTGGGTGGTGGTTCCTAATGTGGAATCTTGCATCGTGTAACCATAGTTTGGGTTGTTCTTCCCTAGGTGCATAACTTTGCACTTGTCCACATTAAATTTCATCTGCCATTTTGATGCCCAGTCTTCCAATTTATCAAGATCCTCTTGCAATTTTCCACAATCCTCTTGGGTTTTAACAACTTTAAATAGTTTTGTGTCATCTGCAAATTTGATAATCTCACTCATTATTCCTCTTTCCAGGTCATTTATGAATATGTCAAAAAGCAGCGGACCCAGCACATATCCATGGGGTACACCACTATTCACCTTTCTCCATGGGAAAATTGACCATTTAGCCCTACCCTCTGCTTTCTATTTTTTAACCAGTTCCTGATCCACAATAGTACACTGCCTCCTATCCCATGACTCTTTAGTTTTGCCAAAAGTCTCTGATGAGGGACCTTGTCAAAGGCTTTCTGAAAGTCCAGATACACTATATCAACCAACTCACCTTATTCACACCTTCAAAAAAACATAACAGATTAGTAAGACAAGATCTTCCTTGTCTAAAGTCATGTTGGCTGTCTCCCATTAGGCCATGACTATCTGCATGCTGAGTAATTTTGTTCTTTATGATGGTTTCTACCATTTTTCCCGGTACTGATGTCAGGCTCACTGGTCTGTAGTTTCCCTGATCACCCCTGGAACCCTTTTTAAAAATTGGCGTTACATTGGCCATCCTCCAATCTTCAGGTATTACAGATGATTTTAATGAAAATTCACAGATTACTAATAGCAGGTCTGCAATCTCATATTTCAGTTCTTTCAACACCCTTGGATGAATACCATCCGGCCCAGGTGATTTTCTATTCTTCAGTTTATCTATTCGTTGTAATACATCTTCCCGATGTATCAATATTTCCTTCAATTCTTCCACACCTTTAAATACCACTTCAGTCATGGGTAACATCCCTACATCTTCCTCAGTAAAGATAGAAGCAAAGAATTCATTCAGTCTCTCCGCTATCGCCTTGTCGCCTCTTAGTGCCCCTTTAACCACTCTATCATCTAATGGATCAACTGACTCTCACGGGTTTTTTGCTACGAATGTACTTGAAAAAGTCTTTATTTCGCGTTTTTGCTTCTGCAGCAAGCTTCTTCTCAAATTCTACCTTTGCCTGCCTTATCAATGCCTTGCATTTGACTTGCCAGTGCTTGTGCTGTTTCCAGGTTTCGTCGTTTGGCTCTTTTTCCATTTCCTGAAAGATGCTTTTTTGGCAACAACAGGCTCTCTGACCTCACCTTTAAACCATGCTGGCAGTTTTTTGGACTTCCTTCCACTTTTCTTAAACCGTGGAATACACCCAAGCTTGATGTAAGTCATTAACCTTTGCAACTGCTCCTTTTAGTTTTTTCTTAACTATTTTCCTCATTTCATCATAGTCTCCCTTTCGAAAGTTAAAGGTAGTACTGTGGATTTCCTTACTATCCCTCCTCCACTAATTAAATTAAACACGATCATGCTATGATCATATTGCCAGGTGGCCCCTACACCCTTATCTCTTGCACTAGATCTGGTGTTCCACTAAGGACTAGCTCCAATATGGCTTCCCGTCTGGTCGGTTCATGAAGCAGCTGCTCCAAGAAGCAGTCATTTATTTCATCTAGAAGTTTATCTCCCTAGCATGTCCTGCCGTGACACTGACTCAGTCGATACCGGAGTAATTGAAATCACCCATTATTATTACTGCGTGTAACTTTTGTTAGCTTCCTTGATTTCTTTGAGCATTTCATCATACATTTGTTCATTCTGGCCAGGCGGTTGATAGTACACCCCCACTGCCATCACCTTCCCCTTTTTACATGGAATTTCAATCCATAGAGATTCTACAGCAAATTTTGTTTCCTGCAAAACTTTAATCCTTTCTGACTCAATGTCCTCTCTAACATAGAGCACAACCTCTCCACCAATTTGATCAGCTCTATCATTACGATATAGTTTGTACCCAGGTATCACAGTGTCCCACTGGTTGTCCTCCTCCCACCATGTCTCTGATATTCCAATCATATCTAACCTCTCAATTAGTGCTATATATTCTAACTCTCCCATCTTATTTTTTTTGACTTCTAGCATTTGCACTTACCATGTATTATGTGCAAAAATTAATGTGTGATAACTGCAAAACCTCTCAGCAAATGTAGGTGGGTGCCCCACATTTACTACGCAGGACAGACACTGCACGGCTTCATGTTGTGGAGTGGAGGAGTGGCCTAGTGGTTGGGGCAAGGTACTTCAGGCCGGAAGGTCGGTGGTTCAAATCCCACTAGAGGACAGCAACCTTGGGCCGGAAGGACTGGGGTTTCTAGTCCCACAGGTGCTCCTTGTGGTCTTGGGCAAGCCACTTAACCCTCCATAGCCCATGTTCCCTGTAAATTAGTTATCTCCAAGTTATAATGCCCTGTTCAATGTCATTTCAGTTTGTTCTGATGCAGAATAGCGCGGTATATAAGAGAATGTAAATAAAAATAAATAAATAAATAAATGTTACAAGCATTGGCAGACAGAGCAGCATTATGAACAGCCGTACTATCTGTAGTCATGACTGCTAGTGTGTGGTATCAAATGATGCACTTGCTGTCACCAGCAACTATGCCTGATCTCTACCCCAATCCCACCCCAGTCTATGTTAAGTACATAGCATGGGTTTGGTTACCACGGTACTGTTTTTAGCACACGGTAACTGTTAGCATGGGCCCACACTAAAGATTAGCGCACGGTAAAACCTCTTTGAGACTTGTGACAAGGCAGAAGGTTTAAAACCTAGGAATAAGGCTTTAAAGCAGTTCTTTTCAGTAGAAGCTGTCAGTAAAACAGGTCAAGAAAGGGTTAAAGTTGTAGCTCAGAAAGATTCTCTGCACAAGAGAACACAAAGAGAGCCACGCCCCAGCTCCAGCTTAACCCAGGGAGCTGACTTGGGAGAGAGAAGGGCGGAGTCAAAGCTGCTAGGGCAGCCCCGTCCTCTTAATCAGGAAGGAGCAGTTGGTAGGGGAGCAGCTGCTGAGAAGGAAACTGAAAGTGAGACTGAGACTGGAAGGACTAAGGGAGTTCAAGGTTCAGCTTCTGGAGGAGACTCAGATATTGAGTGGGATCAAGCCAGAAAGCTGAGGACCGGAGGAAGCAGGAAAAGAGGCAGCCATTACCAGGATAGCCTAAGGGGCTTGGAGAGGTGCCAGCCAGATTGCAGAGAGTCAGAGAGAACTCTGGAGAGGCGTCTGGAAAAGCTTCCAGGTAGGAACTACCCCAAGTCAAGCAAAGAGGAGAAACAGATTAGAGGTCACTTTAAACCTGGGGAGAAGAGTTTTAAAACCTTGCCCAGAAGAGATAGAAGTACCTCTCTAGAATCTTCCTTGGAAGCTTCAGTCACACGTGGGAGGTTGGGCAGAAGGAAATTGCCATTTGTTAAACTGCAAAGATATTCCCAAGGCAGACAGCGTGTCAGAAGCTCCAGTTCTGAGTACAGCCCAGCTGTTTCTAAACAGACAGCTAATGGCAGGCTACGGAACAGAACATGGGGGACAGACCTTGCGGAGCAACTTGCTACACAGGAGCCAGGGAGGCAGTACCAAGACAAATGTTTACCTCATAACCAAAGAGAGAATCTTAGTCATGCCAGGAGAAAGGTGAGCCCTTTTAATACTGTGTTTAAGAGTGCTGGTAGTGCTAAATCCTTGCATGTACCCAGAAGGTTGAATGAAACTAAGTGGAAGCAGCTTAATGCACTTATAGAGCAATGGAAGTCTGTGGACTTACCTAAACCTAAATATAAGGACATATCAGATGCTGAAGTGGAGCCGATGCAAACTGAAGCACCTTTATCAGAGGATACTTATTCTGATATGGACTGTGGTTTTTGCCAGAAAGAGTGAAAGCTGTAAAAGTCATTCTAGTAATAAGTAGCTGAGAAAGCCTGATTGTTTTACCTGAGTTTTATATGAAGAAAGGCAGCGTTCTGCCTGAGTGGAAACTCAACATTCTTTGTGCAGCTGTGAAACTAAACGCAATGCTGTGAAGTTGCTTATGTTTGGACCTAGTACCAGAAGCAGTGCTTAGTCTGAGGAAAAGCACTTGTATTTAAAACCTGGAAAGAAGTTTGAGAAGATATGTTTGAAGTAATTGCCTAAGAAGCATCAGGAGAACTTTGTTATCGTTCTTTCTTTATTTGGCACAACAAGCACCAACATCTTATTTCTGTGTTTGGGGAAGTAGGTGTATGAAAATTCTTGTGCGACAATAAACTTATTGTTAACCCCTTTAACTTTGGCTGTGATTCACTTGGCCTCACAACTACACGGATACCAGGTTACAGCGTTTCAAGGTCCATATAAAATACTGTGGTCCCACCTGCCAACCCTTCTAGGCAACTACCTATATTACCCTAGAGGGGGAAGGTGGGTGAATGACAGACTCCTTTTGAATCCTGATTCCCTTAGTCTCCTGTTCACCTCCTATGTCTCCTTACCATTCCTCTAGATATATCCTAGTCCCCAGTTGTTGTGTTGTCTGTCTTGGCTAGACTGTAAGCTCTTGTGAGAAGGGACTGTCTTTTACATGTCTTTGTACAGCGTTGCGTATGCCTTATAGTAGTAGTAGTAGTAGTAGTACTAAGTGCTTAATGCACTTTAGTAAACATGCCCCTTAGCTTTTCTGCTGTGGCTTTGTCCTCTCTAAGTGCTCCTTTTACCCATTGATTATCTAATGATCAAACTAACTTCCTCTTTGGTCTTTTAGATATTTTTCTACATATATTTTATAGTTAATGGGGGTCATTCTGAACCACAAATAAGCCACCTGTACATGAGAGATAGATGTTTATCTCACGAAAAAATACAGAACCATATACCGAACCTCCTCAGCCCTGCACATACATGGCACTTAAACGGGGATCACAGAACGTGGGCAGGAAGGGTGGAACAGGGGCATAATCAGCCAAGGAGACATATAAAGCATATTCCAGTTCGGCCCTACAGACATCCAGGTTATACCTGCAAAACCATGGAATAAAGGTAGGATTTAGAAATATTACTGCTCCCTACCCCAATGCAGCCAATAGTGGTGACTGGATGCCTAAACTATGTTGTGCACTGATGCGACTACAGTTCGAAAAACCACAACATGCAGTGTTATGTAATAGAAAGCAGAGGAGAGGGAGGATGTAAGTCAAAGCAGCAGAAATAAACATGCCCACAAATGTATGCAGTAGAGCACAGGTGCTCAATCCAGCTGAGCTGGCAGTTGCTGCGTGAGCTATAGGGGCACAGCTAGGGCTACCTAACAATGCCCATGTCCTGGCAATGATACTGGTGATGGAGTCTGTGATAAGGAAGCTTATCATAGTTCAGGAGGGAGCTATAAAAGAGGTGAATTGGCTTTGAACAAGCAACCTGTCTTTGCTGGTAGAAATACTAAAACAGAATGTTTTCATAAAAGACTACCAGTCCCAGAATGCACTACGTTTCAAACAGCCTCTAGAAGGGCTGAAGTGGGGAAACGTGTGTTCAATCAGGAGAGCTATGAGGTAATCCCCAATCACTCATCTCCAAGGGCAGGGCTTGCAGCACACCTGGGCTGTGCTAGGGTGGAGTGTCCCTCTAAGCACTTTAAAAGTAAAAGATATTCTACACAGAGACGGAATAGGGAGAAACAGCACAGGGAGAAGCAGAAGCTGCAGATCCAGAAACAGAAGCCATTGGAGAAAGAAGAGAGAGGACTACAACAGCAGAAGCAACGCAGAAGGAAGACTAGAAAGACATCTTGGAGGTCTAAAGAAGGAGCCCACAGCAGTACGTGTGTTAGGAGTGATTCCAGAGGCAAGCATACTCCATTGGACTGGAGGAAGCCAGAGGATTGGGGTTATAGAGCCAGGAACTCCCAAACGGCACCTTTGAGGGAGACAGCTGCATTTGGAAGGGGCCCTAAGACCGGTGCAAGAAGGTATGTGAAGAGAGACCCAGTGTCCAGGGATCTTGATTGGAAGGCTGGACATAAAAGCTGGACTACTTACTGGCCAGGATACCAGGAGAGGAAACCTAACAGCAAGGGTAGCTCAGGTATGAACTTTGATGTATGCCCTAGCTCTTCATCTGGAAGACAGCAGGGAAACAAGTATTATCCTGAGAGTGATCAATTAAGGAATTCCTCTGAGCCAGACCAGGATATTGATTCCATGATATTTGAGGAAGAAGGAGATATATCAAATGATCAGTTGGAATACATGAACTGCTCTCTGTCTAGGCTGCTGTTTTAAAGTAGTTTCTCACTAATACAACAACCACCAAAAGGAGCTGTAACATGTTCTTTTATCTACCCAGAAAAGTCTCTACAAGAAAGCTTTAGGGTAGGATTGAGCCACATAGAGAGAGTGAACCAGCAAAGGGGTTTGCAGCTGGCTAATTATTGGTAATTGAGCCAGGCACAAGTGCACGTGAGCTCTAGAAGGAAACTTCTTCTTTGTGTGTGTGAATAGAAGAAAGTTATCCTTGGTAAAGAACAGGTTTTTTTGTTACTTTTGGGTTTGTTTTTGCCTTTTGGAGCATTGCTAAGAATGTCATTAGCAGGAGCCATCAAAAAGACCTTTTCTGTTTCCCATCAAGGTCTTTATTGATTTATTGCTTAAGAAGTTCAGTTACCTTATAACATGTTTTGTTTTTCCTGAGTACAATACTTGAAGCAAGTGTCCTTTTGTGTTACCAAGTAAATCTGTGTGGGAGAATTAACCCCATGAATAAAATCTGTTTTTCTTTGCTTACACTCGAGCATCACAACTCATTATTTTGTGAACGGCTGATTCTGGTATGAATGAACTACAACCCCCACACTCCTTTGCAAGTCATAATAATATTTTGCCTTTGCCAAGACTGTGGACATTCACGACCAGCCCCCCCGTTTACAAGTCCTGGTACCCCATGTGAACATATAAACCTAGCCATCGGTGCAATGTGCAGAATGTATCCAGTACCTGGTTGTAGTGATTGTAAACCGCTCTGATGTCCTTCAGCCTGGGCAGTATATCAAGAAATTGCTTAAACATAATCATAAACACCCAGCCAGCTGGCATGTTGCTCTCCACATAGTGGATTACTACAATATGCTCTATGCAATGTGTACAGTCCCCTGATGCAGATAAGGGCATATGTGATTTATCTCAGAACACTATATTGGGGATATCTTACTCCTGTGGTTATATGGCATATATTTTGTGCACAGGTCACTGCTACGGTTGTTTACATATGTGGGCCTGTGATGTGCAATGTGCACATGGGGTTTGACTCTTGAGGCTGATATACTGGAAGGGCTGTTTGGGTCTACTGCAGTTCTGTATCTGTTAGAGGTCCACTATTGTATTATCAGGTATGTACATAGCCACATAGACATGCAGTGAGCAGGTATGATGCTGGGTTGGAAGTATTGATTGGTATGGTTTCCTTTCAATCAGCTAAGACATTCGGTGCAGGGCAGTGGTTTGGCAGATGGCTGTTTCTGTGAGACTGCAAGTGAGTGTGTGTGGTTGGAGGGCTTTACCGGGGGGGGGGGGTCTAAATTGCTCATCCACATATCCGGGTGGGACAGGTATGCTTGGCGGGTACCTGGACCATAGAGTTGTGCATCATCACCAGGTGCCAGTGCACACAGGCAGGAGTGAGCAGAACGATTCCACAATCACTTCCCTGTTCAGACGCTTCCCTGTCAGTACTCAGGGGAGCTCAGAGGGAGAGCATACAGCTATGCAAAGCAAAGTACACCATTCCCAGATGCACCAGCATTGGTCTCTACAAATGTGCACAGTTGTAGGAAGTAATGATGATGTCTCTGGGCATGTCTGTGTGGTGCTAGTTTATGTATTTTCAATAAAGTAAATTCTTCCATTTAACTTAGAGGTCTTCTCCATATTTATAAGATTATGGCTTATGGTTTATTTAAACACTGGATATACCGCTTTCTTGTAATTCAAAGCAGTTTACAATAAACATCAGAAATACAATAAATAGAAACTGGAAAAGAAGACCAAAAATTTAATAGGATAGAAAGTAAGAAAGAGGGAGGAGGGAATTAAACAGACCCAATCTTAAGATCAAAGACTTGGGGGGTATTCTACAAGCATTTTCACCTGTAAAGAGTAACTTCTTATTTGGAAGCCTGATTCATAGCAGCAGTACTGCAAGATTTCCACTAGGGGTCAGGGGTACCATGTTGAACCCAGAAATCACAAGAGCAGGAGCAGATGGGAATCACTTCTGTTCCCACTAGACTAGTAGGGGCTTCAATAAGAACCAGGGGAGGGGGAATGGGACTGCCAGGGAGTCATATTGGCGGTAGATTTTGTAGATTTTGGGGGTTCTGGAGGGGGATCCGGATGAGGGATCCGGATAGGGAATGTCCAGTAGGTTAATTGATCTTGAGGGGTGTTGGTGGAGGTCTGGATGTCAGAAATGTGTTGGTTGGGGTAAATGATGTCAGGGGAGCAATCAGGAGGGGCGATCAGATCTTAGGAGTATTGGGGGGGGGGGTGATTGGGGCAGTATGTTTGCTTGGGGAGGTGATTGAGGGTGTGAGGGATTTAGGGATTTTTTGCAACTGGCGGGAGGGATTTATGGGGTGCGTGGATATTAGGAGCAGCAATTTTAAAAAACAGTGGCCACATATATCTGGGGGAAAGCTTGATATTTTTCCTTACATGGAGCTTTTTTAAATTGCTGCTCCCTCTGGATCTGGTAGATATCAACACGCAGTCCTTCATGTCCTTACACATATATTACAAGAGGATCTACGTTTGGCAGTGCCTTTGTAAAATACAGTGGGAATTTTTTACATTCTGAACTGGACATCTTAATTCCCTTCTCCACATTCTATCTGAAATTGGCCTTCATGTGTAATATCTGCAGTGTTTATAGTTAAGATTATGTTTATTCTCCATTTTCCTTTAGAGAGCCATTCTGGAATACTGAAGACCCAGACAGACTCGCCTCATCACCACCCATGCCTCTCAAGAATAGCAGGTAAATCTGAGTGAGGCTTCCAGATAGCTCCAGTTCAAAAAGGACTGGTGGGACAAACTGCCATCTTGTATCGGTGCCCATATAGTAAAATGTGTGAGGGCAAAGGGAACTTTGAGTAAATTGGATTGATTTTGGCCCTGGCAGAGCAAGAATGAATGGATAATGCTTCTAACTCTGAAGACCTGACGTTGTCCTAGGATAAGGATGCCTGGAGGGGGCTTGCATGTGAGAGAAGTCTTTTTGAAATTATGATGGGGTTGAGGGTTTAAGGGCAGTAATTAGAGTAATAGGCTGAGAACCAGGGAAGTCAAGATTCAAATCCCACTGACATTCCTTGTGGCCTTGACCAAGTTACTTAACCCCCATTGCCTCAAGTACTAACTCCAGAGACAGGAAAATCCCTGCTGTACTTAAATGTAACTCGCCTTGAGCTACTACTGAAAAGTCATGCGCTAACCTCAATCCCTCTTACAAGAGACACCAGGACAACAGAAAAAGATGAACTTGCTCCCAAAATACACTAAAACAAAAAAAAAAACAATCCAATGATTACATTATCAAGAAGTGCAAAAAGTCATTGAAACTATATGCCAGTAGCTACCGCCGGCACCATATTCAAGAAATAATACTATATAAAATCAATAATACCCACTTGACACAGGACCCGGTTGGGCCCGAAACATGCATGTCACGTCGGTGTGGAAGATATTAGTCACTTCTATATAAGTGCATGTTTCACTACTTACAAAAATCGGGCACGCCGTGGCCCGTTTGAATAAAAGGGTTCTTCCGACAGTGGGGCGGAGGCCTCCATTCCTCCCTCTCATGTCGATCGACTCCGACAAAAAATTGATTTTATATAGTATTATATCTCCAGGAACAAGCAGGAATGAGTCCTCACATATGGGTACGTCGGTACCGACGGAGCCTGCGCGGGAATGCTTTCCCAGCTTCCCAAAAAGGAAAGCTTTTGGGTACATCCCACCGCGCCTGCGCGCTGCCTTCCCGCTTTTCCTAACTGACTCTCCTCAGTTTCTTCTGTTCCGCGGAGCCAGCAGGTCGAGCCCTGTCACCGCTGAAGAAGTTTCTTATATTAGTTTGTTTCTTTGGTCGCATGTCTGCCTCCCCGACACCGGACCGGTACCGCCGGTCTTTTCTTTCTTCTTTTATAAAAAAAAAAAAAAAAAACCTTTATCTTTTTTCTTCACTTAGTATTATTTCTTCTGCAGGCCTTAGGGCCTACAAAAAGATTTTCCCTCATGGAAAAACAAGCCTCAGGCTTTAAAAAATGTACTAAGTGTAGCGGTACTATTTCTATTACAGATACCCATGAATGGTGTCTCAAATGTTTGGGCCCTGACCATTCCGTTCCGGATTGTCCATCCTGCTCCATGGTGTCTAAACGTGGGTTACAGAATCGAGCAGCTAAGCTCCATATGCTGTTTCCCACAGAGGCACCACCGGTAGCATCGACATCTTCTAGATCATCGTCTCCTGATGGATCTCAGGTAACCAAACATAAACCAAACAGGTCCTCAAAGGGTAAATCTCCCTCTAAGCATTGAGATGCCCCCGGGCTTACCCTTGAGGATCCTGCCACAGCCAAACAACCCCGGCGGGAAGCTCCGGCTTCCAAAGCTCCTCCTATGGAGTTACAGGTTGACATCGATGGCACGGCCTCGACCGATCACCTGTTAGACTGCTCTGGGGTACCGGCACATTCTCCCGGTACCGACATCCAGGCAGTCGTGGCGTCTATGGATCATACTGTCCAATCCATGCAGCAAGCTATCATGGCTTTCATTCAGGCTGCGACGCCAGCGGTACTGCATCGAATATCGATGTCGGTACCGCCACCGGCACCGGTACCGGGCTCAATGCCGGTACCGCTTGCTTCGACATCGACCAGGATACCGACTCCGGTTTCTGGATCCGGGCGCTTCCCCGATACCGATCCGGTTCCGGGGATGCCCGATGTCGATACCGATCGATACGCGTATCGATCGTTGGAATCGGACAGACGATACTTCGATTCCTCTGATTCCGATTCATCAGAAGAATCTCCTGAAGTGTCTATTACTCTCCCTGAGGAACCTTCTTCTCCAAAGAGAGGAGAATGTTTCCTCCAGAAGATTTGTCCTTTCAAGACTTCATTTCAGAAGTGGCTAAAGGACTTGCCATTTCAGTATCCTCTGAAATAGAGCCTAGAGCTAAAAAGCTTGACATTTTAGGTTACTCTAAGGCTCCCAGAGAGGCAGTCACCTTACCAATTCATGAAATTCTTCATGAACACATGCTTGATTTATGGGAGACTCCTCTCACCCTTTCTCCTCATTCTCGTAGGTTGGACACTATGTACCGTGTCCCCCCTTGTCCTGGTTTTCAAAAAACCCAGCTTCCTCACCATTCCATTGTGGTGCAGTCAGCTATGAAAAGAATAAAGAGTACTAAAAGACATTCTTCTACTCCTCCAGGAAGAGAATGCAGGACCTTGGATGCTTTTGGTAGAAAAATCTTCCAAGCCAGTATGTTCATTGCTAGAATCAACTCATATAGTCTTTATATGGGTATGTTTCTCAAGGAAATTGCACTGAAGTTGCATACCTTTCTCCCTGTTATCCCAGAAGACAGAAAGGATGAATTTCTCCTTTGGCTTAAGCATACTCAGGATGTTTCCAAGTTTTCCAATAGGGCAGCCTTTGACTCCTTTGAGGGTGCTAGCAGAGCCTCAGGCATTGCCATTTTGCTGCTCAGAGACTTGCTTGGCTCCAGGCTTCTGATCTAGAGCCTTGGGTCCAGGATGGTCTGGAAAATCTGCCCTGTACAGGTGAGAATCTCTTTGGCAGAGAGTGGCAAATTAAAGCCACTCAAATGAATGCAGAGAATTCTGCTCTGGATAGACTTTCCAAGTCTACCTCCATGCCATTCAAGAAAAAGTCTTTCAAGAAACCTTATTTCAAGAAGACCAGATTCCCTTCCAACTCTGGGCAGCAATCTGCTGCTGGTCGTTTTCCAACTAAGCGACAGCAACCTAGGCAGGCCAGACCCAAACCTGCCGCAACTCCTGCAACTCAACAGTCTCAACCCCCTCAGGGTTTTTGACTGCATTCTAGAGAACTTAACCTTTCTGGCTCTACCCCAGCCAGAACTTCTCCCCATTCCAGGAAGGTTAGCTCATTTTGCTCCCAGGTGGGAGCAAATAACATCAGAACAGTGGACCCTCTCCATCATAAGAGAGGGTTACAAACTTCATTTCTCAGACCTTCCTCCACACACCATGGTGAGACATTTCAACTCTCCCACACCTCTCCTCGACCTTCTGGGTCAGGAAGTGTCTACCCTGGTTGCCCAAGGGGCGATAGAAGAGGTTCCCCTTCTTCAGCAGGGCTCAGGGTTCTATTCCCCCTATTTTCTCATCCCCAAGAAAACAGGGGGTTACAGACCCATTTTAGATCTCAGGGAATTGAACAAATTCCTATGCAAGGAAAAGTTCAAAATGCTTTCTCTAGGCATTCTTCTTCCCTACCTAAAGAGCCAAGATTGGCTTTGTTCTCTAGATCTCAAGGATGCGTACACCCATGTCCTCATCCATCCATCCCACAGAAAATTCCTACGATTTCTGTTCCAGGGACAACATTATCAGTACAGAGTGCTTCCTTTCGGCCTAGCCTCTGCCCCCAGAGTGTTCACCAAATGCATGGCAGTCGTTGCAGCATTTCTACGCACGCACCCTAGGGATTTTTGTTTTCCCATATCTCGACAATTGGCTCATCCGAGCACCAACTCAGTCAGAAGCTCAGATTGCTCTAAACCGCACAAGACGCATTCTGCAATATCTGGGACTGGTGGTAAACCTCCCAAAGTCCCAGCTTTCTCCCACTCAGTCCCTAGAGTTCATAGGGGCCTGGTTGGATACCACCACTGCAAGGGCCTACCTTCCTCAGGCCCGTTGCCATCGTCTACTGCAGTTAGCCTCCCAGGCACAGTCAAAGAGTCACTTGACTGCCAGGGAGATGCTTCAACTGCTAGGCCACATGGCTTCCACAGTACATGTGGTACCCTATGCTCGCCTTCACATGAGGGCTTTGTCCACCCAGTGGACTCAAGCTTCAGGAGCTCTCTCCGACCAAATAGCAACATCCAAACGTCTCTTTTCGTCTCTCCAATGGTGGATGTCCACTCAAAATCTGTTGCTGGGGTCCCCCTTCCAACAGTCGTTGCCCCAAGCAACCCTGACTACAGATGCCTCCCAAACAGGTTGGGGAGCTCATCCAGAGGACCTCTCCACCCAAGGCACTTGGTCTCTACAGGAGACCTCCCTTCATATCAATCATTTGGAGTTTCGAGCAGTTTTCCTATCTCTCCAGGTCTTTCATACCCTCCTTGGCTACAAGACAGTCCTCGTTCACACAGACAGTCAAGGAGCCATGTTTTACATAAACAAACAAGGAGGAAATGGCTCTCTGTCGCTTTGCAACGAACCTCTCAGACTATGGGCCTTCGCCAGAGAGCATCAGATCCATCTCCTGGCAGTATACCTCCCAGGAATCCAAAACTCTTGGGCAGACAGACTCAGTCGAGTTCTGCTTCCACACGAGTGGTCCCTGCATATGGATCAGGTACTCAGAATCTTTCAGGAATGGGGAACCCCGGACATAGACCTCTTTGCAAGTCCGTGGAATGCCAAACTTCCCCGATTCTGCTCCAGAATTCTGTGTCAGGGAGTTCAGGCCAGGGATGCCTTCCTCCTTCATTGGGGTCAGGACTTCCTGTATGCCTTTCCACCCATTCCCTTGATTCCCAAGACTCTGTTCAAACTCCAGAGGGATCAAGGATCTATGATCCTCATAGCTCCACGCTGGCCACGCCAAATGTGGTACCCTCTACTTCTGCATCTCTCCCAAGCCCCCTCCCTGGACTTGGGAGCTGCTCGAGACCTTCTGTCCCAGGAGGAGGGGACTTTGTGGCACCCAAACCCCAAGTCCCTTCACCTCAGGCCCTGGTTACTGAAGGCCTAGATCTTCAAGATTTAAATCTTTCTCAACAGGTGAAGGATATCCTTCATGCTTCCAGGAAATCTTCCACCAGGCATTCCTACGCCTTTAAATGGAAAAGATTTTCCATTTGGTGTGCTGACAGAGGTCTAGACCCTTTCGCACTTCCTTTAACTTCTCTGTTGGACTATCTCCTGCATCTCTCCAATGCAGGACTTAAAACTAATTCAGTGAGAGTCCATTTGAGTGCTATTTCAGCATCCCTTAAGCCCATCAATGGGCAACAAGTCTCCTCTCATCCTCTTATCTCAAGATTCATGAGAGGCCTCACTTTAACTAAACCTCCCATTAAGCCTCCTCCGGTGGCATGGGATTTGAATTTGGTTCTTGGTCAGCTCATGAAGCCACCATTTGAACCCTTATCTTCTACCTCCCTGAAATTTCTTTCCTGGAAGGTTGTCTTCCTTATTGCAGTCACTTCTGCTCGCCGCATTAGTGAACTACAGGCCTTAGTGGCAAATCCACCTTATACAAGATTCCATCATGACAAGGTGGTCCTCAGGACTAATCCACACTTTATGCCTAAAGTGGTCTCGCCTTTTCATCTCAATCAAGAGGTGTATTTGCCAGTCTTTTTTCCAGCTCCTCATGCATCTAGTGCAGAGAGGAACCTTCATACTCTGGATTGTAAAAGGGCTCTTGCCTTTTACTTACATAGGACCCAGCAACATAGAAAGTCTTCTCAGCTTTTTGTTGCTTTTGACCCTTCTCATTTGGGACTTCCAGTCTCTAAAAGAACACTGTCCAATTGGATTGCTCAGTGTATTTCTTTTGCCTACCAGAGCAAGAACCTTACTCTGGAGGGCCATGTCACAGCTCATAATGTGAGGGCCATGGCCACCTCTATGGCTCATCTACATTCTGTGTCCATAGACCAGATCTGTCAAGCATCCACCTGGGCCTCGGTTCATACCTTCACAGCCCATTACTGCTTGGACAAGGATTCCCGCCGGGATGCCTTGTTTGGTCAGGCTGTTCTCAAACAACCTGTTCCATTCTTAATCAACTCCTACCCTCCTTCCCTGGATGGATGCCTGAGATCCATAGGAGGACATGGGACCCTATCCAGGGTCTAAATCCTAGGGGATCTCCCAGGCATCTTAGCTAGGGAGTCCCCATATGTGAGGACTCATTCCTGCTTGTTCCTGGAGATAGCACAGTTACTTACCTGTAACAGGTGATCTCTGGGAACAGCAGGAATTAGTCCTCACAACCCACCCACCTCCCCTAGGAGTTGTATCTTTCTGGTCTTTCCTTTCCTTTCTCTCTCTCTATTGTCTCAGCTATAAACTTGAACTGAGGAGAGTCAGTTAGGAAAGGTGGGAAGGCAGCGCGCAGGCGCGGTGGGATGTGCCCAAAAGCTTTCCTTTTTGGGAAGCTGGGGAAGCATTCCCGCGCAGGCTCCGTCGGTACCGACGTACCCATATGTGAGGACTAATTCCTGCTGTTCCCAGAGATCACCTGTTACAGGTAAGTAACTGTGCTTTCTTGAATATGGTGCCGGCAATAGCTACTGGCATATAGTTTCAATGACTTTTTGCACTTCTTCCCAAAATACACTATACAGACCAGCAGTATAAACCAGAACCAGCACCACCACTTCCAAGAGAGCCTTTACCCTATACGCACCATCCCTCTAGAACTCTATCTTCGACAAACTATAGGCCATAAAGGACATAATTACATTCAGAAAGGCCAAGACTCATTTGTTCATAGACTGTTTCTTAGAGGACAAAACGTAACTAGCCAACATTCATCTCCATCTGTCCCTTCTCCCCCCCCCCCCCACTACCCATGATCCCACCAAGTTGACTTACCCTCTTCATATACCCTTTCAATCTCCCCCTTCCCACCATGTTACTTAAACCCCCTTGTGTTAATATTTCTCCAAGTTGACCGCCCTGTTAAATGCATACTGTTCTGTTGTAATGTAAATCGCTTTGACCACAGGAGAAAGCGGTATAGAAAAGCTGTTAAATAAATAAATACATACATAAAAATAATTAATAATAATTGTGATGGAAGAATTCTGCATGTAATGAAGGCAAACACTCATGCTTAGCTGCTACTTCCTCTCTGGAGGGCCCGGTGCCCACTAATGCACATTTACCAACCAGTAATATTACTGCTGCTAGCACTATGCATGCATTATCAGATGCAGAAATGTGTCTTCCAGTGAAGGCAAGATTCAGTAAGGACTTAGTGCCGTTATATATCCTACATTAACAGGAGGAGGAGGATAAAGTGCATTATAAATGTATATTAAACCACATTTTTAATACACTTTAGAAAGTAGGTCCCACTCTGAGGTCTCTAAGGCCAGGAATAAAACTCCTACACTTCCATGGGATGGAGGTTATACACCAGGTCTAGAATACTAATTGTTATGAGTTATCTAGTGACCTTAGTCAATCTGAATTTGTTGAACAGGGATTTCAAATCATTTTGTGGCTGTATAGGAATCATAAAATAATATCTTCAAAACTATCTGGTCAATACTTAAACCCCACAATCAATGTTTTGTTTAAACGTCAGCCATGCTATTTAGATATTTTTCATATATTCAGTGCTACTATCGGTACAAGTGGCATTGCTGAATATGCATAGAGATCAGAGAATGCTGCTGCTCTACACATAGGGGGAACATTAAAGATGTTTATGCAATTCAAAGGCACTAATGTGATGTGCCACTGAATATCCCTGGTTAGTGCTGGTGAATGCCTCGATGCTAAGTGACTATTTTTGGGGGTGGAGCAGGGGTTGCACCAGGGTTAGACGATCAGTGGCGATATTGAGTCACTGGCCAGTTAACTCTAACTGGCTAAAGTTAAGCCAAATAAAAGGCTGGTCTAACTTTAGCTGGTGAAGCTATCTGGTCAGTGGCTCAATAACAACGCTGACCGGATAGCTAATCCTCTATCCAGCCAACTCAGACATTCAACCCCAACACTGAATATCCAGGTCTAAACTAAAGCAGCGATGGCCAACAAATTTACTCAGCTAACCACCACCACTGAATATCGGCCACATAGTGTCCATTATTCATATAGCCAAGCGGTTTAATTTAGGACAGCCACAAGGCTGTCCTAACTTAAACTGCTTAGCTATATGGAGAACAAGCCAAATGTCACTGACTATCGATAGAGTTAGGCAGAACGCCGATACTCTACCTTCATTCCACTTTGGCACCATACAGTTAGTGTCAAGATGGTCTTAAGTGTTTTCAGTGCCGTTATATGTATAGGGGGTAATTTATGACAAGGCACATAGGTTATGAGGGCAGGAAGGTGCCTAGTTTACACCTATTTTATAAAAATACATAGGTGTCAATGTGACTTTATAAAATTCTAGGACAAATCCAGCAACAACAGCGCCTACACTCAAGGCATTGACACTACACCTGTTCACCTTTACCTTTCTCTCTAACTTTGACTCATGGCTTTCTTTCTTTCTAGGTTCATATTCATCCTCCCTTATTCTCGGGAATTTTAACATTCATGTTGATACCCCTCTGACCCTTATGCTTTAAAGCTCCTCTCCCTTACCCCGTCATTGAACCTCCAGCTTTGCTCTACTGCCCCTAATAACCAGCAAGGCCACTGCCTCGACCTTGTGTTCTTCTCTAATTGCTTCCCCTCAAACTTCTGTACCTCACTTCTTCCCTTATCGGACCATCACCTGTTAAGCTTCACTCTTTATCACTCACTGCCTCAGCCTCATCCTGTCTCCTCCAATGTCTTTAAAAATCTTCATGCTATTGACCCATTGGCTCTCTCCTCCACTTTCTCATCACCTCTTTCCTCCACTATGTCATCTGAGTCTGTTGATGAGACAGCAGCTTCCTGTAACACTGTACTCTCATTTGCTCTGAATTCTCTTGCTCTGCCCATGCCACATCCTATAAGGCAATCTGTACCTCAACTCTTGCTGTCTTCCACTACCTGCTATCAGCTGAGTGTGCTTGGCTCACATCCCGCACCCTTGTGGACTTTCTACACTTCAAATTCATGCTTGTCTCTTTCCAGTCAGCCATAGCACTCGCCAAACAAAACTATTATGTCCATCTGACTAACTCTCTTGCCTCTGACCCTCACTATCTCTTTACAACTCTCAAAACTCTCCTCAAGGTGCCTTTACCTCCAACCCTCCCTCCCTTTCTGCCCAAACTCTGGCTGACTACTTCCATGACAAAATCCACAAGATCACACTCCACTTCCCCACAAGGTCAGCTACTTCCCCTTCTCCCCCTCTTCACTCCCAACTTTCTCCCCTCCCCCCTCCACCTCTGCTACCCTTGCTTCCTTTTCTATGACCTCTGAGAAGGAAACCACTCACCTCCTTTCTTCATCTAAACTCACTACCTGCACCTCTGATCCTATTCCCACCTGTCTCCTTAGCTCCATCTCCTCCACTGTAGTCCCTTTCATCTCTGATATTCTCAACCTATCGCTCTCCTCTGCAACTTTCCCTGCAGTCTTCAGCATGCTGTGGTCACTCCTCTCTTCAAGAAACCCTCACTAGATCCAACCTGTCCTTCTCATTATCAACCCATCTCCCTCCTCCCCTTCATTTCTAAACTATTTGAACATGCAGTTCACCGCCATTGCCTCGACTTTCTCTTCTCTCGAACCCTTCTGGATCCTCTACAATCCGGCTTTTGTCCTTTATATTCTACCAAAACAGCTCTTGCCAAAGTCTCCAGTGACCTGTTCCTAGCAAAATCTAAGGGCTTTTACTCAGTCCTCATCCTTCTTGACCTTTCTGCTGCTTTTGACACTATTGACTGCAACCTTCTCCTTGATACCTTGTCCTCGTTGGTTTTAGGGGCTCTGTGCTATCCTGGTTCTCTTCTTCTTTCCCATCGCTCTTTCAGTGTTTGTTCTTGTAGCTCCTCCTCTACTGCTATTCTGCTCTTAGTTGGTATACCCCAAGGATCTGTCTTGGGTCCACTCCTTTTCTCTCTCTATACCCAGTCCCTTAGTGCGCTCATCTCTTCCCCTGGCTTTCAGTACCATCTTTATGCTGATGACTCGCAGATCTACCTCTCTACACCTGAAATCTCTCCAGCAATCCAGACCAGGATCTCTGCCTGCCTTTCTGACATTGCTGCTTGGATGTCTCACCATCACTTGAAATTGAACATGGCCAAAAGTGAACTTCTTATTTTTCCACCTAAAGCCTCCTCTCCCTTTCCTCCTTTCTCAACACATTACAAAGACACTTATCCACTCCTGTCTAGACTATTGTAACCTACTCCTTGCTGGTCTCCCTCTGAATCATCTCTCTCCCCTTCAATCTGTTCAACACTCTGCTGCATGGCTAATCTTCTGTCAGTCTCGACATGCTCATATTACCCCTCTTCTTGTCACTTCGTTGGCTCTCTATCTATTTCCACATCCAGTTCAAACTTCTCCTGCTGATCTATAAGTGCTTTCCTGCAGCTCCTCACTGTCCTTCCTCTCTTATCTCTCCCTACACCCCTCCTCGAGAACTTCACTCTTCAGGCAAATCGCTTCTATCTGTGCCCTTCTCTTCTATTGTTAACTCTAGACTTCACTCCTTTCAACTTGCTGCTCCTTATGCCTGGAACAAACTACCTAAGTCTGTGCATCAGACGCCTTCTCTGACCCTTTTCAAATGCAGGCTGAAAACTCACCTCTTCGCTGCTGCTTTCGGATCTTGACTCATCTGATCTCCTTTATGTTTCCTTACCATTCCCCCTATGTCTACAGCTACTGTGAAGTCTGTCTTGACTAGATTGTAAGCTCTGATGAGTAGAGACCATCTTTCACATGTGTCTGTGCAGCGCTGCATACATCTTGTAGAGCTATACAAATGTTCAGTAGTAGTTGAAGTACGAAAGTGCACATTGTACATATGTACACACATATTTTATAAAATAAATGCGTAAATCATGACGTCTGTTCAAATTCTGCTCCACGCATGCCTACTGTGCAGTTATACACCAGTTTTCACTGTACATATTTTTAGGAGTGACCTAATTTTATAGGAGCCTATTTATGCACATAAAACACAGTTATATGTGCAAAAATGGTTTATAAGATTACCCTCCACATGCCGCTGAAAAATTCATGTATAGAGCTTTATACTGTACATTTAGCAGCCACTGCTAAATATGTAAACCCTTTTGTATATCAACCAATATATAACTCAGTGGTTCCACTGGTAGATAATATCAGTCATATCTTGTCAATTTCCTAGAAACTCACCGGATAAATTTGAGAATGATAAAGCAGCCTCATTACCTTCTGCTCCAAACAACAGCGGCAGGTAATTGCATATTTATTTCCTTTTCTTTTTGGTTTTGGGTTGTCTCTTGTGCTTTCACTATCACATACACCTGCTTAGCCTTACAGAGATCACTTTTCAAAAATCATTTAGACATTTATAGGGCTCCACCCTGTTCGCAGGTAAAGATACGCACATTTTTCCACAGCACACATGCTTTTATCTGCCTTCAGCTGAGTTGTTGCTAGAGACAGTGGTTGCTAAAACATTCACAACTGTGTAATTTTCAAAAATATATACATTATTTTATTTTGAAAAGCACCTGCAGAAAAGTAGATCTGTAAGTACTTTCCTAGCATGAAGGTGCAGACATAATGCCTGCTCGCAAACAATGATAAATGTTAGCTCATAAACATATGCATAAAGGCCACCGCTGCTACCCTGATCGGCATCCCACAGCACAGGGGCAGGGAACACAGGATTCTCCCGCCCCCTCTGCTGCAGTGGGCCAATCGGGGATCTCCTGCCCTTACCACCAATGAGAAAGCAGTTGAAGGAACATAAACGTGGCAGAACTCATGCATTCCAGCAAGTCGGCCACTGCTGCTACCCTGATCGGCGTCCCACAGCACAGGGGCAGGGAATGCAGGATTCTTCTGCCTCTCTGCTGCAGCAAGCCAATTGGGGATCTCCTGCCCTTACTGCCAACGAGAAAGCAGTTAAAGGAACATAAAAGCGGCAGAACTGAGGGGCGCCCGCACCTGGCGGGCCCGTGCCTGAGGGCCTCGCCCTTAGGCGGGGACCAACAGACTCCCAGAAAAGCCAGTACGGACTGACTAACAGGCACCAGGATCATACAAGCAAACCGGCATCAAAAGAACAAGCAGCAAAACCGGAGCAACTACCAAAACAAAGGTACACCAGAAACCATGCCTCCCTTTCTCAGCCCATCTTATCTGATAGCAGCATTTCTGTATGCACAATACTACACCTCCACCCAAGTAAGCATTACACACAACCCAAAATGCCCCACACATAGCGCACCTCAAAAGCAAACAGCATCAGGTACTGCCAAAATATACTCATCCTGCTCACTCCAGAGCACACCACAACCCCTGCACACACATAAGCACTCCTAATCTCACTGATAAGTGCGCGTTCCATGAGAAATAAACTTCCCATGCTCCAGGACCTCATCACATCTCAAAAGATTGATATCCTCTGCATAACTGAAACTTGGCTAATAGTGCTCATGAACCATCCAACACCTAATGGATATAGTCTCTACAACTGCTCCAGAGTTCACGCCAGAGGAGGTGGAGTAGCCATACTAGTGAAATCCAATCTCCAATTCTGAATCTATGCAACAGAAACCACGAAGAAAGTAGACATACTCACAATCACCAAAAAACGCCTTTCAATATGCCGATATACCGAGCACCTACAGCAAACTCAGACCTATCAGACTTTCTCAAGCAAGTGATAGACAGTGCCAACACCACAAAAGAACAGATAATCCTCGGCGATTTCAACCTTCCATCAATACAGGAGAAACATGCCAATGCATTCCTTGAGGCAATGGAAGCAATGGAACTGACACAAATTATCCGTGATCCAACTCATAAGAAGGGAAACACCCTCAGCCTCATATTCCTCAACTCTCAAAATGCCTTCACAAACAAGAACCCAAGGATCACAGCAGTCCCATGGTCCAACCACCATCTCATCACCTTCACCAGCACATATCAACCCACACCCATCAAGAAAGAAGACTGACTGACAAAGAAGATTCAAGCCATTTAACAAAGAAGACTTCCTAAGGCAAGTGCTCCCAAACATACAACCAGATCTACCTGAGATCAAAGCCCTAACCAACAACTGGAACACCGTAATTGCCTCAGCAGCATGTGCAATGACAATTTGCATGGGAAGCAGGGTGAGACCGACAAGAGCACGCTGGTTTACACCCGCCTTGTAGAAATTAAAGATGCAACTCAGAAGAACTGAGAGAAAATAGAGAAAGACGAAGAATGAAACGGACAGAGCAAGATATATGAGTGAGCAGGACAACTATCAAACTGAAACAGATAATGCAAAGAGACCTACCACACAAAGCTTATAAATACATCAATCAACAGACCACGTGAGCTCTTTGACATTGTCAAGAAACTAACGAAGACCACCAACCATGCGAACCAACTCCCAAACTTACCACCGCAACAACTGGCAGCACAATATAAGCAACTTCAACAACAACCCAACTCACTACCCATAACAGTAAGAATTGGCCATATTGCTGCCCCTGGTACAGAATGGGGACATTTGAAACAATCTTCAAAGAAAAGATTGAAATCACCATATCAGGTCTAAACACCACCACCTCTCCGCTCGATTCTTGCCCAGTAGAATGGATTAAAAAAGGCAAAACAGGATTTAAGCTCTGCCCTAGCAAACATAGTAAATGAATCATTCAAACAAGGCCGAATGCCCGACAGCCTAAAGACATCCATCACCCGACCAACCCTCAAGAAGCCTGATCTTGACCCCCTGGATCCTACCTCATTCAGACCAATAGCTAGTCTACCATTCACCGCAAAGATCATTGAGAAGATAGTTCAGCAGCAACTGCAAGATCACTTAGATAAAAATAACACACTGGACCCACAGCAACACAGATTCTGCCCTTCTCATGGGGTTGAAACCCCCATGATCTCTCTTCTAAACACCCTAATCAAAGGAATACAGGCCAAACAGGCTGGATATGCCTTAAGCTTTCTGGATATTACTGCAATGTTCAATACTGTCTCTCACAACACCCTCCTAAGCAGGTTACAGGAGATTGGCATACAAGACAAAGTACTACAGTGGTTCCAGTCTTATCTAACCAACAGATATCAACTAATCTGCACCAGCACCGCAACCTCCTCACCTTTTCAACAAACTCAAGAAATACTACAGGGCTCGGCGCTCTCTGCCATGCTCTTTAATATCTACCTTCTACCCCTCTACGTAATAATATGGTCCAGCAATATCAACTACCACTTGTACGCGGATGACATTATGCTGTATGGACCATCACAACCACAAATCCAACAAACCCACATCTAATAGACTGCTTCAAAGATGTATCCAGATGGCTCCAAGAAAACAATCTCACCATAAACATTAAAAAAACAGAAGCCTTATTTGTTATGAAAGATCAAACTTTCACCCCCCCCCCCCCCACCAAACCTCGCCCTGGGAGCAACCCAGTTAAGAGTTCAACCGCATGTAAAATATCTGGGAATCATCCTTGATCAAAAATTATCATTTAAGCAACAGATTGCAAGAACTGCAAGATCGATATTCCTCAAAGCAAAGATAATGCAATGCCTCAGACCACTCATAGACCCAAAGGATTTCAGAATGATCATGCAAGCAATGACTCTTCCTCACCTGAATTATTGTAATGCAGTATACCAAGTACTCCCAATCACCACCATCAACCTGCTACGGACAGCCCTCAACACAACAGCCAGAATCATCCAGAGAATTAAGAAGCATGATCACATCACTCCAGTCCTGAGTGATTTCCACATCCTCCCAATGGAAGTGCGGATAAATAATAAAGCATTGGTACTGATCCATAAAGCGCTTCACCAACAACAACCATCTCATATGCAAACCCTGCTTCCCCGGATGAACTCTGGAAGACCTACATGACAGACCACAAGCCACATGATAGGACAAAGTTCAATCAACAAACCTATAACCGAGCATTTGATTTGTACGCCCCCTCACTTTGGAATTCTCTTCCAAACCAAATCCAAAGCAATAAGGACCTCTCCTCATTTAGAAAACAGCTAAAAACCCATCTATTCTGGGAGCACCTAGGATCTGAACGGAACAGCACCCACTGAAGACCACTAAGTAGTCTGAGACTGAAGAGAAAAACTAGAACTGTAAATAAGACAAAAATACCCTGATGCACAACAAATCAGGAATGTAAATATGTTGAACCTCCCCTGGTGATGGCATAACCCCCCATGTAAATATGAATAGAGCTGTTTAATGTATCCCCTCTTGTTCATTGTAAACTGCTTTGACCCGATGAAAAGCAGTATATAAGCACGGCTAAATACATAAATAAATAAATATAAAATACACATGGAATTTGTGACTCCGCCCATACTCCACCCTAACTACAAATACATGCTGTCTTGTACAGCGCCTTCCTTAGAAACCTATAGGCGTCTTTTTTTCTTTCAAAAATTCACTGAGACAGGTACCCAGTGACTAACGTACCCCCAGACTTTGCACCTCTCTTTTGTGCGGGTGAAGAAAAGTAGGAAACGTTTGTGTTTGCAGATCTGAAAATGTCATTCTGTGTGCACATATTTGCTCTCCTGACCTAAACATGCCCCCAGAAATGTTCCTTTTAATGCAGCTGAAAGTACACACACTGTGTACTTTTTAGCCATTTCGAGGGGGCACCTTTCAGGTTATTTACTTGAGTCAATGGTTTTGACAGTTGTCTTCCTCATATATTTTCCCATATAGAGACTAAATACTGTTTTCACAGAAGGAAAAAAGTTAAGCGCATTAGGGGGATGCGCATGATAAGGATGTGAGCTACTGCCCAGTAATCAAAAGAGTAGTTTTGTAACAAGTCACCTAACTTATGCAGCACTTCTGTGCATAAAAGGTTGCACCAGTTTCCAAAGGGAAAGTAGATGCATACTTTCCCTTTAAATTAACCCACTGAAAGGACATGCCTACATTTAGACCTGCTAGTTAGTACATATGAACATTTCAATAAAAATCCAAAACTGCATGCATAAGCTCAAACTCTGCTCCTGAGAACACCTCTGTTAGTTGAGGGTAATGGTATGCACAAAATGACATTCTGTGTATAATTTTCAAATCATGTCCCAGGAATTGTATCAACTCATATTCATTGTACTAATCAACCTCCCCCCTCCCCCTTTTTCCCGAAGATATAGGTTTGACAATGTTGATTTCCTGCTGGTTGCACCAGATCACCAAGCTGGAATCTTTAGGTACTGTCATAAATTGCTTCCAATTCCCATTGCAGCCAGCGTGGAAAGTGAAGGCCATCTCTAACCCCCACCATGTACCATTTTTAAATTTTATTTATTTTCTTTTTTAGAAAATTACCATTAACGTTTTGTCTCAAGCTCTGATTCTATCCCTGACTATCCAAGAAAGAGAAAAATACTAAAGCAAGTTTGGATCAAACGTTTGCCTCTTAGTTTAAGCTTACAAATTAATAACTCAGTATTTTCTGTTTATCACATAGGTCTAGCTCATCTACAGGATACATCATCAGGTCAGTGCTGTATGAGGAGTCTGACTTTAATTCTCATAGAAGATGGCTTGTGGTTTGTAAAGGTCCTATAGTAGAGGGAGTAGGAGAAATCATTAAAGACCACTTGCTTCATTCACTAGACATTTTTATTTATTTATCCAAAAAGTGATGATTGATGCTGGCCTAATTTTGGAGCTCTTTTACTAATGCTTGCTAAGGTTTTGCACTTAACGTGTATTACCAACGTACATTAAATGCAAAGCCTCCATGTTAAATATCAGGGAGCAATGACTAGCATGTACCCGGCAGCTAACATGCGACTGTATACAGTAACGAGTGGCACACTTACCATAGGTGCTCCTAATTGCCATATTAACTGCACCCGTGCTCTAAAGTGCTATCCATTTCCACATTCTGCCTCTAACCCATCCACTCTCCATATTACTATGTGAGTGCCAGTTAGCATGTATTTTAGTGGTCTGTAGCTGGCATGCCCACACATTCGAGTTCATTGCAGTCACTTACCGCACGCTATAACACATATTAAATGGTTAACGGTTCTTTGTAAAAGGGCCCTTTAATTTATTAATTTATAGACTGTCTTCCTAAAGAAAAATTCCTTTCTCAAAGCAGTTTACAAGATCAAAAAATAACATCAGAACAGCACATAAGACCAACAGACCATCATAAAATCCATCCATCCTAAATCAAGCATCATGCACTTCTGGAGAATAATTCTGTAACTGCAGCATGATTCAGATTCTAAACTGGGCAAAAAATAACAAACCTTGATCTCTCTCTTACAGAGGAATGTACACCAAACCTATTGACTCATCTACAAAAGGCCCTCAGCCCGTACCTGCTAATGGATATCACAAAAGGTGTGTATGAGACCCTGATGTTATAGATTGGAAATCAGTGAAACATAGGACAGAATGGAGATAAGGATCATAAAGTGCACTATCACTGCCATAGACCTCACTTAGGGCCCTATTAATAAGCATTTTCCCATAAACACAGGATAAGGGTCTTTTTATAATAGGTCACCTACATCGAAAGGCCAAGTAGGCACCTATTCTAAGCCTATTTATAAAGACACATAGGTGCCTATAGGTCATATTTACTAAAGCCTGCACCAGTAATGCACATATGGGCCAAGCCATCATCACGGAGGTCCTGCACTAATTTCAGGGAGCGTGTGTACCTGTTCCCCTGCAGTTAGTGCAATGCAAAGATGCAGCACCATGCAAGCTGGTATGCAAGCGCACTAAACACCACCTACTGAAGGGGTTTTAGATGCACCTGCACTAAGGACAGCAAGCACAGCTAGTGTAAACTACTAACATCTGCTATCAACACCTCCATTCCGCTCCTGATTCTCCCAGTCCATGAGCCATCGCATGCTACCTGGTTAGTGCAGGATTTTTATTTCAGGCACCTGTGCTACTTTCTAGCATAGCGCTCAAACCATGCACTAAATCCCTTGCTATCAGGTAGCGCACATTAGGAAACATGCTCCTATATATGTCTTTAAAGAACAGCAGTACACAAGTAGCTGAAATAGTTACTTAAATGTAGCTGCCTATATTTCTGCCAGCTCAGGATATGTCGTAAAGGCACACAGCTGAAGTATGTGTGTAGATATGTATTTTATAACTTATGCAAGTACTTTGTGATTCTATCCCCAAACATACCTACACCCAGGTTATGTAAACTACTTGTACATAAGCTATGCTATACTGGGTCAGACCAAAGTCCATCAAGCTCAGTATCCTGTTTCCACCAGTGGCCAATCCAGGTCACAAGTACCTAGCAGATTCCAAAAAAGACACACAGGTTCCACAATACCTGTATTGGTGCAAGCAGTGGATTTCCCAGGTCTTCTTTAATAATGGTTTATGGACCTTTCCTCCAGAAACTTGTTCAAACCTTTTTTAAACCCAGCTACGCTAACAATTTTTACTACATCCTCCGGTAACGAATTCCAGAGTTTGATTACGCATTGAGTGAAAAAAATATTTTCTCTTATTAGTCTTAAACAGGTTACACTGTAGCTTCATTGCATGTCCCCTAGTCTTTCTACTTTTTGATGACATAAACAATTTATCTACATTTACCCGTTCCACTCCATTCATTAATTTTCTCAGCCATCTCATTTCCAGGTTGAAGATCCCTAACCTTTTAAGCCTCTCCTCATAGGAGTATCCTTCCATCCCCTTTACCATTAACCACAAGATTCTTAACTCCGGTATCCTGTTTATCTCTCCTCTTACATTATTCATATGCGCCTATTCAGCCCCTCATCTCCTTGAAAGGAAACATTGACTCTGCTTACCACCTCCATCAAAGGCTCATTTTGACAGCCCATGAAACTCCGCATTTTTTTCCTGGGTCCTTTGTTATGGAATTTGCTTCCACCGACCCTACATTTTAAATCATCTCTTTTGAAATTTAAAACATCACTCAAAACACATCTCTTTCAATTAGCCTTCAATCTAACCCCTGATATTACCTAGAATACATTGGCCCCAAACTTTGTCATGACTTTAATGACTTCCATACCTGGAGCATGTTGTAATTTCCGCTTCCCTTCCCTTCCCATTTCCCTTTTAAGTGTACCTAATGCTTCACTTTACTTAATTTTAATTGCCATTCCTTTTTCTTGCTCTTAATGTTTTTATTGTAAACTGTTCTGACACACTGTAGAAGGGCAGTATATCAAGTTTTTAAATAAACCATAAACCATTTTGCTGGCTCTTCTCTAATTCCGCTATATCCTTTTTAAGATAGAGTATTCAAGGTGTGGTCGCACCATGGAACAATAAAGAAACATTATAATATCCTTTGGTTTATTCTCCATTCCTTCCTTATGATTCCTAGCATTCTATTTGCCTTCTTGGCCTCTGCTGCACACTGGGTGGAGGGCTCATTTTGTACACAGGACTAATTTTATAATAGGAATTCCACATGCATAAACCGGTAAATATGCACAAAAAATCCTTTATAAGATTACCCCCAAAATGGGAGAAAATCTTTGGTAAATAGGCTTCTTAATCTATAGCTTTCCCCTCACTTTGCAAGTAAGGATCCTCTGTGCCTGTCCCAGGTTTTCTTGATTCTGTTGCTGTTTTTGTTTACATCACCTCATCAGAAGTTCTTCCATGCAAGGTGATGTAAAAAAACACTTTGAAGAAGCTTTTTATGTTGATTGGTTATAAATATTGTGGCCCCTATTTTTAAAATGTTACTTAGACACTTTTCTAAGTCACCAGCAAGCTCTACGTAATCAGTTAATGGCTAATTTAAGGGCTAAATGTACTAAAATGCACTAACATTGCTAATGTGCTTTATTTACCCCACTTCCTATTTATGCAGTGGGATTTATTAATTAATAGGTCATGTTAACAGCATTGGCACACGTTAACACTAGCCTGTGGGAGCTAGTTTTATAAATATTTTTCTGCATGTAAATCCTGTTTTGCATGCAGAAAATTACTTTTATAAAATTGCACCATGCTGTAACATGCATAAAATGTATGAGACCAATTTTCAAAAAGCCCAGTATTCAATGGGATATCTGGTGACCGCAACACTGCCACATTTTCTAGATATTCAGCGGCAGTATCCAGATAGTGACTGCCACTGAATATCCAGACTGAGCGCCACTATGAGGAAAGTGACTTATCCAGATAAGTGGTGATTTTCAGTCGGCACTTATGAAGATGCGGCCTAAGTTATTTGGAGAAGTGCCGAATGAAAATCCCAAAATCCAGAGAAATCAGCACTTTTCCAAACAGAAGTGGTACCGCCCGTGCTCCACCCATGGATCACCCCTGCACTAACCGGATAGTTCAGGAGTAATCTGAGGAGATATTCAATGGCACTATCCAGAGACTACTGCTGAATATCGAGGTCAGACAGCTTCCCTTTGGCTGTCCAGCTAAGGGTTCAAAATATCAGGTCCTACATGGAAAATGCCAGCCTTATCTTAAGCGATCTACTTGTAAAGACTGCTAGGGGTGTTGTCTGGGTGGAGTGGAGGAAGAGTTTACACATACACAAAGATAGAGCCATGTTTACTAAAGTGTGCTAACAATTAGCACAGGGCCCCATGTTAAAAATCCTAAACTAACCGACGAGCATGTGATACCTTAGGGTCTTGGAAGGTTAGGGGTGGAACATGGGCGTTGATGATGAATCACAGTTAGCATGGGTGTTATGGGTGCACGCTAAATGTGAATGTTGCCATTAGCATGGGTGCACTTAGCAGCATTCCAATGGGTTCTAAAAACTGCTCCTTTTAATTTAGGCTGCACTTCCAGACATACTGAAACCCTTCTGAAGATGAATAACAGAATATTGTTTGGTACTCAGCAGTTAAATCTTCATTTAACTTTGGGAGGAAGTGAAATAACAGAGCCTCTTTACTATTTACAGTTACAAGGATCAGGCCAAAAGTGCCAGTCTTCCTCGAGTGCCAACTGCCACTGGATATAGGATGACAACAGAGGACTACAAGAAACTGTGAGCACTGATAAGAAGCCTACTCTTCTCCTATCTATAAAATATTCACTCCTTTTTCTGTTCATCAACCCTTATATCCTGTCTCGCTCTCATCTTCTACTCTATTATCCTCACCTTTTCATTGTTCCTTACACAGGTCATCTTTTCAGCTCCTCCCTGACACTGGCATCCCTTCCCCCATTTATTTAAGCACACCTGGTTTACTCTGTTTTAAGACACTTCTGCTCCATCCCTGCTTTCCAACACCTTTATGTTGAATGGCAAATATCCAAAAAGGTGTTAGCACGCGAATCAGCATGTGGTAAATGTCATCCCTCCATAGTAACAGTTACCACATGTGAAATGTGCATTAATTACTTAGTGCACTTTTGGAAAAGGGCATCTATGATTTTTCAATAAATCAACAAATAGTTCTGAGGCCCTGATATCAGTAAGAGTTCTGCCTTCTCATTCCATTTCCAGCTCAGACAACTCCAGGGCTAGTCTACCAGAATCCCTTTTATTCCCACATTCTGACTCTCTTCCATAATTTGGCCTGGCTTCTATGCAAACTTACTACATATTCAATATCCCTGGTTTCTCTGACCTAAGATTCCTGACTTCTCACTAGTGCCCATCCAGGGTCCACAAACTTTGACACTGTCTGCTGTTATTAAATCCATTCAATCAGATTCCAATATCCCATTCTCTTCGTTTGGTTCCTTTCTATCTATCCCAACTGAGGGATGCTCTACCACTTTCAGATCTTCCAGTGCCTTAGCTGTAATTAAGTTTAAACATCTTTTTTTGTTTTTACTATCGTACCTTCTTCCTCCAAATAATTTTGTCCCTCTGTCCTTCTCAACTATTTTCAGCAGCACGGCTCTTTTGTAGCTTTTTATTTTGTCCTGCTCCAATGCCAACCACTTTCTCTACAAATATAATCAGTCTACTCTATGATTTCAATGACCTGATTTTATTTGTAGAAGCCTTGAAAATCCATGGATAAGCAAGTTATGCACTTGCCAACTGCCAGCGAAAGCATTTCTTGCTTTGAATATCGGTCCCAATGATAATGGTGTCTCTTTTCTCCCTCACTTTTGTGTCCATTAGAGCTCCATTTAATACAAGAACAAGATTGTCAGATGATATTGATGAAGATGATCCATTTTTTTCACCAGAGGAACATTCAAAGAGGTAACAAAATCAATCTTAGAAGTCTGTGGTTTTGCTGTGAAGTTGTTTCACTCTCTAAAAATGCAACAACGTTTTAGCAGCTACACATACTACAACTTTCCCTTGACAAGACAATAAGCTGCACCCGCTGATATGGCATGTAAAGTCATTATTTCTTTGACTGGGTGACCAGGGAGTTTGACCAAGGGAGAGCCCTAGATGTGGTGTATTTAGATTTAAGTAAAGCCTTTGACACTCTTCCATAGAGGTGACTGATAAACAAACTGAGCACCCTAGGGATGGACCCTATAGTTACTGATTGGATTAGAAATTGGTTGAGTGAGATGCGACAAAGGGTACAGGTAAATGGAGCTCACTCTGAGGAGAAGGAGGTTACCAGTGGTGTGCCACAGGGATCTGTCCTTGGTCTGATCTGATTTTTTTAAACATTTTTGTTAGTGATATTGCAGAAGGGCTGTCAGGTAAGGTTTGCTTGTTTGCTGATGATACCAAAATCTGCAATAGAGTAGACACCCAGGAAGGAGTAGATAACATGAGGAGGGATCTAGCTAAGCTTGAAGAATGGTTTAGAATTTGACAGCTGAAACTGAATGCTAAAAAATGCAGGTTCATGCATTTGGGCTGCAAAAATCCTAAAGAGCAGTACAGTATAGGGAGTGAGGTACTTCTGGCTATGAAGTTCTGATAGCAGAAATTTTCTATACAGAAAGGTACAATAAAGTAGCATGCCTCATCCATTGGAAACTCTGTAAATACTACAACATCACTGTGTCTGAAAAGCACAGAGATTGAGACCCTAAAGAATTACAGAGAATGAAGAGGTTATGATCACCTAGGATACTCCCATTCTGACCGATAAAAAGCTGGATGCAAGGAAGCCGAATATAGTGATAAAGGAGAAAAACATCAGAATGGCATTGATTATAGAGGTGTTAGTTCCAAGTAACAACTCTTTGAATCGTGTTGAGAGGGAGACTAAAGAAATGTAGCAGAAAGATGCCGTGTTATATCCCATTGTGTTGAGTGCCACAGGCTTAATTAAGAGGAATTTCCAGGCACACCTTGATAATTTACCCATACACATAACATCTTACAAACTCCAACGGGAGGCTCTCTTTGGCACGATGCAAATACTGCGCCAAGCATTAGCAGTAAGTTTGAAAGACTGAGATCATACTCCACATACCTAGTTTAGAAGTGAGGTTTATGGCTCTCATGGTATACGCAAAACTCACCCATTTGGAGAAAGTACTATTTTTTTTTAAATTTCAACTTCTATCATATCTTAACCAGGAATGCTCACAGCAGGTTGCTAAAAAAAATACTTTTTCCTGCAGCTACATGATCAAAACATATTCTGTCCTCTATTCTCCTGTAAAGAGTAGTTACTCACCTGTAACAGGTGTTCTCCAGGAGCAGCAGGAATCAGTCCTCACATATGGGTGTCATCTGCGCCGATGAAGCCCCAGCGGAGCATTTCCCCAGCTTTCCATGAAAGCCTTTGGGAATGCTGGCATGCATGCGCGGTTCCCTTCCCACCTAAAGGTGCCATCTTACCTCAGTCAAATGACATAGCTAAAAACAGCACACAAAAATGTAAAAACAAACTATGTACAACTGCAACTCCAAGGGGAGGAGGGAGGGTTGTGAGGACTGATTCCTGCTGCTCCTGGAGAACACCTGTTACAGGTGAGTAACTACTCTTTCTCCAGGACCAAGCAGGAAGTCAGTCCTCACATATGGGTGACTCCCTAGCTCTGGGCTACCAGAAACCCAGGCTGAACAAGAGAACTCCCTCTAGTCACAGCATCAAAGAAAGGCTTTTCAAGGACACAACCTCCACCGGTAGCCCAACAGAGGGCAGGAGGGCAGGAGTTGCCTAAACCTCAAAGAGATTCCGGAGTACTGCCTGGCCAAAAGCACTGTCCCTATGGGACTCCCTCTCCAGGCAGTAATGGGCTGCAAAAGTCTGGCTTGAAGACCAAGTTGCAGCCCTGCAGATGTCTACCAAGGGCACAGAGCGGAGATGAGCCACTGAGGCAGCCATTGCCCTGTCACGATGGGCCGTGACCCTACCCTGCAAAGGAAGGTCAGCCGCCTTGTAAGCCCAGGTGATACAGTCAGCCACCCAGATGGACAAGGTACGCTTGGACACAGCCAGCCCCAACTTATTGGGGGTCAAAGGAGACGAAGAGCTGAGTAGCCCTTCTATGTCCCTGCGTACGGTCAAGGTAGAAGGACAAGGCCCTCCTACAGTCCAGGGTATGCAGGACTGCTTCAGCCTGGCTAGAATGAGGCCTAGGGAAGAATGTTGGAAGAACCACCTCCTGGTTGAGGTGGAAAGAGGAGACAACCTTGGGGAGGAACTTTGGATGAGTCCTAAGGACTACCCTGTTCCTATAAATCCTGGTGTAAGGCTTATCACAGACCAGGGCCTGAAGTTCACTCACTCGCCTAGCCGAGGTGAGGGCTATCAGGAAGAGAGTCTTCCAGAAAAGGAAGCGTAGAGGGCAAGTAGCCATCGGCTCAAAGGGTGGCCGAGTCAGTTGCTGCAAGACCACATTCAGCTCCCACTCAGGAGCAGGAGGACGGATGGGGGGCTTGAGCAAAAGCAAGCTCCTGAGAAAGCGGGACACCAAGGGGTGACCTGACAGAGAATGTCCCTCCACCAGTGAGTGGTGAGCTGCTAGAGCTGAGAGGTGGACCCGAACAGAATTGGACTTAAGTCCCTGATTTGATAAGTGCAGTAAGTACTGAAGCACTACTGGCACAGTACAGGAGAAAGGATTCTCTGTACGTAGCTGACAGCACACAGAAAACCTCTTCCATTTGAGGGCATAGGTTTTCCTAGTGGACTGTTTCCTAGAGGCCAGGACAACCTCCTCAACTTCCTGAGGTAGGCCCCAGGGAGCCAAAACTACCCTTGCAGCCTCCAGGCCATCAAATTGAGAGATTTGAGATTGGGGTGCAGAAGGGAACCCTGCTCCTGTGAGAGAAGGTCGGGCTGCAACCCCAGAGGTAGTGGAGAATCCACTGCCAGCTGAAGCAGAAGGGGAAACCAAGGCTGCCTCGGCCACCTGGGAGCTACCAGCAGGACTGAGGCCTTGTCCTGAAGAGTCTTGAAAAGAGTTCGGGCCACCAAGGGCGTGGGAGGAAATGCATACAGGAGGCCCTGAGACCAGGACATCAGAAAAGCATCTGGTGCTATCCTCAAAGGATGGGGTTGCCTGGAGCAGAACTTGGGCAGTTGCTTGTTCAGCGGACTGGCAAAGAGATCTATCCAAGGGAGACCCCACTTCAGGAAGATCTTCAGAACGACCAAGGGATGCAGCTGCCACTCGTGGGGCTGCAGAATTCTGCTCAACCGTTCGGCCAGGCAGTTCTCCTGGCCTGGAAGGTACACCGCCTTGAGAAGCATGTTGTGCTTTAGGGCAAAGGAACAGAGGTCTTGAGTCTCCCGACAAAGGAGCTTTAACCCAGTCCCGCCTTGTTTGTTCACATAAAACATGGCTACCTGGTTGTCTGTTTGAATCAAGACTGAGCGGTGAGCTAGGGCCGGAGAAAAAGTCTTGAGAGCTAAGCGGATAGCTCGAAGCTCTAGGAGATTGATCTGTTGGGCTGCCTCCCAGGGAGTCCAGAGGCCCTGAGTGCACTTGTCCAGACAATGAGCACCCCAGCCCCGCAGAGAGGCGTCGGTGGTGAGGACCACCGAATATTCTGGCATTTGGAAGGGCATCCCCTTCAGCAGATTGGGTGGATGGAGCCACCAGCTGAGGGAGGCCAAAAGGGGTTTGGACACCCTTATCCTGTCTCTTAGGCGGCCTGTGGCCTGAGACCACTGAGTCCGAAGGCACCACTGTGCAGGCCTCATATGGAGCCTGGCATTGGGAGTCACATGCACTGTCGAAGCCATGTGGCCCAGAAGTCTGAGGCAGAGTCTGGCGGAGACCAGGAACCTGTTTAGGAAGTGTTTGGCCACGTCCATCAGTCTTTGAGCCCTGTCTTCTGGCAAGAATGTCTTTGCCAGTTGAGAATCCAACCTTGCCCCTATGAACTCCAAGTTCAGGGAGGGGAGCAAAGTGGACTTTGCGAAGTTTATGACAAAGCCCACGTTTTGAAGCAGAGCAATGGTTCTGAGGGTGGCTTGTCTGGCCTCCAGGGACGTCTGAACTCTGATGAGCCAGTCGTCCAGATAGGGAAAGACAAAGATGCCTTGATTTCTCAGGTATGCCGCAACCACTGCCAGGCACTTGGTAAAGATCCTGGGAGCGGAGGTCAGGCCAAAAGGTAGTACTCTGTACTGATAATGGTTTCCTCCCACAATGAACCTGAGGTACTTTCTGCGGTCTGGATGAATGAGGATGTGAGTGTACGCATCCTTTAGATCTAAGGAGCATAGCCAATCTCCCTGCTGGAGGTAGGGCAGAAGTGTTCCAAGAGTAAGCATCTTGAACTTTTCTTTCTCTAGGAACTTGTTGAGGTTCCGGAGGTCCAGAATGGGTCGAAGGCCACCGGTCCTTTTGGGTACCAGGAAATACCTGGAGTAGAATCCGTGACCTTGCAAGTGGGGAGGCACAGGCTCCACCACCCTGTCCACCAACAGACCTTGGAGCTCTCGAAGGAGAAGGTCTGTGTGCAGGGGAGGCCTCAAGGGCTCCCCTGGGAAGTAAGGAGGAGGCAGTTGATGAAAATGCAGGGCATAGCCCTTCTGGACTATGTCCAGCACCCAACTGTCGGTGGTAATGAGAGGCCACTGGTGGGCAAAGAGTACAAGGCAACCGCCTGTGCAGGGCTGGGAAAGCAGGGACGGAGTGGCTACGCTCAAGGAGTCAAAAACCCCCACCCTGCTGAGTGGTAGCAGGGGCCTGAGGCTTGGGGGTTCTCTGCCTACGGGGCCCATTACCCTGGCCCTTGGCTTGCTGACGCTGGGGGGGCAGCTTGGGCAGCCTGATACTGAGGGTACTGTTTGTAGGCAGTGCCCTTCCTCGGGTAAAAGGACTTTTTACCTGAGCCCTTCTTATGTGAAGGGGCAGAGGTCTTCCTCGACAGCCTTGTCCGGGTAAGATGCTCGGTCTCGAGCTGAGCGGCCTTCTCGGTCACGGGTTTGCCAAAAAGGTTCTCACCTCGGCAGGGGACATCGACCAACTTGTCCTGAACCCATGGCTCGAGATCCGATGACTGCAGCCACGCCTGGCGTCGAGCCGCGATGCTTGCAGCCGCAACTCGGGCCAAAGCCTCGAAGCCATCGTAGGCGGCACGGGAAATGAACTTGGAGCATTCCCGAATCCCCGAGGAGAAGGTCTTAAATCTCTGCAAGGGTTCCCCGGAGAGACCAGCAGAGAATCCGGCCAACTCCTTGGCCAGGCCTCGCAAGTACATGCCCATGTACAGCTGGTAAGACTGGACACGGCAAGCAAGCATAGACCCCTGAAAGCACTTCCTACCGACGCCATCGAGGTTGCGGGCCTCCCTGCCGGGGGGCACCGCGGAGTGCATCTTCTGGCTCTTCAGACGATGCATGGCCGATTCCACAACCATGGAATAGTGTGGTAGCTGTGCTTTCTGGAAACCAGGGCTTTTGCGGAGCCGATAGATGGAATTGACTCGCTTGCTCAGAACCGGTGCCAAGGCCGGTGCCTCCCACATCCGGAAGAGGAGCCGTTCCAGCATCGGAGGAACCGGGACAGTAAAGGCCTCCTTCAGAGGAGAGTCATGCTGTAGAGCATCGAGCTCCTCGGCTCGAGGCTCTTCCTCGGGATCGGCAGGGATAGCCAAGGCAGCGGCCATATCCCGAACGAACTCCGAGAACCTAGTGTCCTCCGGAGGGGATCTACTCCGGAGCTCAGACTGCGGTGAGTCCGACGGGACGCACCGAGTCTTAAAAGTATCGGGAGACTCCTCGTCCTCCGTCTCCCAGGCGGACTCATCCGAGGAGTCGACACCCTCAGTCCCGAACGGGAGGTCGAGGGAGACCTCGACCGAGGACAACTTCGAGCCACGAGGGTCTCGAGTATCGGCTCGGTCTCCGGGGTTGACTTCGAAGTCGACGTCCCGGTGGTCGGGGCAGATGCACCAGACAGGCTGGCCATCAGTGCCCACTGCTGCTCCATGAAGGCAGACAATCTGCACTCCAAGGCTGTCATCCTGAGACTCAGCTCGGGAGACGCAGCAGCCACCGACTCGGGCCCCGGTGGCGCCGGGCCCGACGTCGGCTCTCTGGAAGGAGAGTCCACGAGGACAACGGGGCTTACGTGTCCAGCAGACTCCGGCTCCACGCGAGGAACTTTGGCAGGCTTCTCTTGGCCCACGGGCCTGGGACGGCGGTCGGGGGTCTTAGACCTGGCCCTCGAGGGACCAGGGACCTCCTCCGACACCGCCCTCGCGAGCCGCTTCTTCCTCTTGCGTTCCTGGTCGGGGGACCCCCTGTCCGAGGAGCTTCGACGGCGCTCGGGATCGGAATCCCGAGATGTCAAGGCCTCAGACGAGGTCCAGGCCCGACCAGAGGCAGAGTCCGAGAAAAACCTTTCCTTCTGATACTGTTGACTTTTGAGTGCCTTGGAAGACATCTTCCCTTATGGCCCACATGACTTGGGGTCGTGGTCAGGGCCGAGGCACCGAAGGCAGCAGTCGTGTGTGTCGGTGAGAGATATGTTTCTTACACCGATCACACTTTTTGAAACCACTGGAAGCCATCAGGGAAAAAAGAGCCCCTGCGAGGTCAAAAGACCGGCCTTCCAGGGAAAAAATGAAAAAAGGGCACGAATGCCAGCCACGAAGGGCAAAAACTGAAAAAGAAATAAACGGGCTCGATACCAGTGTACCAAACCCGGCGGGAGGGGAACCGGCATCGAACCAGAGAAAAATAGCGAAAAATCGCCGAAGAAAAAAATCACTTTTATCCGGGAGAACAGGACACACATCCGGTGGGCTTCTCGGAAAAAAAGAGACTGAGGTAAGATGGCACCTTTAGGCGGGAAAGGAACCGCGCATGCATGCCAGCATTCCCAAAGGCTTTCATGGAAAGCTGGGGAAATGCTCCGCTGGGGCTTCATCGGCGCCGATGACACCCATATGTGAGGACTGACTTCCTGCTTGGTCCTGGAGAAAGGATTGTTACATAAGAACATAAGAACATAAGATATGCTATATTGGGTCAGACCAAGGTCCATCAAGCCCAGTATCCTGTTTCCAACAGTGGCCAATCTAGGTCATAAATACCTAGCAGTTTCCCCAAAAGACACAGGTTCCTCAATGCTTGTATTGGGTCAAGCAGTGATATCCCGGGTCCCTTTTAATAATGGTTTATGGACCTTTCCTCCAGGAACTTGTCTAAACCTTTTTTAAACCCAGCTACACTAACAGCTTTTACTACATCATCTGATAATAAATTCCAGAGTTTGATTACACATTGAGTGAAAAAATATTTTCTCTTATTAATCTTAAATAGGTTACCCTGTAGCTTCATTGCATGTCCCCTAGACTTTTTATATTCTGATGACGTAAACAGTTGATCTACGCTTACCCATTCCACTCCATTCATTAATTTATAAACCTCTATCATATCTCCACTCAGCCGTCTCTTTTCCATGTTGAAGAGCCCTAACCTTTTTTAGCCTCTCTTCATAGGAGTATCCTTCCATCCCCTTTACCATTTTGGTGGCTCTTCTCTTTTCTAATAATGCTATATCTATTTTAAGATACGATGACCAGAATTGCACACAACATTCAAGGTGCGGTCGCACCATGGAACGATACAGAGACATTATAATATCCTTTGTTTTATTTTCCATTCCATTCCTTATGATACCTATTTATTTATTTATTTAGCATTTTTCTATACCGCACTATTCAACATCAGCGCGGTTCACAAATAACACAAATGTCCAGTGTGGGGGGTCAACATTGGACTTACAGTAGAACAAGGAATTTAAACTTGGTGAACAAGTAAAACTATATACATAACTTCTCAATATATCTATGCACAGTATTTACAGGTCGCTGGGATGTGTAGAATCAAGGTCAATCGGGGGGTTAACAGGGAGGGTGGGTTGGAGGATCAGAGGGGGTGAATGGGGTGTCTGCTCTATGGGTGTTGGGTAGGGTTGAGATGTGGCTACGTGATGTCGTCTGAGTTGGCAAAGCATTGAAGGAAGAGGTAGTGCTTCAGTGCCTTTCTGAATTGGTGAAGGTTGTTTATGGCACGGATGTTGGTTGGTAAGTTGTTCCAACATGAAGGTGCGGATATGGTTGGTAAGTTGTTCCAACATGAAGGTGCGGATAGAGCAAAGGCACGGTCTCTAGAGGCTTTGGTGTATTTGGTGATGGTTTTCGGGAGTAGAAGGGAGTTGGTGGCAGCAGATCTTCTCAGTCTGTTGGGGGGGGTGAGTTGGATAAGTTCAGAGAGGGTGTTGGCCGTGCATTTTTTGATGGCTTTGAATGTTATTGTTAAGATTTTGAAGGTGATCCTGTAGCGTACCGGGAGCCAATGTAGAGTTTTCAGGATATGGGTGATATGATCTCTTCTAGAGGCTTGGTGAAGGGTTCTGGCTGCCGTGTTCATTGCTAGTTGCAAAGGTTGTAGCGTGCACTTCGGAAGGCCGTGGAGTATGGAGTTTGCGTAGTCGAAGTGGGGCATCACTAGTGACTAAAAGACTGTTTGAAAGTCTTCTGGCTCAAGTAGCGGTCTAATGTGACGTAGCATCCGGACTTTGTGGTAAATTGCCTTTGACATGTTGCCTATCTGGGCATTTAAGTTGAGATGTTGGTCGAGCATTACTCCAAGGTATCGAATCGTTGTCTTCGTGAGAAGCTCGGCATCACGTACTTTCAATGAAGGGGGCGGGGTGAATGCTTGGTCTCTGCTGATGAAGAGTACCTCAGTCTTTTTAAGGTTTATTTTAAGCTTCTGAGAGTGTAGCCAGTCTGTGACTGCATTGAAGCATGAGGATAACCGGGATACATCTGGGTGATCAGTATGTATTGGGGTGAACATGAGGACGTCGTCGGCGTATATTAGGCAGTTCACGCCGAAGGACCTGATGATTGTGCAGATAGGCTGCATATAGATGTTGAAGAAGAGGGCAGAGAGTGAGGAACCCTGAGGGACGCCCTTCTTTAGTGGGAATGGGGTGGAAGTTGAGGTGCCGGAGCGGACGTGCTGTCATCTGTCATTTAGGTATGAGGCACACCATGCGAGGGCGGTGCTGTGGATTCCCTTCTCGACAAGGCGGGACAGAAGTAGATCATGGCTGATGGAGTCGAAAGCCGCTGCGATATCGAGAAGGATGAGGGCAAATCCTTGTTTGAC
Organism: Ichthyophis bannanicus; assembly: GCA_033557465.1. Lineage (NCBI taxonomy): Eukaryota > Metazoa > Chordata > Amphibia > Gymnophiona > Ichthyophiidae > Ichthyophis > Ichthyophis bannanicus. The sequence continues at coordinate 228,243,147 of CM066036.1, forward strand.
GTTATCCAACCCTATCATTAGAGTGCTGAATAGAATTGTTAACAAGGTTTCCACGCCATGTTGCTCCCGAAACCCGTGTTGGCAGGGATTGAGGGGTGCATTATCCTCTATATGTTGGCTCAGTTGACGGTGGACTATTTTTTCTGCATTCTATTTGCATTCTATTTGCTCTCTTGGCTGCCACTGCACACTGGGTGGAGGATTTTAAGATGTTATCCACGATGACGCCTAAATCTTTTTCCTGGGTGGTGGTTCCCAATGTGGAACCTTGCATCGTGTAACCATAGTTTGGGTTGTTCTTTCAAAACTAGGTGCATAACTTTGCACTTGTCCACATTAAATTTCATCTGCCATTTGGATGCCCAGTCTTCCAATTTATCAAGATCGTCTTGCAATTTTCCACAATCCTCTCCGGTTTTAACAACTTTAAATAGTTTTGTGTCATCTGCAAATTCGATAACCTCGCTCATTATTCCCTTTTCCAGGTCATTTATGAATATGTTAAAAAGCAGCGGACCCAGCACAAATCCCTGGGGTACTCCACTATTCACCTTTTTCCATTGGGAAAATTGCCCATTTAGCACTACCCTCTGCTTTCTATCTTGTAATCAGTTCCTGATCCACAATAGTATATCACCTCCTATCCCATGACTTTTTAGTTTTGCCAAAAGTCTCTGATGAAGGACCTTGTCAAAGGCTTTCTGAAAGTCCAGATACACTATATCAACCGACTCACCTTTGACTGAGTTGTACCAACTGTCCAAAGAGGATTCTGCATTCTATGCATTTGGCCAAAAATTTTGAAAGTGGGTATGATCCTGAGAATTTAGTGCAATAATACTTTTCATTTCCTTTCTCAGAGAGATTTAATACACTTTGATATCAGTAATGGATTTTGTTTCTGAGAAAAGTGGACCTTAGTCTGAAGCAGATTACTTTTCCAAAGTGAAGAATAATATAATAAGACACTCAAAAAAGAATCAGTGATAGTGATCAGAGTTCAAAGGTCATTTTATTTTATGTATTTAATTATTTTATATCTTTTGTATATCACCCAGCTACTAGATCAGCGATGGCGAACCTATGGCACGCGTGCCAGCTGTGGCACGCGAAGGCCTTGCAGCTGGCACGCGTGAAGGTCCGCAAAAAAAGAAAAAGCGGGCTCTGGCTGCTGCCGCGGACGCGGCAGCATGCAGTGTCCCGCGGGGCCCCCTCCGCCCGCTAAGCCCCTCTGCAAGGGCTTTCAGATTCGCGAGGGAGACAGCGTCTCCCTCGCGTCTCTGTTAAGCCCGTAGGGGTTAATGGGAAATTTCCCATCAGCCCCTTTAGACGCGAGGGACTGATGGGAAATTTCCCATTAGCCCCTGCGGGCTTAACAAGAGACGCGAGGGAGACGCTGTCTCCCTCGCGAATCTGAAAGCCCTTGCAGAGGGGCTTAGCGGGCGGAGGGGGCCCCGCGGGACACTGCATGCTGCCGCGTCCGCGGCAGCAGCCAGAGCCCGCTTTTTCTGTTTTTAAATTTGCCGGGGGGGGGGTGTTAGGACTGCTAATGGGCTAGGGGGGGGGTTAGGACTGCTAATGGGGGGGGGTTTGGACTGCTAATGGGCTGGGGGGGGTAAGGACTGCAAAAGGGATAGGAGGGGGGGGTTATGACTAAAAATGGGCTCGGAGGGGGGTGGGTTAGGACTGCTAATGGGCTAGGAGGGGGGGTTAGGACTGCTAATGGGCTAGGGGGGGTTAGGACTGCTAATGGGCTGTGGGCTGATGGGGGCTGTCTGGAAATGGGGTGATGGGGGGTTAGGACTGCTAATGGGCTGGGGGGGTTTGGACTGCTAATGGGCTGGGGGGGGTTAGGACTGCTAATGGGCAAGGAGGGGGGGGAGGACTGCTAATGGGAAAGCGGGGGTTAGGACTGCTAATGGGCAGGGTGCTGAAGGGGGCTGTCTGGAAAGGGGGTGAGGGGGGGTTGGGACGGGTAATGGGCTATGGGGGGGTTAGGACTGCTAATGGGCTAGAGAGGGGGGGGTTAGGACTGCTAATGGGCTAGGGGGGGGCTTAGGACTGCTAATGGGCTAGGGGGGGGTTAGGACTGCTAATGGGGTAGGAGGGGGGGGTTAGGACTGCTAATGGGCTAGGGGGGGGGTTAGGACTGCTAATGGGCTGGGAGGGGGGGGGTGAGGACTGCTAATGGGCTAGGGGGGGTTAGGACTGCTAATGGGCTGTGGGCTGATGGGGGCTGTCTGGAAATGGGGTGATGGGGGTTAGGACTGGTAATGGGCTATGGGGGGGGGGTTAGGACTGCTAATGGGCTAGAGAGGGGGGGTTAGGACTGCTAATGGGCTAGGGGGGGGTTTGGACTGCTAATGGGCTGATGGGGAGGGGTTAGGACTTGAGGTGGGCTGTTGGGTGGGGTTAGGACTGGAAAGGGGCTGATGGGGGGTTAACACTGGAGGTGGTCTGATGGGGTTAGGACTGGTAATGGGCTATGGGGGGGTTTAGGACTGATAATGGGCTATGGGGGGGCTGGGACAAGAAATGGGCGGATGGGGAGGGGTTCGGACTTGAGGTGGGCTGATGGGGTTAGGACTGGTAATGGACTGTGGGCTGATGGGGGGGTTAGGACTGGCAATGGGCTATGGGGGGCTGACTGGAAGTGGGGGGTTAGGACTGGTAATGGGTTATAGGGGGGGGGCTTAAACTGAAAATGGGGTGATGGGGGGTTAGGACTGGAAGTGGGTTGATGAGGGGGGGATAGGACTGGTATTGGGTTGGGGGGCTGCTAGGACTGGAAATGGGCTGATGCAGGGACTAGAAGGGAATGGATGCTGGGTGAGGCTGGAACTAGAAGGGAGCTGGTGTTGGGGGAGGATTAGAATGGGATGGGGCTGGGAGAGTAAAATGAAGAGGGGAAAAATATTTTGTGTGGGAGGGATAAAAAATCTACAATTGGCCGGGTATTGGGAGAGTAAGTGGGGATTGAGGATGGAGGGGTAAATTTTGAGTAGATGAAATAGGAATGAGGAAAGAGCCAAAGGAGAAAGATTAGTATGTTAAAGCAGATGTAGAGAGAGAATGGAAAAAAAAAACAAGAAGACAGAAGAAAGGACAAATGGACAGCAGATGGAGAGTTAGCAGAAGACACGAAGAAACCAGAAGAAAGTGGCTGGAACAATTGCAACTGAAAAAAAATGCACAAAAGGTAGAAAAATATCTCTTTATTTTGAATTTATTAACTGGAATATGTCAGCTCTGGGAAATGTGCATCATTAATTTTTGCGCTTTGTTTAGTACAAGAGGAAATTAATATATAGTTTTATTTCTACAGTGTTGTTGTATATTCCAAGTTTGGCTTTTGGGGTTCCCAGTTTAATTATTGTCTTCCTGTTTCTAAATTGTGATTCCTTGTTTGGTGATGGTCTGTTCTGCATGTGTAACTGAGCTGAGGTATTCTGTTTATATAATTCCTATTTGACATTGCCACTTGTTCTTTCCCCAGTAGGTCATGTATTGTTGTTCTCTGAGATGTATTGGTTTAATATTTGCAGTGTTGCCTTTTGATAGGTAGAGTATGGTGCTTTGTGAGTCCTGGTAGTGCTGTTAGGATACGGCGGGTTTGCTATGGGTTCTAAATGGGCAGCGTTTGTAGTAGTTCCTAATGTGCCTGGCGGTTGGTACTGGATTATAGTAATGTAGAAACCTTTTAGTCTTTCTTTATCCATATACTCATTAAGAGGCATGTTTACTAAAAGTTAGTGTATGGTAACATTATGCAAATATTTATGCAAATGAAGCACCTTATGCAAATGGGGCTTTAATTGACGTGCTGGCACTTTGAGGAAATTCTTTGGTTTTGTGCGGCAGTTTGGGCACTCGGGCTCAAAAAGGTTAGCCATCACTGTACTAGATGGTTCTCAATAGCTTACAAAATATGCATAAAATTATATGGAACACAAAAACAAACAACATACAAATATAATTATATAAATACATGGGTATACATTAATACCATTAATGAAATCAAAATGTAATTAAAAAATATCATAAAAACCTATCCTGATTTAGGGAGAGGTCACAGCATTTTCACAACAACCCCCAACAGTTTCAGAAAATCTGGCGTATTATCATCATCAGATCGGCATTTAAGATCTCTACTTTTGGAAACATGACAGCAGAAAAAGACCATTGAAAGATACTCTGCGCCCCCCTCACCAGCAACACTGCAGGGCTCTTGGAGTAACGGACATCCACACTCAAAGCAATGAGAAGGAAATCTAAGAGAAAGCAATAAAATGCCACACACTTCTATATATATATAGATACACCAAAGCTTTGTGGAGAGAAACAAATAGAAACAAGTTCTCTTTGTTTACTCTAACTATTAGCTATGGTTTACTTTATTTATAAGGCTCTTTTGGATGATACAGCATAATTTCACTTTATTGTTCTACGTCAGGTATTACGTATTCATAACATCATAGGTCAGTTTCTAATCAACATAGGTCAGTATGAGGAGACATACATGTATTCCAAGACATAACTGTAGATATTAAATTTACTGCTGACTGCTTGATATCTGGTAACCCTGAAGCTGAAAGGCTGGAGGACAAGCAGCCCTTTTTCTTATTTCACATAGCTTACAAGACTTGTACCTCTTCACCTACTTAGTAAGCAAATATATAAAGTTTATTTCTAAGCAAAGTTCTGAACAATTGTAACTCTTTCTCAGGTTGTATTAGACAGTCTGGTTGTGTACACCGCCCTGTACAGACAAGCTTACTTTCAACCATATGGCCTATCTAGTTTGCCCTTCCATATTAACATATCAACTATTATAGTCCCCTGTTTGCCTTTAGAGATCTTCTATGTTTTCCCATAGTTTCTTGAATTCAGGTGGAGGTCTACTCCCTACTGGACGTCCAGTCCCTGTATGGCCCCTCAAAATCAGGACGTACAGCAGTAGTCCCGATTTGACGCCCCTATGGGATTAGAATCTAAAGATTCTAAAGGGAGTGATCATCCAGCCATAATCATGTCGAACTCTGCCTAGCTCCCTAATGGAGCCGCAGTGCCATGGTGTCTTGTTGCCATTGTGCCGCGGCTCCATTACAAACCATGACTGCCAGCCACCACTGAGAATGTCCTTTCCCTGCAGTCAGACCCCCAATCCGGCCTCCCATGGCCAGGGTCCGGCTGCGGGGTACCTCCTGAATTCCTCCCTGCTTTGTTCCCTTTGGCCCCTATGTCTTCTTGCGCAGGCTCCAAATCATTTTGGTCGCCTTCCTCTGAACCATTTCCAGTCTTTTTATATCCTTTGTGAGATATGGTCTCCAAAACTGAATACAATATTCCAAGTGAGGCCTCACCAGCAACTTGTACAGTGGCATTAGCACCTCCTTCTTTCTGCTGGTATTTCCTCTCTGTATGCAACCCAGATGGCTTTGGCCACCGCCTTGTCACACTGTTTCGCCATTTTGAGATCCTCAGAAACAATTACTCTGAGGCCCTTCTCCTGGTCCATGCACACTAACCTATTGCCCCCTATCTCATATAATTCCCTTGGATTTCTGCATCCCAAGTGCATGACACTGCACTTCTTCACATTAAATTTTAACTGCCAAGAATTAGGCCATTCTTCCAGCTTTTTCAGATCTTTCCTCATGTTATCCACTCCCTCAGGGGAGTCCACACTGTTGCAGATTTTTATGTCATCTGCAAAAAGACAGACTTTTCCATTCGATCCCTCAGTAATATCACTCACAAATACATTGAACAGTACCGGTCCCAGGACCGATCCCTGGAGCGCACCATTAATCATCTTCCTTTCATCCGAGTGAGTTCTGTTTACCATCACCTTCTGTCATCTGTCAGTCAACCATTTTCTGATCCAGTTCACCACCTTGGGACCCATCCCCAGGCTGTTCAGTTTATTGATAAACCTCTTATGTATCAAAGGCTTTGCTAAAATCTAGGTAGTATCAAAGGCTTTGCTAAAATCTAGGTAGATCACATCCATCGCATGCCCTTGATCAAGTTCTCTGATCACCCAATCAAAGAACTTAATCAGATTTGTTTGGCATGATCATCCTTTGGTAAAACCATGTTGTCTTGGATCATGCAACCTATTGGTTTCAAGAAAGTCCATTCTTCTCTCTTTCAGGAGTGCCTCCATTACTTTTTCCACCACCGAAATAAGGCTTACTGGCCTGTAGTTTGCCACTTCTTCCCTATTACCACTTTTGTGAAGAGGTACCACATTGGCCCTTTTCTAGTCCTGCAGAACTTCTCCTGTTTCCAAGGACCTATTAAAAACATCCAAAAACTTCTCTGAGCTCTTTCAGTATCCTGGGATGTATCCCATCCTGTCCCATGACCTTGTCCACTTTCAGTTTTGCAAGCTGTTCAAATACATCATCTTCTGTGAATGGTGTAGTATCTACTCCATTTTCATTTGTATATTTGTCATTCACAGGTGGTCCTTCTCCAGGATTTTCTTTAGTAAAAACAGAAGTATTTTTTTAGCATTTTCGCTTTTTCAACGTCACTTTCCACGAATCTGTTCTCAGCACTTGATTCTTGCAATTTCACCTCTGATCTTCCTCTTCTCCCGAATATACCTGAAAAAGGTTTTATCACCATGCTTTAGATCTTTAGCCATCTTTTCTTCTGCCTTTGATTTTTCTATCCTTATTTCTTTTTGTCTCTTTTAGCTTTATTCTGTATTCTTTTTGGTGTTCCTCTGTTTGCGAACATCTGAATTTTGTGAAAGCTGTGTTTTTTGCCTTTATTTGTGCAGCCACTCCTTTAGAAAACCAAATATTGTTTTTATTTACTTTCCTTACATATGTATCTGTTTCCCCTTTTATTGCCTCCTTTAGTCCACTGCAATTTATTTATTTATTTATTTTATTTATTTATAGTCTCTTATATACCGCACTATTCAGCATCAGCGCGGTTTACATGTAACAAAAATGCTCAGTACAGTTGAAAGCGTATGAGTTTTACAGGTAACAGGGCACAAAAACTTGGATAACAGGGGAAAACTATTTACAAAATTTATTATATGGAGTCATAATAACAGTAGTTTCGCAGAAATATAACCACCACTAAGGGTTTGAGTATCATACTTGGTGTGTTGTTGAGATACCATACTTTGTATGGAAAAGGTATCGCCAGGAGACTTTGGGCTCTAGGGGTTGTCGTTAGGCTCTATAAGGTATTTGTTGAAGAGGTAGCATTTGAGGGCTTTCCTAAACTGTGGTAGGTTCTTAATAGCCCGGATCTCAGGAGGTAATGCATTCCAGAATCTTGGGGCACTGAGACTAAAGGCTCTGTTGGCTGTCGAGTTGGAGCAAACAGTTACTGCCTTCGGGACTTTTAGGGAGTTAATAGCCGTGGATCTTCTTGCTCTATTTGGGGAAGTGATATGGATGAGTGAGGTTAAGGATGCAGGTGAGAGATTTTAATAGCTTTAAAAGTGGTTATCAAGGTCTTGAAAACTATTCTGGCCTGGATGGGTAGCCAATGCAACTGTATCAGTAGAGGCATTATGTGGTCGCTCCTGGAGGCTCCATGGAGTACTCTTGCTGCAGCATTCATGGCTAGCTGCAGCGGGTTCAATGTAGATTGGGGAAGACCTTGTAGGATGGCATTGGCATAGTCAAAATGGGGTATGATCAACGCCTGGAAAATTGTCCGGAAATCAGTTGGTTCAAGCATGGAACGTAGATGCCTAAGTGAGGATCTTGTGGTATACTGATTTGACTCTGTTTCCTATATGGGCCTTCAAATCCAAATGCTGATCTAAAGTGACTCCCAGGTAACGTACTGAGTATTTAGATTGCAGCTCAGCTTCTTTTACCTTAAGATATTGTGGTGGGGTAAAGTTGGGGTTCCTCGTAATGAAGAGTACTTCCGTTTTCTTATGTTGTATTCTAAGGTTTTGAGAAAGAAGCCATTCGGATATTGCATTGTGTGACACAGTAGCTCCCCAGGAACAGATGGACACGAATGAGCATCCGGTGGTAGAAGCCGGTACTGCAGGAGAAAGCAGGGATTTCTTTGCAGAAAGAAAAAAACCCAGATTCAATCAAGCAGAACAGCTCACCTCGAGGGAGGAGAGTAGGAAAGCTTTTGATTGGGCACGCCCCAAGGGGAGGCGGGCAGTGCAGGCTAGAAGCACCTGGTTAAATACTCAGAAACCAGGAAGTGAAAGAGAACGGAGAAGGAGGCAAGACAAACAGAATAGGAGGCAAGACAAACAGAACCGGGAGCAAGAGCAGGACCGAGAGAAGCTAAGAGAATACCCAGAGGGAGACACAAGTGCTTCAGAAGGAAAGGCTGAAAGGAAGTATCCTTGCTGTGGTAATTCCTCTAATAGTCTGCAGCTGGCAGATAGCGTGGTGGAAGATTCAGATGAGGAAAGAAACTGCTGGAGGCAGAACTCTTTCGGAACGCTGAGAGATCCAAGCCTACAAGACCAGGCAGAGCTATGGAATAAAGGCAGAAGGACAAAGAATTCTCCAAAGGAAAAGCTTCTATATAAGGTACCCAGTGGGGGAGAAGTTTATGCTCTAAAGCCAGAAAGATTGTGTACTAGATTTAAAAGCCAAGTCAGACAAAATGGTGGCAGCTGTTGTCAGCAGGGAGAAGCTTTGAATAACACTAAATATTCCTTTAAGCTAGCTGAAACACCTAGCCAAGAAAGGGCTGACGTAAATGCTTTTAAGTACCCTCCTTGCACTGCTAAGTTTTTATGCACAGCACCCACGTGTAGAGAAAGGTGGGGAGATAACGGAAGCACAGCAAATGTTTGTTTTCCTGATACAAACAAACATGATAGGCAGCCTGAGATAGAGAGGCTCAGCCAGCATTTGCTCACCGAGGAGAAGGGAAGACAGCTAAGTGAAGGGAAGTCACCAGCTGAATCAATTCTCAAAGATTTCCAAGAGTATTTAGAACAGAAGGCAAAGTTTAACTACAGTATTCCAGAACCAGTTACTGGCTGTAATGAAGAAACGCCTGTTTCTAATTCTCTGCTTTACCCTGATGAAGATATATTAATGGACTGCTCTACATGCTTAATTGACAGAGGCAATTAAGGAGAAAAGGATTTTCTGGTATATGAAGAAATATAGCAGTGGCACTTAACTTGACCTACACAAGAAAGCTTGTGGGAGGTGAATGAATTAAGGTACCAGTGATTGGTAGAACCAGAGCACTACTGTTAAAGGAACTTTTCTGTTGCATCCTGTATGTTTGAACCACATGAAGTGAATGTGAAATAATACAGCATTGCAAGCCTGTTTGGCAAGTTTCAGTTAATCTTGTTTTTGGTTTATACTTCTGCACCGTCTGTAGCCTTTTTGAACTGCACAATGGCAAAGTAAGCCTCATGAAAAATAAACCTCATGAAAAATAAATTTCTCTTTGCCTGCCTTACTGCTCGAAGCACAATAACACAACTACAACTAACTGCCTCAAGGGCATCACAAGGCAACCCCTCCTTAACCCTCAAGGTTAGGGAGCGGATGGCGTGATAATTGAAACAGTTTGTCAGTGGAGATAGGTCCATATGCTCAGTAGAGAAGGGAATGTAAAGCAGGACGTCGTCTGCGTATAACATGCAATCGACATTGAAAGACCGGATGATATTACAAATTGGTTGCATGTAAATATTGAACAAGAGCACAGAAAGGGAAGAACCCTGTGGGACTCCCTGGCTTTGGTGGAATGGTTCAGAATTTTTCCCTCTGGAACGAACATGTTGCCATCTTTCAGTCAGGTAGGATCTGCACCATTCAAGCGCTCTTCCATTTATGCCTTTGTCAGTCAGTCGTCTTAATAGAAGCTCGTGGTTTACAGAATCAAACGCTGCAGCGATGTCTAGAAAGATGAGGGCAAATCCTTGACGAATGTCGTCAATGCCGGTGATTATCTTGCAGAATAGAGTGGTAAGTAGGGTCTCCACTCCATGGAATTCCCTAAAACCATGTTGGCAAGGATCTAACGGTGCGGCGGAGTCGATATGATCTTGCAATTGACGTTGAGCCTCCTTTTCTATGATCTTCGCGAGTAGTGGGATGCTGGATATAGGTCTGTAGGATTCCACCTGTTGGGGATTGAGCTTGCAGTTCTTTAGCAGAGGTCTGATAGAAGTATGTTTAAGGGCTGAAGGGAAAGAGCCAGTTGAGAAGGAGAGGTTCATTATTTTGGATAGTACTGGGCTGAAGTGACTGCGAAGCTCCTTGATCCAGAAGGCTGGGCATGGATCCGACTGGGCAATGGTGATATTAAGGGCCACAATAGTGTCTTCAATCCCTCTCTTGGTGGGGGTAGAGAACATGGTTAGGGCTGTTTGGTAGACTTGCTCTGTGGTGTTAGTTGTAATATGGGTTTTGTTGGTCTGGCATATCTTGGATTGGATGTAGGTTGCATAATCTTGTGGGTGTATCTCGAATGGGGGTCCAGAGGATGGTTCCTTCGATAAAGTCTTTACTAGGTTGAAAAGGTCGTGTGGTTTATTAAGCGATCACTTTAAGGTATCAGCATAGTACTGTTTCATCGTATCGGTGATTGCGTTGCGGTGTGCAGCAAGATGAAGGTTGTATGCTGTCTGGTCATTTAAAGAATGAGATCCACCTCCTCTGCCAACTCCTCTTTCAGGCACTTGGCCATCTTCCTGAAGTCAGCATTTTTGAAGTCTAGGACTCTGAGCTTGCTGTGAGGAGTCTCTGTCTTGGCTTTTATCTCAAACCACACTGTGTGATGATTGCTGCTGCTCACATAGGCACCTTAAGCAATGCATCTTGGAAGGCATCCACAATTTTTTACTTCTTTCCAGATTTTCAGAAGAAGTGCTCCAATCCACATCAGGTAGATTAAAGTCACCCAATATGACCACGTCCCCCTTCATGGCTACCTTTTCAATATCAATAATCAAGTCTCTATCCATTTCTTCGGTTTGAGTTGGAGGCCTGTAGACTACACCAGCATGGTTGATAGTGCCATCTCCTCTTTCCAACACAATCTACAGTGCTTCTTCTTTTCCCCATGTCCCCTGCAATTCAGCAGCTTTGATATTACTTTTGACATATAGGACTACTCCTCCTACTTTTCTGTCTTCTCTATCTCTCCTAAATAAATTATAGCCAGCTATGGCTATATCCCATTCATGTGACTTAAATCATGTTTCTCTAATGGCCACAATGTCCAAGTCCATTTCCACCATTAGGGCTTCCAGGTCAGGAACTTTGTTGGCTAGGCTTTGAACATTTATGCTCATTGCTTTCCAGCATTTGATGACTGGCTTGCATGGATTTTGTTCTACACGCCTCTTCCCACTTGCCATTGATGTGTAGTTTAAAAGTGTGGCTATTTCCAATGTTATTTTGCTTTTGCTGGGAGTGATGTCCTGAACTTGTCCTTCTCCAGGCATCACCCCCTTTCCCTAGTTTAAATGCCTGTTCACATACTGCCTGAATTTTCACTTAGGATCCTTTTCCCTGCAACAGAGAGATGTAGTCCATCAGCACAGTATAGTCACAGTATATATAGGCTGTTTCCCCAGTCACCTATATATCTAAATCCTTCTTGTTTGCACCAGGTTTGGAGCCATGTATTAAAGTTGTTTATGTGATGCAGCCTTTCTACCCCCTTACCAAGATCAGGTAGAACTTCTGAGTATGCAATAGTGTTAACAATGGGCTTGAGCTTCTCTCCCAGAATCTGGAATCCCTTTGAACTGCAGAGGCACTGTTTCTAGCTAGGTCATTTGTACCCAAGTGGATGACAACATCAATTTTGGAGTGCTCACTTTCTGCACTAACTATACCAACAATTTGGTTCATAGTCCTGCTGCCTCAAGAGCCTAGGGGAGGCATTTGACCATCTTCTCTCCTTTAAACTGTGTTCCCAAGTGCCTCTGAAGATGGAATCTCCAAGTAGTAGTAGTTTTCTGTTTTGTGATTTTTTTTCTTCATACTTGGTGCATATCAGTAGATTGGGCATTAACTCTCTCATTTAAGGGCACTTCGGTTTCCATGGATAGGGCACCCTCATTATCCATGGCAGAGAAGGAGCTATGCAAGAATATCTCTTGATATAGAGTGTGTCTCCATGTTACAGGTCGCAACCTACCAGAGCCCACTGTGATCCATTTGTTCCTGGGCTGTTTGATTCTTTGTTGGAGCAGTGGTGGATTTTGTTTAGTTTGTATCCTAGAAGAGATATGTTTAATTGTAGATAATTCTTCCCTTAGTAGAGTCAATTCTTTATGCATAGTAAATAACTTGAGGCATATAGGGGAAGCTCTTAGGTTCCAAATGATTCTACTTAAAATGAAAGCACCACAGTTATTGCATTGAATACACAACATGCTGATTAAGACTGTGATAAAGCAGTCCTAGAAGAAGGAGAAAGAGTAGTTACTCACCTGTAGCAGGTGTTCCCCAGGAGCAGCAGGAATCAGTCCTCACATATGGGTGACGTCGGCGCCGAATGAGCCCCCGCGCGGAGCATTTCCCCAGCTTTCAAAGAAAGCCTTTGGGAATTGCAGCGCGCATGCGCGGTCCCCTTCGCGTCCAAGGGTGCCATCTCGCTCAGTCTGATGACATAGCTAAAAGACAGCAAAATAGCAAAAATAAATCATATGACTGCAACTCCAAGGGGAGGAGGGAGGGTTGTGAGGACTGATTCCTGCTGCTCCTGGAGAACAACTGTTACAGGTGAGTAACTACACTTTCTCCAGGACCAAGCAGGAAGTCAGTCCTGACATATGGAACTCCCCAGCTTAAGGCTACCGGACACCTCAAGCGGAAAAAATGAGCTCCCTCTAGCTCGTCAGTACGTAAGGAAGAAATCTTCTCTGTGAACGCCCCCGACCGGTAGCCCAACACCTGGGCCGGAGGGTAGGAGTTGCCTAAACCCCAAAGAGATTAAGGAGTACTGCCTGTCCGAAAGCACTGTCCCTGCGGGACTCCCTCTCAAGGCAGTAATGGGCCGCAAAAGTCTGGCTTGAAGACCAAGTAGCGGCCCGGCAGATGTCTGCCAACGGAACAGAACGGAGATGAGCCACTGACGCAGCCTTCGCCCTGACACGATGAGCCATGACTCGACCCTCCAGCGAGAGGCCGGCTGCCCCATAAGCCCAGGCGATACAGTCAGCGACCCATATGGACAAAGTACGCTTGGAGACAGGTAACCCCAACTTATTGGGGTCAAAAGAAACGATGAGCTGAACAGCCCTTCGATGCCCCCGCATACGGTCAAGGTAGAAGGATAACGCCCTCCTACGGTCCAGGGTATGCAGGACCATCTCAGCCCGGTTGGCATGCGGCCTGGGAAAGAAGGTCGGACGAACCACCTCCTGATTGAGGTGAAAAGGGGAGACAACCTTAGGGAGCAACTTCGGGTGAGCCCGTAAGACTACCCTATTCCTGTAGAACCTAGTGTAAGGGGGATCAGACACTAGTGCCTGAAGTTCACTCACTCGCCTAGCAGAGGTAAGAGCTACCAGAAACAAGGTTTTCCAGGAGAGAAAACGGAGAGGGCAGGTAGCCATGGGTTCAAATGACGGACAAGTAATCCGCTGTAAGACCACATTCAGATCCCACTCAGGGGCTGGTGGACGCAAAGGAGGCTTAAGCAGGAGGAGGCCTCTGAGAAAACGAGCCACCAAAGGGTGGTTGGAAAGAGGCCTCCCGTCCACTGGCGAGTGGTGCGCTGAGAGAGCACTGAGGTGAACCCTGACAGAGCTGGACTTAAGGCCTAGATTGGAGAGGTAAAGCAAATATTGCAATACTACCGCTACCAAGCACGAGAAGGGATTCTCGCTGTGCTGAGCACACCATGCGGAGAATCTACGCCACTTAAGAGCGAAGGACTTCCTGGTGGATTGCCGCCTAGAGGCTAAGACTACGTCTTTCACCTCTCTAGGCAGCAGTAGGGGAGCCAGGACTACCCTTTCAGCAGCCAGGCCATCAGATGAAGGGACTGGAGGTTGGGGTGCAAGAGAGATCCCTGTTCCTAAGACAGGAGATCGTGTTGAATCCCCAGAGGAAGAGGAGTGTCCACCGCCAGTTGCAGCAGGAGTGGGAACCACGGCTGCCTCGGCCACCTGGGGGCTATCAGAATCATTGAGGCCCCATCCTTGAGGACTTTGAACAGTGTTTGGGAAACTAGTGGCGTGGAAGGAAACGCATACAGTAGGCCTTGGGACCACGGAATCAGAAAGGCATCCGCTGCTACTCTGAAAGGATGCGGTTGTCTGGAACAGAATCTTGGGAGTTTCTGGTTCAGAGGACTGGCGAAAAGATCGATGGTGGGGAGGCCCCACCTGAGAAAGATCTGCTGAACAACCAACGGATTCAATCTCCATTCGTGTGGTTGCAGGATCCTGCTCAGTCTGTCCGCCAGGTAATTTTCTTGACCTGGGAGGTAGACAGCCTTGAGGAGGATTCCGTGATTGACTGCCCAAGAGCACAGTCATTGTGCCTCCTGACAGAGAAGGAAGGAGCCCGTGCCGCCTTGTTTGTTCACGTAGAACATGGCAACTTGATTGTCCGTCTGGACCAGTACAGACTGGTGAGATGTGAGGTGGGAGAAGGCTCTCAGAGCTAGGCGTATTGCCCGTAGCTCCAGGAAGTTTATCTGCTGAGCAGCCTCCCAAGGGGTCCAGAGACCCTGAGTACATGCCCCTTGGCAATGTGCTCCCCAACCTAGAAGAGAAGCATCTGTCGTCAGCACTTGAGAATGCGGAGGGGATTGAAAACCCACTTCGAGTACCAGATTCGGAAGATGAAGCCACCATTGTAGAGAGGAGACGAGCAGGGTGGATATTCTTACTGAGTCTGCAAGGCTCCCTGTGGCTTGATGCCACTGAGTTCGAAGGCTCCACTGAGCAGGCTGCATGTGCAGGCGGGCATTGGGGGTTACATGAACCGCGGAAGCCATATGGCCGAGAAGTCTCAGGAATTGCCTGGCGGAGACCAGGGAATTGCTGTGAAACTGCTTGGCTACATCCATCAACCTGTGGGCTCTGTCCACTGGCAGAAAAGCCTTCGCCTGAAGAGTGTCTAGCCTTGCTCCTATGAATTCTAAGTTCTGGGACAGGAGCAAAGTGGACTTTGCGAAGTTTATGACAAACCCCAAGTGCTGAAGCAGAGCCACAGTGCGAAGGTTGGCTTGACTGGCCTCCTGGGAAGACTGGCCCCTTATGAGCCAGTCGTCCAGGTATGGAAACACAAAAAGACCTTGAAGCCTCAGGTAGGCCGCCACCACCGCCAGGCACTTGGTGAACACCCTGGGAGCGGAGGTTAGGCCAAAGGGTAGTACTCTGTACTGGTAGTGGTTTCCCCCCACAACAAATCTGAGATATTGTCTGTGGTCTGGATGAATAAGGATGTGAGTATAAGCATCCTTTAGATCTAAGGAGCATAGCCAATCTCCCTGCTGGAGGTAGGGCAGCAGGATTCCAAGGGTAAGCATCTTGAACTTTTCCCTCTCCATGAACTTGTTGAGGTTGCGCAAGTCTAGGATGGGTCTGAGGCCTCCTGTTCTTTTTGGTACCAGAAAGTACCTGGAATAAAAGCCGTGACCTCTCAGGTGGTGGGGCACCGGTTCCACAGCCTGGTCCTTTAGCACACTTGCTAACTCCTGAAGGAGTAGGTCCCTGTGCAGAGGGAGTCTTGGAGGCTCCCCTGGAAAATAGGAGGGAGGTACCTGGTGAAAATGGAGAAGATAGCCCTTGTGGACTATATGGAGCACCCAGGTATCTGATGTGACGGCTGACCATCTGTGGGCAAAGTGGGCCAGCCGGCCTCCTGTGCTGATGTGAACCAGCGGAGGAGAAGAGGCTATGCCTTCTGAGTCAAAAACCCCCACCCTGCTGAGCAGGGGCCGGTGTTGGTGGCTTGGGGGCCTTCTGCCTAAGGGGCCCATGACCCTGCCCCTTGGCCTGCTGACCCTGTTGGGGAGCTGCAGAGGCCTGATAATGAGGGTATTGTTTATAGGCAGATGACTTCCTCGGGTAAAAGGTCTTTTTTCCCGAGCCCTTCTTTTTCTGAGAAGGGGCAGATGTTTTTCTGAACAGCCTAGCCCGGGTCAGAGTCTCGGTCTCGAGTTCTGCAGCCTTCTCAGCCATGGGCTTGCCAAAAAGGTTTTCACCTCGGCAGGGGACATCGACCAACTTCTCCTGCACCCATGGCTCGAGGTCGGATGACTGTAGCCAAGCCTGTCGACGGGCACCGATGCCGGCCCCGGCTACACGGGCCGAAGCCTCGAAGCCATCATAGGCTGCTCGAGAGATAAACTTCGAGCACTCTCGAATACCAGTGGACAAGGCTTGGAACCTCTGCAAAGGTTCCTCGGAGAGACCAGCAGAGAACCCGGCAATCTCCTTTGCCAGGTCTCGGAGATACATGCCCATGTAGAGCTGGTATGTCTGGACGCGGCAGGCAAGCATAGAGCCCTGGAAGCACTTCTTACCGAGGGCATCCAGGTTCCAGGCCTCCCGGCCGGGAGGCACCGAGGAGTGCATCTTCTGACTTTTCAGTCGATGCATGGCCGATTCCACAACCATGGAGTGGTGCGGTAACTGTGCCTTTTGGAACCCAGGGCTCTTGCGGACTCGATAGATGTAATCGACCCACTTGCTTAACACCGGCGTCGAGGCCGGGGTCTCCCACATGCGGAAGAGCAGCCACTCCAGCATTGGAGGAACCGGTACAGTAAAGGCCTCCTTCGGGGGAGAGTCATACTGGAGGGCCTCGAGCTCCTCAGCTCAAGGCTCCTCCTCGGGATCCGCAGGGAAGGCCAATGCCTTGGCCATATCCCGCACGAAGTCCGAGAACCGGGTATCCTCCGGTGGGGATCGTCTCCGAGGTTCGGACTCCGGCGAGTCTGATAGGACACACCGAGTCCGATAAGTGTCGGGTGACTCTTCGTCCTCCGTCTCCCAGCCCGACTACTCGGAGGAGGAATCGAGTGGCTCCGGTCGGGCAGGCACCGATGCCATCCGCCCCGACGCCGAGGGTACCGGCGTCGACGACCTCGGTCCCGAACGGGAGGCCGAGGGAGACTGTGGCCGAGGATCGACTCGAGCCCACATGGACTCGAGGATCGGCTCGGCCTCCGGGGTCGACTTGGACCTCGATGTCCCGGTGGTCGGGGCAGATGTACCGGTGAGACCGGCGATCAATGCCCGCTGCTGTTCCATGAAGGCAGCGAGGCTGCTCTCCAAGGCCGTCAACCTGAGTCCGAGCTCAAGAGACCCAGCAGCCCTGGACTCGGGCCCCGACAGTGTCGGGCCCGACGTCGGCTCCCCTGGAGGAGAGTCCACGAGGACTACAGCACTCACGTGTCCAGGAGACTCCATCTCGATATGAGGATGCATGGCAGGCCTCTCCGACTCCAAAGACCCGGGATGGCTATCGGGGCTATGCAACCTGGCCCTCGAGGAACCAGGAGCATCCACCGACGCCGCCCTCGCGGGTTTCTTCTTCCTGCGCTGTTCCCGCGAAGGAGACCCCCGTTCAGAGGAACCCCGACACTGCTCGGGGCTGGAGTCCCGAGACCTCAAGGGCTCTGACGAGGTCCGGGCCCGTCCGGACGCGGAGTCAGAGAAGATCCTATCCTTCTGGTGCTGCCGACTCCTCAACGCCTTCGAGGACATTTTGCCACACGTACCACAGATCATCAGGTCATGATCGGGTCCGAGGCAGCGGAGGCAGCAGTCATGTGTGTCGGTAAGAGACATAAGTTTCTTACACCGATCACACTTTTTAAACCCGCTGGCAGCCATCGGGGGAAAAAGGGCCCCTGCGAGGTCAAAAGACAGGGCTGCCAGTGAAAAAAGAAAAATGGCGCGAACACTAGTCACAAAGGACAAAAACCGAAAAAGAGAGAGTGGGCTCGATACCGGTGTATAGGGCCCAGGCGGGAAAAGGATCCGGCGTCGAACCGAAGGAGAAGAAGAAAAAACAGGGAAATCAACTTTTTCCTCGGTGAAAAACGAACTATGTCCGTCGGGCTCCGCGGAAAAAAGAAGACTGAGCAAGATGGCACCCTTGGGCGGGAAGGGGACCGCGCATGCGCGCTGCAATTCCCAAAGGCTTTCTTTGAAAGCTGTGGAAATGCTCCGCTCGGGGGCTCCGTCGGCGCCGACATCACCCATATGTGAGGACTGACTTCCTGCTTGGTCCTGGAAAAAAGGAGAAATGGTGGGTGTAACATCTAATTAAAGGACAGATGTCAATGTATATGATGTCTTTATAGGCAATACAACCCTGGGGCGGGTGGGGTGAGGGGTAGGGTGGGTGGTAAGTTAAGTGTCCCTGGCCAATAGACCTTATATGAACTGAGGGCATGCTCAGATATCTGATTTAAAGGCTATGAAAGGAGTGTAGGCAATCTAAATATTCCTAAACTTATAGCCAAAAGTTAAAATTTATGGTAAAAAAGCAGGCAATTGTAAAGTCTGATAGCTTAGCTTTGTGTAGTTCTTTAAGTCTGTCCCCATATGCTTTATAATGAAGACCATTAACCATTTTAGTAGCCACCCTCTGTACCAACTCCATCCTGTTTATAGCCTTTTGAAGGTGTGGTCTCCATTGCATACAATACTGCAAATGAGGTCACACCAAAGACTTATACAGAGACACTATCACCTCCATTTTTCTGCTAGTCATTCCTCTCACTATGCACCCAAGTATCTTTCTGGCTTTCACTGTCACCTTTTCTACCTGTTTAGCCATTTTAAGATCATCAGAAACAATCACGCCCAGGTCCCGCTCTTCTTTTGTGGACAGAAGTACTTCACCCCTACACTGTAACGCTCTCTTGTATTTTTGCTGCCCAAATGCATGACCCTGCATTTTTTAGCATTAAATTTCAGCTGCCAAATTCTAGATCATTCCTCAAACTTAGTTAGATCCCTCCTCATGTTTACTCCTTCCTGGGTGTCTATTGCAGATTTTGATATCATCTGCAAAGAGACAAATCTAACCTGACAGCCCTTCCACTATATCACTAACAAAGAATTGGACCAAGGACAGATCCCTGTGGCAAACCACTGGTAACATCCTTCTCCTCAGAGTGAGCTCCATTTACCTGTACACTTTGCCACCTCCCACTCAACCAATTTCTAATCCAGTTAGTCACTTTAGAGTCTATCCCTAGGGTGCTCAATTTATTTATAAGTCACCTGTGTGGAACAGTGTCAAAGGCTTTACTGAAATTTAAGTACACCACATCTAGGGCTCTCCCTTGGTCCAACTCTCTGGTCACCCAGTCAAAGAAATCAATCATAGTAACATAGTAACATAGTAAATGACAGCAGATAAAGACCAGTACGGTCCATCTAGTCTGCCCAGTAAGATGGCAAGAGTAGGTGCACATGCCGCTCCATGCAGGCCACCCTTCCCCATGTCTTTGTTTTCTGGGTGAACTCACTGCTCCGTGTAGGACACCCCTGTATGTTGAGAAATTAGTTACGTTTATTTTGATTTTATCCTGTTGCTGTAAAGGGATCCACTGTGTCTGTCCCATGCTATTTTGAATTCTGTCACTGTATTTGCCCCCAACACTTCCATCGGGAGGGCATTCCAAGCATCCACCACCCTTTCAGTGAAAAAGTATTTCCTGACATTGCCTTTCAATTTACCCCCTTGCAGCTTCATGTTATGCCCTCTAGTTTTACAGCTTCCCCGTCTTTGGAAGAGGTTTGTTTGTTCATTATTTCTCTTCAAGTATTTAAAGGTCTGAATCCTATCTCCCCTGTCCCTCCTCTCCTCCAGAGTGTACATATTTAGGTCTTCAAGTCTCTTCTCATAAGGCTTCTGACGCAGGCTACAAATCATTTTGGTCACCTTCCTCTGAACAGTTTCCAGTCTTTTTATATCCTTTGCAAGATATGGTCTCCAAACCTGAACACAGTATTCCAAGTGAGGCCTCACCAGTGACTTATACAGTGGCATTAGTACCTCTTCCTTTCTGCTGGTAATTCCTCTTTGTATGCAACCCAACATCTTCCTGGCTTTTGCCACTGCCTTGTCACACTGTTTTACCACCTTGAGATCCGCAGAAATAATCACACCAAGGTCCTTCTCCTGGTCCGTGCACACCAACCTCTCGCCCCCTATCGGATACATTTCCCCTGGATTTCTGCTTCCCAAGTGCATGACACTGCACTTCTTCGCATTAAATCTTAACTGCTAAGCATTAGACCATTCTTCCAGCTTTTGTAGATCTTTCCTCATGTTATCCACTCCCTAGGGGAGTCCACTCTTTTGCAAATTTAATGTTTTACTTACCCGAGGGCTTTCACTTACCTTTCTTGTTGTCCCCAATGCAACTAGTTTAAAGTCCTTTTCAGTAGGTTAGCCATTCTGCTGCGGAAGACACTTTGACCCTTCTTGGACTGGTGGACATCATCTCTGCTCTGCAGTCCTTGATAAATCATCCTATGGTCCAAGAAACCAAAACATTCTCAATGACATCATCCAGGTAGCCATGCATTCATTTCCAGTATGTGAGTTTCTCTGCCTCAGTCTTTACCCTCAACAGGGAGGATTGAAGAGAACACCACCTGCATATCTATCTGCTTCACCCTCTGCCCCAGAGCCATGAAGTCACTTTTGATATGTTCAGAGGGATACCTAGCAGTATCATTTGTGCCGACATGGATGAGCAGCATTGGATAATAGTCAGTAGGCTTGATGAGTCTCAGCAAACTCTCCGTAACATCTCGGATTTTGATACCTGGCAGACAGCACACCTCTCCGGACATCAAATCTAATTGGTGGATGGACGCCTCAGTACCTTTCAGAAGAGAGTCACCAACCACCCTTCACTTCCTCGTCATCACTGATTCTGCAACTTTGGGATGTTTGAGCTCTCGTTCTTCCGTTTCCTGGGATGCTTTCACCTCCTCCATTTCTAGGGCTGCATATTGGTTCTTCAAATCAAGGGCTGGAGGAGTTGGATTGTCAGTTCTGCAGGTTTTGGTGACTCATGTCCAACTCTCTTCATTCTGTAGCATACCATCTTCACCTCTGTCAGAGAGCAGGAATGCTTCAAGAAGCATCTTATCAATGAAGATACCTTACAAAGTCAGAAGCTACAAAAGAATGTTGCTGCTGAAAATATTGGAGAAGAACTTTGGGACAAAATTAATAGGAGGCAGAAAGTTCAAGCTTCTTCCTCAATAGCGAGTAATTATCCTACAGATGTAAATCAACTGGTAAGTCATTCCATAATTATGGACCCCCAACAGAAAAAAATATGCAACCTTGCTTGTCTCAATTAAATGAAGCATCTTCAGTGGATGAATCTCTAAAAATATAATAAGTAAGTACGGACATAGGTCTGCAAAATATGCAACAATGGATGTGAATTACCTCGTTTCACTGCTCTAAGTACCAAACTCAAGATCTTAGATCAAAGATAATTGGACAACTGCATAACAATAGAAAAAAAAACACACTACTAAGACACTTATTTATATGCAGAACAAATCATCAGAGAAGCAGGATTGTATGAAGACAACAGAGGTGTGACGATTGGTGGAAGACTCATCAACAACCTTCGCTATGCTGATGATACCACATTACTGGCTGAAAGTGAAGATGATCTGAAACATTTGCTTCTCACAGTCAAAGAACATAGTCTCAAAATGGGCCTGCACCTTAATGTAAAGAAGACAAAGATCATGACAACTGGCATAATCAACAGGTTCATCGTGAAGGAGAAGAAATTGAAATTGTGAACAACTTTAACCTACTTGGATCAACTATCAATAAAGAAGCAACAAGCAGTCAAGAAATCCGACGACGCATTGCTCTTGGCAGAATGGCTATGAAAGATCTAGACAAGATTTTGACTGACTTGATGTCCTTTGTGTTTCCTTACCATTCCCCCTAGCTGAATCTCATGTCTACAGCTACTGTGTTGTCTGTCTCAATTAGATTGTAAGTTCCAATGAGCAGGGACCGTTTTTTACATATGTCTGTGCAGTGCTGTGTACGCCTTGTAGCGCTATACAAATGTTCAGTAGTAGTAGTAGTAGAAAAAATGTAGAGGGAAAACAAGATTATTTGAAATGCATGTACATTTACAGGAAGGAATATGTCAGGAACATTCAAACATCTTAAAGGTATTAATAATGCACAAGAAGCAAACCTTTTTAAAGGAAAGAACATTCTAGAACTAAGGGTCACAAAATGAAACTCCAATGTGGTAAACACAAGAACAGTATCACAAAATATTCTTTCACAGAAAAAGGGTAGTGGATAACCATCCGGAGAACATAGTCAAGACAATGACTGTAGTAGTATGCAAAAAGGTGTGGGATAAAAAAAGAGGATCCCTTGTGGTAGGAGGACGGAAATGAGGCACTGGGGTAACATGCATGGAGCAGCAGTTACAACCAAAACACAAGTGATGTGGCTGTATTGTACTTCCTAAAGGGCATGAGGTAACCTGCATCGAACAGAAGATATAGCCAAACAGCTGTGGTATGATTCCACCAAATCCATGAGATAGCCTTGGGGTGACCATGAAGCAGCAGTTACTACTCAAAAAGGCAGAGGAAATATTTTGAAAGATTTGGGGAAGTGGTCACCTTCCAAATGACATCTAACCAAAGTCAAACAAATTGATGCTGGGAAGACTGTATAGGCCATATTGGTCTTTATCTGTCATCATTTATTATGTTACTCTGTTAGGAACACTAAAGCCATGGCACAGGAATTCTACAGAAGGCATAAATATTTAAAATGCAGTAGAAATTCCTTTTTGTTTTTCAGGGAGATTTCAGAAATTCTCATAGCCTTTCCTCCTACTTTTATGCCGATGATATTCTTCTTATCCATCATACCAACTCTGTATCCCCGGACCTCTCTGCTCTTAACCACTGCCTCGATCTTATTGCGTCCTGGTTCTCTGACAATCTTCTTTGTGTCAATCCCTCTAAGTCCTCAGCTATCTGGTTCTCCTTCTCTACCTCCCCTCCCACCTTAGCCCCTACCATGTCCTCCCTTCCCATCCCGCTTGTCCCCTCTCTCCGCTACCTTGGTGTTACCCTTGATTCCTCTTTGTCCTTTCACCCCCACATTTCCTCCCTTGTTCGAAACTGCTTCTTTCATCTTCGTCGCATCCGTTCCCTCCGGCCTTACCTCTCTGCCGATTCTCTTACTACTCTGGTCCTCTCCCTTATCATCTCCCGCTTAGACTACTATAATTCCATTTTTGCTGGCCTTCCTTCTTATCAAATTCGTCGCCTTCAGCTCATTCAGAATACTGCTGCCCGTTTGATCACTTTCTCTTCCCCTCATGATCACGTCACTCCTTGCCTTCTTTCCCTTCACTGGCTTCCTGTTAAATTTCGGTTCATTTATAAATACCTTATTACCACCCACAAAGTTCTTCACACAGGTACTCCCCAATATTTATCCGACCTTATCTTCCATCAACCCGTCCCTCGCCTTCTCCGTTCTTCTCACAGTAACCGCCTTTTTCTTCCCTCCCCGTCTCAAGCCCATCTCGAACTTACCCGTCATTCCGCTTTCTTTTTCTTAAGTCCTGCTCTATGGAACTCTCTTCCCCACTCACTCCGCACCGAACCTTCATTTCCACATTTCAAAGCCCTTCTCAAGACCCATCTGTTTTCCCAGGCTTTTGATCTCCCAGCACCCTCCTGACAGTTACGCAGGCCCTTACACCGTATGCCACTCCAACCTTTCCATTTCTTCCTTCGTCCTTCCTGTTGCCCCTAACTCTTTAGCCATACTGCTCTGTCTCTTTCTTTCTTTCTTTCTTTCTTTCTATTTCTACAGCACTTTCCTGTCATTTGAATGGCGTTCCTTTTCCCTCTTTAATTTTCTGGCAGCCTGCTTTTATTGTACACCGCTCTGATACTCCGGTTTGGGCGGTTTATCAAGTCTCATAAATAAATAAATAAAATAAATAAATGACATGATTTTGCCATCTTTGCTCTTCAGTTGTGGTCATGGAGTTGAGATAGGGCAATGTAAAAGCACACAGGCTAAGGTAAATAGAGCTCTTCTATGAACTCAAATAGGAGAGTTGCCCCATTTCTCTGTTTAGAACCAATAGGTTGCAAAATCAGGTTGTGAGATCCGCAGTAGGTGCAATAGAATGTAGCATTGCAGTGTGCAAACTGTAGCCTTCACGCAGAACCAGCTAGTTCAGTACAGCAACAGTACAGTATATCAAGGGCTTGCCCACCTATCACCTGACGTCTTGAACACACTACGTGCTGCTTCATTATCTTACATATTTTATTTTCTCTATAGGTCAGAGGCAGCCAATAGCATCTTAAAGAGTACTGCTTCAAAACAACGATCCTATGTCTTGTCAGCTGCAAAGAAGAGCAATGGGTAAGTCTGAAATCCTGATATTGAAAGCAAAACATTTAGAGGGTAAATTTATTACAGGGCAATTAGTTAAAGTGTTTTTCAGGCACTATTTTCAGCCTATTACACTGGTCAACATTGAAATAGTTACTGGCTTTAAAAGGCCCTAATCTGTAGTATCTTGGTGAGCTGAACACGAATATAACATTAAAAAAATTTATTGGCTCTCGTTTTGAAGATATTGCATGTAGTTCATTTTTAACATTTCACCGTGTAAATTTATCCAGTAGGACATCAACAACATCCCAAATAAGCCTTGAATGATGTAATATTGCATCACATTGCCTAATACCAGCATGCACACATCATCCAGAGTTGTTTGCATCATTTTCTGATGCTGCCAGACGGCTGCTGAAGCCATCTGATGTCAGCAGTGTACTATACGCAGTCAGAAAGGAAAGTAATCTGGTATTCTGTTCCTATATTGAAAGCCTCATGAATGCCTTGAAAAATCACTCATGACCCACAAGACTGGAGACTATTTATAGACTCTTTGAAACTGAGTCTGAAGGCTGTGCTGTTGAACAATGAAAACCATCTTCCATCTATTCCAGTAGCGCATGCCGTCCACATGAAAGAGACATACGATAACTTAAAGCATCTGCTGACTTCCATTAACTATAACAAGTACAGCTGGCACCTCTGTGGTGACTTGAAGGTAGTTGCCCTTTTAATGGGACTGCAGCAGGGATATATAAAATACATGTGTTTCTTATGTGAGTGGGATAGCCGAGCAAGGGATTGGCACTACTTGTGAAAGGAATGGAATCGCAGACAAAATGTAACAGTTGGAGAGAAGAATATCCAGCACCCAGCTCTGGTTGAGGCTCACAAAATCCTGCTACCACCCCTTCACATCAAACTAGGTTTGATGAAAAACTATGTGAAAGCCATGGACCGCACTTCGCCAGCTTTTCGATACCTGCATGAAAAATTCCCTCGACTCAGCGAAGCAAAGATTAAAGAGGGAGTTTTTGTGGGTCCTCAGATTCGAGAGCTCTTCAAAGATGACCGGTTCAACAACTTGCTGCAGGGTGATGCGAAACAAGCATGGAATACTTTTCGCCTAGTGTCAACAAACTTTCTCGGGAGCATTAGGGCAGGATTCTACAAGGAACTAGTAGAAGACATGCTGATGCAGTATCAGAAACCTGGCTGCAATATGTCTCTAAAGATCCATTTCCTTGATTCCCATCTCGATTTCTTTCCTGACAACTGTGATATGGTTAGTGATGAACAGGGTGAACGTTTTCACCAGGATATCACAACGATGGAACAAAGATGGAGTGGAGGAGTGGCCTAGTGGTTGGGGCAAGGTACTTCAGGCCAGAAGGTCAGGGGTTCAAATCCCACTAGAGGACAGCAACCTTGGGCTGGAAGGACTGGGGTTTCTAGTCCCACAGGTGCTCCTTGTGGTCTTGGGCAAGCCACTTAATCCTCCATGTTCCCTGTAAAATAGTTATCTCCAAGTTATAATGCCCTGTTCAATGTAATTTCAGTTTGTTCAATGTAAACCACACTGATGCAGAATAGTGCAGCATATAAGAGAATGTAAATAAATAAATAAAGATACCATGGAAAATGGTCCACTACAATGCTGGCTGACAACTGCTGGACACTCCCCAGAGAAGCTCCCAAACAGCTGTACAAGAGACAGGCGAAAAAATCTAAGGAGTAGTCTATGACTTGGTTTTTACAGGTATTAACTGAAGGCCTATTATATTTACTATTGAAATGCATTTTGTGATGTAAACATTAATTCTTGTAGATTACAAAAAAAGCTAGAGCCAACTTTGCAATTTCACTGTCATATTCGTGTCCAGCATATAAAAATTGATAAGAAATGACTATTTTTATTTCAGTAACATGACTTTTGTAAAATTTGTTGACCAGTGTTATATAAAACAAGTAGGTGTCTTCTTATCGGTATAAAATACTAGCCTAAGTGGCAGAAATTAAGGCAGAACCTAAGGCTGGCGGAAGTGCCCATGCCTAGATTTTGCAAGAATGTGTACTTTATAATCTACGTGCATACTTGTGTGTCCCACCTATGCTGGACACAAATTCCACCCATATGCATGCCCACCAGCAAAGTATGTGCCATGGACCAAGGGGCATACTTTTATGCCGGTTGGTATTTTATAAGAGGACATCTGCATGCATATGTGGCCACATACATACATGGTGGAGGAGTAGCCTAGTGGTTAGAACACTGGCTTGGTAACCAAGCAACCAGGGTTCAATTCCCACCAGCACTCCTTGTGGCCTTGGGCAAGTCACTTAACTCTCCACTGCCTCAGAAGAAAGGCCTAGCAATCTACTTCCGGTGACACTGCCAAGAAAATCCAGGAGCTTCTGGGTCACCAGGAGTCAGGACTGACTTGAAGGCACACATTGCATTTATTTACATGGGTATATTTTATATGACTAAAATAACCCATAGTTAGGTACGTAATTGGCACCTTAAAGTAGGCACCCCCTTAAAGCAAGAAAATGTTTACTAAGACCAATAAAAAATTATTTATACCTAGGGAATTCACACATCCAGATTAGGACTGAAGAATTCCTGTGGTTGCCAATTCCCATTGAGGCCCGTTCGGCCCGTCTGGACATCCAAAATTTGGACAGGCCAGTTGTGCACCCAATTCTGTACCCGCAGGAGCTAGACGCTCCCGTGGGAGAAGAATCAGGTGCAATGGGCCTGGACGAGCAGGATGTGCCCTGATTCATGCCTGCTGTACATCCAGCCTGCTCCCCATACACATCACCCGAGGCTCCTGCATGGAGCCCGGTGCTGAGGCGTCCCATCGCCATGACACCAGGACACCATGCAGGAGCCCCGATCTGCTGCAAGCAGTTCCAATGTCCTGTTTCCCACTGCCAAGGCTGGGATCGGGCTGCGGGGAACCCTGTGCCCCTGCTCACCTCCTTGCCGGGTCCCTTCTTCATCCTCCACAATCTTCAGGAGAACCTATTCCATCTCCGAGGTGGAATAAGTTCCGCATACATCTTTCACACACACACACACACACTCCCCGGATGTACAGGAATTGTCCCTGTACGTCCGGGATCAGGGTCCCACCTCCAGCCCACCCTTGCTCCTCCTCCGGTCCACTCCCCTCCTGCCCCTGTCCTGAGTTCCCCGCACATCTCCTCTATACATGCAGGGAGCTCAAGATCAGGAATCGGCCCCTGGCGTTTAGCGGGGATGTACGTCCAAACCAGACGTACATCCCCACTAAACGTGATGTGGAATGACCCCATAGTATTTTACAAGAAGCACAGTCAGACATAGAAAATCTTATAAAATAGGTTCAGGACTGCTCATGTCTACTTCTCTACATCCAGCGGGAGTAGTAATTTCGAGAAGCTGCAGAAATGAAAAAAAACATTGAAAAAAAACCCCACACACATATGCATTGGAGCAGCTTCTTAAAATCGCTGCTCTCACTATAAAGGTGCATCCAGTTCAGCCCCCTCAAACACTCCCCTGACCTTGGTACCCTCTTCCATGCTGGTTCTGGAGCTTGATCACCCCCCTAACCACATAGTCAGAGTCCCCCACCCCCTCACTACCCTAATGCATATCTGATCCCCCAAAGGCCCTCCTGACATACATCTGATCCCCCCAAGAGCCCCCCTGAAGCACATTTGATCCCCATATACCAAGTGCTCCCTGAAAGTGAACATGCCCCTCTTTATCCACCCTTGGCAACTCAGACCTCCACTAGTGGCCCCTCCACACTCCCCCCTTAATCCCCATCCACGGGCTTACCAAGGGTCATTGGTGGTTAGTGGGAGCAGAAGCGATGCCCACTCACTCCTGCTTAGCATGCATTGGATCAAAAATGTCTCTGATGACCTTTAACAGTAATCTTATGGTACTATGGAGTACTGTGAGATTACCACTTGCGCTTTTTGGTACCATATTTGATTCGGCCATATGCAGAGCAGAAATGATTGGGCATCATTCCTGCTGCCACTAACCATCAATGATCCTTGGTAAGTCCAGAGACAGGGATCAGGGGGTGAGGTGCCTGCTGGGAGATCGCTATAAAGGTTATGCGTTGCTGGGGGCTCAGATAGGGGGGATGTTCATTCTGGGGTCCCTTGGGCATGAGAGGAAAAGAATGTGCTTTGAGGAGCCCTTAGGGAATCAGATTTGCTTCGGGGAGGGTAGGAGGGATTGGATTGTTTCAAGGAGGCTTTAGGAGAGACTGGATCTGTTTCGGGGGAGGGCAGCTCTGCTATGTGCTTTGGAGGATAGATCCAGCATGGAGCAGGGACTGAGATCAAAAGAATGCACCTCTGAAGACCTCGGGCAGATGTAAGTAACAACGTCTAGGACTTTTCCAAGAGACATAGATTACCTATGTGAAATGGGGAAAACACATCTACATTGTGAGCCCACCCAAATCATTTTCTCTCCCTGCTTCTCCTATAGGCATATACCAGGTTACATTATATGTATATTAAATGTTAAACTAATAGACTTATGGGGAAACCTTTCAGCAGGTTGGTCAGGTGGAAGGTCTATGGCTACTTTTGTACTCATAGACTTTCAGGGAATTTAAACATAATGAACATCCCCATATCTGAAAAGCTCCTGTTCTAAAGTTCCATTTGCATATGTATGCTAATTTACACCTATAAATGCTGCTTTTTAGATGTGCGGATGCTTCTAAAATAACCCCCATAATGTTAGAGTTTTTGACAATTGAGAAATCCTGCAAAAGCTATATTAATCTTTCCATATACAGAAGAATTCCTCGTATGTGCTACAAATGATCCATGTTTTTTGGATTGAAAATGTGCTACTCCTTTGCTCCCTCCCTTAATGTTTCATTGTTTGTCCTCTGTCTATGTCTTATGACCTTTTTTGTTCCCTGCAATCAAGAATCCGAGTATTTTTTGTAAACCGCTTTGACGTTCTAAACCATTTTCTAGTCCCACAGGTGCTCCTTGTGGTCTTGGGCAAGCCACTTAACCCTCCATAGCCCATGTTCCCTGTAAAATAGTTATCTCCAAGTTATAATGCCCTGTTCAATGTAATTTCAGTTTGTTCAATGCAAACCGCACTGATGCAGAATAGCGCGGTATATAAGAGAATATAAATAAATAAATAAATTAGTGGTATACCAAATCGCTGTCAATAAATAAATAAATGTATTCCATGATCATTGTGTCTTACAGCAGTCCAACACAAGATATAGCTGCACCCTTCCTGGCTAAGAGGTAAGAGTAGTAACATAAATAATATTCCTGAAATTTGCAGTCAAACATGAATAGGTGGACTCATTCAGCCTGAGAGGAAAGGAGGAATTCATGGAAGAAAAAGAAGTGTAAAACAGGGATAAAAATTACTACAATTACTAAGAGCACGTTTTCTTGTCCTGTCTTCAAGAGAATGATCACTCTCTGTTAATTGTTTGAATTTCTGACTGTTATGATCTGTTATTTGTAATAATGTTGTTCTTTGCAAACCACCCCTGATCTCAGGAAGGGACAGTATAGAAGTAATGCTAAATAAATCACTCTCCTATTGGCCATCTAAGAAAAGAGAAATGTAAGCTGAATATCAAAAGGGCAAACTCACCACCACCAAAAACAATAAACAAAGAGGTGGTAACTCAAATTTTCAATTAAACTGCATGCAAGATAAACTGAACTATATAGTTATTATAGGGGTATAAGACAAAAGGTCTCAAAGAAAACTTTTCCAGACCACAAATGTTTTTTAGTCATTTTTCCCAGTAGCATAAGTCCATATATTTTTCTAATTTTTCATACAATTAGAATTATATAATATATAGTTCCCTATACATGAGCACAGGGAAGTATACTAATATTTGCTTATAGCTCAAATACACACAAAATATTTTTTAGCTTTAAATGAAGACAACTGCTGGGAGGAGTTGTTTCATTGTTGATGCTATGAAATCCATGGTTTCTCGAAGTCCAAAGGTCAGCATGGACCATGTATCAAAAAGGACATCTGCGTTGGGGTAAAAACAATTTTTTAGCTATATCCCTTACTCTTGTAATAATGCAAGATGAAATAAAATTAGAGCTATGGTCAAAATGGTGCTCAACCACCACCCATCATAGTTCCCAGGAAATCAACATCCTGGGGTAGAAACATTCCGCAGAGGAAACTGAAAACACATTTTGAAACAGCTTTGGATTTTCCATTCAGGCACTGGATTTAAGGCGGAGTTAAATCTGAATGGGGTTTTTTAGTTCAATGGACTGAATGTTTTAGTTTGAATTACAATTCATAGTCCTTATTTGTTATGTCCCCCCATCAGGTGATTCACAGGGGAATTTTTCTGCACTAGGACATTGGTTTTCTGGCAATAATAGGTGGAGGATGAGCGTATTCCAAACACTGCGCTAAATATTTTGCATCTTGTGATATTGCAAGGATGAAGGATACAGCTAAGAATGTTTTCACTAATGCAACTTTCCTTTTTGAGACACAGTCCATGTTGGCTTTTGGACTTTGAATAACCATGCATTTTATAGTCACAATAATAAAATAACCTTTTAGACAACTAATTTCATTTAAAGCTAAGTAATAGTGTGCATATGTGCAGACTAAAAGTGAATACTGGTGTGCTTGTCCATGTTCATAAGGACAATTATATAATTTTGATTGCATGAACAATTGGAAGAATTAGAAAAATGTATATGGTCTTTAGTTACTGGGACCAATGATTATAAACTATTTTGGGTCTGAGGATTTTCTTGTGGTCCCTTCATTTTATGACTGTCTCTATAATTATTAAACAGTTTGGTTTACATTACATATAGTTTAAATGACAATTTGAATTGCCTTCTCTTTGTATATTTGAAGTAAATTGAATGATGTTTCAAGGGTATGGAGAAAGGGCATCTTCTACAAAAAATACTATGGAATTTAAGGGTTACCCTAAAAAAAGTAGCAACCTATACTAACTCCACAAACATGTACTGGAGCCTCCTGCTGAAGATCAGTGGAAAGTACAATTAACCAAGCAACCACTAAGATCTTAAGAAAATGAAATATATAACACATTCCATGTCACCAAATATTGACAAGCTTTAACTCCAAGAAGCTCATGTAAAGAAAATATTATTTCATTCTTTTCTTCACCATTTTGACAAAATTATCATATTGACATTGGCGACAGAAACAAATAAGAAAATTAGTGTGGGTCTTCTCAGAGCGGGACAAGGGCAGCTATTACACCTTGTGAAAGGGCATTTCTTCCTTTAGTAGGATAAGGCAGCATACAACACACAGCTCATGGACATAGATACTAGTTGGCTAACAAACTCATAAATATCGCAATGACCTACTTTTAAAATACTATGTGATTATATGAGTGTTCGTCAGAAGCTCATGAAAACCAAGTCAAGATGTATTGCTTTCTACTGATAGTAAAGCAAGACATGTCTTCAGTGAATGAAACTCCAATTTATTTTCTGTTCTCCTTGAAGGGTTGAGGTTCAAGACGAACATGGTGAAGGCAAAAAGGCTCATACTCTGCCACCTAAAATGACCCCACAGTTCAATACTGGAGCTTACAGGTGATACTTCCTACACAATTAACATGTATATCTCTGTATGTTCCTACATTATATGCAAATTAAATGTCTAATTAATAGATTTATGGGGGACGTTTTTCAGCAGGTTGGTCAGGTGGAAGGTTCCTGGGGTCCTTTGTACTCATAGACCTTCAAGTTCATTTTCAAAGAGAAACCACCCAGGAAATTTCTTTGTGAAAATTAGCTTTATTAGTCGTGACAAAATCCGTAGGTACAAAAATACCTATGTGCTTGGCAGTTGTTTTAGCTGTGGGCAGATTGTGTATAAAATCCAATCTCCATGCACACTTTCTATCCCCCGACCTTCCCTCACCACTAGGAATGACCTCTTTTTTCCCTACAGCTAAATCTATCCATGTTGTGGAACCAAGTGGCACAATTTTCAGCCCCAAGGATTTACCCAGGTAACGCCTCAATTACCTGAGTAAATTTCTTTAAAATGTTCCCTCAGAATGTAACAAGGTATGTGTCTGTAGGAGCACACAGAAAAAGATGGAAAATCTGAGTTTTTCTCTAAGGTCATGCATTTGAATGTAAAGCATATTATAATATTTCTTTCTAAATTAATTTTTTGCTGGATTTCATTTTGAAAACCTCTCCTTCGGAGTGTCTCCCTTTTATCACCCAAATCCTTTATATTGATATATGTGTATTTTAAAATTTCATGTGAACAAGTGGGCATGGGTTTAGTTTGATGGCTTCATTTGGGGGGGAGGGGGGTGACATAGTTGCATATATATTTGCACATTTTTATATCATGTGCATATTCATTATGATTATCTTTAAAAGCACCAGATGGATAGGAAGCCAGTATATCAAACAGGTGAGGGATGTGCTGATGCCCCCAAGATACTCAAAGAGGGAGCAGAGGTTCTCATTCAGAGGTTTTGCCCCCAAAAAGAAAAGGAACATATTCCCAGGCAATATAATTAAAATGGTGTAAAAATTGTAGCTGTTTAATTATTTAGCCTGGCGTACTAAGATTTTAAAAAAAAATACTCACACCTGCAAATATATATTCTCCAAAAAACAGAGGCGATGTAAGGTGCTCATATGCTAAGGGACAAAAAGATTTTATTTTAACTAATTTTATTTTGGAGTTAGAAACTGTGCTGTGGTTCTCTTTTTCTTTTTGAACATCTATTTTGCGTCCAGCAAAATCCCTCCTCCAATGGTAAGTGCAGAGCAGAACTAGGACATTTCACCCTAGAACCCAACATAAAGAAAAAAAATCTGATTCCTGTGTCATCTCATTAACAACCTCTCCAGTACCAGGCAGATTATAAACTAATACAAAACTCTACAAAAGTTACTAAAGACCTATAATGTAAATCTACCATATCATAATGACACTGGCTTCTAAAATTAACACAATAAGAAGCCTACCCAAAAAAGAGCAGCACCATAAATATTAATGTGAGCATCTTAGGAACCAGTGCTTGTGACCTCCTTGACACTCCCCTCATTGTCTCTCTTGCTGGTCTCATGTTCTCGTTTCACGAGACTAGCACCAGATTTCCTATACCACACAGCATCGTTAAACAAGAATACAGTTAACAACCGTTATAGCTTCAGATATTAAGTGTCTGTATGTGTGCGTGGTTCAATGCTGGTGTGCCTGTCTGTGATTGGGATATGCCAGTTGGTGCCTTTGTGGGGGTGGGGTTCAATGCCGCGGTGTATGTTTGTGTGTGCTGCAGAGCTGGAGAGGCTCTCTGAGTGGTACGGAGATGAGGTGTGTGTGTCTGGGTGTGTGGTGTGCAGGTGAGGTGCCTGTGTGTGTGTGTGTGTCTGAAATGCGGAGGTAGGGTGCTTGTGTGTGTGCGTGTCTGTCGTGAGAATAAGGAGCGCTTGTCATCGGAGCCTCCTGTTCCCCTGGACTCTGCTCCAGGTCTGCTGACACAGGAAGAGGGACGGGTGCAGCACCCGAACCTAGCCTCCCTATCCCTCACGACCTGGCAGCTGAACGGGTCTCCCTAGCCTCTCTGGCCCTTCCGGAGGAGGTTGAGGCGGTCCTCCTCGCCTCGAAGAATGACTCCACTAGACGAGCGTACGCCTTCAAGTGGAGACGCTTCTCCGTCTGGTGCTCGGAGCACCAGCTCGACCTCTTCTCGTGCACCATTCAATGGATCTTCCAGTACCTCCTCCATCTCTCGAGGGAAGGGCTGAAATCAAACTATGTCAGGGTACACTTGAGCGCCATCTCGGTGAATCACCTCCCCATCGAGGGAAAGCCCATCTCAGAACAACCGTTAGTCTCCCACTTCATGCGGGGACTTCTGCTTTCCAAGCTGCCTATCCGCCCTCCCCGGCAGAATGGGACCTGAACGTGGTGCTTGTGCAGCTTATCCGTCCACCTTCGAACCAATGGTGACATATTCACTCGAGCACCTGTCCTGGAAGGCGGCATTCCTGGTGGCGCTGACCTCAGCCCGCCGAGTCAGTGAGTTCCAGGCTCTCATGGCTGACGTCCCTTACACCAGGTTTTATCGAAACAGGGTGGTCCTCCGTACCTCCCCCCTCCCCAAATTCCTGCCTAAAATTGTTTCGGATTTCCATCTCAACCAGGAGATAGTCCTGCCGACTTTCTTTCCGAGGTCTCACGCCAACCAGGCATCAACGGCTCTTCACACCCTCAACTGCAGATGGGCCCTCGGCTTTTACTTGCAGCATACCCATACTCATCGCAAGTCTGGCCAGCTTTTTCTGACCTATGATCCCAATAGACTGGGGCAGGCAGTCACCAGGTGCACCCTCTCGGTTTGGGTTGTTGACTGCATCGCTTTTGCCCATGCGACCTGATCTTCCACGAATACCTTCGCTGCTCACTACTGCCTGGAGAGGGAGTCCCGCCGGGACAGCGCCTTTGGCTAGGCTGTACTCCGTAACCTGTTCAGGGTATAAGCAACTGATTCCTGCTGTCCCTGGAGAACACCTGTTACAGGTGAGTAACTATGCTTTCTCCAGGAACCAGCAGGAAGTCAGTCCTCACTTATGGGACTCCCTAGTACAGGCTACCGAACCTGTAATCAAAACCACCTCTGCAAGATCGTGAGCAGAAGCCAAAGCTCGAAGGAGCCCGAATCCTCGGGTCCTTGGGGCGAAGTCCTCGGTAGCTGTGAAGAAGGGTCAGGGGGCAGGAGTTGCTTATACCCTGAACAGGTTACAGAGTACAGCCTAGCCAAAGGCACTGTCCCGGCTGGACTCCCTCTCCAGGCAGTAGTGAGCAGCAAAGATATTCGTGGAAGATCAGGTCGCCGTCCGGCAGATGTCTATCAGGGGCACAGAGCGGAGCGAGGCCACCGAGGCTGCTTTGGCCCGGACCCCGTGTGCGGTGTCTCAACGATCTATCTGGGCGCCAGCCTTCACATGGGCGAAAGCGATGCAGTCGACCACCCAAACCGAGAGGGTGCACTTGGTGACTGCCTGCCCCACTCTATTGGGATCATAGGTCACAAAAAAGCCGGCTAGATTTGCGATGAGTATGGGTATGCTGCAAGTAAAAGCCAAGGGCCCGTCTGCAGTTGAGGGTGTGGAGAGCCGTCGATGCCTGGTCAGCGTGGGACCTCGGAAAGAAAGTCGGCAGGACTATCTCCTGGTTGAGATGGAAATCTGAAACAATTTGCCATTCAACAAATGCTGGAAAGCAATGAGTACAAATGCTCAAAGCCTAGCCAACAAAGTTCCTGATCTGGAAGGCCTAATGGTGGAAATGGACTTGGACATTGTGGCCATTACAGAAACATGGTTTAACGAGTCACATGAATGAGATATAGCCATAGCTGGCTATAATCTATTTAGAAGAAATACTGTAGAGAGGATAGAAAAGGAGGAGTAGCCCTATCTGTCAAAAGCAATATTAAAGCTGCTGAAATGCATGGGATGTGGGGAAAAGAAGAAGCGCTCTGTATTGTGTTGGAAAGAGGAGATGGCACTGTCATCCATACTGGTATGATCTACAGGCTTCCAACTCAAACCAAAGAAATGGATAGCGAATTGATTGTTGATATTGCAAAGATAGCCATGAAGGAGGAAGTGATCATATTGGGTGACTTTAATCTAGAAGGAAGTAAAAAAAATTGTGGATGCCTTCCAAGATGTTTTACTTAAACAAATGGTGATGTAACCGACCACTCACCAACGGAGATAGCGTATCGAATATCCAGGTGGGTGCCCATGTGAGCAGCAGCAATCATCACACGGTGTGGTTTGAGATAAAAACCAAGGTGGAATCCAATCATAGCAAACTCAAAGTCTTAGGGGCTTGTTTACAAAGCCCCGGTAGCGGCTTCTGCCCAATATCAGAGCCGCGACCCCATTGATTTCCCCCTTAGACTTCAAAAACGCTGACTTTAATAAAATGGCCAAGTACCTGAAGAAGGAGTTGGTAGGGTGGGAGGAGTTATGAGAAGTGGAATTGCAATGGGCTAAATTAAAGAAAGCAATAAAAGGTGCAACAGATACATACATAAGAAAAGTAAATAAAAACAAGAGGAAAAGGAAACCTATTTGGTTCTCCAAAGAAGTGGCTGCACAAATAAAGGCAAACAACACAGTTTTCACAAAAATCAGAAGCTCGCAAACAGAGGAACACAGAAAAGAATATACGATCAAACTAAAAGAGACAAAAAGAGAAATAAGGATAGCAAAATCAAAGGCAGAAGAAAAGATGGCTAAAGATGTGAAGTGTAGCGACAAGACTTTTTCAGGTGTATTTGGGAGAGCGGAAAATCAGAGGTGGAACTGCAGGACTCAAAAGTGCTGGAAACAGATTCGTGGAAAGTGACATTGAAAAAGCGACAATGCTAAACAAATACTTCTGCTCTGATTTCACTAGAGAAAATCATGGGGGACCATCTGTGATTGACAAATGGGAATGGAATAGACACCACACCATTCACAAAAGATGATGTGTTAGAACAGCTTGCAAAACTGAAAGTGGACAAGTCTATGGGACCAGATGGGTTACACCCCAGGATATTGAAAGAGCTCAGAGAAGTTCTTGCAGGGCCTTTAAAGGATGTTTTTAATAGATCCTTGGAGACAGGAGAAGTTCCACAGGACTGGAGAAGGACTGATATGGTACCTGTCCAAAAAAGTGGTAATAGGGAAGAAGTGACAAACTACAGGCGAGTAAGCCTTACCTAGGTGGCGGGAAAAGTAATGGAGGTGCTCCTGAAAGAGCAAATAGTGAACTTCCTCAAAACCAACAGGTTGCATGATCCGCGGCAACATGGTTTTACCAAAGAACAATCATGCCAAACAAATCTGATTTGAGTTCTTTGAT
Organism: Ichthyophis bannanicus; assembly: GCA_033557465.1. Lineage (NCBI taxonomy): Eukaryota > Metazoa > Chordata > Amphibia > Gymnophiona > Ichthyophiidae > Ichthyophis > Ichthyophis bannanicus. The sequence continues at coordinate 228,280,452 of CM066036.1, forward strand.
TGGGTGACCAGAGAACTAGATCAAGGGCATGCGATGGATGTGATCTAGCTCGATTTCAGGAAAGCCTTTGATACTGTTCCTCATAGGAGGCTTATCAATAAATTCAACAGCTTGAGGATGGATCCCAAGAAGGTGAACTGGATCAGAAATTCGTTGACTGACAGATGACAGAAGGTGACCGTAAACGGAACTGGCTCGGATGAAAGGAAGGTGATTAGCGGTGTGCCCCAAGGTTCGGACTTGGGACCGGTACTGTTCAATATATTTGTGAGTGATATTGCCGAAGGGCTGAATGGAAAACTCTGTCTTTTTTCAGATGACACCAAAATTTGCAACAGAGTGAACTCCCCTAAGGGAGTGGGGAACATGAGGAAAGATCTACAGAAGCTGGAAGAATGGTCTAATGCTTGGCAGTTAAGATTTAATGTGAAGAAGTGTAGTGTAATGCACTTGGGAAGCAGAAATCCAAGGGAATTGTATACAATAGGGGGCGAGATATTGATGTGTACGGACCAGGAGAAAGACCTTGGTGTGATTTTTTTCTGATGATCTTAAAGTGGTGAAACAGTGTGAGAAGGCAGTTGCAAAAGTCAGAAGGATGCTGGGTTGCATACAGAAAGGAATTACCAGCAGAAAGGAAGAGATACTAATGCCACTGTACAAGTCGCTGGTGAGGCCTCACTTGGAATATTGTGTTCAGTTTTGGAGACCGTATCTCGCAAAGGATATGAAAAGGCTTGAAGCGGTTCAGAGGAAGGCGATCAAAATGATTTGGAGCCTGAGTCAAAAGACTTATGAGAAGAGACTTGAAGACCTAAATATGTACACTCTGGAGGAGAGGAGGGACAGGGGAGATATGATTCAGACCTTTAAATATTTAAAGACTTTTAATGGACAAACAAACCTCTTCCAAAGACGGGGAAGCTGTAAAACTAGAGGGCATAGCATGAAGCTGCAAGGGGGTAAACTGAAAGACAATGTCAGGAAATACCTTTTCACTGAAAGGTGGTGGATGCTTGGAATGTCCTCCCGATGGAAGTGGTGGGGGCAAACACAGTGACAGAATTCAAAATGGCATGGGACAGACATAGTGGATCCTTTTATAGCAACAGGATAAAATAAAAATAAGCATAACTATCTCTTATATCTGAACAAATAGGGATGACCTACACGGAGCGGTGGGTACACCCCTAAACAAAGGCATGAGGAGAGGTGACCTGCATGGAGTGGCAAGTGCACCTACAGTACTCTTGCCGCCTTGCTGAGCAGATTAGATGGACCATACTGGTCTTTATCTGCCGTCATATACTATGTTACTATGTAAGAGGGACATTTTGCATACCTATTAGTATAAATCCCTCCAATTAACTACAGATTCTGCTATCTTTAATTAGAATTTGAGGGTGAAGTGGATAATAAATTGTGAGGATTAAGGAGAATAGCTCTGTAATCACTCCTGTAAAGGGCTGGCTGAAACAAGCACTTTTTAAAGCTATATCTTGATCTTTCTCCTACCTTTCCTTCTGTCCTTCCATTATTTCCTCTATCTTCAACTCTCCTCTCCCCCACCCCCTTTCTTATGGCTCCACACCACTTTTTCTTCCTCTTACTGACACTCCCTAATCTTCTCTTCTCCAACCATCTACTTAAAACCTACCCCTCCTTATCACCCTCTCTCGTCCTTCCTCATTTCTTCCCTCATATTGTCTTCCACCCTTTCTTCATCTCTTGAGCTTTACCTTTTTCTTCCTCTCATTCATCCCTCCCCTCTTTCTCTGAAACAACCTCATCCTCGTTTCCGCTGTGCTATCTCCTTTCTGCTTGCACTCTTCTTCTCCTTTTCCTTCTTTCATCTAGTGATATTAATCCTAACCCTTGCACCCCTAGATTTTTCTCTCACTCTCATGATAGTTTCTCCCTCAACTACTCCAATTTCATTCTTATTCCTCTCCTTTCCCCCTCTTCTCTTCCTTTCTCTTGTGCCCTATAGAATGTTCATTCCATATCTAATAAACTCCCCTTTACTCATGATCTCTTTATCTCTAATGCTTTCCATCTTTTACTCTTACTGAAACCTGTCTACTCCCTTACTCTTCGCCCCACTGGCTATGGTGGTGGTGATGGATTTCTACTCTCTCCTTCCTGCCAATTTCAACCCCTCCCTCTACCTCAGTCTTACTCCTTCTCTGAGGTCCATTCCATCCGCCTTTTTAATCCCTTACCTCTCTGAATAGCTGTTATTTATAGACTCCCCCCCCCCCCCTGACAAGTCCACGTCTACCTTTCTCACTGACTCTGACTCTTGGCTTTACTTATTTCTGGATTCATCCTCCCCCTCCCTTATCCTCAGTGACTTTAATATTCAGGTTGATAATCCTTCTGACCCCTGTGCTTCTCAGCTCCTTTCCCTTACCTCCTCATTCAACCTCCAGCTTTGCGCTACTGCCCCTTCTCATCAACACGGTCACTGCCTTGACCTTGTTTTCTTTAACTGTTTACTCTCTAATTTCTGTACCTCAATTCTTCCCTTATCTGACCATCACCTGCTAAGCTTTACTCTTCACCACTCCCCATCTCAATCTCACACAGTCTCCTCCTACCTTTTTAGAAATCTTCATGTTATCAATCCATTGGCTCTCTCCACTATTGTCTTGTCACCTCTTTCCTCCACTTTGTCTTCTAAGTCCGTTGATGAGTCTGTATCTTCCTACAATACTGCTCTCTCCTTTGCTCTGGATACCCTTGCTCCACCCCTGCCACTTCCAGTGAGGCGCACTATAACTCAGCCCTGACTGTCTTCAACTACCCATTACCTATGCTCTTGTGCCCGCTCAGCTGAGCCTTTGTGGCTCAAATCCTATGCCCTTTCTGAATTTCTTCACTTCAAATTCATGCTTGCCTACTTCCAGTCAGCCATAGCACTCGCCAAGCAAAACTACTATGTCCATTTGGCTAGCTGTCTTGCCTCTGACCCCCTCCATCTCTTCTCTACTTTCAAATCACTCTTCAAGGAGGCCCCGCCTCTGACCCCTCCTTCCCTTTCTACCTAAACCCTTGCTGACAATTTCCATGATAAATTCCACAGCATTACACTCCAATTCCCCAGCTTCATCCCCTCTTCCCTCTCTTCAGTAGCAACTCTTCCCCTCAACCTCTACTACTCTTTCGTCCTTTTCTAATATCTCTGAGGAGGAAATCTCTCATCTTCTCTCCTTCTCTAAACTCATTACCTGTTCCTCTGATCCTATCCCCACTCATCTCCCTTCTTCCCTTCATTTCCAAATTTCTGGAACATGCAGTTCTCCACCATTGCCTTGAATTTCTCTCTTCTCAAGTTTTATTAGTTCTATTTCAATCTGGCTTTCATCCCTTTCATTCTACTGAGATGGCTCTTGTAAAAGTCTCCAGCGATTTGTTCTTGGTTAAATCCAAGGTCCTTTACTCAGTCCTCATTCTTCTTGACCTTCTGCTGCTTTTGACACTGTTGACCACCACCTTCTCCTCAACACTTTGTCCTCACTTGGTTTTAGGAGCTCTGTGCTGTCCTGGTTCACTTTTTATCTCTCCCATCAATCTTTCAATGTTTGTTCTAGTAGTTCCTCCTCTGCTGCTGTCCTACTCAGTTGGTGTACCCCAAGGGTCTGTTCCGGGCCCTTTCCTTTTCTCTCTTTATACCCAGTCCCTTGGTGCTCTTATCCCATCCCATGGCTTTCAGTACAATCTTATGCTGATGACTCTCAGATCTATCCCTCTACACCTGATTTTTCTCTGACACTCCAAGTCCAAATCTTTGTCTGCCTATCTGACATCGCTGCCTGGATGTTTCACCACCATTTGAAATTGAACCTGACCAAATCCAAACTTATTAGTTTTCCCTCTAAACCCCGTCCTCCTTTCTCTATCTCTGTCTCTGTTGATAACACTCTTCTACTTCCTGTTTCCTCAGCCCACAACCTTGGGGTCATCTTTGTCTCCTCCCTCTCTTTCTCCTCACATATCAAATTGATTGCTAAAACCTGTCATTTCTTCCTCTATAATAACAACAAAATTTGCCCCTTCCTTTCTGAGCACACTACTAAAACTCTCATCCACTCCCAGGTCACCTCTCATCTATACTATTGCAACTTGCTCCTTACGAATCTCCCTCTGAGTCATCTCTCTCCCCCTCAATCTGTTCAAAACTCTGCTGCACAGCTAATCTTCCACCAGCCCCATTATACTCATATAACCCATCGTCTCAAGTCCACTTCATTGGCACCCCTTCTGTTTCCGTATCCTGTTTCTGACCAACAAATGCATTCATTCTACTGCTCCTCACTAACTTTCCTCTCTCCTTACACCCCTCCTCATGAACTCCACTCTTTTACTGACTTGCTTCTCTCTGTGCCCTTTTCTTCCTCTGCCATCTCCAGACCTCATTCCTTTCACCTTGTTTCTCTTTATACCTGGAATAAACTACCTGAGTCTGAACGTCAGGCTCCATTTCTGCCCCTTTTTAAATCTATGCTAAAGGCTCAACACTTTCAAGCTGCTTTTGGATCCTGATCCTTTGCTTTCCTTCCTTTCCTTATTTGTACCCTTGTTCTCAGCTATTGTATTATCTGTCTTGATTAGGTTGTAAGCTCTGACGCGCAGGGATCATCTTTTATACATGTCTGTACAGCACAGCATACGTCTTGTAGCGCTACATTTATGAATAGTACTAGTAGTAATAGTAGTAGCAGCTGTAAATGCAATGTGAACCGTTTTGATTATACACATGCATAGAGAATACACATATAAGTGTTTGACCTCCCCAGACCACTCTCTAACCATGCACCAATAATCCCCTTGCAATTTCTATATATTATGGAATCTCAATGTGTTCTTCATGTTTCTACATACTGGGTAATGTATGTTCATCTTTAGGCCCCGTTGTCTTGGATGGGGCTTTAAGTAAACAAGAGAAACCTGATGTTAATACTTTCAAAAGCAATAATGAAAACCCTTTCTGTAAGCAAAAGAGCATTTTATACCTGGAAAATGCAAAGCAGTGTATGCCATCAAGTCAATGCCAACACCTGGTAACCCAGCCTCTGGGTTTTCTTGGTAAGGTGCTGCAGGAAGCAGATTACCAAGCTTTTCTTCCAGGCAGAAAGTTTACAGTCCCTGGTATTCCAAGGTGGTCACCCATCCAAAGGCTAGCCAGCCCTATTCCTGCCTAGCGTCAGAGATCAGTGAAGAGTAGGTTCATTGAGGCTTTAATTACCCATGATGTTTCTGGATGGAAGAAGTATTCACTTTGTTAACAACACTGGTACTTTCACCTGCAGACAGATGACACCTTGCACTTCTTTCCACCTGAAAAATTATATGCAGTGAAAGTAGGCAGAGAGCTCTGCTGGTAATATTTCCAGGTGTTAAACTGTGCATTTGTCATTTTAAATGCAAATCTTTGATAAATTTGTCCCATGGGAGTCTATTTTCAAAGTGTTCCTCACCTTGTGTGTCTATGGTGAAATATTTTTGAAAATATTGCTTTTTGAGGGTGTCGTCTGGTAATTAATGCATACGTCTATTGAAGAGCTTTCTGTTAATTACCCATTTGTTAATACTGATTCAATGTTAATAAATGTTTTAGAAGGGTCAATGTAATAACACAGGTACACTACCAAAAAACTGCCTCCAGTTTTGCAACTGATTCCTATAGATTTTGGGGTGCTGAATCCAGGAAAAATAGCCAAAATGTTCCATCACGTCACGTTTTCTTGCAAAATTAGATTTCTTACCCATATAAGGAATGTTCACATAATTTCTTTTTAGCCGACTGCAGTTTATTTTCTTGGCCCAAAATAGAGGTTGTAATGGTTAACTAACTAGAAACACTCCCTCATGATATTTTAGAGTGTTTTGTATTCATTTTATACATTAACAGGACAATTGGGAGGCGGGGGGCTAAATCCAGTACTCGCGCTGGCGCATGTTCTTTCCTGTTCGCCTCGCCTCGTTCGCTCGCTCAAACACGGTGGTTGCCACATGAACGTTCCTGTCAAATTTCAGTTTCTTGCAAGTTCATTATTACCTTTTGTTTGCTCAGTCGTAATCCAGCTTTATTCCGAAGTGGTTCACTACAGTTGTAGTTTGCAGTGCTGTGTATTTGTGATGGCTCACAGAGCCAGAGGTTGCGTCAACTCTCCGGACAGTTTTTGTTTTATTTGTGGGGAATATACCGTGAAAAAGCGGCAGAGGAACATTTCTGCATTTATTAAAAAAGTATATTTCGCCTATTTCGGTTTGAAGTTAGGCGATCAAGACAAACCGTGGGCTCCTCACAAAGTGTGCAAGACATGTGAGGAAGATCTACGCTTATGGATGAAAGGTAAAAAACAAGCATTTCGTTTCGGAATACCTATGATGTGGCGTGAACAAAGAGACCACAGCAGTGACTGCTATTTTTGCTCTTGCATTGTGAAGGGATACAAATTAAAAAATAAGAACGTAATAAGTTACCCCAACCTTCCCTCAGCAATTAGGCCTATGCCTCATAGCAACGAAGTACCTGTGCCTGAACCACCAAATCTTTGGATCATATTTGTGTGGACGGTTCTGATCATGATGAAACTCATCAGATGGCTTTTCCCGATGAGTCCAGTACTTCCGAGTTTGAAACTGAACCAGATCCGAAACCTGAACTTTTCTCTCAAGCTAAATTGAATGATTTAGTCCGGGATTCAGGACTCCCAAAAGATGCTGCCCAACTGCTAGGTTCTCGGCTTAAACAGAAAAATCTATGGTCACCAGGAACAACTTTTTATTGGTACCGCAACCGCGAGACACAATTTTTGAAGTATTTCAGCAAAGAGGAAGATTTGGTATTTTGCAACGATATATACGGAGTGATGGAAAAGTTTAAACTCAAGTATGATCCTGCTGAATGGCGGCTGTTCATTGATTCGTCAAAAGACAGCATAAAAGGTGTTCTTCTTCATAATGGCAACACATTCGCTTCAGTTCCTATTGCTCACTCTGTTATTCTCCAAGAAAAATACGAGAATTTGGCCCTGATTCTTCAGAAGATTCGTTATGATGAGCATAAGTGGATGATTTGTGGAGACTTTAAAATTCTATCCATGCTATTAGGGCAGCAATCCGGTTTCACCAAATATCCCTGCTTCCTTTGCTTGTGGGATAGCCGGGCCCGCGACCTACACTGGGGGAAAAAAGACTGGCCAATTCGGGAGTATTTGAGACCCGGTGAGAAAAATGTTCATGAGAGCTTGGTACCTCGTGATAAAATTCTATTACCACCTCTCCACATTAAGTTGGGTCTCATTAAGCAATTCATCAAGTCCCTTCCAAAAGATGGTGAGTGCTTTCAGTACCTTTGCTCAAAGTTCCCCCGACTTTCTGAAGCAAAGCTAAAGGAAGGAGTGTTTGTTGGCCCTGATATAAGGAAACTCATTTCAGATGGAGCATTCGCTGAAACGATGTCTGAGAAGGAAAAAGAAGCCTGGGATTCCTTCAAGGATGTTGTTCTCAAATTCTTGGGGAACAGGCGGGATGAGAACTATAAGGATATTGTTGCCAGGATGCTCAGTGCCTTCAAAGAGCAAGGCTGTAACATGAGCCTGAAAGTCCATTTCTTGCACTCCCATGTGAACTACTTTCCCGAAAACTTGGGGGCGTACAGTGAAGAACAAGGTGAAGGGTTTCACCAGGACATCAAGGACGCAGAGAGAAGGTACCAAGGAAGATGGAACACCACTATGATGGCTGATTTCTGCTGGTTGCTGCTGCGGGAAACCCCAGATGAAAAATACGCCAAGCAGCGCACCAAGAGAAGCATTCGGGGGAAGAAGAAACGGGCCCACCAGGAGATTGATTGACCCAAGAATGACTTTAAAATCTAAACTGTGTTGACAAATATCGTGTTTTTACTAAACTTTGAAATAAAAATTTGCTAGTTATTACCACAGTGTCGGATCTCATTTATTAGAATTTTTATTTTCACACCATCAGGTGTTTGTCTTCATGTATTGCAATGGTGCGGTTTGCGTTTTCTATTCTTACATACATACCTGTACAACATTTTTTGCACATTTCTTTGCTTTGCTTTGTGTCTAACCTCGCTCTTATATGCTCAATGTTTGTGCACATGTATGTGGCTGTTTTAAGTGCAGACAATTTTGCTACCATCACAGTGTGTTTTGTTGACATTACTCTATTCTTATGTGCTGCCTTGTTACAATTTTCTTTATTCTTATTTGAATAACTACTAAACAATTAGTATAAAGAATTCATCCAAGAAATTTTTATCTCGATCGCACTCAATCTGAAACGTTCACCTCAAACTGCTAACCCAATGTAGCAAAAAATCTGTACGTGATGGAGCAAATTGGTTACCAGATTTGGATTCAGCGCACCAAAAAACGTAAAAATCAATCGAAACATTAGAGGCAGTTTAAAAAATTTTTTTTTTAGTGTACCTGTGTAATCAATCAAATATTTAGGAGGCTGAAAGTATTCCTTAGTGGGTAAAGCGTGGGATTTGGAAGGGGGAATTCACTCGGTCATTTCTTGATCTTTTTACTAACTCCATATGACTCATCTCTTTAGCACAATTTACCCAAATGGAGAAACAGAAAGCTGTGACTACTTATTTTTTAAAGTGTTTCTATTTCCTATTTGTGTGTAATGAGATAGATAAATCTAAATTATAATTAAATTAATAGGAAGGTTTAATGATTTTCACTGTTGGAGACAATTTGATTAATATTTGGTTTTATTGCAGCCATAATGAAAAAACACAGATACCAAATAAATCAACCACAGTGGAAACCAGGACCACATTTACCAGTAAAGAAAGGTGATTCATCAACCTCTTCCATCACATTCAATAAAACAGAATAGAATTTGAAGGATCAATAATAATAAATCAAAGTGTTTGAGCAGCCTGTATATAGTGCATCCTCTGAGCAACGGCCAATTGGGGGGGGGGAGGGGAGGGGATGCAGTGTCCATTCCTCTGAAAGTCCACTGTTCCCACGGGGACCAATAATACTAAGGAGATTCTTCCCTGGCCCTTGATAGGGCTGCTGGATATTTCCCTGCTGGCCAGGAGATGGAGGAGGAGAGGCAGAGGTCTTGGGGAGGCTGCTTCCAGTCCTAGGACCCAAAGGCCATTCCACGACGGCAGGCCAGAGATAAACAAAGAGAGGGAAACAGCTGCTATCTACAGTGCTCCGAGGATGCACTCTATATACCTACGTCACCATCTTTACTAGTGTAACTGCTATGCTGAATTGCAAAAATCATTAGAATGTTTATGAATGAATGTGTGACACTGGGCTGCTAAACGACCTTTCATAGTTTATTGATATTTACCATGTAATTCCAGGCTTCTTCTCTATACATTTTCTTCCAGCAGCAATGAATATGCCAAGGATCCTGAATGGAAATCCAAACCAAACTCTTATAGTTCTTCAGACAAGAGGTAACAGTGGGAAAGGATGGGAGGATATGCAATAATCGTTGAATTGGGTGTACCAGCTGGCAGTCTTATATGACTAGATACTCTTAGGCATGTGGATAGCTGGCTACCTTCTTACCCTCACCCGAGCTGATATGGAGCCACAATTGATGATGTTAAACAAAGTGACTCGCAGCGACATGGCTGCCCAGAAGCTCTTGCCTACTCTCCCTATATTTAATGCCAACCCTAAGTGACTCTCTTTCTTTCGACTTTAAAGTACTTTTCTTAGCCTGATCATTGTGATCACTCTGTGTATGGATAAGTATATAATATAGGCTCTGTCAGTCCAAGTGGCTCCTGCACATGGATCTGAGAAGAAGTGGGAGGACTCCCAGCACTGTTGCATCTCTGGTCTAATCCCAGCAACAATTACAAGGACCTCCACTTTGTAGTATTAAACTAACTCAGTATGTTTACTTCTTAAAAGAGAACTTGAACAGCATTAGTAGAACATTTAAGAATAATTGGAGAAAATATTTCTTCACTCAACATGTAATCAAACTCTAGAATTTGTTGCCAGAGGATGTAGTAAAAGCTGATGGTGAGTTGGGTTTAAGAAAGGTTTTGACCTGGAGGAAATGTTAATAAACCATATTAAAGTGGACTGGAGGGAATCCACTGCTTCTTTTTAGGAATAAGCAGCATGGAATCTCTCTACTTTTCAGGATACTGCCACACACTTGTGACCTGGATTGGCCACTGTTGGAAACAGGATGGACCATTGATCTGACCCAGTATGGCAAATCTTATGATCTTATGCTCTACAAATGCTACACTTGCCAGCTTATGAAGAGATTCATAACTAAATCTTAAGCAAAGTAAAACCAGTAGCATCCACTTTAATGCTGGCCTTGGCTTTCCCACCTATGGCAAAAGAACCCAGTTCAATGACTCTTGAAGTCCTTATAGATTCTTCACAGTACTTCTCAAGAATAAAGAAAACGGAAATCAAACATTTTCTACGTCCCGGCTGTTCCCAGGCTGCTGCCTCCACAAACCGATCCAGTCTAGGTTTTCCTATAGCACAGTTCTGAGCTCAGGCCCTTAGCTTCATCCTGTAGAATGGAGGGGAATGCTTTCTCCTTCTCTCACTCTTGCTGGCATGGCTGAAAACTTGAATGTACATGCCCCTTCTGGGAAACCAGCTCTGCAGTGTTTTAGAAAAATAACTTGACAAACAGCATTTCTCAAGCACAAGCAAACCTTTGTTCTCTCTCTCTTTCTCTTTTCTCTGGCTGGAAGTTTGTAGCGCAAGGTTGAGAAGGCACTCCACCCAAAACTGCTCTAGCCTGCTAAGCAGCTGTCCACCTCCCACTAGACCATTTCCTCTCAGCTTGGCTTATCAAAAACAAACTCATAGCCTTTAGCAGCTTGCTTCTTGGCAGTCCATTTCTATCTTATCTGCATCAGTGTAAGTCGTCCTGTTGCACTCCATTCTCCCAGGGATCCGCTAACTTTCCAGCTTCACCCCATTGGTCTATAACATGGTTTTCAACCCAGTCCTTGTGACACAACTAGCCAGTCAGATTTTCATGATACCTACAATGAATATGCATGAGACAGATTTGCATAGAATGGAGGTTTGAGCAATAGGCCAGGGGAAAGCATGGCTTAAATCTCACTTGCTCAACTAAAACTACTTGTGATACTGGGCAGGTCACTTTCTCCAAGGTTACAGAAAAGTTTGCCACTCATCATTTCACCCCCTTTCTCGAGTTCTCCAATTTCCTTCATTCAAGGTAGTCCAGTTTCAGATGGAAACACGATATTGAGATAGCCTTGGTTGTGATACTAATTGAAATTTACACTGCTTTAGATGGCAGGAGAAAATATTTTTAATCCTTTTCAGCTTTAGTTTAGCTTTTGCCATCATTAACCACTCTTGGTTTGGTCTGTATTGTAGGATGAAGGTGTCACTGGAACAGTTATTAAATAATTCAGTTCATTTCTCTCTGGCCAGACATTCAAAGTTAAAATTCATTTATTTATTTAACTGATTTTGGTATACCGTTTTTCTACCAGTCAAAACGGTGTACAGAAAAAAGAGAGGGGGGGTGAGCTTGATCGTCCTGGGGGGAAGGAGGTAGATCTGGAAGTCGCTTTAACAAGGTGTCCGTGGCGTGCGTGTAGGGAGGGAGGGATGCTACGTGAGGGGTGAATGGGGGCAGTAGGTCCGGTAGCTTCTTGAGGGGATTATGACATGCCATAGTATTCTTGGAAGAGAAGAGTTTTTAGGTGTTTGCAGAAGATTTTTCTCTCCTGGATGTTTCTTAAGATGGGTGGCTGTGTGTTCTAGAGGGCAGGAGCGAAGAGAGGGAAAGATCTGTGGCAGGCATGGGTGCTTTTGCGAAATTGCATTGGTTTGCTGAGCAGCTTAAGTGTGGTCTGCCTGCGGGGTCTGTAGGAGCTGGGACCACTGATCGACATTTGTAGGTGATGGGTGGTGAGACCATACCGGGCTTTGTGAATGATGGAGAGGTCCTTGAATTTGATCCTGGAATTGATAGGTATTAGGATGGGTATGATGTGGGAGTGCCTAGGTGTTTGGGAGATTGTTTGAGCTGCGTTGTTCTGAGCGAGTAGTAGTGGGTAGATGGTGCATTTGGGTAGGCCATAGTATATGGAATTGCAGTAGTCGAGCAGGTGGGTAATAGTGGCCTGGCAGACTGTGCAGAGGTCCTCATAGGAGAGGAGGGGGCATAGATTTTGTAATGTTCTGAGTTTGTAGCATACTGCCTTTGTGGTTTTCTGGATATGGGCTTGAAAGTTTAGGTTCTGCTCTAGGATAAAATAGATGATCAGCTCAGCAAAATATCAACTGACTTGTGATGTTCTCCAAAGCTCAGTGCTCTTGCCAATCCTGATCAAAATCTTTCTTGCTCCTTTGGCTTCTTTGGCAAAGACCCACTCATCCCCCTTCTTCCCTTCATTTCCAAACTTCTTTAACATGCAGTTCTCCACCATTGTCTTGAATTTCTCTCCTCTCAAGTCCTATTAGATCTACTTCAATTTGGCTTTCATCCCTTTCATTCTACTGAGATAGCTCTTGCAAAAGTCTCCAGTGATTTGTTCCTGGTAAAATCCAAGGGCCTATACTTAGTCTTCATTCTTCTTGACCTTCTGCTGCTTTTGACACTGTTGACCACCACCTTCTCCTCAACACTTTGTCCTCACTTGGTTTTAGGAGCTCTGTGCTGTCCTGGTTCTCTTCTTATCTCTCCCATCAATCTTTCAATGTTTGTTCTGGTAGTTCCTCCTCTGCTGCTATCCCACTCTCAGTTGGTGTACCCCAAGGGTCTGTTCCAGGCCCTCTACCTTTCTCCCTTTATACCCAATCCCTTGGTGCTCTTATACCATCCCATGGCTTTCAGTACCATTTTTATTCTGATGAATCAGATCTATCCCTCTACACCTGATATTTCTCCAACACTCCACGCCCAAATCTTTGTCTGCCTATCTGGCATCGCTGCCTGGATGTTTCACCGCCATTTGAAATTGAACATGGCCAAATCCAAACTTATTATTTTCCCTCTAAACACCTTCCTCCTTTCTCTATCTCTACCTCTGTTGATAACACTCTTCTACTTCCTGTTTCCTCAGCCCACAACCTTGGGGTCATCTTTGACTCCTCCCTCTCTTTCTCCCGACACATCCAATTGATTGCTAAAACAGGTCATTTCTTCCTCTATAACAACAACAAAATTCGCCCCTTCCTTTCTGAGTACCCTACTAAAACGCTCATCCACTCCCTAGTCACCTCTCATCTAGACTATTGCAACCTGCTCCTTACAAGTCTCCCTCTGAGTCATCTCTCTCCCCCTCAGTCTGTTCAGAACTCTGCTGCACGGATAATCTTCCACCAGCCCCATTATACTCATATAACCCATCGCTCAAGTCACTTCATTGGCACCCCTTCTGTTTCCGTATCCAATTCAAACTTCTGTTTCTGACCAACAAGTGCATTCATTCTACTGCTCCTCTCTCCCTACACCCCTCCTCAAAAACTCCACCCTTTTACTGGCTTGCTTCTCTCTGTGCCCTTTTAGTCCTCTACCATCTCCAGACTTCATTCCTTTCACCTTGCTGCTTTGTATGCCCCTTTTTAAATCCATCCTAAAGGCTCACCTCTTTCAAGCTGCTTTTGGATCCTGATCCTTTGCTTTCCTTCCTTTCCTTATTTGTACCCTTGTTCTCACTATTGTATTGTCTGTTTTGACTAGGTTGTAAGCTCTGACGAGCAGGGACCATCTTTTATATGTGTCTATACAGCACTGCATATGTCTTGTAGTGCAAACCATAAGCACGAATCCACATGAAGCAAAAAGAACCAGTCCAAACACGTGGATAATAAAAGGAAGGGCAATTTATTGATAATATCAAGAAGCCAAGGGCCCGATACAGGCCGTTTTTAGTGACACAATATCTTTTGTCAAGTTCGTAAGACAAATAGAGGTATGTCATATTTTTCTTATCGGTCACAATCTTGCTGTTTTTTAACACCTACTGTATGTCTCTCTTTTTAACATGTCTCCTGAACATTCATGGTTATAAATCAGTTTACTCTTATGTTTTTATCCATTTCATTATATTTATTTTACTCATTGACTTCTTATGATTGCACACATGTTATTATTAACTATTTATGTGTAAGTTTTAATTTGTATAGTGTCTTGTTCCTTTTTAATTATTTATATTTATGTATTTTAATGTTAATTTTATATGATTCTATGTTTGTAGCCCAGCCAAACAAGCCCCTGATGAAGGCATAACAAAACACGGCCTGTGTCGGGCCCTTGGCTTTTTGATCTTATTAATAAACTGCCCTTCCTTTTATTATCCACGTGCTTGGACTACAACTTATAGTGCTACATAAATTATGAATAGTACTAGTAGTAGTAGTAGTAGTAGCAGCTGTAATTGCAATGTGAACCGTTTTGATTATACACATGCATAGAGAATACACATATAAGTGTTTGACCTCCCCAGACCACTCTCTAACCATGCCCCAATAATCCCCTTGCAATTTCTATATATTATGGAATCTCAATGTGTTCTTCATGTTTCTACATACTGGGTAATGTATGTTCATCTTTAGACCCTGTTGTTTTGGATGGGGCTTTAAGTAAACAAGAGAAACCTGATGTTAATACTTGCAAAAGCAATAATGAAAACCCTTTCTGTAAGCAAAAGAGAATTTTATCCCTGGAAAACGCAAAGCAGTGTATGCCATCAAGTCAATGCCAACACATGGTAACCCAGCCCCTGGGTTTTCTTGGCAAGGTGCTGCAGGAAGCAGATTACCAAGCTTTTCTTCCAGGCAGAAAGTTTACAGTCCCTGGTATTCCAAGGTGGTCACCCATCCAAGGGCTAGTCAGGCCCAACCCTGCCTAGCTTCAGAGATCAGTAGGTTCATTGAGGCTTTAATTACCCAAGATGCTTCTGGATGGAAGCACTCACTTTGTTAACAACACTGGTACTTTCACCTGCAGACAGATGACACCTTGCACTTCTTTCCACCTGAAAAATTATATGCAGTGAAAGTAGGCACAGAACTCTGTTGGTAATATTTCCAGGTGTTAAACTGTGGCATTTGTCATTTTAAATGCAAATCTTTGATAAATTTGTCCCATAGGAGTCTATTTTCAAAGTGTTACTCACCTTGTGTGTCTATGGTGAAATATTTTTGAAAATATTGCTCTTTGAGGATGTTGTCTGGTACTTAATGCATACGTCTATTGAAGAGCTTTCTGTTAATTACCCATCTGTTAATACTGATTCATTGCTAATAAATGTTTTAGAAGGGTCAATGTAATAATCAGTCAAATATTTAGGAGGCTGAAAGTATTTCTTAGTGGGTAAAGCTTGGGATTTGGAAGGGGGAATTCTCCGAGTCATTTCTTGACCTTTTTACTAACTCCATATGACTTCATCTCTTTAGCACAATTGGAGAAACAGTAAGCTGTGACTACTTAACTTTTTAAGTGTTTTTATTTCCTATTTGTGTTTAATGAGAAAAATAAATCTAAATCATAATCAAATTAATAGGAAGGTTTAATGATTTTCACTGTTAGAGACAATTTTGATTAATATTTGGTTTTATTGCAGCCATAATGAAAAAACACAGATACCAGATAAATCAACCACAGTGGAAACCAGGACCACTTTTACCAGTAAAGAAAGGTGATCCATCAGCCTCTTCCATCATTATTATCCAATAAAACAGAATAGAATTTGAAGGGTCAATAACAACAAATCAAAGTGATTGAGCAGCCTGTATACAGTGCATCCTCTGAGCAACGGCCAATAGAGGGGGATACAGTGTCCATTCCTCTGAAAGTCCACTATTCCCATGGGGACCAAAAATACTAAGGAGATTCTTCCCTGTCCCTTGCTAGGGCTGCTGGATGTTTGCCTGCCGGCCAAGAGATGGAGGAGGAGAGGCAGAGGTCTGGGGGACGCTGGTCCAGTCCTAGGACCCAAAGGCCATTCCACGACTGCAGGCCAGAGAAAAAGAAAGAGAGGGAAACAGCTGCTGTCTATTGTTTCCCTTGTCCGTTGCTTTACTAGTGTAACTGCTATGCAGAATTGCAAAAATCATTAGAATGTTTATGAATGAATACATGACACTTGGCTGCTAAATGACCCTTTCATACTTTATTGATATTTACCATGTAATTCCAGGCTTCTTCTCTACATTTTCTTCCAGCAGGAATGAAAATGCAAAGGATCCTGAATGGAAGTCCAAACCAAACTCTTATAGCTCTTCTGACAAGAGGTAACAGTGGGAAAGGATGGGAGGATATGCAATAATCGTTGAATTGGGTGTCCCCACTGGCAGACTTATATGACTAGATACTCTTAGGTATGTGGATAGCTGGCTGCCTTCTTACCCTCACCCCAGCTTTTATGGAGCCACAATTAATGATGTTAAAGAAAGTGACTCACAGCAACGTGGCTGCCCAGAAGCTCTTGCCTACTCTCCCTATATTAAATGTCATCCCTAAGTGATTCTCTTTCTTTCAACTTTAAAGTACTCTTCTTAGCTCGATCCATTGTGATCACTCTGTGTATGGATAATGTAGGCTCTGTCAGCCCAAGTGACTCTGCACATGGATCTGGTTGCCACTCATCATTTCACCCCCTTTCTTGCGTTCTCCAGTTTCCTTCATTCAAGGTAGTCTAGTTTCAGGTGGAAACATGGTATTGAGATAGCCTCAGTTGTTATACTAATTGAAATTTACACTGCTTTAGATGCCAGGAGAAAAGAGTTTTAATCCTTTTGGGCCTTAGTTTAGCTTTTGCCATCATTAACCACGGTTTTGCCTGTATTGTAGTATGAAGTGTCACTGGAACAGTTATTAAATAGTTTGGTTTGTTTCTCTCTGGCCAGACATTCAATGTTAAAATAGATGATCAGCTCAGCAAAATATCAACTGACTTGTGATGTTCCCCTAGGCTCAGTGCTCTTGCCAACCCTGTTCAACATCTTTGTTGCCCCTTTGGCTTCTTTGGCAAAGACTTTGGGACTTAGCATGTCTCACTTTGCTGATGATATCCAAATTGCTAGTACACACAAGAAGTGGAATGCAGAATTTCAAAGAATATGCACTAGCCGATTAGATAGTATCACCAGATTGGTAATCTCTAACCTGTTGATTCTCAACCTAGAAAAGTGTGAGACAACCTGCTTTTCTCAGAACAAGTCAGCACCCTGTTATAAACATTCAAATTCTGGGGTACAGATTCCCCTAAAGGCTTTGGTCATGTCCCTAGGGGTGATTCTTGACAGTGCCCTGTCTTTCTCACTCCAGATCTCCTCCTGCCTGTTCTTCAAATATTCAACCAGTGCATTTTTCCCAGCAAAAGAAATGCCAGTATTCATATGAACAGTTCTTTCATTACTACATGAGGACCATGAGTCAATTTTAGCAGGCAATGAAAAAGATGCCAGTGCTCAGTACCACCATATACTCCCTAAAAAAAAGCCCTGTATACAGCAGTATGCCAGTGCACAAATAATTGCAGCTCATTGAGATACCTAAAATGGTGGTACCCAAGTACCCTTTCTAGATGGTTCAAAGGTGTGGTAGTGTACTATGAATCTCAAGTCCTTTCCAACCAAGTCATAAAATATAGTCTGTGCTACTTCACAAAGCAACTATATGTTAGAGGAAAGATGGAATAAAGGAAATATGATAGAGACGTTTAAATACCAGAGAGACTATTTCGACTGAAAGTAAGCTCTGCAATGAGGGGGCATAGGATGAGGGTGAAAAGGAATAGACTCAGGAGTACAATGCGGAAATATTTTTTTAGGGAAAGAGTGGTATATTTGTGGAATAGTCTCCCAGTGGAGGCAGTAGAGACGAGGACAGTATCTGAATTTAAGAAAGCATGGGACAAACACAGAAGATCTCTAAAGGAAAAAAAGGGACTATAGTATTTGATATCGAAAGGCAAATTAGATGGGCCATATGGTCTTTTTCTGCTGACATGTTTCTATGTTTAACTATAGTTAGTTATGACATGAGACATGACAAGCTCTTGCAATGAGGTTATTCATCAGAATCTTGTTTTATTTTTGTATGTTGTATTAGCATGGAAACTACTCGAAAGCCCCTTGAACCACTCATCCAGAATGAAACCAAATCGAAAGTTATCAATTCATCAGAAAAAAGGTACAGAGTCTGGTCTCAGAGACCAAGAAATATCTCAGAAACTACTTTTATGATAGCTTCTGTTCTGCATCAAAGGTTCCATGGGCTTTATCTCACTATAAATATTTTCAAAATGTATTTGTTCTTTATGCATTTGGTCACCATTCAATTAAATGCAACCAAACTTGTCAGGAGATACCGTTCCATCCAGAGGAAGGCCATGGACTGTTTTCAACCTGAAATGCCCAGTCTTCTCCAAGCTACAGACTTCAATCTCAGTCTCTCTCTCTCTCTCACTCTCTCAGAAACACACACATTATTTCTCTGGATCTCCAGGAACAAGCAGGAATGTAGTATTCACATATAGGTGATGTTGGTACCGACGGAGTCCGCGCGGGAACGCTCCCCACCGTCCAGTTGGAAAGCTTTTGGGAGTACTCCACTGCACCTGCATGACTGCCTTCCTGCCTTCCCAACTCCCTCTCCACAATTGAGTTTGTAGCTGAGAAAGGAGAGAAAAAGAAAATCTACAACTCCTAGAGGAGGAGGGTGAGTTGTGAAGACTAAATTCCTGGTGTTCCCGGAGATCTCCTGTTACAGGTGAGTAACTATGCTATCTCCAGGATCAAGCAGGAATGTAGTCTTCACATATGGGACTCCCTAGCTCCCAGATGCCAGATGAAGTGACCTCAGAACCAGTGGAGGTTCGCCTCGGAGTAGGCCTGATAAGGTCATGATCCCACATGGGTTTCTGGTGTCGTCAAAGTCCAGGACGGGGGTAGGAGGTGCTGGAGTACAGCCTGCCCAAACATGGCATCCCGATGGGTCCTTGTCCAGACAATAATGGGCAGAAAAGATATGAACAGAAGACCAATTTGCTGCTTTGCATATCTCATCAATGGCAACCGAGCATAGGTTTGCCATTGAAGTTGCCATGGTTGCCATTGAGCTGTGACATGCCCTTCCAGGGAGAGTCTTGCTTTGTCATAAGCAAATGAGATGCAGTCCACTATCCATCTGGAAAGCATGCATTTAGATACAGGGAGACCTAGGCGACTGGGGTCAAAGGAGATGAACAGCTGTGAGGCTTTGCGGTGCTCTTGAGTCTTTTGGAGATAGAAAACCAATGCACGCTTGCAATCAAAGAGTGTGCAGGGTTGCTTCCACTTGAGATGCATGTGGTTTGGGAAAGAAGACTGGAAGGAAAATTGACTGGTTTAAATGAAAAGAAGAGACCACCTTTGACAAAAAGTGTGGGTGAGTCCTAAGAATGACTTTTTCGTGGTGGAACCAGGTATAGGGTGGGTCGACCACTAAAGCCTGAAGCTCACTAATGCATCTAGCTGAAGTTAGAACAATTAGGAAGATTACCTTCCAAGACAGGAACTTTAGTAAGGCCTTGGCCAATGGTTCAAAGGGCGGCTTGAGAAGCTGTGCTAGAAGATGTTAAGGTCCCAAGCTACCAGAGGTGATTTAATGGGCAGTTTGGACAGGAGAAGAGCTCTCATGAAACGGGCCACTAGCGGTTGAAAGTATATTGGCTGTCTATCCAGTAGGTGGTGAGAGGCTGCAATTGCACTTTGGTAGACTCTCACTGAGTTGGTCTTCAGACCTGTCGGATGACAAGTAGAGGAGAAACTGGAGAAGTGACTCCACTGGAGCTATGAAGGGATTGAGATCCTTCTGAGAGCACCAGACAGAAAATCTCCGCCACTTGAAAGCATATGAACATCTGGTGGAGGGCTTCCTAGAAGCCAAAAGGATCTCCTTAACCTTTTGGGTAAGGTCAAGGCCCTGGAAAGCTATGCTCTCAGCAGCCAAGCTGTGAGACGGAGAGACTGTGCATTGGGATGGAGTAGTGAGCCGTTGTCCTGGGAGAGGAGATCAGGTGCAGATCCAAATCGCAGAGGTTGAGTCTGAGTCAGACATAGTAGCAGAGGAAACCCCGGTTGCCTCGGCAAGTGGGGTGGCTATGAGTATGGAACCCTTGTCCGATTGAAGCTTGAAAAGCATCTTCAAAATGAGGAGTATAAGAGGAAAGCGTAAAGCAGACCCTGACACCAGTGTAGGTAAAAGGCATCCACTTATTGGTTGGTGGAAGTCGGAGTTCTCGTGCAGAAGCGAGGAAGCTTGGCATTCTGGGGAGTCACAAACAGATCTATGTCTGGGGTTCCCCAGGTCTAGAAGATGTAGGACGTTGTGTCCGAATGCAGAGACCATTTCTGGGGAAGAAGGTTGCGACTCAGTCTGTCTGCCAAGATATTGGACTCCCCCGAGAGGTACATTGCTTGTAGATGTATTTGATGAGCAATGGCAAAGGACCACAGATGTAGCACCTCCTCACAGAGGGCTCAAGAGTCTGTTCCTCCTTACTTGTTCACATAGAACATGGCAACCTAATTGTCCATCCTGACTTGGACCTGTTGTGTCCTGAGTTGGTGTTGAAACACTCTGAGGGCGGGGCGGAGCCTGATGTCCAGCGGGTTAGACGCTTTGCGCTGAAGCTCCCGAGGGGCCTACTCAGAATCCTGACTTAATACCTACATTAACTTAATATTTTTGCTCCGAACTTACCGGGGTGCCTCGGGGGGGATGGCGGCCCATAAACCAGCGCGCTTAGACTTCGGATCTCCCTCTTCTTCACACGGAAAAACGTTCCAAGACAGAGCTGCCTTCCCCACAAAAGATGGTGCCATTTCGGGATAACCCCGAAATGCAACAGGAGATCTTGGAGGAAATACGTGGTGTGAAGGAACTGGTGCAGTCCAACGGAGAAGCGCTCCGAGCCATGAGAGAAGATTTTGGTGTGCTTCAGGATCGATTTGAAGGTCTTTCATTACGGCAGGACAACATGGCGGGGGTCCTCGACTCGCACGTGGTGCGCTTGGTGAAACTGGATGAGGCTGAGCGTCAGATACAGAATCTACAAAAAGAGCTAGAGGATAGCAATCATCGAGCCCGTCGCAACAATGTACGGCTCATTGGTGTACCGGAGGGCGCGGAAGCAGGAGATATGAGAGAATTCCTGGTCAAAACTCTTCCCTCCTTGCTGAAGATTACTTTTCACAGAGATCTGGAAATTGACCGAGCACATCGTGTTCCTACCAGCCTGGCGCTCAATCGGACGACCCCCCGGCCCATCATCTTTCGTCTACTGAGATATCAGCAAGTTGAGCAAATTCTAAATGCTGCCCGGGCGAATCGTCATTTGGAGTTTGAAAATCATAAAGTCTCCTTCTTCCCTGACTTGGCTAAGCCCACAGCTGACCGTCGGAAGAGACTCCTTGCTTTTCGACCTAGACTTCAACAGTTACAGGCTCGCTTCGGCATCTTATATCCAGCGAAGCTCAGAGTGACTCTCCATAACCAAACTCGCACCTTCGAAGATCCTGATCTGCTAGCAACATTTCTCGCTTCCAAAGAAGCAGACCAGATGCGCTAATCCAACAGCTTGGATGGAATCCGCTGGAACTGTCCGCCATTTTGAATGGCTCGATGCGGTGATCGCTGCTTGAAACGGAGACTGCCTGGACTTTTCTTTCTCTTTATATATACCTTATTGGTCTCCTTTCTTTCCATGATGAGCTCCTTGGTTAGTTTCGGAGCCCGTATAGCTCTGTAGGATTTATATTTCCATTCAGGCCCTCTCTGGGGTTTCTCCCCGCAGACATCAGGCCGCCAGTAATTTCTGGGGTTTTGCTTCTTCTCTAAGGCACTTCGGTGCTTATTTTGTTATATGGGGCGCTTCATGGTTTTCCTTAGTTTAATTCCTATCATGTTGTTTCTGCAGTCCTTTACTGGTACTATGAGTGACATTGTGTAACTCTGTGCGCTATTATGTTTCTTTCTCAGATTGTTTAACTATTTTGCATGGCTTTATGTAAGTTATCATTACTGACTGTAAAAGGCATCAATAGTCCATTCCAAAGAAGGACAATCCTTAGCTCTCTTAATCATGATTATTCTGAGTTAATGTTTCTTCAGGAGGCCCATTTACTGGGCATAGCTATTTCCTATCTCCTTCATCACGAATTACTGGAAATTGGCTCCCATCTGAGCCTTAATGATTGGTGGAATCATGTCCATTTTTACTGTAATTATGCGCAACTACCTTGTATGTCAATCTCTTCCACTCAAGCCCTTCACTACTTGTTTAAAAGGAAGGTGTTCCATGATTATGTTCTAACTGCTAACTGCTCTCATTTGACTGTTTCAATTTTGTATACATTTCTGCCACAGGATCAGCATGTATCATCAATACCATTTTTGCTTGTTTGCTGTACAATAACTGTTGTGTGTAAGCGCTTAGGTGATGACTCTTATTAGCTTAGTGAAGAAGCATAGGGGTGGGGGGTAATTGGGGTTGTTTTCCTTATTGTATGTGTGTATTTGTATCTTTTGGTGTGTTGTTACTTTTGTTTGTTGTAAAATGAAAATAAACGTATTAAAAAAAAGAAACACTCTGAGGGCATTTGAGATTGCTTGAAGTTACAGGAGATTGATCTGGAGTTGTTACTCTTGCATTGTCCAGAGTCTCTGTGTAGTCAGGTTGCTGAGGTGAGCTCCCCAACCCAGTTTGGAGGCATCTTTCAGGATGCATTGAAGTGGAGGCATCTGAAAAGGTGACCCTACAAGCAGGTTTTCTGGAGAACACCACCACTGAAGGGTTGTGGTTAGATGGGCAGTGACTTGGATCCTGTCTCGGAGATGGCCCGAGGCCTGTTTCCACTAGGAGGCTAGAGTCCACTGGGCTATCTGCATAGGTGGGCATATGGAACGACATGTACTGTAGAGGCCATGTGCCCAAGGAACTGCAGTATCTCTCAGGCTATCAGATGGTCTCATAGCTAGTTCGACTAGACGAGCACAACAGAGCTGGGGCAGGAATGGCCTAGACGAGCACAACAGAGCTGGGGCAGGAATGGCCTAGGCTCCGATGAAATCTGATGTGGACAATTTTGATTATGCGCATGCATTCCTTATATGAAATAGGAAATACACATGTAAATCTTTGACCTTTCCAGGCCACACCTAACCACATCCCAACAAGCACCTTTGCAATGTCTACTTATTTTGGAAATACATGTGTAAATTTTGCCCTTTCTAAAATTGCCATTTGCACGCGGATACCATTTCCACATGCAAATGCCAGAGTTTTCTCATGGAAATTGTGAATAAAATAAAATAATCCTCAATGTCGTCTTTATTTTCTACATACTGGGTAGTGTATGTTCATCTTCAAACTCTGTTGTTTCGGATGGGGTTTTGAGTAAACAAGAAAAACACTTATAGAAGCAATCATGAAAACCCTTTCGATAAGCAAAACAGCATGTTATCCCTGGAAACTGGGGCTTTAATTACTGCCCAATGTGGATTGTGAAATAAGATTACACTACACCATGTCTGCTTGAGCATTATTTTTTATTTTGCTAGCAAAAAAGGAAACTGCACAACTGAATGCTTTCTCCAAAGTCCTCTTGCCACAGCTCTGATTTATATAGGAGATGCATCAAAGCTTACAGATGATTTATACATTTGCCAATCTTGTTCCTGCAGACAGTTCCTGGAGACACAGTCATGCTACATGCTTGACTAGGGTCACTAATTAGTCCTGAAGCCCAATAAGTCAGCACTTTGTTATTTCTTAGATTTTTAGCTTTTCAGTCTCTGGTTAACCCCTCTTTTACATACCAACCTGTCTGTGGATAGAAGTACTCACTTTGTTAACAACACCAGTACTTTTACCTGCAGATAGAAGACGTCTTTGTAGAGTCACAGAAATGGCAGAGGTCAGAACCATTCTAATTTGGTTTATACAAAACTACACTTGTTTCCACCTAAAATATTATCTGCAGTGAAAGCAAGCACAGCTCTTTGCTGATAATGTTTTGAGGTGTTAAATTGTAGGATTTTCATTTTAAATCCAAATCTTGATAAATTTGTCCCATAGGAGCCTATTTTCAAAATGTTGCTCTCCATGTGTGTCTCTTTTGAAAATAAGGCCCTTTGAGGGTGTTTGATGCTAAATACATCTACTGAAGTGTAATTTAGAAAAAGCTCATCTATTAATACCCATGCAGTGCTAATAAATGTTTTCAGAAGGGCTGATGTAATACACAGCCCAACATTTATTTATTTATTTTTTATACCGCGCTCTTTAGAATCAGTGTGGTTTATATGTATACTAACAGGTACTTTTTATTCCCTTGTCCCCAAAGAGCTCACAATCTTAGTGTACCTGAGGCAATGGAGGGTTAAGTGGCTTGCCCAAGACCACAAGGAGTGGCCATGAGACTAGAGACCCCAGTCCCTCCGGCCTGAGGTTGCTTGTCCCCATGCGGGAATTGAACCCCCGGCCTTCCGGCCTGAGGTAACCTGTCCCTAGGAGGCTGAAAGTAATTCTTGTGGGTAAAGCTTGAAAATTGGAAGAGGGAATTTACTGAGTCACATCCTGACCTTTTCACTAACTCCATATGAATTCATCATGCTCGCACATCCTTTTAGCTCAGTTTACCCAAATGGGAAAACGGAGAGCTGTGACTGCTTAACTTATAACTTATTTGCGTATAATGAGATAAATTTATTCTAAATTATAACTGAATTAATATGAAGGTTTAATGATGTTCACTGTTGGAAACCATTTTGATTTAATATTTTGTTTTATTGCAGCCATGTTGAAAAAATACAGATCCCAGATAAATCAACCACAGTGGAAACCAGGACCACGTTTACCAGTAAAGAAAGGTGATTCATCAGCTTCTTCCTTCACTATTATCCATTTAAACAGAATAGAATTTGAAGGATCAATAATAGTAAATCAAAGTGTTTGAGCAGCCCCTATATATTCCTAAATCCAAATCTTTACTAGTTTAACTGCTATGCAGAATTACATACGTCATTAAATTGTTTATGAATGAATATCTGACAGTGGGCTCCTAAATGACTCTTTCATACTTTATTGATATTTACCATGTAATTCCAGGCTTCTTCTCTATACATTTTCTTCCAGCAGTAATGAATACGCAAAGGATCCTCAATGGAAATCCATGTTGAATTCTTATAGTTCTTCAGACAAGAGGTAACAGTGTGAAAGGATCGGAGGAATGCAATGATTAATTGACTTGGGTGATCCTACTGGTAGATCTGTATCACTAGATAACCTTAGGCATATGGACAGCTGGCTGCCTTTCTCACCCTCACCCAAGCTGGTATGGAGCCACAGTTAATGATGCTAAACAGTGACTCGCAACAACGCAGCTGCCCAGAAGCTCTTGCCTTCTCTCCCTATTGTTAAAGCCACCCCTGAGTGACTCTCTTACTTTCAACTTTAAAGTACGTTTTTGACTTTATCCAGTGTGATCACTCTGTGTAAGGATAAGCATATGCTGTAAGCTTTCTCAGTCCAAATGATCTCACACAGGCTTTGTACATGGATCTGAGAGAAGGTTGGATGATTCCCAGCCCTTCTGAACCTCTGGTCTAATCCCAGTGACAATTTCAAGGGCTACCACTTTGTAGTGTTAAACCAATTCGGGTATCTTTTCTTCTTAAAAGAAAACTTGCACAAGATTGATAGTACATTTAAGACTAATTGGGAAAATATTCCTTCACTCAACAAGTAATTAACCTCTAGAATTCATTGCCAGAGGATGTAATAAAAGCTGTTTGTGAGCCGGATTTGTAAAAAGGTTTGGAGAAGTTCCTGGAGGAACAAACGATTGAGTCTGCGCATCAGGCTCCTTCTTTAGCCCTATTCAAATCCAGGATAAAAACCCACCTCTTTGAAGCCACTTTTGCTCCTCACTCTCTTGTCCACTACTTATGTGTATCTTACCGTACTCTAGCCCCCAGTTTTACTATATATTTTGTCTTGATTAAATTGTAAGCTCAGATGAGCAGGGACTGTGTCTAACAGCGCTATATGTACAGTGCTGTGCATTCCTTGTAGCATTATACAAATGATTGGTAGTAGTAATGTCTATAAACAATTATTAAAGTGGACTGGAGAAATCCACTGTTTATCCCTGGGATAAGCAGCATGGAATCTGTCTACCTTCAGGATCCTGCCAGGTACTTGTGACTTGGATTGGCCACTGTTGGAAACAGGATACTGCGCTTGATGGACCCTTGGTTTTGGAGTAAAGGTGTTTTGAGGGATAGTACAGATCTTGTTGAAGAAAACGGAATATAAATTGAGTATTTGAATGTCTGCAATTCTATAAATGAAAAAGTGGACCAGCATGGGACTAGTGGCTCTTTTGAGCATGGAAACTTATAGCAACAGAATTCTAAAAATGCTGCTAGCCATCTTGAGCATTAGCTGGGAATATGAGCTAAAAATCCAAACTTACAGTAGTCATAGATCACATAGATTCACGATTCTGCTCCCCAGCTTAGTGGGGGAGCAGAATCCTGAAGTCCCTTACCAAGGATAAAGCCAATAGGGCTGGACACCTCAAGGGGGCTGGGCTACCGTAAGATGCTGTCTTCCCAGGTTCCCCCACTTTTCATACAGCCAGACTGCTAAAGCCTCAGCTCAGCACTTCTTTCTTCTCTTCTTTGGAGCAGGTGGAGGGGAGGGGTTCTCCTGGTATTTTAGCTGTCATTTTCCCCATTTGCTTCTTGGCCCAGGCTTAACTCAGCCTAGGCTAGAGTTGCCACCTGATTCCACACTACAAGGAACAGGATAATCCAGTCCTGTCTTTACTCCACTGCATATATGACTTGTAGCTCTGACTCTCCCACTGAGTTTCCTAAGAAAATACAAATCTAGGCATGCACCACAACAAAATAGGACTGGACCAGCCCTCGGCTTACAACATAGATTCAAGTGACAATCCTAGATCCGAGGAGGGGAGTGAGGGAAGCAAAGAGATTCAAAGGCAGCCAATTTTCCCCAGCAGTAGTTCTCAGTGGTTAGAAAACGGTGTACTTTCCTTCCCCAGACTCAGCCAAGGTTATTGATTCCTGATTTGTATGCTACACATTTAATGGAGAAAATCTCCACCTGCTTGACCCTCAGAGCCTCTAGATCCCCTAGTGTAGTCATACCCACAAGCCCCGTGGGAGCACCAAAGGTTGCCATCACAACCCTGCCTGGGCCTGTAGGATTCCTTTTTCCCCCATACTAAAAACAAATGCCACTGTAAATAGAGTCATTTATAAGAGCTCTGTTGAAAAACGCAAATTTGAATGCATCCCTTCTGGGTAGTTTCATTGAATTTCAAATCCGTCATTCCTTGCCAAGATTACAGAAAATTTCTGATCATTATTTGACCCCCTTTTTTGAGTTCTCTAATTTCCTTCATTCAAGGCAATCCAGTTTCAGGCAGAAACTCCTTCTTACAAACCTTCAATCTATGGATCAGTCATGCCCCTACGGGTGATTCTTGACTGCCCTGTTCTTCTTGCCCCAGACTTCCTTCTTCCTGTTCTCCGAATATATAAATATTCCAGTGCACAAATAACTGAAGCTTAATTGGCATCCCTAAAATGGTGTCACCTAAGCATCCTTTCTAGACAGTTCAAAAATGTTGTAGTGTATTGTGAATCTCAAAGCCATTTCCAACCAAGTACGTACTACTTAACACAATTACAACTATAGTTAGTTATGGCATGAAATATGCCAAGTTCTAGCATTGAGGTTATTCATCAGAATCTTGCTTTTTTTTGTATGTTCTGTTAGCATGGAAACAACTCGAAGGCCTCTTGAACCACTCATCCAGAATGAAGCCAAACCAAAAGTCATCAGTTCATCAGAAAAAAGGTACATAGTTTGGTCTCACAGACCAAGAAATATCTCCAAAACTGTAGCATATTACTCCATTCTCTTTTGTGATATCTACTTTTCTTTATCAGAAATTCTATAAATATTTTCAAAAGTTTTTTTGTCTTTATGCATTTGGACACCATTCAATAAAATGCAACCAAACTTGTCAGGGGTTACCTTTCCATCCAGAGGAAGGACATGGGCTGTTTTCAACCTGAAATGTCTGGTCTTCTCCAAACTAGAGACTTTCAAACTCTCTCTTACTCTCTCTCTCTGTGAGAAACACACATATTTTCTCTCTGGTTCTCTGTCTGAAACACACACACACTCTCTCTCCAGCCATGTATGCAAGCTGTCTAATTCTTGATTCTGTGATGGGCAAAATATACTGGCTGGGCTATGACGCCAGTCACCCACCTCATTCTGCTGCCTTTTCTCATACTGTCCATCTCTCTCTCTCTGCGAGAAACACACACACATTCTCTTTGGGTCTCCACCAATGAAGCTCAAAGTCACTTAAGTTAGCAGATAGGGATTCCTTGCTTCTGGATTTATGGGATCTGAATTTCATTGCACCTTTTGACTTAAACAGCCTAGTCCTGAACCCACCATGATATCACAATTTCCATAGCAAGAGATTATGAAGTTACTTGAAGATGACTTCAAATGGTAGCACAAGATGACTTTTAAAAGAGAAGGAATCTGATTTCATGCAAAATGTTTTAGCAGTTACCAATTAGAGAATGAACAATTGGATACAAAATATAAATAAGATAAATTATGCCCACAGATCCTTTTGAAGCAATTTTCTTTTGTTTCATAATTTGTATTTGAAAGGGCTGATGAAGCAATTTCCTCTTGCTCCTTTGCATTTTCATCGCACTCAAAAATAGCCTTCCTTCTGCTATGCTGTCATAATGGGCTCTATGTCCTGTAGTATAAAAAGAAACAACTTTCTAAAGTCCAGATTTAAGTTCATCTGATTGTACTGTTATCCAATTGATTGTGTCTTGAAAAGATTTTTTTTTGTACTTTACTGCAATTTCAGTGATGCCACCAGCCGGACTCCTATTAATTCTTCCACGGTGACCAGGACAGTGACCACTGTCACCAAAAATGAAAGGTAATCATTAAAGAATAACTATTTACTGCTCAAAGTGCATGCAGGTAGAAGTATGCATGTAATTCTATTTGCATATACGTTTACCTGCTTAGGTTTCAACTGTGGCAGAGGTCTATTTGGAGTTAGCTCTCCTTTTATCATAAATGAGCAAGATGCTGGTGTACTACTTACATGCTTTATTTACCAGTTTAAATGAGAAGCTTCTCCATAGACTTCTTATTAACAATTACACAGTTATCATAGAGCCACTTTATATAGCCACTTGCATAACTTAATTCAAAGTGCTTTCCTCAAATCATAACATTTACTAGACCCTCTCTGATCTAACTATAGCCTACAGCTTTAAACAATAAACCTAAAACTTGTAGCTTTAAATGGCAACTCTCAGCTCCTGGCTTTCTCCTGCAAGCTTGCAGCTTTTATCTTTAAACTGCTCATTCCCTAGTTAACTTTTATAAATAACTTTTCTGAGTAAACCTTCAATACAGGCAAACATTTCCATTATATAACTCTGTTTTAGCTTATCTTAGCATATGTGCTTTTTATTTTGCACAGCTTAGAACCAGAATATACAAATACCCCAGTGGAGATTTCACGGTTGCTATTGCTGACATTAATGCTTCTAACCATTAAAACCTTTGTACTGCCTTGTTATAATGTTAACTCTAATTAGTAGGTTATGTCACATGGAACCCTAATCAGTCACATTCCCAGCTTACATACAACTTTCTAGCAACATTCTAAATGAGGGTACATTTTACTTCTAGTCAGAATACTTCACACAGTATACATATTGCCCTCCGTGGCTACTCCAGAACACTGACTGTTTCTGCATCCCTTAAACATAAACCTAGAACAGCATTTAAATACCTACAGTAGTGGCCAAAAAATTAAGGCAGATATCTTTTTCTACAATTTATTGTTAAATAATGTACTGTGGAGATGTCACACGTGCTTACTTATTTAATCAGCATGGCGATTAGTCACACCATACGTCTGACGTCCATTTTAGTTTACTTATTTATTTATTTATTTAGACAGATTTGTATCCCACCTTATCCTTCAATCAAAGTGGTCACAATACAAGTGGAAGGTTACAAATAACATAGGGTAGATAAGACATTAACAGATAAAACTAAGATGAATTAATGTAATAAAATGGGCCTATTGGTAAAAACTATTAATTATATATGAAATTATAAGTTTCAGCAAATAGCAGGGTCTTCAAGGCCTTGCGAAAATCTTTGATATCAGTCATAATTCTGAGGTCTATCGGGAGAGAGTTCCAAAGTTTGGAAGCAAGTAAAGAAGGAGCTCTTTTTGAAGTTGCTTGTTTAGTCCTACAGTATTCAGCAGGGGTACTAATTATGTTGTCATTATTGGTGCTGCTTCTTCTTGGTCTATTGATAATGTCTCTAGTTATAATATTTTGTAAAGCATCTGCTGACAGGTGATTGTAAATCCTAAAGATAATTAAAAGTGTCTTGAATTTTGACCTGACACTGGAAGCCAGTGCAACTGTTGTAGAACAGGGGAGATATGATCTGTTTTTGCTGTACCAGTAATAATACATGCAGCAGTATTCTGAACCATCTGGAGAGGGTGTAGAGTTAGCTGAGGGAGGCCTTGATAAAGCAGGTTTCCGTAGTCTAGGAGGGGGGTTACGAGAGCTTGACAAACGGTATGGAAATGGTCTTGATGGAGTAATGGCTTTACTTACACTCTGTAGTAGGTTTCTTGGATGAAGTTTTGAATTTTTACAACTAGGAATAGATTGAAAGTTACATATAAAATATACAATCAAGATGGGTAGAAAATGCAATATTAATGACTTTGTAAAGGGACAAGTTGTCACACTCCATGCTGAAGGATATTCGCAATGTGCTATTGCAAAACATTTGCATATATCAAGGTGTGCAGTTCAGAATGTTCTGAAATCAGGTGGCCGTACATGTCGTTCGAAATGTGGGCACAGACGGATAACTACTGCACGAGATGACCAATTCCTCAAAAGCATTATTACATCTAGTCCACATACTTTATCTCAACGTGTGGCTCAGTTAGCTAATGATCAAGGAATAAAGATAAGTGCCAGATCTGTCCAAAGACGGCTTGTGGATGAATTCAAACTCATGGCCAGAAGACCTGCCAAGAAGCCTATGATGACCAAGAAACAAATTGCTGCCCGCATACAGTTTTGTAACAAGATGAAAGACAAATCTGCTGAATGGTGGGAGAGGGTAATGTTCACAGATGAAAGTACATTTCAACAAGTACGTGGGAGTGGTTACAACTACGTCCGTCGACCAGAAGGCGAGAGACTAAATCCGAAGTACACGATCAAGACTGTTAAACACCCACCATCGGTCATGGTATGGGGTGGTATCTCAGCGTATGGACGATGTGGCCTGCACATTTTTGAGAGAGGTGAAAGAGTAAATGCTGGAAAATACACAGCCGCGCAACCGGCATTATAGCCTCGGGTACTTGGCCCCACCCCTGCCCCCCTCCTTCCCCCTCCTCCCCTTCCCCCCCCCCCCCCCCCCCCAATAATCCACAATTCTCCACAGGTTTTCTTTCAACAAGTATCTACATTTATTTATATTATTAACAATGGTTATTAACAGTCCAAAACTGTTGGCCACAGCATGCGCCTAACATATCACTAGACACTGTACACAATTCCTTTCCATTCGTCCCTCGAGAGACACAGCCATTATCCCCGGGTCCTTTTAACTGTCAGTAGGAGATAGCCGTTCAAGCTTTCCCCAGTCCTTAATCTTCTCTATCTCTTTCCGTCGCAAAGCTGTTACGCCTGCCGTTCAAGCAGGTTTGGCACTTTTCTTGCTTTAACCCCTCCTTTTGCCCGCCGTCAAAGCGAGGCCAGGGGCCCTCTGCGCCGTGTTCTTGTGCCTGATCCATCTCACCGGGGGGCATGTCCAGGTTTCTCCCCTGCAACTCTCCCCCTTTACTTAAAACCTAGGCTGTGTTCTCTCTCACCGGGTGCGTTTCTTCTGCCTTCTCTCGCATGCTGCGACTATTCCGCCCTCTTGCCACCGGGGTGGGTCGGGAGGGTGTCACAACTCCTCTCTGCCCGACGGGGGGGGAACGGCGAAAGAGGCCGAGCCGGCTTCGGGCCCACTCCTTTATCGGTGGCTCACGGCCCGCCCCCTTTCGCCGTCCCCCCGCCCCTCCCCCTGCCCTCGGCTCGCCTGTGCGCGCCTGTGCGCCACTGCAATGATTCGCAGTCGGGTCTCAGACGCGCAACCGGCATTATAGCCTCGGGTACTTGGCCCCACCCCTGCCCCCCTCCTTCCCCCCCCTCCCCTTCCCCCCCCCCAATAATCCACAATTCTCCACAGGTTTTCTTTCAACAAGCATCTACATTTATTTATATTATTAACAATGGTTATTAACAGTCCAAAACTGTTGGCCACAGCATGCGCCTAACATATCACTAGACACTGTACACAATTCCTTTCCATTCGTCCCTCGAGAGACACAGCCATTATCCCCGGGTCCTTTTAACTGTCAGTAGGAGATAGCCGTTCAAGCTTTCCCCAGTCCTTAATCTTCTCTATCTCTTTCCGTCGCAAAGCTGTTACGCCTGCCGTTCAAGCAGGTTTGGCACTTTTCTTGCTTTACCCCTCCTTTTGCCCGCCGTCAAAGCGAGGCCAGGGGCCCTCTGCGCCGTGTTCTTGTGCCTGATCCATCTCACCAGGGGGCATGTCCAGGTTTCTCCCCTGCAACTCTCCCCCTTTACTTAAAACCTAGGCTGTGTTCTCTCTCACCGGGTGCGTTTCTTCTGCCAACCCCGCCAACCGCGAATCCTCGCTTGTTGACGGGGCCCCCACCCCTTAACACGCCGCTGTGGCCAACACCTCTTTCTTCCATAGCCTCTCCACCGCATCTTGTATGGTGCACAGAAAAATGTCCATCCCTATGTCTGACAAGTGTACACCATCCGCACGATACAGTCCTGGGCATCTTTCTTCAATGAGGTCGTGCTTGATGCTGTCACCTCCTATCATCCCCATGAAGCGGGCCATCCACCTGTTCACTTTCTGTCTCGTCTTCTCCACACTCTCCGCGGTATGATGTGGGACCACGCTAGGCACGCTCCAGGAAATGCATTTGCCAGCATCAGCATGTCGCTCTGCATCCGTTTGGTGAGCTCGACGCTGCGTATGGCCGCCAGGTCATTGCCCCCTAGATGTATTACGATCATCGCTGGGTTTCTGGTCACCCGCTTCCTTTGCAGCAGGAGCGGCACTAGCTGGTTCCACAACATACCCCGTCGACCGAGCCATACTACTGACACCTCTGTACTTGGGAGTCCCAGGTTTAGCCCCTGTGGCCTACTCTGAGTCCACGTTTGCGCCCAGTGAACAAATGAATGGCCGCATATCCATACTTCGTGGGGCCATAGGCTGTGACTTGAACCTGGGTTGGAGCACAATTAGCAGGAAATGGTTACAGAAGCAATATCGAGATAATGAACATAGGACATCATGATTTCAATCAAACAGTATATTTAGCCGTCATATGTGGGTTAGTACAACTTTTTTTTTTTTTTTTTTTTACACTCCCCCTTCCTCATTCTGCTGGACGTATGTACAGTTTATATCTGTCCGAGCGCCATCGTCCAATATTCATTATTTGTGCTCTGGACATCCCTATGCTGGCCGCCGTTGAAGCGGCTCCGATGCAAAAGGAGTGCGAGCCGTATAAGCTGGCATTCCTTCCCGTTCGCTCGCTCCAAAGACAGCCTGAGTACTCTGATGAATTGGAAACGTGAAAGTGGGTTGCCGTTCGCGTGGACGAACCATTTTTGGCTTGTGTGTGCCCGTAGTTCTTGATAGGCCAGAGCATTTCTCAGTGGGCATGAGGGATCATTGTGCATTGCCGACAGGACGATTTGAGTCCCTTTTCCATCTATGTCCGTTTTGGATCTGGGCAAGTGCAGCACTATAGCCTCCTGGAGAATGTTCACATTGCGTTCTTCGATTCCGCCATAGGTCGCCCCGTGCTTTGTCGCTGACGGGGCGACTAGCTCTCCCACCCGAAATGCTCCGTAAAAGGCCCCGGAGAAGGCACACCTGAAAAGCCTGGCTTCATATTCGTCATAACACACCTGGCTACTGACCACCATCAGTTGCTGGAGCATCTGGTGCGTGATCGGGCGGCGTTGGTCTACCCTTCGGGGCTGCCCTAAGGACCAACCTCTCATCACTTTTTTAATGACAAACTCCGCCATCGGGCTCTTCTTACCCATGGCCTTTGCAAAGAATGAAAGCGCGGCTAAGCGGGCTTGCACTGAACCTTTTGTCTGTCCACTGCTTTTACACTGCAAAATCCATCTCAGAAGCGTAGGCGCTTCAAATCTGTCCTCTTGCTGTATTCTGGACTCATTGCAGAAGGTTTGGTACGCTTCCCATGCTGCTATGTATTTTCGCCGGGTCTGCTCTGCTAGGGAGCCCAAGAGGAGCTCCCATACTTCGGCGGGCCATACTCCCAGATCTGTTCGTGGACTGTTGTCTTGACTGCGTCCGCCTTGGGCACCAGTTGGTGGAAAAGCCTGATCTTAGAACGGGAAAGAGCGTCGGCAATGTTATTGGTTTTGCCTGTGATATGTTCCGCTCTCAGGGTTATGTTATGCACTAGACATAGTAACACAGTCCTTCTTAATAGTGCTATTACCCTTGGCGTCTTCGCTCTCATCCCATTCACTGCCCACACCACTGCTAGATTATCAATATGGACGGTGATAGCCCTGTTAGCAAGCCCCAGAGCCCATATACTTAAGGCTACCATGAGCGGGAAAAGCTTCAAGAACGTGATATCCCTGGTGGTTCCTTCCACTCGCCATTCCGTGGGCCATTCCTCTGAGCACCATGCCCCTTTATAGTAAATGCCGAAACCAATTCCTCCGGAAGCATCGGTGAAGAAGTCGAGTTCCGCATTAGACACCGGGGGGGCCTGCCAGAAGGCCCGGCCATTGAAGGTGTGGAGGAATTGCATCCAGACCCGAAGGTCTTCCCACATCTCTTTAGTAACTCGGATGCGATGATGCCGTTTCGTGACCCCTCTCGTTGCCCAAGCCATACGGTGGCAGAAGACTCTCCCCATTGGCATTATCCTGCATGCAAAGCATAGCAGGCCGAGGATTGATTGAAATTGTTGCAGGGTCGCCTTTCGCTGACTATGCAGTAGCTGTATGTCTTTTCCCAAGTTCGCCACTTTATCCACTGGGAGGCGAGACATCTGTGCCGGCACATCCAACTGTATGCCTAGGAAAGTGATGATCCCTGTCGGGCCATCGGTCTTTTCCTTCGCTAACGGGATCCCGAACGACCGTGCCGTCTGCTGAAAGATACTCAGGATCCTTTTGCATTCGTCATGGTCTTTTCCAATAAAAAGGAAATCGTCCAGATAGTGGACCACCGTGTTGGGGCCCGTGATGTCCTCGACCACCCAGTGTAGGAAGGAACTGAATTGTTCGAAGTATGCGCATGATACCGCACATCCCATGGGTAAGCATTTATCGTAGAAATATTCCCCGTTGAAAACGAATCCCAATAATGGGAAAGACTCAGGATGTATTGGCAATAGACGGAACGCGGACTCAATGTCGGCTTTTGCCAGCTGCGCCCGTCGTCCCTTGCTTCGAATCAACATAATCGCATGGTCAGTGGTTGCGTATTTGACCGAGCATAGCACCGGGTCAATATGGTCATTAACTGACTTCCCCTCTGGGTGTGACAGGTTATGAATTAACCGGTATTGCCCCGGTTCCTTTTTTGGTATGACTCCCAAAGGTGAGATTACTAGGTCTTTGAATGGGGGTGACCGAAACGGACCTGCCACCCTCCCTAAACCTATTTCTTTGGCTATTTTTTGTGTGCTATGGTGTTATGTCTCCGGACCGATGGGGGGTCCATGATCGCCCGCGTTATTAATTCTTTCCTGCTTATTAGTGATGGGATGTGAAAACCCTGTGAGAAACCCACCTCAATGCTGTGAGCTATGTCCTTCTTCGGGTAGGCTCTCAGCCAGGGACGCATGCTCTCAAGCCTGATGGGTGTTGGGGCCAACCCCTTCCGTTGAGCGCTGCTGTAGCGCTCTGAAAGGCTTGGCTTCCCTAGGTGCTCTGCAGGTGAAAGCGGGGTGTCCATTTCCGCATAATGAGCAGGCATGTCTGAACTTGCAGGGCTGCCATGTACAACTCCCTGCGTTGTATTGGCAGCACGCCCGCCTCCCCGTCCACTGATTGGCTTGCCTCCCTTGGGTGTTTTGGGTTGGCTGTTGCCATTGCGTGCCTGGGAGAGGCTGCAGCATCCCGTCCTGACAGAATGGCCTATTTGGCGCCATTTCTTCTGTCCACATGTCCAGAATTCTATGATGCCATGCTAAGGTGGGATCCTCCGCCATGCTTCTTCTGAACCTCACATCATAATTTAGCCAGGCCCATCCCCCGTATTGTTTATATGCCCTGGTGATCGTATCCAGGTACCTGGTCAGATATGGGCCTGAGTCAGGTTCTTTCTCCATAATTACACTCATAAAGATGTGAAATGCTGAGACCCAGTTATTAAGGGACTTGGGAATTTTTGGTTTTCTGTCCCTATCACTCCTTTTATCTTTATCTTTCCCATTGCCGGCTTCTTCATCCTGGTCTCTAAGCAGGAGAGAGAATAGGTCAATGTATTCTCGCTTCCAAATTCTTTTCTTTAATTTTTTGGATACTGACACTGCCAGGGAGCTCACCCCGCAGCGTGGATCGCGGCTGGTGTCGCGCCAATCCTGCAGAGTTCTCTGAGCCGTCCCTGGTGGCGTGTCCCCGTGGTGCACCCCATCTTGCGCCTGTCCCGCCCAGGCTTGCCTTAAGGATTTTGGCTGCTTTGAGGTCTTCTTTCTTTTAACCTTCCTCAAAGCGTATTTAATTACATCTGCCAATGCAGTATCACTATCACTCCCAGAACCCGAGTCATCAGATGATGAAGTTGTTAATTCCATGGTCCCTCTGTTCGCCCTAGACTTACCATCTGTTGTGCTGGGTATCAAGGCGCTGGTGCTCGCTGACGGCTGTCCTTCGCTCATAAAGCCTGTTGTCCCCAGTCGTTGCTTAACTGCGGACAGGCCGTGCTGGGTAACCTGCTCCCGTATCATCTGGAGCAGGTCGTCCAGCTCCTGCCCTTGTGCAGGAGCTGGTATTTGCTGCTGCTGTGGTGCCTTCTTCCGGTTGCTCCGCCTCGTCTGTCTTGCTGTTGCGCTACTAGCTGCATCATGGCCGTCCCCATGTGCTCTCTTGCTTCCTGAGCCAGTAGCCGCCCGCGTCCTTGCGGTTGTCCTTGTCGTAGCCCTGCTCTCTGCCTGCCGGGCTCGTTGTGTCTTAGCCTTCTGCGTCTCTTTCCTTGGCATCTCTATTCTAGGGCAATATCTACTACTGAAGGGGGTAAGGGAAAGTCTGAATTACACTCTGTCTCATTCTCTTGTATCAACCCTAGGCCCCCAGCCTCATATTGACTACCTCTATGTGTCCCTGTACATACTGTTTCAAATATATAATGTCCCCCTATCAAACGTCCCCTCCATAGGGCCTCTTTTCCAAAAACAACATATATATGGTTTTATTTGCATTTTCTGGTTGATATTCCCTCCTAATTATCATACATGCCACCTACACACTTCTATCTTTGTTTTCCTGTCCCTATTTTACATTTAAGTAGTTAAGCATAGGCCCTGTTTTCTTATTATGGAGCATACATTCACAGAGTAAAGAAAAACTTGACCATGCAATACCCTTTTTGTCCCTTAGATGGCATCCCCGTTCCACACATTCATCATATGCCTGCATTCCCTCCCCGACTTTGGAATAGATGCATTTCATTGTTATTTTGTGAGCCCCATCTTTCTTACTCCCCTACCCAATTGCCCTTAACTTTTTTTTTTTTTTTTTTGTATTTCCTCTGGCTCTAGGCTCCCAGCCACCGTTATAACCCTCCTTATATATATATATTTTTTTTTTTTTTTTGGAGATGCATGCTGCCGCGTTCCATAGTAGCAGCACGTGGTGGTGCATATCCTCCCCCGGTCTCACGATTCTTTTTTTACCCTCCATTCTTTATTTCACTTCGTTATTTCTACATGGTGTGAGGATAAGGATGTAATTCCTCCCCCCTCCCCCCCCTCCTGCACCCGGCATTTGAATCAATACATTGATAAGGCCCGAGGAGCACACCTCCGAGGCGCCTGCTACAGGCCTGCTCTGGCTTCTGCTCTGAGACGCCTGCTACCGTGCCTGGGCTCCCGCTCTCTACCTACCCTACCATCCGATTCAAAGCGCCTGTTTGCGCGTCGGGTCGGGAGGCCCCCCTGCAAAGTTACTTGCCGTTGGTGCTCTTTCTCCGTGCAATGCAGAAGCTCCTCACTCGCGGCCTCGTGTCTCACTCGCTGCCTCGTCTCAACTCCTCTCTGCCCGACGGGGGGGGGAACGGCGAAAGAGGCCGAGCCGGCTTCGGGCCCACTCCTTTATCGGCGGCTCACGGCCCGCCCCCTTTCGCCGTCCCCCCGCCCCTCCCCCTGCCCTCGGCTCACCTGTGCGCGCCTGTGCGCCGCTGCAATGATTCGCAGTTGGGTCTTATCCGTGCTGAATAGTAAAGTTAAAATACACATGAATGTTTCTGGCACAACTATATTTCAGCAGGACTCGGTACCATGCCACACTGCAAAAAACAGTCAAAAAAAAAGTTAGTGGACAACAAGATCGAACTGCTACCAAGTTGGCCATCAAACTCTCCAGATCTCAATGTAATTGAAAACTGTTGGAATCTTATGAAGAAAAAGGTGGCAGCACACACGTCCAACTTCAGAAGCAGATTTAAAGGACATACTCAAGCATGTATGGGTCAACGAAATCACTCCAGCATGCTGTAAAACGCTAGTTAACAGTATGCCTACAAGAATCCAGGCTGTGCTGAAAAATCATGGACACCCTATCAAATATTGACACATATATTGTTTCCTGAATAAAACTTTGAAAATGACATATATATATTTGGTTCTTAACGCTTTTGATCATGAAAGTGACAATAACACATACTTTTCTAATAAAATTCTGATATTTTGGACTCTGCCTTAATTTTTTGGCCACTACTGTACCTTATTAAAGGTTCTGACAACTACTGTAGGTCTCAAGCTTTCCCTGCCTAAGGATTTTCTGCCTAAACTCGCCCTTCTGTAATGCTAGCTGGAGCTCTCCTGGCTTGAGCTCCTCTCTCTCTCTCTCTCTGACTCTTTGCAAACAGTCTGGCTTTTTCTTGAGGTCACCAGCAACCTGCTTAACTGACCCAAGTTGCTTAATTGCTCTGCTCCTGTGATCTGAGCCCCTATTTCTTTGCTACTGCAGTTCCTAGGCTGCTTGTTACAGAGTTCTACTATATGCTCCGAAGCTCTGTCTAGTGTTCAATCACAGTAAAAACAACATAAGATACAACACAATAAAGACAGAATCATAAAACAATAGGTCAGGTTATTTAAAAGCTTCACTAAAATGTCAGGGCCTAATATTCAACGCGATTAATATGGTTAGAGGACCTGCAAATTGCATTAATTGCAGTGACCAGGATATTCAGCGGCACTAATGCGATTAGTACTGCTGCATATCCCTGAGTGCTGCCGCTGAACACCTTGCTGCTGGCTGTCTAGCACCGGGGCGTTCCGGGGACAGAGCAGAAGCAGCATCCAGCCATAACTGGCCAGCAGCAATATTCAGCCATTGCCTGGTTATCATTTGGCAGCGAGAGTTAGGCGCCTTAAAGGGTGCCCTACCTTTCACCACAGAAGTTAAATGAGCAACAGCTGAATATTGCCACTGCCTGGTTAGCTTCCATGCTATCTGACTGTCTCGGATATTCAATGCCAATGGCCAGATATGACCTCGGTATTGAATATCTGGGTCTTAAGTCAACGGCGACAGCTGCCACTGCTGAATATCAGTTTTTACAAAGCTAATTTCTTTATGGGTCGCATTCCAAAGTTTACCATCTATCCATGTTTCTGCATACAAGGTAGCATATGCTCATCTGAAA
This sequence comes from Ichthyophis bannanicus, assembly GCA_033557465.1. NCBI lineage: Eukaryota > Metazoa > Chordata > Amphibia > Gymnophiona > Ichthyophiidae > Ichthyophis > Ichthyophis bannanicus. The sequence continues at coordinate 228,320,602 of CM066036.1, forward strand.
CACTGTTTTTTTGGGAGAAGTCTTTTAGAAATACAAGAGAAACCTAATGTGAGCACTTATGGGTAGATTTACTAAAGTCTGCTACTGAGCTAGCACATGTTAAAACCATTGGCACATGTTATTAGTAAATAGGTCCCATTGAATAAAATGGGACTTGTAATAAATAACGCCTACTAATATATGTTTGTGTGCAGTAGCATAGCACCTTTTAGTAAATCTAACCCTGATAGGGGGGTGGAAAACAGCAGCTATAAAATGGTGAATGGGTATATATAACTAAAAATTGGGCATACTGCATCTCGTTATTGTGATCAATCGCTTAGACTATTGCAGTTTTCTTTTCCTGGACCTTTCTGAAGTCTGTGAAAGGACTGCCATTTGTGCAAGATACAACCAAGGTAGGATAAGATGGGATTATATTACCCCTCTGCTACAGAGCCACATTAGCTGCCAGTCAATGTAGAGTTGAGTTTAAGATTCCATGTTTACTGTACAGAGAAGTTTAAAGGGATCAGTCACAGTATTTGGCTGACAAGCTGGCCTGGTATTCTCCAGTCAGACCTTTAAAATCCAGGCTACAGTTGCAGTCTTTACCCGGCTAACTCAGTGAAGGCTCTTCAATGAAGCCACAGCACCATGGCATCATGTTGCCATGACACCGTGCTTCCATTGAAGAGCCGCAATGCCGGCTGCCGGACTTCAGGGCTTCATTCCCCACAACCCGACCCCCGATTCGGTCTCCTACCAGGGTCAGGCTGCGGGGAATGCCTTCAGGCCTCCCCTGCCCCATCCGTGCCCTGGGCCGCTGAAAAAGAGATGTGCAGGGAAGTTATTCCACCTCAGAGGTGGAATAACTTCCCCGCACATGTCACCGGCTCTGGATGTTTAGGGCCAATATCAGAATCATTAGAATCATCCCTGCACCTCCAGGGCCCGCGATCACCCACACCCGCCTAGACTCCGCCCAGAGCTGCCCTGTCTAACTTCCCTGCACAACTGGCGGGGAAGTTAGACGCGGTGGGAGAAGGCACGAATAGCGGGGATGGATGTTTGTATGTTTTAGTTTACAAACGTTTAGTTTATTGAATTCTTTGTTTTTATTGTAAATCACTTGATGAATTGTATCTAGAACTGATATAGAGTAGTTACTCACCTGTAACAGGTGTTCTCCAGGAGCAGCAGGAATCAGTCCTCACATATGGGTGACGTCGGCGCCGACGGAGTACCCGCGCGGAGCATTTCCCCAGCTTTCAAAGAAAGCCTTTGGGAATTGCAGCGCGCATGCGCGGTCCCCTTCCCGCCCAAGGGTGCCATCTTGCTCAGTCTGATGACATAGCTAAAAGACAGCAAAAAATTAGTAAAAATAAATCATATGACTGCAACTCCAAGGGGAGGAGGGAGGGTTGTGAGGACTGATTCCTGCTGCTCGTGGAGAACACCTGTTACAGGTGAGTAACTACTCTTTCTCCAGGACCAAGCAGGAAGTCAGTCCTCACATATGGAACTCCCCAGCTTAAGGCTACCGGAAACCTCAAGCCGAAAAAATGAACTCCCTCGAGCTCGTCAGTACATAAGGAAGGAATCTTCTCTGAGAACGCCCCCGACCGGTAGCCCAACACCAGGGCCGGAGGGTAGGAGTTGCCTAAACCCCAAAGAGATTATGGAGTACTGCCTGTCCGAAAGCACTGTCCCTGCGGGACTCCCTCTCAAGGCAGTAATGGGCCACAAAAGTCTGGCTTGAAGACCAAGTAGCAGCCCGGCAGATGTCTGCCAATGGAACAGAGCGGAGATGAGCCACTGACGCAGCCTTCGCCCTGACACGATGAGCCGTGACTCGACCCTCCAACGAGAGGCCGGCTGTCCCATAAGCCCAGGCGATACAGTCAGCGACCCATATGGACAAAGTACGCTTGGAGACAGGTAACCCCAACTTATTGGGGTCAAAAGAAACGAAGAGCTGAACAGCCCTCCGATGCTCCCGCGTACAGTCAAGGTAGAAGGATAACGCCCTCCTACAGTCCAGGATATGCAGGACCATCTCAGCCCGGTTGGCATGCGGCCTGGGAAAGAAGGTCAGAAGAACCACCTCCTGATTGAGGTGAAAAGGGGAGACAACCTTAGGGAGAAACTTTGGGTGAGTCCGTAAGACTACCCTATTCCTGTAGAACCTAGTGTAAGGGGGATCAGACACTAGTGCCTGAAGTTCACTTACTCGCCTAGCAGAGGTAAGAGCTACCAGAAACAAGGTTTTCCAGGAGGGAAAACGGAGAGGGCAGGTAGCCATAGGTTCAAATGGCGGACAAGTAATCCGCTGTAAGACCACATTCAGATCCCACTCAGGGGCTGGTGGACGTAAAGGAGGCTTAAGCAGGAGGAGACCTCTGAGAAAACGAGCCACCAAAGGGTGGTTGGAAAGAGGTCTGCCGTCCACCGGCGAGTGGTGCGCTGAGAGAGCACTGAGGTGAACCCTGACAGAATTGGACTTAAGGCCTAGATTGGAAAGGTAAAGCAAATATTGCAAAACTACCACTACCAAGCACGAGAAGGGATTCTCGCTGTGCTGAGCACACCATGCGGAGAATCTACGCCACTTAAGAGCGTAGGATTTCCTGGTGGATTGCCGTCTAGAGGCTAAGACTACGTCTTCCACCTCTCTAGGCAGTAGTAGGTGAGCCAGGACTACCCTTTCAGCAGCCAGGCCATCAGATGAAGGGACTGGAGGTTGGGGTGCAAGAGAGATCCCTGTTCCTGAGACAGGAGATCGTGTTGAATCCCCAGAGGAAGAGGAGTGTCCACCGCCAGTTGTAGCAGAAGCGGGAACCACGGTTGCCTCGGCCACCTGGGGGCTATCAGAATCATTGAGGCCCTGTCGTTGAGGACTTTGAACAGTGTTCGGGACACTAGTGGCGTGGGAGGAAACGCATACAGTAGGCCTTGGGACCACGGAATCAGAAACGCATCCGCTGCTACCCTGAGAGGATGCGGTTATCTGGAACAGAATCTCGGAAGTTGCCGGTTCAGAGGACTGGCGAAAAGATCCATGGTGGGGAGGCCTCACTTGAGAAAGATCTGCTGAACCACCAACGGATTCAATCTCCATTCGTGTGGTTGCAGGATCCTGCTCAGTCTGTCCGCTAGGTAATTGTCTTGACCTGGGAGGTAGACAGCCTTGAGGAGGATTCCGTGATTGACGGCCCAAGAGAACAGCCGTTGTGCCTCCTGACAGAGAAGGAAGGAGCCTGTGCCTCCTTGTTTGTTCACGTAGAACATGGCAACTTGATTGTCCGTCTGGACCAGTACAGACTGGTGAGATGTGAGGTGGGAGAAGGCTCTCAGAGCTAGGCGGATCGCCCGTAGCTCCAGGAAGTTTATCTGCTGAGCAGCCTCCCAAGGGGTCCAGAGACCCTGAGTACATGCCCCTTGGCAATGTGCTCCCCAACCTAAAAGAGAAGCATCTGTCGTCAGCACTTGAGAATGCGGAGGGGATTGAAAAACCACTCCGAGTACCAGATTCGGAAGATGAAGCCACCATTGCAGAGAGGAGACGAGCAGGGTGGATATTCTGACTGAGTCTGCAAGGCTCCCTGTGGCTTGATGCCACTGAGTTCGAAGGCTCCACTGAGCAGGCCGCATGTGCAGGCGGGCATTGGGGGTTACATGAACCGTGGAAGCCATATGGCCGAGAAGTCTCAGGAATTGCCTGGCGGAGACCAGGGAATTGCTGTGAAACTGCCTGGCTACATCCATCAACCTGTGGGCTCTGTCCACTGGCAGAAAAGCCTTCGCCTGAAGAGTGTTCAGCCTTGCTCCTATGAATTCTAAGTTCTGGGACGGGAGCAAAGTGGACTTTGCGAAGTTTATGACAAACCCCAAGTGCTGAAGCAGAGCCATAGTGCGAAGGGTGGCTTGACTGGCCTCCTGTGAAGACTGGCCCCTGATGAGCCAGTTGTCCAGGTATGGGAACACAAAAAGACCTTGAAGCCTCAGGTAGGCCGCCACCACCGCCAGGCACTTGGTGAACACCCTGGGGGCGGAGGTTAGGCCAAAGAGTAGTACTCTGTACTGGTAGTGGTTTCCTCCCACAACAAATCTGAGATATTGTCGATGGTCTGGATGAATAAGGATGTGAGTATAAGCATCCTTTAGATCTAAGGAGCATAGCCAATCTCCCTGCTGGAGGTAGGGCAGCAGGATTCCAAGGGTAAGCATCTTGAACTTTTCCCTCTCCAGGAACTTGTTGAGGTTGCGTAAGTCTAGGATGGGTCGGAGGCCTCCTGTTCTTTTTGGTACCAGAAAGTACCTGGAATAAAAGCCGTGACCTCTCAGGTGGTGGGGCACCAGTTCCACAGCCTGTTCCTTTAGCAGACTTGCTAACTCCTGAAGGAGTAGGTCCCTGTGCAGAGGGGGGTCTTGTAGGCTCCCCTGGAAAATAGGAGGGAGGTACCTGGTGAAAATGGAGAAGATAGCCCTTTTGGACTATATGGAGCACCCAGGTATCTGATGTGACGGCTGACCATCTGTGGGCAAAGTGGGCCAGCTGGCCTCCTGTGCTGATATGAGTCAGCTGAGGAGAAGAGGCTATGCTTTCTGAGTCAAAAACCACCATCCTGCTGAGCAGGGGCCGGTGTTGGTGGCTTGGGGGCCTTCTGCCTACGGGGCCCATGACCCAGCCCCTTGGCCTGCTGACCCTGTTGGGGAGCTGCAGAGGCCTGATAATGAGGGTATTGTTTATAGGCAGTTGGCTTCCTCGGGTAAAAGGTCTTCTTTCCCGAGCCCTTCTTTTTCTGAGAAGGGGCAGAGGTTTTTCTGGACAGCCTAGTCCGGGTCAGAGTCTCGGTCTCGAGTTCTGCAGCCTTTTCAGCTATGGGCTTGCCAAAGAGGTTTTCACCCCGGCAGGGGACATCGACCAACTTGTCCTGTACCCATGGCTCGAGGTCGGATGACTGTAGCCAAGCCTGTCGGCGGGCACCGATGCTGGCCCCGGCTACTTGGGCCGAAGCCTCGAAGCCATCGTAGGCTGCTCGAGAGATAAACTTCGAGCACTCTCGAATACCAGTGGACAAGGCCTGGAACCTCTGCAAAGATTCCTCGGAGAGACCAGCAGAGAACCCGGCAATTTCCTTTGCCAGGTCTCGGAGATACATGCCCATGTAGAGCTGGTATGTCTGGACACGACAAGCAAGCATAGAGCCCTGGAAGCACTTCTTACCGAGGGCATCCAGGTTCTTGGCCTCCCGGCCAGGAGGCACCAAGGAGTGCATTTTCTGATTTTTCAGTCGATGCATGGCCGATTCCACAACCATGGAGTGGTGCGGTAATTGTGCCTTTTGGAACCCGGGGCTCCTGCGGACTCGATAGATGGAATCGACCCGCTTGCTTAACACCGGCGTCGAGGCCAGGGTCTCCCACATGCGGAAGAGCAGCCGCTCCAGCATCGGAGGAACCGGTACAGTAAAGGCCTCCTTCGGGGGAGAGTCATACTGGAGGGCCTCGAGCTCCTCGGCTCGAGGCTCCTCCACGGGATCCGCGGGGAATGCCAAGGCCTTGGCCATATCCCGCACGAAGTCCGAGAACCGGGTATCCTCCGGTGGGGTTCGTCTCCGAGGTTCGGACTCCGGCGAGTCCGATGGGATACACCGAGTCCGATAGGTGTCGGGTGACTCTTCGTCCTCCGTCTCCCAGCCCGACTCCTCGGAGGAGGAATCGAGCGGCTGCGGTCGGGCGGACACTGATGCCCTCCGCTCCGACGCCGAGGGTACCGGCATCGACGACCTCGGTCCCGAACGGGAGGCTGAGGGAGACCGTGGCCGAGGATCGACTCGAGCCCGCATGGACTCAAGGATCGGCTCGGCCTATGGGGTCGACTTGGACGTCGACGTCCCGGTGGTCAGGGCAGATGCACCAGTGAGACCGGCGATCAATGCCCGCTGCTGTTCCATGAAGGCAGCGAGGCTGCTCTCCAAGGCCGTCAACCTGAGTCCGAGCTCAGGAGACCCAGCAGCCCCCGACTCGGGCCCCGACGGCGTCAGGCCCGACGTCGGCTCCCCTGGAGGAGAGTCCATGAGGACTATAGAACTCATGTGCCCAGAAGACTGCATCTCGAGACGAGGTTGCTTGGCAGGCCTCTCTGACTCCAAAGACCCGGGACGGCGATCGGGGCTATGCGACCTGGCCCTCGAGGAACCAGGAGCGTCCACCGACGACGCCCTCGCGGGTTTCTTCTTCCTGCGCTGTTCCCGCGAAGGAGACCCTCGCTCAGAGGAACCCCGAAGCTGCTCGGGGCTGGAGTCCCGAGACCTCGAGGCCTCTGACGAGGTCCGGGCCCGTCCGGACGCGGAGTCAGAGAAGATCCTATCCTTCTGGTGCTGCCGACTCCTCAACGCCTTCGAGGACATTTTGCCACACGGACCACAGATCATCGGGTCATGATCGGGTCTGAGGCAGCGGAGGCAGCAGTCATGTGTGTCGGTAAGAGACATAAGTTTCTTACACCGATCACACTTTTTAAACCCGCTGGCAGCCATCGGGGGAAAAAGGGCCCCTGCGAGGTCAAAAGACAGGGCTGCCAGTGAAAAAAGAAAAATGGCGCGAACGCTAGTCACGAAGGACAAAAAACAAAAAAGAGAGAGTGGGCTCGATACTAGCGTATCGGGCCCAGGCGGGAAAAGGATCCGGCGTCGAACCGAAGGAGAAGAACAAAGAACAGGGAAATCAACTTTTTCCTCGGCGAAAAACAAACTACGTCCTTCGGGCTCCGCGGAAAAAAGAAGACTGAGCAAGATGGCACCCTTGGGCGGGAAGGGGACCGCGCATGTGCGCTGCAATTCCCAAAGGCTTTCTTTGAAAGCTGGGGAAATGTTCCGCTCGGGGGCTCCGTCGGCGCCAACGTCACCCATATCTGAGGACTGACTTCCTGCTTGGTCCTGGAGAAACAAAGTAAATACAATTATGCAATCAAGATTGCACATACTTTTAAATGATCTATAGGTGTTCCTGATGGCATAAAATATCATTTTTATAATAGGACACCTATGTGAAAAGTCCAAAAAGAGCTTATTTTATGCCTGTTTCATAAAGGCAAAGAAAGTATGCAATGACAGTGTCCCCAAATAAATATTGAAGTGAATCAACAAACTAGGACACAAAGAAAAATAAAGTCCTCCTTAATTTATCAAAAATGATCTAAATTTTATAAGGGGGAATCGATCACTGGTAAACAAAATCCAAAAAAGTTTCTGTCACAGAAATGAAAATTGATGATTTTAGTACTGTTTTTGGTTACGAACTCAGATATGTACTTAGAAATTCTCCATCATGTAACATTTTTGAGTGACATGTAGTTTAAATTTAGACTATGTTGCTCATATTTACATTAAATGTATATAGATGTATATTGTAATGTAATGTCTACTAAAAGGTAGTTGTATATGATTTTATGCTGTATTGCGCCTCAAGAACATCCCTCTTAAGGGTCCAACAATAGTCTGCAAGCATATTGGAGCTCCACTTGCCCTGGTACCCATTTTCCATAACCGAAATGTCCTGATGAAACCTTTCCCCATGTTCATCGCTGACTGCTCCTAGATTTGCAGGAAAAAAATCCAGGTGTGAATCCAAGAAGTGCATTTTCAAAGACATGTTACATCCCAGTTTTCTGGTAAGATTTCAGTAGAGTATCCACTGACTCTGCGTAGTTGTCTGCCTTGTTATTTCCCAAGAAGTCACAGCAATCAGTCTTAAAGGACTCCCATGCAGCTCTTTCAGTTTCATTCAACTGACCGTCTAAGTTTTCATCTTTCATCAGTTTTCCAATATCAGGTCCTACAAAGATCCCTTCTTTGATATTCACCTCACTGATTCGTGGAAATGTCTTTCTTCTATCCATGGCTTTTACAAAGTTCTTCATAAGACCCAACTTTATATGGCATGGAGGTAGATATACTTTATTCAGCTCCACAAGTGGGTCATGTGCAATATTTTTCTGGTCTGGGACTAGTGATGTTCTCTTTGGCCACTGTTTCCGGATGTAATGATTTTTCCTGTCCCTGCTGTCCCACTCACACAGAAAGCAACAATACTTTGTCCAACCAAGCTGTTGTCCAAGCAAGAGGGCAATTACTTTTAAATCGCTACAAATATTCCACTTGTGTTCTTCATACTTGATATTTGTTAGCAGGAGATGCATACTGCTGTAAGTTTCTTTCATATTGGCGGCATGAGCTACTGAAACTGATGGTAAAATATTTCCGTTGTGGATAAGCACAGCTTTTAGGCTATATTTAGAAGAATCAATAAATAGTCACCGATCCTTTGTTCTATAATCCGGACAAAGTGTTTCCATCAGGGATTTAACTTTACAACAAAAAGCAATTCCATCTTCAAAGGCAAAGTAATCCACAAACTCGGTATGCCTATTTCTAAGAGTGCACACTTTGGTTTCTTTCTGAAGAAGATTCCAGCCTTTCAATCGTGACTCTAACAGTTCTGTTTGTCGCTTTGAAAGATTCAAATCTCTGACGAGATCATTCAAATTGCCTTGGTCCAGTAAATGTGGTTCAAAGGAGGAACCGGATGCCTCAAAGCTTGGATCCTGCATTACAGCATCGCCATCATCGTCAACATCATCAGCATTCATTGGTTCTTCTTCTTCTTCATCCTCATTCACTGTAAGATTTTCTGGAGGTTTTGGCACCGGCAATTCTTGACAGTGAGGCTCAGGCCTCATGACAGATGGTAAATTTGGGTAATTTACAGTGTGTTTTGATTTTGAAGTAATGCCTGCAATGTTTGTAATATTATACAATAGATCCTCTAATATACTTCCAGGCAAATTACCATCTAATAGTTATGCGTTCATTACTAAATACTTTGGTATATGCTTGTATATATAATTTTTTAATGTTGATTTTTATTATTATGAACTAAAAGGTCTCAGACTTTCTAGGTACTTTATCTGGAACTTCTTCCTCCACCGTACCAATTTTGCATCAATGACCTCAGTTCACATTCAGTTCTGAGCAAGTATAAAAATTTTTTCAAATTGTTTCAATCAAGAAAAGTGCTTATCTTATTATGCTTCTGTATTCCCCAACGCCATTATCCGGCACCGTGCTTGCATTTCACAATGTCAAGTTTCATCAGGGGGTTCGATCTCACACTGTAAACAAAATGCAACTTTCATTGTGATGCCTTGATTATCATAATATCAATCCGGATACTGTCATCTACCTCTCACATACCTTTAGTGTAGTCTTAGTAATATTTTATTGTTATAATTAGTTACAAATGCAACTCCATCTGTCACTGTTTGGCGTGTACCTGTGAGCCCTTCGGCTTCAAAAAATGCCACGCATGTGAGTTGCCGTATATCTTTCATTTAAATAGTTGTCCCTCCTTTAGGGGAAGCTGAGGGATTGCATCACAGAGGCGCTATTTCCTCCATTACTGCCAGAATATCATGGGCTTTATAAGTTAGATACATGCTCCCCATTCAATTGCGTTATTCAAACCTCCCGGGGTAACTGTTTGCAGCCGATATATCCACCGTTGCTCACGAATGAGCAACGTCTGCTCTTTAGATTTACCGTTCTGTCCCATCAAAATTTTATTCAAACAGAAACACTTGAGATCGTCAAATTTATGTTGGTATCATAGACAATGTGTCACAATAGGGGCTTCTTGTACCTTACAACGTAAGCGGCTTCAATGTTCATTCATGCGAACTTTGGAGGGTCTGATCGTTTTGCCAATGTACATGAGATCACAAGGGCATTTAATGCCATATACAACAAAACAAGAGTTACATGACGTGCTTTGTCTCAATTTGTATCTGGCACCATGATACTCAAACTCCGTAATTTCTTCAGATATAGAACATATGCTGCAGTCACCACATACATGATGACCAACGGGTGTTTCATTTGTGATATTCTGAGTTGATTTTAGCACCGTGGGGCTGAGTTTCTCATTAAGATTTTGATGCCGTGTCCATACACATCTAATTTTCTTGTGACATAATCCAGGTAATATACTTATAACATTCATGTGACTCTTAATAATGCGTTTGATCTGTTGACTATATGGAGAATATTTCGTTATTAAATTTATACTATTATCATCAGTTTGTCTTGTGTTACTAGTCTGTAAGAGTAAACTTCTATTGTTGAACAGGGCTCTTTTATACGCAGATTTGATAACTTTTTCTGCATATCCTCTGTGTTGAAAATCTTGTATTAATCTGCGAGATTGTAATTTATAATCCATATGATCAGAGCAATTCCGTCTATATCGTATAAATTGTGAAAGGGGCAAACTGTCCTGCAGTTGTTTTGGATGTCCACTGCTATAATGTAGAAAGGTGTTTCTACGTTGATCGCAACGGTAATTGTATTCTTCGTGGCAATATCCCTGGATGAATTTAAAAAGGAAACAGAAGAAGACAAGGAAACAAGTAGATTTTGACACCAATCTGGAAGATACTAGTACTCCAGATTCTAGTACGAAATCAAAAGGGGATTTTTCCGATGCAGGAAACGACAAAGTAAAAAAGAAGACTGTAGGAAAAGGAAGACAGAGGGGGAAAGCAGAGGATCTCAACAAAGATGGGGTGAATTTCTAAATCACTCGTTGACAAATACCACATTACGTAATTGAAGCTCAACATCATTAGTGATTAATATATCAGGCATATCAATATCAGATGAACAAATCAACATATTGAATAAAGGTCTATCATATGTACCTGCGATATTTTTTATTGTTTTCAATTTAGATTAGATTTAGAAAGCCTAATGAGGAATTGCATTTAAAAGTATTTTTTGCATCTGAAACGCAGTGTACAGAAGGGGCAAATGCACTATTGCCACGAAGAATACAATTACCGTTGCGATCACCGTGGATTCCCCCAGGACCAATTCCTCCTGCACTCAATTTGTTTAGGGATTTAGTATTACATGATATAGGTCAATTAGAAAAAATAATTAACCCTAAGTTTAGTGCACTTACAAAGACGGAGAATCAAATATTGCGACAGTTACAATCAAGAATGGATATCGTGATCAGACGCGCAGATAAGGGAGGTGCTATAGTGGTTATGAGTAGAGAGCAATATTTATTGGAAGCTTCGCGACAACTGTCAGATATCAACACATACAAAGCATTAACCGAGGACCCTACAGATGATATACGGCAATGCATTAAACAGATTACATCACAAGCTTTAAATGATAAATTGATCGACATAAAGGAATGGCAGTTTTTGAATCGGCCAAATCCTACAGTGGCCAAATTATATCTTGTGCCAAAAATCCACAAAAATGTAACATCTCCACCAGGCCGCCCAATAGTATCTACTAAAGGTTCCGTTTTGGAGCCGCTTTCTATTTACATAGATTCTTTCTTGCGACCTTTAATGGGAGATATTATGTCCTATGTTAAAGATACATCTCATTTTTTGCAAATATTGGCTGATCATTCAGTATGGGCGTTAGATGCAGAGATAATTCTGGTTACATTAGACGTATTGGCACTTTATACCAGTACACCGCAACGAGCAGCTCATGAAGTGATAATTACAACATTACAAAGTAGAGGTGATCTTTCAACAGAAACAGTGTCGTTCATATTCAACTTAGCTAAAATAATGATATTTCGTAATTATTTTTCGTTTGAACAAAAGTTATACTTGCAAATATCAGGGGTAGCCATGGGGGCTACCAGTGCCCCTTCAATAGCAAATTTATTTATGGATCAGTATGAACAACGTTGGCTAGAAACATCTCCATATAAAGAAAACCTAATATTATGGAAGCGTTATATCGATGACATATTTCTGCTATAGAAGGGGCCAGTTAATTCGCTATTACAATTTTTTATATGGTTGAATGGTTTAGATTCGGCAATCCAGTTCACGTATACTTATAGTGGGGAGAGTATAACCTTTTTAGACGTCAATGTCCAGAAAGGAACGAATGGATGGGTAACATCGCTATATAGGAAAAACACTGACAGAAACACCTTTCTACATTATAGTAGTGGACATCCAAAACAACTGCGGGACAGTTTGCCCCTTTCACAATTTACACGATATAGACGGAATTGCTCCGATCATATGGATTATAAATTACAATCTCTCAGATTGATACAAGATTTTCAACACAGAGGATATGCAGAAAAAGTTATCAAATCTGCGTATAAAAGAGCCCTGTTCAACAATAGAAGTTTACTCTTACAGACTAGTAACACAAGACAAACTGATGATAATAGTATAAATTTAATAACAAAATATTCTCCGTATAGTCAACAGTTCAAACGCATTATTAAGAGTCACATGAATGTTATAAGTATATTACCTGGATTATGTCACAAGAAAATTAGATGTGTATGGACACGGCATCAAAATCTTAATGAGAAACTCAGCCCCACGGTGCTAAGATCAACTCAGAATATCACAGATGAAACACCCGTTGGTCATCATGTATGTGGTGACTGCATCATATGTTCTATATCTGAAGAAATTACGGAGTTTGAGTATCATGGTGCCAGATACAAATTGAGACAAAGCATGTCATGTAACTCTTGTTTTGTTGTATATTTATTTATTTTTATTTATTTTATTTATTAACAATTCTTATATACCGCACTATTAGACATCAGCACGGTTTACATTAAACAGAAAACATCCAACAGTTTACATCTGTCTGGTCATTACATTTAACAGGAGGTATAACTTGGCGAAATAGGGGAAACTAAATACAATGGTGGTTTATCTATTAAATGCCCCTGTGATCTCATGTACATTGGCAAAATGATCAGACCCTTCAAAGTTCGCATGAATGAACATCGAAGCCGCTTATGTTGTAAGGTACAAGAAGCCCCTATTGTGACACATTGTCTAGGATACCAACATAAATTTGACAATCTCAAGTGTTTCTGTTTGGATAAAATTGTGATGGGACAGAACGGTAAATCTAAAGAGCAGACGTTGCTCATTCGTGAGCAACGGTGGATATATCGGCTGCAAACAGTTACCCCGGGAGGTTTGAATAACGCAATTGAATGGGGAGCATGTATCTAACTTATAAAGCCCATGATATTCTGGCAGTAATGGAGGAAATAGCGCCTCTGTGATGCAATCCCTCAGCTTCCCCTAAAGGAGGGACAACTATTTAAATGAAAGATATATGGCTACTCGCATGCGCGGCATTTTTTGAAGCCGAAGGGCTCACAGTTACACGCCAAACAGCGACAGACGGAGTTGCATTTGTAACTAATTATAACAACAAAATATTACTAAGACTACACTAAAGGTATGTGAGAGGTAGATGACAGTATCCGGATTGATATTATGATAATCAAGGCATCACAATGAAAGTTGCATTTTCTTTACAGTGTGAGATCGAACTCCCTGATGAAACTCGACATTGTAAAACGCAAGCACGGTGCCGGATAATGGCGTTGGGGAATACAGAAGCATAATAAAATAAGCACTTTTCTTGATTGAAACAATTTGAAAAAATTTTTATACTTGCTCAGAACTGAATGTGAATTGAGGTCATTGATGCAAAATTGGTACAGTAGAAGAAGAAGTTCCAGATAAAGTACCTAGAAAGTCTGAGACCTTTTAGTTCATAATAATAAAAATCAACATTAAAAAATTATATATACAAGCATATACCAAAGTATTTAGTAATGAACGCATAACTATTAGATGGAAATTTGCCTGGAAGTATATTAGAGGATCTATTGTATAATATAGCAGTTTAATCCTCTGTCAATAAGACCAAACATTTCTAGTGCAATGTTTGTAAGGCAAAAGTAGCAATCTGTCAAGTGATCTCTTGGTTCCCTCCAGATGATTGGAACAGCAAAATTCATGTGTCGAACACCCTTTACCCAACCTGTTAGGAGTCTGACACAGGTAATACAGCAGACGTGAGGCGCCCAATTTTTGTCCTGGTCACCGACTTGACATCCAAAGTACAGCTTATAACATGTCTTAACAAGCGGAATAAAATGTCTTCTCTGCTTCTTAAAAGTAACCTCACGACAAATGTAGCAAAATGAATCCGGACGATTAACACACTTTCGAGTCATTGTTAAACAACTACAAGCGATAACCGTAATATTTATTAACCAACTGCTGTTTATGAAATAGATTAACGCACATCCATTCAGATTCCGTTTTTTTCAAACAATACAAACCACAATCGCTGACGGCGACAGAAAGCATACCAATACACGACTCAGCGTTTTCTGCTTGTATCAGCCGGACCAGTAGGGCAAGGAGCCGGTTAATTAATTATATTATAACTACATGACTGAGCATTTTTGGTTGTGGCTGACAACATACAATAATAATTATGATGGAATTTTTTGTATTCAACCTTTGTTTACTGAAACAAATCTCTAACGGCTAAGTTACATTAATATAGACACTTTACTAGATGATATCTCCTGAATTATGGGTGATAGAAAAATTCTGATACCATATTTGTAAACAATGGGAAAAATTACATATGAAACAGGTCAGAGCGAGTCTGTGACAAAAATTGTGTTGACCAGTGTAATGTTTACATTTTCCAATTCCACGCTTCCTGGCAAGTAAAAGGCATAGCCAAACTCAGGGCCAGAGCTAGGGTTTCTCGCGCCCCCCTGCAACCTATAAATCGTTGCCCCTCCCTCATTATTATTAATGTTGGCTGCACCCTACCTTCCTTTTTCCCAAAGCTGCTTTGTGAACTCTTTTCAAGCGATGTTAGTATTTCTCCTTCAAATCCAGTGTCGTAAGAAAATTGCAGCAAAAGAGCAAATGCATAACCAAAATAAAAATATTTAGCAGTAAATACTTAGCATCATACAAATAGACTGTGATAGTCCAAAAAAACTGAAATCTGATTTTGGTCATCTCACTAACAAGAACATAAACATTCTCCAGTGCCAGGTATATTGTGAACTAATATAAAACACTGCAAAAGTCACTGAAATCTACAAGCCCAAATCTACCATACCACACCAGCATACATGTCAAAACTCATACAATAAGGGGCCTACCCAGAAAAAAGCAGTACTATAAATACTGCACTGGGTCCCAAAACATCTATACACCTATTTGAAAAGCTGTGCAAGTCAAATTACTAGAGTACAGATCTCTACGTACAAACTCCATGTTAACAGAACACCTGGCCTTGGTCACACACTCAGAACAAAGACCTCACCAAGTAAAGAATAAGTGACCACAACCTAAAGTAAAAATAAAATATATATGTAGACAAAAATTAAACTGAAACCCCAAGAAGCCAGATGCCGCATGCGGTGCAACATCAGATAGAGATGCATTTCCCCATACTGTGTGAAATATAAAGATAGCGCAAAGTCCTGTAACTAAATTGAAAATAAAATTATGTTTTCTACCTTTGTTGTCTGATGATTTTTAATCATGCTGGTCCCGATCTAAGATTTCTATTTTCCTCTGTCTTCTCTTAGCTCTCTTTCTATGGTCTATAGTCCATCTGCCATTTCTTGTCTCTCCTTTTACTTTCTTCATTTTCTTCCATCAGCCTTTTTCCAGTCCCAGTAAATCTCCCCAGTATCAGGCCCCTTTACAGCCTCCCCTCCCAGTACCTTCCAGTGTCAGACCCCTTGCATTCCCAGCACTGACACTGGTGTCTATTCCCTTTCAGTCCCCCTCCTTCCCCACCATTCAGCCCCTTCTAGTCCAAATACCATCCCAGGTATCAGCAAACCTCCAGTTCCAGTGCCCCCTCCCATGTCAGTTCCCTTCCAGTCACCTCTCCTCTGTCCATCCACCTTCCAGTGCCATCCCCAGGTGTTATAACACACATCAATTGCATATAAAACTAGCCGCTACTTACAGAATTACCTCCCAAGAGTGTAGTTTTACCAAGTCACTTAAATTTAGGTGGTAAGTACATGCCTAATGTTGGTATTGTAATTATTTACGCACATAAGTGACAAATCTCACACAGAAATTACCTCTTATAGAATACCAGCTTGCATAAAAGTACATGCATTAATTTCATGGCATGTACTTTCTCTGTGAGCAGGCACAGGGGTGGAGTTTCAGAAGAACATGGGCGGTGCACAAAAGTATGCACGTTGATTATAAAATACTCTAATTTACATTCATACTTTCAAAAGTTCTGTAAGCATGGTCATTTACACCAGCTCTAGAGCCGATGTAAGCTATCTTACCTTATGTACACGCATACTTGATTTTATATAATGGCCTTTATCCAGGCTCCTGAAAACGCATAGTAACGGCGTCAGTTTACAAAATTACACTCCAAATGTCTGAGCTTGAATCAGCCACAGCCTATCTTCAGTGGGAACCTGGCTTCAATGATTCAGCATATGCCTGTTTCAGAGTCCTCCAATAGCTTCTTTGGAAGAGCACATATTTCACTAAAGCACATGGGCAGCAACATAAGTTTATAAGATAGGCTTATACAATGGCCTTAGGAGTGCACAAATATTCTCGCTCAAATGTGTCAATGTGTGTGTGTGCACTCTATATATGTACATACATTTTATAAAATGTGTGCACTCATTGCAACTACTCCCCTGTTCCATTCAAACTAGGCCTCCAGAAACACCTACACAAGCCATTTGTCAGCATAATACTTGAGTAATATGCATATACTCATATATGCATATATTTGGCCACACAGTTTTATAAGAGCCTTTGTCCACTTGTAAAATATGCTTTGCATATGGAAAATGATTTGTAAACTTACCCTCATAGAGGGCAATAATGAAAAACCTTTATTCCAGCTAAATTGTATTTTGCACCTGAACATAGGGGCTTTGATTATTGCCAAACCACTGTGCAGGCAGCATTCTTAACACATTCTTAACACATTCTTAACACAGGTTCTTTCACCCACAGACAGACAAGGCCTTCACAAGGGTAAAGAGAAGGCAGAGATGAGAGCCATATGCATAGATTTTAATATACAAAACTATGCACATTGCTTTTAACTAAGAAAAACCCTGCAGAGAAAGCAGGTACAGATCTCTGCTGGTAATATTTCCAAGTTTTAAAGCTGTAGAAGTTTTGCTTTAAATGCAAAATTTTGATATGCTTCTCACACGGAATCTTATTTTCAAAATGTCATTTTTCTTGTGCAACTATTGGGAAATATCTTTGGAAGAAAGGCTATTTGTTGATAACAAATACATAGATATACTGAAGAATTTGCTGTTAATTAGGGCAATACTCTGCCTGCAGAAGTCAGCATTTCTTTTAAATGCCAGCCGCCACAGGCAAAAAATTGCAAATATTCATCAATGCTACCTATCTGGATAGGGGATGCTGCTGAATATCCATATTGTACAGCAGATATCCAGATTTTCAGACGCTATCCAGATAAATCATGTCCCTGGCCCAGCTCCGCCCTCAGACTGCCCTAGCACTATCAAGATAGTGTTGCAGTGGTCTGAGGCTCTGTCCAGATACGAGGGGGAGGATGATAAGTCTCTGGCCTTGTAATGAAACAGAAAGCCATGGGCACACTTCAGTTCCTGTGGTCCGAATGATCTCTCTGCAGTTTAGCATTAGTTGGTACGAAATAAAACAAAACTGCAGAGAGATCATTCGGACCACTGGAACTGAAGTGTGACCATAGCTTTCTTTTTTGTTACAAGACCAGAGACTTATCAGCCTCCCTCGTACTGCTGCTGGCTATCTAACTTAGTGGCATTTATCTGGCTGGCAGATTCTTTTTAATATCAGGACCACATCTATTAATGCTGATTCATTGCTAATAAATGTTTCACAAGGGCTAATGTAATAAACAATCAAAGGTTAGGATGCTGAAATTATTTCTTAGTGGCTAGAGAATATAAAGGAGGAATTTACTGGCTCAGATTCTGACTTTTCCATTAACTCCATGCAACTTCATACTGCTCCCCCATCCTCTACCTCTCTTTACCCAAATGGAGAAACAGAAAGCAGTGAGTGCTTAAATTGCAAGTGTTTCAATTTCCTATTTGTGAGCAATGTGATTAATAAATCCTAAATTAGAATTGAATTAATATGAAGGAGACCGTTTTGATTTAATATTTGGTTTTGTTGCAGCCATGATGAAATCCCACAGGTCCTTGATAAATCAACCACAAGGGAAACCAGGACAAGGAACACTTTTACCAATGAAGCGAGGTAATCGGGCAGCTTTTTCCACCACTATAATCTAATTAAAGACAGAGGAATTATTGAGTGCCAAGGATCCATTTTAAAATGTACACTCCAATGCAATGTAACTACGTTTTCCCAGCTGCTATATTACCTTGACTTTCTACCTTGAATTCATCTCAGAAGATCACTCCTAGATGTTAAATAGGAAAGGGATCTGCAGGTAAGCAACTTGGATGATCTCAAAGTAAGAAGCCAATGTAATAAAGAAACTAGAAAAGCTAATAGTGTGCTAGAGATATTATTAGCAGGAAGACGTTCCATCAAGTCTAGTAATAATAATAATGATAATCATAATAAATAATAATAATAATCTATATAGTGCATTCTGAGACCTCACTTTGAATAGGTTTTTCCATACTAAAAACTGTACCTCTGCAGTGACATTGGGAGGACGGAAGTGATTCAGAAAAGGGCCACTAAAATGATGCAAAACCTGCAACACAAATCCTACAAAGAAAGGCTTGAGAAATTTCAAATGTATTCACTGGAGGAAGGAATTTATGGAGAAGCATGTTAGAAACTTTCAAATGTATGATGACCATCGTTGAACTATGGGCAGGTGAAATTTTCCATAGAATAGGAAATTCAAAGCAAAACCTCATGCTGTGAAATTGCAAGGAGAAAGGTACAGAGGAAAGATGAAAAAATGTATCTTTACAGAGGATGATTACTATGTGGAACTGCTTGCTAGAGCGGATAGTGGTAGCCAAAGCCATGATGTAATTTAAAAATGCTAGAGAGAAGCAGAGAGCATGATGGAAAAGTGCTAGGGAAGGGTAAGGGGTAGAAAATGTGAAATAAAGGCTGGAAGATTTAGGAATCTAGGCTTGATTTTCAAAAAGCATTTATACGGTTTACAGCCCAGTAACTCCCCTACGTGCCTCAATGCTATACAGTTAGCATTGGGGCGTTCCTGGGCGGAGTGGAGGCAGAAACTGTCACTAACCGGACAGCAGCGATATTGCATGCACCCAATTAGTGACCTGCATTTAAGGCGCAGAAGCTAACTGGGCAGCATGCAATATTCTTCCTGTCCGGTTAGCTAATGTGGCTTCCAGTGTGTACAGCGATCCCCGGATATTCAATGCTGGGCCCACATATGGGCCCGGCATTGAATATCTGGGGTTAAGGGTCAGCAGGCAGGACTATGAGCCGTAGGTGCACATAGCTTGCCCAACTTAATATTGGGCCCCTAGTTACTAAAATGTGCTAACGTTAACACACATCAATACTAATGTGTGTTATTTTAGCACAGGTCCCATGCTATTCAACGGAAATTATTTACTATGCAATGTTGCAGTATATCAAATAAAATATAATCATAACCATAACCATAAAAACTTGTGTTAAAGGTCAATTAGCATGCATTAATGTTAGTCCACCTTAGTAACTAGACCCATGTATCCCAATTCCACAACATGCATGTCCGGCCCGCGGGCATGTCAAAATCAAAGATGGGTCCAATTTAAACCCAATTCCGCAACCAGGGGTATAGATGTACCCACGATTCTGGAATCTGGGATGTATACGTTTCCATCACGGCATGCACAAACCACTATGGAGAAACATGGGCCCTCACTGTCAAAATGGGATACGGGTAGATGAAGCAAATGGCTTGGACGTCCCCGTGCTCACCGTATTCTGAAAAGATGCATGTTTCTGATCTTGCCAATCTCCACATGGCCACGCCTTCACTGTTAAAACTTGCATCTCCTCGGCTGCTCCTTTTACTGACAGTGTTGGCTCGTGCAAACTATCCATGATTACTGATGATATATAAATGGTGATGCCAATATATACTAGTCTGTTGCATGCCCAGAACACTGCAAAGTAATCTCAGTGCATGCAAAGATATTATAAAAGCAAGTAGAAGGTGATATGTCTGTCCTGACATAGCTTGCATCAAAGCATACGTGGCAGTAGAAGTACTCCTTAGTTACACTTGCATTGGGCATCTCTGATAACAATCTTTACAATGCTAAGTATGGACCAGTAGAACTCAGCAAAGGTTCACTATAGCGAAATACAAAACATATCCCTGTCAATAATAAGGGACCCTCAGAATGAAGGTTTAGAGACCAACACATTTTTACAAAAGTCATGTTACTGAAATAAAAATAGTCATTTCTTATCAATTTTATATGCTGAACACGAATATGACAGTGAAATTGCAAAGTTGGCTCTAGTTTTTTTGTAATCTACAAGAATTCATGTTTACATCACGAAATGCATGTCAATAGTAAATATAATAGGCCTTCGGTTAATACCTGTAAAAAACCAAGTCATAGACTACTTCTTAGATTTTTTTGCCTGTCTCTTGTACAACTGTTCGGGAGCTTCTCTGGGGAGTGTCCAGCAGTAGTCAGCCAGCATTGTAGTGGACCATTTTCCCTGGTATCTTTGTTCCATCGTTGCGATATCCTGCTGAAAACGTTCGCCCTGTTCATCACTAACCATACCACAGTTGTCAGGAAAGAAATCGAAATGGGAATCAAGGAAATGGATCTTTAGAGACATATTGCAGCCAAGTTTCTGATACTGCATCAGCATGTCTTCTACTAGTTCCTTGTAGTTTACTGCACTAACATTCCCGAGAAAGTTTGTTGACACTAGGCAAAAAGCATTCCATGCTTGTTTCGCATTACCCTGCAGCAAGTTGTTGAACCAGTCAGCTTTGAAGAGCTCTCGAATCTGAGGACCCACAAAAACTCCCTCTTTAATCTTTGCTTCGCTGAGTCGAGGGAATTTTTCATGCAGGTATCAGAAAGCTGGCTTTCACAAAGTTTTTCATCAAACCTAGTCTGATGTGAAGGGGTGGTAGCAGGATTTTGTGAGCCTCAACCAGAGCTGGGTGCTGGATATTCTTCTCTCCAACTGTTACATTTTGTCTGCGATTCCATTCCTTCCGCAAGTAGTGCCAATCCCTTGCTCGGCTATCCCACTCGCATAAGAAACACATGTATTTTATATATCCCTGCTGCAGTCCCATTAAAAGGGCAACTACCTTCAAGTCAACACAGAGGTTCCAGCTGTACTTGTTATAGTTAATGGAAGTCAGTAGATGCTTTAAGTTTATCGTATGTCTCTTTCATGTGGACCACCCAAAAATCTCAAAAAAAGTCCCCAGTGAAACGTTGTTAACAATATTTTTGTCAGACCATACCAAGGGAGGTTAAGAATGACTTCAAAACCCCACCAGACAGATGCAATCCATTTTATTCAGAGAACAGTTCTTTGGTGAAAATGTAATTAAAAAGCCAACTTAGCTTAATGATTGAGAAAAGAAGCCCGGCTCAGTCCATGTTCAACATATCCAAAATCCGGAAACGACGTGCACGTTTCAGGACAAGGTAGTCCCTGTATCAAGTGCTCCAACATAGGTCAAACAGGCGTTAATCTTCTCATAACCGCTGATCAAATGAGGGCCTCATTGCATTCAAATACTGCTGGTTCCACTCCGACAACCAATCATTGAAGGAAACATTCCTCTTGCCATTGGCCAGCAGACATTGTCCATCATCAAGGAGAACCAATCATGGATTGAAGATCATCCCACCGTATATCCCCCTCCAATCGGATGAAATCAGCAACCCTGCATGACGTAAATGACCAAATATGTGCCTGCCAAAGAACAGCCCTTGGCCAAGGGATATCCCACCACATGGAACCCCTTAGCCGACAGGCTTCCCTCATAAAACACTTAACCATTCAATTTCACGGTTCAGCCCGCCTCGATCCACACTTCCCAAATCATAAATCCATCGCTGCTCACATCGCTGCAACCGGATCGCCCTATCACCCCCTTGGGGATCTACAGAGATGTGATCAATCACTGTCCAATGTAAGGTGTCAAATGTATGCCCCCGCTCAATACAATGTTCAACTATTGGGGCCGAAATGACCCGTTGATGAAGGCGGGAGGCATGTTCACTAATCCTAGTTTTAATGGAACGTGTCGTGCGCCCAACATATAATAAAGGACAGTCGCATTGGATTAGATAGACCACAAAAGTCGAGGAGCAAGTAGTGAACCACCTCCGCCAATATGTGTGCCCAGTCGTAGGATGATCCCATGAGGTTCCGGGCATGGTGTTAGAACAAAATTTGCACTTCTGGCAAGGAAAGTGGTCCCTTGTTGTGTTCGGCCCTGACAGTCTGTCCAGCGTAGTGGTGGAGTTGACTAACAGGTCACGAAGACAGGAAGCTTTACTGAAAGCAGGCATAAACGGATGAGCTAAACTAGTGTGCACAGAAAGAATGGGCCAGTGTTTGCGAAGAATCCCCACAACTGCATTGCTACGGACCACTTTATATTTGGCTCAGATGGAGGAAAGCCTGATTTATGTATCATCTTTTTTGCCCATGTGCCAATTTGGAAGAGGTTTTTAGATGATATCTTTTTTGTATGGACGGCCGGTTTGGATGAATTGCAAGATTTTCTATTTTGGTTGAATGGCCTTAAGACCAACATCAAATTTACGGCGCACATGGACTTACAGCGGATTGAGTTTCTTGATATGCTCATTTATAGAGCTGATGGTTCTCTTCATACCACTCTATACCGTAAACTAGTGCAGAGAAATAGCTTGTTGAATTACAACAGTTTCCACCCTGCCTCTCTTCGGAGGGGGTTACCATACGGTCAATTTTTGCGTTTGCGCCGTTTGTGTTCTTCAACATTGGACTTTAAACATCATGCTCAGGATTTAAAACAGCGTTTGCTTGCAAGGGGATACCCCCCATCAGTAGTGGATCACTGTGACTGGTTACTGCTCCCATCTCCTAGTGACACTAAGGGTCTGGCTGATGTGACGCTCCTGCCTGCGCCCTGGAGCTGACAGGCAGGAGTGGCCTTATTGTCCCCTAGGAGTAGAAGTAAACTGTTCCCTAGGGATGATGGGAATTGTAGTTCACTCTCTTTTCTCTCGGGAATGAAGTGTAGTTGCGACAAAGATGGTAAGGCTTGCAAGAAATATTTATTTGTATTGGGGATGTTTCTCCAGCGCATCAAAATTCAAATACATAAACGTAAAGGGTGCACTTATAACACAAACAGAAGCAATCAGGAACTTAGGACAACTGAAATAGAATTAGCTTTTAACTTCAGTTTTTCATCTATTGAGGAGCTTAACTCAGCTCTGCCTCAAGTGGTCACTTATGAACATTGCAGCCTCATAATACCAACTGTTCCTTTCACAGCGTGGCTTCAGAACACAGGTGCAGATAATTAACTCTCACGACACGGGCAGCAGAAACAGCAAGGATTTGTATTCCTTTTTATACAAATGTGCAAAGCTTCTTTTATACTGCTATTCTTTACAGCATATAGAGCAGTCCATGCTACAAGGGTCAGTGCTTACGGTAGGTAAATCATTTTCTACCTGCATCAAATCCTCTGACTTAACAGAACTACTATCTTCATTAAGCTTTTGCTGTTTTCCTGTTTTCAGTTCTAGAAACTGCTTAAATTCTTGGAAGAGCAATTCAGCCTGCTTTTGATCAGATTGGCAGTTGTCAGCAAATACTATGCCCTTCTCCTTGTCACTAACTGTTCCCACAGCAGCACTCGGCTTAAACAGTTCAGGGCAATGATCAGGTTCCTTCAAGAAAGCCCCAAAAATAGGAAGTTGTGCTTTACCTTCTCTATCTTGGCTTGTATCAGAACTACCTTCTTTCTGCCAGGCTCTTCTCCTCTTTGGTAGCTCAAGAGCTTTCCAGGTGTGGGTTTTTCTGGGCTTTCCAGGTCCAGGCTCTATCCTGTAGAATGAGTTTTCTTCAGCGTGTGCCTGCCTTTGAGGCTTTCTATTCCAAGGTTCTGTCTTCTCCCAGGATTCTAAAACAGCACTAATACATGCCCAAAAGCACCATTATAACACTGGTCAACATTGAAATCGTTACTGACGTTAAAAGGCCCTAATCTGTAGTATCTTGGTGATCTGAACACGAATATAACATTTAAAAAAATTTATTGGCTCTCGTTTTGAAGATATTGCATGTAGTTCATTTTTGACATTTCACCGTGTAAATGTATCCAGTAGGACATCAACAACATCCCAAATAAGCCTTGAATGATGTAATATTGCATCACATTGCCTAATACCAGCATGCACACATCATCCAGAGTTGTTTGCATCATTTTCTGATGCTGCCAGACGGCTGCTGAAGCCATCTGATGTCAGCAGTGTACTATACGCAGTCAGAAAGGAAAGTAATCTGGTATTCTGTTCCTATATTGAAAGCCTCATGAATATCTCTGAATGTGGGATTATTTTTACGTGGTCTTTCATGTGGACGGCATGCGCTACTGGAATAGATGGAAGACGGTTTCCATTGTTCAAAAGCACAGCCTTCAGACTCAGTTTCGAAGAGTCTATAAATAGTCTCCAGTCTTGTGGGTCATGAGTGATTTTTAAGGCATTCATGAGGCTTTCAATATCGGAACAGAATACCAGATTACTTTCCTTTCCGACTGCGTATAGTACACTGCTGAAGTCAGATGGCTTCAGCAGCCATCTGGCAGTAGTATTGCATTGCATCAGAAAATGATGCAATCAACTCTGGATGATGTGTGCATTCTGGTATTATGCAATGTGATGCAATATTACATCATTCAAGGCTTATTTGGGATGTTGTTGATGTCCTACTGGATACATTTACACGGTGAAATGTCAAAAATGAACTACATGCAATATCTTCAAAACGAGAGCCAATAAATTTTTTTAAATGTTATATTCGTGTTCAGATCACCAAGATACTACAGATTAGGGCCTTTTAACGTCAGTAACGATTTCAATGTTGACCAGTGTTATAATGGTGCTTTTGGGCATGTATTAGTGCTGTTTGCACTGTTGCTTGCTCTCATTCTGAGGGTAACATCGAAAATTGCTGTTACTGTTTAGCCTCGGCAGCTGCCAGCACATCCAACATAACCCATATTTTCACTTCCGCCACTGCGGAAGTGAAAATCCAGATTAAGGGGGTCGGCGGGCAGGCTGTGTGCCAACGTGGCACATAGCCTACCTAACTCAAAATCAGTCCCCTTGTTTCTAGTGTTTAGATGGATTTGTATGGAAGGCCCATACTATTTGAAGATTCTTTGGGTTCCATATATGCACTCAAAACCACTTCGGTCTTCCCAACAGTTTCTTTTGGAAGTGCCAAGGGTGCTGTATTTGCAGGCAATGCATAGGTGTGCTTCAAAGAAAAGAGACTATCTTTCCTTCTGGAAAAGAGTGAAAGCATGGTTGCTTGACCAGATGTTTGGGCCCAGTTCTTGAGATGGTATCTATGAGTCTTTGAGTTGAGGGTGAGGATGGTGTGAAAAGAGGAGCAGAAAGAGTGGGTGATTACATTGGCCATTATTTGATTATATGGAATTTGAGGAGGGCTCCAGTATGGGATTGTTTCTACTTTATTTGTACCACGGCTTGAACTTTTTGCATGAGTGTAATTAAGCGCAGTAAACAAATAAATAAATACATACATACATGTACTTGGGAAATTGTGCAGGGTGATGGTGGAAGTATAGTTGAGGAAATTGGGTGAGCTAGCTTGAGTAGTAAGAATTTGCGTTTGACTGGGGAGTAGGAATTTGTGTCCTCATTTACTGATATGGTAGAAAGAAAGAGCTTCAGTCTGGGCAGACAGGATGGAGCAACTGATCTTTTTTTGATGTAATTAACTTTCTTCTGTTCTTATGTAAAGGCAACCTGTTTCGATTTGCAGTTTTTTAAAGTATCCAAATATACAAATAAATTCCTTAGAATATTTTATGAAACTCGAATCATGATATTAAATTGGTTTGGAATATCATTTTTCTGGATATTCTACTGCCCCACACCTTACCCTCAAAAACTATCCCCTGTTACTGTCTCATCCCCACAAAGTGCACCCACTCCGAAAAACTACCCCCTGCAAACTGATCCACTTATCTTGCAGTCTTCATAGGCAAACCTACAGTACAGTACATACAATGACACTCTAAGGCAAAGAGACACAACATAGGCAACACTCTCTAACTTGGAAATTAACAAAATGTTTTCCCCAGCTCAAATTTATCTCCATGACTTAACACTAGGGTAATAGAAAGAATTCTGCAGCTATTTAGAATGGGTAGGATGGTGATTCCTTCTTAAGTTGGTGGCTCTGTTTCCTGTAGTACAAAAAGAAACAGTTTTCTCAAGTCCAGATTTTAGTTCAGTTGATTCGATTTTGAAATGATTTTGTTATTGTTTTTGCTTTATTGCAATTGAAGTGATGCCACCAGCAGGACTCCTACTAGTTCTTCGTCCACGGTGACCAGGACAGCAACCACCATCACTAAAAATGAAAGGTAATCATTGGAGAATAACTTTTTGTTGCAAGTGAAAGCCACAGCATCCATAGTCACAATCCTCTACTTCTTGTTTTATTCTAGAGGTGCACAAGTTCAGTCTTTGAGGACCACAAACAGGCCAGATCTGTAGGATATCCCCAATTAATATGCATGAGATTGATTTGCATACATTGGGTATAGTATAAATGCATATCTATTTCATGCATATTCATTAAGGATATCTGAAAATCTGATCTGTTTGTGGACCTTGAGGACTGAACTTGTGCACCCCTGTAATCTATTTTTGACTCCCTTGCCAAATCATCCTCCAATCTGGTAGATATAACCTGTCTTGAAAATGCAAATAGCAGGATTGCAATAACCAGGTAGCCACCAATGAGATCCCCTGCTGTTCACCCCACCCCACTTATGGCTTTAGCCAATTTGTTTTTGAAGTAGATAAAGCACACTTACTTACCTGTAACAGGTGATCGCTGGGAACAGCAGGAATAAGTCTTCACATATGGGTTTCGTCGGTACGACGGAGCCTGCGCGGGAACGCTCCCCAGCGTCCAATCAGAAAGCCTTTGAGAGCATCTCACAGCGCCTGCGTGCTGCCTTCCCGCCTTTCCCAACTGTCTCTCCTCAGTTGAGTTTTAAAGCTGAGACAAAGAGAGAGAGAGAGAGAGAGGGGGAAAGGAAAGATAGAGAGATACAACTCCTAGGGGAGGTGGGTGGGTTGTGAAGACTTATTCCTGCTGTTCCCAGAGATCACCTGTTACAGGTAAGTAACTATGCTATCTCCAGGAACAAGCAGGAATGAGTCTTCACATATGGGGACTCCCTAGCTTTAGATGCCAGGGAGAGACCCCAGAAGTTGTGTGTCCCTGGGACAGGGCTCCACTTCCCCACATGGATCTCTGGCATCCTATCAGGGATGGTGGGTAGGAGTTGATTAAGTATGGAACAGGTGTTTAAGAACAGCCTGACCAAACAAGGCATCCCAGCGGGAGTTCTTGTCCAAGCAGTAATGGGCTGTGAAGGTATGAACCGAGGCCCAAGTGGCTGCTCGACAGATGTCGTCAATAGACACAGAGTTCAGATGAGCCATTGAGGCTGCCATGGCTCTCACATTGTGAGCTGTGACATGGCCCTCCAGAGAAAGGTTCTTACTCTGATAGGCGAAAGAAATACACTGGGCAATCCAGTTAGATAGTGTTCTCTTGGAGACTGGTAGTCCCAAATGAGAAGGATCAAAGGCAACAAAGAGCTGAGAGGACTTTCTATGTTGCTGTGTCCTCTGTAAGTAAAACGCCAGAGCTCTTTTATAGTCCAGGGTATGAAGATTCCTCTCTGCACTTGATGCATGAGGTCCTGGAAAAAAGACAGGTAGGTAGACCTCCTGGTTGAGGTGAAAAGGCGAGACCACCTTAGGCATAAAGTGTGGATGAGTCCTAAGGACTACCTTGTCATGATGGAACCTTATATAAGGTGGATTAGCTACGAGTGCTTGCAATTCACTAATACGACGTGCTGATGTGATTGCAATGAGAAAGATAACTTTCCAAGAAAGGTATTTCAAGGAGGTGGTAGCCAAAGGTTCAAAAGGCGGCCTCATAAGCTGACCAAGAACCAGGTTTAAGTCCCATGCCACCGGAGGTGGTCTAATGGGAGGCTTTGTTAAAAGGAGGCCTCTCATGAACCTTGCTACAAGAGGATGAGAGGAAATAGGTTGTCCATTGAGAGGCTTAAGGGAAGCTGCAATAGCACTCAAATGGACCCTTACTGAATTTGTCTTAAGGCCTGCATTAGAGAGATGGAGGAGATACTCCAGCAAAGATTCCAGAGGTATGGCAAGTGGGTTAAGACCCTTCTCGGAGCACCAGATAGTAAACCTCTTCCACTTGAAAGCATAAGAACGTCTAGTGGAAGGTTTTCTGGAAGCATAAAGAACATCTTTCACCTGTTGAGAAAGATGAAGATCTTGGAGATCTAGGCCTTCAGCAACCAAGCCCTGAGATGCAGAGACTGGGGATTGGGATGCCATAACTTTCCGTCCTCTTGAGATAGGAGATCTGGAACAGACCCTAACTCCAGGGAGGGAGCTTGAGAGAGATGTAGAAGCAGAGGGTACCACACTTGCCGTGGCCAATGTGGAGCTATGAGAATCATGTGGCCTCTGTCTCTCTGAAGCTTGAACAGGGTTTTGGGAATTAGAGGAATGGGTGGAAAGGCATACAGGAAGTCTTGACCCCAGTGAAGGAGGAAAGCATCCCTTGCCTGAGCTCCCTGAGCCAGAGTTCTGGAACAGAACCGGGGAAGTTTGGCATTCCACGGACTTGCAAAGAGGTCTATGTCCGGGGTTCCCCAAATCTGAAAAATCCTGGCCATCTGGTCCACATGTAGGGACTACTCGTGTGGAAGCAGAACTCGACTGAGCCTGTCTGCCCAAGAGTTTTGAACGCCTGGAAGATAAACTGCCAGAAGATGTATCTGATGCTCTCTGGCGAGGGCCCACAGTCGCAAAGCTTTGTTGCAAAGTGACAGCCAGTTCCGCCCTGCTTGTTCACATAGAACATGGCTACTTGATTGTCCATATGGATAAGGACTGTCTTGTAGCTGAGCAGGGTTTGGAACACCCGCAGAGCAAGGAAGATTGCTCTGAGTTCCAAGAGATTGATATGTAGACAACTCTCCTGTGGGGACCAGATGCCTTGGGTGGAGAGGCTCCCCACCCCATTGGAGAAGCATCTGTTGTGAGAGTTGCTTGGGGTAAAGACTGCTGAAAGGGGGACCCCAGCAACAGGTTTTGAGGAGACTTCCACCACTGGAGGGACAAAATGAGGCGACTTGTGTTTGCTATTTTGTCTGACAGGCAGTCTAATGCCTGGGTCCATTGGGTGGATAAAGTCCACTGAGCTGCCCTCATGTGAAGGCGAGCATATGGTACCACATGCACGGTGGATGCCATGTGGCCTAGTAACTGTAACATCTCTCAAGCAGTTAAGTGAGGCTTCAACTCTGCTTGAGAAGCTAACTGCACCAAGCGAAGGCAACGGGCCTGGGGGAGATAGGCCCTTGCCTTTGTGGTATCCAGCAACGCCTCTATAAACTCCAGGGACTGAGTAGGGGTTAAATTGGATTTTGGGATGTTTATTATCAGCCCCAAATACAGGCTAGAGAACTCTTGGCCTCTGGCTGAGTGGGAGCTCAAATGAGCCAGTCGTCCAAATAAGGGAAGACGAATATTCCCAGAGTGCGCAGAAATGCAGCTACCACTGCTATGCATTTTGTGAACACCCTTGGTGCAGAGGCCAGACCAAAAGGGAGCACTCTGTATTGATAGTGCTTCTCTTGAAAAAGGAACCGAAGGAACCTTCTGTGAGTTGGATGGATGAGAACATGAGTGTACGCATCCTTGAGATCTAGAGAACAAAGCCAATCCTGACTCTGAAGGTATGGCAGCAGAGTTCCCAGAGAAATCATTTTGAATTTTTCCTTGACTAGGAATCTGTTCAATTCTCTGAGATCTAAGATGGGTCTGTAGTCCCCTGTTTTCTTTGGAATAAGAAAATAGGGGGAGTAGAAACCTGTGCCCTGTTGTTGAAGAGGCACTTCCTCTATTGCCCCCTGGGCGAGAAGTGTGGCAATCTCCTGCCACAACAGGTTGAGGAGGGAGGTTGGAGAATTGAACTGGTGCACTCTTGTGTGAGGGGGCAAGCTTGAAAAATGAAGTTTGTACCCCTCTTTTATGATGGAGAGTTTCCAATGCTCTGCTGTAATTTGTCCCCACCTGGGCACGGTTGGAGAATTTGGAGATATCTTGGGCATGTTTGAGCCCAGTGAGAAAGTCCTGTCTTTTATCTTCAGAAATGAAAGGACTTAAAGTCTGCAAATGGTCAGTAACTTCTTTTTGGAACATTCCCATGTAAAGACTATAGGAATCAATTCTTGCAGCAAGCATAGAATCTTGGAAGACTCTACGTCCAAAAGCATCCAGGGTTCTACATTCACGTCCTGGAGGATTAGAG
Source organism: Ichthyophis bannanicus (assembly GCA_033557465.1). Lineage (NCBI taxonomy): Eukaryota > Metazoa > Chordata > Amphibia > Gymnophiona > Ichthyophiidae > Ichthyophis > Ichthyophis bannanicus. Next base: position 228,351,161 of record CM066036.1, read on the forward strand.
GCATGTCTTTTGGCACATCTAATCTTTCTCATAGCAGACTCAACCACAATAGAGTGGTGAGGAAGCTGAGTTTTATGGAAACCAGGACAAGGAGGGACACGATACATGGTATCTAACCTGCGAGAATGAGGAGAGGTGGTAAGAGGTGCTTCCCACATCCTCAACATGAGATCATACAAAATCTCATGAACAGGCAAGGTAGTTGCCTCCTTAGGAGTTTTAGGATATTGTAAAATATCTAACTCCTTGGCTCTGGGTTCTGTCTCAGGGGCCACCGTGATGGATAGGCCCCGAGCCACCTCCCTGATGAAGTCTTGAAAAGACAAGTCCTCTGGAGGAGACATCCTTCGTTTAGGAGAGGACTCCTCCTGTGGAAGGAGCATCACTGAATCGACAGACTCTTCAGAATCCTCAGAGCCTTCAGAGGAATCGAAGTATCGTCTGTCCGGATGCTCTTGCAAAGCCCGATACCCGTACCGACCGGGATCGGTATCGGGAATAACTGGTACCGGGGTATCAGTACCGGAGGGCTTCAAAGGACAGAGTACCGGCATAGCGGACACCGAAGCCGATGTCGATGCCACCGGACCCGGGATCGGTACCGATGGTGGTGCTAGAGCCGGTACCGGTAAAGTAGTCTGTTGCGGTACCAGGGGCGTCGATGCCACAAGGAAAGACACCAGACTGCATTCTATGGACAGAATCCTCTGATCCATCGACGCCGCCAATGCTTGGAAGTCGGTACCGGGGGAAGCCACCGGTACCCCAGAGCATGGCACCAGGTGATCTGTCGAGGCCACGCCATCGAGATCATCCTGGAACCCCAATGATGATGCTTTAGAGGCTGAAGCTTCCAGCTGGGGTAATTTCGCCGGTGCAGAATCCTCGAGGGCAACGCCAGAGGCATCTCGATGCTTAGAAGGAGATCTACCCTTCGAGGACCGGCTGGATTTATGTTTAGTTACCTGAGATCCATGTGAAGAAGAAGAAGCCCTGGAAGACGTCGATGCCACCGAAGCCGCATCAGAGGGAAACAGGGTACTGAGCTTGGCAGCTCGGTTCTGCCAACCTCTTTTAGACATCATAGAACAGGACATACAATCTGTGCTGGAATGGTCAGGACCTAAACATTTTAGACACCAGGCGTGGGTGTCGGTGACGGAAATGGTACCGCCACATTTTGTGCACTTCTTAAACCCTGAGGCAGGCTTTTCCATATTAAGGAAAAAATGTTTTGGGCCTAAGGCCCAAAACGCAAGTGCACCTGAAGAAAAAAGAGAAAAGTTTTTTTTTTAAAGAAGAAAAGAAAGACTGGCGGTACCGGTAGAGCATCGAAGAAGGCAGACGCGACACAAAAGAAATAAAGAAAAATAAAGAAATTCTTCTGCGGTGACAGGAACACGACCTGCTGGCTCCGCAGAAAAAGAAGAACTGAGGAGAGACAGTTGGGAAAGGCGGGAAGGCAGCACACAGGCGCTGTGGGATGCTCCCAAAGGCTTTCTGATTGGACGCTGGGGAGCGTTCCCGCGCAGGCTCTGTCGGTACCGACAAAACCCATATGTGAAGACTCATTCCTGCTTGTTCCTGGAGATCTATGTACACAACTGTGTGCACCATAGGCAGTTGGGAATAAAGCAAATAAGTAATGCTTACAGTGCTCCTTGATTTGATAGAATATGCAGCGGCAGAGCACAAACAATCCAATAATACCAGGAGTCTGTTCAGAAGGTCCAAATCATTTATTGTGCACAAGACTCAAGCAGAATCACATTCAAAATGGCTGAGCCATGGCTGTTAGTAAAACAACAACTTTTATACTGTTCTTTTCCATTCTAGACATAGGCAAACTTTCCATTGGTCCCGGTAACCCTTCTCGCTCCATCTATTGGTCCCGGTACCGTTACGTAGTTGTCCAATGAGGACCTTCGTCTGGGCTCTGCACCTGTTTCCCCCCTTACAGCACTCATTACAATGGTCAGTTCTTAGACTCTTGATACAATTCTCCTCCAAGGTCACTGGCTAACTAAAATATATGGGAAAGCAGGCCACTGTAACTTTTCTTTCAGCAGAGTTAATTTATTCCATAGAAGCTTCACACATCTTATCAGTACCAATTAAAGTTGTTTTTCTATCTTTTCTAAGTTTCGATTCTGCTTAGCTAGGCTTGGTTATGCTTAGTTAAGTTTCGATTCTGTGGAAGCAGCATTCGGGGGGGGGATTTTCATTCCTCCGGGCCTAACCACAGGCTTCATTACAGGTCAAGCTGCTTAGACCTGTCTGTTTAGTTCAAGCAGCATGGATCATAGGCCTTCGCCTACCACACTATAGTTGAGCAGGCATGGATTCCAGGAAAGGAGTAAGTGGCCTCAGTATGCATGTCATTGTCCATTTCCTCTATAGGCCTTATCGTCTCCACATCCTTTAACCTCTGTGCCTTCTCCCCCATTTTTTACTAGGTCTCCTCCTCATCTATCCTAGTTTCTCCTAATTATAATGCATTTATGAATGTAAAATGCATCAGTGAATTACAAGAGAAACTATGAGTGGCTATCATAACAGTTGTCATTGGTGACGTCAGTTTTTAAGATGACAATTTGTGTTGACACTGGCAGATGTTTGTACAGTCCCTGCTCAATTAGCAGCATGATCCTCCTTTGGACTGGTGTCACCCAAATAGATGTCTGTCACAGTACCTGTTAACAGAAATTCCAGTTTCCTCCCATGTTCCTGAATTATTATGTTCCCTGGGACTAATTGAGTTAGAAGCAACGGAGAGGTTTCTCATTCTTTTGGCTAGGATCCATGCTCAGAATTCTAGCTATGAGCTGAGAAAGGTCTATTTTATTTATTTATTTGTTTTTATATACCGCGCTATTTCACATTCAGTGCGGTTTACAAAGAACAAGAATTGTACAATTTGAGAGTCTTAACACTCTGCCACCCCATGCAATTGGAGACATGATAATGTAATGACTTGCCAAATAGGCAAATTAAACCTCATGCTAAAAGAAATTTAGTCCCATGATCCTGAAAATGAGGACACAGATAGAAACTCAAGTCCTCCTCCCAGCCTAATAATACAGGAATATGGGGGGGAAAGTGGAGTTTCTGTTGTCTTTCCCATTCATTAGTTTGCCCTATTGCATATTTGCTAATTCCGAAGTCGTCTTGTTTGTCCTCCTGACTCTTAAGCTATTGTAATATTATCCTGAGGTACAACAAACCAACCTGTGTGTGAGACAGCAGACCAATGTGCCCATTAAATCTAAAATAAAAAGTTCAGGTCTTAGTAAAGAACAAAAATTCATTGCAAGCTGTTATGGTGCTCTAAAACTCCATCATTTATTAAAATTCCACCACTACCCACTCTATTTCTTAGTCAAAAGTCTTAGTTTTGTGCTTGAACTGGATAATATGGATACTACTGGAGGGCACACCTTATGGATTCAAGGGAAGTACTATCTACAGAAAGCACCCAAATGTTCTGGAATAATCCATGCTAACTGACCAATGAGAAACTGAGTCATCATGTGGTATGGTTCCCTACATTAAAGTGTCATTAATAAAATCTATTTGGGTCAAGATTCAGTGGCAATTATCCAGTTAGCAGCACCTGCTATCCAGATAAGTGCTGCTGGCTGATATATTCAGCATCACTATATTGGCAGTGTTGCTGAATATCCTTGTGCACCACCTCTGCACTGTCTGAAGGGTGCCAGGGCAGTCTATGGGTAGAGCAGAGGTGCAGCTATCAATTATTCAGATAGCAATTATAGTTGCATTTTCTTGATATACAACCTATAGCAGGTAGCAGCTAAGGAAGTTACATACAGTACCTGAATGTATTTTCCCTGTCCCCCAAGGGCTCTCAATCTAAGGTCATACCTGAGGCAATGGAGGGTTAGGTGGCTTGCCCAAGGCCACAAGGAGTGCCATTGGGACTGAAACCCCAGTTCCTCCAGCCTGAGGCTGCTGTCCCCCAGTGGGACTTGAACCAAGTTTAAACTCCTGTTACAATGTAAGCACAGAACAGACTTCTGACTGTGCACCCTTGTTGTATGTAAACCGCACTGATAACAAATAGCGCGGTATATAAAAGTTATAAAATAAATAAATAAATAAATAAATAAACACAGGTCCCTCCAGACCAAGGCTAGTGCCCCAACCACTCCTACTTCAAGACCATAACCTAGTTATCTGAATAACTTATGACAGCAAAAGAGCTGTCCTAAGGCTGTCCAGATAGACTTTCCAAATAGCAGTGCTGAATATCCCTGTTCCCTGGATAGTATTGGTGCCGGTTGCTAAACCCAAATATTCAACACTAGCCACAATCTGCATACTGACACTGAAGATCCAAATTCTTTTAGCCATGTTGGCCATTTTAAAAAATGCCAACTGAGGTGGTTGACTGTTGAAAGTCTTTTAGAACATGGTTACAATTTTTAGCACCCACTTAAAAGGAATGGGAGAGGTACTTGCAATTTATGCCATGCAGTTAAACTGCTAATGGATTTTGCTACATAAAAGGACATTTATGTTTGCTTCTATAGGCTATCAGAAAATTTTATGTGTTCTGATTTCTTAACAACATGGCCTTTCAAGTATTCAGAAACCCAACAGAATTATATTTTTCCATAGTAATATGTCCCCATGCAGGTAGTTCAGGTTTGGCTTTACCCCTGTGCTAATCTATTTATTGTGATTAATGTGGGTGCACTTACCGTTGCACATTGAGGTGGTGGTAAGTGAACCTGAGCTAACTGCAACATTGCTGGTTAACATGGCAAAAGATGCCCATGCTAACTGCAGTGTGCATACTCTGCCGCTGAACCACCTAGCCTCCACCCCCAACCCGTGCTGTGGTTAGCATGGGATTTTTATCACGCCCACTTTTTTAGCACATGATTACCGTAGCGCACTTACTGCGCAGTAAATCCCATGCCGATCATTAGTGCATGTTAGTAAACATGCCCCAGAATATCAGCAGATTACACTTTTACATATTTTTGGGGGAAATGTGATTTATTTTTTGGGGAAGTGTGATTTATGTTTAATAAGCCAAGCTCCTATGAAATAAGGAAAACTAGATCAATATGATCTGCAGTTAATTCAAACCACAGATCACAAGTCTGATATGGTTGCATTTTCTGCAATCTGAGGCATCCCTTTCTTTACCTGCAGAGGGAAAGGAGTATGCACAGACCAGGAGGAATCCCTCTCCCTTCCGATCAGGAGGGAGGGCTGTATACAGGCCAGGAGGAATTGTTTCTCCCACCTTTTCTGCACCTAGAGGGTGCCATATGCACAAGACTAGACCTTCATTTTTTTAAATACTATCAAGTCATTGCTGACTCCTGGTGACCCAGCAACCCTTGGGTTTCTTGGCAAGGTATGACTGCAAGTAGATTGCCAGGCCTTTTCTCCCAAGGTAAAAGAGGGTAAAGTGACGTGCCCAAGGTCACAAGGAATGCCAATGGGAACTGAACTCTGATCTCTTGGGTATTAGGCTGTTGCTCTAATCACTAGGCTACTCCTCCACTCTGTTCCTTCAAATAATGAGAGAAGAATGTGCCATAAAGCCTCAGGGAATCCTTCTTCCCCCACCCCATCTCACCAGAAAAGAGGAGTGTGTGTTTGAGTGTATCTAGAAAGGGAATTCCCTAATAGGCTTGAGAAGGCTAAGCCTCCACAAAGCAATGCCCAAAGTGGGACAGAGTCAGGACATGTGGTGTCTGGCAGAAGAGGGGTGACCATAGGAGCTATGAGGCCAAGGAAAAGTGAGCACAACAGTACAGAGCCTCTGTTTGGGAAGAGGGCGTGCTGGCAGCCCAGTGTGAATTCCTCCTTTTGGGCTCACCCTGCCTGCAGATGCAGTCAACCCATTCTCCACGTGCTACTCCTTTATGACCAGGGTAGGAGGGGGTCTGAAACTGAGATGTCCTGGATTATAATATATAGCCACTATAGAGTTTTCCATGATTAATTTCTACCCCTGAAAAATTCATCCATTAGAATGACAGTCCTCTGCTTTCCACTAAGTAATCTCTCACAGGAGAGCATGCGGCTCTGTTACTCGGTAGATGCCATTGAATTACATACAGTACATATCGGTGTCCATTTCTGACCAGTTTTTATTCCTTAGTGATGAAAAAGGAAGAACACCAGATAGCTCATCTATAACAGAAACACGGACAAGAACCACTATTACTGCCACAGAAAGGTAATAAGTACACACAAGTTCATGATTGAAACTATTCTGGAACAGGAAGAAATATCATACAGAGTAGTTAGGGGAGAGAGGTTGTAAATAAAGATTCAGGCCTTCACCAAGGCCTCAGGAATCCAAATAAGTACAAGAGTAGCACTGCCAATAAATAAGGTTATTATGATGTCAGCAAATATGTAAGAACAGTTTTAATTATGTGTGGGTATGATGTACATTAATAGACAATAAGAGTTCAAACTCTAAGCAGTTAAAATGAACTTGGGTGCATTGATTATGGGGGCTATTGTAAACGCTTTAATCTCTATTTCTACATATAAAATCTGGCATGTACATGTGCAAATGACATCCATGTGGAAATGGCAATTTTAGAAAGTGTTCCTCCTCTACTGCTATCCTGCTCTCAGTTGGTGTACCCCAAGGGTCTGTTCTGGGCCCTCTCCTTTTCTCTCTCTCTACACCCAGTCCCTTGGTGCTCTCATCTCCTCCCATGTTTATGTTTGTTTATGTTTTATTAAAATTTGATATACCACCCATACCAAAATAGGCATCTGGGTGGTTCACAATTAAAATTACAGGCTGCAAATTTAGGAAAGGAACGCCATCAAATCAGACAGGATAGAAGGAAGAGAATAACAAACAAGTAAACGAAGACACGAAAGTAAGGGTGGGTCAGAGAGAAAAATAAGAAGGAAAAGCAAACACATGGGACGTATGGGGGGAGGCTAAAACTGTAATGAAAATAAATACAAGGACGAGGCTTATGGGAGGGGGCTAAACGCTGTAATGGAAAGTAGACACAAGGGTAGGACTTATGGGGGGAGGTTAAATGCTGTAGTGAATAAGTGGGTTTTGAGCTTTGCTTTAAAGTGCTGGAGAGATGTTTCAGCGCGGAGGGAGAGGGGGAGCGAATTCCATAATCGTGGCCCTAAGAAATAAAAAGCGGAAGAACGAGTGGATTCCAGGTGGGCGTGTGAAGGAGGGGGAAGAAACATACGATTGAGATGAATAGAATGGAGTGAACGATGAGGGGTGTGAAAACGAACCTGATCGGCAAGATAGAGGGGGGTACCTACGAAAAGAGCCCTGTGAACAAAGACAAGAATCTTAAAGTGAATGCGAAAAGGTATCGGCAACCAGTGTTGTTGTAGGAGGAGAGGAGTGACGTGATCATACCGGGTAGCGTGAGTGAGGAGACGGACTGCGGTATTCTGAATACGCTGGATTCGTGCAATTTGAGACTTCGGGAGACCTGCTAAAACGACGTTGCAATAGTCGAGCCTGGATATTACTAGGGAAAGCAGAAGTGTGGCTAGTGCGGAAGAAGAGAGAAAGGGGCGGACAGCTCATAATTGTTTAAGAGAAAGAAAAGATCGTTGAACAACTGAAGAAATGTGTTCCCGAAAGGAGAGAGCAGAGTCAAGAACCACACCAAGGTAACGAAAGGAAGAGACTAGGGGGATAGGCTGGGCAGAAAAAATTGGAGCACACATGGGTGAGGGGGTGCTCCCTAGTGTAAACCAAGTGGCAAACGATTTGGAGGGATTAACGTGAAGATAGTTGGAAGAGAACCAGGAAGCGACAGCAGAAAGACAACTGTTAAGAGGTGTGATATCCGGGGTAAGAGAATCAGTGTGAAGTAAGAAAAGAATATCTTCCACGTAGTAGTACGCGGAGATACCAAATTGCTGGACAACAAGTGCAAGGGGAGCCAAGAAGACGTTGAAAAGAAGTGGGGCAAGAACAGAACCTTGGGGCACACCACAGGAAAGAGGGGTTGGGGCGAAAGAGGAGGATCCGGAGACGACAGTGAAAGAACGGTTAAAAAGGAAAGAGTGAAACCACCGAAGAACGGTACCTGAGACACCAGCGTCGTGAAGGCGAGTGAGAAGGGTGCGGTGATCCACCAGGTCAAAGGCTGCAGAAAGGTCAAGAGAAATAAGACCGTGATCATGCGCATAATGAAGTTCGTTAAGGAGGGAAAGGAGGATAGATTCAGTGCTATGACCAGGATGAAAACCGGATTGCCGAGGGTGAAGGGTGAGAGAAGATTCAAGGTGAGAGGAAAGTTGGCGAAAGACGAGTTTTTCAAGGAGTTTGGAAAGAAAACAAAGAATGGAAATAGGACGCCAGTTTGAAAGGGTAGCAGGGTCTGAAGTGTGTGATTTCTGAATGGGACGGACAGTAGCGTGCTTCCAGGGTGTAGGAAAAAGACCGGAGGATAGACTAGAATTATAGAGAGCAAGTATAAAGGGAGACAGGAGCAATGATGGCTCCAACAGCCAACGTGAGGGGATGGGGTCGGCGGAGCAGGTGGTCTTGCGGGTGGAGATGAAGGTCTCATGTAAGGTCGCTGAGGAAATTGGCTCAAAAGAGGACCAGGAATGTGACAGTGTAGGGGAGGGAGAGGTAGGGGAAGGGGTAGAAGTGGGGGGAGATGAAGGGGGAGGGGAGAGAGGTGGGGGGCAGGTGGAGAAAGACTGACGAAGATTGTGAACCTTTGAAACAAAAAAGGAAGCCAGTGCAGAGGGATCGGGGGACACAGAGGGAGAAGGACAGGGACCAGATGAGTGTGTTGCAGTGAGAGTGCGGAGAACAGCATGCAATTGACGAGAGGAGTTGGAGGAGGAAGAAATAAGGTTAGAGTAGTAGTTGCGTTTAGCGGAGTGAAGGAGAAAACGGTAGTGTCTATGACAATCACGGAAGGACTGCAAGGAAGATGGCGATGGGTGAGCCCGCCAATGACGTTCGGCCCGTCGGAGATATTTTCGATGTAGTAGAAGGCCAGAATGATACCAGGGGTGATGTGGATGGCGTCGGAGAGGCGGGCGAGGGTGAAGGGGAGCGACAGAGTCCAGGGCCGAAGAGAGGGAAGAGTGCCAGAGGTGTGCCTGGGTATCAAGAGGGAGAGATCCGAAATCAGCTGGAAATAGAGAAGTGGAGGGGGGAAATTGGGATAGAGTATCGGATGAAATCGTACGGGTAAGCAGCGGTTGGGCTGAAATGCTACCAGAGGGATGAGAAGGAGTGACCGATGGGAGAGAGAGGGCAGGGAGGGAAAAAAGAAGACAAAAATGATCGGACCAAGGAAGAGGGAGGGGGGAAAGGGAGGAAGGGAGAACATGGGAGAAGATAGAGGTAATGACAAGGTCAAGGGATTTTATGGATTTCAGTATCATTTTTATGCTGATGATTCTCAGATCTATCTTTCTACACCTGATATTTCTCCAACATTCCAGGCCCATATCTCTCCTTGTCTCTCTGACATCGCCACCTGGATGTCTCACCGCCATTTGAAACTAAACATGGACAAAATCAAGCTTCCTATTTTTCCCCCTAAACCTTCCTCTCCCCTTCCTCCTTTCTGTGTCTCTTTGGATAACACTCTTCTACTTCCTGTTTCCTCAACCCATAACCTTGGTGTTATTTTTGACTCCTCCCTTTCCTTCTCCTCACATATCCAACAAATAGCTAAAACCTATCATTTCTTTCTCTATAACATTAACAAAATTCAGCCTTCCTCTCTGAACACACTACTAAAACACTTGTCCATTCTCTAATTACTTCCTGTCTCGACTATTGCAATCTCCTTCTTGCTGGTCTCCCTCTGAGTCATCTCTCTCCCCTTCAATCTATTCAGAACTCTGCTGTGTGACTAATTTTTCGCCATCCTTGATATACTCATATAACTCCTCAAGTCACTTCACTGGCTTCCTTTCCGTTTCCGTTTCCGTATCCAATTCAAACTCCTCCTTCTGATGTTTAAATGTATTCATTCTTCTGCTCCTCACCATCTTTCCTCTCTCCTCTCCCCCTACACCCCACACCCCTCCTCGTGAACTCCGCTTTTCTACTGGCTTGCTCCTCTCTTTGCCCTTTTCCTCCACTGCTAACTCCAGACTTTGGTCCTTTCGCCTTGCAGCTTCTTATGTCTGAAACAAACTTTCTCCAGGACCAAGCAGGAAGTCAGTCCTCACATATGGGTGACGTCGGCGCCGACGGAGCCCTCGCGGAGCAATTTTCCCCAGCTTTTAAAGAAAGCCTTTGGGAATTGCAGCGCGCATGCACGGTCTCCTTCCCGCCCAAGGGTGCCATCTTAGCCAGTCTTCTTTTTTCCGCGGAGCCCTACAGACGTACCCGTCGTGTCCCCGCTGAAAAAGTTGATTTTAGTGATTTATTTCTCTTTTTTTCTTCGGTTCGACGCCGGTCTTTTTCCTGCCCGGACTCGCGACGCCGTTGCGAGTCCTTCTATTATTTTTCGGTTTTTCTGATTTTTGGTCAGTTTCGTTTTTCGGTTTTTCGCTGGCAGCCCGGTCCTTTGACCTTGCAGGGGCCCTTTTTCCCCCGATGGCTGCCAGTGGTTTCAAGCGGTGTGTTCAGTGCGACAGAAATATGTCACTCACTGACACACATGATAATTGCCTCCGCTGCCTCGGCCCGGATCACGAAGAACTGATCTGTGGGGCCTGCGGCAAAATGTCCTCCAAAGCGTTAAGGAGTCGGCGGCACCAGCGGGAACGAATCTTCGCTGACCCCGGCCGTACCCAGACCTCGTCGGAGGCCTCGGCGTCCAGAGGTTCCAGCTCTGACCATCGCCGAAGTTCCTCCGACAGGGGTTCTCCCTCCGGGGACCATCGACGGAAGGTAAAACCCGCGAGGGCGGCGTCGGTGGACGCTCCTGGCTCCGCGAGGGCCAGGTCGCATAGCCCCGATAGCCGTCCCGGGTCTTTGGAGAAGGAGCACCTCCCGAAGCGACCTCGTCTGGAGTCGGAGTTGCCTGCTCGGGTAAGTCCTGTAGTCCTCCTGGACTCGCCTACGAGGGGTCCGACGTCGGGCCCGACGCCGTCGGGGCCCGAGTCGGGGGCTGCTGGGTCACCTGAGGTCGGAATCAGGTTGACAGCCTTGGAGAGCAGACTATCTGCCTTCATGGACCAGCAGCGGGCACTGATCGCTAGCCTCGCTGGCGCCGCTGCCCCGACCACCGGGACGTCGACGTCTAAGTCGACCCCGGAGATCGAGCCGATCCTCGAGTCCATGCGAACTTGAGTCGATCCTCGGTCGAGGTCACCCTCGGCCTCCCGTTCGGGACCGAGGTCGTCGACGCCGACTCCCTCAGTGTCGGGGCGGCCGACGCCTCCGCCTGCCCGAGCCAACCCCACCGATTCCTCCTCGGAGTCGGCCTGGGAGTCTGAAGAGGAAGAGTCACCTGATTCGTTTCGGACTCGGTGTGTCCCCTCGGACTCACCTGAGTCCGAACCTCGGAAGCAGTCCCCTCCGGAGGATGCCCGGTTCTCGGACTTCGTCAGGGATATGGCCAAGGCTTTGGCCTTCCCTGCGGATCCCGAGGAGGAGCCTCGAGCCGAAGAGCTCGACGCCCTTCAGTATGACTCTCCCGCCAGGGAACACTTTACTGTACCGGTTCCTCCCATGCTGGAACGACTACTCTTCCGCATGTGGGAGAGTCCGGCATCGTCGCCGGTATTAAGCAAGCGGGTCGATTCCATTTATCGAGTCCGCAAGAGTCCTGGCTTCCAAAAAGCACAGCTGCCGCACCATTCCATGGTAGTGGAATCGGCCATGCATAGGCTTAAGAGCCAGAAGATGCACTCCTCGGTGCCTCCTGGCAGGGAGGCCCGTAACCTGTATGGCCTTGGTAAGAAGTGTTTCCAGGGCTCTATGCTTGCTTGTCGGGTACAGACCTACCAGCTCTACATGGGCATGTATCTCCGAGACCTGGCTAAAGAGATAGCCGGATTCTCCGCTGGGCTGTCCGAGGAACCTTTGCGGAGGTTCCTGGCCTTGACAACTGGTATTCGGGAATGCTCCAAATTCATGTCCCGAGCAGCCTATGATGGCTTTGAAGCATCGGCTCGAGTGGCCGCAGCCGGCATCGGTGCCCGCCGACAGGCTTGGCTTCAGTCGTCTGACCTTGAACCCTGGGTGCAGGACAAGTTGGTCGATGTCCCCTGCCGAGGTGAGAACCTCTTTGGCAAGCCCATGGCTGAAAAGGCTGCACAAATCGAGACAGAGACTCTCACCAGAACTAGGCTTTCTAGGAAGACCTCCGCCCCTTCCCAGAAAAAGAAGGGCTCGGGAAAGAAGTCCTTTTACCCGAGAAAGGCGGCTGCCTATAAACACTACCCTCAATATCAGGCCTCCGCAGTTCCCCAACAGGTCCAGCAGGCCAAGGGACGGGGTAACGGGTCCCGTAGGCAGCAAGCCCCCAAGCCTGCACCAACAGCCCCTGCTCAGCAGGGTGGGGGTTTTTGACTTCATCAGCATAGCCTCTCCCCCTCAGCTGGCTCCTCCCAGCACCGGAGGCCGGCTGGTTCACTTCGTCCACAGGTGGTCCAACATCACTTCAGATGCCTGGGTGCTTCAAGTCGTAAGAGAAGGCTATCTTCTCCACTTCCACCAGGTCCCTCCCTCCTATTTCCCGGGAGAACCTCCACGACTCCCTCTGCACAGGGACTTACTCCTTCAGGAGTTAGCAAGTCTTCTTCAGGAACAGGCTGTGGAACCGGTGCCCCACCACCTGAGAGGTCAAGGCTTTTATTCCAGGTATTTCCTAATACCAAAAAGGACAGGAGGCCTCAGACCCATCCTGGACTTGCGCAACCTCAACAAGTTCCTCGTGCGGGAAAAGTTCAAGATGCTTACCCTTGGAATCCTTCTGCCCTACCTCCAGCAGGGAGATTGGCTATGCTCCTTGGATCTAAAGGATGCCTACACGCACATCCTCATCCACCCAAGCCACCGCCAATACCTAAGGTTTGTGGTGGCAGGAAATCATTACCAGTACAGAGTACTGCCCTTTGGCCTATCCTCCGCACCGCGAGTCTTCACAAAATGTCTCGCGGTGGTGGTGGCTTATCTCCGGCTTCACGGCCTCTATGTCTTTCCGTACCTCGACGACTGGCTCATCAGAGCATCGTCCTCTCCGGAAGTCACCAATGCCACACACCGCACTGTGACTCTTCTGCAGTACTTGGGCTTTGTCATAAACTTCGCAAAGTCCCTTTGCTCCCCTCACAGGATCTCGAGTTCATCGGCGCGAGACTCCACACTCCTCAGGCATGAGCTTTCCTGCCTCTCGACAGGGCTCAACGGCTCATGGACCTAGCCGGCCGTTTTCGCAGCCAGTCCCTGGTCTCAGCCAGGCGCTTCCTGAGACTACTCGGCCATATGGCTTCCACCGTCCACGTGACCCCCAATGCCCGCCTACACATGCGGCCTGCTCAATGGTGCCTTCGCAAGCAGTGGCAACAAGCCACGGGCGGACTAGCCGACTTAGTGCGCGTCTCCGGGCCGCTGGCCTCTTCTCTACAGTGGTGGCTTCATCGGCCGAACCTGGTGCTCGGAATGCCTTTTCAGTCACCTCAGCCGGCTCAAGTGCTGACGACCGATGCTTCTCTCCTGGGTTGGGGAGCGCATTGCCAAGGGGCATGTACTCAAGGTCTCTGGACCACGTGGGAGTCTGCTCAGCAGATCAACTTCCTGGAGCTCAGAGCAATCCGTCTGGCTCTCAAAGCTTTCTCCCACCTGACTTCTCACCAGTCCGTCCTTGTCCAGACGGACAATCAAGTTGCCATGTTCTACGTGAACAAACAGGGGGGCACGGGCTCCTTCCTTCTCTGTCGAGAAGCTCAGAAGCTCTGCTCTTGGGCCGTCAGTCACAGCATTCTTCTCAAGGCAGTTTATCTCCCAGGCCAAGAAAATTGCCTGGCGGACAAACTCAGCAGGATCCTCCAGCCGCACGAGTGGCGCCTGGATCCCTTGGTAGTTCAGAAACTTTTTCTGAAGTGGGGACTCCCCACGATGGATCTCTTTGCCAGTCCTCTCAACCGGCAACTTCCTCGCTTCTGCTCTCGTCAGCCACATCCCCTTCGAGTAGCGGCAGATGCTTTTCTACTCTCATGGTCGGAGAGCCTTCTGTATGCCTTTCCTCCCATACCGCTAGTCTCTCGAACTCTTTTCAAGGTTCTCAGAGACAAAGCTTCCATGATCCTGGTGGCTCCTCGCTGGCCCAGACAGCCGTGGTTTCCACTCCTGCTGCAATTAGCGGTAGAGGATCCGTTCCCTCTGGGGTTTCAACCGGATCTCCTAACACAGGATCAGGGGTCCCTGCTACACCCCAACCTCAGATCTCTACATCTGATGGCCTGGCTGCTGAAAGGGTAGTCCTTGCTCCCCTTCTACTGCCGGCAGAGGTGGAAGAGGTCGTCCTAGCTTCTCGGTGACCTTCTACCCGCAAATGCTACGCCCTTAAATGGCGTCGCTTTTCCGCTTGGTGTGCCCAGCAGTCTCAGGATCCCTTCTCCTGCTCAGTGTCGGTGATCTTGCAGTACTTGCTCTACCTCTCTAATCTGGGACTTAAGTCCAACTCCGTCAAAGTTCACCTCAGTGCTCTTTCAGCACATCATGTGCCGGTGGACGGCAGACCTCTTTCCAGCGACCCTCTCGTAGCGAGGTTTCTCCGAGGTCTCCTTCTGCTTAAACCACCTCTGCGCCCGCCAGCACCAGACTGGGATCTGAATGTGGTTTTACAGCGGATCACCTGTCCGCCTTTTGAACCTATGGCTACCTGTTCTCTCCGTTTTCTTTCTTGGAAAACTTTATTCCTGATAGCCCTCACTTCCGCTAGACGCGTAAGTGAATTGCAGGCCCTCGTGTCTGATCCCCCTTACACTCGGTTCTACAAAAATAGGGTAGTCCTACAGACTCACCCTAAATTTCTTCCAAAAGTGGTCTCCCCTTTTCACATCAATCAGGAGGTGGTACTTCCGACCTTCTTTCCCAGGCCACACTCCAGCCGAGCTGAAATGGTCCTGCATACCCTGGACTGTAGAAGGGCATTGAACTTCTACCTTGACCGTACGTGGGAGCACCGTAAAGCTGCTCAGCTTTTTGTGTCTTTTGACCCCAATAAATTGGGGCTACTGGTCTCCAAGCGTACTCTGTCCATCTGGGTTGCTGACTGCATCGCTTGGGCTTATGGGGCAGCCGGACTCTCGTTAGAAAGTCGAGTCACGGCTCATTGTGTTCGGGCGAAGGCTACGTCAGTGGCTTACCTCCGCTCTGTTCCGCTGGCAGACATCTGCCGGGCCGCTACTTGGTCTTCGAGCCAGACTTTTGCGGTCCATTACTGTCTCGAGAGGGAGTCCCGCAGGGACAGTGCTTTCGGACAGGCAGTCCTCCGAAATCTCTTCGAGGTTTGAGCAACTCCTACCCTCCATCCCGGATGGGGGCTACCGGTGGGTAATAATTCAGTGAAGATTCCTTCCTTCTGTGCCGCTGAGCTAGAGGGAGCTCATTTTTGTGCTTAGGGTCTCCGGTAGCCTTAAGCTTGGGAGTCCCATATGTGAGGACTGACTTCCTGCTTGGTCCTGGAGAAAGCGTAGTTACTCACCTGTAACAGGTGTTCTCCAGGAGCAGCAGGAATCAGTCCTCACAACCCTCCCTCCTCCCCTTGGAGTTGCAATCATCTGCTTAAGTTTTTTTGCAAATTTTTATGCTGTCTTTTAGCTATGTCATCAGACTGGCTAAGATGGCACCCTTGGGCGGGAAGGAGACCGCGCATGCGCGCTGCAATTCTCAAAGGCTTTCTTTGAAAGCTGGGGAAAATTGCTCCGCGAGGGCTCCGTCGGCGCCGACGTCACCCATATGTGAGGACTGATTCCTGCTGCTCCTGGAGAACACCTGTTACAGGTGAGTAACTACGCTTCCTAAGTCTGTAAGTCAGGCTTCATCTCTGCACCTTTTCAAATCTATGCTAAAGGCTCACCTCTTTGAGGCTGCTTTTGGCTCCTGATCTCTTGTTTCCTTGGGTCTCCTTACCCTTCCCTATTCTATCCTTATTCCTATCTTTTGTCTTGTCTGTCTTGATTAGACTGTAAGCTCTGATGAGTAGGCACTGTCTCTATCTGTGTTTGTAAACGCTATGTATGCCTTGTAGTGCTTTGTAAATGTTTAATAGTAGTAGTAGTAGCAATGAGGTTCATGACTGCCATGGTACGCACAAAACTAACCCATTTGGAGAAATTGCCCCCGACAGAAATTTCAAGGAGGCATGTTATGGGCAGGGTTAGAGAATGGCTTGACCAGGTCAAAAATCTACATGTGTATTCCCCATTTAATTTAGAGAAGGAATTAAAGGGGTTATCCTCCTTAATCCCCTGTTTCACAGCAGCATCTGTTAATTGGCAATATTTATACATGTAGGTTTGCAAAATAACCACATATATATGCAACTGTAAAGGTTCTGAAATTTCATTTCATTTATTAAATATTTATATAACTCAATTATCCTCTACCATGTGGTGTCCCCCAAGGCTCTGTCCTGGCTCACCTCCTCTTTAATGTTTTCCTAGCCCCCCCTAACCCTTCTTATCCAACAGCCCGGTATCTAAGCTTACTATTATGCGGACAGCATCATTCTTCTACACAACTCTAGTCCGATTGCTCCCGATCTAACTCCATTCAACACCTGTCTCTCTTGTATCGACTCTTGGATGTCTTCCAATTTCCTTCACATCAACCACACGAAGACCTCGGCCATCTGGTTCACTTTTGATAGCATGGCGCCATCTCTAGCCCCCGTCCTCTCCTCCACACCCAACCTGTTAGTCCCCTCCCTGCGCTATCACATTAGACTCTACACTATCCTTCCATGAGCACCTTTCATCTGTTATCCATTGCTCCTTCTGTTCCTTGTGTCAGATTTGTGCCATCTGCCCCTTCCTCCCCACCTCATCCTTAACTACACTTCTTCTCTCCTTTGTTGTGACATGGTTAGACTATTGCAATGTCACTCTCGCCAGCCTTTATTTTATTTTTATTTACATTCTCTTATATACCGCGCTATTCTGCATCAGTGCGGTTTACATTGAACAAACTGAAATTACATTAAACAGGGTATTATAACTTGGAGATAACTATTTTACAGGGAACATGGGCTATGGAGGGTTAAGTGGCTTGCCCAAGACCACAAGGAGCACCTGAGGGATTAGAAACCCCAGTCCTTCCGGCCCAAGGTTGCTGTCCTCTAGTGGGATTTGAATCCCCGACCTTCCGGCCTGAAGTACCTTGCCCCAACCACTAGGCTACTCCTCCACTCCATTACCAACTACGCAGACTACACTCCTTCAAAATACCACGGCCCGTATCCATACATATGTCACTCACTCAGACCATATAACCCCCCTACTCTTGCTTTCCGGATACAGTACAAGATCCTCACCCTGGTCCATAAAGCTCTATACACTGATAACTCCATAATATCTCTCGGATCTTGTTCACCTCCAAACCCCAGACCGTTTACTCCAGCTCATTCATTCCAATTGCCTATTTCTCCCATCTGCCTCACAAGCACATTTAGGGGTATGTTTACTAAATGGTGGTATTCAATGGGACCACGGCTTTGATATGGCATGGAAGCCGCTACCTCCATTTAGTAAATATACCCCTTAGAGTCCACCCTTAATTCTGCCTTCTTCTTTCTTGGTCCCAGACAATGGAATTCCCTCCCACCAAACCTCCACCTAGAATTCTTCAGTAAATTCAAAACAATGCTAAAAGCTCACCTTTTTTGCACTATCTTTGATCTCCCTCCTTTCTAGGTTCTTCCTACTCTTCCCCCCCCCCCCCCCCCATGCTGAAGTGTCTCTGTCCTTCTCTCATCCTTGCCCTCCTTTCTCTTGTAGTGTGATTACTTTTCTTTTCCTTTCCTGTCTAAGTACTGGTATTCCGTTTCCAATTTTCCTGCAGCACTACTGATTTGTTCTAAACCGCTCAAATGCTTGTGTGTTGGGCAGTATATTAAATGCCTGAATAAAGAATAAAGAATTATGGCTGAAGAGTCAAACACAGCAGTTTACAAAATAGATTTAAAAAATTACTAACACAAAAGCCACCTAACTCACAAATAATAAAAGAAAAGGAAAACTGCAGGACCAGACCAGAAGAACTTCCCTGTGTATGGTTGTCATATTTATCCTGTTGATTTTTCCTTCATGTGGTTTTGTCATATGGCTCCTCCACATCTGCGTATGGACACATACATATGCACTCCTGCACCTCCTGATTCTGTATTGTAGAAAAGGCTTCACATTTAGCAGAGCCTATTCTAAAATACTGCCAGAATTGTGAACGTTGCAACATTGATATCTCAATTCCATTCTCCATGTATTTTTTAAAATGTGCCATAAATATAGAAACATAGAAACATGAAGGCAAATAAAGGGGTATGTTTACTAAACCGTCTTAATGTGCGCTCTGTGACATTATCACGCGATAAGGTACCTTATCGCGCGATAATGGTGCTTTTTTAGGCGCACAGGTACCTTATCACGCGATAACGCGCACAGCGGCGCAAACGAGCACTGAAGGCGGGGAAAGGCTCCCGGAGGGCGGAGGAAGGCTTCCCAGGGGCGGAGAGAAGGGGCCAATGGGTGAAGAGTGGGAGGGAAGAGGCTCCCCGCACACTAACGCTGTGAAATCCGAGGCTGAAAACTAACGCCAGTGAAACCCTGGCGTTAGAGCTGATTTAAAGGGAAGAGAAACCATTTCTGTCAGCAATGTACAGCAAAACCAGGGAAACCTACAAAAAAGTGATAAGTGTGATACATGTGCACGGAACAAAAGTGCAAATAAACATTGAAAATGACCCCAACAAAATATAAAAAACATAACCAAGCTGGGCAATAGTGATATTAATGGGAAACATCAAAAAACACTCCCAAGAAAGCTCCAAAAAAAAGATATGAATTTTGGAAGGGTCTATGCTCCATCCCCATACAAGGCGAATGATCCCACAGTGAAATAGCGCTGATCAGGGTTTCCCTCCCCATTGGACAGGTTTCCTATGGCGTGCACATGTTCCACAACAGCAGGGTGGGCATGTCGGAATGGGCAACTGGACAGATGCTGGGAAAGGGGACACAGAGGGCTGCAGACGGCACATGCTGTGCTGCAGCTGGGCCACAGTGCGGACTAGGGTGATACCTAGGTGGCCCATAGGAATGCTGAAACAGTAGAGCAGCCAGACAGCAACTGATGAGGGCCCAGCATGGGCACGAGTGTGCTTCTCACAGTGTCACAGGGGATAGTACCCAGTAGGTACCCCCAAGGGCACAGAACAGTGGCAGGCGGTGCTGGGGGGAAGCGTGGACATCTATGCAGGCACCCCTACCCCAGAACCCACACCATAGGCAGCCACCTACCCGCACACTGGATGGCCTGAGACTGCGCTCCACCAGCACCACCTGCAGAAGGGCATGTCAGCAGGGTGGCAGAGGGGCACTGGTGGTGGAGGGGGCAGTGGCAGCTGCCCAGAGCAGACCGTGTCCTAGCCCTGTGTAGGTGGGTGCCATGCACTGCAACAGACAGGCCCTGTCTGATGAAAAGTCATGGTATCCCCAGGGAATGTATTGTCTCTGTGGAAACACGGTGGTGCAGTGCACACAGCCAGTGTGTTCAGGAGCAGAAGGTCACAGGTTCAAGTCCCAGCTGTGGTTCCTGCCAACCCAGCCCCCATATTTTACCCACTACTAAAACGTGCTAATACAGACAGAACCTTTATTGCAGATGACGTAAACATGCCCAAAACACCTACATTTTACCCTACAGAGCACAGACACCATAAACAGGCGCATTTCCTAGAGCAGAGTCTCCCAAATGCAGTCCTGGAGGGCCAAACACCATTCAGGTTCCATGCTGCCTCTAATAAAGATGCCTATGCTGCATTTCTATGCGCCACCCCCATGGTATGCAGATGTATCTCATGCATATTCATGAGGGACAGCATGAAAACCCGAACAGTGTTTGACACACCAGGACTGGAGTTGGGAACCTCTGCCGTAAAGCAGCAGCCAACAGGGGCAGACACACCCGCACCCACAGGCTCCATTAGCCAATGCCTCCTGGAGAGGCAGGACATTGGGCCCTGCGTACATCTCCCAATACTAGCACTTGCATACCTTAGCAATGCCACCCTAAACCTGGGAATATGGTGCACAGCTATCAAAAGGTTGCTATGATTACTGGCAGATTCTTAAGTTAAGCACAATTTGCTGATTGAGCTGCATCATAGCAACCTTTCTAATGTCTGTGTAGTGTGCTTCAGGTCTGGTGTCTGACAGTGTTTACCACCCTGGGGAGTGACCCCAACAGTATTGCATACCATATCCATGCCTGCACTGTGCCCAGGACTGGTGCGGTGGCCAGGGCTGCCAAACACCTCTATAGTTGCACAATGCTGGCATAGGTGTGGGAGTGTGTGTCTGTCTATCCAGTGTGTGGTGGCTGCAAACACTCTCCACAGCCCACACTGTCAGAACTGTTGTCAGTATTGGCCTGCCAATGTGCATAATGAGGAGCAAGGTACCATGGGTATAGCCCGGACAGGGTGGCCTGACCAGGATGCATCTGCACAGGGCATAGGGCAATGGCTGGGACATTGTAGTGCCCGGCCACCACCTGCACAGACAAGGTGGCCACAGCATGTCCTGCTGGGAGATCACTCTCACCCTGACTGAGCAGTGACCACAGCATGGCTAGGTTCCCCCATAGTGCTATAAAGTATTTTTCTCATGTGATATTTATGGGTTCCCTTTTGGGGCCCAATCACTGACTTATCTGCTTGGTGTGTATGCTGACATCCCAGTTCTGGGTGCATGCATCTCCACCAGGAACATGCACTATGGACTAGCTAGCAGACTGTCTGCAGCTAGTATGTGTCTTGCTCGAACACCTTGCAGGGTGCAGTGGCTGGAGGCTTGCTGCAGGAGAATATCAGATAGTGGTGGGGTGCAGCTGAGCATTTCCAGGCCTAATCTCTGTCTGCTATTGCTTTATGGATGTGTACAGAGCTGCATTGACTGCCCTGTAGGGTGTCTGTTCCCCAGCAGGACTGGGGTTGATGGTCCCCTCTACTGCCACCATTGCAGGGAGGTAGAATGTGGATCTGTTGGTGGGAGACCCTGTTTCCCACCCTCAGCCCCAGAGGGTGGGTTGGGTGGTGGTACATAATCCTCCTATGGGTCCATAAGGGCTAAACCTGACTGAGAAATACAGATGTATCGAAGGTGTGTCTGCAGGAACTACCTATCTCACACACTAGCACTGCTGGGGACCTGCAGCATGGCCTATTTCTGCCATAGAAGGTGTTGTGGACCTGGTGCTGGGCGCCCCATCTCACCCTCAAGGTGAGCACAGTACCTGCACAATGTGACGGTGTGTAGCTACTCTGTGCCAGTAACACACACAGTCAGTTCCCCCTACCAGGCCGAGGTGCTGTGGGGATACATACCCCATCTTGTGATCATCTGTAGACTGCTGATTTGCATGCGCAGTGCATCATGGGTACGGGGGGGTTAACCCTATCCTTGTGACCACAGCAGACTGTTTGTGTGGTGACGTGCAGTCCTTCTGCAGCCAGCCATGGGTTTGTTAGCAGCTATAGAGCTGTAGCCCACTGGTTACTTCACTGCCTGTGGAGCCAGAGATCATGGGTTCAAACCCACAGTGGGGTTATTTGATAGGGCTTTCCGAAGCATTGTCTATTTATAATGTACATTAGTGCTGCCAGCAAAAATACCCTCAGAGTACTGTAACCATAAGGTGCCTCAGAAGGCGCCTTATAGGGTGCCCTATAAAGCGCCTTCTGAGGCACCTCATGGTTACAGTCTGTATAAGGTGCCTTATAAGGTGTCCTATGGAGCGCCTTATAGGGTGCCCTATAGGGGACATTATAGGGTGCCGTGGCAGACAGTGCACTTCATAATGTGCCCTATGGAGTGCCTTATAGGGTGCCTTATGCAGCACCTTAGGTTACGGCACGTGAGGGTGTGTTTGCTGGCAGCAATAATTAAAATACAAATAAAATGCCTCAAGAAACAATACTTACATGTCAAAGCTGATGCCTCAGCCAGCCGTGTGCATTAGGCACACAGGGGGAATCAAGCTCATGACCACTGCATCATCAGTCAGTGTATTAACCATTGTGCTACACCTCTGTTTCTATGTTTGCATGTCTGCGCGCCTACTTAAGATTACCGCGCGGTAACGCGCTTAGCGGCGCTTCGCCCGATAATGTGCGCAGCAGCTCGCGTTATCGTGCGATAATCCCATTTTGCTACTTTAAGACTGACACGCCCACTCCTTTTATGGCATCCTGCACACTATCGCCGGGCGCACATTAAGACGGTTTAGTAAACATACCCCAAAGACTATATGGCCTGTCCAGTCTGCCTTTCTATACCAACTACTAAGCTGTACAGTCCCTTTTTTCCTATAGAGATCCTCTGTGTTTGTCCCATGCTTTCTTGAATTCAGATACAGCCCTTGTCTCCGCTACCTCCATTGGGAGACTATTCCATGCATATACCATTTTTTCTGTAAAGAAATATTTCTGCAAATTATTCCTGAGTCTATCCCCTTTCATTTTCATCGTATTCCTCCTCATTGCAGAGCTTGCTTTCAATTGAAAGAGGCTCTTCTGTATATTTATGCCATGGAGGTATTTAAAGGCCTCTATCATATCTCCTTTCTCCTGCCTTTCTTCCAAAGTATACATATTCAGATCTTTAAGTTTGTCCCCATATGCCTTATGACAAAGACAACTAACTATTTTAATAGCCATCCTCTGCACCATCCTCATCCTGTTTATATCCTTTTGAGGTGTGGTCTCCAGAATTGCACACAATACTCCAAATGAGGTCTCACCAAAGATGTATACAGAGGCTTCCGGTTTGGCCATCATGTCAGGCGGACACGTCTGAGCGCGTTCCCCAAGCTTGCACACATTTTAAGAGACCTTGCCAACTCCCCTGGGTAAACTAGCTCTCAATTACAATAAAATGCCGAAAGCAGCCAAACCGAAGCTAACAACATCCATCCAAGACCTCTATGCCACCAAAGCTCGCAGCGACAGCACAACTAAGAGCAGGGAGCAGGCTCCAGCCTCCCCCACATCATCAACGGGGAGCAGAGAACAAGATTGCGGTGAGAGGACGTCTGCAGACATGGTGACTATCTTAAAAGGGATCTGCAGCTCAAAGAAAGAAATAGTAGACAAAGTGCTATCTAAAATAGAGGAAAAATTTACCACAGTGGGAATCCGCTTTGAAGAGGCAGAGACATGGCTCAGTAAAATGGAGGATGTGCAAACCAGTCTGCAGAGCTCTGTAGCCTCTCTCCAACAACAATTGGGATGGTTGCAATCCAAAACGGAGAATATGGAAAACAGAGAGCACCGATCAAATGTAAGGATATTTGGTGTGCCAGAAAGGGCGGAAAGGGAATATGCGATAGCTTTCGTGAGGGGCCTATTGGACTCTCATTTCCCAGGCTTTCCCTCCCCAACCCCATTTGAGACTGAGCGCACACACGGAGCTGCGGGTGAGGCCAGAACTGACAGTGTAGCCGAGGGCATTCACAGTTAAGCTCCTCGGGTTCCAAGACCGTGAACATATAATAAGAGCAGCATGGAGATCCCGATTTGTACAATACAAAGATTGGAAAGTATTCATTTTCCCCAATGTCGCTGCGGAGACAGTAAAGAATAGAAAGAACTTGCTAAAAATCAAAGACACTATAGCACAGAAAGGCGTGCAGATTTTGATATGTTATCCAGCATGGCTCACCATTATGAAAAATGGAGTCCGGAGATTATTTTCCTCACCGGAGGTGCTGGAAAAATATCTAAAAACAAATCTGCAGGGGTGCCAAAATAACTGGTGGGAGGCAGCACCAACAGACCCAGAGGCACTACCCAACCAAGAATCATCAAACCAGAGGAGGGCACCTGAACTATGGGACAAACAGGAAGGAAACAGCCAGGGGCAGTCAGAGCCGGGCCTACAACAACTGGATCAGGCCGGGGAAATCACACATTATCAGAACTCACTCTCTCCAACGTGGTCACCCACTGACTAAAACAGGACAATACGAAGTAACAGAGAGAGGTCATAAAGAGGAGCCAAGAGGATGGAGAGGAGGGATCACCGGGGGAGTATGGCGATCCTGAAAGGCTCCTCCAACTCCAAAATTCAGTACCCAGGCAACTAGGAATATGAACACAAGGGACGTATGTACAAGGGAGGGGAGAGTGTGTAATGGGATGTGCAGACTGGGAAACGGAACACTTAAAGTTGATAAGGAAGCCAAAATGCATAATATATGTGAAGGAGGGTATGGTGAAGAGGAATGTATGAGGAGTGTGGTTGTTTGGGTTTTTTGTTGAAGTTGTGTTAAAAATGCTCATGGTTGTTAAAGGGTGGTACGCAGGGATGGAGAACGGGTGAGGGACACACAGGGGGGAATATCCCACTACGCCATGACAGGCTTTAAAGTAGCCTCCCTCAAGGTTCGGGGAATTAACAGTCCCATAAAAAGGAAAAGGATTGTGGCCTATTTGAGTAAGAGTAAGGTAGATGTAGCTGTCCTACAAGAGACACACCTTACCAGCATGATAAATTAGTGCCAAGGTTCTGAACAACTGTTTTGCTCACCATACAACTTGAAAAAAGAGGGGAGTTGCAATACTCATCACAAGCAGATGCCCTTTGTCCCCTACACCTCAGGGGGAGATAATCAAGGGAAAGTAGTGTGGGTGGTGCGAAGGGTAAACCAAAATGAAGGGAAAACCAAAATGAAGTGGCATTCCTAAATTTATATGCACCTAAAGGGGAAAAGGGCTCCTTCTTCCAAATATAACTGTGGGAATTTCAACGGATGACCAAAGGGGACTGGGTCATAGCAGAGGATATGAATCACATGCTGGGATCCGGGAACAGATCCAGCTGCCAGGTTAAGAAACATAGGAGAGAGGGGCGTGAACTCAGGCTGAGCATGAAGAATCTAGACTTGTTGGATATCTGGCACATAGAAAACCAGAGCAAGAAAGAATATATGTGCTACTTGCCCCGCAATGGCACTTACTCAACACTCTGTTATATCCTGGGAAAATGGAACCAGCTGGGGGTTCTAGAGAAGGTACAAATCCGCCCTATCCACATATTAGATCATGGTATGGTGACAAGTGTGTGGATACCCAAGTGAAAGAATTTGGAAAAGGGAGAACTCTCCTGGAGAGCAAATGTCTCCTTGCTGCATTTGGAAAAAACGGTTGCAAAACTCAGGCATGCATGGCATGAGTATACTAAACTGAACGACAATGGAGAAGTCACAGACAGTGTGCTTTGGGATGCAGGGAAAGCCTATATGAGAGGTGCTCTAATACAATTAGGGGCTCAAAAAATGTGGGAGAGGGAAATGGAGACACAACAGTTGCTGGTGGAGATAGGGGCACTGCAAAAGGAGCACAGCCAAACAGGAGCCAAGAGAGTGCTCCAGAAATTGCACCATGTCCAGGCTAAACTAGACTCTCTCTAGACACAGACTGAATAGAACAGCTCCTGAGGGCCACAAAAAGAAACTACAAGGAAAGTGGAAACAAAACTGAGAAGCTTTTAGTGTGGCAGTTACAAAAGCAATGGGAATCACAGTTGGTTGCAGAAATCAAAGTCCCTGACGGGCAATCAGTAGTCATGAATGCTGGGATCTGTGCAGCTATACTGAACGGAGGGAGGGGGCCCCTTGAGACAAATTGCCACGTATTTAGATAACTTAGTGCTCCCTAAGGTAGTCAAAGAGGGAGTAACATCTTTGGGGAGGCCTATAAGTTCAGCGGAAATAGCCTAGGCAATTAAAGCCCTTCCCAAGGGGAAAGTGGCAGGAGGGGATAGCTTCCTGGCCGAATATTACCATGCCCTGCGGGAGGAATTAGCGCCAAGCCTCGCAAGACTTTTCTCAGGTATTTTGGAAGGGAAGGCCTTGCCAGTGTCAATGACGCAGGCCAACATTATAGTGTTGCATAAGGAGGGTCGACCACCAGACCAGTGTGGGAACAATCACCCCATCACTCTTATCAATAGCGATGCAACGTTTTTAGCCAAAATTCTAGCGATCAGACTAGAACGCATACTCCCAGGGCTAATACACCCAGACCAGATAGGATTTATCAGTGGCCGGCTCATATCCAACAATGTCAGATGGGCAATTAACATGTTCCACTTTGTCAAGGTCAGAAAAGAGCCCACATTTTGTGTTGCGTTAGATGCGGAAAAAAACTTTGACAGGGTGGAATGGGAGTTCTTGTTTGCAATGATGGAGAAATTTGGGTTAGGCGAGAAATTTATACAAGGGGTAAGAACATTTTACCTAGATTCTACTGCTTGCATTTTGGTTAACGGCCAGCAGTATGACACATTTAGATTGCTGCAAGGCACCCAACAGGGGTGTCCCTATCCCTGATGTTATTTGCCATAGTCATAGAAGCCCTCAGAGCCAGAATATGGGGGAACCCGGGTATCTCCCCGGTTGAAGTGGGGGCAACTCAACACAAAATTATACTCTACGCAGACGACATGCTGGTCTTTATGTCCCATCCATAGGAATCGCTCCCGATCCTCCTGGCAGAAATAGCCAGTTACACATGTCAGGCTTTAAGGTCAATCTTACTAAAATAGAAGCCATGACTCTAGGCGGACTTCATTGAGAGGAAATTCTGAATTTCCCTTTTCACTGGGTAACCGGAGCAATTAAATACCTGCGGGTCAGAATTTCAGAAGACACCAATTACCTATATAGGCTTAATTATAGTCCATTGCTGGCCAAGCTGGGAGAAGACCTTGAGAGCTGGTCATCATTGCATTTAAGCTGGTTTGGACGGATATCTGTCATAAAAATGAATATAATCCCCAAATTCCTTTTTTTATTCTCACAACTGTCCATCCAGTTGTCCCAGATAGATATGAGATATTGGGAGCGACGTTGAACATAATTTATATGGAAGGGGAAGAGAATCAAGATCAATGCCCATAGGTTGTACAGATCTAAAGAACAAGGGGCCTCCGCTTCACAGCACTGAAATGGTATCATAAAGCAAACATCCTCAAGGCACTGAGAGGGCATTATCTCTAATCCCATGAGGCCCTCTGGCTGGATGTAAAGCGGGAGATGCTTACCCCATACTCTATTTTTGAATGGTTAGAGGAGGGTAGAGTGGAGGGCAGAAATAGAAATATATTGTGAGGACACCCACCTTTTTTAGGCGCATTACGGAGATTAAGTATGGAAGGCAAGAAACAGGGATGGCTCCCCACACATATAACGAGATGGTCCAAATGTGGACTTCTCTCCCTTCTCAGGCAGAGAATTTCAGGAACTGGTCACTCAAGGGCTCAAGTGTGGGATAACATGTTTTACAGATTTAATCTTAGGGGGTATTATGCTGTCCTTGCAGGAATTGGAGAGGAAACTCGGTATTCGAGTACCTTTCTACCAGTTTTTTCAATTGAGATATTTTATAACACAGTGTGGGAGGTGGGTCAAGCTGGTGCAACAAAGTAGACCGTTGGAGTCTGTATTATAAAAGGGCACTGGAATGAAGGCCATGCTTTCAAAACTCTATAAGATACAGTTGGAGGAGGAGGATAAACAACCTCAGCAGTACTGGGAAGAGTTGCAAAAGTGGTTGGAGGAGGAAATTCAAGAGCACACATGGATGAAGATTCATAAAGGAAATGCATAAACCATTATTAAGGTACACTGGACTGAGAGAAAACCACTGCTTATCCTTGGGGATAAATAACATGGAACTGGCTACTGGATTGGCCATTGTTGGAAGCAGGACACTGAGCTTTATGGATCTTTATTCTGACCCAGTATGGCACTTCTTATGTTTTTATATTCTTATGTGTATGTTGTTGCTTTCACAAACATTTCTAAAATTAGCCATTTCCATGCACTTATCTGGGGGTTGATGCTGTTTCCTTGTATGTATGTTCGCAAAAACCTATATCTTTTTGGGCAGAGAGAGGTCGCTTTTAGAATGTATTTGCACATGCCCACCTTCTCTGCTGTTCCTCCCATGAATTTCAGAATTTTTGACTTGGACTTGCCAGGCGGCACATAAAGGGCCTTTCTAAAATGCCATTTTATGACCTTACACAAATTCAGAAATCATTTATAAACTATATGAGGATATAACTCGGAGAATAATACAGAAAGGTACAAGAAATTTAATAAAGTGAATGATGGGGATGGTTCATGCTACTAGATCAGCAAGAGTGACTTTATATATGCAAAATGTTACCCCTGAATGTTTAGGAAGGAGAGGAGGAAGGGAAAAGGGAAAAGATGAAGAAGGAATATTTATTTAGGTTACTTGTGAGCAGTAGTAATATACTTGCTTTATACATGTAGGGGTAATTCTATAAACCTTTTTCCATGTATAGAACCTATTTTACATACAGAAAAGGACTTTTATAACATTTTGTGAGTATATACAGGATGCATATAAAACGTGGGTCGGGGTGTGATGGGGTCAACCTATTTTGGGGATCCTTAGCCCTCCCAGGACAGGAAATCCTTCCCAGTCCAGTGTTGGACTTCAAAGTCATAGGCCTGTAAGGCCATGAACCATCGGGTCAAGCGGGCATTGGTGTTTTTCATAGAATGTAGCCACCTTAGGGCTGTATGGTCGGTTACAAGGGTGAAATGCCTACCTAGTAAATAGTATCTTAAGACATCTACAGCCCACTTGATCATAAGGCACTCTTTCTCCATGATTCAATACCTAGTCTCTGCCTCCCCTAGCTTCTGGCTAAGGTATATGACCGGGTGTTCTTCGCTGGCCACATTTTGGCTTAATACGGCTTCCAAACCTACCCCAGATGTGTCCGTCTGTAACACAAATGACTCTTTGAAATCTACATTTCTTAACACCGGTTCTTTACACAAGGCCTGCTGGAGGTTAACAAAGGCCTCTTCTTCCTGTGTATCCCAACGTAGCTGGTTAGGGGATTTATTTTTCAGCAGATCGGTAAGGGGAGCGGCCAGTTCCGCAAAGTGGGGAATGAACCTCCGGTAATAGCCCATTAGGCCCAAAAATGCTCTAACTTCCTTTTTGGTTTTTGGCAGGGTATTCCCTTGAATTGACTGTACTTTGCTGAGGGAGGGTCGCACTATCGCATTTCCTACCCAGTGGCCTAGGTACTGTACCTCCTGATTCGCCAAGTGGCATTTCTTAGGGTTAGCTGTCAACCAAGCACCACCTTCAGGACTCACACCATACGCAGGTAGATTAGGTATTCCTCTCAGGCCCTGGAATAAATAAATACATCGTCAAGGTAGGCCCCTGAATACCCTAGATGTGGTTTCAGTACCTTATTGATAATGCACTGGAATGTAGCTGGCACCCCATGCAAGCCAAAAGGGAGGACAGTAAATTGGTATAGCCCCCGGAGTGCTCAAAAAACTGTGTTCTCCCTAGAGGACTGTTCCCAAGGGAACCTTCCAGTATCCTTTCGTTAGGTCAAGGGTTGAAATATATGTAGCCCCTCCCAACTTCTCTACCAGTTCCTCTATCCTAGGCAAGGGGAAGGCATCAAAAATCAAGATGACATTCACTTGCCAAAAATCAATACAAAACCTGGTGGTTCCGTCAGGTTTGGGCACTAGGACTATTGATCTAAACCATTCACTGTTGGACTCTTCGATGACCCCTAAATACAGTATATCCTCTACCTCTTTCTCAGTCTTCCTTTGTTTGGCCTGGGGAATGCGGTATGGCCATTGCATTATGATTTTGCCATCGCCTTATGATTTTGCCATCCCAGGTGATAATTCTGTGAGTTCCGAGATGGGTTCTCCTAGGCAGGGGTGAGAACACATCTGGGAACTGGGCTAGCAGGTGCTTCACCTGCCTCTTCTAGTCTCCCATCAACTCACTTCCTATTGAGATCTCTGTGGGGGTCCTTTGTCTGGGCCTTCCTTTTCTGCTGCTCCACTTCATAATCTACAGGCCCCAGTTTCCAGCGCACCCTAAAGGGGCCTCTCCACCAGGCTAGTAGCATATTATTGGAAGTGGGCAGCATAACTAATACCAGGTCTCCTGGGATAAGACTCCTGTCCCATGCCTGTTTGTCAAAATAGACCTTTTTCTTCACTTGTTTTTTCTCAAATTTGCGTTATCCCATCAGAAGAAGGTACTTAACTGGGTTTTCAAATGGGTAACCTGTTCAATTATGGGCTCTTTCCGTTCCTACCCAGGCTTTCTGAACCACATCCAAGAGTCCCCTGGGTTGTCTCCTCATTAAAAGCTCAAACGAGGAAAAGCCCAGTGTAGCATGGGGAACTTCTCTATATGCAAACAGGACAAATGGGATCACTTGCTCTCATGTCCGACTATTATCACCTATACTTTTTCTAACCATTTGTATAGGGATCTGGTTGGACTACTCGACGAGGCCATCGGTTTGTGTGTGATAGGCGGCTGTCTTAACATGCCTGATTCCAAATAATGCCAAAACTGTGTCTAACTGTCTGGACAAAAAGTTAACGCCCCGATCTGTCAAAAGTTCTCTGGGGAAACTTATCTCACAGAAAATTTTCAACAGTTCCTGTATTATCTGACCCGCGATAACTTTCTGCAGGGGAATTGCCCATGGATAGCTGGTGGCATAGTCAACAAATACTAAGAGGTACTGGTAACCAACCATGCTCCTATCTAATGGAGTCACAATGTCCGTGGTCATTCGATCCAGGGGTTGTTCGACCCCTGGGATCAGAGTCAGGAGAGCTTTCTTGGGCTGGTTCTTATTTTTTTGTTGGCACATAGGGCATGCCTAGCAGAACTTAGTCACCTCCTGATATAGGTTAGGCCAGAAGAACTGTTATGTAAGAAGTGCAATAACCCCCTACTCCCCTAGGTGTCCTGCTAAGGGGTGGTTGTGGGCCAAGATCATTAGGGCCTCCCGGAATATCTGGGACACCATGAGCTGAGCCCTGCTTTTTCTAGTCTTTCCCCCTCTCTCTACCACGTCTGGGGTTGCAAATGGGAACAACTCCCCGAGACTGGGGACAGACTTTTCCTCTGGGGTATAGTCTCAGGAACGGGTGGCTAATAAAGCAGAGCGGAAGCCAGTTGAGTCTAATAACCCCTCCCAGTCCCGGCCTAGGATTAATGGCACTGGGAGCCCCTTAACATTGGCTATTCCTACTACTTGTTGTTTGTTATCATAAGAACATAAGATATGCCATACTGGGTCAGACCAAGGTCCATCAAGCCCAGTATCCTGTTTCCAGCAGTGGCCAATCTAGGTCATAAGTACCTAGCAGTCTCCCCAAAAGACACGGGTTCCTCAATGCTTATCCCAGGTGATTTTTATCTCATAAGCAGAGTCATTCTGTATGTCCCCGTGGTTACACCTCACTCGTACAGGGCCTAGGTATCTACCCTGCCTCTTACCAACCCCTAGGCTCTGGACCAGATCTCAAGACATCAGAGACTGATTACTCCCAGTGTCTATGAGAGCTTCCAGGTCCATTCCACCAATCCGGATCCCTTTTTTAAGGGGTTCACTCCACTTGGTATCCCTTCTACCTGTCCATTTCTACAGAAACATTTCCCTTTTTTATATTCTGTTGGAAATGGCCTGGCTCCCCGCACAAAAAGCATTGTGGCCCTCTTTGGGACTCCTGAGTGGGTTTCTTCCCTATGGAGTCCTTAGAGCTATCCCAATTTCCCTTTGGCCTAGGGGGTCCTTTTCCCATAGGAATCCCTTGGAGTATCTCCTTTCTCCCTTCTCTGGGGATTCAGCATCGAGAAAGTTCTCAACGAGACCTATGGCCTCCATTATGGACATGGTCCCCTGCCTAAATACCCATGCTCATACTTCCTTGGGCAAAATATAGAGATTGTTCTAGTACTATCTTCCTTATTATAGTAAGTCCAGAGTTCTTATCAGGTTCCAGCCTCCTGGTGGCCAAATTAATCTGTGGGCTATGGCCCAAAGCCTTTCTCCTGGGTGAAATTCGCTGGCCTGAAACCGCTTTTGATAGTTCTCTAGGGATAGCCCCAGCAGTCCTGAATAGCCACTTTCACCTTGTAATAGTCTGCGGCTTGAGAATTGTCTAAGGACCGATAGGTCACCTGGGCTTCCCCCATAAGCAGCGGTGCTAAACGCATAGCCCACTAGTCCAAGGGCCAACCTACTGCTGTAGCCACCCTTTCAAATGTCAGAATATACGCTTCAGGATCGTCCCCAGGACCCATTTTTGCTAAGGTGAGGGCCCGGGTCCCCTCCAGTCCTCCCATTGCAGCACAACCCTCAATCAGGCCCACCTCAGGTTTCAGTGTCCTCCCCGAACCGATCATCCCATCAGTGAATTTCTTAAGCTCCTGAGTTTCTACTTCCAGTAGCTGGAAGAGCAGCTGGTTAAGTTGTGCTTGTCTTTCCAGGATCTGGATGATTCTCCAATCCATTGCCTTATTCTGGAGTCGAGTCTGCTCTGCCATCCAACAAACCAGTTCCTCTGAAGCCATGGCTATAAAGCAAACAGAGAAAAAAACAACCCAAGTGCAAGTCTTTAGGAGAGTACACCCACTCTGCCTTTACCCGGACCAACTGTCCTACCCGTCCCTTGCCCTAGATACGCGTACCATCCAGTCAGTTGGGTCTCAGTGTTGTTAGTCAATTGGCCTCACTGGAATGGGCTCCTCCTCTAGATCCCGCTTGTTTCTTCCTCACGGGATCAGCAGTCCTACTCTGGTGTGTTTTATTTATTTATTTATTTAAAAGGATTTATAGCCCACTTTATCCTGTAAATCAAAGCAGTGTACACTTCAACCAGATCATGTTACATTGTATGTGAGCATGCAGTGGCAGTTTTGGAGATCCCACAACTGCCACCATTTGTTGCTCCTTCTTGGGTACAGTCCAGTATTGTCTATCTCCATGTCCTCATGGCTGTCTAAGAAGAGTCCAGGCATCGCCCTTTATAGCCTCCCCTAGCAGGGAGGTCTATCTCTGGGGGTTCTCCTGTATGTTAGGATGAGTGATCCAATAGTCCCAAAGTCCATGTTTGATGAGATCCCTTCCCATGCTGGAGTCTGCCCCCCCCCCCTTTCTGAGGAACTGTCCCCTCCCCAGGTCTAAAGTAGCCCTTACCAGGATCCTTTGTATCAACACACAATGTGAATACTATGCAAATTAGGTCAGAAATATGCATATGGCATCTTCCCAATGTCTTTCAGTTTAATCAAACATACATGTCCAATATCACAATAAATTCCCCCTTTGTAAGTCTCAGATTCAGCCGGGGTGCATCCCAAGTGTGGAATTGCCTGGATGTCCTGCCACCTCCCACATAGCTGCTTGTTGCTACTACCACCCCAAATCTAGCAGGTTATTCAACGGCTGAATATCCATGAGTGTCTCTTCAGGGATTAGTTGTTGCTCATTTCCCAACTCCATCGTCTCCTCTCACTGGGGATCCCTTTGATCCTCTCTAAGGGTGTCTACCTCCAGAGGGGTCTGGGACAAGTCCCTCACCTCCCTTTTCACCTCCCTCTCATCCAAGGTGTTGTTAGGGAGCCGGGCCCTAGGTCTCTTGGCCGGGGAGGGAGCAGAGGTTCAGGTCCTTCCTTGGCCCCTGGGTGTCCTCGTCTGCTGCTCTAGGGGGCCCCACCTAGATGGATCCATGCCCCCAGAGCAGGGACTGGCCGGGGTACCCTGGGACTCCAGCGGTGATGGGACGTACACCCCATCACACTGGCCAATCCAGATATTCAATGCCGATTGCTGCATATGACCCCAAGATTGACTATCCAGGTTCAAGTTTCAACGGCGACAGCTACGCGCTGAAACCATGTTAGCCACCACTGAATATACCACTCATAGGGTACACATCCACTTTTATATCATCTTTAGAGCAGGTACAAATTTGTGGGTTTGAATTTGCACACTACTGAGCCACCTATGTTGCCTTCATAAAATAAGGGTAAAACAGGAGCTTTTTTGGACTTCTCATATAGGCATCCTCTTACTGAGAAGTCCAAAACGTTACCTATGTGCCTTTATAAAATAGGTACCCAGAACCAGTGCAAATACCCATGCACAAATATAGACCTGCTCCAAAGATGGTGTAAATGTGTGTATACATCACAACTCCACCCCTGCTCTGCCCAAACTCCATCCCTGGGAATGCCTCTGCTCAGATCATGTAAAATTACTGTAGGCTGCCTTTCCATGAATCCAGGGCTGGTGCAAGGATATGAGGTGCCCTAGGCGAGTTCTCAATCCTGCCGTCCTCCCCACCGCACTTCCACCCCTGCTCCCATTGCTGCCGCTGCTGATGCCCCTCTTCCAGACCTGCAGTGGCAGCAATGCAACATTCACCTGAACTCTGGTGCTGTGTTGCTGTTCCTGCTGTCTTCGACTTGCTCCTTCTGCCTCCCTCCCACTCCCCCCCCCCCCCCATGTAGACTTCCTGTTTACATGGAGGCGCTTGGGACTCTCTAGGAATATTGATACTCTAGGTGACTGCCCAGTTCACCTATCGGGTCACGCCAGTCCTGCACAAACCTACTTTTTACATATAGATTTGGCTATGTAATTTTATAAAGTCCCTTTCTCCTTGTGAAACAGCATTTCTATAAGAAACTATCAATTGCTCTTGTGCTCAAAACAGTTTATCTGTTTCCTATATAAGTGCTGTTCTTTCATTTACAAAATGAAGAAATTAAGCAAAAAAGAAATGGCTCCATTGCTACATAGCTGTGACTAGAAACTACATAGCACTACAGCAGGGGCCTCCAAACTGCAGACCGCGGGCCACATCCGGCCCATTACAAGATTTTATCCGGCCCGCAGCAACTTGAGAAAGAGGAGGAGTGCAGGAAGCTGAGACTGCTGCGCAACATACAGGCATTTTGCCATCAGCGTTTCTCAGCTAATTTCACAGCAAACACATCAGATAGCATGGGGTAGAAGCACCAGTCAGACCACTGTTGAGTCTGGCAGTAGATCATCGTTGCAAGGAACCACGGGAAGTGATGGTGGTATGTGTCCTCCCCCCCCCCCCCCCCACACCTTTTAGCAAATAGATTGCGCCGCTGCCTAACAATCTGTGGAGCTGCTGCTTGGAGGGCTTCCTGGCCCAGCCGATTTACAACATAGTGCACAGCTTTGGAGCAGTGGAAGTTGAGGATGGGTTGCCCTCTCTCCTAAGGGCTCCTGAGAATACTTTGTGTATTGAAGCTGCAGCCTACGTTCCTGGGAGCCTTTTCTGTTTATACTTTATTGTGCTGATTGATTGAATTGGGGCTGGCCTCCCATATTGTGTATCTTAGACAATAGACTCTAGTCTTCTAAGTGGGCAATGGCTGAGAAAGTGTCCTACACTCTGGTCTTGGCCAAATTCTTTCACGGTGCAGAGGCTCCAAACATTGATTCCTCAGTACTTGGGTATTTTGTCAGAGCATTTGCTAATGTTTGACATTTTTACTCATTATACATCATTTCGCAGTTTAAGCACAGCATTGTTTCTTTTTAATTGTCACATTTCTCTTTTGCTCTGAATCGTATTAAGCTGATTACAAAAATGATCCCAGTAAAACTTATTCATTCATTCAAATTGTATTCATTCAGTTATAAAACTGTGTTTTTTGGCCCTTCAAGTATTTGTAAAATATACAATGTGGCCCTCATACTGAAAGGTTTGGAGACCCCCTGCACTACAGCAATAAATGGCTCTTTCCACTCCCCCTCCTCCACCCTATGTGCCTTTCATCAGCCTTCTACTGAACATGAAATGAGCGGGCATTCAAACTAACTGAACTCAAAGTGGAATGAATGAATAGGTTTGACATCGCTCTGCACAGGCGACTTATAAACAAACTGACCACCCTAGGAATGGACCCTAAAGTTACTGATTAGGTTAGAAATTGGTTGAGTGGAATGCAATAAAGGGTACAGGTAAATGGAGCTCACTTTGAGGAGAAGGAGGTTACCAGTGGTGTGCCGTAGAGATCTGTCCTTAGTCCGATTCTTTTTAACATGTTTGTTAGTGATATTACGGAAGGGCTGTCGGGTAAGCTTTGCTTGTTTGCAGATGATACCAAAATCTGCAATAGAGAAGACATCCTGGAAGGAGTCAATAATATGACGAGGGATCTAGCTAAGCTTGAAGAATGATCTAGGCTGAAATTTAATGCTAAAAAATGCAGGGTCATGCATTTAGACTGCAAAAATCCAAAGGAGCGGTATAGTGTAGGGGATAATGTACTTCTATCCACAAAAGAAAAGCAGGAGCTGGGCGCAATTGTGTCTGATGATCTTAAAGTAGCTAAAGAGGTAGATAAGGTGACTGCAAAAGCCAGAAGGATACTTGGGTGTATAGGGAGAGGAATGGCCAGCAGTAAAAAGGAGGTGATGCCTCTATACGTCTCTGGTGCGACATTTGGAGTATCGTGTGCAATTCTGGAGACCACATATTCAAAAGGATATAAATAGGATGGACTCGGCACAGAGGGTGGCTACTAAAATGGTTAATGATCTTCATTATAAAGCATATGAGGACAGACTTAAAGATCTTAATATGTATACTTTAGAGAAAAGGAGGAATAGGGGCAATATGATAGAGACATTTAAATACCTCCATGACATAAATGCACAGGAGGGTCTCTTTTAATTGAAGACATGCTCTGCTACGAGGGGACATAGGATGAGAGTGAAAGGGGATAGACTCAAGAGTAATATGCAGAAATATTTCTTTATGGAAAGAGTGGTAAATGCATGGAATTGTCTCCCAGTGGAGGTGGTAGATACGAGGACAGTATCTAAATTCAAAAAGGCATGGGACAAACACAGAGGATCTCTAAAGGTAAAAAGGGGACTATTGTAGTTGATATGGAAGGACAGACTAGATAGGCCATGTGGTCTTTTTCTGCTGTCATGTTTCTAACCAACTGAACTTCAGCCTGTGACTCTGATGAAAATTTAAGAAGTTTCCCTTGAACATCCTGGAAAACCCATCAGCTGTTTCACAAGAATCCAAAACCAATAGAAAACTTTAGGCATGTGCATGACAAAACTTGTCATTTTTGTTGACAGCAAACCACATTTTTTTGTTTTTGACATGACTATGCACCTACTGAGCATGCATATTGCTTGTGTGCATGTATACAGTACCTCTGGATTTAAGCGTTCACTATTAATACACATTCACAAAAGCAATTTGTGAGCATGTTTAATTTTTAGGTACATAAACGAATGACGAAAGCTATCTGAAATGCCTAAAAAAACCTCCAAGTGGCATCTATGAAAATTTCAAAAAATAGAGCCACTGATTCAAAGCAGATTTTACTACAAATGTGGATTTTCTTTAGAATGATAAAAAGTTTAACTCTGCTATGGATCAATGGAACTTTCTGCAGGTACAACAAATACAGATGACCATGTTCTTAGAAGAGATTCATACATCCCTAGTGAAGATCAAAACTAGGAGCTGGAAGTCACATCTAGGATGCTAAACTGATGATGATCCATTTCTATAGCTTTTGGCCTGGTAGTTTTTCCTTTCCACTTTCTTCTCCCAGCTCAGTTGTACCCAGCAGTGAGATCCTGGCACCATAAACCTATAGTCACAACTACTCAGGCATATTTTTCCCTTATTTTAATAGTCCCACTCTTCCACTGATCTGGTTATTGTAGCAATCGGCCTGACATTAGCAGCCAAGCATCAGGGCTGTAATTCTGACCACCAGATGTGTCCCTTAAAGCTGTCTCCACAGCATCCCTAGTGTGCTGACGACCCAATCTGGTGATCAAACTTGCACATCGACACACTGCTTTTGAGCCACTGGGCCAGCCTGGTGATGTTGACTATTTATCACTAGGCAATGAGGCTGATCTCAGAAACATTTTATAATTAATATTATAAAATTTTCTGAAACACAATATTTTGGTTCAAATAAATGAGGAGATCAAAGATTTAAAACCAATAAAGGAATGTATTAAGAACTGGCAAGTGAGCATGAAGGCTGCATTACTGCCCATATGGGATATGAAAGTATACAGTACTACTGCACATAACTATCATAGCATTAAGCTTTCTGATATCAAATGAGAAAATGATTCATATGGTGTACATACTTTTATTTATTTATTTGTTTTTATATACCGCGCTATTACAGATCAGTGCGGTTTACATGAAACATATGAAAGTGTGTTACAAACAACACTTACAGAAAACATTTCATCTGAGGTATAAATAAGGACATATTTTCATTACAGGAGTTACATCTGAGGACATATTTACATACATACATACAGTGTGTATATATATATATATATATATATATATATATATGTAGATGGATTGATTGATTCTAAGATCTTAATTATGTTTTGTTCTGTCTTTAACAGTGCAGAATCAGATAAAAGATCTCCAGAACCACTGCCTAGGAGTGACAGAAAACCAAAAGCTAGAAACCTACCAGAGGACAGGTAGGGTCCAAATAAAGTTATTCCTCACCCAGGTCAACCCAAAGAGCCTGGTCTTGTGCTGGTTTTGTCCTATAGCATTCTTGGAAATATTTGGGCCCTTTTACTAAGGCTGTGCATGTGATGCGCTTTAAGAACTCAGATGAAGTGCCAACCTCTGTGTTAGCTGTCGGGAACATGATCAGCATGATTCTGGCAGCTAACACACGACTGAGTTCAATAACAAATGGTATGATTGACCCGGGTGCACCAAATGCTACCCATAGATGTATCGTTAGGTGCACCCACACTGACTGCCACGTTAATTGTACTCATGCGCTAATGTGCTCTCCATGCCCACACTCCTGCCCCTAACCTGCCCACTCTCCATATTAGCATGCAAGTGCCAGTTAATGTGCATTTTCACAGGTGGTAACTGGCATGCCTATATGATAGTGTTTACTGTGGCCACTTACCGCACACTATAACGTAGGTTAACTGGTTAGTGACGCTTAATAAATGGGCTCCATAGGCCTATAGTTTGGGGAGAAATCAGAACTACGGCACTAGATTTGCCATGGGAAAACCAGGACTGGATCAACCTGGTCTAGTTACTTTGGATATGGTAGCTGCCATCAGTCTGAAGTTTCCCACTTGACACATGTTTGGAGTTGACTGTGTTTAGCTTTGTTCTGTTGATTTCATTTCCTATGGGAATACAGAGCCCGATATTCAGCAGAGGCGGCTAGCTTGATTACAGTGCCTAACTATCGCCACTGACATTGAATATCCGGGTCAGCGGTGGAAACAGGAAGCTAATTGGACAGCAGTGATATTCAGCCACTGCCCAGTTATCCTTGGTGGCAAAAATTAAGCCGGCTTGTGCTGCGCCTTACTTTCGCCACCAAGGGGTAACCAGGCAATGAATGAATATTGCCTTTGAATATCGGGCCCATAAATCATAACTGGCAGTAGGAGCCAGTTCTAACCCCCTGTTATTATGAAATGTTACTTATGGGCCATTTTTTAACCCCTTATTTCTCCCCACCCCAATACAACCTGACCTTTCTTCTCCTCAAAAACATTCTGTGAAAATCAGAACAAAGGAATAGCATCAAAACACCATGATGCTGTAAATTTAGGCTAGTTATCCTTGAAAAGCATAAAATACTACTAAAGATAAAGGAGATACTCAGGCAGTTTTAACGGTATTGCTGTGACCTTCTCACTCATGAGGATTTATTGATATTATCAAAATGCAAACACTTGTCAGGTTTATGATCTTTTTTAAATACAATCTATGTTTTACTATCAGGCAGCTGAAAAACATGAATAACTCTTTGAAGAGATGCTCATATTCTACAATAGTTCTCAGGCTGCCTCAAAAGACAAAGTTCTGAATTCATAAAGTGGAGAGCATGGAGCCAAAGTGCAAGAATCATGTTCAGGCAGACCAAACTTAAACAAAGCACATCGCCAAGACAGGGATTATTTTTTGAAGTTGGCCCTGGTAAGAGTATGTAGTGGTAAAAGATGAATAAGATTCTACATACAACACATACAGTTACTACATCTACTACTTATCAGTTGTATAGCTCTACAAGGTGTACACAGTGCTGTACAGAGACATGTAAGAAACCATCCCTGCTTATAAGAGCTTACAATCTAGTCAAGACAGACAACACAACAGTCAAGACAGACAGCGCAATTGGGGACTAGGACACATCTAGGAGAATGGTAAGGAAACACACAGGAGGTGAACAGGAGACTAGGGGAATCAGGAACCAAAAGCTGTCTCAAAGAAGTGAGTTTTTAGTCTGGATTTGAACATGGCCACAGATGGAGTCTGGCGTACCAATTCAAGAAGTTTGTTCCAGGCATGAGGAACAGCACAGTAGAAAGATTGAAGTCTGGAGTTGGCAGTGGAAGAAAAGGACACAGATAGAAGGGATCTGCCAGAAGAGTAGAGTTCCCAAGGAGGGATGAGATAGAGAAAAGGCAGTGAGGAGCAGCCGAATGAAGGCACTTATAGGGCAGTAGTAGAAATTTGAACTGGATGAGGAAATGGATAGGGAGCCAGTAAAATGATTTGAGAAGAGGCATGACGTGAGCATAGTGACACTGGTGAAAGATTAGTTGTGCAGCTGAGTTGTGAATAGCTTGAAGTTGGGAGAGATGATTCAGAGGAAGACCAGCAAAGAGCAAAGATTGCAATGTTCTAGACAGGAGGTGACTAGAGAATGGATAAGGGTCTTAGTAGTGTGTTCAGAAAGGAAGGCACAAATTTTGCCAATGTTATTGAGAAAGAAGCAACAAGATTTAGCTATCTGTTGGATGTGTGTGGAGAAAGAGAAGGAGGGGTCAAAGATGACCCCATGGTTGCGAGCCGAGGAAGCAGAGGAGTAGAGCGTTATCCACAGAAACAGTAAAAGGAGGAAGGGAGAGGTGGGCTTAGGGGGAAAGATAGAGCTCAGTTTTGCCCATGTTCAATTTCAGATGGCAGTGAGACAATCAGCCACTAATGTCAGATAAACAGGCAGAGATCCGGTCATGGATTCCAGGAGAGATTTCAGGTGCAGAGAGGTAGAACTGGGAGTCATCAGTGTAGAGATGGTACTGAAAACCATGGGAGAAAATGAGTGCACCAAGGGACTAAGTGTAAAGAACAAAAAGCAGAGGTGCCAAAACAGAGCCCTGGGATACACCAACTGAAAGGGGGATAGCAGTAGAGGAGGATCTACCAGAACATACACTGAAAGTGTGATGGAGAGGTAGGCCGAACCCCTAAATCCAAGTGAGGACAGGGTATCGAGAAGAAGATGGTGATCAACAGTGTCAAAAGCAGTATGAAGGTCAAGAAGGATGAGATCAAGAGCTGTCTCATTAGAATGTAGAGGCGAAAGCAAGATTGCAGTTGATCCAGAAGGGTCCGAGAGGAAAGAAAGTCAAGGCAGCGGCAGTGAACCACACATTCAAGTAGTTTAGAAATAAAGGGGTGGAGAGAGATGGGTCATTAATTAAAAGGACAGGTAGGATCAAGGGATGGTTTCTTGAGGAGAGGTGTAACCACAATGCTTGGAAGCTGCAGGAACAGTTGCAGTAGAAAGTGATAGGCTGAGGATATGATAGATGGAAGGGACAACAGTGCAGGAAATGGAATTTGATAGATTGGTGGGAATGGGATAAGAGGGACAGGTAGTAAATTTAGAGGAGGAGAGAAAATGTGTGGTTTCTTCTTCAGTGATCTTAGAAAAGGAGGAAAGGGCAACAGAGGTTGGGGGAAGGATTAGGGAATGAAGAGGGTGAAGGGGGTGGATATGACCCCAAGGAGAACTCAAGAGTAATCTTGTGGACTTTGTCATGGTTATAGTCAGGCAAAGTCTGGGCAGAAATGGAAGTAGGGGTCAGAGGTGGAAGTGCTTTGAGGAGAGATTTGAGAGTTGTAAAGAGACGGCAAGGGTTAGAGGCAAGAGAATTAGTCAGTTAAGGTGGAACTATAAAAATGTCCTATGCAGTAAAAAAAGAACAGTCCTTAGAAGTAACTGTTGCTATAGGTGGTCTGTATCTCAGCTGTTTGGGGTGGCTAAAGTGGGGTGGGGCAAGTTGAGTTAAAATCCATGAAGCAGTGACATAGTCAGAACTGATTTTTTGGAGGAGTCCCAAGGTTAATATGTGAGTCAATAGGTGTGAAGGTTAGAGTCATATTAGCAGGACTGGTGCAAGTCTATGAGGCACTCTAGGAAAATATCATTCCTGGTGCCCCCCCCTACTCCTGCCCCGCCCTCTTTGCCACCACTGCCACCCCTCTCCAGAACATGCAGTGGTGAAAATATCTTTAAACAGCACTGTAGTGTTTATCAAAACCTCTGGCACTGCTTGCTGTTCCTGCTTCCATCCTTTCCAATGCAGGCTTCCTTTTGCATGGGGGCAGGAGTAACTGGTGAAATTGTGGATTTACAGATGCTTCAGTAGAACATTTTATAGAAAGCAACAAACTAATATTTCTTGCACAGGGTGACCACTTTGCTGTTGGTTATAAGAACAAATTAATTAGCTCTTGGTTGTCACAACTTGTTTCAAACATCAAACATACTTCCTGAACAATCACTTAACAATAGACCGCTAAACACCCACAGCTACAATAGCAAAACTAAAACCAGTGGAGAAACCTTCAGATTATCACTGAAGGACTTATATAAAGACGAAACCTCTATTAGCAGGTCCAGCTTTATTATTTGTAGGTCTCATCCACTGACAATATCAACCATATTACAAATGCTTAATACGACAATATATCAAAACAGTATCAAAACGTGTAACAACATACATCAGTATAACATGATACAAAGACACAATCAAAGAAGTACTTAGCGGGAATAAAAAATTTCCAGACCAACCCAACATGACATCATGTTTCAAGCTTAACCAAACCTTGCTTCAAGGGAGCTTTCTAAACTGACTAACACCAATTAGTTCTCAATCCAAATGAACAGCTGTTATTTCAACTTCTTTCAATGTAGTCTGGAAGTTTTTCTCTACAGAAGTTGGAATATGCTGAAATATGTTGAAATACAGAGTTGGAGTCACTAGGAGTAGACTGGTCCATTACATGTCCAGAGTCTCAATGCGTGAATGAGATGATGGTGCAAAGAAGAGTGTTTTGGATTTGTTAGGAACTGGGCAACTTTCTGGAAAATGGAGGGGCTCTTCCAAAGGGATGGGCTCCACCTTAACTGGGATGGAGCCAAGCTGCTGGCATTAACATTTAAAAAGGAGATAGAGCAGCTTTTAAACTATATAATAGGAGAAAGCCAACAATCGCCCAAGAGCGCATGGTTCAGAAGAATGTATCCTTGAAGGATACTGACAAAACAGGGAAGTTAAGAACATAAGAACAAAAGATATGCCATACTGGGTCAGACCAAGGTCCATCAAGCCCAGTATCCTGTTTCCAACAGTGGCCAATCTAGGTCATAGGTACTGTCGTCAGCACTCCCTGGTGGCCAGTGGTAGTAAGGGTAGGCTGAGCATTCTTATTGTTTCAAGGAGGAAAGGGCTCTTTAAGGCCAAGTGCAGGTTGGTCTTTGTAGTCCAGCTCCTTGTGTGAACAAATTGTATAAGCCAAATAGAGGGTATTAAGGCTTTTATTTCCCCTTTAACGCAAAGGCTCAGTAAGGTACAGAAATAAAGAAAGTCCTTTCTTTCAGGGTTCCAGCAAACATAAGCAAGAAGAAAAACTGTTACAAGTTTCACAGTTGATTG
Organism: Ichthyophis bannanicus; assembly: GCA_033557465.1. Classification (NCBI taxonomy): domain Eukaryota; kingdom Metazoa; phylum Chordata; class Amphibia; order Gymnophiona; family Ichthyophiidae; genus Ichthyophis; species Ichthyophis bannanicus. The sequence continues at coordinate 228,394,979 of CM066036.1, forward strand.
GAGAGATTAACTGAAAGATTCTCTTACTTCAGAGCAACTTAAATAAGCAAAACAATTCTCTGGCACTTAGCAGAAAACATGGGCATTCTCAAAGCAAAAAGGTCTGTTCAATTCACAGTTCTGCTAATGACTCAAGGCTACTAGCAATACACAAGGTACAGTCCATTAATTCATCTGGAGGCATGGGAATAGGATTCGCTAGGTCTATTTCCATGGACTCGGAGTCACTGGCCTCCCCCTCTGAATTGGATGTTTCCCTTGCTGCTATACTTTCCCAGACTTTGTCTCTGTTTGCTTGCTTCGAATAGGGCTGTTCTAAGGCTCTCAAAAGTACATGACCTGTTCTTCTGCCCTTAGATACTGGGTTGTAAAACTCTGACTTGCTTCCTTTTCTCCCCCACTGTGCATCTGTTTCACCAGAGCTTCTAGGAGATAAACTTTCTTTTATAAATGAAGTGGCACCATACCTGGGCTTCCTCCTGTAGCCGGTATAACTGGAGCTTTCTCTCTGAGGCACCTCTCTCTGGAGACAGGCTTTCTCTTGGAACCTTCTGAGCAGTGCTTTACCTTTCTGTAGTTGAGGAAAACCTGGTGAGGAATCCGGATTTCCTTGCCTCTGGGTAAAGGTAGCTCTGCTATCAGAACCTTTCCTTCTTGTACCTCTTAATCCTGATTCAGACTCCTCCGGTGAGGGTAGGCCTCTCTCAAGGCATGGCTTTTTCCTCCCAAGCTCTTTGCCTCTGTGGTCCTCTGCTACCGAGTCTCTCTCCAGACTGACTCTCCTCGAGCTGTCTTTCTTTCTGACTTTCTCTGCTCCTTTTCCAGCACTTACTGTTCTGGACGTTCTGCTTGATCCAGCTATGCTGCTTGGGCTGGAGGTGTCACTCCTTCCACCTGAAGTGCTTCTCCTGGCAGTCTCTCTCTGGACTGTCCCTCTCTGGACTGCTTCCCTCCGGACTGCTGCCCTCTGGACTGGTTCCCTCTCGTTATTCCCTTTTCCAGGTCATTTATGAATATGTCAAAAATCAGCGGACCCAGCACAGATCCCTGGGGTACACTACTATTCACCTTTCTCCATTGGGAAAATTGGCCATTTAGCCCTACCCTCTGCTTTCTATCTTTTAAGTTAAGACATCCATACAGAGAGATTCCAATAAAGCTAAAAGTTACCCAGATGCCCTTAAGTACAGAGCTGAAAGATTCCAAATTACCACTATCAACTGATAACCAAATTAATATGATTGAAATACAGCCTCTAAAATGCCTGTATGCAAATGTTAGAAGTCTAAAAAATAAGGTTGTAGAGTTAGAATATATAGCTCTAAATGAGAGGTTTGATATGATTGGTATCTCAGAGACTTGGTGGAAGGAGGACAGCCAGTGGGACACTGTGATACCTGGGTACAAACTATATCGCAATGATAGAGTAGATCAAATTGGTGGAGGACTTGCACTCTATGTTAGAGAGTGCATTGAGTCACATAGGATTAAAGTTTTGCAGTAAACCAAATACGCTATAGATTCTCTATGGATTCAAATTCCATGTAAAAAGGGGAAGGCAATGGCAGTGGGGGTGTTCTACCAACCGCCTGGCCAGAATAAACAGATAGATAATGAAATGCTGAAAGAAATCAGGGAAGCTAACACAAATAACAACAACACGGTAATAATGGGTGATTTCAATTATCCGGGTATTGACTGGGTCAGTGTCACAGCAGGACATGCTAGGGAGATAAAGTTTCTAGATGAAAAAAATGACTGCTTCTTGGAGCAGCTGGTTTATGAACCGACAAGAGGGAAACTATTTTGGACCTAGTCCTTAGTGGAATGCAGAATCTGGTGCAAGAGATAAGGGTGTTGTGACCACTTGGCAATAGTGATCATAGCATGATTGCATTTGATTTAATAAATGAAAGCAGGACAGCAAGGAAATCTACAGTACTCCCATTTAACTTTCAAAAGGGAGACTATGGTAAAATGAGAAAAAAAGTTAACAAAAGACTAAAAGGAGCAGCTGCAAAGCCTAAAGATTTGCATAAAGCGCGGGCATTGTTTAAAAATACTATCTTGGAAGCCCAGAACAGATGTGTTCCACACTAAGAAAAGTGGAAGAAAGGCTAGAAAACTGCCTGCATGGTTTAAAGGCGAGCTCAAAGAGGCTGTTATGGTCAAAAAGCATCTTTCAGGAAATGGAAAAAGGAGCCAAATGACAAAGATGGGAAACAACAAAAACACTGCCAAGTTAGAATTGTGAAAAATTGCAAGAGGCCCTTAATAAACTGGAAGACAGCGCGTCCAAATGTCAGATGAAATTTAATGCGGACAAGTAGAAAGTAATGCACCTAGGAAAGAACAACCCAAACTTTGGTTACACAATGCAAGGTATTAACTTAGAAACCACCACCCAGGAAAAAAGATTTAGGCGTCATCATGGAAAATTATTGAGAAAGAGGCACAACGGCAAATCCAGGACCACATAGATGCCGCTGCTCCCTTAGACAGCTGTCAACATGGGTTCAGAGAACATCATGGGGTCGAGACACTGCTCACTGGTCTATTCAATGACATCATCACAGGAATTGATAACATCCGTCAAGGTTTTGTGCTCATCTTCCTAGACATCGCCGCGGCTTTTGACTCCGTGAGCCACGAAATACTCCTCGGAAGATTGAGAGAAAAAGGCGTATGCAACAGTGTGCTAGGATGGTGTAAATCCTATCTGGACGGTAGATGGCAATATGTGAAGTCTGGATTAGAAGAGTCGATACATTTCCATCAAAAGCAAGGAGTACCCCTAGGCTCCTCGTTATCCTCCTTACTCTTCAATATTTACATGCAGCCCATCTGCAATATCATAAGATCATTCAATGTGAACTGCTTGATATATGCAGACGACATTCTCTTATACATGCCTTTCTCCACAACTCACATGGACCTGACCCCACTCACGGATTGCTTCAATGCAGTTTCAACATGGCTCCAGTCACAGAACCTACGCATTCAACATAAAAAAACAGAGGTGCTATTCATCACCAGAGACCCCAACTTTACTCCGCCATCCCACGTCAGTGTCAAGGAAGCTGACCTGCAAACTAAAGATGCAATAAAATACCTGGGAGTTACAATGGATCAACGCCTGGATATGAAACGCCACATAAGCTGTCTATTTTAAAATCAGTTCACTCAAGCACCTACGCTCCCTGTTGGACCCAGATGATTTCTGAACCATATATCAAGCACTGATCCTGCCACATTTTGATTTTGCAAATGCCATCTTACAAGGGTTCCCCCAATCCACACTCACCCCCTTACAGTTGGCCATGAACACTGCAGCCAGGGTCATCTACGGAGCAACCAGAAGCGACCACGTGACTCCCATTCTCAAACAGCTACACTGGCTACCTATTCATGGGAGAATCACCTTCAAAACACTTCTATTAGCTTTCAAGGCAATCAAAGGTATTTCCTCCGCCTCATTCACACATCTTATCCACATTGTACCCCCCAACAGATCCAGAAGAACAACAACTGTCAACCTGCTAATCACACCAAAGGTATCGGCAAAATGCAACAAGAAAACCACAAACAGGGCGTGCAGTTTATACATCCCCAAATGCTGGAATGCACTACCCCCTGACATTAGGGCCATAACCAATCTATATCAGTTCAGGAAGGCACTCAAAACCCACCTCTTCCTCCAATACTTCGCAGCCAGCAATTAAACCTAGATACCCCTCTCAATAAATGACCCACGCTAGACCCCTCTAGAAATGCCCTCATACTCATTTTCTGATTTTTACCTATCCTTGCTGTGTAAATAGCTTATGTACATAGTTAGTTTACCCTGTTATCCAAGTTTGTATCCCTGTTCGATGTAAAACCTGACAACTTGTCGTTATGGTAGTTATGTTATAATGTAAACCGCGCTGATACCGAATAGCGCGGTATATAAGAAACTGTAATAAATAAAAATAAATAAATAATACGTTGAAACCCTCCACCCAGAATGCAGAGGCAGCCAAGAAAGCAAATAGAATGCTAGAAATCATAAGGAAAGGAATGGAGAATAAAACCAAAGATATTATAATGTCTCTGTATCGTTCCATGGTTCGAATGCACCTTGAATATTGTGTGCAATTCTGGTCGTAGTTTCTTAAAAAGGATGTAGTGGAATTTGAAAAGATACAGAGAAGAGCCACCAAAGTGGTAAAGGGGATGCAAGGATATCCCGGTTAACCCGGTTATCCAAGTTTGTACTCCTGTTCAATGTAAAACCTGACAGTTTGTCGTTATGGTCGTTGTTATGATGTAAACCGCGCTGATTCTAAATAGCGCGGTATATAAGAAACTGTAATAAATAAATAAATAATAAATAAATAAAATCCCTATGAGGAAAGGCTTAAAAGATAGGGCTCTTCAACTTGGAAAAAAGAAGGCTGAGGAGAGATATGATATAAGTCTATAAATGAATGAAGTGGAACGTGTTAACATAGATCTGTTTACACCATCAAAAAGCAGAAAGACTAGAGGACATGCAATGAAGCTACATTGTAACCCATTTAAGACTAATAAGAGAAACTATTTTTTCACTCAACACATAATCAAACTCTAGAATTCGTTTACTGGAGAATGTAGTAAAAGCTGTTAGTGTAGCTGGGTTTAAAAAAGATTTTGACAAGCTCCATAAACCATTATTAAAGAGGACCTGGTAAATCCACTGATTATGGCAGGATGAGCATTGTGGAAACTGTGGACTTTGGGTACCTTCCAGGTACTTTAGACTTGGAATGGCCACTGTTGTAAACAGGATACTGGGCTTGATGGACCTTGGTCTGACAGTATGGCATTTCTTATGTTGCTGTTATCCATCCCAAAATATTCCAGGATATCTAGTGCTGATTTTTTAATGCACAAACAAGGCTGCAAACTCCATAAATGAAAAGGGAAGATGAGAGAAATGGATTTTTCATCCATTGCTTAGGACCGTCCAGCCAGTCTGGTTTTCAGGATGACAACCATGACTATGTATATCAGTGTTTCCCAATCACCTGCCCCCATGAGGTACACCTATACAGCTGGATTTTCAGAATTTCTATAATGAATATGTTTGAGATAGATTCACATACATTGGAGACACGTTATATGCTAATCTATCTTGTTCATATTTATTATGCATATCCTGATAACCAGACTGGTTAAGTGTGCTTTCAGGATTCATGGTATATTGCATGCACTGCCTCCAGTGTATGCCAGTATATCTCGTTCACACATTCTATGCATAAAATATCTGATCTAAAATAGATTAAGATGTGAAGGAAAGGAGACCTAAGAATTAGACGACTGAAGAAAGAACTAGAGTCAAGAAATAGGTGAACTATACTACAATAAAACACAGTTACTTACCTGTAACAGGGGATCTCTGGGAACAGCAGGAATAAGTCTTCACATATGGGTATCGTCGGTACCGACGGAGCCTGCACGGGAACGCTCCTCAGCATCCAAAAGGAAAGCTTTTGGGAGCATCCCACAGCGCCTGCGCGCTGCCTTCCCGCCTTTCCTAACTGCCTCTCTCCAGTTCGAGTTTTAAAGCTGAGACAAAGAGAGAGAGAGGAAAGGAAAGATAGATAGAGAGATACAACTCCTAGGGGAGGTGGGTGGGTTGTGAAGACTTATTCCTGCTGTTCCCAGAGATCACCTGTTACAGGTAAGTAACTGTGCTATCTCCAGGAACAAGCAGGAATGAGTCTTCACATATGGGGACTCCCCAGCTAGAGATGCCTGGGAGATCACCCAGGTTGTGAGTCCCTGGAAAGGGCTCTACCTCCACCCATGAATCTCAGGCATCCAGTCAGGGATGGAGGGTAGGAGTTGATTAGATATGGAACAGGTGTTTGAGAACAGCCTGACCAAACAAGGCATCCCGGCGGGAGTCCTTGTCCAAGCAGTAATGGGCTGTAAAGATATGAACCGAGGCCCAGGTGGCCGCTCGACAGTTTTGGTCGATGGACACAGAGTTTAGATGAGCCATAGAAGCTGCCATGGCCCTCACATTGTGAGCTGTGACATGGCCCTCCAGAGAAAGGTTTTTACTCTGGTAGGCGAAGGAAATACACTGAGCAATCCAATTTGACAGAGTTCTTTTAGAGACTGGAAGTCCTAAATGGGAGGGATCAAAAGCAACAAAAAGTTGAGAGGACGTTCTATGTTGCTGTGTCCTTTGTAAGTAGAAAGCAAGTGCTCTTTTACAATCCAGGGTATGAAGATTCCTCTCTGCACTTGATGCATGAGGTCCTGGAAAAAAGACAGGTAAATACACCTCCTGGTTCAGATGAAAAGGTGAGACAACTTTAGGCATAAAGTGTGGATTAGTTCTGAGGACTACCTTGTCATGATGGAACCTTGTATAAGGAGGATTAGCCACTAAGGCTTGCAACTCACTGATACGGCGAGCTGAGGTGACTGCAATGAGAAAAATAACCTTCCAGGAAAGGAATTTCAAGGAGGTAGTGGCTAAGGGTTCGAAGGGTGGCTTCATGAGCTGGCCAAGAACTAGATTCAAGTCCCATGCCACTGGAGGTGGTCTAATGGGAGGTTTAGTCAAAAGGCCTCTCATGAATCTTGCTATAAGAGGATGAGAGGAAATAGGCTGTCCATTGAGGGGTTTAAGGGAGGCTGCAATAGCACTCAAATGGACTCTGATTGAATTCGTTTTAAGGCCTGCATGGGATAAATGCAGCAAATACTCTAGTAAAGAATTCAGAGGTATTGCAAGAGGGTTAAGACCCTTCTCTGCACACCAAATGGTAAACCTCTTCCATTTAAAAGCATAGGAACGTCTGGTGGAAGGCTTTCTGGAAGTATGAAGGATATCCTTCACTTGCTGAGAAAGAGGTAAATCTTGAAGGTCTAGGCCTTCAGCAACCAGGCCCTGAGATGAAGAGACTGGGGATTTGGGTGCCACAACGTTCCCTCCTCCTGGGAGAGGAGATCTGGAGCAGAACCCAAGTCCAGGGAGGGAGCTTGAGAGAGATGCAGAAGTAGAGGGTACCACACTTGGCGTGGCCAACGTGGTGCTATGAGGATCATAGACCCCTTGTCTCTCTGAAGCTTTAAGAGTGTCTTGGGAATGAGGGGAATAGGTGGAAAGGCATAGAGGAAATCTCGCCCCCAATGAAGGAGGAAGGCATCCCTGGCCTGAACTCCCTGACACGGAATCCTGGAACAGAACCGGGGAAGTTTGGCATTCCATGGACTTGCAAACAGGTCTATGTCTGGGGTTCCCCAAATTCGAAAGATCCTGGCTATCTGGTCCCCATGGAGGGATCATTCATGTGGAAGCAGAACTCGACTGAGTCTGTCTGCCCAAGAGTTTTGAACCCCTGGAAGATACACTGCCATGAGATGGATTTGATGCTCTCTGGCGAAGGCCCACAATCTCAGAGCTTCGTTGCAAAGCTACAGAGAGCCAGTCCCCCCCTGCTTGTTCACGTAGAACATGGCTACTTGGTTGTCCATGTGGATGAGGACTGTCTTGTAGCTGAGCAGGGTGTGGAAGACTTTGAGAGCCAGAAAGATTGCTCTGAACTCTAAGAGGTTGATATGTAGAGATGTCTCCTGTGGAGACCAGAAGCCTTGGGTGGAGAGATCTTGTAGATGAGCTCCCCAACCCTTTGGAGAGGCATCTGTGTTAAGGGTTGCTTGGGGTAACACCTGTTGAAAGGGGGACCCCAGCAACAGATTTTTAGTGGACTTCCACCAATGGAGAGAGCAAGAGAGGCGACTGGAGGTCACTATTTTGTCTGACAGGCACACTGATGCCTGGGTCCATTGGGTGGACAAAGTCCATTGAGCTGCTCTCATGTGAAGGCGAGCATAAGGAACCACATGCACGGTGGATGCCATGTGGCCTAACAGTTGTAACATCTCTCGAGCAGTTAAATGGGATTTTAACTGAATCTGTGAGGCTAACTGCACCAAGCGTAGGCAACGGGCCTGGGGAAGATAGGCCCTTGCAGTTGTGGTATCCAGCAAGGCCCCTATGAACTCTAGAGATTGAGTAGGGGTGAGATGGTATTTTGGAATGTTTATAACAAGTCCCAGATATTGAAGAACACGCCTTGTGCAGGCCAGGGAAGTATGGGCCTCTGACTAGGATGGAGCTCGGATGAGTCAGTCGTCCAGATATGGGAATACGAATATCCCTAGAGTGCGTAGAAATGCAGCTACTACTGCCATGCATTTTGTGAACACTCTTGGTGCAGAGGCCAGACCGAAAGGAAGCACTTTGTACTGGTAGTGCTTTCCTTGGTAAAGGAACTGAAGGAACCTTCTTTGTGTTGGATGGATGAGGACATGGGTGTACGCATCCTTGAGATCTAGAGAACAAAGCCAGTCCTGACTCTGGAGGTATGGAAGGAGAGTTCCGAGAGAAGTCATCTTGAATTTCTCCTTGCATAGAAACTTGTTCAATTATCTGAGATCTAATATGGGTCTGTAGCCCCCTGTGTTCTTTGGGATGAGAAAGTAGGGGGAGTAGAACCCTGAGCCCTGTTGAAGAAGGGGTACTTCTTCTATTTCCCCTTGGGCAAGAAGGGTAGCAATCTCCTGACCCAGAAGGTCGAGGAGAGATGTTGGAGAATTGAACTGTTTCACCATGGTGTGAGGGGGAAGGTTTAAGAAATGAAGCTTGTACCCTTCTCTTATGATGGAGAGGGTCCATTGCTCTGCTGTGATTTGTTCCCATCTGGGAGCAAAATGAGCTAACCTTCCTGGAATGGTGAGAGGCTCTAGATGTTCTAGAGCCAGAAAAGCTAAGTTCTCTAGTTGTAAGTCAAAAGCCCTGAGGAGGCTGAGGCTGTTGGGCCGTAGCAGTCCTGGCAGCCTTAGGCTTGGCCTGTTTTGGTTGTTGCTGTCTCTTTGTAGCAAAACGACCTGCAGAAGAGGCCTGACCATAAGCAGAATAATATTTCCCTTTTTTGGGGAAAAATCCTTTTTTGAACAACCTCTTTCTAAAAGGAGCAGAAGTAGACTTGGAAAGTCTATCTAAAGCAGAGTTTTCAGCATCCATCTGGTTGGCCTTTGCTTGCCAATCTTTGCCAGAAAGGTTTTCACCTGTACAAGGAAGGTTACCTAGTCCATCCTGAATCCAGGGTTCCAAATCAGAAGCTTGTAACCAAGCAACTCTGCGTGCACCTATGGCAATAGCCGAGGCTCTTCAAAAGAGTCAAAGGCTGCACGGTTGGAAAACTTGGAAATATCCTGGGCATGTTTAAGCCAGGTGAGAAACTCTTCCCTTTTATCTTCTGAAATAAAAGGAGATAAGGTTTGCAGATGATCTGTAACTTCCTTTAGAAACATCCCCATATAGAGACTATAGGAGTTGATTCTGGCCACAAGCATACTGGCCTGGAAGATTCTCCTGCCAAAGGCATCTAAGGTTCTGCGTTCTCTTCCTGGAGGAGTAGAAGAGTGCCTTTTTGCACTCTTGATCTTTTTCATAGCAGACTCCACCACAATGGAGTGATGAGGAAGCTGAGTCTTATGAAAACCAGGACAAGGAGGAACACGATACATGGTGTCCAACCTACGAGAATGAGGGGAGGTGGTATGAGGAGTCTCCCATATGCCCAACATGTGATCATAAAGAATCTCATGTATTGGTAAAGTGGCTGCCTCTTTAGGAGCCTTAGGATATTGCAAAATATTTAATTTTTTGGCTCTAGGCTCAGTCTCAGAGGCCACTGAGATGGAAAGGCCCCTGGCCACCTCCCTGATGAAGTCTTGAAAAGACAAGTCTTCTGAAGGAGACATTCTCCTTTTTGGAGAAGAGGGTTCCTGAGGAAGGATCCCCGATGCTTCGATAGAGGCCTCTGATTCATCAGAGTCTTCAGAGGAATCGAAGTATCGTCTGTCTGGATGCTGTTGCAGAGCCCGATACGCGTACCGGGGGGTATCGACATCGGGAGTAATCGGTACCGATTCGGTACCGATGGGCATCACAGAACAGTGTACCGCTGCCGTCGATGTGGATGTCGATGCAATCGGTACCGTCACCGGAACCGATATCGGGTCTGGTACCGGAATCTGTACCGACAACGAAGTTTGTTGCGGTACCGAAGGCGTCGCAGCTTGTATGAATGCTGTGATGGCACGCTGCATGGTCAGAATATTCTGATCCATCGACGCCACCAATGTCTGGATGTCGGTACCAGTGGAAACCACCGGTACCCCAGAACATTGTAACAGGTGATCGGTCAAGGCCGAGCCATCGATGTCAACCTGTGACCCCATAGATAAAGCTTTGGAAGCCCGAGCCTCCCGCCGGGGTAATTTTGCAGGTGCGGATTCCTCGAGAGCAAGCCCGGAGGCATCTCGATACTTAGAGGGAGATCTACTCTTCGAGGACCGGCTGGACTTAAGTTTGGTTACCTGAGATCCATGGGAGGAAGAGGAATCCCTGGAAGACGTCGATGCCACCGAAGCTGCATCAGAGGGAAACAGGGTACTGAGCTTGGCTGCTCGATTCTGTAGACCTCTTTTAGACATCATGGAACAGGACTCACAGTCCGTCATGGAATGATCAGGACCTAAACATTTGAGACACCAGTCATGGGTGTCGGTGACAGAAATAGTGCCGCTGCACTTCGTGCACTTTTTAAACCCGGAGGCGGGCTTTTCCATGAGGAAAAATTTGTGTAGGCCTAAGGCCACAGAAGAAAAAGCACCGAAGTGAGAAAAAATAGTCGTTTTGTTTTTTTTGTTTTTTTTTTAATGAAGAAAGAAAAAACCGGCGGTACCGGTCCGGAGACGAGAAGGCAGACACGCGACTAAAGAAATAAAGAAAAATAAGAAATTCTTCAGCGGTGACAGGAAACACGACCTGCTGGCTCCGCGGAAAAGAAGAACTGGAGAGAGGCAGTTAGGAAAGGCGGGAAGGCAGCGCGCAGGCGCTGTGGGATGCTCCCAAAAGCTTTCCTTTTGGACGCTGGGGAGCGTTCCCGCGCAGGCTCCGTTGGTACCGACGATACCCATATGTGAAGACTCATTCCTGCTTGTTCCTGGAGATATCATAGATACTTTTATGTGATAAACAGTACATCAGGGCTTCCCAAACCTGTTCTGGGGATCCTAGAATCAGTCACATCTTCAGACTCTCCACAATGAATATGTATGAGATACATTTCCATGTGGTGGAGACCTAGCTTTGATTTCTAGGTTGGATCTGGGGATGCTGTGGAATAAGCACTCAGAGGTCCTGAAGCGGGATGGAATATTAGTCATCATGCAAAAGCAACACCTAGTGGTTAGATTTAGGGTCCATGATTGTGGGGTTCCAGAAGGCATCCTGATGCCAGATCTCTGTCACTGCATTTGCCAGGTTAAGCAAGCTGTAAGGCTATATAAAATAGGGCAAAAAAATTCATGGGTAGTTGTAAATGAGGGCTCATGATGCAGAATCCCATTTCTGGCTCCAGTTGATCTGGAATCCCAAAGGACCAGGAGGAAACCGCCGGGCTTAAAAATTGTAAATAACTGAAAATGCTATCTGCCATATTTCCCTGTATTCAATTTGTATTAGAGATAATTTGAATCTAATGTATAATGCTGACATGGCTTCCTGAATAAGCCAGAAATATCTATTATCCTGTCTTTCTAGGGCAGGCATGTATTCTACCACAGGGCTTGATTTTCTGTAAAAACATTCTACAACATAATGTTGTTATTCTTGTAGGGAGAAGCCTATGAGTGAAGATGTAGAACTCATCTCATGGAATGAACCAGTTCCTTCCAAGCCCAATATTTCCACAGGGAAGAGGTAAAGTGTGAAATGGACTTTGCTGTGGAAGCAGATGAGCTCCCATTTCATGCCTGCAGCTATGCTGAATGGAGGCAGCTTGCTATCTTACCGTATTTTAACTTTCAGTCTTTGTTCCAGTGCTGCATGTGTCTTGTCTCTACAATATGAGCTAGAGACTTATGCAATGCAAAACAGTGTTTCTCAAATGTTTTTTTATGATTGGGACTTTTTATGTTGGATCCATCTCAACATGTAATCTCTTCATATGAAATGGGATTTTAGAAGTGACATCTAGGAGGATGTAGTAAAAGCTGTTAGTTTAGGTGGGTTTAAAAGAGATTTGGACAAGTTCCTGAAGGAAAAGTCCATGAACCATTATGAAGTTTGGTGAAATCCACGACTTATCCCTGGGATAAGCAGCATAGAATTTGTCTACCTATTGGGAACCTGACAGGTATTTGTGACCTGGAATAGTCATTATTGGAATCAGGATACTGAGCTTGATGGACCTTTAGTCTGACCCAGTATGGTATATCTTATGTTTTTATGGTCTTATGATGCATCTGGGATGTCCAGAGCACCACGTCCAAAATTCTAGGAGGAGTGGAGGCAGTGAAGGGAGGCATGTGTAAATGCCTTATGAAATCATGCTGTCTTCACCCCAAAAGATGCATGTCCCTGCAACAGGGTCTGGAGATGGCACTTGCAGATAACAAGGCTGAGTATGTGCACAATTGCAGACCATTTCAGAAACATGGATGTCCCCAAAATGCATGGCTACATGAACAGGTGCTTGGACGTGCCAACCATGGTATTTCAGAACAGGGGAGTCTATGTTATGAGACATGCATGTTCCAGGCGGCTATTTCAGATCAGCAGACATGCAGTGAAGGGGCAGTAAAATGATTGGCCCTTTAATTTACATGCAGGTCTTTTTGGCCTGGCAAAATTTACTGTGACGGTGAGAGCACATTTCGCTCTTCCCCCTGCAATTGTTGCTGCCATGAAACAACCATTTTTTGTACCTAATTTGTGGTCAGGAGCAGGTATTGGCGTGGATGCATCAACAGCCAGGGCCAGATGTGCTCATGCTGTTCTGAAATCGTATGGTAATGGTAATGGTCTTCTCCAGGAACAAGCAGGAAGTCAATCCTCACATATAGGTGACGTCAGCTCCGACTGAGCCCGCACAGAGCATTTCCCCACCTTTCAAAGAAAGCCTTTGAGAATCCTACCACACATGCATGGTCCCCTTCCTGCCCAAGGGAGCCATTTTGCTCAGTCTCCTTTTTTCCACGGAGCCCAATGGACGCATATCCTGTGTCCCCAGAAAAATTCCTTAAAAATTATCCTCTTAGTGAGTTTTTCCCAGTTTGCATACCAGTTCCTCTTCCTGCCTCAAGCTGGCGCCATCCCCGGTGCTGTTCTCGGCTCCTTTCTTTTTTTCATTGAGGCTCACCTTGACCAGCGTACATATCCTTTTTCGCCCGTGGGTTGTCAACCCCGTCCGGGTCTGATCCACCATGTCTCCTGGTGGATCAGACCTGGTGGCTTTAAAAAGTGTGATTGATGCAGTCAAATTATCTGTCATGACTGCTGCTTGCACTGCCTTGGCCCGGACCATGACAGTACCTCCTGCAACCAGTGTCAAGCCATGACCCCCTTGGACCAACAAGAAACAGTCGGAGTTGCAGGAGAAGATGATCTTGTGGCCCAACTCTGCTCTGGCTTCCCACTTGCTGAGCCCAAAGTTGAGCACCTCCCATGAGGCCCGGACATCTTCGGAGTCCCGCAGCAGCGGCTTCTCCGGGAAGACACTGGACCCTGGCAAGTAAAAGAAAAAATCCTCGAAGCCAATCGAGGTTCCACCAGGGAAATCCAGTAAGGTCTCGTGATGGGACTCGGGCGACTCTGAGCAGCGCCCTCTAAGGTCTCCAGGAAGGAGTCCTCGGCCGGCGATGACTGTGCGATGCTCCCCGAGGCCACGGTCCTCATAGAGGATGCATTCGCCAGAACACCAGCGCTGAACCCGAAACCCTCGGGTGCCTGCGTTGAAATCTGCGGAGCCTTCTGGCATCAAGGCCAGAATGGCAGTCCTGGAACAAACTATCTCTGCTATCCTGACCAAGCAGCAGGCGATGATGTCAGGTTCGTCTGCATCATCTGCCCCAACAACCGAGCCCCCGACTGTGGTGGTGTCCCCGGGTGCCAAGCTGGGCCCCAAGTGCTATCGGCCTTGGGCCAGCCCTCTGCATCGATCGAGGTTCCGGTCCCGATCCTCGGGTGTTCGGGCCTCACTGACTAGTTTCCGGGTGTCTGACCCGAGACTGGTCAGGGGGAGTCTCGATTCACCGACGTAGGCCTCGAGGTGTGGAACTGCTATGCCATTCCCCACCCAAAGACATGCAATTCCACGACTTCATCCGGGACATGGCCCGAGCCCTCTCAGTCCCCACCGAGTCCGAAGAGGACCCGCGCACTGAAGAGCTGGAGATCCTCATGAGTCTCCCCGAAGGAGGCTCTATCGGTGCCTGTGCAACCCATCCTCGAACGGCTGCTCCTACGGATGTGGGAGGCCCCAGCCTCAATGCTGGTGGTCAGCCGATGACTCGATGCCATCTACAGCATCAAGAGGAGCCAGTTTTCCAGAAGGCGCAACTTCCCCACAATTCCATGGTGGTGGAGTCCTTGCTCAAGAGCCAGAAGACATTCTTCTGTACCCCTGCGTAGAGAGACCAGGGCCCTCGACGTCCTGGGGCGCAAGTTTTCCAAGGGTCCATGCTGAGCTGCCAGATACAAACCTATGAACTCTACATAAGGATGTATCTTAAGAGCTCATCCAGGAGCTCGCTGGCTTCTCAGCAGGGCTCACCAGGGAACCCCTGCAACGGTGCAGCCTGGGCAGCAGTCACAGGCATCGGTACTCGGTGCCAGGCCTGGCTGCAGACTTCGGACTTCGAGCAATGGGTCCAGGAAAACCTGCTGGATGTCCCCAGCACCGGGTAGAATCTATTTGGAAAACCTATGACCAACAAGGCAGTCGAGATTGAGGCTAAGGTGGTGACCAGGCAGAGGCTCTCAAAGAAGATCTCTACCCTTCCCCATAAGAAAGCCTCGGGGAAAAAGCCAACTTTCTCAAGGAAAAAGGGCCCTTACCATCAGTCACCACTACCAGGCCTTTCTAAGCCAGCAGCACCAGGGATCCCAGCCCAAGGCCAGAGTCACGGACCCAGAAAGCCAAAAGCTCCTGGCTCTGGCTCAACCTGGAAGGAGCTTTTGACTCCCAGGGTGGGGTCTCCCTTCCCCTGGGAGACCGTCACCAGCCCACAGGGGGCTGCTTGACACTTTTCGCCCACAGGTGGCCCGAGGTGACCTCGGACCAGTGGGCGTTCTGGGTGGTGAAAGAGGGTTACCACCTCCGATTCCAACTACCACCTCTGGGGTATTTTCCAGGAGAGCCAGTGCGACCTCTCCTTTAGAAGGCCCTCCTGCTCTCAGAGCTATCAGGTCTACTAAGGGACAGGGCGATAGAACCTGTTCCCCAGCACCTCTGGGGCAAACGTTTCTACTCAAGGTACTTTCTTGTCCTCAAGAGAACCAGGGGTCTCAGGCTCATCCTGGACCTCCGAGACCTGAACAAGTTCCTGGTGAGGAGAAGTTCAAAATGCTCTCCCTTGGAACACTGCTGCCCTACCTCCACCAGGAAGACTGGCTTTGCTCCTTGGACCTAAAGGATGCCCACACATACATCCTGGTCCACCCATCTCACTGGCAAAACCTGAGATTCATGGTAGGGGGAGGCCATTACCAATACAGGGTACTTCCCTTCGGCCTGGCCTCCTCAACAAGAGTGTTCACAAAGTGTTTAGCAGTGATAGCCGCTCATCTATGCCTAAAAGGGGTGTTCATCTTCCCCTATTTGGACTACTGGCTTATCAAGGGTGAACATAAGAACATAAGATATGCCATACTGGGTCAGACCAAGGTCCATCAAGCCCAGTATTCTGTTTCCAACAGTGGCCAATCTAGGTCATATGTACCTAGCAGTTTCCCCAAGGGACACAGGTTCCACAATGCTTGTATTGGTTCAAGCATTGATATCCTGGGTCCCTTCTTAATAATGGCTTATGGACCTTTCCTCCAGGAACTTGTCCAAACCTTTTTTAAACCCAGCTACACTAACAGCCTTTACTACATCCTCCGGTAACAAATTCCAGAGTTTGATTACACATTGAGTGAAAAATATTTTCTTTTATTAGTCTTAAATAGTTTACCCTGTAGCTTCATTGCATGTCCCCTAGTCTTTCTATATTCTGATAAGGTAAACAATCGATCTACGTTTACCCGTTCCACTCCGCTCATTAATTTATAGACTTCTATCATATCTCCCCTCAGCCGTCTCTTTTCCAGGTTAAAGAGCCCTAACCTTTTTAGCCTTTCTTCATAGGAGTATCCTTCCATCCCCTTTACCATTTTGGTGGCTCTTCTCTGAACCTTTTCTAATAACTCTATATCCTTTTTAAGATACGGCGACCAGAATTGCACACAATATTCAAGGTGCGGTCTCACCATGGAACGATATAGAGGCATTATAATATCCTTTGTTTTATTTTCCATTCCTTTCCTTATCATACCTAGCATTCTATTTGCTCTCTTGGCCGCCGCTGCACACTGGGCCGAGGGTTTTAACATGGTATCCACAATGACGCCTAAATCTTTTTCCTGGGTGGTGGTTCCTAATGTGGAACCTTGCATCGTGTAACCATAGTTCTCCAGGACCAAGCAGGAAGTCAGTCCTCACATATGGGTGACGTCGGCGCCGACGGAGCCCTCGCGGAGCAATTTTTCCCAGCTTTCAAAGAAAGCCTTTGGGAATTGCAGCGCGCATGCGCGGTCTCCTTCCCGCCCAAGGGTGCCATCTTAGCCAGTCTTCTTTTTTCCGCGGAGCCCTACAGACGTACCCGTCGTGTCCCCGCTGAAAAAGTTGATTTTCGTGATTTATTTCTCTTTTTTCCTTCGGTTCGACGCCGGTCTTTTTCCTGCCCTTCAGTACGACTCTCCCGCCAGGGAGAACTTTACTGTACCGGTTCCTCCCATGCTGGAACGACTACTCTTCCGCATGTGGGAGAGTCCGGCCTCGTCGCCGGTATTGAGCAAGCGGGTCGATTCCATCTATCGAGTCCGCAAGAGTCCTGGCTTCCAAAAAGCACAGCTGCCACACCATTCCATGGTAGTGGAATCGGCCATGCATAGGCTTAAGAGCCAAAAGATGCACTCCTCGGTGCCTCCTGGCAGGGAGGCCCGTAACCTGGATGGCCTTGGTAAGAAGTGTTTCCAGGGCTCTATGCTTGCTTGTCGTGTCCAGACCTACCAGCTATACATGGGCATGTATCTCCGAGACCTGGCTAAAGAGATAGCCGGATTCTCCGCTGGACTGTCCGAGGAACCTTTGCGGAGGTTCCTGGCCTTGACTACTGGTATTCGGGAATGCTCCAAATTCATGTCCCGAGCAGCCTATGATGGCTTTGAAGCATCGGCTCGCGTGGCCGCAGCTGGCATCGGTGCCCGCCGACAAGCTTGGCTTCAGTCGTCTGACCTGGAACCCTGGGTGCAGGACAAGTTGGTCGATGTCCCCTGCCGAGGTGAGAACCTCTTTGGCAAGCCCATGGCTGAAAAGGCTGCACAAATCGAGACGGAGACTCTCACCAGGACTAGGCTTTCTAGGAAGACCTCCGCCCCTTCCCAGAAAAAGAAGGGCTCGGGAAAGAAGTCCTTTTACCCGAGAAAGGCGGCTGCCTATAAACACTACCCACAATATCAGGCCTCCGCAGCTCCCCAACAGGGCCAGCAGGCCAAGGGACGGGGTAACGGGTCCCGTAGGCAGCAAGCCCCCAAGCCTGCACCACCTGCCCCTGCTCAGCAGGGTGGGGGTTTTTGACTTCCTCAGCATAGCCTCTCCCCCTCCGCTGGCTCCTCCCAGCACCGGAGGCCGGCTGGTTCACTTCGCACACAGGTGGTCCACAATCACTTCAGATGCCTGGGTGCTTCAAGTCGTCAGAGAAGGATATCTTCTCCACTTCCAACAGGTCCCTCCCTCTTATTTCCCGGGAGAACCTCCACGACTCCCTCTGCACAGGGACTTACTCCTTCAGGAGTTAGCAAGTCTTCTTCAGGAACAGGCTGTGGAACCGGTGCCCCACCACCTGAGAGGTCAAGGCTTTTATTCCAGGTATTTCCTGATACCAAAACGGACAGGAGGCCTCAGACCCATCCTGGACTTGCGCAACCTCAACAAGTTCCTCGTGAGGGAAAAGTTCAAGATGCTTACCCTTGGAATCCTTCTGCCCTACCTCCAGCAGGGAGATTGGCTATGCTCCTTGGATCTAAAGGATGCCTACACGCACATCCTCATCCACCCAAGCCACCGCCAATACCTACGGTTTGTGGTGGCAGGAAATCATTACCAGTACAGAGTACTGCCCTTTGGCCTATCCTCCGCACCGCGAGTCTTCACAAAATGCCTCGCGGTGGTGGCGGCCTATCTCCGGCTTCACGGCCTCTATGTCTTTCCGTACCTCGACGACTGGCTCATCAGAGCATCGTCCTCTCCGGCAGTCACCAATGCCACACACCGCACGGTGACTCTTCTGCAGTACTTGGGCTTTGTCATAAACTTCGCAAAGTCCACTTTGCTCCCTTCACACGATCTCGAGTTCATCGGCGCAAGACTGCACACTCCTCAGGCACGAGCTTTCCTGCCTCTCGACAGGGCTCAACGGCTCATGGACCTAGCCGGCCATTTTCGCAGCCAGTCCCTGGTCTCCGCCAGGCGCTTCCTGAGACTACTCGGCCATATGGCTTCCACCGTCCACGTGACCCCCAATGCCCGCCTGAATATGCGGCCGGCTCAATGGTGCCTTCGCAAGCAGTGGCAACAAGCCACCGGCGGCCTAACCGACTTAGTGCGCATCTCCGGGCCGCTGGCCTCTTCTCTACAGTGGTGGCTTCATCGGCCGAACCTGGTGCTCGGAATGCCTTTTCAGTCGCCTCAGCCGGCTCAAGTGCTGACGACCGATGCTTCCCTCCTAGGCTGGGGAGCACATTGCCAAGGGGCATGTACTCAAGGTCTCTGGACCGCGTGGGAGTCTGCTCAGCAGATCAACTTCCTGGAGCTCAGAGCAATCCGTCTGGCGCTCAAGGCTTTCTCCCACCTGACTTCTCACCAGTCCGTCCTTGTCCAGACGGACAATCAAGTTGCCATGTTCTACGTGAACAAACAGGGGGGCACGGGCTCCTTCCTTCTTTGCCGAGAAGCTCAGAGGCTCTGCTCTTGGGCCGTCAGTCACGGCATTCTTCTCAAGGCAGTTTATCTCCCAGGCCAAGAAAATTGCCTGGCGGACAAACTCAGCAGGATACTCCAGCCGCACGAGTGGCGCCTGGATCCCTTGGTAGTTCAGAAACCTTTTCTGAAGTGGGGCCTCCCCACGATGGATCTCTTTGCCAGTCCTCTCAACCGGCAACTTCCTCGCTTCTGCTCTCGTCAGCCACATCCCCTACGAGTAGCGGCAGATGCTTTTCTACTCTCATGGTCGGAGAGCCTTCTCTATGCCTTTCCTCCCATCCCGCTAGTCTCTCGAACTCTTTTCTAGGTTCTCCGAGACAAAGCTTCCATGATCCTGGTGGCTCCTCGCTGGCCCAGGCAGCCGTGGTTTCCACTCCTGTTGCAATTAGCGGTAGAGGATCCGTTCCCTCTGGGGTTTCAACCGGATCTCCTAACCCAGGATCAGGGGTCCCTGCTACACCCCAACCTCAGATCTCTCAGTCTAACCCTTGCTCCCCTTCTCCTGCCGGCAGAGGTGGAAGAGGTCGTCCTAGCTTCTCGGCGACCTTCTACCCGCAAATGCTACGCCCTTAAATGGCGTCGCTTTTCCGTTTGGTGTGCCCAGCAGTCTCAGGATCCCTTCTCCTGCTCGGTGTCGGTGATCTTGCAGTACTTGCTCTACCTCTCTAATATGGGACTTAAGTCCAACTCCGTCAAAGTTCACCTCAGTGCTCTTTCAGCGCATCATGTGCCGGTGAACGGCAGACCTCTTTCCAGCGACCCTCTCGTGGCAAGGTTTCTCCGAGGTCTCCTTCTACTTAAACCACCTCTGCGCCCGCCAGCACCTGACTGGGATCTGAATGTGGTTTTACAGCGGATCACCTGTCCGCCTTTTGAACCTATGGCTACCTGTTCTCTCCGTTTTCTGTCTTGGAAAACCTTATTCCTGATAGCCCTCACTTCCGCTAGACGCGTAAGTGAATTGCAGGCCCTCGTGTCTGATCCCCCTTACACTCGGTTCTACAAGAATAGGGTAGTCCTACGGACTCACCCTAAATTTCTTCCAAAGGTGGTCTCCCCTTTTCACATCAATCAGGAGGTGGTACTTCCGACCTTCTTTCCCAGGCCACACTCCAGCCGAGCTGAAATGGTCCTGCATACCCTGGATTGTAGAAGGGCGTTGAACTTCTACCTTGACAGTACGCGGGAGCACCGCAAAGCTGCTCAGCTCTTTGTGTCTTTTGACCCCAATAAATTGGGGCTCCCTGTCTCCAAGCGTACTCTGTCCATCTGGGTTGCTGACTGTATCGCTTGGGCTTATGGGGCAGCCGGACTCTCGTTAGAAAGTCGAGTCACGGCTCATTGTGTTCGGGCGAAGGCTACGTCAGTGGCTTACCTCCGCTCTGTTCCGCTGGCAGACATCTGCCGGGCCGCTACTTGGTCTTCGAGCCAGACTTTTGCGGTCCATTACTGTCTCGAGAGGGAGTCCCGCAGGGACAGTGCTTTCGGACAGGCAGTCCTCCGAAATCTCTTCGAGGTTTGAGCAACTCCTACCCTCCATCCCGGATGAGGGCTACCGGTGGGTAATAATTCAGTGAAGATTCCTTCCTTCTGTGCCGCTGAGCTAGAGGGAGCTCATTTAGGTGCTTAGGGTCTCCGGTAGCCTTAAGCTTGGGAGTCCCATATGTGAGGACTGACTTCCTGCTTGGTCCTGGAGAAAGCGTAGTTACTCACCTGTAACAGGTGTTCTCCAGGAGCAGCAGGAATCAGTCCTCACAACCCTCCCTCCTCCCCTTGGAGTTGCGATTATCTGCTTTAGTTTTTTTGCATATTTTTACGCTGTCTTTTTAGCTATGTCATCTGACTGGCTAAGATGGCACCCTTGGGCGGGAAGGAGACCGCGCATGCGCGCTGCAATTCCCAAAGGCTTTCTTTGAAAGCTGGGGAAAATTGCTCCGCGAGGGCTCCGTCGGCGCCGACGTCACCCATATGTGAGGACTGATTCCTGCTGCTCCTGGAGAACACCTGTTACAGGTGAGTAACTACGCTTTTGGGTTGTTCTTCCCTAGGTGCATAACCTTGCACTTGTCCACATTAAATTTCATCTGCCATTTTGATGCCCAGTCTTCCAATTTATCAAGATCCTCTTGCAATTTTCCACAATCCTCTTGGGTTTTAACAACTTTAAATAGTTTTGTGTCATCTG
This sequence comes from Ichthyophis bannanicus, assembly GCA_033557465.1. Classification (NCBI taxonomy): domain Eukaryota; kingdom Metazoa; phylum Chordata; class Amphibia; order Gymnophiona; family Ichthyophiidae; genus Ichthyophis; species Ichthyophis bannanicus. The sequence continues at coordinate 228,416,303 of CM066036.1, forward strand.
CAAATTTGATAAACTCACTCGTTATTCCACTTTCCAGGTCATTTATGAATATGTCAAAAAAAAGCGGACCCAGCACAGATCCCTGGGGTACACCACTATTCACCTTTCTCCATTGGGAAAATTGGCCATTTAGCCCTACCCTCTGCTTTCTATCTTTTAACCAGTTCCTGATCCACAATAGTACACTGCCTCCTATCCCATGACTCTTTAGTTTTGCCAAAAGTCTCTCATGAGGGACCTTGTCAAAGGCTCTCTGAAAGTCCAGATACACAATATCAACCGACTCACCTTTGTCCACATGATTATTCACTCCTTCAAAAAAACATAACAGATTAGTAAGACAAGATCTTCCTTGTCTAAAGCCATGTTGGCTGTCTCTCATTAGTTCATGACTATCTACATGCTGAGTAATTTTATTCTTTATGATGGTTTCTATCATTTTTCCCGGTATTGACGTCAGGCTCACCGGTCTGTAGTTTCCCGGATCACCCCTAGAACCCTTTTTAAAAATTGGTGTTACATTGGCGATCCTCCAATCTTCAGGTATTAGAGATGATTTTAATGATAGTTCACAGATTACTAATAGCAGGTCTGCAATCTCATATTTCAGTTCTTTCAATACCCTTGGATGTATACCATCTGGCCCAGGTGATTTGCTACTCTTCAGCTTATCTAATAGTTGTAATACATCTTCTCGATGTATCGATATTTCCTTCAATTCTTCTGCACCTTTAAATACCACTTCAGTCATGGGTAACATCCCTACATCTTCCTCAGTAAAGACTGAAGCAAAGAATTCGTTCAGTCTCTCCGCTATCGCCTTGTCGCCTCTTAGTGCTCCTTTAATCCCTTTATCATCTAATGGACCAACTGACTCTCTCACAGGTTTTTTGCTACGAATGTACTTGAAAAGGTCTTTACTTCGCGTTTTTGCTTCTGCAACAAGCTTCTTCTCAAATTCTGCCTTTGCCTGCCTTATCAATGCCTTGCATTTGACTTGCCAGTGCTTGTGCTGTTTCCAGGTTTCGTCGTTTGGCTCTTTTTTCCATTTCCTGAAAGATGCTTTTTTGGCAACAACAGCCTCTCTGACCTCAACTTTAAACCATGCTGGCAGTTTTTTGGACTTCTTTCCACTTTTCTTAAAGCGTGGAATACAGCTGGTCTGGGCTTCCAAGATAGTATTTTTCAACAACAGCCAAGCCTGATGTACATCTTTAACCTTTGCAACTGCTCCTTTTAGTTTTTTCTTGACTGTTTTCCTCATTTTATCATAGTCTCCCTTTCGAAAGTTAAAAGGTAGTACTGTGGATTTCCTTACTATCCCTCCTCCACTAATTAAATCAAAGGCGATCATGCTATGATCACTATTGCCAAGTGGCCCCAACAACCTTATCTCTTGCACTAGATCTGGTGTTCCACTAAGGATTAGGTCTAATATGGCTTCCCTTCTGGTCGGTTCATGAACCAGCTGCTCCAAGAAGCAGTCATTTATTTCATCTAGGAACTTTATCTCCCTAGCATGTCCTGACGTGACACTGACCCAGTCGATACCGGGGTAGTTGAAATCACCCATTATTATTGCTGTGCTGTAACTTTTGTTAGCTTCCTTGATTTCTTTGAGCATTTCATCATCCATTTGGTCATTCTGGCCAGGCGCTCGGTAGTACACCCCCACTGCCATTGCCTTCCCCCTTTTACATGGAATTTCAATCCATATAGATTCTACAGCAGAGTTTGTTTCCTGCAAAACTTTAATCCTTTCTGACTCAATGCCCTCTCTAACATAGAGAGCAACCCCTCCACCAATTTGATCAGCTCTATCATTATGATATAGTTTGTACCCAGGTATCACAGTGTCCCACTGGTTGTCGTCCTTCCACCATGTCTCTGATATTCCAATCATATCTAACCTTTCATTTAGTGCTATATATTCTAACTCTCCCATCTTATTTTTTAGACTTCTAGCATTTGCATACAAGCATTTTAGAGAATGTATTTTATCCATATTAATTTGTCTGTTAGACATGAGTAATTTGGGATCTTTAAGCTCTGTCTGCTCCATACTTGAGGGCATTTGGGCTACTTTACTCTTTTGTGGAACCTCTCTGCTTTTGGTAGTATCCTTCAAAGATACATTCTTCCGAACCATCTGCTCTTGGGCGACTGTCGGCTTTCCCCTAATATCTAGTTTAAAAGCTGCTCTATCTCCTTTTTAAAGGTTAATGCCAGCAGCCATGGAGGCCAGTCAGGGCACAGAACGTACCATCCTCCTCCTGCAGCACCTAGGCTTTGTCATCAAATACCCTAAATCACTTCTATCTTCGGTGCAGGACCTAGAGTTCATCAGTGTTCAGCTGGACATGATGTGGGCCAGAGCCCTCCTTCCTCCGGACAGGGCAGAACACCTCAAACAGCTGGCAGGGGAGGTCCAGCACTGCACAATGATGCCAGCTGGCCTTCTCCTCAGCTGCTGAGACACATGGCCCCCATGGTCACACCCCTAGCCCGCCTGCACATGTGGACAGCCCAGTGGTGCCTGCGTTCTCAGTGGACCCAGGCCACAGGCTGACTCCTGGACCGGGTCAGAGTCTTCCACCAGCTGTTGAGATCCCTCGACTGGAAGCAGAACCAGGGCCTCCATCGGGCAGGGATGCCCTTCCAGGCACCCCCACCGCAGTGTACCTGACCATGGATACCTCTCTCCAGGACTGGGGAGCTCACTGTGGAGTTCACCGTACCCAGGGCTGCTGGTTAAGGGAAGAGTCTCTACTACAGATCAACCTCCTGGAACTCAGGGTGATAGCCCTCGCCCTACATGATTTCCGCTCCCTCTTGTGGAACAGACCTGTGCTGGTCCAGACAATCAGAGTGCAATGTTCTGTATAAACAAACAGGGGGGCACGGGTTCGTACTCTCTCTGCCAGGAGGCTGTAGCCTCTTCGGCTTTGCAGTGTGCAACAGCATGCTCCTGCAAGTGGTCTACCTCCCGGGCCAAAACAACTACCTGGCAGACAGACTCAGTAGAGTCCTCCACCTTCACAAGTGGCGTCTCGACCCTGTAGTGGCGAAGAAGCTCTTTCGCCTTTGGGGCTGGCCCGAGATGGACCTCTTCACCTCTCCAGACAACATGAAACTAGCTTGCTTCTGCTCCAGGCAGCCACACCCATAGAGGGTAGCAGCAGACGGGTTCCTGATCTCATGGTCCGAGGGACTGCTGTATGCATTCCCACTGACTTCCCTGGTTGCCAAGATTCTGTTCAAAATTAAGAACAAGAGGACATCGGTGATACTGATCACCCCCAGGTGGCCCAGGCAACCCTGGTTCCCACTACTGCTCTCGCTGGCAGTGACACTCCCAGTACCCCTGGGCCAAGCCCTGGACCTCCTGACAGAGGAAAAGGGCTCCCTTCTGCACCCCAATGTGGGGTCATTGACTCTAATGGCTTGGCTGCTGAGAGAGTAGCCTTGGCCCCGCTCAACCTACCACAAGAGGTTGCGGAAATCCTGCTAGCCTCCAGGAAGCTCTCCACGAGGAGGGCTTATGCCTTTAAATGGCACAAGTTCACTCTGTGGTGCACAGATAGGAAGGAAAACCCATTCTCCTGCCACATCCAGCTGGTACTCCAGTTCCTAGTGCATCTGTCGCACACAGGGCTGAAATCTAACTCAGTCTGGGTGCATCTGAGCGCCATAGCCGCTCACCATCACCCAGAGGAAGGAAAGACCTTATCTAGCCAGCCCCTGGTTTCCCATTTCCTATGGGGTCTTCTGCTTTCCAAGCCCCCTGTCCACCCTCTGGCAGCAGAATGGGACCTCAACGTGGTGCTCTCCTAGCTCACTAGACCACCTTTTGAACCACTGGCCACCTGCCACCTCAGATACCTATCCTGGAAGGTAGTCTTCCTGGTGGCCCTGACTTCAGCTCGCAGAGTCAGCAAGCTTCAAGTGCTGTTGGTGGACCCCCTGTACACCAGGTTCTTCAAGAACAGGGTAGTGCTCCGCACTCATCCTAAGTTCCTCCCAAAGGTGGTATCCCCGTTTTATATGAACCAAGAGGTGGTACTCCCCACCTACTACCCACGGTCTCATGCCGGCAAGGAGGAGCTCATACTCCACACACTGTAAACGGGCCCTGCCCTTCTATCTGCAGTGGACCAGGGCCACCGCAAGGCACCTCAGCTTTTCATGTCCTATCATCCCAGGAGACTGGGGCTCCCTGTATCCAAGCGTACCCTATCCTTTTGGGTGGCAGACTGCATTTCCCTCACCTATGAGCAGGTGGGCCTCTCCCTGGAGCACCAGATCACAGCGCATCACTTGAAGGTGATGGCCACATTGGTGGCCCACCTCCGTTCTGTGCCGGTGACAGAAATTTGCAGAGCCGCCACTTGGTCATCCATTCACACGCTGGCAGCACACTACTGCTTGGAAAGTGAATCCCGTAGGGACAGTGCCTTTGGTCAGGCAGTCCTGCATAATATTCTTGGAGTGTAGGCAACTCCTACTCTTCGATCCTCTGTGTTCAGGCTAACGGAGTGATAGTGTTGCTGAATGCTAGGGTCTTGCAGAGTCTCTCACGGGGACTCACCTTCTGCAACTCATGGCCACCCGACCGGTCACTGTTGGTACTGTTGTTGTTCGGTCCTTGGAAGTCTGAAGCTAGGGAGTCCCATATGTGAGGACTGACTTACTCCTTGTCCCTGGAGAAAGCGTAGTTACTCACCTATAACAGGTGTTCTCTGAGAATAGCAGGAATCAGTTCTCACAACCCTCCCTCCTCCCCTTGGAGTTGCCATCTTTTTGCTTTTGCCTGACTGCCATCTTAGCTATGTCAGCTGACTGAGCAAGATGGCACCCTTGGGCGGAAAGGGGACCACGCATGCATGGTAGCATTCCCAAAGGTTTTCTTTGAAAGCTGGGGAAATCCTCTGCACGGGCTCCGTTGGTGCTGACGTCACCCATATGTGAGTACTGATTCCTGCTGTTCCCAGAGAATACCTGTTACAGGTGAGTAACTACGCTATCTCTGTTGTACTCCCCATGCCACACCTCCACCACACCCCATACTATATAGATGTGCTGGCAGCGGAGATGTTTATATACCCAACTTTCTAAAATGGGTCCAAGGACATCACTGTGATTTGCACATCTGAATGCTGGTTTTCAGACGTCCAAATCATGAATAGAGCTTCTAAAATGACTCTCAATATGTTTTTCAAAATCTAATTTTAATTTGTTGCTAGAAACAAAGCTAGATTAATATAAATGCATTATGTATAATGGACTCCTGAAGGGAAATAAAAGGAGTCAGTGACAGATGTGAGTCCACAGAAATACAGACTATGACAACAGATAAATACCACAGGGTCCTAGGGTCCTTCTAATCTGCCCCTTTTTAATTCATGTTGCAGTACTGCAAAGCCCACCTGTTCTAAGGGTTTACCTTCACATCCTTACAAGAATGAATTCTCCGTGCTTATCCCATATTTCTTGAATTCTGTTACTGCTTTTGTCTCCACTAAGAGGTTGTTCCATCTACCCACCACTTTTTCTGTGACATTATTATTCCCTTGTTACTCCTCAGTCTGTCTTCTTTGTGCCTCATACCATCACCTCTTGTTCCACTGAAACATGTTTGCTTCTTCTGAATTCTTAAAATTTTTGAGCCATTGGAATGCCTCTCATCACACCCTACTCCTCCTTCCTCTCATCTTTAGTCTGTATATGTAGGTACTTAAGTCTCATTTCAACAACTTATTGGGCAGATTCTTCATAGTTCTGAATAATAATAGCTTGGTGCTCTATCCATTGGCCACTCTTCCTTACTGCTTCAAGTTTTAAATCTTTCAGGTCCCTATATACTTTTGATTTTCTTGGAGTTCACTGTGTTCCTATTTGTGTAATATCTTGTGACCCATGTGTAAGTCTCATGGATGTTCTGTCAATGAGTATGTTTTAATGTTCTTTTCTACAGTTACGACCTGTCACCTCTGGTATCCATTGCTTCAGAGATAGGTGGAAAAATCATGATTTTGAGTTTGTGATCATAAATCCCATCCATTGTCCAGGTATTACAGAATAGGACAAAGCCTTTGTGATTATGATCTCAAATTGCGAAAAAAAATTGTACATATCCGTGCAATTTCCCCAGATTCTATTCTTTAGGATTATGCTCCTAAAGCCCTCCAGTTATATTTAAATAATTGGAAGGATTTATAAATGAAATTTCAATTTTTTTTTATTTTTTTTCCACTAATCTCTAATCCCTAGCACAGAGTAGAATTGTTTCTGTACCCAAAGCAACAACAAACAGGTTTTTCCTGAATTAATGACAACATGGCAAAGGTATGTATGTGATTTATTAAGGGTTTAATTCAGCCAAATCAGAGACTTGGAAAAATTTCTTGCAGAAAGTTATTGGTCAATGATATCCTATCTGTAACCTCCTCCTGTGTCCTCACTATAGAGAAGTTTTTATAACTTAACTCCATACAGCTACGTGGGTTCATTCTCACAGGGAAACTTAGCTTCAGGGCTCTTCTCTCAAGAATTTCTCAGAGTCTTAAATAATTAGCCACTCATAATGTAATGACTGATGTTCCAATAAAAGCAAAATTTACTGAGGTGAAATGTCTTCAATAATAATAATCAGAGGCAGTACAAACTTTTGGGGAGATGAATCCATATAAGATGATGGATCCTTAGACCATATCATGTTAGAGCCACCAAAAATACACTGCAAAATCCCTTCCAAGTTTTAGTTATGATTTAGAGCCAACCCCCACCCTCCCAGGGACTACCAGGGGATTCTCTAGTGCCTAATGCCTAGGGTTCAAAATGGCAGTGGTTCACCTCTAGTGGTAGTCTCGTGGCACTCCTGCTAGGGCTCAAGCTGCCAAATGAGGACGAATTGCATTATAGACTGATATTTTTAAAAAGCATTTATGCAGTCAGGAGCAATACCAGCAGCCTAAATACTTTAAGGATGATATTCAGACCATGCTAAGTCAATGGCTTTTTCTTTAAATGCTGGCCATCACAGGTAAAACATTTCCAGATATTCAGCATCAGTCTCCAGTTACTGGTCAGAGATAAATATCTGGATTTAGCAGTCAGCCCATCCCCTACTTAAAATGACATTATTAGCTCATAGAAACAGAATGTCCTGCACTAATTTACCATGCCACCTTGTGCTCATTGTAACCCAGCAGGTTACGTTGCAGCATGTGTATCCAAATGGGCATGGCGGCCCACCCAACTGGAGTCCACTCATTGCGACTTCCAAGTGTCCCCTCCTTGCCTCTTGTTGCAGTGTGTTTGGGGGTGCCCTTTCCCAGAGACTGCACAAGCGTGTTTGTATTTACTGCCACTGCTGAACCTGCAAGATCCCCCATTGAAAAGCCTACATGCCCCTTGCTGGTCCACAGGGGGTGATGGTGGGGTTCTGCCACTATCCCATTCTCACCATCTCTCCATCTGTGCTCAGACCAAAAGAGCTGCTGCTCCAGAGGCCAGTTGGGCCACTGTGGGTGCATGCTGTGACACAGTGGATAATACAGAGCCCATGGAGGTTAGTGAAAATGAGAAACTTACCTCAGATTTGGCTGAACAGGAAAGCTCAGTGCATGGAGAAACAGCTGAGCAGCAAATGCCTCCAGCACAAGTAAAGCCAAAAGACAATGGAAGGTATTTCCCCTCTAATAGTTGTGACGCAGGGAGAAACAGAAGGGCTCATCAGGAGCACCTGTGCACAAAGTCCTACGTAACAGGCAGAGAAGGGAAGCATATAAATTCCTGGTTAGAACCAGGAAGAGGCAGTTCAGGAAGGAGTTCCAGGAGTTCGGGAGGAAGTTCTGCAGGAAGGAGTTCTGCAGGAGGCAGTTCTGAACGAGGCAGTCTGGGAGGAGGAAGTCCTGGAGAGGGCAGACCGGGAGAAGGCAGCCACTCAGGAGGACTGAGCAAACAGCCAATGAGCATAGGTCATGCTGAAAGAAGTTTGCCGGTAGAAGGAAATTCTAAACGTGACTTCAGAGCAAGGAACAGCTGGAGAGGTAACCAGGAACTTGCTAGCTCGGAGGGAGGCTGGAGAGCCCGAGAGAAAGTCCTCAATAACCCAGAAGCAAAAGCCAGGAACAGGGTAGAAAGGTGGGAGCCTTGTTTTTCCAAAGAAGGGGTTAAAAGCTCTATATGTTTTAAAGGGCGTGGCCCTGAACCTAACCATAAAGCTGAAAGATATCCAGTATTCTCACTAGGTGGGAAGGGACAGAAAACCCATCAAGAAGCCATTCGTATACCAGGCAGTTACAGCCCTGGGCTTAAAGAATACTTGGTAGGAAAAGGTATTCGTGTGCCACAGGAAAGTGTGTCAAAAGCCAGCACATGTTATGAGTGTGACTTTGGTAGTATCGGGAATGAACCTGAAGTAATGCAATGGGAAAATAACAGTGATTCTTCAGACCCAATTCCCATGGACTGTACGCTATGTTTTTCGGATGACATTATTTCTTTGTGTTAACCTTGAAGAAAATAACCTTGTGAAATTAACAAAGGATTAGAAGATATATTTTTCTCTGTAACCGTTTTTGTTTGATGCTGTTTGTTGTGTTGGCATTCCTGAGAATATTCTGTTTCGGGAAAGGGAATAAAGCCCTGATTTATTTACTTTACCACTCGACTGAGAGACTCTATTTTAATAGCAAAGCAGATTTAAACTTAAAAACCCTAGGCAGCCGCCTAAATAGGGTTCACCGGGGTTCTATCACACGGGCCCCATCACAATGCTCACCGTAGCACGCTCCCCCCCCCCCCCGTTAGCTTTGGGTCATCAGCCTAATCCTCAAATCTATATCCTTCCTATCCCAGGTGAGCTCGCCTGCCCCTGCCATATTCCTCCTGAACTGCTCAACGTATTCTAACCAGGCAGAACCACCATAGACCCTGTAGGCCTCACAGATGCTGTCCTGGTACTTGAGCAGCCCCCTACACTGTTCAGTATGCTTTTCCCCCATGATGCTGGTCATGATCCGGAAAGCGGCGGACCAGTTGGTGATTGTCCACGGAATGCTGTCCGCCTTCCTGTTGACCAGTTTGCACTTTGCCTGGCAGCTCATGCAATCGCAATTGCTATCAGGGCGCCAGAGTAGCAGGGAGAATATGTCCACATATTCCCCCTTCCATATCTTCTTCTGCGTCAGCAGTTCGTGGCTGTCCAAGGTGCTAGTGAGGCACAGGTACTCAGTCAGCCTCGCCTCATTCACCAAGTGCCCATCACCATCCCACGTGCTTGCCTCCATACTAACTCAGTGGTCCCCCTGCCAGAGTGCTTGAGAATGGCCCATCCTCGGAGCTGGCCCCAGGTGGTGTGACAGCACCTCCTTGTGAGCCCTGTGCTGCACTGCCCCCCACTGCCATGTGGACCAGCTGCTGCAACCACCCTAGGATGTCCTGCTGCACTCCTCTTCTACCCCTCCATCTGTCTCCCCAGCACCCCCCCCCCCCCCCCCCGACTTCTCTGGCTGCTCTAACCCCATCTGTCGCTGCTGCCATATCATCCCCCAGCTGCAGTGCCTGGGGTGACACCACATCCCCCTGCTCTCCTGCCCCTCTGCTCCCTCCCACTCCCTCCAGCCTGCCCCACTCCCCACCTCCCCCCATGCCTGCCCTCACCCTGGGCTCTCCCCCGTTGACATCTGTGCCCCATGTGTCCCCTGTGTACTCACTGGGTCTTGCCGACAGGCTGTCCACCACAAGATCTGGCGCCTGGCCCAATGCATCCTGCAGTGCCTCCAGTGACCCCCGGAGGGTCTGTATGCATCCCACTCCATGGACCACAGCCAGTGCTCGTACCTGGTTCATGAGGTCTTGAAGGGCTGGTTCCTCCTGCTGGTCAGGGTCCAGCGCCAGTGTCACCTCTGTCATGTACTTGTTGCCCCTGGGAGGGCCCCTAGCCCTGCTAGGCGCTGGTATTCTCTGACCCTTCGCCCTCTTCCTGGTCATCTTGCTCTTCGTCCCGGCCGATGTCTCAGCCATCGTCTGGGCCCACTTGCTGGACTTCTCCCTGCTTCTGCTCTTTCTGGCCTGTTGCTTGTTCCGTTTTTTCTGCAGCAGTGTTTATTTATTTATTTAGCTGTATTTATATCCCGCTTTTCACCGGGTCAAAGCGGTCAATTGGGAGATACATTTAACACGAGGGGATATGACACACATACTTACAGGGAACATGGGCAATGGAGGGTTAAGTGGCTTGCCCAAGACCACAAGGAGTGCCTACAGGACTAGAAATCCCAGTCCCTCCGGCCTGAGATTGCTGTCCCCAGGTGGGACTTGAACCCCCGGCCCTCCGGCCTGAAGTACCTTGTCCTAACCAGTAGGCCACTCCTCCCTGTTCTGTGTCCTCTGTTGGCTTGCTGACTGGCCATGCTGCTGGTAGCCCTTATCTGCCTCTGGTGGCTAAAAGTGACTTCCTTGACTTTTGGTCTCTTTTTTTTTTTTAGTCACTTAGCTCCGCCTCCGCTGATGTCAGAGCAAGATGGCCACCATCATGTACCCCACCGCTCACTGGCCCTGTGCCTGGAAACTGGGTTCCCCCGGCTAGCTGGCTGTCTGTGGGGGGATCCGGCTTACCAGCTGGCTCCTCGTACTGTCAGGCTGACTGGCTGGCTCGCGATGGATTGCCGGCTGGCTGGTTGTCTCCCACTGGCTGGCTGGTTGGCTGACTGATGGGGCCAGCTAAGCTGGCCCTTCTCTCCTTTGTTCACCTGTTGTGCTTTTTTTTCTTTTTTTCTTTTTTAAATCATAAGCAACGGCAGTGACTGCCGCCAGTGCCGTGTGCCACTGCCAGGCACCGATTCCAACTGCCAGAGAGAAGGCCACACAGCTGAGAGCCACTTCACAAGCTTGCCAATTCCAGCTATCAGGGAGAAGGTCATACAGCTGACTGGCTGCTTCACTGGCGCCTCACCAACCCAGTCGCTGCAGTGAAAAGAGGAGCCAACACTACCACCACCATAAAGGACCGCAGTTCCAGCTGTGCACCCGTGAGTCCTCGACCTGGCCTTTAAAGAGAAGAGGGGGGAGTAGCATGCATGGCTTCCTCGCTTGTGGCTTCTGAAAAAGAGGAAGTCATGCCCCCTGCTCCTGGCTTTTATCGGCATCTGCCTCCCCTGCCCCTCTTTTCCTCCAAGGCCTGTCCCCACACGCCCCTGCTCCAGTCCCTGGTGAAGAGGGGCCCGCCTTCCTCCAGCAGCCCAGTTATGGGCCGGGCACTCTTTCCTAGCCGGCCACCATTATAAATGTCACCTCGCATTGATAAGGTGAATTAACAGAATATTGTTAAACCATTATTTTTAATAAACTATAGATTACTCTGTAGAAGGGGAGCGGTAACTGAATTACTGCACCACAGGTAGTTATGTAAAGATATTTTAATCTTGTCTATTAGGAAACCCTAAAGAAAGAATAATATATGACAGAAAGGTTAACCCCTGTAGTCAAGACTGTTCCAAAATCAACATCTGCTTCTGTATCAAAGGTTCCTCTTGTCTTGGCTACAGAACAAAGTGATTAATAAAAGAATGAGAACGCACCAATAATGGCGGATACATAATACACACAACAGAAAATAAACAAATATAAGGGAAGTTATAATACAACAGCCATTGTACAATAATATTTACAATAATATGCTGAACCACAATTAAATTATAGCTTTTGTTAGCCTTGGTTTTGAAAGAGTCGGAGTGCCACTTCCTTAATTTTGTAATGCCATGGAGACAAATGTTAACTCACCAAAGAAAGAAATAGAAGAACAAGGTTCTAGAGGCTTCATCTAAGACTAAATCCTAGAGCAGTGAAGCTTCCACTGAAGGGGCACAGGAATTAATTAACCAACAAAGGCATGTCTCTTTCTAGTGCTGCTTTAAATATTTTGCATTCCCCAGTTTGTCAAGTCACCTCTTCTTTTCCTACATGCCAGTAACAAAGTTTCGTTGTTCATAAGAAGCAAAACAAAAAAAAAGATGTTGAACGTGCTTTAGAGCTCCTCCCTTTTCAAGGATTTTTTACCTATATCAAAATACTACCGGAACAGGTTTTGTAAAGTTTGTAGTAGAAAAAAAAGTAGAGCACAAACTTGAATCTTCTCCAGGTCAGTCAATAGTGTTTCTGATCGCGAGAGACAGGATTTTGAGATGGAAGGGGCTGGAAGAGGAATGAAGAGAAGGGAGGGGTAATTCACAGGCACACCTTACATTCAGGAATGTGTTACAGTGAATGGAATAGAAAAAGTAGACTAGTTCTGCAGGAGATACTTGAATTTTCCAGGGACCAGAGCGAATTCAGAAGGTGAAGTGGGGGGAGCATCTAGAAAGAGCAGGAAGGTGTTTAGTGTATGGAGAGTGCGTAGTAATTTGCTGCCCGCCAGGAGCTTCTTTACAGTGTTTTCTAAGCAGTCAGATCTGCCTGTGAAGATTATTTGGAATAGTTAAGCAAAACCAGTATTTTTTTTCCAAGAGGCAATTCATCAAAAGAACAGGTAAGAGAATTCTACAAGAATCTAGAGCTATGAAGAGAATTTCTAATTATTTGAACTAATTATTATCTAGTGATATTGACAGACAGATATTATTTTGTTAAATAAAATGACCTGTGCTTGACAGATGCTATACTTTAAAAGCTACGTTTAAGTTCAAAACAGCATCTGTTGCCCCCCCACAAAATTCCAGGGCACTTTAGGGCTTATTTACTAAGCTGCATTAAATGGTTAACACATGTTCGTGTGGTTTAATGCACATTAAATAACACAAGCTTCCTGTATCCTAACTATATGCTTAACTCAAATTAACACGTCATGTAAATGCAGAAGGCAAATTATTATGAAAGGCATAAATGATGATGTCCTCTATAATTTAGGTCCTATGTGTATTAAGGTTGGTTGTTGAGCAAGTGTATGGATGTGTATCAGTTCAGTCTCTAAAGAAATCCATTGCTAGGCTGAATCTTTATCTTTATCTTTATTTACATTTAATATACCGCCCTTGTCGAAACGTGAGGGCGGTTTACAATAAAATAATATAAATAAAAGCGTTAAAAAGGAAAGGAAATCCATTAAAATAAAGAAAAGAAGGACCAAAGAGGTCACAGAACAAAACAAACAATAGACAAACCAGACAAACCATGGGTAAGCCATGACAAAACAAAACAATTAGACAGGACTACTGGGATTTACCTAAAAATATGAGAGCCATGTTAACAGTTTATGGCTTGGATCTGACTTTTTTGAGGAATGGATGAACTGATTCAAAGTTATGTCCACTTCCTAACCTAACCCTAAGAGGCAAGTTCACTTAGGGCAGATTTACTAAAGTGTGCACTGCATTAGCATGCACTTTTGTCAGAAATGTGTAGAATTGTAAATACGTCCCGATACATAAAATGGGACCTGCACCCGCCCAATTCCAGCAAGTAAATCACACATAAATGCCTCTTATCTATTTTTTAAGGGTGTCAGATACTTCAGCTCAGATAGATCTGAAGATGAGGAAGATCTATCTTCCAGCAAATATGGCTCCTATTCTTTTTAATGAAGTTAGTCATCTTAGAAGAGAGTTTACAGAAAGTTCTGTATCTATTGTTTTAATCGTGATTGCAAGTCAGTCAGCTAAGTTTGCCCCTACTCATAGATGGACTTCATTTAATCGAATATCAGCCTTTGCCTTGGGAAAGATATTGCCTGCTATTAAAAGTACTCCTTGAATAGCAGGTCCATTTCTTCCAGCATTAATCAAAAATAGTCTTACCGCAGTCTTAGCACAGGCCCCTCAGTTGGTCCTAATTAATAACAGTTTATCTACCGGATTTTTCCCTTCTGCCTAGGAATATGCAAAAGTTACATAGCGCTGGATAACTAGTAGTAGTAGTAGTAGTAGATCTGAACTTAAAAAAACCCTTTTTGGATTTGAAAGATGTTTGCAATATTTGACCATTTCAAATTATTTGCCTCCAATGTCCATGAGAAAATTGTGTATGGTGAACTTAGTTCATTCATGAAAGCAATAAATGCCCTTCATCCAAGGCATCCAAGTCACATGTGACGTCAGATGCTTAGTATGATATTTAAGAGCAGTGGAGTACGGATTCTGAACTTTTTTTACTGGCATATGTGACATCCTCTTTGTCCGAATATTGGGAGCAGCACACCTGAAGCAGAGCCTTTTAAAGTATTGTGATGGCTGAAAACGCAGTGGCTGCGTCGTATGTATGCTTACATCAGTCATTGGACTGTTTGATCAAGTCCTGCTATCTACAAGCTAAGTGTTATTCTTTTGCCTATTTTATCTTGATTAAAAAGAACAGTTTATTTCAAGAGGGTTTTGCCCCTCTGATAAACGGTCCGACAAAAAATTTGTTTCCTATGCTTTACCAGCCTGGTCTGATTTTGTTGGTTATTACTAGATGGACTAGTGCTGCAATTAGGGGTATTATTTTTGGAGTTTATCTTCATCCAAGGCAGACAGGATTTCAGCTAGGCCACTGCATGGATTCCTTGTTGCTATGATGAATGAGGTCCAGGACAGCTGGAATGAAATAAATTAGTTATAGTAGTAATAATGGAACTTTTGGCCTGGCTGATCATTCATCCTTAATATTTCACTTTCACCCAGTCTCTTCTAACATCTTTAGGAATCTTCACGCTATCGACACATCAGCTCTCTCTCCACTGCTATTTCACCATCTCTTTCTTCCACTACAGTAAGAACATAAGAACATAAATGCCATACTGGGTCAGACCAAGATCCATCAAGCCCAGTATCTTGTTTCCAACAGTAGCCAATCCAGGTCACAAGTACCTAGTAGTTTCCCCAAAGGACATAGCTTCCACAATGCTTGTATTGTGGCAAACAGTGTATTTCCCGGGTCCCCTTTAATAATGGTTTATGGACGTTTCCTCCAGGAACTTGTCCAAACCTTTTTTTTAAACCCAGCTACACTAAAAGCTTTTATTACATCCTCCGGTAATGAATTCCAGAGTTTGACTAAACATTAAAAAATATTTTCTCTTATTAGTCTTAAATAGGTTATACTGTAGCTTCATTGCATGTCCCCTAGTCTTTCTATATTTTGATGGCATAAACAATGATCTACATTTACCTGTCCATCTCCTTTCATTAATTTATAGACCTCTATCATATCTCCCCTCAGCTGTCTCTTTTCCAGGTTGAAGAGTCCTAACCTTTTAGCCTCTCTTTATAGGTGTATCCTTCCATCCCCTTTACCATTTTTGTGGCTCTTCTCTGTACCTTTTCTAATAATGCTATATCCTTTTTAAGATACGGTGACAAGAATTGCACACAATATTCAAGGTGCGGTCGCACCATGGAACGATAAAGAGACAAAATAATATCCTTTGTTTTATTCTCCATTCCTTTCATTATTCCTAGCATTCTAATTGCATTCTTGTCTGCTGTTGCACACTAGGCGAAGGGTTTCCATGTGCTATCCACGATGACGACTACATCTTTTTTCCTGGGGGGTGGTTTTTAATATGGAACCTTGCATCGTGTAACCATAGTTTGGGTAGTTCTTTCCTAGTTGCGTAACTTTGCACTTCTCCACATTAAATTTCATCTGCCATTTGAACATCCAGCCTTCTAATTTATCATGGTCTTGCAATTTTCAACAATCCTCTTGGGTTTTAACAACTTTGAATAAATTTTGTGTTATCTGCAAATTTGATTACCTCACTCGTTATTCCCATTTCCAGGTCATTTATGAATATGTTCAAAATCAGCGGACCCAGCACTGATCCCTGGGGTTCTCCACTATTCACCTTTCTCCATTGGGAAAATTGGCCATTTAACCCTACCCTCTGCTTTCTATCTTTTAACCAGTTCCTGATCCACAATAGTACACTGCCTCCTATCCCATGACTTTTTAATTTTGTTAAGAGTCTCTCATGAGGGATCTTGTCAAATCTTTCTGAAAATCCAGATACAATATATCAACCAACTCACCTTTGTCTACCTGTTTATTCACACCTTCAAGAAAACATAACAGATTAGTAAGACAAGACTTTCCTTAGCTAAAGCCATGTTGGCTGTCTCCCATTAAGCCATGACCATCTACATGTTCAGTAATTTTGTTCTTTATAATGGTTTCTACCATTTTTCCCGGTACTGTCATCTAAGTCTGTTGATTAGGCTGTATCTTCCTACAACACTGTACTCTCTTCTGCTCTAGATGCTCTCTCTCCTCCTACTTCACGTCCTATGAGGCATACTATACCTCAGCCCTGGCTGTCCTCTAAAACCCGCTACCTACATTCCTGGGCCTGCTCAGCTGAGCACCTTTGGTTCAAATCCCACACACTTGCAGACTTTCTACATTTCAAATTCATTTCCAACTGTGGCCAATCTAGGTCACAAGTACCTAGCAATTTCCTGTCTCTTTATAACTCTCAACTCTCTCCTCAAAGTGCCTCTGCCTCCAACCTCTCCTCTCTTTCTGCCCAGATATCGGCTGACTACTTCCATGATAAAGTCCACAAGATTACTTTTGAGTTCCCCCTCGGGGTCATCCCCATCCCCCCTTCCCCCTTTTCACTCCCAAATCCTTCTCTTAGAAACATAGAAACATGATGACAGAAAAAGACCACATGGCCTATCTAGTCTGTCCTTCCATATCAACAACTACAACAGTCCACTTTTTACCTTTAGAGATCCTCTGTGTTGGTCCCATGCTTTTTTGAATTCAGTTATTGTCCTCATCTCTACCACCTCCACTGGGAGACTATTCCATGGATCCACTACTCTTTCCGTAAAGAAATATTTCCGCATATCACTCCTGAATCTATCTCCCTTCACCCTCATCCCATGTCCCCTCATAGCAGAACTTGCTTTCAATTGAAAGAGGCTCTCTCCCTGAACATTTATGCCACGGAGGTATTTAAACATCTCAATCATATCACCTCTATCCCGCCTTTCCTCTAAGGTGTACATATTAAGATCCTTATGTCTGTCCTCATATGCTTTATAATGAAGCCCACTAATCATTTTAGTAGCCACCCTCTGCACCGACTCCATCCTGTTCACATCCTTTTGAAGGTGCGGTCTCCAGAATTGCACACTATACTCCAAATGAGGTAGCACCAAAGACTTATACAGAGGCATTATCACCTCCTTTTTTCTGCTAGCCATTCCTCTCCGTATGCACCCAAGCATCCTTCTAGCTTTTGCCGTCGCCTTTTCTACCTGTTTAGCTACTTTAAGATCATCAGACACAACCACACCTAGGTCCCGCTCTTCTTTAGTGGACAAAAGTACTTCACCTCCTATACTGCATTGCTCCCTTGGATTGTTGCAGCCCAAATGCATGACCTTACATTTTTTAACATTAAATCCCAGCTGCCAAATTCTAGACCATTCTTCAAGCTTAGCTAGATCCCTCCTCATGTTATCTACACCTTCCTGGGTATCTACTCTATTGCAGATTTTGGTATCATCTGCAAAGAGGCAAACCTTACCCGACAGCCCTTCCGCTATATCACTAACAAAGATGTTAAAGAATCGGACCAAGGACAGATCCCTGGGGCACACCACTGGTAACATCCTTCTCCTCAGAGTGAGCTCCATTTACTTGTACTCTTTGTCGCCTCCCACCCAACCAATTTATAACCCAAGCAGTAACTTTAGGGTCCATCCCTAGGGTGCTCACTTTGTTTTTAAGTCGCCTGTGAGGAACAGTGTCAAAGGCTTTACTGAAATCTAAATACACCACATCTAGAGCTCTCCCTCGGTCCAACTCCCTGGTCACCCAGTCAAAGAAATCAATCAGATTTGTCTGACAGGACCTGCCTCTGGTGAATACATGCTGCCTCGGATCCTGTAATCCACTGGACTCCAGAAACCTCACGATTTTCTCTTTCAGGAGCGTTTCCAATAATTTACTCACCACCGAAGTTAAACTGACTGGCCTGTAGTTTTCAACCACATTCTTACTTCCGCTTTTGTGTAAAGGTACCACATGAGCCTCTCTCCAGTCCTTTGGCACCACTCCCGACTCCAACGAGGCACTGAAAAGGTCAGTCAGTGGAGTTGCTAGAACGTCCCCAAGTTCCCTCAGTATTCTAGGGTGTATCCCATCCGGTCCCATGCTTTGTCTACTTTAAGTTGAGCTAGTTTCTCACGAACACAGTCTTCTGAAAATTGTTCAAGATGTCCTTCGCTTCTGTTCCTATTTGTGGGTGTTTTCTGAGGTCCTGCTCCTGGTTCTTCATCTGTGAACACAGAACAAAAATATTTGTTAAGCAATTCCGCTTTATCCTTATCAGCTTCTACATATTCCCCCCCTGCAACCTTGAGTCTGACAATACCACTTTTGCCCTTCCTCTTCTCACTAATATATCTGAAAAATGTCTTATCCCCCCATTTTATTGCATTGGCTATTTCCTCCTCCTTTTGAATCTTTGCCTTCTTGACTACTTTGCTAGCTTCTCTAAGTTTTTCCAAATACAGATGCCTGTCTTCCTCTCTGTGATCTCTTGTATTTCATGAAGACCTCCCTCTTTTTCTTCACTTTTTCAGCTACTTCCTTCGAAAACCATGGCGGTCTCCTTTTCCTTTTGCCTTTATTTAGCATTTTAACAAAAAGGTTGGTTGCACTTAAAATACCCCCTTTCAGTTTTGCCCACTGTTTTTCTACATCCCCCAGCTGTTCCCATCCCACTAATGACTCCCTGAGGTATTGGCCCATCTTCGCAAAGTTAGTCTTCCTAAAGTCTAAGATCCTCACCTTGGAATGGATTCTAACAGCCCTAGTCCTAATACTGAACCACACCATCTGGTGATCACTGGATGCAAAATGATCTCCCACTACAACATCAGAAACACTTTCACCATTGGTAAGCACCAAGTCCAGTATGGCCCCTTCACGTGTGGGGTCTGTTACCAATTGCCTGAATAGTTCTCCCTGTAGAGAATCCAGGATCTCCTTACTTCTAGATGATACTGCAGCAGGAATGTGCCAATCAACATCTGGCATATTGAAATCTCCTATCAGTAGCACTTCCCCTTTCCTAGCAATGCTGCGTATGTCTTCAATTAACTCTCTGTCCACCTCTTCCTCTTGTGAGGGAGGTCTGTATATCACACCAATGCAAATAGATTTCTCTTTCCCTCTTTCTAGTTTAACCCACAATGCCTCCTCTCTCCCTTTTAAGCTCTGTAATTCCAAAGCTTTAATAGTAGTTTTTACATAAAGTGCCACTCCTCCTCCCCTTCTTCCTACCCTGTCCTTTCTGAATAAAGTATAGCCAGGTATAGTCACATCCCAATCATGGTTTTCTGTGAACCATGTTTCTGTAACTGCCACTAAATACAAGTCAGCCACTCCCACCAAAGCTTCAACATCTGGGATCTTATTTCCCATGCTACGGGCATTTATACACACTGCTTTCCATATGTTACCCCTGTTACCCATTTCTACTACTGACCTGAAAGTGCCTTCATTCGGCTGCTCCTACCTACCTTTCCTCTCTTATCTCTCCCTACACCCCTCCTCAGGAACTCCATTCTTCTGGCAGATCCCTTCTATCTGTGCCCTTCTCTTCCACTGCAACTCCAGACTTTGAATTTTCTACCTTGCTGTTCCTTATGCCTTGAACAAACTTCCTGAGTCAGTATGTCAGGCTCCATCTGTGGCCCTGTTCAAATCCAGGCTAAAAGCTCACTTCTTTTAGACTGCTTTCAGATCCTGCTCCCCCTAGTCTCCTGTTCACCTCCTATTTATTTATTTATTTATTTTACAGTTTTTATATACCGCGCTCTTTGGTATCAGCGCGGTTTACAGATAACAAATTTCGCATTAGAACAGTCCTTTGCTTACATTATAACAGTGTCTTTTGCTTACATTATAACAGGGTCAGTAACTTGGAGACAACATGGTAAACTATATACAAGCTATATACAGAAAGATAAATTACATCTGGAAATTTACAGTTAAATTGGGTCATAAATTTGGGTGTGCAGAGCGTCTAGTTCGTGTTCTGTTATGGTTATGTTGTTGGAATGTCAGAGGCTGTGTGAGTGATTTGTGAGATGGGGGGAGGAGGTGTAGGGTTAGGGCCTAAAAGATGATGACAGAATAGGTAGTGTTTGAGGGCCTTTCTAAATTGAGAGAGGTCTTTTATTGATCGGATATGAGGAGGGAGATTATTCCAGCAAGTTGGAGCGAATAAGGTGAAGGCCCTGTCTCTGGTTGTTTGGTTACATTTAGTGTACTCCTTTGGTACGACAAGGGTATTGGCGGCTGCGGATCTTCTCAGTCTGTTCGTGGGGGTGTTGATAATAAGTGATGAGAGGGAAGGTGGGGCTATTTGATTGATTGCTTTAAAGGATAGCAGAAGTGCTTTGTAGGTTATCCTGGCATGTAGGGGTAACCAGTGAAGCTCTGTTAGCATGGGGGTGATGTGGTCTCTACTGGATGTACCGCAGAGGATGCGGGCTGCTGAGTTCATCGCCAATTGGAGTGGGTTGAGGATGCTCTTGGGTAGACCATGCAGGATGACATTGGCATAGTCGAAATGAGGTGTTATAAGGGCTTGGAAGATTGTTCGGAAGTCATTGGAGGCGAGTAGTGGTCTTAAGGGTTTCAGTGTTCTCAATTTATAGTAAATGGATTTAACGGTCTGCTTTATGTGATCTTTGAAGGTCAGTTCTTGGTCGATGGTTACTCCCAGGTAGCGAATTGATGATTTACATGGTAATTCCGCATCTCTCACCTTCAAAGTTGCGGGTGGGGAGAATTTCTTATTCCTAGTTACGAATAGGACTTCCGTTTTCTTGAAGTTTATTCGCAGGTTCTGGGATAGGAGCTAATCTGTAATCGCGTTGAAACAGGCGATAATTGGGGAGAAGTCGGGGGCATTAATTTTTATTGGCGTGAATATCAGTATGTCATCTGCGTAGATCAAGCTGGAGGCGTTAAATGATTTGATGATTTCACAGATTGGTTGAATATATATGTTAAATAGAAGAGCTGATAAAGAGGATCCCTGGGGTACACCCTGTTGTTGCTGGAAAGGATCAGAGGTTGAAGCTCCTATCCGCACCTGTTGCCAGCGGTTGTTTAGGTAGGATCTACACCATTCCCAAGCTGATTCCTGGACTCCCTTTTCTTTAAGACGGTGAAGAAGTTGTACATGGTTAACCGAGTCAAAAGCTGCTGAGATGTCAAGGAAGATGAGGATGAATCCATTTTCAATTTTGTCAATCCCTCTTGATAAGGTGTTGATGAGTAGTGTGAGAAGGGTTTCTATGCCATGTGATTCACGGAATCCGTGTTGGCAGGGATCGAGAGGAGCTGAGGTATCTATATGCTGTTGCAATTGGATTTGTACCACCTTCTCGATGATGTGTTTCCTTACCATTTCCCTAGATATATCCTAGTCCCCACTTGTTGTATTGCCTGTCTCTTACATGTCTCTGTATGCCTGTAGCACTATACAAATGATAAGTAGGAGTAGTAGTATATGAATGCTTTTTGTCCTACCTCGTGCCTTTACAGTTAAATCGGGGACTAAGAAATCTGATATTTACCCACTTCTTTGTGGGATACTCCAGTGTCTGTGTTAGCCCCAATATTGTTCACTTTGTTTCTGGCCCCTTTAGCAACATATATTCACTTTTGCAACAGATTTCACTTTTGTGGATTGTTCTGTTCCTGATCTGAGTCAATTCAATCACAGTTTGTATATAGCAGCAGACTGGTTAAAGCAAAATAGCCTTAAACTCAATCCTATCAAGCCACATGCAGTGTGGGATGGAAGAAATCCACCACTTCTAGTGATGACCCCATCCATCAAGGATCAGACAGTAGGGTTTGTACTTTGATTAACTCTCTTTGATAGTAAGGTTATCACCTTTTGTCCTTAGACAAATCAAAGTTGTAAGGCCATTCTTTGGAGATAATTATCTAAAAATATTGGTTTATGCATAATCATCAAACTGGCTTGATTACTGTAATGTGCTATTAATAGGTTGAAGCAAACATCAATTCGCCAGCTTCAATTGCTGTAAAATAGGGCAGCATGACTATTGTTAATAGCAGGAAAATATACGATCGTATTTATCCTTTATTAGTAACGTAGTTCAATGAAGAGGTATCAACATATTTTTCTCTTTTGTTTCTCCTTTTATCTAACTACCAGTAAAGTGGATTAACTTGGCAGTCACACTACTTTATCCTTTATTACTGAAATTACATTAGGATAGAGGATTCAATATTGTTCTTTTAGTTCATAAAGCACTGGTATTTCTCATTACCTTTCTGTACTACTTGTCCCTTAAAATACAGAAGGACCATTTCATTCTCAATATGTTAATTGACGTTTTGCTCCCTCAGTGTCTCAGATGTATTCAGCTTTTAGTACCCCTACTCCATCCTTTTGGAATATGCTGCCACCATATTTGAGGACCAAATCAAATCACACTCACTTTAAATGTAATCTTAAAACATGTTTGTTTGAGGGGCCTTTGGGGAAAATATTTAGCATCCAGATAGTGCTCGCTGATTTTTCTGTTTGTTTTTTTATTAATGCAGTAGATTTTAGGTTTTTCTTTTATTTTGTATTGTAAACTGTTTTGTTGTATATTGTAATGAAAGGCAGTATATTAAATTTATTAATAACCTAAATACTCACATGGGAGCATACTTTAGTCAATATAGCTATCAGGTAAAAACTGGGCAGGCTGCAGAATAACTCTGATAAATTTGAGCTATAAGGTACTAAAATAACATTTCTTTATTTTCCTAATTCTATTTTTATTTGAGCTGATTTTAATGTGAATATTCACAGATTCACACTTACATTTGAAGCACTCAAATGCCTTCATCCAGTATTTGTCATACTCAAACTGGGTAAAACTTGACTATGATTGTCCAATAAATTTAAGGCACAACTCTGTATATGTGAATCTGTTCAGAAGATACCTGTGTATCCTACTATCTATAAATCAAGCTGAAATAATGGAATTTCATTTAGAACCATTTTGTACATGAGTGTGAAAGTGCATATAAGATTAATAGTCAGGAAGGTGTAGATAACAAAAGGAGGGGTCTAGCAAAGCTTGAAGAAAAGTCAAGAATTTGGCAGCTGATATCAAATACTAAAAAATGAAGGTCATGCATTTGGGCTGCAAAACTCCAAGGGGGCAGTACAATATAGGGGGTGAAGTACTCTCCATGAAAGAAGAGTGGGACCTGGGGGTGATTGTTTCTTTTGATCTTAAGGTGGGCTAAACAGGTAGAAAAGGTGATGGCAAAAGCCAGAAGGATACTTGGGTGCATAGGGAGAGAAATGGCTAAGAAGAAGAAGGAGGTGATAATGCCTCTGTATAAGTCATTGGTGAAACCTCATTTGGAGTATGGTGTGCAATTCTGGAGACCGCACCTTCAGAAGGATATTAACAGGGTGGGATTAGTGCAAAGGGTGGCTACCAAAATGGTCAATGGTCTTCGTCATTCATAAGACATGGGGACAGACTTAAATATCTCAATATGTATACTTTGGAAGAAAGGTGAGAAAGGGGAGATATGATAGAGATGTTTTATTACTTCCATGGCAAAAATGCATAGGAGAGTTTCTTTTCATTTGAAAGAAAGCTCTGCAATGAGGGGTTATAAGATGGAGGTGAAAGGGAATAAACTCAGGAGTAATTTGAGGAAATATTTCTTTATGGAAAGTGTAATGGAACCTGGAGTAGCCTCCCAGTGGAAGTAGTAGAGATGAGGACTCTATCTGAATTCAAGAAAACATGGGATAAACACAGAGGATCTCTAAGGGAAAAAAGGGACTGTAAAGCTTAGTAGTTAGTATGGAAGGACAAACTGGATAGGCCGTATGGTCTTTTTTCTGCCATCATTTTTCTATATCTCTATAGCATGCCTAGGAGAAAGCAGTTGTTGAATAGCACCAAAGAGTTAAAGATAGTGAGCAAAGAGTAAAATAACCACATCACATAGTTTCTAGTTGCTAAACACATGGGAGAGGTGCAGCGCCCAAGTTAAGATGATTTGATAGAACATCTTCAAAGAGGAGCAATTTGCAAATGAATCAGGAAGGCCTGGAGGAAAGGTAAAGAATGCTGTCTTGACTTAAGTTAACTTGGAATTGGTCGTAGTTTGTGAAAATCAGTATGCATAGCAGATATGGTGGAAATCTGCTTTAAAAATACCTCACCATGAAGACCATCTGCTGGATGTCCCATTACTTTATATTTATCTTTGTCTTTATTGGAATTTTTGATAGACCACTTAGGCTGAGGCATTAAAGCGGTGTACAAAATACAAAATGCAGCACAAAAGTAGGAAACAAGAAAAGAACGCCAATTATCATACAGGACAGAGAGAGAAAAGGAAAGGAGAGATGTCAGAAAAGGAGAGGAAGATGAAGGGAAATGCCACTGTAGGGCAGTGGAACTTGGAAATACATAGCCATAGGAGGGGTGTCATGGAGGGGGAACACAAGAGGGAAATGCCAGGTTGAAAAAATGTGTTTTCAGGGCAGCCTTGAAACTACTGTAAGAGGATTCAGAGCGAAGGGTGTGGGGGACAGAATTCCACAGAGCAGGCCCAAGAAAGAAGAATGCAGAGCTTGAGATGGGCATGTGATACCGAAGGAAGAGCCAGATGGTGAGTGTGTATAGAATGTAAGAGACGATGTGGGGTATGAAAACGGAGATTGGCTAGGTACTGAGGAGTAGATGTGTGAATCATCCTGTGCACGCATATAAAGATTTTATACTGAATTTGAAAGTGGACAGGCAACCAGTGAAGACGGGCTAGTAGTAGAGAAATGTGATCGAACCAAGAGGAATGAGTAATTATACGAGCGGCAGTATTCTGGAGAAGTTGAAGTCTGCAGAGGAGGTATTGCAGGAGACAAGCTAAGATGATGTTACAGTAATCGATTCTAGAAACCACGAAGGAAAGAGGTGTAGTCAGAGAGGGCTGGGAAAGGAAAGGATGAACTGCATGGATTTGACAGAGATGAAAGAATGAACAATGGATGATGGATGAAATGTGCTCTGAGAAGGACAGAGACAAATCAAGGGTAATTTCAAGATAGTGAAAGGAAGAAACCAGTGGGATTGGAGTACAGGAAATAACAGGGGCCGGGGGTGGTGGTGCTCCAAAGGTGAACCATGGATTTGGAAGGGTTCAAATGTAGAAAACTGGATACCATCCATGAGTGGATGAGGGCCAGGCAGGAGTTCAGCGCAGTAAGATCCGGAGAAGAGGAAGGAGTGTGGTGGAGGAGAATAATGTCATTCGCGTACATATGTGCAGAGGTTGAACAAGTAAAGAGAGGGGGGCAAGAAAAACATTAAAGAGGAGGAGGGAAAGAACGGAGCCCTGGGAGATGCCACAGGTCACAGACACAGGGGGAGAGGAAGAAGAACCTGACTGATCGAAGAGATGGGAAAGGAGGGTATGATGGTCCACAAGATCGAAAGCAGAGGAAAGGTCCAAGGAAACAACAAGAGTAAGATCACCGTGTTCATGGGAAACGTGACGTTCATTTAGCAGAGAAAGAATGATAGACTGGGGCACTTATTCTGTACATGCAAAATCTGTGTCAAAGTCATCTGTTCAAGAAGACTGGAAGTAGAGGCTCTTATTGATCTTTATTGGCTGGTTTTGATTGACAGATTGTGATCAGATCAGTCATAAGCAGTGAACAAAAAATTACTTTTAGGCTTATCTTAAGGATATAGATATATTATAACTAGGAAAGAGCATGATAAGTAATTATTTTTTTTTGTAAGAATAAATATATTGGAGTTAGATGCTTAAGAGTAGGGATAAATAACAAGCAAAGAATCCTCTATATACAAACTTAATAACGCCTATTTTGTAAAACATTTTTCTTAAGTTTTAAGGAACTTCAGATGGATCTGTGTCTTCCTTCAATCAAGGAAGTGACTTTAAATTATGATTGCTTAACAAAATGTTTTAAAAAATAATTTATTGCATATTAGAGTTGCCTGAGGAACCGATATTATCTCAGTGCCCATTGCTAGTGTCTAATCTGAGGTTTCTTTAAATTATGTACTAAAATGTTTTCACAAATAGGCTTTATTAAGTTTGGATATGGAGGGTTCTTTGTTTTGTTGTTTGATTCACATTGACCTCCTATATGAGGATAGTTTAGCCTTTTTCTAAAGCACAAAGGTAGGTAGCTAACATAATGAAATTAAGGGGGTCTCTTACTAAAGGACACTAAGGTGTTGCACCTAAGGTGCCAAGAGAGCCAAAACTATGGTGCATTAGGTGCAACACCACTGCATTAACTGTTGGAAATGTGGAAAGCATTTCCCCGGCAGTTATTGTGGAGCCCTGTCCCCTTACACAGACCGCATTAGTGCAGGTGCATTTAATACCACCTATTGAAGTGGCGTTAGGTGAACTCGTGCTAATGCAGGTAATGTGTGGTGTGAACCCAGCACTAACTGCTCCGAGCGCATTATGCCCACTCTCCTCCCCACCCCGCCCACTCACTACCCTAACGCAGGTTAGGCCCTCTTTAACTGGCATAGCCTGTGCTAGCTGTCAATGCCCCATGCTAGCTGGCAATGCATGCCCAAAATGTGCTGCAACACAAGCTGCGCACTGCCAGCTAGATGATAGGAAACTCTACTCACTGGCATACCTTTGGTACCTAGATGATATCAGTAGTATGACTGTTATAGTAATCCACTTGACTATGTAGAAATAAAGGTCAACAAACAAGATTATTAGGATTTAGTGCACATATTTTCAGAAGTAGCTCAAGGTGATTTATATTCAGGAACAGTAGGTAGTTCGCCATCCCTGGAGGGCTTACTCTCTAACAGCTTGATGTAGAAAAGTGCGCTGCTATTTCCGCAGGCTTTTGTGCAATGTTTAAGCAGAATTTTCTGCATTAGTGTGGGCATAAAATGCAGGAGGGAATCTAAGCAATGTGCAAATGCCTGCACTAATGGCAACACACTACACATTTAAATCCATTTAAATGGGTAGTAATGAAGCAGCACAAATGCAGAGAAATGTGTAGAAGACCAAAAGGCTGAACAACGCTCGACTTTAACGTAAGGTCTGAGGAGGCGTTAAGGGTTAGCTCATAGGTCTGAGGTCACTGCTGGGTAGGAATTTCTGCCTGTTTCTTACGCATGCAGCACCTGCAACGTTTTTCTGGCTTTGAATAGAGTGCTGAAAAATAAATGGCAGGGGAAGTGTGCTGAAATGCAATATGGCACAATATTATTGTGCACCAGATAGCAATCCAACACATGCACATAAGTGCCAAATTGTATTTTCTATGTGCAGAATATAGGTCTCTGTGCGCATGTGTCTGGCGTGCCCAACTTGCTTAGCACTGACCTTTTGCACACAGTCATGCACAGGCTGTTTGCTTAGAGCATTGCTGAGCAAAGTTTCAGTGCTAAACTTTCTTAGGAAACTCTGCACCTGAACTTTAGTGTAGGGTTTCCATATCAAGCTGTAAGTTTGCATCTCGGGTAACAGAGAGTTAAGTGACTTGCCCAGTGCCACAAGGAGTATCAGTGAGATTTGAAGTTTGGCTTCTCAGTCAGCTGCTTTAACCACCAGGCTACACCTCCACTCCAGATGCTAATGTTGATGAATAGAGTATAGCTCTTTAAACAAACCACAAGATAATAGGGAAGAGAATATTGAAATGATTTTACACAGGTAATTGAGTAGTTAACCAGGTGCACTCAGCAGATGAAAACTGCCCTCCCATCTACTCGTATTACTGCATTTATCTATGCTAGAAAGAGACGAGACCAGGAATGGGGGAGGGCAGGACTGGCATAGTGATTTTGTTTTGAAGGGCCTTGAGAAAAGTAGGAAAAGGACACATCTGTAAGCCGAAAGCATGTGCAATATGCACTGAAACACATTTTTTGCAAGCTACAGGATGTGAATTGATTTCTGCTCTGCAGTTAAAGCTGTCTTTAAGTCAATATTTCCCACACCCATTCAGTCAGATTTACAAAATAGTCACAAAAAATATGCATGAAACATATTTGCATACATTAGATCTCCAATATATGTAGATCTGTTTCATGCATATTCATTAGAGATAGCCTGACTACCAGACAGGTTAGGTATGCTACCAGGATAAGGTTGGGAACCACTTTAAATGGTAGCAGACCATTATTTTAATATTAGCTGCACTAAAAATGTGCTGAAGCAGAGAATGATTATGAGGATTCTACATGCTAAGGTTGACTGAGCTACCTGAGCAGACCACAGCCTTGACAGTAATTCACAGAATATTCTGAGGAACATACTCACCTTTTCTACCTTCAAAAAAACGTCAACACTTTTATAGTTCATCCTCCATTGTTTTCTCCCTAAACCTAAATCACTGGCAAAAAATAATGACCTAATAACCTGCTTTCTCCAAATAAATCTTTGTACATGAATAACTTGAAGATGCAAATGTGCCTCATTCTAGGCAGGCAGGCTTTCATCCAGGTCATTGCACAGAGTCCCTGTCCATTTGTTGACTTAAGGAAATCAGGTGCTATCTTGACCCAAGCAAGGTAGCAATCATAGTTTCCCTAGACTTCTGTGCACCATTTGACCTAGTCCACCATTCCCTACTCATCTCCAAGTTCTTTGATCTGAGTTTCAGAGGTACTGCATATAACAGGTTTTTTTCTTTCATTCTTAAGTGTCCACATCTTATCTATCTCTCTGGCTCAATCCTGTGATGTTCCACAAGGGTTCATGCTAGCCCTGTTGTGTTCAATTTGTTCTTATCCCCTTAGCTAACCTGATCCAAGGTTTGGGTCTCAGTGGCTTCTTCTATATGGATAAAATCCAAGGAAATGCATATACAGACTCTCCCTCGTCCAACCTTAGTCAATTAGAAACTTGCTTGGATGTCATAGCTGACTGGCATTTTTCACAAAAAGGCGTTATTGAGTTTGTCTATGGAAAGTTCTTTAACCCTGCTCTTAAGCATTTAGTTCCAACATATTTAATTCTGAGAAAGAAAAATAATTGCTTATCATGCTGTCTCCTAGTGATAATGTATCTATATCCTTAAGATAAGACGGGGGTTCTGGCTGTAGGTCTTTCTTCTCTGCCCTTTCTGTTTTTGTAGTTCTTTTGTTTATAAATCACTTTCTTATGTCTTTTAGATTGAAAGGCAATATATCAGAAGGTCAAATAAATTAAACTAAACTGAACTACTACAGAGTTCCCGGATTAGAAACTCTAGGCAGTTAAGAGTTAATATTGCTGGAGTTTATGAAATGGTAAAGGACTCTTGTATCATATGATCTAGGACAGAATAGGGGCCCTTCTAACCACTCCATAACCTATAAGAGCATTATTTACCTGCCTCCTTACTGCCTTCTTATCTCTTGTATTTGATTGGTCACCAGCTTTTTCTTTTTCAATTTTTTCTTTACTCAGTTCAGCTTTTGTACTATATTGTTCCCAAGAAGATCTATTTACAAGAAGGAGTTGGAGAGAGGAAGGAAGCTAAATACAGAAACATAAGATCATTTATCTATTTTTCTCAACAGTGAGAAGAAAGAAACCCCGAAAGCAGAACCCCGAACTGAAATCAAAGACCGTGTTTCTTCCAAGGACAGGTACAGTAAATATGAAAGTTAATCCAAGCCTTACTTATTAAATAGTTGTTTTAATTGTTAACTTAATAGATGAATTGTAGGTATTAAAATATTGACATTTATATAAAATGTACAACTTTTGCACCAAGGGTATTCATTTTGTAATCACTGACCGCAGTGTACAAAAATATTCATTGATGAATGCCACCTCACAGTCCATGCCAACATGTTAGGACTCTAGATAAATTTAAATAAGGATTTTTTCTCTTTTTTAATGAATATGCATGGCAAAAATAATGAGTCCACAAACACTTACTAACTCACTGGAAAACAGAGAACACAACAGGGCAAGAAAGTAAAAATAGTCCTTTATTAACTAGGACCCCTACATGGCCGTGCAAAGCCTTCTTTAGGGGGTACCTTAAAGAGAACAAAACAATACATAATTTAATAAAATAGATATATATATTAAAAGAGCAAAATATATTCTAAAATATTTAAAAAATGGAATACAATTGTGAATGCAATAAACTTCACAAATGAATTAAAAGATTAGAATTAGGTGTGTAGCTTTAAATAGTGTGACTCAGAAATTAAAAGCTTGCCAAATAAAACTGTGGCAGTCAAGACATAATGTATACTATAATAAATAATCATAATAACATATAAAGTAATAAAAGGGCAAATATAACCATGGTCCTTCAAAACATATAAATTAACATGGAGGCGCATTCTGACCTGGCCATCCAGCCCTTTGATGCCCAAAGGTAGAGCCGATTCTGATCCCGCAGGGGCTAGACATGCCTGCAGGATCAGAATCAGGTCTACCGGTCTGAATATGTAGGCTGGGCCCCGATTCTGGTCTGCCTGCATGCACAGCAGATCCCTGGCTACCTCAGTCAGGCTCCTGAATGGGGCCACAGTGCCATGGCACGACGGCTCCACTGATAAGCCAAAAATGCTGGCCACCGCAGATTATCTTCTTTCCTTGCAGCCGAACCCTCAGTCCGGCCTCCCATGGCCAGGGTCTGGCTTCAGGAATCTTCCTGCACCCTCTGCAGTGGAATAAATCCCTTGTCCATGTTCACGGCCCCAGACGTACATAGCCGACCTCAGAATCGGCCCTATACGTCTGGGGTCACGGTCAAGCCCCATGCCCCGCCCTCGCTCCGCCTCAGTACCACCCCCTCCTGCCCCCATCTAAGCCTCCCCATACAAATGAGCTGTTCGTACGGGGAGTCATTAGCCGGTGCCGGCAGGGGAATGAATAGTGGGGATCCCCGCTATTCATTTTACTGAATGACCTCCCATAATGTATACAATAAAAACACATAAATTATCATGTTAAATCTCTGGTTAAGATGGCGGACTAACAGGATGCGAGGCACGGAGCTCCCTCAAACTCCCGCACAGCTCTGACCATTCTTGGTACATTCGGACCCCAAAAGGGCAATTTCACCGTGAGAAAATGCCAAAGACAACCAAAACAATCGAAGAGTTTTATGTGGCAAAAGCTAAATCTGCTGGAAAAAATCCAGAGGTGATCTCTGATCTATCCTCACCATGCTCATCAGCAGCAAGTGAGACCATGGAAGCCTTCAATGGGAGGTACGGACATGTTATTAGTTGTACTGCAAGAAATTAGGGCATTCAAAACCGAAATTGTTGATAAAGTTTTGGCAAAAATAGAAGAAACATTTATCGGAGTGGGAGCCCATCTAGAGCAAGCGGAGGCCAGAATCAGAACAGTGGAAGACAATGACGGCAGAAGTAAGCATGCTGAAAGTACAGATACAATGGGTACAAGGCTGTCTTGAGGATTATGAAAACTGAGACCAGTGCTCCAACATTCGGAAATTTGGCATCCCCAAAGAGGTAGAGGAGCAGAATTTGGTAGAGTTTGTGCAAAACATGTTGAAGAAGTGCTTTCCGGGATCTCCTGCATCTCCCAAATATGAAATTGAGCACGTGCATTGGGAGCTGTACCTATGGCCGAACTCTGAAGCAAGGCCTAGAACATTCATTGTTTAGTTGCTCCGGTTCCAAGACAGGGAATTTGTAATTCAAGTCACAAGGAAATCGAGGTTCATACACTTTAATAATTGGAAAGTGATGATTTTCCTTCTACTACTATTACTACTACTACTGAGCATTTGTATAGTGCTACAAGATGTATGCAGCGCTGCACAGACGTGTAAGAGACAGTCCCTACTCAGGCAATAAAGCTGGGAAATTATTATCTTGGCAATTAAAAATGTCCTCAAGATTAATAGCTGAGGTAAGAGGAAAAGAAGGAGAGAGAATATGCTCCACCATAGAACATGTGCGGAGTTCCGCACATTCTATGAAACCTGTATAGGTCCGAAAGTGAGGTGGAAGTAGAAGCTATATGTGACTATTTGTCTGGGATGGCCCTTCCAAAGCTGGGGGATGAGGAGGCAGCCCAATTGGGAAGCCCAATAAAAGAAAGCGAACATCAAGCAGCAATTAAATCCCTGCCTAGGGGGAAAGCAACAGGGGAGGATGGATTCCCTGAGGAAGTCTACCAAGGGCTTTATGAAGAAATCTCCCCACTACTGGCAAGAATTTTTATAGGGGTGTTGCAAGGGAATTCCCTACCAGCCTCAATGGGACAAGCCAATATTATAGTTTTACATAAGGAAGGGAAATCACCAGAGTTTTGTGGCAGTTATAGACCAATAGCCCATTTAAATTGCGATGCCAAATTATTCGTTAACGTGTTGGCAAAACGCATAGAAAATATCCTCCCAAGATTCATCCACCCTGACCAATCAGGCTTTGTAAAAGGACGACTGATTTTGGATAATATCTGAAGAGCAGTAAATCTACAGATCATACAAGACGGAGGGAAGCTAGCACTATGTGTAACACTGGACACGGAAAAGGCATTTGATCGCGTGGAGTGGTGGTTTCTTTTTGTAATGTTAAAAATCCTTAACTTAGGTGAGGAATTCCTTCATGGAATTCAAGCTCTATATACCAACCCATCAGCTAGAATATTGGTCAATGGAGACAGGTTAGAGATGTTTTTACTGCGGCGAGGTACGAGGCAGGGATACCCCTTGTCCCCCTTGCTCTTTGCAAAGGTAATTGAGGCATTTGCAATGAGGGTGTGGGGGAACCCGGGAATACAGTCTATAGTGGTGGGGAAACAAGAACATAAAATACCAACCCATCAGCTAGAATAATGGTCAATTGAGACAGGTTAGAGATGTTTTTACTGCGGCGAAGTACGAGGCAGGGATACCCCTTGTCCCCCTTGCTCTTTGCAAAGGTAATTGAGGCATTTGCAATGAGGGTGTGGGGGAACCCGGGAATACAGTCTATAGTGGTGGGGAAACAAGAACATAAAATACTTTTATATGCAGATGATACTTTATTATTTGTGACTAAACCACGGGACTCTCTACCATACCTTATGCAAGAAATACAAGAATTCTCAAGAATGTTGGGATTCAAAGTAAACATCAATAAAACGGAGGCCCTGAACCTTGGGGGACTATCAAAAGATAAAATTCTTGATTTACCCTTCCATTGGGTCGACCAGAAGATCTGGTATTTGGGGGTACAGATAGGATGGGATCCACAAGGCTTGTTTAAACTTAATTATTTAGTAGTGGGAGCGCAAGTGGAGCAAGATCTTAACCAATGGGCAGACCTTCACCTGAGTTGGATGGGGCAGTTAGCAGTTTTAAAGATGAACATTCTTCTCAAGTTTAATTTTTTGTTCAACCAAATACCCATTCTACTCCCCAGAGAACTCTTTAGGAAGTGGGAGAGAAAACTTCTCAAATTTGTTTGGAGAGGTAAACGGGCACACATCGGAATCAAATGGCTAGTTAGGATACGAGAACAAGGGGAAGTTAAATTCCCAAACTTACAGATATACTATAGGGCGGCTATAATATGGGTTTTAAAAGTTCACCATGATCGGCCAGGGGAGATATTGTGGGTAGATATTGTGGCGCTCACACCCCTACCAGGCGGTTGCCTAGTAGGGACGGGAGACCATCTTGTATTCCTTTTCCAAAGGGTTGTAGTTGTGTAGTCAGAAATGACCCAAGTGGATGTTTCAAAGCGCACAGGAATTTTTATTAGCTGGTAACAATCTTCAAAGCAACTTTACACTCAGGACAAAGAAACAAAGGATAATCTTCTCCAATTAAAGCAAATGTCAAAACAGTGTTTCCGTGGAATTATTTACAATGGCTTTCCTTTTCTTTCCCTTTAAGATGCTTCTTACTTCAGCAATAATAAAGGCACATGTATTTACAACTTACAATCAAAGCCAGTAGGGCTGCTAGCTCCTTCTTTGCTGTTTTGAGTTAAACAGTTCTCTGCTGTCTAGCCCTGCCTTGGTTGCACTAGCCACTTCTTTAGGAAAGAACCTTAGTGCTTCAATATAAAACTCATTCTCTCCTTTACTTCAGGCTTTCAGCTATAACAAAGTTGTAACAGCTTTCTTAATTTCTTTCTGCTATTTGGCTTCCATTAATTAGCATCAATACAAACAGCACAGTCCATCTCAGAACAAGAAGAACCCATGTCAGATCCTCTACCATCCACTTCCATACTTTCTTCTGAGCTGCATATTGGTAAAGCTTGGAAACGTTCAGGCACTTTTTGCTTTAAGTCATTTAAAAGCTCAAATAGCCTATTCCACTGCACTGCCCTTCCTTCTCTTGGCAGAACTTCAACAGGCTTCTCCTGTTCAACTTTTCTTGAAAACCCCTTCTTTCTAATCTGGGTTTTCCCAGGTACAAATCCCTCTTCAGAATCAGAGCAAGAGATACAAGCCTTAGGCTTCACTGCTTTCTTTCTCCTACCTTGGAGTTTTACTGCAGGACTTCCATATCTGGGGCTTCTGTTGGCTGTAGCTATCTCTGCCTCAGAGCCAGTCAGGGAATCAGGGTAAGATTTCCTCTCCACTTCCTGGGGCTTCTTCTGTCTGAAGACACACCCTTCACCCGAGGAGTCTAGACTCTCTTGCCTTAGCTTTTCCAATGCCAGCCTTTCTCTCTCTCTTGCCAGTATGTTTGGTCCTCTCCCTGGAACCTTCTCTGTAGCTTTCTTGGCTGTAGTCCTGGCTGCTCTTGCTCTCCTTGCTCTTGTCCTTGTTCTTGTTCCTGTTTCTCCTTCCGTCTATCTCTCTGTTTGTTTGCTCAAACTTAAACGTTGAGCGGGGCACCTCCCCTTCTGACTCCACCCCCATGTACCTCCTACTCTTACTTAGGGTTGCCATGGAGTCTGGGTGTGGCTTTAGCCTAGCTCTACCCTCGTGGTTTTTCTCACTGCTTTTACTATGGTGTATGTGTTCTGGTGCACCCATCCCCCGCAAAGAAGAAAAAGTTCCTTTTCCCTTTATTTCTTCATGCTGGACTGCACTCTCCTTACCACACATCCCCCCCCCCTTAAACTATTACGGGCTGGCGCCCCAACCCACGCACAGCACGTAATACGAGGTATGGGCTGTGAATCATCACCAACTCTTAGGGCTAGCTGGGCATTCCCTATACGCTCTTGCCATAGCCTCAACAGATTAACATGGTATACCTGTTGCTTCCCTCGTCCAGTATCCACCGCATATGATACTGGTCTGACCTGTTTGGCAACTTTGTAAGGGCCTCTCCAGGAATTCTCAAACCTAGAGTTCGCTGCGGCTACCATGACCATAACCTTATCCCCGACCGTTAGGAGCCGAGGCCTTGCTCGCCGGTTGTAATAAGTTTTTTGTCTATTCTGACTCTTTTTTAAGTTTTCTTCCGCTACAGTGGCTATCCGCTGTAAGCGATTCTTCAGATCCGTTAGGAATCTGGGAACCTCTTGTACATCCTCTACGGGTGCTACCCATTGTTCCCTTAGGATGTCCAGTACCCCACGGGGAGTCCTTCCATACATAAGTTCGTATGGCGATGTGCCTGTAGAGGTTTGTCTCCTCTCCCGACATGCATAAAGTACGAAGGGTAACATTGTATCCCACTCACTTAACCTACCCTCCAAACTCCTTTTTAACAAGTTCTTCAAGGTTTGATTGAACCTTTCCACTAGGCCATTGGTTTGGGGATGATAAGCTGCTGTGCGGATATGTCTGATACCAAATGCATCCCATACCTGGGCTAGGTGACGGGACATGAAATTTGTTCCCCTATCTGTTAGGACCTCACGAGGGAATCCTATCTCGCAAAATAACCTTATTAATTCCATAGCTATCACCCGGGCAGACGTGTTTCTCAATGGGATGGCCCATGGAAAACGGGTGGCATGGTCCATTATGACCAATATATACTGGTGGCCTCGGGGTGTTTTTAACAAGGGCCCCACTATATCCACCCCCAACCTATGTACTGGTTTATTCATGACTGGCAAGGGAATCAAAGGTGCCTCCGGTGGATGGTTTCCTGAGACCCTTTGACAAGCCGGGCACGACGCACAGAATCTCGCCGTCACTGTATATACGCCTGGCCAATAAAACCTAGCAAGGACCTGATCCAGGGTACTTTGTACACCCTTGTGTCCCCCTACTGGGTGATCATGGGCCAATCTTAATATGATATTCTTAAAAGAGGAAGGTATCACGAGTTGCCTTCTTAGATCTCCTGTCCGTGGATCTATATTCTCCCTATATAGTAGGTCACTATCCCACAGAAACCTAGGTAGAGCCTCCGATCCTTTCCGTGCGAACTCACAGGCTCGCACCAAAGCAGGATCTGCTTTTTGCTCATCAGGAAATGAGGGAAACTTCTCTATTAACTCCTCAGGAACCCAGGGCAGCTCCTGACCAGACATTAACTGACCCCTATTCCTGGCACTGATGCACCGCTCTCGCCGCTTCTCGGCCTTTCCTTTCCTGGGGGCATCCTTGGCCGGGGTTATTAAGTCCTCATGAAAGGAGGTCCCTGGTATCGGCTCCTCCTGGGAATCTACCTCTTCCTCTGCAGGTTTTGAGCCTGCGCGTGTGGTAACCAGGCCTGCTTTTTCCTGCAGTTCCTTCGCTATCCCCTTCCTGAACTGGGACCAATCACGGCCCAGTACCATATCGTGTGGGAGCCTAGGTATAACCGCCACTGCTACCTCTCTTCCAGTACCTAACCCCTTTATCCTAACATACTGGAGAGGATAGGTGGAGGCAGCCCCATGGACACATCTGATCTTAACATGCCCGCTTGAGGATTCCTGTAAGGACTGTCTCTGGGCCTCTATCTTTTTCCACAGCCTGCTGGAAATCATGGACTGCCTTGCCCCTGAGTCTAGTAGTGCTTCTGTGGGTATTCCTTCCACTTCTACCGATAGGAGGAATCCCTCACCTATCTCCTTGGGACGGGTAATCACAAAAGCTTTCCTTACTTTACAGTTTTTCTTAAGGTGACCTGCCTCACCACAAGAAAAACATTTCCTCTGCCAGTTATACCTTCCTTCCACGGGTTTATTCTTTTCTGTTCTACGGTTAGCAAATGCTGCATTCTCTTCTTGCATTTCTGTACCTGCCTTCTGAAAAACGCCCTCTTTCTTAAGGCTTAATTTCCTGGCCTCTATAAAGCGCTCAGCCAACGCAATGGCTTCCTGGGTGTTTTTACAGTTCTGCATTACCAGAAAAGCTTGCAAATCTGTAGGTAAAGCCTCTGTAAATTGTTCAAGTATTACAGCATCTATAATAGACTCTATATTACCACTTTCAGGTATAAGCCATTTACATACTAAGCTTTTTATCCGATGATATAAAGCTTGAGGTGTTTCACCCTCCTTTATTATACATGATCGTAGAAGCCTACGATAGACCGAGGGACTTAACCACATCCGATCTCTTATAGCTTTTTTTACTTGCTCATAATCTGAAACCAATGTCACAGGCATTTCTCTGTAGGCTGCTAGAGCCTCCCCACTAAGGGTAATAGCAAACCTCATTGCCCATTGTCCTTTTGGCCATTGAGCCAATACCGCTATCCTTTCAAAAGCTTAGATGAAATCATCGATATTGTCCTCCTTGGTAAGGCGGCCACAGGAGAAAGTCCCAGCACCAGGGCCTTCCCATCCCGGAAATACACCCTGTGCACCTGGTACTGACTGTGCCACCTTGGTTGCTTCCTCCTGGGTCCTGATCCACTTTGCCATGTCCAGTAGGGGTTGCTGTTGGGCACCAAGCATGGACGTTGCTTGTTCCTGGCTCACTGCCGCCATCTCCCTCTGTCTGGCGAATTGGTCTGCCACCCAAGCCAATATATCAGCTGTCTCCATCGCTTGGACTGCTGTTTCTGCAAATACAAACAAAGACAAGAACACACAAAGTGCAGCACTTTTTTTTTTTTTCTTATGCTCCCACTTTCTCCTGGTGAGTACCTGGTAGCCCCCTTACATCAGAATCCGGCCTTAAACCCCCTCTAGCCTACGGGTTACCTGATTCTGATGCAGGTCTTCACTTTGCCACCAGTTAACAGCGCTCCGGATCCGACGCCAATCCAGATTTTCCCTCCGTTGCTCTCGGTCCGGTTACACCGTCCTTCCCTGGATCTTCCCCGTCCAGAGGTATAGGCTTACGAGACGCACCACACTTGACCGCTGGAATGCTGGATCCAAAGAACTACGCCACCTGTGGCGCTCACACTGCTACCAGGCGGTTTCCTAGTAGGGACGGGAGACCATCTTGTATTCCTTTTCCAAAGGGTTGTAGTTGTGTAGTCAGAAATGACCCAAGTGGATGTTTAAAAGTGCACAGGAATTTTTATTAGCTTCCTTTAGGTAAGATGGTAACAATCTTCAAAACAACTTTACACTCAGGACAAAGAAACAAAGGATAATCTTCTCCAATTAAAGCAAATGTCAAAACAGTGTTTCCGTGGAATTATTTACAATGGCTTTCCTTTTCTTTCCCTTTAAGATGCTTCTTACTTCAGCAATAATAAAGGCACATGTATTTACAACTTACAATCAAAGCCAGTAGGGCTGCTAGCTCCTTCTTTGCTGTTTTGAGTTAAACAGTTCTCTGCTGTTTAGCCCCGCCTTAGTTGCACTAGCCACTTCTTAAGGAAAGAACCTTAGTGCTTCAATATAAAACTCATTCTCTCCTTTACTTCAGGCTTTCAGCTATAACAAAGTTGTAACAGCTTTCTTAATTTCTTTCTGCTATTTGGCTTCCATTAATTAGCATCAATACAAACAGCACAGTCCATCTCAGAACAAGAAGAACCCATGTCAGATCCTCTACCATCCACTTCCATACTTTCTTCTGAGCTGCATATTGGTAAAGCTTGGAAACGTTCAGGCACTTTTTGCTTTAAGTCATTTAAAAGCTCAAATAGCCTATTCCACTGCACTGCCCTTCCTTCTCTTGGCAGAACTTCAACAGGCTTCTCCTGTTCAACTTTTCTTGAAAACCCCTTCTTTCTAATCTGGGTTTTCCCAGGTACAAATCCCTCTTCAGAATCAGAGCAAGAGATACAAGCCTTAGGCTTCACTGCTTTCTTTCTCCTACCTTGGAGTTTTACTGCAGGACTTCCATATCTGGGGCTTCTGTTGGCTGTAGCTATCTCTGCCTCAGAGCCAGTCAGGGAATCAGGGTAAGATTTCCTCTCCACTTCCTGGGGCTTCTTCTGTCTGAAGACACACCCTTCACCCGAGGAGTCTAGGCTCTCTTGCCTTAGCTTTTCCAACGCCAGCCTTCTCTCTCTCCCTCTCTTGCCAGTATGTTTGGTCCTCTCCCTGGAACCTTCTCTGTAGTTTTCTTGGCTGCAGTCCTGGCTGCTCTTGCTCTCCTTGCTCTTGTCCTTGTTCTTGTTCCTGTTTCTCCTTCCGTCTATCTCTCTGTTTGTTTGCTCAAACTTAAACGTTGAGCAGGGCACCTCCCCTTCTGACTCCACCCCCATGTACCTCCTACTCTTACTTAGGGTTGCCATGGAGTCTGGGTGTGGCTTTAGCCTAGCTCTACCCTCGTGGTTTTTCTCACTGCTTTTACTATGGTGTATGTGTTCTGGTGCACCCATCCCCCGCAAAAAAGAAAAAGTTCCTTTTCCCTTTATGTCTTCATGCTGGACTGCACTCTCCTTACCACAATATGGAGAGAAATATCCTTGCTCCATTCTCCATATTTGAATGGATAGAAAAAGGAGCACTTGCTCAGAAGATGGGGGCAGAGGGAAAAGCAATTAACTTCCACCCTTTTGTCGGACCTCACCTATATCACAGTGGTCCCTGATTAGAGACTACACTCCCTTCTCCAGCCTGGAATATGCTGCATTACTGACTAGCTTTCATGAGATGGGTATTTACAAATTCTCAGAGCTAATGAGGGAAGGGAGATGCATTGCACAAAAAGAGCTCAAGATGAAATTAGGACAGAGTCCAATTCTATAAGTTTTTCCAGCTGCGCTTCTTTGTCCACCGAGAGGAGTTTCACTCCCAAGATGTTAGAGGATCTACTTTATAAAGGTTATCTTGGACCCCGACTAATATACAAAATATATCAAAAGCTTCTGGAGACAGAAATTACTACAAAGCCATCTCATGTACAAGGATGGGAAGACTGGTTGGAAGGAGAAAGTGCAGAAGAGGAGTGGGATCAGGTCCAAATGGGGCTGTACAAATGGATCTCAGTCACTACATGGCAGCAGACCCAACTTCAAATTCTACAGAAAACATATTTGACCCCTTTTCAGTTGGGTAGGGGAGGCCAGCGAGTTGACAAGATTTGTTTGAGGAGGTGTGGCAACAGGGGCACCTTTATTCATATGTGGTGGGAATGCCACATCATTAAGGAGTACTGGATGCGATTGGCCAGAGAAGTTGGGAAAATACTGGAATATGAACTGGTTCTTGAACTCAGTGAATTTCTGCTGGGCTTTGGTGACCAATCAACCAGTACAGGACCAGAAATGACCCTAAAAGACAAGCGTTTACTGATGGGCGGGGTGGTGGTAGCATGGAAATGGAAAGCTCCGAGAGGCTCCCAAATAACAGATTGGCAAACCAAAGTACAAGAAGAGTATTACTATATAAAATTACCTATCTCCTGCAAGGGAAAAGAGAGGAGAAAAAATTTGGAATAAATGGCAAAATCGGATGTCCAGCACACAAGAGGGATTGGGTGAATTCCACTGAGCATTTACAACACTCATTATGTTAAATATGGTTGGTTGTGTAATGTTAACAAGTTATGGGGGGGTACAAATGCAGAATATTAGAAATGGCCTAATTCTTTGTGTAAGATAAAGAGTGAGGATTGACCTGAGGGCCAAGTAATGCTATACTTTGTTTTGAAAATGTCTGAAAAATGTGATGTATAGTAGATGCATCTGAAATGTAAGCTATGTACGGTCTTTACCTTTAAGATTTTGTTATGTAAGTTGGATTATGTACGTAGCTATTTCATTTCCATGAAGATTGTACCTATTTGACAGTTTGAAAGATAAATAAAAAAATTAATAAATAATACATTTTCATGTTGAACGATTTTGGTACATTTTGAGACACAAGACCAAGGTGAAACAGCAAAAGCAGGTAGGTAGGTATAATCCATAGAAACCTTCAAACAACCACCACTACGGGGGTTCGGATGAGAAGGAGGGGGGCAAAGGAGAGAGAACCACAAAGCTTACTTGTAGTTTATGACGAATGATGAAAATACATAACCTTAGTGCATGATCAGTGATTGTCACTCACTCTTAATGCAAATGGAATAAAAATTAAAAGATTACAAACATTAAATACAAAAAAAGCAGTGTCGTGCCTTGTAAAAAACGCGTGTTGTAAAACTGGACAATAAGGTATAATAAAATACCAAAAGCAGCAAATAAACTAAGAAACAGGAGAGGCCACCACTATTAGTATGTTCTGGCAATAGCCATCTGAACATAAAATAGTTCATATCTTCGGCACTGGAGGAAACTCTTGATTATCGTGTCTGCTAGGGGTAATCAGCCTCTTAAAAATGGAATGTACAACAAAATGTGTGATGTACAGTCTGGCAGATTTTATAAACTGATGAATATCATTGGTATATCCTACATGATATTACTTGTGAGCCATCTACTAAGTGGCATTATCTAAAATTGCAGTACTCCGAAGAATGATGGCGGATGAGCTAACTGTAATATAGTGCCGCAGCAAAACAGAGAACAACAATGAAAGTAACTAAAATGCCGATGATACGAACAGAAGATTTAAACTATGAACTTGCCTGAATGTAGTTTCTCAGCAGAACATAAATAAGTCTAGGAGTGAGGTGCAGAAAAAAAGCATCCCAACCTTTGAACTATTTAAATGATGTACAAATGGTGCCAAAATGACAACCAATCACAGCATTATATGCAGATTCTTGAAAACCATAAACCGAGTGCCAGAAATACCTGGCAAGTCAATATTCTTCATACCATATGATAATCTCAAGAAGTTATTGTAAATGAATGATTATAAGCCTGCAAAGGTTATGTATAACGTTACCACCAATTGTGACCATAATCTTAAGTGTCCATAAATTAACGATCGTATAAAAGAATTATCTATTATGGATGAACAATAAAAATATCAGGTATACCATAATATGTATCCCATAATAAAATATGCAAATATAGAACAAAAGGCGTATTGAGTGCATATTAAGAAAAAATTGTAGTAGAAATCCTTATTAACACTGGACTGTGTTACATCAGCCATGCAAATACAACTGCACACAGCAAAGTACCCAAACAAATAATTTGTGAATCCCAATGCCAAAATATAACACCCATTGGCGTATTAAACAAGACAGATACACAGAATCTAAACAGTGAATAAATGTAGGCATCAATACACAAGAAGAATGTGGAGGGGGAAAGGGGGAGAAGAAAAAGAGGGATGGAGGAAAGAAAGGGGAAAGGGAAGGGGGAGGGAGGAAGGGGGAAGGGGAAGGGGAGGGAGGAAGGGGGAGGGGGAGGAAGAAGAGGGAAGGGGGAGGAAGGGAAGAGGGGAGAAGAAGAGGGGGAGGGCAAAGAAGAAGGAAAAGGGGGAAGGTGTTTCATTATAGCTACATTCGACCATACGCTACGTGGGTATCATTTTGGACTCAGAACTATCTTTCTCCCCACAACTGGCCAGGTTTGCCAAATCCTCATTCCTAGCCTTGTGCCACTTCCACGCTATCCAGCCATTCCTAGACAATTCCGTGCAAATCACTGTTTTAGTGCATACAGTTCTGGCTAGGCTGGATTATTGTAACATCACTTATCTCAGCCTTCCTCAATATCTAGACTCTCAAAAATATGGCAGTATGCACTCTTACTCAAACTCATAGATTTGATCATGCAACGCCATTGCGTATTCAGCACCACTGGTCGCCCATCAATTCACATATTCATTTTAAGTTGCTGACCCTCATTCATAAAGTCATTCATGATGCTGCTCCAGACCACCTATCCTCACTAGTGTCTTGTATGCCCCAGCCAGAACACTTCATTCCTTACATGGTTTCAGGCTACACTTTCCCTCCCCAGCTCTCATTAGGTATGAAAGCATCCATGTCCGCCTTCTCTG
Source organism: Ichthyophis bannanicus (assembly GCA_033557465.1). Taxonomy (NCBI): domain Eukaryota; kingdom Metazoa; phylum Chordata; class Amphibia; order Gymnophiona; family Ichthyophiidae; genus Ichthyophis; species Ichthyophis bannanicus. The sequence goes on from CM066036.1 coordinate 228,459,466, forward strand.
CCACTGCCCCAGCACTTTGGAACAGCTTACCCACTCCTATTAGATGGAACTAAGCTTCAAATGTTTCATGAAAAGCTCAAAATGTTTCTTTTTGAAATTGCCTTCAGCCTTGAGCCTTCCTTCCAGTAGGACTGTGGCTCTTTGGACATGGAACTGGCAGATTCAGCTCTTCCCCCCCCCCCCTTCCCCCTTTTTCTCTCCTTTTCTGTCTCCTTCCCCCCCCCCCTCCATTTTACATGGTATTTCTTTTGATAAGTTACTCTCTCTTTCCTATCACATTTAAATGGAGGTCCTTTCTGTTTTTTGTATTTTTAAGTATTTTTTCTAAACCGCATAGATTGTTCACATTTTGCAGTATATCAAATAAAGTCAACCAAGTTATTGTTGTTGTTAAGTGCCGTTGAGTCGGTGTCGACTCATGGCGACCCTCTAGATAGTTGTCCTAAATTGCGTTCGGTCTTCAGTCAGATGGTTCATTGTTGCCAGACTGGTACCCATAGCTGCTGTTATTGTATCGATCCATCTCATTGCTGGCCTTCCTCTTTTGTGTTGACCTATCTTGCCAAGCATGATGTCTTTCTCTAATGATCTCTCTCTTCGCATGATGTGTCCAAAGTATGAAAGTCGAAGTCTTGTCATCTGAGCTTCTAAAGAAAGTTTAGGTTTGATCTCCTCTAGTACTGACTGGTTTGTTCTTCGGGCAGTCCATGGTATACACAGTATTCACTGCCAGCACCATAATTCAAAGGCATCAATTTTCTTCCGGTCTATCTTTTCCACTGTCCAGCTTTCATATTCATATGATGTTATTAAAATACCATGGCTTGAACAAGTCGAATCTTTGTATGGAGAGAGACATCTCTGTTCTTGAGAATCTTGTCTAGATCTTTCATAGCCATTCTGCCAAGAGCAATGCATCGTCGGATTTCTTGACTGCTTGTTGCTTCTTTATTGATAGTTGATCCAAGTAGGTTAAAGTTGTTCACAATTTCAATTTCTTCTCCTTCAACGATGAACCTGTTGATTTTGCCAGTTGTCATGATCTTTGTCTTCTTTACATTAAGGTGCAGGCCCATTTTGAGACTATGTTCTTTGATCGTGAGAAGCAAATGTTGCAGATCATCTTCACTTTCAGGCAGTAATGTGGTATCATCAGCATAGCAAAGGCTGTTGATGAGTCTTCCACCAATCTTCACACCTCTGTTGTCTTCATACAATCCTGCTTCTCTGATGATTTGTTCTGCATATAAATTAAACAGGTAGGGGGAAAATATGCAGCCTTGTCTTACATCTTTGCTTATTTTAAACCATTCTGTTTCTCCTTGTTCCGTTCAAACTGTTGCTTCTTGATCAATGTACAGATTGTGCAAGAGAAAGATCAGGTGTTTTGATATACCCATACTTCTTAATATGGCCCAGAGTTTCTCATGGTTTACAGTCAAAAGCCTTGCTATAGTCGATAAAGCACAAATAGATATCCTTTTGGTATTCTTTAGTCTTTTCAAGGATCCATCTCACATCCGCGATGATGTCTCTCATTCCTCGCCCTTTCCTGAACCCTGCTTGCACTTCAGGTAGTTCTTATTCCAGGTATGGTTGTATACTCTTTTGAATAACCTTCAGTAGAATCTTGCTGGCATGTGGGATCAGAGCGATTGTGTGATAATTTCCAGTCAGTTGAATCACCTTTCTTTAGTATTGGTATAAACACAGATCTTTTCCAGTCAGTTGGCCATGATGTTGCCTTCCAAATTTCTTGGCAGAGTCTTGTAAGTACGGTAACAGCTGCATCAGATTGCTGTAATACTTCTATGGGAATGCCATCAATGCCTGGTGCTTTGTTCTTTGATAAGGCTTTCAATGCTGCTTCAACTTCTTCTTTCATCACCAATAGTTCCAGATCATAATGTACGGGTTGAAATGGCTGTTGGTCCACTTGATCTTTATCATATAAAATCTCTGTATATTCTTTCCACCTTTTCTTGATCTTCTCAGCATCATTCAACATAGAACATAGAACCTTGAGCATCTTGTAACATTCCAATTTGAGGCTGGAATTTTTTCTTTAACTCTCATAGCTTTAGGAAAGCCAATCTTGTTCTTCCTCTAATAGTTTCTGCTTCTATTTCCTTGCATGTGTCATTGTAGTACTTTTCCTTGTCCTGTCTTGCTGCACGTTGGAAATCTCTGAGTTCTGTGATTGTCTTTCTTTCTCCTCTGGCTTTAGCTTCTCTGCGTTTCTGGGCAATTTTCAGAGTTTCTTCCGTCATCCATTTTTGCTTTTTCACCTTTTGTAGAGACTTCTCACTTTCTTCCAACACAACCTTATTGATGTCATTCCATAACTCTTCTGGAGCTCTCTCATTTGTATCTAAAGCAGCAAATCGATTTTGCAGGCAGTCTTTAAATTCCAGTGGTATATTCTCAAGATCATATTTTGCTGCATTCTACTACTACTACTACTACTACTTAGCACTTATATAGCGCCACACACGCAGCGCTGCACAGTTAGCCTACAAGAGGTGGCTAACATACAAGAGATAGTCCCTGCCCGTCAGAGTCATGCTCATCGGAGCTTACAATCTAGTTAGAACAGTATAGAGCATTAGTCAGTTCAGCGGAGGATACGGTGTGGTACAGTTAGGTACAGTTTGGTCTATGGTTTGGTCATAAATGTAAATGGGGGTTAGGCAGTTCAGCAGAAGGTACGGTGTGGTACAGTTAGGTACAGCTTGTTCTATGGTTTGGTCATAAATGTAAATGGGGGTTAGGGTAGGATGAGGATGGAACTTAGGATCTGAATGCAACGGTGAAGAGGTGGGTGCATTCATGAGTGGTTTGCTCTTTTTCAACTTTAGCTTGAGTTTGCATACTAGTAGTTGATGATCTGTACCACAGTCAGCTCCAGGTTTTGTTTTTGTTGATGTTATAGAGCTTTTCCATCATTGACTTCCACAGATGTAGTCAATTTGATTTTTATACAATCCATTGGGTCAAGTCCATGTGTACAGTTGCTGCTTGTGTTGCTGGAAGAAGGTGTTTGAGATGAATAGATCATTGGTCTTGCAGTCTTTCTCCAGCTTCATTTCTGTTGCCAAATCCATATTTTCCAACCACTTTGTCTTTTTCTTTGTTGCCAACCTTTGCGTTCCAGTCACCCATGACTATCAGGATATCCTTTTTGCATGTTCTGTCAATTTCAGCTTGAACTTGTTCATAGAACTCTTCGATTTCATCCTCTTCTGCAGCTGTTGTTGGGGCATATACTTGAATTATAGTGTTGATAGGCATTCCTTGTAGACGAATAGAGATTAAGCGTTTACTGACTGCATTGTATTTCATTACATTCTTGCAAGTTTCTTCTTTATTATAAATGCAACACCATTTCTTCTTTGTCTTTCATTTCCAGCATAGTAGACCATGTGATCATCTGATACAAAGTGCCTGATGCCAGTCCATTTCAGTTTGCTGACACCCAACAGATCAAGTTGTACACGTTCCATTTCATTCTTGATCACCTCCAACTTCCCTTGATTCATGCTTCGTATGTTCCATGTTCCAATATGTAACACATCTTTACAGCTTCTGATTCTCATTTCATGCACAACTACATCAGCAGTCAGGGCTTTGATCCAACCACATCATAAATGCTGGCTTTACTCTGAAAAGTCTTCAGCTCTTCCCCAGAAGCTAGTTGAGTGCCTTTTGACCTGGGGGTCTCATCTTCCAGCACTATAGCGCAATTGGTTGTGACTATCCAATGGGTTTTCATAGCAAGATACAGAAGTAGATTGCCGGGCCTTTCCTCTGCGCAGTTTAAGTTTAGTGGTGTTGCTGTTGTCACAGAAATGTGATCCTCCGCCGTCAACACTATCCCATTCTACTGCTGTCCAGATGGGTGGTTTGTCTTGGTCTGGCACCTCAGCTGAGACCTGTCCATCTTGGGAGAACCTGTCAGTAGTTAAACTACTGATAGCTTAGCTGTCAGCATCACTGAAGCACACAAGCCCTCACAACACGACAAGCTGCAAACCAAGTGACGGAAGTCAACCATAGCCATAACCATAATCATAGCCTCCTGCTATTGCCATTAAGCTACTCCTCTAGTCTGCTTTTCAACACCATTATGGAACAAAATGATAAATACTGGTAAAAAGCCATAGAGGACAGACAATTACATTTACAAATGACTGAAGAAAGAGAAGTAAAAATTGAAGATTGGACTGTCAACTATACCATGTTTTCAGAATATACTAAGGAAAAACATCTTTATTCATCTAAAACACATGTAAAGGTTCCTTCAGATCTGTTTTATACTGTTCAAATCTCAGTACTTCTCCAGGCTACTTCTTAAAAGTCTCCTATATTGAAATTCTATGGAGCAAACATATAGCACAATTTTATTGTACTATACCTTGTTTTATATGGGCTATTTATGCTAAATCAGCCAAATCTCATGCACCTCTAGATGGACTTTACGTCTACAATGCTTCCCTCATTTAATTCCATACAATTTCATTCATCAAAGTGTATATATTAGTGTTTCATAATTTAAGGCTCCATTCCAGAAAACAAACCACTGAAACTGTAGAACCTTTGTAAGTTAGCCTCGGGTGGTATTCAGCAACAACTTGTTGAAGAAGAAAGAAACAAGTAAAGCTGACATCTTAGTAGCCAAATACAGGAACAAACATTTTGACAGAATGAATTTAATAGAGCAGTGAGATTCCAAAATGACAGAAATCTTCCCGGGAAGACATAGCTGAAGCAAGCCTGTCTCCAGTCATGCTGAAACACTCTCTGTGATAGCCATTGTGACAGATGGGCCTCAGCAATGCCCTCTGGGCACATACTGTCCAACAAACTCTCATTCTTTGTTGTTCTGCATTTTCAATGTGACTGGCACAAGCAAAGCTGTCAAATACCTGGAGCAACTTGATATGCAAATAAAATGATAAAAAAGAAAATATTAGAAACAACTGCCAGAAAAGCAAGCAGCATGTCTTCTTCTAGATGAATGGGGATGCAAGAGCTGAACCTTTTTTGCTTTTATACTTTCAATACCAGCCTGATTTAATGGGCTATTTTTAATTAATGTTTCTTAGCTTCATTTTATACCAAAGCCCTATTTCGTTATAGTTCTTAGATTTTATTTGTGCTGGCTTTACCCTTTTAGGAAAATAAGGTGTGTGCTTTTTATTATGGTGACCATGCATCTATTTTCAAGCAACTTTTGCTTTACTCATATAGCTATGCTGCATTGATTCAGCCCAGGAGTTCTCAACCCAGTCCTTGGGACACAACTTGCCAGTCAGATTTTCAGGATAACTACTATGAATATGCATGAGAGAGATGTGCATGCAATGGAGACAATGCAAGCAAATCTCTCTCATGCATATTCATTATGGTTATCCTGAAAACCTGACTGGTTAGATATCTCCAGAGGACTGGATTGATAACCCTGATCTAGCCTGTCAGTATATGAGAACCTTAATTTACTTACCTTCATATAAAGGTGGTTATGGCTGAGTAGGAGGAGTTTTGAAAAGGCAAATAAGTCTGAAGGAATTAGATATAAATCACAACTTAAAAGAAGAGGGTGGGTAGATGTCTAAGGCAGGGGTTCTCATTCCAGTTCTCGGGGCACTTCTAGCTAGTCAGGTTTTCAGAATAACCCAATAAATATGCATGAGAGAGATTTGCATGTATTGCCTTCATTTCATGCAGATCTCTCTCATGAATATTCAGTGTTTATTCTGAAGACCTGTTGTAAAGGGTCTGTTTCTTGTTGGTCACTCCAGGCCAGGAAATCCCGAACCCTCATCTGCGGTGTGCTGCTCCGGCTGGCTGGAATCCAGGGGAATAAAACTCACAGACCACACAGAAGGAAAGTATGCAAGTTTATTCCAAAGGGTGGAGGGATTGTCCGTATTTTATACATCATCAGAAACATATTCATACGTCATCCACCCATCTTCTGGGGGCCCACTATAGTTTATCAGTAACTAATGCAAATACAAGTCATCCTTGAGTAGAACAATCAGTTTAGCTTACACAGCACATTCCTTTTTCCATACCCACACCAGAATGTACAAAGGGCACACACATAGGATTCTGATTTCTATAGGATTCTAATTTCTCTTGTGCAGGCCTCCTGTATATGCACTTAAACTAAGCATTATTATTATAAAGGACACATATATAGGATTCTGATTTCCCTAACAATCCCCCCTTTGGGCCTGCATAGGCCCACTATAAGAACAGCCTAACAATCTACTACAAAATAACTAAACAGACATTATTAATGGAACATCTGTATGTGGCAGCTCAGGTACATCAGCCACCATAAAAGCAGGAGTATAGGAATACATAAAAGTGGTAGAGCTTTGTAGGGCCTTTCAACAACAACCAAGAACAAATGAAAATATACAACAAAAAAGAACAAGAATTAGAAAACCGCTCAATAGGGCAATAAGCAGTCCTTTGAGACCACCCCAAAGAAAGATACATAGAAACTTCCCTGTAGTTGAAGAACAGTATAGAGCAGTATTAGACAGGCTAAAAGCAGAAACAATAAAACAATCCGTAGCATTAAAACTAGAGACAGTTTACAATGAACAAGGGACCTAGTCATATCCCAAAGAGAGGCGAGTAACACCAATGTTATACAAAAAGGTAGAAAAAGAAACATGGGGCTGGGTGCAGTTTAAATTGTCACACAGATTAGAAGGTACAGTAATGAAACATGTTAAGAGAAAAGCTCCAGTTTGTAGCGATCTGCGCACACAAAAAGTAAGGCAGTCTGGGCAAGTAGTATTACCGTATTAACAGTTCCCGAAATGGGCTGAAGGAGGCACCACATGAGTGGTAGGAGGAGTCAACACAGTCTTGTGCGTGATGGTCAGGAGGCTGGAACCGAAGATGTCAGTGGAGACGATACACGCTTGATTCTTGACGCATGGATCCACGAAGGGGAGGAGTCACACAGGATGGCTGTCCATGTGATGGCGATCACTGTAGTTTGGAGGTCCGTAGAGCGGGTCTAAGGTACCGTACTTGTGAGGTGCTCTGACCTGTCACCAACCTTGAAGGGATATATTGGTTTGGTACCTCTAGGCCGAAAGCTGCTTTTCTTCAGGAGTCTTCTCCTCTCCTCTCCAGTTGCTAGGGCCTTGGCTGCCCCGGCGTCAGCTACTTCTCATCCTGGTCCTGAAGCCTGATCTGTATATGGAGAATGTTTCCAGCGAGGGCAATGGCTTCAGGATCTTTTAGCCGCCACCTTCACTGTAATCGATGTTATCAGAAGAACTTGGAACGGTCCCATACTGGAAAAGGGGCTTGTACCATGTGCTGGTGGTATGTCTTTACCAAAATCCAGTCTCCAGATTGAAAGAAAAGAGCTGAGTCATCCAGCAGAAAGGACTGGACCTGCTGAGCATACCTGTGGAGGGAAGAGAGTTGCCTCTGCTGCTAGGAAATACAAGAGATCAAATGTGAGGCTCAGGAGTGTAAAAGGTAAGCAGTCTTCCATATAACAGTTCAGAGGGAGAAAAAGTTCAGTCTACTCCCTTAGGGCAATTTTTTTTTTTGAACAGAGTCAAAAGCAAGACAGTTTAATTTCATGTGTCGGGCCAGGACACATAGAGGCAAAAAGGGATAAAAGCATCTGAAAAGGAGACCACGTGATGCGGACTGGCTGAGGGTCGCATCCTGAGCATGTCCTGAAACCCCGACCAAAAACTGGCGATTTAGCACCGTGACAAATTGCACCAACCTGTCCAGAAGTCACCCAAAGTGCTTCGAAGTGCCAGTGGACTTTTGTGCAGCGGTGGGGGAGACTAAAGTGCATGGCGACGGCAGTAAAAGCACTTCGGCGAGACCGGGAACGGGGGCCGGCCAAAGTAAGATGGCGGACCCCGGCTCGCTGCCGGCATCACCCAAGTCGCCTACCACACTGGAAGAGATGTCCGCGGCGGTAGCGACGGCTCTGCTACCCCAATTCGACGCTCTCCACAGCAAGATGGATGGACTGCAGTCCTCGGTAGATCAGCTAAGTAACAGGCTGCGAGAGGCCGAGGACCGCGTGGGAGCGGTGGAAGAGACGACGGGGATGCTAATTGCAGAGGTGGCAGGCCTAAAATCTCGGCTATCTCAACAGGAAGCCAAGCTGGATGACCTGGAAAACAGGTCAAGGAGAAACAACTTGCGCTTTCTAGGGATCCCTGAATCTGTTGCAGACAAAGATCTCAGAGGCTATCTAGACGACTTGGTCAAGCAGCTTGTGGGAGCAGAAGAGCTTGGCGGGACAGTGTATATTGAGCGGGTGCACCGGGTCGGCGCTAAGCAAACGCGCGACCCTCGCCCCCGCATTGTATTAGCTAAGTTCCTGCACTTCCCGCAGAAGGAAACAATCCTCCGAGCAGCTCGGCAGCAGGGGAAAGTGGTTTATAATAATACTCAGCTTCGTGTGGCTCCAGATTACTCAATGGCGGTAAGCAGGAAACGGCGGGAATATGCCCCCCTCTGTGGACAGCTTATTGCGGCCGGGATCCGATTCTCAGTACAATATCCGGCTAAGCTGCATGTGTTTTGCGACGGAGCTCACCGCACATTTGAGTCGGCGGAAGCTGCGGAAGAGTATGTGCAACGGCTGTGCACCCAAAAGCAGGCTGCATCGGCACCTTCATCATGAAACCCTTGGGAGCCAGTTGTGCTATGCTGCTAGGAGGAACTCTTGTAAGTGAAAGAACCTAGGGAAAGGCAGTGATACACTGGACATAATATGTAGCTATTTAAGAGATACTAAAAGCACTGTCCTCCTGGGGTAACTTTGTGTCTCTTTGTCTCTTACTGCAAAGTGAACCGCTCTTTATATAGTACTGTAACAAAGTTACTTGTTCTGTTAAATTTGTTTCTATAAGTTATTGCTGTTTAGACTTCAAGGTTTAGTGTTAAAAGGGTTTATATCCCACTGCTGAAGGGGCATATCCTGTATAGACCCTCAAGTTTCAGTGGGCAAGGGGAGTCAGCATGGCTCCGATTGTTGTTGGGGGTGGGGGGGCGGCCCGTAGTAGAGAGAGAAGGAGGGTTTACCCGAAGGCCTGGAGGCGGGCTGTGGCTCGCGAAGACCAGCCTGCCGGTACACTCTGAGGGGACGCGGTCCCAACATATCGCGGAGTGCCACAGCTGCGGTGCTTGGCCGGCGGGGAGGGTGTGGGAGTGGATCTGGGGGCGGAGGGGATTGCTGGTGTGGGAGTTGGCCGGGCTCGACCTCGGTGTGGTAGTAGAGCTATGCCCTACGAGAGTTAAAGGTCGGCCGAACTCCTTACCGGCAGGCAGGCCCCGAGGTGGCAGATGGACCCACAGTGTGAAAAAGGCAGACGGGGGGAAGGTCATGGCCAGTGGTCCCTGCAGAGGGGGGAGGGGAGAACGCCCCGCCGAGGTCTAGTCCATCGGGTTTGGTAGACCTCAGGCATTGGGAGGAAGATATTGCTCCGCCGTGAATAACAGTGGAGAAATGTAGGTTTCTGGCAGGTTGGGTGACTTGCAGAGCGGGGGGAAGGGTCACGCTCGGAGGGGTCTTGGGAGGGCTACCGGGGTAGGGGTAGGAGCCGGGAGTCCTGTGGAGAAGAGGAGTAGTTTGGAGGGGGGGATAGGAGGGACAAGGAGAAGGGGAGGGTTAGATTTGTGGTAGGGAGAGATAGGAGAAGGGTTAGAGGTGGGGAGGGGTAGTGGGTATAAGGGGAAAAGGGAAGGGTGGGGGAGGGGGCATCGCATTCTGAACTTCATGCAGAGGCAACATTTAAACTGTGTTGGCAAACATAGGAGAGGGCCCCAGGCTGGGGGGGTCCCTCCAAACATGATGTGCTGGCAGTTGTGCCGTAAAACTATCGTGTTGATCTGAGGGTAATAACTTGGAATGTTTGTGGGTTGGGCAGCCCGATAAAGCGATATAAAATATTAAAGGCATTGGCTAGGCAACGATGTGATATTGCGCTGCTCCAGGAAACACACCAAACAGCTGAAGAACATGCTAAATTATGTCGGGATTGGGTTGGTCAGGTGTGGGGGGCGCCTGCACTGGGGAAGAAGGGGGGGTGGTCATTTTAATACATAGACGGGTGCGCTTCACGATGCAAAGTCAGGTGGTGGACCCCAATGGGAAATTTCTGCTGCTAAAGGGCCTACTGGAAGATCGGGAGATAATACTGGGAGATGTCTATGGTCCCAATTTGCTGGATCGGGAGTTTTTTGATCGCATAGCTGCTAAAGTGGAACAGTTGCCCGATGTGCCTCTGCTACTGGGAGGGGACCTCAACAGGGTGTTAGATGTGGGCTTAGACACCTCCAGCGGCCGAGGGACTCGAGACAGAGTGCTTGGGTCACAAGTATTGCAACGTTTTCGGGTGCGACTAGGCCTGATAGATCCCTGGAGACTCTTAAATCCCTCCGGGAGAGAATATACTCACGTCTCGCGGGCGCATGGGACTAGTGCGAGAATAGATTATCTTTTGCTTTCCACAACCACTTTTGCGCAAGTGGAAGACGCACAGATAGGCCCTTTAGAGATTTCCGACCACGCGATGGCTTGGATTGAGGTGCAATGGGGGGGTGGAACTGGCGCATCTCGGGTATGGCGATTCCCAATTGAGCTCTACAAGGATAATCAGTTCCGGCAATTTCTGGGCCAGCGTTGGCGTGCCTTTGAGCTTAACCACGAGGCACACAGAGAGGATCCGGAACTGGTATGGGAAACCGCCAAGGTGGTGCTGAGAGGCGATATAATCGGGTATGTGGCTCGGCGGCGACGACTGTTGGCAGAACAAATTGTTCGACTGGAGCAACAAGTGTCTCGAGCGAGAGTGCTCAGTGGTCATACACCTACAGTGGCTAATAGGAAAAGGCTATGGGAACTTCAGGTAACATTAAATGAATTGCTTCACCAGAGAGCTAAGAAATCTATGCAATATTATAAATTTAGATTGTATTGTTTTGGCGATAAACCGGGGAAGTTATTGGGCCGCTGCTTAAAGGGTTCGAGAGGGGGGAGGGGGGTGGCTGCCCTCCGAGATGAGCGAGGGAAACTCCAACAGAACCGGGAGGTGATTAGTGCTTTATTTAAAGGCTTCTTCCAGCAGCTGTACTCCGCAGAGGAGCACAACCCCTCCAACATGAAGGACTACTTACAAGGGTTGAAACTCCCAAAGGTGACAGACACCCAACGGGATCAGTTGGGGCAACCGATAACCCTACAGGAGGTACAGTCCGTGATTACAAGAGCCAGCTGTTATAAGGCCCCAGGCCCGGACAGCTATGGAGCTGAGTTTTACAAACTCTTGTCCGATTGGGTGAGCCCCCTGTTAGTGGACACCTACCGTCAGCGAATAGAGCGAGGCAGTAGAAGATGGGGAGAGAATCAGGCCTATATTACGCTAATACCTAAGCCAGATAAGGACCCGCTGCAAGCGGCCTCCTATAGACCGATCTCTCTGTTAAATTTCGACGCGAAGCTGTTGGCGAAAGTCTTGGCAGAGCGCCTGGCGGGATTACTGGGTGACGTTGTACACGAATCACAGGTGGGATTTGTACGGGGCCGGTATGCAGTCCGAAATATCCGACGCATACTAACATCTCTAGAGTGGGTGCACGGTCACCAGATGCAGTCCCTCCTGTGAGTTTCGATGCAGAAAAGGCATTTGATAGAGTCGATTGGAAGTATTTGGAGTATCTGTTGCCATTATATGGGTTTGGACAGGCTTTTTGTGCCATGGTGAAGAGTTTATATGATACTCCGACAGCCAGAGTGCTCTGTAATGGGGTCTTATCAGCCCCTTTCCCGTTACATAGGGGCACGAGGCAGGGCTGTCCACTATCCCCCTTATTATTTGTTTTGTCTTTAGACCCCCTCATACGGCGTATTGAACAAGACAGGCAGATACGGGGAATTGAGGTGGGTAACCAGGGTTTCAAGTTGTCGGCCTTTGCCGACGACCTGCTGGTGCATTTACAGGCCCCGCGAGAATCTCTTCCGCATTTGATGGACGAGTTCCGGAGATTCGGTAGTTTTGCCGGGCTGAGGATCAACGCGGCTAAATCAATAGCCCTGGATGTCTCGGGGCGGTTGCGGGATAGCTGGGGGGAGACTTTTCCCCTGAAATAGTCAGATCATAGGGTTAAATACTTGGGTATTGTCTAGACGAGGTTACCGCAAGAACTCTATCACTATAATTTTGAAAGTGTCCTATCTGGGATGCGGCGTCAACTGCGAGCCTGGAACCCGCTACCATTATCACTGCTGGGAAGGATCGCAGCAGTTAAAATGGTGATTTTACCTCGTATCTTGTATTGGCTCCAAACTTTGCCGGTGTGGCTGCTGCGACGGGATCTGCTTCGAATGGAACGGGAGATTCAGGGGTTTCTATGGAAGGGGGCCAGAGCGCAGATCCCGATGTCACGCATGATTGGTAAATGGCGTAGTGGAGGCCTTGGGCTCCCGGATATACGACTCTATGCCCTGGCATGCCAAGCGCGCCATGTTGGGGATTGTTTGGGGGGAACGGAGGTATACACACCAAGGGACTTGGAGGCAGCCTTCGTGGCGCCCTTCTCCCTGGTGGGGGTTCTACATGTGGACAGTGCCCGACTGCCGGAGCGCCTTACACGTAATATTATGCTAACTGCGCTGCGACGTACGTGGCGACAAATAAATAGCTTCTGGCAACGCAATTGGCAGGTGTCCAGCTGGCTTCCTATACGTGGCAATGTACACTTTGTGCCCGGTTCTGATTCTAGAGCGTTCCAGATCTGGCATAGACAGGGAATGAGACATATAGGACATGTCGTCGACCTCTCGGGCAAATGCAAGTCGTTCTTGGAATTACAAGAGGAATATCGGCTGCCCCCTACACAATTTTACGCTTACCTTCAGCTTTCTCACTATGTTGCGACGTTGCCTAGGGAAGAATTGGGGGTGGACAGGTTGGCGCAGATTATCGAATTGTTCGACCTGGGGGGGGATGCACCTCTGACGATCGCTGGGCTGAAGACTCGGCTAGAATGCTTTGGGGTTCGGCCGGATTACGGGAGAGTTGAGACGGCTTGGGGTAGTGAACTGGGGCGGGAGGTACTGCCAGGCACGATATGCAAGGCGGTGGGGCGGATAGTGGAGTTGGTAGAGGGAGCGCGATGGAGGGAAATACAGTATAAGGCCCTGACTCGGGTGCATTTCTCGCCGAGACGAGCGCTGCGGAGTCATATCACACAAGATGGGTCTTGCCCTAGGTGTTCTCAGCCCTTGGCCTCCTTAACCCATATGTGGTGGCAGTGCAGGCGCATCCTCCCCTACTGGTCCCATATTCGCAGATATATTATGAGATTATTGCAGCAAAGGTTCCCCTGGACCGGATCCCTGGTCATGTTTGACCAACTACATCAAACTCTACCCACAGGGAGATGGGCAAGATTACTGGTACGGAAAGCATGTTTGGTGGGGAAGGGCCCGATACTACATAAGTGGAGAGATGGTGACCCCCCTACGTTCCTGGAGTGGCGCAATGGCTTCCATCAACTGATGCTGATGGAGCGATGGAGGGCTCGGGGCTCAGTGAAACGATGGGCCACCTTTATGTTAATCTGGGACCCATATATACAGAGTTTAGGCCCTCGCTGCCGGAGTGAAGTGGTAAATGTGGGCTACTAACAGCCGGGAGCTTGGGGGAGAGGAGGGGACAGCGAACTCTTAGAAGGGGTACTGTGGTTTGAAGTGGAGCTCGGGATGCGATGCTGGGGGGCGGGGGTGGGGGGGTGGGGGAGGGGATGGGGAAGGGAGGTTGGGGTTTTTATGAAAACTGGGGGAAAACTATTTAACCATAGACAGATACAGTTGTATATTGTACGTGGATTTCGACATAACTGTATATTGCATGCCCTCAGCAGAGATAAGACTCCACTCTGCTGTGGCTTACTGTTTGTACCTTTACTGGATGTTATGTTTATGATGGTTAATAAATAAAATATTCAAAAAAAAAAAGCATCTGAAAAGCACCACATGGCCAGTGTGGGTCTCCCCAAAGCTCATTAGGATGAAAAGTGCACTTAGCCTATCTCCAAGTGTCTATTTCCAATTATTGGATATATCTCTGGGCTAGATGACTTCCAAAATTGGAGTTAATGGGGATGGCATAATCAAATATTGTAGAGTATTCATTGTCAGTTTTCTTTCTAGGTGGATACATCGGATACATCATTTCACATTTCAATTTACCCTCACCATTTTATAATGTTAATCTGAGTTCTCTTTTCCAACATGAATATTCCATCACACTCCTCTCAACACCACATTTTTTTTCCACTTACATCATTCCATCAAACTACATGCATAGGTCCTTCTATCCTTTTTATACCATACTAGTGTATCCTTATTTGGCAAGGCTGCTAAGAACATCAAACAATTGTTAGAAACTTAGTATTTTTGTAAATGTAGATCCTTTTCAATAAGCATAGACAGTGCTCATTCTAATTAGCAACTGCCTAAACAAAATATAGATAAAGTCCTTACAATATAGACTAGTGCTTCACGGAATTTTATAACATCAATCCCAATAGGAAGGAGTATGGCTCATATCTCTCGTATAACTAGAATCTATCGTATACACTGTTCTCAGCGAGAGTGCTGTTGGACTGATTTTAAAATTGCAGTGTTCACAAGGATTTGAGTAAGCTACTCATTAATTATAGTGTCAAAAAAAGATCCTTTTGAGGTGAGAGATCTAAGAGGATACAAGGCATTGGTGGTTGGGCCTCATGGCGATGTTTCCTCGGGTTCTTCTTGGCCTATTCCCCCCTGCCTAGTCATGGGCATAAATATGCAAGGTTCATGTTCTTCAGGCCTTGTGGGTCCTCGAGGAGTCTTAGAGCAGTTAGAATTCCGGTGGCCCAGATCATCACACTTGGAGCAGCACGTTTATTGCCTTTCCCAAGGCTGTAGCCTCACCTTCTGTCTCTCTCTCTCTCTCTCTCTCTCTCACTCTCTGCCTTTTTTTTTTTTTCAATGAACTCACATTAATGTTATTATTTACAAATATTCTCATATTTCCTGGGAACTAAGCTTCATCTTTCCACTAAATAAGATCTATATGCTTGGGAACAGAGCAATTTCAGATCAGCCTCTTTCCAAAATTCTATAATTTCTGTGTATACTGAACCTCTACATAATGTACTGCTACAAGTATTTTTGGTAACATAAGGTGCAAGTGTGTAAACTAAAGAAAATTAATATCTCACAGTGCTGCAACATATATCTGTTTTCTCTGCAACATATATCTATTTTTTCTCAGGAACTGTGATGAAACTGAAATAGAAACTTTTACAACAAGGTACACTTTTTCTCTGGACACTAACACGTAAAATTCAAATACAGAAAACCAGTTGAATTTATCCTAAAATCCAATATTGTAACAAATAAAACTGAGATGTTACTGTCCTGTTCATCAGTCATCAGCACCGAGCTAAACAATGCCAAGTAGTTAACTTAAAATCTTACAGTTCAGGAAACAGACATTCAAATAACATGAAACTGCAAAAAGGTGAATTCAAAATCATGCTTTGTCACATTTAAATTAAAACCTTATACATAATACTTAAGACTAGTATCAAACTGATCTGAAACAAAGAAATTATGTTAAAGCAATCTACTTAGAGTAACAGTTCAACCTTGATGTTATCTCAAACACAAATAGCAAAGTAAACAGCAGGTCTGTCTTGAGTCCAAATTCCTTCAGGTAAATGCAGATAGCTGAACAAAAGTCCTAAATACTAAGAGTTTAAAAAGAAAAAGTTGCTTGAGAATTGTCACTAATTGTGATTGCTATTAAATTCCTATAGTTACAACTCTATGTGTTTCTATAATATCAAATCATTTTTTTTTTCAAGTTGCAGTCTTTTAATTACTGGCTCAGGATGCCCCATTGTCCTGACAGGGTTCCCAACCCCTACTTTGAAGGTTAAAGAAAAACAATCCAAAACCATTTGTGCCTTCTGTAGCCCACGGGAGGGGCTGCCCCCTTTCCCTCTCTCTTCTTTGTTCTCTTTGTTAAGTTTCTGATTTCGTTTCTGATGTTGTAGGGGGAAGGGATAGCCCCAACCTAAATTTTTTGTTTTCTCCAAGACACCCTGAATCTTTTCTTTCCCAAGAATTGCAGCAGATTGTGAATGGCTTCTATCACAACTGGTTTCTCCTGTCCTAAACTTTGAAGATCATCTACATAGTGCCTAGGGAGCAGGCTCAAACATATACCTCAAATCTACAATACTGAACCATTTGTGTTCATGCAAAATTTAGCTCAATATTTTTAACCAAAAGCATAAATATACAAATCAAGGGGTTTCTTTTGAAATAAGGTTTTCAAAGGAAAGAATCCATTGCTAGGTCTGGACAATCTTATTCAGATTCCTTAAATCCTGCACCAACCAGCAAATAAAAAAAACAATATTTACTGTAAACAAAACATTTTTTTTAGCTTGTTGGGAAGGACACAAAGGAGTTACTTATTTGGGAAACTTCTTTTTCAGTTCTTATTTAAACAAGAGACAAATCAAAGCTTACAAGTGCTTTCTTAAGAAATTTCACCCTGCATAATGAACTAGACCCTCTCCCTTGATTTCTCCCCTTCAGACTTGCCAGTCACATAAAGGGTTAACACCTAACAAATCCAAGCAACCAAAACAGCAGGAGGAGAGATACATTCCTTTGTGCAAAGGAAACAACAGTATTTCATTAGCATCTTACAGTTCTTATCATTCTCCCCCTTTTCCTTACCGCGGTCTGTGCACAGAATTACTTGGTTGCTGCAGTGCCTGCTTTTAATTCACTGTCTGTCTGATTCACAATACCTCTAGTCACCCAGGACCATTACCAGCTAGTAAAGAGACCTCTCCGCAGAGAAGGAGGTGAGACTGTTGAAATCAACAGGACGCGTCTTCGCACCTCCACTCAGCAGGAGTCACTCCACTGTGGGAAAATCCCGGCGAGCCCCAGCTGGTATTTACACTTTTACCTGTGGCCAATTCACCTTTAGCCAACCTGGCCAATGAGACTCTGAGAGGGATATTGTGAAGCAGATTAAGAGCTCTTTTAGTATTTCATTATTCAGTACATTGCTATAGCAATGGGTGTCTATATACAGACACACCCTTTTACATATTTCAGTGACAGTTATACCGTTGTTAAGTCCAAAAGTAATTTTCTTTCTATTTAGCTTGTCTTCTTACAATATGGCAATAAATAGACACTCTGCAAACAAATAATAATTTACGTTTTAGTATGCTGTTTAACTTTAAGTTTCTGTTCTGTCTGCCTGTCCGTAACCTTTGAACACAAAGAACAGGAAGGGAGAGGGAGGGAGGGGGAGGGAAGAGCAAATCAGTGGAAGAATAAACAAACACCACTTGTCACTTGCATTCCAGAGTCATCAGTTCTAGAGAGGGGGGGGGGGGGTGTCATATAGGCACAGAGATAAACATGCTAACAGACTCCTGTAACTTACACTGACAATTTGTGTAAAATGGCTGTTTTTTAGCTGCAGTTTTAAAACTTATCACAACATATAGCAGAACATGCACACCCGCGGATTCTGGAGCGGCCCCCTCACTTTGGGACCCCCCCCCCCATCCTCTAATTAATTCACAACAAATGCACGACTGGCCAGACACACACACACACAGCCTTCACAGCAGCCGCAGATGAGAAAGAAAAGAAATATAGCTTTCCCACCGATTCCCACCCAGGGAACAGGAAAGTCTTAATTACCATTTAACCATGCTACCAAAGCAATAGGGACACTCCCAACCAAAGGGAGAATACCAGTTCTAATTTAAACCGTGCTACCAAAGCACAGGGATCCCTGGCCCACGGGAGTATCCCACTTCAGACACCAAATGTAAAGGGTCTGTTTCTTGTTGGTCACTCCAGGCCAGGAAATCCCGAACCCTCATCTGCGGTGTGCTGCTCCGTCTGGCTGGAATCCAGGAGAATAAAACTCACAGACCACACAGAAGGAAAGTATGCAAGTTTATTCCAAAGGGTGGAGGGATTGTCCGTATTTTATACATCATCAGAAACATATTCATACGTCATCCACCCATCTTCTGGGGGCCCACTATAGTTTATCAGTAACTAATGCAAATACAAGTCATCCTTGAGTAGAACAATCAGTTTAGCTTACACAGCACATTCCTTTTTCCATACCCACACCAGAATGTACAAAGGGCACACACATAGGATTCTGATTTCTATAGGATTCTAATTTCTCTTGTGCAGGCCTCCTGTATATGCACTTAAACTAAGCATTATTATTACAAAGGACACATATATAGGATTCTGATTTCCCTAACACCTGTCTGGCTAGATGTGTTCCAAAGACTGGGTTTAGAACTCCTGGTCTAAGGAATGGAAAAGTAGCCTACAGGTTAGTGCAGTGAGTCAAGGCAACAAGGGTTTAAATCTACCATTGCTCCATAAGACCTCAGATAAGTCACTTAATCTTCCATTACCTCAGGTAAAAGCTTAAACCATAAGCCCTCCAGAGATGGGGGAAATATCCACTATACTTAAATATGACTCACCTTGAACAACTAATGAAAAAGGCCTGAGCAAAATCCCTTCCCCTTCCTTTTAACTGGTTTATGGGTAATGACCAGAAGGTGTCATCATTATACCACAAATGATATTTAATCAAGCTAGGGACAGCTTTCTTTCATAAGACTAATTCATGTCATTTTTATTTTCTGCTTCCCCATGGTTAAATCAGTTTCCCAGCTAGGTTTCTGCTTTCTAGTAAAACTAGCAGCTCTGTGTTTTAGAATAAATAGCTCATGTGTATGAAATTAATATATATAGCACAGATGCTATGTCAGGTTGAAATTATCCAGTGACCTTTATGTTTCCATTCATTTCTTGGAAATTAGCCAAGGAAACCTAGGCATATATGCACACCTGCAATATGGTGCACATAGTTGCATGAAAATGTATGCACATAAGTTTGAATTTTCAAAGACATTTGCATATGTGCAAACCCTTCTCCAACCTTGTCATCGAAAATACCCCTGCTCTCTCTGGGTAATGAACACACCAGGGCCGGCCCGTCCATTGAGCAAAAATGTTTTTTGCACAGGGCCCCGCACTTCTGGGGGCCCCGCGCTAAAGACATTCTTGCTGCTGCCCTTGTCTTGCCTGCCTGAACCGACGCCTAGAAAAAGTGCTCCGTCCTGCTGCCGCTGCGGCACCGTTGCATTCTACCAGTCCGGGGCAGCCCGGGCGACAGCCCCGCTCTTCTGATCTGACTCCTTTTTGCTGGTTTGCTTTGCTGCCCGTGCCCGACATCGACATGTTGCTGCCATTCGCTATAGGCAGGCATGCATCATGACGTAGACCCAAAACTCCTCCCACTGACTCTGACTCAGCACACCAGCTGCACGTGGAACTGGAGGTGCTTGCTGCAAGTTGGACAACGACGACGAGTGCTTTATAATTCTGTGGAAATCTTTTTTAAAAAGCCAGCCAGTATTACCACAGTAAGTAAATTATTTCTGTGATCGCGTATGAGATGCTAAGAAGGACCCTCTGATTGCAGTTCTTTTAGCAACTTTCTAAAAAGCAGAGGGCCTTTTGCCTCCTTTTATGTTTTGTGACCTTGTACTTTCGCTTCCCTCCCTGTGCGCGTCTGCTTTTGCTTTCCCCTGTGTCCTCTGGTCTCCTTTTGCCCCAGCCTCTGGTTTTCATCCTCCTTTCCCCCTCAGTTATGCTTCAGCTCCCCTCCTTCTCGGTATCTCAGGCTGTCCACCTGCCTGTGCCCTGGAGCAGACTGCTTGCAGTTCGCTTTTTCCAGGAGCTGCTGCTCTGCTTCTGCAAAAGCAAAGGGAGGGCAAAGTGGGTGGGGGGGACTTAGCAGGTAGACTGTGCTGGCCAGCTCCACACAAGCAAGGCTTTCGCCGGTATCTCCTGTGGCTGGAAAATATCGGTGGAGCTGAGTCCACTTTAAGCACTGGAGCAGAGCCTCTCCTTAACGAGAGGAAGGGGGAACCGGGTTGCAGGCGATGCATATAGTAAATAAGATTCATTTTGTAAATCGGTGGCTGTCTTCCGTGCTGGATCAGGAGGTCTTTAGGCTTCAATTCAGATGCTAAACTTTGCCTTGAGCGCTCTGCTAGACAGGGGCAGAGAAAGGTTATTACATCGCTCTTTGGTGGTTAAGATGTGCCCTCGCTTTCCTGCTGCAGAATCAAGCCTGAGGTTTTCTTTTGCTTCCTTGGTCATATCCTTAGCACAAGCATTAGAAAGTAGTCTCTAAGCAAACGCTACTGTCTGGGACCGGTTTGCACTGTGCAGATGTTCTACGGATGGGAGGGGGGGGGGGAGGGAGTTTGGGAACAGGGCTGGCGTAATCACTAAGCAGATTGGGCAATTACCTAGAGCGGCAGCTTCTGGGAAGTGGCAAAAAGCAGCTACAGTCAAAGCAGAACACTAGGCTCTGGCAGCCGGACAGACTGAAAGAACCATCAGCCTGTAACTTTACCTGTAGGAAAGTACAGTTCTCTGATAGTTCCTTTGCTCACTGGTCCCCTGTGTGTGTGAGTGTGCATGCGTATATATGAAATTTTAGTATGGAAAAGTATGATGTGCAATTACAGAATGGTTCTGTACATTCCAAGTTTGGCTTTTGGGGTTCCCAGTTTAATTATTGTCTTCCTGTTTCTAAATTGTGATTCCTTGATTGGTGATGGTCTATGTTCTGCATGTGTAACTGAGCTGAGGTATTCTGTTTATATAATTCCTATTTGACATTGCCACTTGTTCTCTTTCCCCAGTAGGTCATGTATTGTTATTCTCTGAAATGTATTGGTTTAATATTTTCAGTGTTGCCTTTTGATAGGTAGGGTATGGTGCTTTGTGAGTCCTGGTAGTGCTGTTAGGATACGGCGGGTTTGCTATGGGTTCTAAATGTATCCCATACAAACTTGATTCCCCTATAATATATCACCAAAAATTACCCCAATGTGTAACAGCCCTGCCGATTCTAGATCCAACGAAACCCTCCAGTGTATATGTATTTTTGTCGGATCGTTCACCATGAGAAGAAATTCTTCCTCTCTCGAGGCGAACCCTCCATTTTAATCAATTTATTACCAGGCCTACCATCGGCCTAAACCGACAAAACCAGCACTTGCTGTCGTCAGCATAAAAATTGTTATGAAAAAGGACATTGAATCACCCCTGATCAACGGGCCACAAAAACAAGCATACCAGCTCAACAGTCCCCCTCCAACAATGGACGTTAACTTAAGAGGACTTAGCTGTTGAAGAACGGAGACAATGCCTGAAGAAGAGCTGTAAAGTGATTAGATGGCTTGAAACACCAAGGGTGTCGCCTGAACCTCGTTTTTTCTGAGCGGAGTAGTTTACCTGTTTGTCATCTGGCCAAAGGAAGAACTCCAAGGTCTTCGTCTTTGAGTTGGCAGAGCTGCCGTGGACACAGTGGAGCTGTCTCCGTTCTTCAACAGCTAAGTCCTCTTAAGTTAACGTCCATTGTTGGAGGGGGACTGTTGAGCTGGTATGCTTGTTTTTGTGGCCCGTTGATCAGGGGTGATTCAATGTCCTTTTTCATAACAATTTTTATGCTGACGACAGCAAGTGCTGGTTTTGTCGGTTTAGGCCGATGGTAGGCCTGGTAATAAATTGATTAAAATGGAGGGTTCGCCTCGAGAGAGGAAGAATTTCTTCTCATGGTGAACGATCAGACAAAAATACATATACACTGGAGGGTTTCGTTGGATCTAGAATCGGCAGGGCTGTTATACATTGGGGTAATTTTTGGTGATATATTATAGGGGAATCAAGTTTGTATGGGATACATTGGGTTGGTTCCCAGGGGTGTAATTTCTAGGATGGGTTCTAAATGGACAGTGTTTGTAGTAGTTCCTAATGTGCCTGGCGGTTGGTACTGGACTATAGCAATGTAGAAATATTTTAGTCTTTCTTTATCCATATACTCATTAAGATGCATGTTTACTAAAAGTTAGTGTATGGTAACATTATGCAAATATTTATGTAAATGAGGCACTTTATGCAAATGAGGCCCCGCACCGCGTCTCCGCACATGGCCCCGCACCCCCCTTGGGCCGCCCCTGGAACACACACACAGCTTTCACCCATATATCAGGCAGGCCATTTTGTGAATGTCTGTTTCCACTGCTTTAGGCATGGAAAAGGCTGTGAAAAGTACCCTCAAAAAGCCCTTTTGCCTGAGTGTATGCCTATTTACCCAAGCAAAAGGACTTTTTGAAAATGGACCACATGTAAACAGTAGGTGCATTGTTTCATAGCATACCTACTTTTACCGGCATTTCTGGAGCTGGATTAGGCTGAGGAAGATGAATCTAATTTGTCTGGACCAGATTATGAGTTATCTGATTCAGATGTGTTTACCATAATCTATTTTGTTCTACATTATTTATTTCTCTTTCTGGGTTTACATTGTGATCTGCTATGGGGGTAATTTTAAAACCCTTAGTCACGATTCAGACGTCCAAAAATGTACCTGCAGACATCTGAATCATGGAGACATCCACGTAGCCATTTTACAAATGGCTTTTAGAGACGTCGCCAATGCAGGGACGTCCGAGTAGGCAGGGGGAGTGGCAGAGCATGTCTGGGGTAGTGCAATGGACTTAGACGTCCCTGTCTTGTTATTGTACTGTCTATATTCATTAAAGACAACATAAGAAAACTAGAAAAAAAAGAATGTATACTTAGGGGCAGTGGTGGGATTGGACCGGTTCCTGCCATGGCCCATGTTCGCCGAACTGGGCCAAACACGGCATTGAAATGCCAGCACTGCAGTGGCGGAAATCCCCACCTGACAATGTTTGGCATCAAGGGATTGTGGCATCGGGGCACATCGATGCCATCAAAACATTGTCAGGTGTGGAATTGGGCCGCAGGGCAACGGCCAGGTTGCTGCACCTTGGTGGAGGGCAGCGGCCCAAGCAAATGGCCGCTGCAACGCCACCATGAAAGGTGCAGCAACCCGGCCATCACGCACATGGGAGGGCTGGGGCCAAACCGGTTCCTAGTCAGTTCGGGTCCCACCATTGCTTAGGGGCTCTTTTTCTAAAGGGCATTAGCAGTTAGCATGGGTTCTGCATGGGCTTAAGACATGCATTAAAAGCGTGGGGCCATGACAATTAGCATAGGTGGAGGTCAGCACCGTCCATGGTGCATTAGAGTTGCAAATGGGTAGGTTAAGGGCAGAGAGTGGGTGGGGTAAGCACCTTGCAGTCAGCACACCTGTGTAACTGCAAGGTGAGTAATTAGTGCAGATGCACTTACTGCCACCTCTATAGGTGAAGGTAAGTGCATCCACACTATTTTCATGCCACATTAGGGCAAGGTTGCACCATGTTAACAGCAGGAACATGTTTTCCATGTCCCTGATTGAATGCTGTGGTGTTGAACCTAACGCGCTATGGTTTGAGAGTTATCAGTGCATTAAGTGCAACACTATCGCACCCTTTAGTAAAAGGGCCCCTTAGAGTCCTAAAAGGTCAGTGTAGACATTTTGCAGTAGCTTTCATCAATGACTGTTTTATGTACTGCTATAGATAAATGTAAAATTATGCTAATTATGGCTATTTGTATTTCATCAGTAAATATAAAAATAATAATTTGAAGAGAGCACTTTTCACCTGCACAGGTGCACTAATATCAGACAAGCTGAAGACATATTTGTCCTTTTGGCTTAGCTGGAGAAAGGAAAAACACGACCTGGCTTTGTGAACACACCTAAGAGAGCGTGCATGGTAACAAGTGGCATTTTTGCTCCTAAAGATTAAATAATAATGATCTAAACCTGAAACCCTAAAGGGTGATTTCTCAGTACATTATCCTATTAAAGACTAGTAATGTGGAAGAATAAGTGACCACGGGCTTTTCAATACCAAAGAAATAGTGAGTCTGACTCTTGTTTCATTATTTCATTGACTTCTGTGTGGGGGAAAAAACCATTCTGCTGACAAAGGGGAAAAGAAGGGGGAGGCAAATCACAGGAAACTAATAATTTATGTGATATATTGTTGTTCCCAGCAGCAAGATAACACAACCAGAAAGCAGAAGCATGGAGCCACCCTTAATTGTCATCTCACCAGAGCTCAACTGGAGAAGGTGAGGAACTGCTTTGTTTATCCTCTTCATGGAAAATGCCACTCACTGTGCACTAAGGAGCATGTGAAAATGTCCATACACTGAGGAATAGTAATGGACTTCTAGGGGTCACATTTGTTCTGAACAAAAACTGGACTCTTAGTAGGCTGTGATACTCTTTAAAGGGTAATATTATAAGTGGCCTGAGTATGTAGAATAGCTTTTTACACACTCAAGTAGGTTCTTATAAACTTGCCTATAGGCATTAAGGAAGGCTGTCATAAAACATCCCTGTCAATATTCAAAAGCGGCACTGGAAATTATACAGATAGCAACAATAGTCAGGTATTCAGATAACAATCTGGATAATTTTAGGACAGCAGAAAAAGGCCACTCTAAAGTTGCTGGATAGTTTACAGGATAGTGGACTGAATATCACTGCTATCCAGATATCTCTAGTGCTGTCCTACATGTTATACATATAATACAGTGCTGGTCCCTATCCATATAGTGACACTAAAGATACATATTTTATTTAAACACTACAGCTACGGTTTAAAAAACACACTGGAATTTAAATATCAACCCAATAGTGCCTACATTTATGCAATATGAAGGAAATTTATAAACCCACAAATGTACTCCAAAAGAAAAAAATGTTTAAAAGAGGATCACTTATGTTGGCCATCCATTACAGCCTTTGGCCACAAGAGTAACCAACTTCATTAGATTTCATTTAACTTTTTATAAATTTTGGATTTTGTAGTTGGATGGTAATTTTATAAAGCCAATTTCGCACACATGTGATCACATACAGGCATAAGTGGCCTCTTACAAGACTCCAGCTAGCATAAAAGTGTGTGCTTTGACAACAGGTCTCTGGGGTGTCTGTGGGAGAGTGTTAGAGCCCTTCCCATTCATGGCCCCCTCATATACCTGCCACTGAGCCCTTGCTAGGGAGGATGGGGGAGTTGCAGTGGCCCAGTGTGCTGATCTGCTGGTCCAACACAGTGACCACACAGATATAGAGTGCATTTAGCCATCCACCCCTCCCACAAAATAGAGTCCAAGTCACAGTCCCTCAGTCTGGCAGATAGGACACCCACCCCATAACCAAGTGTGAGGCTATCCACAGAAGCCACCCATGCTCCAAACATGGAGAGAGTTCAGGGGGCATATCACAGTAACCCCCCACACCTCTATGGAGAATGGCATCCCCAATCATACCTGCTTTCAGGAAAAGAATAGTTACTCACCTGTAACAGGTGTTCTCCAGGAGCAGCAGGAATCAGTCCTCACATATGGGTGTCATTGGCGCCGATGAAGCCCCAGCGGAGCATTTCCCTAGCTTTCTATGAAAGCCTTTGGGAATGAAGGCACGCATGCGCGGTTCCCTTCCCGCCTAAAGGTGCCATCTTACCTCAGTCAAATGACATAGCTAAGAACAGCACACAAAAAAGAAAAATAAACTATGTACAACTGCAACTCCAAGGGGAGGAGGGAGGGTTGTGAGGACTGATTCCTGCTGCTCCTGGAGAACACCTGTTACAGGTGAGTAACTACTCTTTCTCCAGGACCAAGCAGGAAGTCAGTCCTCACATATGGGTGACTCCCCAGCTCTGGGCTACCGAGGAACCCAGGCTGAACAAGAGTACTCCCTCTAGTCTCAGCAGCAAAGAAAGGCTTTTCAAGGACACAGCCTCCACCGGTAGCCCAACAGAGGGCAGGAGGGCAGGAGTTGCCTAAACCTCAAAGAGATTCCGGAGTACTGCTTGGCCAAAAGCACTGTCCCTACGGGACTCCCTTTCCAGACAGTAATGGGCCGCAAAAGTCTGGCTTGAAGACCAAGTTGCAGCCCTACAGATGTCTACCAAGGGCACAGAGCGGAGATGAGTCACTGAGGCAGCCATTGCCCTGACTCGGTGGGCCGTGACCCGACCCTGCAAAGGAAGGTCAGCCGCCTTGTAAGCCCAGGTGATACAGTCAGCCACCCATATGGACAAGGTACGCTTGGACACAGCCAAACCCAACTTATTGTTGTCAAGGGATACGAAGAGCTGAGTAGCCCTTCTATGCCCCTGAGTACGGTCAAGGTAGAAGGATAAGGCCCTCCTACAGTCCAGGGTATGCAGGACTGCTTCAGCCTGACTTGCATGAGGCCTAGGGAAGAATGTTGGAAGAACCACCTCCTGATTGAGGTGGAAAGAGGAGACAACCTTTGGAAGGAACTTTGGATGAGTCCTGAGGACTACCCTGTTCCTATAAATCCTGGTGTAAGGCCTATCACAGACCAGGGCCTGAAACTTATTCACTCACCTAGCCGAGGTAAGGGCTATCAGGAAAAGTGTCTTCCAGGATAGGAAGCGCAGTGGACAAGTAGCCATCGGCTCAAAAGGTGGGCGAGTCAGTTGCTGTAAGACCACATTCAACTCCCACTCAGGTGCAGGAGGACGGATAGGAGGCTTGAGCAAAAGCAAGCCCCTGAAAAAGCGGGACACCAAGGGGTGACCTGAGAGAGAATGTCCCTCCACCAGTGAGTGGTGAGCTGCTAGAGCTGAGAGGTGGACCCAAACAGAATTGGACTTAAGTCCTTGATTTGATAAGTGCAGTAAGTACTGAAGGACTACTGGCACAGTACAGGAGAAAGGATCCTCTGTACGTAGCTGACACCACACAGAAAACCTTTTCCATTTGAGAGCATAGGTTTTCCTAGTGGATTGTTTTCTAGAGGCTAGGACAACCTCCTCAACTTCCTGAGGTAGGCGCCAGGGAGCCAAAACTACCCTTGCAGCCTCCAGGCCATCAAATTGAGAGCTTTGAGATTGGGGTGCAGAAGGGAACCCTGCTCCTGTGAGAGAAGGTTGGGTTGCAACCCCAGAGGCAGTGGGGGATCCACTGCCAGTTGAAGCAGAAGTGGAAACCAAGGCTGTCTCGGCCACCTGGGAGCTACCAGCAGGACCGAGGCCTTGTCCTGAAGAATTTTGAAGAGAGTTCAGGCCACCAAGGGCGTGGGAGGAAACGCATACAGGAGGCCCTGAGACCATGAAATCAGAAAAGCATCTGCTGCTATTCTCAGAGGATGCAGTTGTCGAGAGCAGAACTTTGGCAGTTGCTTGTTCAGTGGACTGGCAAAGAGATCCACCACAGGGAAACCCCATTTCAGGAAGACCTTCTGAACTACTGAAGGATGCAGCTGCAGCACTCGTGGGGCTGCAGAATCCTGCTCAATCTGTCGGCCAGAAAATTGTCCTGGCCTGGAAGGTAGACAGCCCTGAGGAGCATGTTGTGCTTTAGGGCAAAGGAACAAAGGTCTTGGGCTTCCCGACAAAGGAGCATGGACCCAGTCCCGCCCTGTTTGTTCACATAAAACATGGCCACCTGGTTGTCTGTTTGAACCAGGACACAATGATGAGCCAGGGCAGGCGTGAAAGCTTTGAGAGCTAGGCGAATAGCCCTGAGTTCCAGGAGATTGATCTGCTGTGCCGCCTCCCAAGGAGACCATAGGCCCTGGGTGCACTTGTCTAGACAATGAGCTCCCCAGCCCTGCAGGGAGGCGTCGGTGGTCAGTACCACCGTGTGCCCAGGAATCTGAAAGGGCACGCCCTTCAGTAAGTTGGGTGGATGTAGCCACCAGCTGAGGGAGGTCAGAAATTGTCTGGACACCCTTACTTTGTCTCTGAGGCTGCCTGTGGCCTGTGACCACTGAGTCCGAAGGCACCATTCTGCAGGCCTCATATGGAGCCGGGCATTGGGGGTCACATGTACTGTCGAAGCCATGTGGCCAAGAAGTCTTAGGCAGAGCCTGGCGGAGACCAGTGACCTGCTTAGAAATTGAGTTGCCAAGGCTATCAATCTGTGGGCCCTGGCTTCTGGCAAGAAAGCCTTTGCCAGCAGAGAGTCCAGCCTTGCCCCTATGAACTCTAAGTTCTGGGAGGGGAGCAAAGTGGACTTTGCGAAGTTTATGACAAACCCGTCTTTGAAGAAGAGCAATAGTTCTCAGGGTGGCCTGTCTGGCCTCCTGGGACGTCTGACCCCTGATGAGCTAGTCGTCCAGATAGGGGAAGACAAAGATGCCCTGATTTCTCAGGTAGGCCGCCACCACTGCTAGGCACTTTGTGAGACTCTGGGGGCGGAGGTGAGGCCGAAAGGCAGCACTCTGTATTGATAATGCTTTCCTCCCACAATGAACCTGAGGTACTTTCTGTGGTCTGGATGAATGAGAATGTGAGTGTACGCATCCTTTAGATCCAAAGAACATAGCCAATCTCCCTGCTGGAGGTAGGGCAGAAGTGTTCCAAGAGTAAGCATCTTGAACTTTTCTTTCTCCAGGAACTTGTTGAGGTTCCTGAGGTCCAGAATGGGTCGAAGGCCGCCGGTTCTTTTGGGCACCAGGAAATATCTGGAGTAGAAGCCGTAACCTTGTAAGGGGGGAGGCACAGGCTCCACCGCCCTCTCCACCAACAGACCTTGAAGCTCGGGCAGGAGAAGGTCTGTGTGCAGGGGAGGCCTTGGAGGTTCCCCTGGAAAATATGGTGGAGGCAGTTGGTGAAAATGCAGGGCATAGCCCTTGTGAACTATGTCCAACACCCAACTGTCCCCGGTGATGAGGGGCCACTGGTGGGCAAAGAGGGCGAGGCGACCTCCTGTGCAGGGTTGGGAGAGCAGGGGAGGAGAGGCTACGCTCAAGGAGTCAAAAACCCCCACCCTGCTGAGTGGTAGTAGGGGCCGGAGGCTTGGGGGTCCTCTGCCTACGGGGCCCATTACCCTGCCCCTTGGCTTGCTGACCCTGGGGGGCAGCTTGGGCAGCCTGATATTGAGGGTACTGTTTGTAGGCAGTGCCCTTCCTCAGGTAAAAGGGCTTTTTACCCGAGCCCTTCTTTTTATGAGAAGGGGCAGAGGTCTTCCTAGACAGCCTTGTCCGTGTAAGGTGCTCTGTTTCGAGCTGAGCGGCCTTCTCGGTCATGGGCTTGCCAAAAAGGTTTTCACCTCGGCAAGGGACATCACCCAACTTGTCCTGAACCCATGGCTCGAGGTCCGATGACTGCAGCCATGCCTGGCGTCGAGCCACGATGCCAGCTGCCGCAACTCGGGCTGAAGCCTCGAAGCCATCGTAGGCGGCACGGGACATGAACTTCGAGCAGTCCTGAATCCCGGAGGACAAGGACTTAAATCTCTGCAAGGGTTCCCCGGAGAGACCAGCAGAGAACCTGGCCAACTCCTTGGCCAGGTCCCGCAAGTACATGCCCATGTACAGCTGGTACGAATGGACACGGCAAGCAAGCATCGAGCCCTGGAAGCACTTTCTACCGACGCCATCGAGGTTTCGGGTCTCCCTGCCAGGGGACACCGCGGAGTGCATCTTCTGGCTCTTCAGACGATGCATGGCCAATTCCACAACCATAGAATGGTGTGGTAGCTGTGCCTTCTGAAAACCAGGGCTCTTTCGGAGTTGATAGATCGAGTTGACTCACTTGCTGAGAACCGGCGCCGAGGCCGGTGCCTCCCACATTCGGAAGAGGAGCCGCTCCAGCATCGGAGGAACCGGGACAGTAAAGGCCTCCTTCAGAGGAGAGTCATACTACAGCGCCTCGAGCTCTTCAGCTCGAGGCTCTTCCTCAGGATCCGCCGGAATAGCCAAAGCATTGGCCATATCCTGGACAAACTCCGAGAACCGATATCCTCCGGAGGGGATCTACTCTGGGGCTCAGACTGCGGTGAGTCCGACGGGACGCACCGAGTCTTGAACATATCAGGAGACTCCTCGTCCTCCGTCTCCCAGGCGGACTCGTCCGAGGAGGAATTGGGGTCCGACCCCGCGGGGCCCTGGAGCATCCGCCCCGACGCCGGAGGCACCGGCGTCGACACCCTCGGTCCCAAACGGGAGGTCGAGGGAGACCGCGACTGAGGACGACTTCGAGCCATGATGGACTCGAGTATCGGCTCGGTCTCCGGGGTCGACTTCGAAGTCAATGTCCTGGTGGTCAGGGTAGAAGCACCAGACAGGCTGGCCATCAGTGCCCGCTGCTGCTCCATGAAGGCAGACAGTCTGCTCTCCAAGGCTGTCATCCTGAGACTCAGCTCGGGAGACGCAGCAGCCACCGACTTGGGCCCCGGCAGCGCCGGGCCCGACGTCAGCTCCCTGGGAGAAGAGTCCTCGAGGACTATGGGGCTTATGTGTCCAGCAGACTCCGGCTCCACACAAGGAACTTTGGCAGGCTTCTCTTGGTCCACGGGCCCGGGGCGACAGTCAGGGGTCTTAGACCTGGCCCTCGAGGAGCCAGGGACCTCCTCCGATGACGTCCTCGCGAGCCGCTTCTTCCTCTTACGTTCCCGGTCGGGGGACCCCCTGTCCGAGAAGCTTCAACAACGCTCGGGATCGGAATCCCGAGATGTCGAGGCCTCAGACGAGGTCCGGGCCCGGCCGGAGGCTGAGTCCGAGAAAAGCCTTTCCTTTTGCTGCTGTCGACTTCGGAGTGCCTTGGAAGACATCTTCCCACATGGCCCGCACGATTTAGGGTCGTGGTCATGGCCGAGGCACCGGAGGCAGCAGTCGTGTGTGTCGGTGAGAGACATTAATTTCTTACACCGTTCACACTTCTTAAAGCCACTGGAAGCCATCGGGGAAAAAAGAGTCCCCGCGAGGTCAAAAGACCGGCCTTCCAGGTAAAAATTGAAAAAACGGTGCGAACGCCAGCCACGAAGGGCAAAAACCGAAAAAGAAGAATCGGGCTCGATACCGGTGTACCGAACCCGGCGGGAGGGGAACCGGCGTCGAACCGGGAGAAAAAATAGCGATAATCGCCAAAAAAAATCTACTTTTAACCGGGAGAACAGGACACACGTTCGGTGGGCTTCTCGGAAAAAAAGAGACTGAGGTAAGATGGCACCTTTAGGCGGGAAGGGAACCATGCATGCATGCTTGCATTCCCAAAGGCTTTCATAGAAAGCTGGGGAAATGCTCCGCTGGGGCTTCATCGGCGCCGATGACACCCATATGTGAGGACTGACTTCCTGCTTGGTCCTGGAGAACTGAGGGATCCAAGCCCTGGAGAGATTGTAAATGATCCCCAGGTGGAAGGGAAAACCTCATCATCTAAGCAACATGCCTGGTGAGGGATACTGTCCAAGGAAATCCAAATGAGCTAGCTCTCCTTCAATGGTTGAAATGTAAGCATATGCTCTGAGTCAGTGGGTCACAGATATCTCCTCCTATGGTCAGGGTAAGGGCCCATGTGCCCCTAGAAACAAAACCCATAGCACAGGCATAGCACATCCTTATGTATATTTTAGACGAGGCTCCACATTTGGCAGAGCCTTTTTTAAACTATCACCATAACTGTGCAAGTTCTGACCTCGGTGTCTCAATTCCCATCTCCACCTACTATTCAAAATTTGCCTTCACATGTTTACCTTTAAGAGAGATGCCCCTATAACAATTTAGATCAGGAGAGTAAAATAGCCCACATACAAAGAATTTTCATGTGTATGTGTAGATCTATATAGGCTCTTTTAGCGTGCCTACATGCTAGGCAATTTTCAAAAGAAGAAGACCCAGTTTTTCCTTGGAAATCATCTACTATGGAAGTCCCCTAAAATAACCCATACCCTGAAATAGGACATGAATTTACAAAACTGCCCTCACAATATGATTGCTCCTAGTGTATCGTAATTGATCCACACATGCTTTGCATTCCACTAATCACATTGTTGCAGCAAGGACTGTATGACTTATTCACTGTGATTTAAGTTTACTCTATTTTAGCAGCAATCAAGGAGATGGGGAGAAGGGAAAAGTATCATCTAATGCATCAAGTTCTGACTCCAGGAGGTAAAATGGCATATTTCTGAACTTCCTTGCATTTTGTTTTTCTGTTGAGTTGAAAACAGTGGATTTGCTGACAGATCTTTCAGAATGTAACTATATTTTGCCCATAAGTCTGACTTAAGGTTTATGGCAAGTCTGTTAAAGTCTCCTTGATTGAAATATGCAGGGTTCATGTACACTAAGAAATGCAGTTTCCATGAATAAGACTATCATTATCATTGAAATGCCAAGTTACCATGATTAAGTACTTATGGGGCTCGGAGCTAGACAAAGCCCTGGTCATGGTTGCAATGGCTGAGCCAGGCATTGGCAGGGAGCAACACAGGAGTCAATATCTGAATTTAGGTAGACAGAAACAAGGACTTGGCACTAGAATTGCCACTGCCCCACACGACCCCAACAAATAACTGCTGTAAGGGCAGCCTTGCAAGTTCCAGTGTCTGCAGGCTATATCAAGAGGGGTGGGCAGAGAATACAAGAGTTGCACCCTTCAGGCCCCATTCTCCTCAGTGCCCTAATGCAGATATGGTCCCCCATACAGTATTAAATCCAATCATATATTTTGCATCTATAGAATCCACTGGTCCCTCCCCTAGTAATGGGTGCATAACAGAGCTAGAACATTACCTGATAGTATTTACTGTACCATCCCAAAAAATGTCCAATTCTAATGTCATCTCAGTAACAACAATACCCGACATATTTGTGAAGTAATACAAAATTCTACAAAAAAAGTCACTCAGGACCTAAAGCAATTCCACTAACTTCTAAAACTCACACAAGGATCCTACCTAGTAAAAGGCAGCATCGTAAATAGTGCAGTTGAGTCAATACACTCAGCTACCTCAGCATACCCAGTAGGCTACAAGCAGGCCCTGTGATCTCTTTGTGTTTCCTGTGCCTGCCTACTCAATGCAACTGCTACTGCCGGACAGGTCATGGTAGTGGCTGGAAGAGATGGGGGACGGTGGCTGGCAGAAAATTGGCACCTGCAACCAAAACTGAAGGCTTGAAAATAGAGGCAGCAAGCAAGTGACAACACTGGATCAAGAATTAGAAGTGAATTGGAATTGCAGGGCTGGACTGGAACCATCAAGCAGGTAGCAGAATAGCCTGGAGCACAGAAACATGGCAAGAGGGACTAAGCATACAGGAGGCTCAATACCAAGTCGGCTGGTTAGGCTTGGGTTGCTGTGAACAGCTTCCTGTCAAACTATCTAACTGAGTCCCAACCAATTCCTGATGCCTAAGGATGTGGCCTTATGGAAGGATTGCCAAGGTTTCCACAAACCTTGACTGGACACCCAACACCAAGTGGTGGGGAGAGAGGAATGTAAAGTAACATAACACATGAAGAATACATCAACTTCTTCAGTCAACTTTTCAACTTTGTATTTATAATAGGCCTTACATCAAATCCCAAACCATGGTACAACATTAAATCAAGGCTCTCTAAAAAGGAAATTAATACAAAGCAATGAAACCACTTCTGAGCCTCCCTCTCCTCAATAGTGTAAAAATAAATAGAGAAAACAAGTTAAACCCTATACAAAGTATTAACATTCCAATAATAATGGAATAGAGGTGTAGCCTAGTGGTTAGAGCAACAACCTAGTATTTGTGATCAGGGTTTGATTCCCACTGGCCCTCCTTATGACCTTCAGCAAGTCATTTTACCCTCCATTGCCTTGGAAGAAAAGGCCTAGCAATCTACTTCCAGTCATACCTTGCCAAGAAAACCCAGGTGCTGCTGGGTCGCCAGGAGTCAGCACTGACCTGACGTTACTTAAAAAAAGTAAGTCAAACTTTCCCCCTTCCCCACCAGTTCCCATCACATACAACACACACTGCCCCAAAGAGAGTGTCTGTCTCCATTCCCAGCCAATAACCGTCACACACACTGTCTCCTGCAGAGAGAGTCTCTCCTTATTCCCAGTCAGTTTCCCATCTCACAGATACACACTCTCCCTTCCTAGCCAGTCCTCATCACACACATTCTCCCCCTTCCCAGCCAACCCCTATCACACACACTTTCTTCCCCTCATCTCCTAACCATGTATTTATTATTAGATTTGATATACTGCTATTTGGATAAATAAACATCAAAGCAGTTTACAATAACCCAGTGCAATCAGAAAAGATAAATGTCATACCAACAGCTACAATAGGTTAGGAATGAAAAAGGAGAACAATCAAATGTATTTTTTTTAAATTGTATCTTTATTAACTTTTTCATATAACATTAACATACACTTCATCCAGTCAATTACAGCTTATTACAATCTTTATCAAACAATTATCCCCAAGGTGCCCAACGTTCCTTTACCGCCTCCCAGATATCCATATCTTCCAACATTCCCTTTTACCATATTGAAATCCAGGCATCCATTGTCATGAACTCAAGACACAAACTACCCTTGACCCCCACCCTCCCCAAATACTAACCCCCCACCCCTTTACCCACCCATTGTTATCTGAGGGCAACTTATTTGAAACTGCCTCCAGAGTTGTCTGTATCGCACCCGCCTGGGGGCTTTATGTGAAGCATTTAAGTGCTGCTCTGCAACTGCGAGGGTATGCATGAGTGTTACGCAATGAGTATAGGTTGGGGTCTCTTGACTCACCCAATATTTTAACACAAGTTTCTTAACTACCCATATGCCTATCGTCAAAAATGTCCCTTCCACTTGTCGTATGTTTTGCTCCTGCCCCAAGAGCGGTATTTCATATGACCACTCCACCCGCTTCTTTATCATTCCCGTCAAGCATCCCAGCACCGAATTCCATAAATCGGTCAGCTTGGGGCATTCGATAAAAGCATGCCGTAAGGCCTGTGGTTGTAGCATGCATTTGTCACAGATGGCCTGTGCCCATATACCCTGTCGCATGCCCCGTTCTTTAGTGAGGTATCCCCTATGAAAGAGCTGAAATTGCATTTTCTGATATTTCGCCATGTGCTAGAGATCTGCTGGAAACATTTTTCCAGCTATTCCTCCCTTACTTGTTCCCCCAACTCCTCCGTCCACTGTCGGGCAAGGCCTGGCATAGTATCTTGCAAGATATGATACCAATTCCCTAAATGGTTACACCTGGGTCTCAGGTTTTGGAAATCCTCATCTCCTTCTCCCATCTTAGCATCTTGTGGGTATTTAGCCCTCACCGACTGCCAATAGTGTCACACTTGCAGGTAGAAAAAATAGTAGTGAATGGGCAACTGCAGTTTCTGCTGAACTATCTCAAAGGTAGGCAGACCACCCCTTCCCCACTCCAAGAAATGTCCGATGTCTAGTCTACCTGCCAGCCCTCATTGACTAAATTTGGTGCACCTTTGTCCCAGTGGAAACCCCAGATTACCCACAATTTGAAGGAAGGGGGTCATCTGCCCCCCTTCATGATGCTTTCCAGTCCACCATTGTCTAAATGGTGGACTGGAAAGCATCATAGAGGGTGGCAGGCTTTTCTGAGGGCATTTACCCAGGACCCCTGCATCATAATAATCAATGTTATTATGATGCAGTACACTAAGCAACCCATAAGGATAGCTCCATGCCTCTAACAGGCCTTTGGGTGCATAGTGATGCACCCCTGTATAAGTCTCATGGATCCAATGAAACAAGGAGGCTACATTATATATTCTAAAGTCCGGTAATTCTGTGCCCCCCATCTCCTTGGCCAAACACATTTTGGCATAGCTGATTCGCACCTGTTTGCCGCACAACAATAATGCGTATAATACTTTTAAAATAGTTTTCATTTATTTTAGTCATCCAAAGAGGCAGGATCTGCAGCTGATGTAATAGTTTGGGGATAGTCACCATCTGAACCAGTGCCACCCGACCATAAAGTGACAATGGCAGGTCTCCCCATTTTTCACACAGGCATTTAATTTGTCACAACTTAGTGTATATATTCAAATTGTAAACCTGTTTGGGATCAGAATGGAGAAAGATCCAGAGGTATTTCATGGGCCCCATTATCCACTTAAACACAGTACTTCCTCCAACCGGTTCTCCCTTTCCTAAAAGATGAACCTCAGATTTTTCCATGTTTATCTGCAGGCCTGAAACTGCTTTAAATTGGTGCAGAAAAGCAATCAGGGTGTTCCAGCTTTCTTGTGTACGGTGCATGTTGATCAACATATCAGCTGTGAACAGGCTTATTTTTTATTCTGTGTGACCCACAGTAAGGCCCTGTATGGCTGAGGCAGCCCAGATCTTGAGAGCCAAAGGCCAAAGGCTCTCAAGATACTATAAACTGTAGGGGAGAAAGAGGGCATCCTTATCGGGTGCCTCTCTTCAGTGCAAATGGTTCTCCTAGGCGCCCATTCACCAGCACCTGAACGCTTGGTTGGCAATATAACATCTGAATCCATTTAAGGAAATTCCCCTCTATTCCAAACTTTGGCAATATCCAAAATAAATAGTCCCACGCCACCCGATCAAATGCTTTTTCAGCATCGAGACTCACTATGCCTGCAGGATTGTCAGGTTTCCGTTTTTGTTGGAACATAGTCAGGGCACGCAGGACAGTCACTGCTGCACTCCGACCCTTCACAAATCCTGTTTGGTCTGGGTGGATGATATCAGGCAGGATTCCACTTAAGTGTCTATCCAAGGCTGTGCTAATAATTTTCAGATTTTGATTTAGAAGGGAAACGGGCCAATAAGAATCCACCCGCTCTACATCCCTTCCCGGTTTGGGCAGCAAAATAATAGCAGCTCGAACAGCATGATGTACCTGGTTTGCCTGCCTCTACCACCGCTTCTCCCATGGCCTTCAGGGGGTCTACCACAAGGTCCTGCAAGATTTTGTAAAATTCAGATCCTAAGCCATCTGGACCCGGCTCCTGTGCTTGCCTTAAATTACGGATGAACATACGCAGCTCACTTTCCATGAGTGGTGCATTCAATTGCTGTTGCTAATCTGCTATGAGCTATGGAAGGGTTAGATTTCCAAAGACGGTTTCTCGCCGCTCAAACTCACTACTCTCCACACTATGCAATGTCTCAAAAAAATTCTTAAATTGCTGTGCTATCTCAGCCTCCCTGGTGACCAAAGTGCCATCTGCTCATTTCTGGCGAGTCACTGATGTTTTAACCTTTGCAAGTCTGAGCAGATTGGCTAGACGTTTGCCTGTCTTATCCCCCCATCTATGTAAATTATATTTATATAATCTAAGACCATACATAGCTCTTTGTTGCAGAATCATCTGTATTTGATTCCTACTTTCTTGTAGCATTAAGTAGGTTCGTTCTGTCCCCTCTTTCAGATGTTGGGCCCTATGTGCTCTCAAGGCATGAAGGCCTTGTTGTAAGGTGTGGCCCTGCTTCCATTTTTGCTGCATCCCAATATACCACAGGGCCCACCTCTTCAATCCTATTTTCAGCTTCATAGTCTAGCCATGCTTTCCTTAGGAAGGCACAAAAGTCCTCACCACGAGCCCACACCGGGTTCAACCACCAAAAATTGGCTTCCGGCCTCTCCCCCCCAGTGCAACTTAATTTGTACTGCAACATGGTCAGACACAACCCGGGGGTAAATATCTACATTTTGAATATTTGGGTACGACTGTTCAGACATCAGGATATAATCAATACGTCTATGTACCTGGTGTGGCCTCAAGTGGTGTGTATATTCTGATTCCAGGGGGTTCAACGATCACCAGCTATCAATTAGCTCTAATTCCTTACACAGTAAGTTGATACCCCAGTCTTTCCCCCTCCTTCTTGCCATCCGGGGTGGTCGGCAATCCACTGTGCTATCAGCCACTAAATTAAAATCCCCTCCTAAAATGATTTGACATTCAGTTTTATCAGCCAAATGTGCTAGCAGTTCCAGGAAGAAGCTATGTTGGTATGTGTTTGGAGTGTATATGCTAGCCAATAGAACTTTCTTACTGTGTAATTCATCCCAGGCCAGAATATATTGCTCTTTGGGGTCACGGACAATCCAGTGACGTTCCCAGGTGATTTTTTCCCCCACTAAGATTGCCACGTCTCGTTGTCTAGAATTTTATTGGGCTGAAATGACCTCTTGTACCCATCTATGTTTCAATTTGAGGTATTTGTTAGCAGACAAATGTGTCTCTTGTACCAAGGATACCTCTGCTCCCAGCGAACGCAGATAGGTCAGAACTTGATCTCATTTGTCAAATCTCACTTGTCAAATCGCTCACCAAGGCTCCGCATGACAGCAATCCCAGCGGATCCATAACAGCCCAACGGCTAGCAGATCACTATGCCAGCAAACTTAGTCACACAGCGCCTGCCCTCCTCGCTCCAAAGCTAGATGCGGCTAACTCCCTACAAAAGATTAACACCCAGGGAAGACCAGACCAGGGCAGAAAATGGTCAACCTTCCAGAGAGTGGACGACCAGCAAATAAAAAACATCATTACCAACCTAAAAACCACAACCTCCCCTCTTGACCCCTGTCCAGCCGCCTGGATCAAGGCAACCAAGCAAGAAATGGCACAGCACATCTCTCACATAGTGAACCTTTCACTACTGCAAGGTCTCATGCCATCGCTTCTTAAAAAGTCACTCATACGACCCATTTTGAAAAACAAAGCACTCAACAAGGACGACCCAACCTCCTACCGCCCAATTTCAAGCATATCTTTCCTTGCCAAGATTATTGAAAAGGCAGTACAGCAGCAGCTGCAGGACCACATTGATGACACGAACGCCCTTGATGTGCATCAATACGGGTTTCGGCAACATCACGGTATAGAAACCCTCCTGCTAGCCCTAATGGACAACCTGCTCAAAGGCCTAGAAAACAAGAGCAAGATGTATATGCTTATATTTATAGATATATCAGCTGCCTTCGACTCAGTGCATCACCCCACACTACTGGAGCGACTTGAGTCCATAGGCATTTCAGGAACACCACTAAATTGGTTCTCCTCCTACATAACCAACAGAATGCAGCAGGTCCAATTCAACAATGACAAAGCAGCCCCTTTCCCACAAACCCAAGGCATTCCACAAGGCTCCGCCCTCTCCTCCCTCCTATTCAACTTATACCTACAACCAGTATGCAAGATTTTCCAGGACCACGAGATCAACTACCATATATACGCAGACGACCTAATGCTTTATACTCAACTCGACGTAAATAACCCAAACCTCAACAAGCTTGAAAAATGCCTATTCGAGCTACAAACCTGGCTTCAACGCAATAACATGTCCATTAATCACAAGAAAACAGAAGCAATGTGTATCTCCAGGAAACCGGGCTTCGAGCCCCCAACAACAGTCACCATGAATAATAACAATTACAACATCAAGACAGAGATAAAATATCTAGGAGTGATGCTTGACAGCAACCTAAATATGGACAAACACCTTCGAATTACCAATCGGGCCATTTTCCACAAATTAAGAGTCTTGCAGCCTCTATGTAGCATCCTCGATCATGCCGACTTCAGGTCTGTCGCTCAAGCCCTCATCATTCCACATCTAGACTATTGCAATGCCATACTGCAAGGCCTGCCAAAGAAAACTATAAATATTCTACAAATGGCACAAAATGTGGCGGCCAGAATCATTATGCAAAAAGGCCTCTCTGACCACATTACACCTGTTCTAATTGAGCTACATTGGCTCCCCATTGCGGCCCGCATTCAATACAAAATGATAGTCACTACTTTCAAACTCATCCATAATGTAGCTCCCTCACACCTCAACAGCTTAATATCCAATCTACCCAACAACAGAAGTAGAAGAACACCGAACCTCAATACCCTCTGTCTCCCGAAGTGCATCAGAAAAGTTAATGCATGTACCAGTAACAGAGCTTTCTCCTATATAGCGCCGACACTCTGGAACCAGCTGCCATGTGAACTGCGTGAAAACTGTGATCTGAAAGACTTCAGAAAAAAGCTTAAGACGCACCTCTTCCAATCGCACTACAATATAACCTAGGCCCTGTACCCCACTACCATTATTTCCCACTAACTACTGTCTTCCATGCGTGGGAAAAACCACTGTACCCTATGTAATCTCACAACGAGATCTGCATTCAGTCATGTGTAAATATGTATATAAAGTATCCTGTGTGAAGTCTTAACATCAATCAACTGTCATCTGTAACCCTATGCTTGCTGTGCACTACCTCTCTCTCCCTAATCGCAATGTATATATTTCTGATTTCTGGCCGGTATAGCCACTCTTACCATGTATAGCAACCGCTGCTGATCGCTGGAAGCAGCGGGATACAAATGTACACTAAATAAATAAATAAATAAATTTAATGGGAGAATGTAGACCTCCCACATTAAGTGTAACTATTTGATGTTTACCCTATCCCCATTAGTACCTTGATATTCCTTGTCAATGTTTTTATCCACCTTCCCCAGGGGCTTCCCAGCTGAGCCCCCAGGTGTAATGCCAGACTTCGATGCCCCCCCCTTCTACTTTGATCCCCAACCCTTCGGGTCCCCCTCAGGCCATCCCTCCCTCCCTTCCCAACCCTCCCAACTCTCGCTGTTATCACCCGATCCTGCCCACCCTTATTCCCTTAACATTCATTCACATTCCCCAACATACATGCCATCTCCCCTTGCACCATCCACTCCAGTGCGTATCTCCCGCATGCCCCAGACTTACTTACACATCTGTTCCTCCAATCTGTTAACTAAACTGTCCAACTCCATAGCCAACTAACTCCCTTATCTCAAAATCCCCAACTGTTCAGTGTCCAAAGGGCTATCAATCCTTACTCATGAGGAAATTTTTGTTTTTACTCTCCCCAGTGAATCCAGGGCTTAGAACTCCTCCTGGACATGCTACTGCAACTCAGTTATGCCATGTTAGTACTGTCTATTTCAGTTCCATTGTCCAGGCTTCTGGTACAAATCACATCTCTCCCCACCAAATTGGGCAACCCAGAGATGTCCAAGTCCTCCCCCCCCAGAACCAACTACTTCTTATACCGTGTCCACCACTCCCAGATTTTTATCGGGGGGGGGGGGCTTTCCAGGGCATGCCCACTCTGTCTCTCCATGCATTCTGGGCTCTGCCGCTGTGGCACTGCACCCCCTGTAACGGGATGAATAGAAAACTTTTCATCCGTGTTGCACTCATAGTTTGTATGGGTACATCAACACAAACTTTACTTCTTGTTTGATCAGCTCACCGTATTTTGGTGCAAATTCCCACCTGTGTGCTGCCAATTTCATCAAATAAACAATAAACAAAAGCAGACGGTGATTTTTGTACTCCAAAGGGTTTTTTTCCAGAATTCCCCGCAAAACTGTTCTTTTTTGGACTACACCAGATAGCTGCCCAAGGTCTTTGATGATCCTCCCGGTGCTGCCCAATTCTGTGGACCCTCTCATAACGCCATCTCGCTGTTGCGCAGGCTGAGTTGTTGTGATAACCACACCTGGAAAATGTCATAGAGCTCTAATGCTGTTACCGTTTTGGGATTCTTAAATTATTTCTCCTGGCCCTATTTTCCTACTTGTCCAGTCGGTCAACCAGCTGCGCCTGCTCCCGAATCAGGTTGGCTACCATTGTGTCTAGACTCTGTACACCATCTTCCTGCTCGGCCAGATGAGTTTCCATCTCCATGATGCACTGAACCTGGCACTCAAACCTTTATATCATCAACAGTAGAATGAAACTTATTGAGCTTGTCTTCAAGGGCAGCTGTCACCACCCGGGAGATTTCTGCCGCCAGCTCTCCTGTTCTCGGCTGTGCTAAAAACTGCGATTCAGCGGCCATGCTTTTCTCAGGTCGGGCACTCCTGTCTCTGGCTTTTTTCTCTATTTTTGGGGGAAGGCCCCTTAGCGAGCCCCTTATCACTGCAGATGACACAAGCAACAATTAATGCTTACTCCTTTGGTATTGCATGGTCTGTTTTCTTCCTCAAGAGTTATTTTTGCCATTTTCTAGTATCTTGGAACGGAAGCACATGCCTCACCCTTTCATCTTCCAGCTTCGCCACACCGGAAGTCCAAATGTATTTATTTTATATGCAATGTGTCACTATTGACTCCTGGGTTTTCTTGGCAGGGTGACAAGAAGTAGACTGCCAGACCTTTCTTCCAAGGCAATGGAGGGTTAAGTGACTTGCCCAAGGTCACAAGGAATGCTAGTGGGAATTGAATACTGGTCTTTTGGTTACCAAGCCAGTGATCTAACCACTAGGCTATTCCTCCACTCCTTATTTTATTTATGTCTTCTTATAGACCACTTTATCCAGAATCAAAGCAATTTACATGGAATGGTACAAAAAGTTACAAATAACAGGGAGTTACAGTTAATGGTGAACAGATGCAGTAATTAGAAGATAGAAAACATTTTTAGCTATATAACATTGGTTAAATAAGGTCAAGCATAAATTATAATTGTAACAGAGGTATGTAACATAGGAGTAATAGGGTAAGAGATAAGTTGAGACCATGCTAGCTGTATCATATGAGGAGTAGGCTAGTAGGTAAGAACTGAAGAGGTAGGAGGAGAGTAGGGACAGTGTTTAAACTAAGTAGTTATTTGGTCAAATTATCGTCCCTTCAAAGTGCTCAGAGAACAGATATGTTTTTAGCTGCATGCAGAACACTGATATGTCCCGGATAGCTCTGATTCTTTCTGAGAGTGCATTCCAAAGTTTGGCGGCATAGAGTGAGCAAGCTCTATTACATGAGGATTGGTTGCTCCTCATGTACTTGATGAGAACAACAAGTGTGTTTGTTGAGCAACCTCTTCTTGTTCTGGTATTAGGAACATTTTGTAGGAGGGATTTTAAATAGCTTGAGAATAGATTGTGAAGTATTTTAAAAGTATTTAGTAACACTTTGAACGTGATTTTGCTAGCTATTGGGAATCAGTGCATTTGTTTTAGGATAGGAGTGATATACTGTAATCTTGGGACTTGGTAGATGAGATAAGCGGCTGTATCTACCAAATCCCAAGATTAGAGAATATCACCAAATACCTAAGATCACACATGTAAATCAGTGATACATAAGGAAAAAGAAATCAGACGCTAATCTAGACCAACCACATGTCATATGGTTTATGAACTTAATTGTATCAAAAGCCTTATACAGAAGCCAATATTTCATACCCAACTTAAATTTTTTTGAAGATTTTTCAGAATGTAGCTCAGGAGGAGGGAATTCCAAAGAGTAGGGACCATAAAGCTGAAAGCAACCATTCGGGTCCTTTTAAACTTGAATCAAGAGGGGAATGGAATAGTCAACAGATTCAACTGCGACGATCTTAGCGAACAACCCAGCAAGTAATTAATAATCATGGATGATAAATAAGCAGGAGTGTTGGTATGATAAACCTTATGTGCTAAGGCAAGAATTTTGTATTTAATTTTACAGGCCAATGGAAGCCATACAAGTTCCTAAAGCAATGGTGAAATACGCTCATAGCGATATGATCGATATAAGATATGAGCTGACGTATTTTATATTAATTGTAGTCTTTTCAGTGCCTAAAAGCAGGACAGTGAATTGCTGACATAGTTGATAACACAACTCAGCTGTACTGTACTTCTTAAACTTATATTTCTGTTCTTTTCTTGCTGCTGCTATGAGGTCCTTAGCGGCTTGTCTTCAAAAACCCAGCAAATTCAGCACATGTCAGATTATAGTAGAAGTGCACAAACAATTTGGCTTTCACCATATCCACCTGGAGACTTTCATCAGTCCACAAGTTCTTCATAACATTGAAAATACATATAGAAGGCAGATGCTGGACAACTTTAAATAGGTTTGGGGTCTCACAGCATTAAAAGATTTGTAACCACGTATCAACGATATTAGCTTGGCTCTGGAACTCTTCTTGCTGATTAGTGTTGATTCAGCATCATTTGGCAAACTCTTTAGTACTGGCAGTGTATCATTCAACATGCACATTTCTGAAAATAGTTCATTTCCTTCCACTTGAATATTCAATTTTCTAGTCAAAGCACACAGTTGTTCCAGCTCCAGGCATCCCTCCAGACCACGTGGTGTGCACAGCTTCTGGAATGAGTTTTCACTGAAATCAAACCACTTTTCTAAGAACTGTATGATGATTATATAACTCTGCTGGTTAGGTGATAGGTTTTTCAAGAATTGTGTCACTTTGTGCCCATATAAACCTTTGTCCTGTCGTTGTTGAGTCTCTCTCCTTAACTTGTTAAATACAGCATACAGTTTAGTTAACTGAATGGAATTACTTTCAAAAAACTTTATGGCATTGTTAAATTAGTTCATAATGTTATGCACGAAGTAGATGTGCAGTTCAGGGAGCATAATAGCAGAGATGGCAAGGGTGGCCCATCCCAAAGAGTAAGATATACCACTCCAATGAGTGAGAATAAAGGCCAATGAGTGAGGCTTTTCTCAAGTACATTTACAGTATAAATTTAGAAAGATATGCATGTTGTATTGTTTAGCAAATGAAAGGAGCACCACAAAATGATATTTAGCTTTTCTATGGTTTATTTTAACTTGTAATTTCCACTCCCTCTCTCCAGTACAGAACTAGGACATTTCCCTGTAGAGCTCACCATGCAAAAAAAAAGTCTGACAGTAACAACATAAATCTTCTCTAGTACCAGGAGTATTGTCAAGTCAGACAAAACCCTACAAAAGTCGGTCTGGATAGAAAAAATTTGCCATTCCAAAAAAGCACCAATGAGGGCCTGCCTAGGAAAAGGTAGCACTGTAAATACATCAGTACCAGGAAAATGTAATAAATCAGATTACTATAGATCCCTATACAAACACTCTCCGCTAACAGAATACCTGGCCTCAGTCACACTTTCTAAACAAAAATAGACCCTCATCGAATACAGAACAAATGACCCTACACTGACAATAGAAATAAGTAGACAAAAATTAGACTGAAACCCTAAG
Organism: Ichthyophis bannanicus; assembly: GCA_033557465.1. Classification (NCBI taxonomy): domain Eukaryota; kingdom Metazoa; phylum Chordata; class Amphibia; order Gymnophiona; family Ichthyophiidae; genus Ichthyophis; species Ichthyophis bannanicus. Next base: position 228,504,350 of record CM066036.1, read on the forward strand.
AAGCCAGACTCTGCATGCAGTGCATCAAAGAAATTGAAAAGGCAATGCATTTCCCCCATACTGTGCCAAATATTAAAATAGCAGATGATATAAATTCCAAACTGACATATTCCAATCACTAAATTAAAAATAAAATTATTTTTTCTACCTTTGTTGTCTGGCCATTTTGGTTTTCTAATTGTGTTGATCCCAGTCTCTGGATTTTGCTTTCTGACTCTTCTTTTAACTTTCTCTCCACGGTTTCCAGTCCATTTGTCCACTTCTCTTTCCTCCAGTCTTCTTCATTTCCTCCTCTATATCCATCTCTGACATTGATCTTTTCCTTTCAACTTTCTTCCATTTATTTTTCTGTCTCTTTATCCACTCAGATTTCAATCTTTTTACTGCATCTTTGTATAGCTTTACATCGCTTTTCCTCACCCTGTCCCTCCCGTTCCCCATACCCTTATTCCCATGCCTCCCTCCCCCACCCCTGCCAGCATCTCCTCTCTCACTCTCCTTCAACATTTCATTTCACAGTCTCCCTCTCCTTCCAGCATCTTCTGTCACTCTCTTCCCACTTTCTTCAGCATCTCCTCTCTTTCCCACCTTTAATCAAACATCTCTTCTCTATCCCCCCTCCCATCTGTCTTCCTACTTCCTCCAATGTCCAGCATCCCCCTGTGTGTCCCTGTTCCTCCTTCTATGTCCAACAACTCTCATCTGGTGCCCCATTCCCCCTTATATCTAGCATCTTCCTTGTCGCCCTATTCTCCTCCTGTGGTTAACATTCTTTCTCTGTGTCTCTGTCAACCTCCTATATCCAGCACCTCCCTTCTGTGCCCTTACTTCTCCAGCAGCACGTGCCAGCATACCCTTGTCACCTTTTTCCCCCGCCTATGTTTAACATCCCTCCTGCATCCCTAGTCCCGTGTCCAACATCTCCCCATCACCCTATTTCCCTTCTGTTCAGCATCCCTACTCATATCCAGAATCAACTCCTTTGTGTCCCTTTTCTTCCTGCCCCCCTCCAGCCCAAGCTAGAATATCCCCTCTTTCACTGTTTCACTGTCTCACATATCCACCATCTGCTTCCCCCACCTCCTCGATTCAGCCTGCCACAATATCCCCTCTTTCACTGTCTCCCATAGCTCCTCTTTCACTGTCTCCCCCATCTCAACTTGCCATGTCCCCTCTTTCACTGTCTTCCATATCCACCGTACCCTCCCCAATTCAACATGCCAGAATCCCTCTTTCACTGTCTCCCATGTCTACCATCTCCCCCCATTCAGCCTGCCAGAATATCCCCTTTCATTGTCTCCCACATCCACCATCCCCATTCAATCTGCCAGAATATCCCCTTTCACTATCTCCCATGTCCACCGTCCCCATCCCCATTCAATCTGCCAGAATATCCCCTTTCACTGTCTCCCATGTCCACCGTCTCCTCTCCCCCTCCCCCGATTTAGCCTCTCCTCTTCTCCACACAATGCCAGGCCACTATTCGGCTCCTCCCCCCCCCCCTCCCCCCCAGTGCCCAGCTTTCCCTGCTTCTGCCACTTGCCAGAACATGCAGCAGTGGCAATAAAACACAAAAGAAGAGCAGAGCATGCAAGTTCAGAGTACCACTGACAGCTCTGCTGGTCCCCACTAATAGTACTGATTATTTGTATAGCGCTAAAAGGCATATGCAGTGCTATACAGATACATGTAAAAGATGGTTCCTGCTCATCAGAGCTTACAGTCTAGTCAAGACAGACAACACAACTGCTGAGGACAAGGATACATCTAGGGGAATGGTAAGGAAACACACAAGAGACTAAGTCCTGCCTTTTCTGATATAAACTTCCTGTTTCTGAGGGATGGAACTAAAAGAGCTGTCAGCGACACTCTGAACTTGCAGGCTCGGCTTTTCTTTTGTGTTCTATTGCTGCTGCTGCAGGTCCAAATAAGCTGCTGCAGCCACGGCAGCAATGGGCACTGGCTGGGGAAGGTGCTGAATGGAGGCAAATAAATGTGTCAGAGAGGAGGGTAATGGCATGCGAGTGCATGAGTGGGACCAAATGCCTCTGTCACACGCTGAATGCGTGTGACTTGGCATGTCTGTAATAGTTTCACCATTGGACATTGCATCATCTTGCTCAAATAGAAAGTTCCAAATTGCATGGTTCACTTTTTCTTCTTCTTTGCCAAAAAGTATGATTTCAGTGCTGGCCAATATTTCAGTGATCTATTTACAGCTGGAAAAAGAGTCAGAAAACATGTGCGTACATGGCCTAAGATTTCTGAATGCACATGACTTTCGAGGCACTTGCTGAGCTAGGATACAATCAGATAATCAATACCCCTACCCACTCAAAGGAAAATAAACGTGATCTCATATTTACAACACTTTCAGATATCAGCTCAATTAATTCCTCTCTCTCTGTCACCCCAGTCCCATGGTCCGACCACAGTTTAATTAAATTTAAAATGCCCATGCCTCAGGTTCTTGATTCTACTCAAAATACTGTCAAGTCCTCCTCATCTCCTACAAGCCGATTCCGGCTCTTTAACAAAGACGAGATCATTGATAAAGTTTTACCAAATCGTAACTTGTCATCACCCAATCTTGAATCCTTGATTTTCACCTGGAACAACAGCCTTAGCTCCTTTGCACTTCAGCCTGCATTGAATATCCTTCCTAAAAGAAGACATACAGCACGTTGGTACTCTTCCGATCTATGTACCTCCCTTCTACTACTCAGAAAGCTTGAAATACAATGGCGACGTTCATAGTCTTCTGATGATCATTCAGCCTATGTTTCTCACCTTGAGACTCACTGCAATGCAGTTCTCTTGAGAAGAAAGGAATACCATTCTGATCTTCTTCTCCGCTCTCTAAACAAACCCTGTGACCTTTTTAACATCGTTAAGTCACTTACTAAAGAGCCTTCTAACTTTCAACCAGAGTTGTTACATCCTCAAGAATATGCTGATTATCTATATGCCAAAGCTAGCTTACCTATCATCTCCCTTCCTATCCCCTCACCAATTCAAAAAACAGTCTCCCTTGACTTCCTTCACATCTCCTTCTAAGAAGTGCATTGAGGACACTATCACTTCCATCAATACCACTACCTCTCCTAATGACCCCTGTCCAGCTTTCTGGATAAGATCATTACGCACTGAATTTAGCCCAATTTTGTCTAGGATCTTTGAATTATCTTTTTCAACTGGGATGTTCCCTCTGACTCTAAAGCAAACTTCCATTTGGCCCCTTCTAAAGAATAGTAAACTGAATCCCCAGAAGGTTGAATCTTATTGACCTATCTCCAGCATTCCTTTTTTGGCCAAGATAATAGAAAAAGTCGTTCATCTCCAAATTCAGTATCACATTGAAACCTTTGCCCCTCTCGATCCATGCCAGCATGGTTTCAGAGAATTCCATGGCGTTGAGACACTTCTCACCACCCTATTCAATACCTTAATCATTGGAATTGATAATATTAGGCAAGGCTTTGTTCTAATCTTTATGGATATTGCCTCTGCCTTTGATTCAGTCAACCATGACCTACTTCTTATACGTCTTCAAGAGAAGGGAATTATTGGCTCAGCATTAAATTGGTGCAGGTCCTACCTATCAGATCGATGGCAGCAGGTGTGAATCAGTTCTAAGATTTCGGAATCTTTTCAACAAAAACAAGGCATTTCCCAAGGCTCTTCTCTCTCTGCACTCTTTTTTAACATCTATATGCAGCCTATTTGTTCAATCATTCGCTCCTTTAACATCTCCTGTCTTGTCTATGCTGATGATGTATTGCTTTGTACACCATTCACTACTGACCAGCATGACCTTTCACTGATAATAAGCTGCTTTGATGCCATTACAGATTGGCTCCATACGCAAAACCTTAGAATCAATTTCAACAAGACCTTCAACAAGACAGATGTTCTATTCATTACTAGGAACCATTCTTTCATCCCTCCTGCTTCAATTAAGGTCAGAGATGCAGTGTTTACAACTAAATCCATCATCCGCTATTTAGGTGTCACTTTAGATCAGCACCTTGACTTGAAAGCTCATGTCAGTAACATTACCAAAGCAATATATCATAAGATTCGAACAATTCATCACCTATGTCCCCTATTGGAGCCTACTGATTTTCATACAGTTTTTCAAGCTCTTGTGACCCTCCATTTCGACTATGCAACGCTATACTCCATGGTCTCCCTAAGGCCACTCTTCATCCAATACAACTGGCTATGAATGCTGCTGCCCGCTTCCTACATGGAGCTTCGATAAGAGACCATATAACTCCTATTTTGAAGCACCTCCATTGGCTTCCCTTCCATTTTAGGCTAACCTTCAAAGTAATGCTTCTTACTTATAAAGCTCTTAATAAACGATCTTCTACCTCCCTCTTAGACCTTGTTCACCCCACCCCTCTGAATAGACCTAGAAGATCTATAGCTGATAATACACTCACCGTCCCTACCTCTATAACAAAATGTTCCCATGCGACCATGAACCGTGCCTTTTTGTTTTATGCTCCCAAACTGTGGAATGCCCTTCCTGTCTCTATCTGGTCTATTTCTGATATTGCATAATTTAGGAAGGCCCTAAAGTGTCACCTTTTCAATCAATATTATTCTCATGTTGATGACATCACATAGCATAACATGTTGTTACCATTTCCGTTTTATTAATTACTCAGCCTAATTACTCACCCTGTTTATTCCAAGTTGTTTTTTCCTGTTCTCAGTATAGTTCAATGTATGTTTCTTACTGCATTGTACAAATTAATGTTCATTGTAAACCGCACTGATTCATACTGCTTCGATGCAGTATCACAATGGCTCCTTTCACAGAACCTCCACATTCAGCATAAGAAAACTGAGGTTCTCTTTATCACAAGAGACCCCAACTTCACCCCACCACCACATATAAGTGTCAAGGGAGCTGACCTAGGCACCAAGGATACAATAAAATACCTCGGAGTCACACTAGACCATAGGCTCGACATGAAATCACACATAAACAATATCGTAAAATCTGTATACTTCAAAATACGCACTCTTAGACACCTGCGTCCCCTACTAGACCACGAAGACTTCAGAACCATCTACCAAGCACTGATACTGCCGCCGCACTTCGACTTCGCCAATTCCATTCTACAAGGACTCCCACAATCCACAATAAGCTCCTTGCAACTCGCAATGAACACCGCTGCCAGGGTTCTTCTAGGAGCAGCCAGAAGTGAACACATCACACCTATCCTCAAAGAGCTCCATTGGCTCCCTATACACGGAAGACTTACATTCAAAACCCTCCTTCTCACATTTAAGGCCTTAAATGGTTTATCGTCCACATCACTTACCAAACTCATCCAATCCGTCCCATCAAATAGAAATAGGAGACATGCAGCATTAAACTCACTAATAACCCCAAAGGCTATAACAACGTGCAGCCTATCAACATCAAACAGAGCTTTCATGTTTAGCGCACCAAAATACTGGAATGCTCTCCCACCTGATCTCCGCGCCATAACCGACCTAACCCAGTTCAGAAAGGCCCTTAAACTGCACCTTTTCATCAAATACTACCCTACATGAACCGTAACATAACAGCCTCACCCTAGTATAATCCACAATATCCCTCTTGTTCCAAGCATCACTGCTAATTTTATGTAAATAGTTCGAGCATGCTATCTAGCTAATAGATTATATACTCCATGTAAATAGTTCTCCCATGTTATCCAAGTTGATACTCCTGTTATATGTAATACCAAACAGCCTGTTGTTCTGGTTCCTTTCTGTTATTTGTAAACCGCGCTGATGTCAAAGAGTGCGGTATATAAGAAGTTGAAATAAATAAAATAAATAAAAATAAATAAAATAAGAGCGCGGTATAACAAAAGAATTAAATAAATAAATAAGTGCAAATGTACTCACATCCTTTAAGGCGCAATCACTTACACCAGCCCTAGAGCTGGTATAAATTACCACACCTACCTTCTGCAAGTATTGCATAAATTAAATGAATTTCATAATTGACTTGCTTGCATCGACTTAGCTCCATCCCTGTGCACATTCGCAGTGAAGGTATGTGCAATCTAACAATGTGGGTACTTTCAAACTAATCAACACTTTACAGTATAAGAGGTCATTTATTTACTCATGCAAGTGGTTACTTACCTGCATAGTTGAGTAAAGCAGACATTTAAGCCCATTCTTGCTGCGTAAACCTAGGCTGCTCCTTATAAAATAACTCATGTCAAAGGTGGAATCCTTGATCTGGTCTTCTTCCCAGACCCCCTGCTAACTCCACCCAAGTAAACCTCTCCAGCTACAACCCCTGTCCCCTGGTTGGACCACCATCACATTCATGCTCCCCCAGAAACATGTCATATATGTGCCCTGAGCTGCAACCCTACAACGAGATGGTTTATAATATTCAATGAAGACTCCTTTCTGGAAAACACCCTGCCAATTCTGAAAGACATATCTAAGGAAACGGAAGCTGACCTCGATGCAACAATCAGCACCTGGCATTCAACCATCTCTGAGGCCGCCACTGCACCCCTCCAGACTAACTACTCAAGACAGCGGCAGCATACACCATGATATTCTGCCAGGCTAAGGGAATAGAAACGAACACTCTGCCATGTCGAACACCAGTGGAGGAAATCCAAGAACCCTGAACAGCACACCACATACATGGAAAACCTTAAAACCTACTGCAACAGCACACTTAAGGCCAAACAGGAATACTATGAGAAGACCCTCCTCCAAGCCCTCAACAAGCCCAGAGAACTCTTTGACCTGGTCAGATCTCTCACAAGAGATCCCACCCAACAACATCAAGGCTGCACACTCAACCCCCAAGACATGGCCGACTACCTGCAGACCAAGCATGGCTCCATCAACCCCCACCAATGCTCACCATACCACCTGTAAGCAAGTTGACAGACAGTACCCAGACCTGGACCACTTTCAGAGACTTACCCACACATCAACACAACAATCTCATCACTGGACCCATGCCCAGTATCATGGATAAAGGCTGCCAGAACACACTTCCTACCACTCATACTGACCATAGTCCAATCATCCCTATTCCACACCTATCCCCCCCCCCCTCAAACATGCCTCCATCTGCCCCCTCAAAAGGAAGCCCATCCTGGACCCTAGATCACCTGCATTATACCATCCCATAGCCAGCATACCCTTCCTGGCAAAAATCATTGAAAAGACAGTCCAAATTCAGCTGCAAGAACACGTCAACCAACACACACCACTTGACCAACATCAACATGGCTTTCACCCCACCATAGCGCAGAAACTCTACTGACGTCGCTTCTGTCAACACTTATCACTAGAATGGAGTCCAGGTCAAGTGGATTCATACTACTTTTCCTGGACATTTCCACAGCATTTGACGCAGGGTCCCACCAAATGCTGCTAGACCAGCTCCACAAGATTGGCGTACAGGACAAATCTCTCCAATGGTTCCACTCCTATCTCTCCCAGCGCACCCAACAGGTCAAGCTACGTCAGAGTATGTCATCCTCATACACCCTACCACAAGGGGTACTGCAGGGATCAGTGCTCTCCTCATTGCTGTTCAATATGCCCTCCCGATAGAAGTGGTGGAAGCAAACAAAGTGACAGAATTCAAAATGACACAGTGGATCCCTTTATAGCAACAGGATAAAATCAAAATAAACATAACTATCTCTTATATCTGAACAAATAGGGGTGACTTACACAGAGCAGTGGATACACACAAAGGCATGAGGAGAGGTGACCTGCACGAAGCGGCAGGTGCATCTACTCTTGCCGCCTTGCTGGGCAGACTAGATGGACCATACTGGTCTTTATCTGCCGTCATATACTATGTTATTATGTTACTAACATCTACATCCGACCCTTATGCACAACCATCCAAGATGTTCAACATCAGCTACCGGATCTACGCTGATGCCATAATGATATACACCCTTTCTCCATAGCCACACCTGACTACTCCAATCTCACAGCCTGCTTCAAGGAAATAGTCAAATGGCTCCAGCACCACAACTTGACAGTCAACTTCAGCAAGACTGAGATCCTGCACGTCACCAGAGACCCCATCTTCATTCCGCCATCAACCGTCAGAATTGATGACAAGGACCTCCAAGTCAAAACCCAGGTCAAGTACCTTGAAGTCACCCTAGATCAGCAACTCAACTTTCCGGCACACATCCAAAACCCCACCAGGGCAGTCTACTACAAGCTCAAGATGCTACGCAGCCTATGCCCTCTATTCTCCTCCAACAGCTTCTGTACAGTCTGTCAGGCCACTATCACCCCACTGTTTGACTACTGCAACTCCATATACCAAGGGTTGCTGAAGCACACTATCTTACCACTACAGGTAGCACAGAACACCACAGCATGCACAATCTTCAGAGCACCCAGACACTCCCACATCACCCCCTTACTGAAATCCCTCCACTGGCTGCCTATCGCCTCTAGGATTACATTCAAAGTCCTTGACGTTATACACAGAGCCCAGAACAGCCTCATAGCCCAGCACCTGCAAAAGTCTATCAGCACCCCCAAGACCAAAAGGCCGCACAGACAAAGTACACTGAACCTTCTCAGTTTGCCACCGCTGGTTTGCAAGTGCACCCAAAATGCCCATCTATGAGCCTTCTCACTCTATGCTCCTACACTCTGGAACGCACTGCTGCCCACCCTGCGAAGCATCCAGTCAAGTAGATCCTTCAGCAAACACCTAAAAAACCTACCTATTCTAAGAGCACTATGGCATACACCAGCACTCCTGAGGTTCGATCAACTGAATACCCACTGCACCCCTTGCTGAGCCTATTTAAACCTACTGACACTATGCTAAAATCTCAACCTTGTCACCCGCCCTCCCATTAGCTCTATAATTCACTGTAAGAAGAACCACATCCACAAACACGCTGGTAATCCCAAAGGCATCAACAAAATGCACATTAGCAACCTCAAACAGGGCTTTCAGTATCTATGCCCCAAAATGCTGGAACTCATTACCACCAGGCATCCGTGCGATTCCTGATTTAACACAATTCAGAAAGGCTCTCAAATTCCATTTATTTCTCCATTACTATCAGATTAACCATACCCCAACTTAATTGTACCTCCTTCTCTCTATCTTACCATGTTAAGATAGCATCCTAAAGGCCGGGCACAAGAAGAGCAAACGCTCTTGCTGATAAAGTAGGTGTACAAAAGAGGCAAGAGAGATGGATGATCACATGTGCCTTTATTGTGTCCCCTACGCGTTTCGGCATATGCCTTCCTCGGGGGGATATACTTAAACATATAAACATAAAACAACATGTTAAATAATTATACAGTAAAAAACATCAACCTCATAAATGATAAAAACATACAGGCATGTATTGTTTACAAAATATAAGCCACTAAAAACCAAATGCAACAACCAAAAGAAAAAACTGTTAAAAACAAGCATTTAACAATGCTAAAAATATAAATAAACAATATAGCAAATAAGATAATAAATAAGTAAACAATATGGCAAATAAGATAATAAATAATTAAAAGACGCAGGGCAGAACACACAGAACAAATAGCATGCAAATACTTATATATATATAATAAATAGCAATAAAAATGATACTGATAATAACATAAACAGATGTTTACTTACAAGGCACAATTGGTTATATTTTGTAAACAATACATGCCTGTATGTTTTTATCATTTATGAGGTTGATGTTTTTTACTGTATAATTATTTAACATGTTGTTTTATGTTTATATGTTTAAGTATATCCCCCCGAGGAAGGCATACGCCGAAACGCGTAGGGGACACAATAAAGGCACATGTGATCATCCATCTCTCTTGCCTCTTTTGTACACCAAGATAGCATCCTAAATCATAGCATCCTAAATCTTAGCATACAACTCATTGTACATATGTAAATAGCTCCAGTTTATATCTCCCTATGTTATCCAAGTTGTTGCTCCTGTTCTCTGTAAAACCAAACAGTTTGTGTTATGGTCATTTGTTGTATGTAAACCGCGCTGATGAGAAATAGTGCGGTATATAAGAAATTGTAATAATAAATAATAATAATAAATTATAACCCTTTCCCGCTTATCTTTTGTTGACTGTTCACCATTTTGACTGGTAGAAAAATGGTATACCAAAACTGGTTAAATAAATGAATAAATAAAATTATCACTTATATCAGCCATTATTCCAATCTGGAAATAATGGATCCTGCTTTAAATGTGTTTTCATGCATTATTATGTAATGGATCTTTGTGAATAGGGGTTTTAGCAATTAAATGAACCACATTTTCAAATGTGTAGTTTTATCTTGCTAAAGTCTGATTTTAATCAGTTTGAATATCAACCCCCTAAAGGTTTGATTTATAAATGTTTTACCCAAGGACACAAAATGGAAGAAAAGCCTTAGTAAATCAGACTCTATGAATTACTAATCTCATTTAAATCTATGTCTGAACTTTTTATGTTCCTGCTGTCAGTCTGCCATGCAGTTTTTACCACAGATCCATTATGAGTCATATCATATTGCCATCCACCAACTGGCTAATTGATCAGCTTAACAAGTGCAAACCACGTGGATGTCTGTCAGTCTTCTGATAGCATGTGCAGAGACCAAACTCTGGATTTTTGCTCATTTTCCTCGACATCAACACAGCGTTTGACTCATTATCTCACATCCTAATCATCATAAGCCCTCAAACACCACCTTTTCCTATTGCATTATACTCACCTTGATATCCCTCCCCGAATATCTCCCACACCCTCACTAAGTCAAACAACCGCTACATGATGCAAAACTATACTGTATATTCATCTCTAACATGTAATGCATCTGAATTGTATATAGTTTCACCAAGTTTATGTATATCGACTTGATTGTATATAATTTCCCCAAGTTTACCGCCATGTTGATTCCCTATTCTATGTAAACGACGGCCAAACGTTTTGACCAAGTGTTATGATGTTTTAATGTAAACCGCACTGATGACAAATAGCGCAGTATATAAAAAATGTTAAATAAATAAATAAAATAAATCAAAAGACTGCAAGCAATTGGACTTGCAGAAACATCCTGAGATGGTTGAAATCCTACCTGTCAAACCGACAACCTCAGGTAAAATTAGACTCCACAAAGTCAACACCACACACGCAAAAACAAGGAGTTCCCCAAGGCTCAGCCTTCTCTGCACTGATATTCAACATCTTCATCCAGCCAATCTGCATTGTCATGCAAGCATTTAATGTCCATTACTACATATACGCTGACGACGTCATGATTTATGTGCCCATCAATACACTCAACCCCGACATCACAAACATAACTGCTTCACCACCATCAGTTCATGGCTCGCCACTCACAACATGACCATAAACCTCAAAAAACTGAAGCCCTATAAATCACCAGAGACAACAGCTTCACTCTACTGGACACCATAAGATGCAACTCAACTTCACCTAAAGCAAGAGGAACGATATCTAGGTGTCACCCTCGATAAGCGCCTTTCCTTCTCTACTCACATCAAAAATATCAACAAGAGTATCTACTACAAACTCAAGACTGTACAATGCCTCAAGCCTCTCTTAGCACATCAAAATTTTCGCACAGTCCTCCAAGCTCTTATCTTCCCTCATCTGGACTACTGCTATCTCATCCTCCAAGGCCTACCAAAGACAACAATCCACCCACTCCAACTTGCCCTCAACACAGCAGCATGTACCCTCTGCAATGCACGCAGAACTGAACACATTACTCCCTTACTCAAACAGCTACACTGGCTACCCATAATTGAACGTACCAAATTCAAATCCATCCTTATAATTTTCAAGGCTGAGACTCCTTCTCTTGTATCTACAGTAGCATCTGCTCTATGTGGGTTGTTGGGCAGACATTATTTATTTATTTGTATATTTCCCTGTTCCAAGAAGGCTTACAATCTAACAGGCTGATGCAGAAAGCCAGCGCTGAAGTCACATTCTACCAACTTTTTACGCCTGTTTGCATGGCACCGATAGCGCACAACTTCAATGCAACCATTCAGAAAGGGATGAGCATGTAAATTAGCCATGCGTTAAACCGTGCACATGCAAATGAGCCACCCCTTAAACTGCATGCAAACTGGCAGCGTTAAACTGGGAGAGCAAGCCACACACATGCACACCAGAAGTCGGCGCTAGTTTGGCATGCTCTCCCAGAGAAACGGTCACCAACAGTATTTTGATGGCATCGGGGGCGATCGCAGCTTCGGGAAAAGCCCCCGATGCCATCTAAATATTATTGAGGGCTGGTGCCACTACAGAAAATGGCTCTCTGGTGTCCTAGCACCCCCGGAATCCCCTACCCCCCACCCAACTTTTAAAAAGTTAACCTGGTGGTCTAGTGGCCCCTGAACCCCCCACCCAATTTTAAAAAAGATATATATCCTGGTGGTCCAGCAGCCCCTGAACCTTCCATCTGAATTTTAAAAAAAATTTAACCTGGTAGTCTAATAGCCCCTGAACCTCCACCCCCAATCCGACTTAAAAAAAATTAACCTGGTGGTCGTGACCCTTGAACCCCCACCCATCTTTAAAAAATATTAACCTGGTGGTCAAGTGGCCCCTGAACCCCCCACCCGATTTAAAAAAAAAATATCCTGGTGGTCCAGCAGCCCCTGAACCCTCCATCTGAATTTTTAAAAAATTTAAACTGGTGGTCTAGCAGCCCCTGAATCCCCCAGGATGCAGGGTGTGGAACCAGGCACTGCCATTTTTCAAGATGGCAGACCGAGGTGGGAACGCATGGGTAGCGCTCCTGGTTTGAAAGGTACCAGGTGGGTGGTTCAGGGGCCACTAGACCACCAGGTTAAATTTTTTTAAAAGTCGGATGGGGGGTTAAGGGGCCTCTAGGCCACTGGGGAGTCACTTTCAATAAGGGCATTGGCCCCCAACAGTATTTTGATGGTATCAGGGACTTTTTCCCAATGCCGTGATCTTCCCCAATGCCATCAAAATACTGTTGGGTGGGGGGATCGGGCTGCTTGCCCACCAAGGAGTCACTTTCTGTCAAGACACTGGTCCCCAACAGTATTTTGATGGCAACAGGCACTTTTCCCAATGCTGTGATCGCTCCCAATGCCATCAAAATACTGTCAGGAGGGAGGATCTGGGCCACCAGGGTTTGCTTTCCATATTTTGATGACATTGGGGGCTTTGTCCATTGCTGTGCCTTGTATTGACCTTACTGTGCTTTGCACTTATCTGACCTTTACCCTGTAATGTTCTGACTAGATTGTAAGCTCCAATGAGCATGACTCTGACGGGCAGGGACTGTCTCTTGCATTCTGGCTAACTTTTGTTGGTTGGCTGTACAGCGCTGCGTGCGTGGCACTTTATAAGTGATAAATAGTAGTAGTAGTAGTGGGATCATCTGATGGGAAGATGATCCAGGCATCGGGGAAAGCACCTGATGCCATCAAAATACTGTCGGGGGTACGCACTAGAGGTTTAAGCCATCTCAGACCCAGGCATAGCGATACTGGCACTAAAGCTGGTTGCGAAATCCTCTACACCTGTCTCTGCATCGAGCACAGCCATTATTTGCATACCAGTTTACTATATGCAGCTCATTTGCCTATATTTAAATACTTTTTATTTGCCTATATTTAAATCGTTTTTCTGTCGCTGTTTATGTGCGCATCTGTCTCTTTTCTGCATTTGACATTAGCTTAAATGTGCAGTTTTCTGTGCTTAAAGGCTGTGCTAGTTTTCTGCATCAGCCTGTAAGTTTGTACCAAAGACAATGTAGAGTTAAGTGGCTTGCCTATGGCCTCAAGGAGCATCAGTGGGATTTGACCCTTGACTTCCCTACACATATAGACTACATACACACATTTACATGTTTTTGAAGCAGGTATAAATTTGTGTGCAGATATTTGCATTTTAATGGAGCTGATTCTGGGAGCGTATTTTGCAGGCTTTTTATAAAATTAACTGTGTTACTTGTAGGGTCATCAGAGCAGTGAAGGACAGTTCCCCTCTGTGCAGTCCTGAAGCTTTCCTACTTCAAAATTTCAGTATTTCTGCTCAATAGCATGAAAATGCAGATTACTAAATAATAATGTCTTTCCTCCTCTGGCAGTTCTAGCCTACTGTCTGGAAAGGGCTCTGCTACAACAGCACGGTATATTGTACCCGAATGCCTGGAAGATGACACAGAAGATTTCACAGTCAGCACAAGAAGGTATGAAAGGAATGCTGGGAAAAGTCAGGATGCTGAAAGTTATGTGACAAAAATAATTGTCAAATTTTATGGGGTTTAGCCTGAAAACATTGCTCCAGCACATTCAGCTTTTGCCAGTAGTTGCTCATATTGCTGTACTAGCTCTTAATTACTTTTTAGTTACTTGGGATATTACTTAAGAGCAAAGCACGATATGCAATCACATAAACACATTATTAGAAGACCCCAGTGTACTCAATTTTCCAACATTAAGAACTGTTTTTGGAGCAAGATGTGAGCTTACAGCTCCATCAGACTGGCCTCTGCTGAGTTATAGTACTATGCACTTCTATTCTCCACTACATGTTTTTTTGCCTCTGATTTTAACCCTCTCCCCCTCTCATCTATGCTGATCATAACAGCAGCAGCCCTCTGTAACCTGGCAAATCTGTATCTTGAATCAGGTGATTAGAGGAGTTAATTTTATAAAGGTTTTTCTACACATAAAGCTGGTTTTATGTATGAAAAAGGCCTTTTATAAAATTGTACAGACATTTATGCCTATATATTTATATGCATAACTACATCACATATACCCAGGACTAGCCCAAGGATATCTGATGCCCTAGCCAAACCATCAGTCATGAACCTCCCCCAAGGTGGCTCAGGGCCCTATGCCCTCAGACCTCCATGGTGGACTGAAGACCCTTTGTTGTCCCCCCCCCCCCACCCCCCCGACACACACCTCCCAGCTTCAACATCTTCCATACACCCACATGCCCAGCATTTCCCTTTCACTTCCCTACTCTATCCTACCCCCAGGTGTCCAACAACTCTATTTCCCTACCACCCTCCCTTTTCAGGTGTCCAGCATCACCCCTTCCTTTCATTACTCTCCCAGGTGTCCAGCATTTCTCCTCCCCTACCCCTCCCTTCAGGTGTCCAGCAGCTCTCCTTCCCTACCCCCTTCCCACTTTTCAGGTGCCCAGCATCATTCCTTTCTATCTCTGCTCCCTCCCCAGGTGTCAGCATCTTTCTTCCCCTCCCCCCTTCAGGTATCCAGCTACTATCCCCTTCCTCTTTCAGGTGTCCACCTGTATGCTGGCCACTGCTGGGCGCAGCATCAGCACAGGCACAACAGTCTTCAGCAACCCTAAATGAAAATTGCCACTGCTGCCCTCTATCAGACTAATTCTAAAACTTTGCAAAAGCAGCCACCTGAAGGCCATGAGCAGATGTGCGAGCTCAAGGTAGGCCACATCCTGCCACCTCCAAACTTCCTGTTTGGGGGGTAGGATGCACAAGGCCTTGATCACATAAGTCTACTCAAGGCCTCGCAGCAGCTGCTTTGGCTGAATATTAGAGCTGGCCTGATGGAGGGTGGCAGTGATAGTGGCAGTGGCGGTGGCAGCAGCTTTCATTTAGGGCTGCTGTGGCCTGTTGTGTTGGTGCTGACCCCAGATTTGTGCCGCCTTGATGGACACTTCATCCACCTAGTTGAAGAGCTGGCCCTGCACATACTTATATAGATGCTCTGCCTAGGCATTCCCATAGGAATAGTTTGGGTAAGCCAGAAGTGGAATTACTATGTACATGCATATTTTATAATAGACATGAGCAGTACCATACCTAGCCCTGTGCGAGCTTAGTGGGCGCATTTCGGCTGCCTTCTGTTGCCCTGCCGCCGCCACTTTTTGTTCTCTCAGTGGCAGCGGTGGTACCGGCAGCAGCAGAACAGACCCGACCAAATTTTAAAAACCACAAACCACATGGGTCTTTCTGCAGGTCTGGTCCCTCCCTTTTCTGATGCAGTGTCAGAGCAGGAAGGGATCAGATCTGCTTAAAGTGAGGTCTGCTCTGCTGCTGCCGGAGATTTATACATCGGGCATGCCCCCCTCACCCATACCTCTGTCCAGCCACTGCCTGCTCTTGCTCTGCTGCTGGTGCCACCCTGGAGAAATCAGAGGGCAGCAGCAGCAGGGCAAGAGCAGGCAGCTGCTGGACGGAGGTATGGGGGAGGTTATGCCCAATATGCAAGTACGGCCCTGTACATGAATATACTTGTAGAGTACCTGCTCTCATTTTATATCAACATCGAAGCAAGCCGAAATGTCATTATCACACTACAAGGGCTGGAGTGGGTGTCTATTTTATAAAGATCCTGACCCAAGGAAGGGACTTTTAACCCTTTGCACTTGGATAAATTTTCTATATCGCTCGTGCCAGATCAGAATATCAACATATTTGTTGTTTGAGCAGCTTTAAAACATCTTTTCTTACTCACCATCATGAAGTGTTTATGCCCACGGGCAGTGCTGTACCTAGGCCAGTGCGAGCGGTATGACCACACAGAGTGCAAAAAAGTAAGGGCCCATTTGGACTCGGACTGGAAGTGCAGGTCGGGATGGAAGATCTCAGCCTTTCTCTGGAGCTCTGAGTCACATGGTTTGGGGAAATAGGTTGGCTGCCCTGAGTTCACTTTCCTAGGTGAATCCTCACCTCACAATGGAGCAGCATGGCTGACAGGAATCCCCAGGAACCAAAAGTCAGATTCTGCAGGCCAGAGGAGGGAGCAGGTGGAGCAGCAGTAACTTATACCACAGCTCCCCACCGCTCCACCCAGACTTGAATGCCGGCAGTTCAAGCACATTCTTAACGCATCCGTGTGGCCCAATATGTCTTAATGCTAATCTTGCAATGCATGAGATTCACATCAAGATACAGTATTCTGGGCTGCAATAACACATTTAGAATGTGCTTGCATTGCTGGCATTGAAGTCTCAATAAGGGTAAAGCAATCTGTGAAGCCACAGCCAAATCTTCTACTGCTCAGGACTGTCTCCTTCCCCTGGGAGGGAGGTACATATGGCTGTGAGTAGGAGCCCTTCAGATGCAAGAGGAGTGCTGTCGGCTCCCCCCCCCCCCCCCCTCGACTGTAAGAGTCTGATATGTCATTGGGAGAGGTACCAGGTTCATGAGTTGCACAGGGTGCAGTTATAACTTGGTATGGGCCTGCTTATGAGGTGGGACTTACGGGCCATAAACTAGCATGTTATTCATATGACAGATGATTGGAATGTGAAAATTTAAATGTCCCATGGAGTAGGACAGACAAGTGGAAAGGGTTAATTCCCAAAAGCCAGCCAAAACTGGTCAGTGCAGGAAAAGGTATCACCTTGTTTTCTTTGTTTTGTGTTTATTTACCATATTAGTCTTTAAAGTATTTATTTAGCAGTGCTTATATACTGCTTTTCATTGGATCAAAGCAATGTACATTCAGGTACGGTATATATTTCCCTTGTCCCCGAAGGGCTCACAATCTATGTTTTTGTACCTGAGGCAACGGAGGGTTAAGTGGTTTGCCCAAGAAGCACCTTTGGGACTAGAAACCCCAAACCCTATGACCAAAGATTGCTGTCCTCCATTAGAATTTCAACCTCTGGCCCTCAGGTTACCTCAGGCCGGAAGGCCGGGGGTTCAATTCCCACATGAGGACAAGCAACTTCAGGGCTTAAGGACTGGGGTCTCTAGTCCCATGGCCACTCCTTGTGGCCTTGGGCAAGCCACTTAACCCTCCATTGCCTCAGGTACACTTAGATTGTGAGCCCTTCGGGGACAAGGGAATAAAATAAAATAAATAAATAAATAAAAATTAATTAATTAAGCTTCAGGTGAACAAGGTATATTAAACGTATTAGGTACAGTTTTATTAGTACAAATATCCATAGCAACCCTTAGTAACTAAAGACCTTAAAGATCTAAACACAAACTTAAAACTAAGATGCAGACAGCAGTCCAGCAGCGAGATGAGGGCTTTCCAGTCTTTTGCATTGAGTGTCATATGTATGATTTTCTCCCAGTTGGTGAGAGGTCTTACGTGTGCACTAGGTGCAAGGAGCTCTTTGCTCTCAGGGAACGAGTCCATTCTCTAGAGGCTTGAGTAGCAGACTTGGAAGACATAAGAAAGACAGAGAGGTACACAGACAAGACCTACAGGGATATAGTCCTGAAGTCTCACCTCCAGTCTGGCAGCATCCCTGTTGCCATGGAGGAGAGAGGTCACGTGACAGGAGAGCATCACCCTGGTATGGCAGGAAGTGATCCTGTAACTAGGATCTGTCCTCCAGGTGATGTAAAACCCTCTCGCACCGAGGAAGTTTCTCCAGGGCCATGTGCCCATGAGGGAAGGGTTAGGACAGCCGCTATAGTTGGTGATTCGATCATTAGGCATGTAGATAGCTGGGTGGCTGGTGGACGTGAGGATCGCCTGGTAACATGCCTGCCTGGGGCGAAGGTAGCGGACCTCAAGCGCCACCTAGATAAGGTCTTAGATAGTGCTGGGGAGGAGTCTGCTGTCTCAGTATATGTCGGTACCAATGACATAGGAAAATGTGGTAGGGAGGTTCTGGAGGCTAAATTTAGACATTTAGGTAGGAAGTTGAAATCCAGAACTTCCAGGGTAGCGTTCTCCGAAATGCTTCCCGTTCCACCCATAGGACCCAAAAGGCAGGCAGAGCTCCGGAGTCTCAATGCGTGGATGAGACGATGGTGCAGAGATGAGGGTTTTGGATTTGTTAGGAACTGGGGAACATTCTGGGGAAAGGAGGGGCTCTTCCGAAGGGATGGGCTTCACCTTAACCGGGATGGAACCAGGCTGCTGGCATTAACCTTTAAAAAGAAGATAGAGCAGCTTTTAAACTAGATAATAGGGGAAAGCCGACAGTCGCCCAAAAGCACATGGTTCGGAAGAATGTATATCCTTCAAGGATACTACCAAAAGCAGAGAGATTCCAAAAAAGAGTAAAGTAGCCCAAATGCCCTCAAGTATGGAGCAGACAGAGCTTAAAGATCCCAAATTACCCATGCTTACCAATAGCCAGAGTAATATGAATAAAATACGGCCTCTAAAATGCTTGTATACAAATGCTAGAAGTCTAAAAAATAAGATGGGAGAGTTAGAATATATAGCACTAAATGAGAGGTTAGATATGATTGGAATATCAGAGAAATGGTGGAAGGAGGACAACCAGTGGGGCACTGTGATACCTGGGTACAAACTATATCGTAATGATAGAGCTGATCAAATTGGTGGAGCGGTTGCGCTCTATTTTAGAGAGGGCATTGAGTCAGAAAGGATTAAAGTTTTGCAGGAAACAAAATTTGCTGTAGAATCTCTATGGATTGAAATTCCATGTAAAAAGGGGAAGGCGATGGCAGTGGGGGTGTATTATCGACCGCCTGGCCACAATGAACAAATGGATGATGAAATGCTCAAAGAGATCAAGGAAGCTAACAAAAGTTACAGCGCAGTAATAATAATGGGTGACTTCAATTACCCCGGTATCGACAGGGTCAGTGTCACGGCAGGACATGCTAGGGAGATAAAGTTCCTAGATGAAATAAATGACTGCTTCTTGGAGCAGCTGGTTCATGAACCGACCAGAGGGGAAGCCATATTAGACCTAGTCCTTAGTGGAACACCAGATCTAGTGCAAGAGATAAGGGTGTTGGGGCCACTTGGCAATAGTGATCATAGCATGATCACGTTTGATTTAATTAGTGGAGGAGGGATAGTAAGGAAATCCACAGTACTACCTTTTAACTTTCAAAAGGGAGACTATGATAAAATGAGCAAAATAGTTGAGAAAAAACTAAAAGGAGTAGTTGCAAAGGTTAAAGACTTACATCAAGCTTGGGTGTTGTTGAAAAATACTATCTTGGAAGCCCAGACCAGCTGTATTCCATGCTTTAAGAAAAGTGGAAGGAAGTCCAAAAAACTGCCAGCATGGTTTAAAGGTGAGGTCAGAGAGGCTGTTGTTTCCAAAAAAGCATCTTTCAGGAAATGTAAAAAAGAGCGAAACGACGAAACCTGGAAACAGCACAAGCACTGACAAGTCAAATGCAAGGCATTAATAAGGCAGGCAAAGGGAGAATTTGAGAAGAAGCTTGCTGCAGAAGCAAAAATGCGAAATAAAGACTTTTTCAAGTACATTCGCAGCATAAACCTGTGAGAGAGTCAGTTGGTTCATTAGATGATAGAGGGGTTAAAGGGGCACTAAGAGGCGACAAGGCAATAGCGGAGAGACTGAATGAATTCTTTGCTCCAGTCTTTACTGAGAAAGATGTAGGGATGTTACCTATGACTGAAGTGGTATTTAAAGGTGCGGAACAATTGAAGGAAATATCGATACATCGGGAAGATGTATTACAACTATTAGATAAACTGAAGAGTAGCAAATCACCTGGGCCGGATGGTATACATCCAGGGTGTTGAAAGAACTAAAATATGACATTGCAGACCTGCTATTAGTAATCTGTGAATTTTCATTAAAATCATCTGTAATACCTGAAGACTGGAGGATCGCCAATATAACGCCAATTTTTAAAATGGTTCCAGGGGTGATCTGCGAAACTACAGACCAGTGAGCCTGACGTCAGTACCAGGAAAAATGGTAGAAACCATCATAAAGAACAAAATAACTCAGCATGTAGATAATCATGGCCTAATGGGAGACAGCCAACATGGCTTTAGACAAGGAAGATCTTGTCTTACTAATCTGTTATGTTTTTTTTGAAGGTGTGAATAAACAGGTGGACAAAGGTAAGTCAGTTGATATAGTGTATCTGGACTTTCAGAAAACCTTTGACAAGGCCCCTCATCAGAGACTTTTGGCAAAACTAAAGAGTCATGGGATAGGAGGCAGTGTACTATTGTGGATCAGGAACTGGTTAAAAGATAGAAAGTAGAGGGTAAGGCTAAATGGCCAATTTTCCCAATGGAGAAAGGTGAATAGTGGTGTACCCCAGGGATCTCTGCTGGGTCTGCTGCTTTTTGACATATTCATAAATGACCTGGAAAAGGGAATAATGAGTGAGGTTATCAAATTTGCAGATGACACAAAACTATTTAAAGTTGTTAAAACCCAAGAGGATTGTGGAAAATTGCAAGAGGATCTTGATAAATTGGAAGACTGGGCATCAAAATGGCAGATGAAATTTAATGTGGACAAGTGCAAAGTTATGCACCTAGGGAAGAACAACCCAAACTTTGCTTACACGATACAAGGTTCCACATTAGGAATCACCACCCAGGAAAAAGATTTAGGCGTCATTGTGGATAACATGTTAAAACTCTCGACCCAGTGTGCAGCGGCGGTCAAGAGAGCAAATAGAATGCTAGGTATCATAATGAAAGGAATGGAAAATAAAACAAAATATATTATAATGCCGCTATATCGTTCCATGGTAAGACTGCACCTTGAATATTGTGTGCAATTCTGGTCGCCTTATCTTAAAAAGGATATAGCGTTATTAGAAAAGGTTCAAAGAAGAGCCACCAAAATGGTAAAGGGGATGGAAGAATACTCCTGTGAAGAAAGGCTAAAAAGGTTAGGGCTCTTTAACCTGGAAAAAAGATGGCTGAGGGGAGATATGATAGAAGTCTATAAATTAATGAACAGAGTGGAACGGGTAAACGTAGATCGATTGTTTACATTATCAGAATATAGAAAGACTAGGGGACATGCAATGAAGCTACAGGGTAAACTATTTAAGACTAATAAAAGAAAATATTTTTTCACTCAACGTGTAATCAAACTCTGGAATTTGTTACCGGAGGATGTAGTAAAGGCTGTTAGTGTAGCTGGGTTTAAAAAAGGTTTGGACAAGTTCCTGGAGGAAAGGTCCATAAACCATGATTAAGAAGGGACCCAGGATATCAATGCTTGACCCAGTACAAGCATTGTGGAACCTGTGTCTTTTGGGGAAACTTCTAGGTACTGTGGTGGCGAGACTGTAGTGGAGCCCAGGGAAATGGATAGTAAACAGACATTTACCCCTAAGCAGAAGAATAGCTCAGGGAGTTTTGACTTTGAAACTCCAGCCAAGGAAAAAAAACACACACATAGAGTTGCTGAGTGCAAGCCACGCCCTAGCTCCAAGGCAACCAGGGTAAGTAATGGGGAACACCCGGGGGCAGAGTTGGAAGCCATAGGGCAGCCCCAGTCATTTAAGCCTGAGGAAATAGGAAGAGAGGAGACAACCGGGGGACCTGGAAGAGAAGTAACAGCTGAGGAACCAGGAGGAGAAGGGGAAGATTCTTGCAAGAAAGCTGAAAGAGAGAGGTGTTCTAGAAACAACCTCAGGAAAGGTTCTCGTTGCAGCCAGCACACAGGAAACTACAGCTCTGAAGGAAGCCCATGTTGTAGGAGCATTACAGCAGGCCCTGAACACAGGGGAGTTTATCCTGAGGAAAGTGCCGTCTTTGAGCAGAGCACGGGCGTGGTCCTGCCAGAACCTGGGGGAAGAGCTTCACCTTGAGGAAGGTCTGTAAAGAGCTCTGGTACTAGAAGTAAGGTGAGCCCATTTGAAACCTTGCATAGTTTATTGAAGGATAAGAATCCCCTCAGCCCTTCAAATATTCCTCAGCATAGAAAGAGGTCTCATTGGGAGAAGGTTTTAAAGTTATTAGAAGAAATAAAACCTGAAACCCCAGAAGCTGATTCCAGCCAGATGCTAACTGACCCCGAGTATGAGAGCATGTAGGTAGATAACCATGATTCTGATAATAGTTCTGCCGACTCTCAAATGGACTGTTCTTTGTGTGTAAAGCAAAGGTGAAGAAGCTGTAAGGTTTAAAACTGAGAAAAAACAGAAGCTTTGTACTTGCCTGTTCTGCTAGAAATGTATGGAATGAAGTGCTAACATTTTTAAAGCTGGCAGAGAATGTTCAGAAGTGCTGATTTGAATGCTTAAGAAGTCCTTACCTAAACGTATAAACAGCCAGAAGTAAAGTGGGTTATGCTTTGCATAGTGCTCAGTTTGGAAGAGCAGTTATTTGGGCTGAACTGAGCAAGGAACCCTTAAGCTGTATTCTTGAACTGTGGAAAAAGATATACTACTGGTATGATAAGCTGACTGAAGCAAGTGCTACCGGTGTTACGGTGAAAGTTCCTTTTTCTTTATTTGGAGAAGTATCCTACTTTTGTTGCTGTATGTTTGAAAGGACAAAAGAAGAAAAGAATAAATTTTTCCTGTACTTGCCTTCAACCCTCGGCTACTCATTTTTTTCACAACTACAATCCCCAGAAGCCTTGGCTCTGGGAACTCATACTACCAAGGGACAATAGGAGGTACGTCCACTGCCTATAAGCAACCGCCTAGCCAGCAGGGGGTGCGACAGGTGGCGTAGTTTTAAGGATCCTTCATTTTGGCCTTTACCCACGCATAAGAAAGGATATTTACTACCATAGAGAAGGAGAAAAACTTCTGTTGGAAGCCTCTAACGACAGAGAGAGCCTGCTGAGGAGTAAAGACCGGAGTGGCAGCAGAAGGACGGAACCGGAGCTGATTTTCCCAGCTGGGACCTGCTTGCTGACAAACTCGAGGCTTCACCTGCATCAGGTAACCCGTGTATAGGAGGGGTTAAAGCGGATACTGGTGTAGGGGGCTACAGCAGTGCTCAAAAAGGGGTTCGAGAGAAAGAGGGTTTGTACTTGGAGCCGCACTTGGTGTTTTCTTTCTCTTTTCTGTGTTTCAGCATCAACTAGAGATGGAGCGTGGCGAACCTCTGAGCTGGATGGCGGAACAGTTCCAAATGCAGCAGGAGATGTCTGCCAGGACCCAGGAACATACAGCTGCCATGATGCAAGCTCAACAGAAGCCGCTCCTGGAAATGATGGGCGCATGGTTAGGAGCGCAGAAGCAAACAGCGGAATCCATAAGGACAGCATCAGGTTCTTTGGGAGCCTTACAAGGACTGAGTTTACCGGGTAATGGGACATTTTCCTTTGGTCAGTTGACCAAGGAAGATGATAGTGACGATTACCTGGAAGCGTTCGAGAGGGTTGCTCTCCTAAGTGGATGGCCGAAAGATCAGTGGGCAGTGCGCCTGGCAGCCTCCCTTACAGGGGAAGCGCTAGCGGCTTACCGGGCCATGCCTGCTGTCCTAGCCTCCAGTTACGAGGACCTCAAGAAGGCAACAAGAGACCGTATGGGCCTAACCCCTATGGTCTATCGCCGCCTCTTGAGGAGTTGCAAGTTAAAACAAGGAGAAACACCGCAAGCTCTATGCCAGCAGATTAAAGGGTTGGCATGTAAGTGGCTAACACCCGAGAGTAAAACAATAGATTCCCTGTTAGACTGCATTGTATTAGAACAGTTTATGGAGGCTGTCCCAAAATATCTGCAGTCCTTTCTGATCCTTCAGAACTGCCACAACACCAATGAGGCTACCTCACTGGCGGAGCGCTTCCTAGAGGCCAGATTGGTAAGCCAAGTGAAGGTTGGTGTTTCAAACAGACAGACGTAGGGGTTTCAGAAAGGAGCGGGAGGTCAATGTTGGGAGAAATGACAAAGGTTATGCACATGCGAAAACCTGGTTATGCCCAAAGAAAATATTTTTCATGTGGAGAGGAAGGGCACCTGAATAAAGATTGTAAAGCAAGGACAGCCCTAATAACCGCCCAGTCCAAGGAGAGTGGGGATGGATTTTTGTTGGCTGTAGAAGTGGAGGGTATCCCTGTAGACGCCTTGCTGGATTCCGGGGCAGATTAGTCCATGATCTCGCAGAGGCTCTGGAAAGAAATACAATCCCAGGGTAGCCAGCTCCCAGAACCATCTGAGGGCAGCATAAAGATAAGGTGCGTCCATGGTGCAGCGTCATCTTACCCAGTATACACTGTAAGGGTGAAGGGTTTGGGATTAAAGTGGAACATATCTGTAGCAGTTGTCCCTAGGCTCCCACACGCCTTAGTCTTGGGGAGAGATTGGCCTCAATTTAGGCGAGGGCTGGCTGAGGGCTTACAACACAAGGCAAGTTTGACATCCACCCTGGCACAACCGGAACCCTTAGAGTCAGAGAGGGACTCTCCACCTAAGCTAGTAGGAGGTTTACCCATCCCGAAGGATGAGAGAGTGTCCCTAAGGGATAAGAATAGGAAAAAGCAGGTAACCTCCTCCCATAAAGCCGGTGCTAAGGCAAGGTCAGTGCCTGGTCCTTTGTTTGGGACTGCGCTGAAGCAGGAACATAGGAAAATACCTCAAAGGCAGGAAAATGACAATAAGCCAAGATTTGTCCTCAAATTTTGCCGCACCACCCCGAATGCCAAGGTCCCAAAGCATGCTTCAGAACAGGCCGCTGGCTTTGATTTGTATAGCGCAGAGGACATTGTCATTCCTCGACAAGGAAGAGCCTTGGTCGAGACGGGCATCCAGTTAGAGATACCACCAGGCTGTTATGGGCGTATTGCTCCTCGCTCGGGTCTGGCGGTGAAAAATTTTATAGATGTGGGTGCGGGGGTCATAGATCCTGATTATCGAGGGGCAGTTAAAGTGCTATTGTTCAACTTCACTCAGGAAGACTTCAGGGTGAATATAGGAGACAGAATAGCCCAACTCATATGTGAAAGGGTAGGCTTTCCACCTCTGGAGGAGGTAATTGAATTGACCACTACCGCACGAGGGTCGGGAGGATTTGGCTCCACCGGCCGGGATGATATAAAGGGTTTAACGGCAAGCTGTGAGGAGAAGGCAGATGTGGATCTGGGCCCACAACTGGCAGATTGTAAGGCAGAGCCGGTTCCCAGAATAGGGGAGAAACTTTCTTGGCCCCAACATCAGGGGTTGCTAAAGCTGTTACAAAGGTTTCCTGATGTTTTAACACCCGTACCAGGCGAAACCAGGCTTGTTGCCCACGAAGTAGTTACCCCGCAGGGAGAAATAGTGCGGCAGAGACCTTACAGGTTACCCGAGGCAAAACAGCGGGAAGTAGTGAGTCAAGTGTAGGAAATGCTCAGAATGGGGATAATAGAGGAGTCTAGAAGTCCCTGGAATAACCCCATAGTACTAGTCCCGAAACCCGACGGAACTATGTGGTTTTGCATTGATTTCAGGAAGGTCAATGCCATTTCACGATTTGACACCTACCCGATGCCCAGAATAGAGGAACTTCTCGATCGTTTAGGCCAGGCCACATACCTCACCACTCTAGATATGACTAAGGGGTATTGGCAGATTCCCCTCACCCAGGAATCTCGCCCAAAGACCGCATTTAGCACCCCCATAGGCCTGTTTCAGTTCCGCAGAATGCCCTTTGGCTTGCATGGGGCAGCTGCAACATGCCAAAGGTTGGTTGATCTGGTCTTACGCCCTCATCAACAGTATGCAACCGCATACATGGATGACGTGGTGATCCATAGCTCTAGTTGGCCTCAACACTTGGACCACATTGAGGCAGTTTTAAGGGCGATGCGACGTGCAGGTATCACCTTGAATCCTGCAAAATGTATGTTTGGGGGGAAGGAAGTGAAGTATTTGGGGCATTTGGTAGGGCATGGTATAGTTAAGCCTTTGATAGATAAGGTTGAGAGTGTGAAAGCATTTCCAGAGCCCTTAACCAAGAAGCAGTTACGCAGCTTTCTGGGATTGATCGGCTACTACCGTCGCTTTATTCCGCATTTCGCGACGGAAAGTGCTGCCCTCACAGAAATGCTTAAAAAAAAATGCACCGAACCAGCTAAAGTGGTCGGCGGCAGCGGAGCATGCCTTTACGCTCTTAAAGGATAAACTCTGCTGTGCGCCGGTGTAGCGCGGTGTAGACTTTAACCGACCATTTATTCTACAGACTGATGCGTCAGAAATCGGTTTAGGTGCTGTACTGTCACAAAAACAGGAGGGTGGGGAACATCCCATCATGTTTTTAAGCCGAAAGCTAGCGCCATCTGAACAAAAATATTCTACAGTAGAGAGGGAATATCTGGCCATCAGGTGGGCTGTGGAGGCACTCAGATATTATTTGACAGGTCGTAGATTCCTTCTGGTCACGGGCCATGCGCCATTGAAGTGGCTGAACCTGACGAAAGATCACAACCCACGCCTTACCCGCTGGTATATGGCCCTACAGGCTTTTAATTTCCATATTGAGCACCGAGCAGGGAAATTACATACCAATGCAGATGCCCTTTCACGAATTACGGGCTGTGCGGGGGTTTGTACGCCAGCCCATAATATCTTAAGGGGGGGGATGTGTGGTGGCGAGACTGTAGTGGAGTCCAGGGAAATGGATAGAAAACAGACATTTACCCCTAAGCAGAAGAATAGTTCAGGGAGTTTTGACTTTGAAACTCCAACCAAGGAAAAAAAACACACACACAGAGTTGCTGAGTGCAAGCCACGCCCTAGCTCCAAGGCAACCAGGGTAGGTAATGGGGAACACCCGGGGATGGAGTTCGAAGCCATAGGGCAGCCCCAGTCATTTAAGCCTGAGGAAACAGGAAGACAGGAGACAACCGGGGGACCTGGAAGAGAAGGAACAGCTGAGGAACCAGGAGGAGAAGGGGAAGATTCTTGCAAGGAAGCTGAAAGAGGGAGGTGTTCTAGAAGCAACCTCAGGAAAGGTTCTCGTTGCAGCCAGCACACAGGAAACTACAGCTCTGAAGGAAGCCCATGTTGTAGGAGCATTACAGCAGGCCCTGAAGACAGGGGAGTTTATCCTGAGGAAAGTGCTGTCTTTGAGCAGAGCACGGGCGTGGTCCTGCCAGAACCTGGGGGAAGAGCTTCACCTCGAGGAAGGTCTGTAAAGAGCTCTGGTACTAGAAGTAAGGTGAGCCCATTTGAAACCTTGCATAGTTTATTGAAGGATAAGAATCCCCTCAGTCCTTCAAATATTCCTCAGCATAGAAAGAGGTCTCATTGGGAGAAGGTTTTAAAGTTATTAGAAGAAATAAAACCTGAAACCCAAGAAGCTGATTCCAGCCAGATGCTAATTGACCCTGAGTATGAGAGCATGCAGGTAGATAACTATGATTCTGATAATAGTTCTGCCGACTCTCAAATGGACTGTTCTTTATTTGTAAAGCAAAGGTGAAGAGTCTGTAAGGTTTAAAACTGAGAAAACCCAGAAGCTTTGTACTTGCCTGTTCTGCTAGAAATGTTTGGAATGAAGTGCTAACATTTTAAAGCTGGCAGAGAATGTTCAGAAGTGCTGATTTGAATGCTTAAGAAGTCCTTACCTAAACGTATAAACAGCCAGAAGTAAAGTGGGTTGTGCTTTGCATAGTGCTCATTTTGGAAGAGCAGTTATTTTGGGCTGAACTGAGCAAGGAACCCTTAAGCTGTATTCTTGAACTGTGGAAAAAGAGATACTACTGGTATGATAAGCTGACTGAAGCAAGTGCTACCGGTGTTATGGTGAAAGTTCCTTTTTCTTTATTTGGAGAAGTATCCTACTTTTGTTGCTGTATGTTTGAAAGGACAAAAGAAGAAAAGAATACATTTTTCCTGTACTTGCCTTCAACCCTCGGCTACTCATTTTTTTCACAACTACAATCCCCAGAAGCCTTGGCTCTGGGAACTCATACTACCAAGGGACAATAGGAGGTACGTCCACTGCCTATAGGCAACCTCCTAGCCAGCAGGGGGCGCGACAGTACGTATGACCTAGATTGGCCACTGTTGGAAACAGGATACTAGGCTTGATGGACCTTGGTCTGATCCAGTATGGCATATCTTATGTTCTTATGTTCTCATATAGGTATCTTTGTGCTCCTTGGACATAGGTACCCTATTATAATATTCACCCCTAGTGCAGCAATTAAGATTCCTTCCCTACTCCCTTACCTTCCCCTCCTACCCCCACTAAGTTGTGAATACTGCCTCAGTAGCAACTCTGGCCCCTGGCAAACCAAACAGCAGAAGTTGGGCTCGGCAATTAAACCCAGGTCTCACCCCCTGTGTCACAGACCTGACCCGAAACAGAACTTTATGACAAACACATTTTTTTATTACAGTACTATTTTCAAGCAAAAGGGAATTTCATGTTCTCACATAGACAAGATTTAAGAAGAAGTTACATTTTATGGCAGAAATGAATATGACGCATAATTTAATTAACTACGGTAGCCGAGTAACCAGTTATATTCCTCTGTTACTTTGCAAAAGAATTAATGCATAGTTACTTGTAACTTCTCAACAATGCATAAAGGGGTCCAGAAGATAAAGTAAGAGGACTAGGGTTGAGTAGACAGAGGGAAAAAGAATCAACAGTGGCTAATTCAAGTCACAAGTACCTAACAATCCCAAAGATGGTTGCAATTCTTCTTGCTCATATACTGTCGCGCCCCCTGGCGGCCAGGCTGTCACCTAGGGGCTGGAGACGCGAACTTTAATATGTTTTCCCTTGATGATTGCCTATAATTTTGTAGTTGTGTGGTTGAAATGACTCAGCCGAGAATGATTATAGGCTCGCAGGATTTTAATTTTTTTTCTCCAGCCAAATGAACTGCTTATTTATAGTTCAAAATATCAAAACATAAGTTGCGGGTGTTTTTCCCAGAGTAACCAACAAAGTAAAGTGCTTCTACATTCAGCTTGCCAATCAAATCAACAGAAAGTATTTCTTCATACAAGAACAGCAGTGAAACTCTTGTGCAGACAAAAACCAGCTTCCAACGTGGCTTTTAAAACAGGAACAGCCAATGTGGCTTTTAAAACAGGAACTCTCCAGTAATGCACAAACTTCTAATGCAGACTATTTCCTCCTTCTCACAATCATTGGGTTTCTCTATCTGCTGTATTGCAAACTTTATACTTATTAGCCAACAGTCCTTTAAACACACAGTCAAAGCTTAGAATCTCAGCAACCTCATTTGCATATTCTGCTCAGCCGTGCTCTTTCTGAAAGTAGCTGCCAGGTTTTTAGAGTCTCTAGAAACCTTCTAGCTTTCACTTATTTTGTATAAACTAGAGAGCAATCCATTTCCAGGTCTGAGCTCACATCCTTTATCATAGGGGCTTCTAATTCCATGCTTTCCACATCTGACTCTATTTGAGAAGCACTGGATTCAATCTCAGAATTATCCTGCTTTAACCTCTCTAGGATTTGTAACACTCTGCTTAATGTAGACTCTTCTCTCTTCTGAGGAGTGCTATTACATTTAGGAGGTTTCTTAACTTTCAGGAGATTCGTATCAGATTTAAAACTGCTCACCTTACTTTGTGGAAGTAAGCTTCTGGCAGGCTTTACTGCTGAAGGCTCAGTTTCCATATAAATTTCAGGAGAATGGTTTCTGCTACTCACATGGCTTGCAATTTCCCCTGGGTAAGCTTTCCTTCTAAACGGAGTTCTCCTGTCTCTCTTACAGGTCACGGGGCTAACTTCAATACCTCTGGCTGGCCTTGCCTTCCTCCAAGAGGTTTCTGGTGAAGTTCCCCTCACTCTCCGTGTTCCCTCCTTGGTTAGTTCTCTGAAGCTCCTAGGGCCTCCTCCCCTTCTGGGAGCTTCTGGTCCATTCCAACTGGCACCAGAATCAAAACTAGGACTCCTCCTTGTCCTTCCTCTCTCAATAGAAGTTTCACCTTCTCTGGAAGTCAGTCTTCCAAGGCACCTCCTCTCTGTGCACTTCCTTCCAATGCACTTCCTCCCCAGGCACTCTCTCCCCAGGCTCTCCCGGCACTCCCTTTCTCAAAGTTCCTGCCGTTTATATCTGTGATTTCCCTTTCTGCCTCCTAGCCCCTCCCCCAGCTGTCCCTCGTGAGCAGGGCTGGTAACTATGGAGCTAGGGTGTGTCTCTTCACTACAAACTTTCTGCAGGGAGTTTTTTCCTGAACCAAGAGTTTTAACCCCTAAACTCCTGGATTTGGTTCCTTTCTCTGGGGAAAATGACTGATTTTTCCCTCTTTTTGTATGCTCTTTCTCAGCTGCGCCACCACAATACACAGTATTTCCAGCTGTAGAAACACACAATAATGTACTCCGAGGAACTTATTCAGTTTTACCGCAGCTTTTAAATAGGGTCCTTAAATTGCAAGCCCTTCAGGGAAATACCTGCTATACCTGAATGTAACTTGTCTTGAACTGATACTGAAGACTCTTGAGCTAAAGTCCAACACCAAAGCACAAATCCACGTGCTATCAACAAACCCAGTCCAAAAACGTGGAGAGCAGAGGAAGATTATCTTTTTATTGATTACTCTTAAGCCACTGGCCCGACACAGGCTGTGTTTCGTTGCCTTCTTCAGAGGCTAAAACTGGCTTAACTAAAAACATTGGTAAATACATCACTATAAACTAAAAACATTAAAACACAAACTGTGTGAAACATAAGCAACCTTAAAATGAATAGTGAAACCAGTATTTAAATAAAATGAAAATACACATATGTAAACTTAAAAGAACACATCAAATGATAAACAATAGTATAGCATAAAAACCATTATTAGTCAGAATAATACAGAAGATATAGAACAAATATAATTAATTAATTAATAATTAATATAAATACATCAATTAACTTGTCATAAAACTATAAGAACATTAATATAACATAAAAACCATAAACATTACCTCTGTATACTCTTGTATACTCAATACATTCTACGTTTTTTGGGAAAAAAAGAAGACAAATTATATGTATAAACAAATATGTATATTTCTCACATCACGAATAAATAAATAAAAAATATAAAAAATTCATCATAAGGAAAACTGGAGGGCGGAGATATTTAAATTTGTATTGCTAAAAGAGAATTGATAAAATTAATACAATAAAGACCACAAAGACACTATACTCCAATGGTTCAGATCCTATTTAACCAACAGACAGCAACGGATCCGCACCTTCTCCACAACCTCGCCCCCCTACCAACAACTTCAAGGAGTACCCCAAGGATCCACCCTATCAGCCATGTTGTTCAATATATATCTCCGTCCGCTATGCTCAATCATACGCACCCACAACATCAACTTCCACATATATGCAGATGACATAATGCTCTACGCACCGATTACAACCACCAACCCAAAAAATGACCAGCTATCAGCCTGCTTCACCGACGTGGCCAACTGGCTACAGGAGAACAATCTATCCATCAACATAAAGAAAACCGAAGCCCTTATAGTGACAAAAGAACCTGACTTCAAGCCACCTACCCACCTCAACATGGGAACCACGCAAATCCAAATCCAGCCCCAAATAAGATATCTAGGCGTCATCATTGACCAAGCTCTCACCTTTAAACAACAAATCAACAAAACCGCTGGGACGATATTCCACAAAGCTAAAACTGTTCAACGCCTCCGACCCCTCCTAGAACCTCATGACTTCAGGACAGTAATGCAAGCCGTGACACTCCCCCATCTGGATTTCTGCAACATAATCTACCATGGACTTCCTGCCTCACACACCAACCCCCTCCGAACTGCCTTAAATACTACAGCAAGGATTATTCAGAATGCAAAAAAAACGGGATCACATCACCCCAATCCTAAGAGACCTCCACTTCCTCCCAATACAAGCAAGAATCAAGTACAAAGCTATCCTACTCATCCACAAGACTATCCACCAAACACGGAACACCTCACTCCACCCCCTACTGCCTCGCCCATCCCACAACAGATCAACCAGACATTCCTCCAATAACTCTATCGTCGTCCCCCACAAAAGAACCAAATCCACACAACGGACCTGCAACAGAGCCTTTGAACTTTATGCTCCATCCCTCTGGAACTCTCTACCAAACCACATCAGGAACAACGCTGACATCACATCATTTAAGAAACAGCTGAAAACAATCCTATTCCGTGAACATCTCTGAACAGAAATACCACCCTATCCGCATGATCTAATACTTAGATTCAGCAGAAGTATACATGTCTATGTCTACCCAAATCATTAATTGTTGCCCCTTGGTGATGGCCCCACCCTGAAAATTGCCCCCCCCCCTTATGTTATACGTTACACCGCTTTGACCCGGTGAAAAGCGGTATATAAATGCAGTTAAATAAATAAATAAATAAAGGAATCAGTGGAATCGCTTGACGCACTATAAAAATATACTGTATTGTATTATCATCGTTGTTATACGGCTAGCCTCCCCCTCAATAAACTCCATAGATTAACTATACATAACCCCTTTGAACCGCTTAAAATGTTACCTGCATAACAAAAAACTGATAATTTGTGTATTCTTTCAAATTGGAAAAATGTGTCCACCAGGATCACCATTGGCTATGCACCATGAATGGAGAAGAATCCTCCAGAATCGCCGTTGTTTTATCACTATAAAAGAAAATTTCTAAATGGCATTTCAGGAATAAAATCAGTCATCTCCCAAAGGACCGCTCTAAAAACTATAAAATGCAAATTCTATGTGGGTGGTTCAATTTGCATAAGGAATCCTGTTTGAAAGGTATAATTCTTCCTTTCAATCGGAGGTTTCAAAGATTGAGAAGATAAGGATTTACATTTACACAGGTTGCCAAAAACATCATCTCATCGTTCTGGCATAAATTACTCCTCTTGTCTAGAGCGCAGGCACCGGCGTTTTTCTGGTTGTTGGCAGTTTGTACGAGTGAGACAAGTTTATTTTGTAAAATGTAAGTAAGAGATCAACCTGTATCCGACGGTTAAGATTTGTTGAATTCTATAGTTTTTAATCAAGGGTTTATTTCACGACACCTCTCATCCGTATACTGTATAATAATACATCACAAATTTGAAAATAATCAAGTATAGTTTAATATTAGTTTTATTAAGCATTAGCAAAGAATCTTTTTGGGCTTAGGGCTCATATTGCTTGTGTTTCCAGCACATTTAGTTAAAATATGTTTTACATTTATGATTGATCAAGAATATGCACTACCAATTTAAGGATCAACAAAAAGTACTAGTATATGCTTTTACTTTTTCATTCTGATGATATGAAACAGAATAACACCAAGAACTAAACCTCTGTGAAGTGAACCCAAACTATATCATTAACCTAAAGGTCACTCACTGTCCCATAAATATCATCAACACTTGTGCTTGACAGGGAAATTTAACCAAAAATTATTATTTTTTGTCGGATCGCCTGTCGTGAGGGTGTACAAACACTCTCAATTAACAGACCCTCCTTTTATTCAGCTGTATTTTTAAAAGGTCAGTATAACCTAAATATGCTCAGGGCTATAATTAGCCCAAAAGGATCAGCCCGTGCATAAAATAAATGCTAACATGCATCGTCAATTCCGTTCAGAGAAACTCTGTAACCAGCAGACTGTTTAAACATGGAAGCGGTAACACTTAGCTGAGCAATGAAGTGATCCAGAAAGTCAAAGGACCGTCACTTCGAAGGGACCCCATAGGCCCACAGCCCGATGAAACAGCATGGATTCCCCGGGACGGGGTGTCTTAGACTGGGTCCATGTCCTCGAACGGTTCCAAAGAACTCCACCTAATGCTCGCCAACCAATCTTCCATAACAATCAAACAATGGTTGGGTTATGTTGCGACACAAACCGTTGTGTTTCAAGCCCGCAGTGATACTGGCTCTTTTTCAAGCAAACCCAGCCAACTTCCTGTTCCGTACAAACGCAAGATGACGTCATCAATGCGCATGGGAATTACTTGATGACGTCCAGAACAACAAATTTAAAGCTCATGTAATCTTCCACCATTCGATCTCCGCATTCATACCAGAAGGAGCAACTGTATGAAGAGTGAAAATCCAACGTTGTTCACGGTGGTGTAATACAGCGCGACGATCTCCTCCTCTATGGAGTGGGGGGGGCCATATCCAAAATCATCCAGCGAAGTTGTTCAAAGCTGTGGGAAGTAGACACGCAATGTTGGACTATAGGGGCAGTTAACGTGTTTGTATTGAGACGCGATCTATGTTCCTGTAAACGTTTACGAACTGATCGTGTGGTCATGCCCACATAAAATAAATTGCAAGGGCATACGATTAAATATACAACATGATCAGATGTACAGTCTGTGGTGTAACGCCGAGTATAGCGAATATGGGTATGGGGGTCTTCCCAAACAGTGCCCTCTATAGTGCTAAAACACATGTCACAGGCTCCACAAGACTGATGGCTCCCCAAAGATGATTCCTTTGTACAGGTAAACGTGGTATGAACCACGCGATCTGCAATGTTGGTTCCTCTACGATAAGCTAACCGTAAACCAGAGTCGACCACGGGCTCTTGGACTACTTTGAGAAATTTGAAAAAACGGAATATTCGAGTGGAGATGCATGCTGCTACAATGACTCAATATCTGAAGCAAAAAATGATCCCCAGGGGTCTCCGTGTTTTGAAACCTCCGCATATGTTCGTAGATGATAAGAAATTCTATGCCACTTGGAACAGCATTTTAAATAAATGCGGGCTAGATCTTATTGCTCTTCTTATTGAACGACTAACTGCGGAGGAATCACTTTTGAAAGATCAGGTGGAGAAAATGGAGAAGGATCTAAAAAGTGAAGTTAAGGGGGAAGCCTTTGATCGGCAATTGGCAGATTTAAACATACAGATTCAACACTTCCAGGAAACGGTCCGGTTATCAAAGTTAAAGAAATTTAAACGGGACACAGACGATTACACAAAGGATCAAGTTTACACTTGGCGGCAACAGGAGGGGGCTACTGCTAAACAGGTGACATTCGATGCATCTTCAGAGGATAGAAGTTCTGATTCTTTGGTTGAGATGACGGGAGCAACGTCTCGGGGCGGTTTCCAAGGGCACTCGCAGGATTTTCATCGAGGCCGGCTGCGTTATCGCCGGCAGTTTCAACGAATCAGGGGGGACTCATGGTCCGGACCGGTGACACGTTCGGTCACCAAACAGCAGTCATCAATTTGTCCAGTATCCCCTTAACTGAAGACCAACTACAGGTTGTGGAGTTGGGGTTGTCCTTTGTTTCATCCCCAAAAGACAATTCTTTTCAGATGCGAGTAGCTGTTCAAATGTTTTTTCGTAAGCTGAATACAACCTTCTTTTTTTGAGATTTTCCAGCGTTGCCTTTGGACGACTCGATTTGTATTCCAACTTCAACTTGGACACCCCCGGTCAGTATGGATGCCTCCTTAATAACTTTTCAACGTCTGGTATCCCGGGATTTAGACCGTTTGACTGAATCCCCTCAACGTCATTTTTCTAACATGTCTGTTTCTCTCTATAAAGCTTTGCATGAATTAGGTTCCAACCCTCAGTTAGTGGTGAGAAGAGCTGATAAGGGAGGGGCAGTTGTGCTACAGGATAAAACAGCTTATCATGCAGTGGTTCTAGTCCATTTGGAGAATGATAAATATTACCACATGCTACCTCACGACCCGGGCCCTCAATTGCAATTATCCATCAAGGAGTACACCACTCTGGCACTTCATAGAAATTGGATCACGAAAAAAGAGTATTCTTTTCTAAATCTTAGGTTTCCTAAAGTTCCGGTGTTGTACATGGTCCCTAAAATACATAAGTCTTTGGAGCACCCACCCGGCCGCCCTATAGTTTCCTGCCGGGAGTCTGTATTAGAACCACTCTCTATTTTTTGTGATCAATTTTTTCAACCATTGACAGTAGGTATTCGATCATACATTCGGAACTCCTACCATTTTCTGTCAGCTATTCGTGATATTCCTGTGCTACCTCATCATTATTTAGTTACTTTAGACGTGGTAGCGTTATACACGAACATCGACCAAAAGGAAGCTTATTCCATCTTAGCGGCCCTACCATTAACTCTGCCCTCGCGGCTTCCAAAGGACTTTATATTACGATTACTCTCTTGGGTGTTGGACGATAATTATTTTATGTATGATCAGAAGTTTTATCATCAATGTTTTGGCATTGCTATGGGGGCGACAGTGGCCCCCTCGGTGGCGGCCCTTTATATGTCGCATTTTGAAGACACTTACCTGTACACATCAGAACAGTTTCGCTCGGTCATCGTATGGAAGCGTTTTTTAGATGATATATTTTTTATCTGGAATTGATCGGGGACAAGTTTACAACAATTTTTGCATTGGATGAACACTCTGCATGCCAACATTAAGTTTGAGGCAAAATATCATCTTTCTCAAATAGAGTTTTTAGATGTGCTACTATATAAAGGAGGGGGGAAGCTTCAATCTACTCTCTATCGTAAGCCCGTCCAGCGCAATACATTGTTACAGTATACCAGCTTTCATCCTCGTTCCCTCCGGCGGGCGCTTCCTATTGGCCAATTTCTTCGCCTTCGGCGATTATGCTCCACTAGGATGGAGTATAAAATTCATTCTCAGAATTTAAGAGATCGATTAGTAGCACGTGGCTATCCTCTGAACCTAATTGATCGAGCCTATAAACGGGCACTCAACAATCATCCTGAATGGTGGGACGATCCCCCTGCTCAGGTAGAGGGGCCGATGCAAGTCACTGTTGATACACAACCTTATGTGGGAGTAGTCCCTTACATGCCTTGTACAGCGAGTGTAGCACGGGTTTTGCGGTCACATTGGCATATCCTCTCAGAACATGCTTGTTTTCAGAAACCTTTACAGTTAGCTTATCGGAGAGGAACCAACATTGCAGATCGCGTGGTTCATACCACGTTTACCTGTACAAAGGAATCATCTTTGGGAAGCCATCAGTCTTGTGGAGCCTGT
Organism: Ichthyophis bannanicus; assembly: GCA_033557465.1. Classification (NCBI taxonomy): domain Eukaryota; kingdom Metazoa; phylum Chordata; class Amphibia; order Gymnophiona; family Ichthyophiidae; genus Ichthyophis; species Ichthyophis bannanicus. The sequence goes on from CM066036.1 coordinate 228,541,981, forward strand.
GACATGTGTTTTAGCACTATAGAGGGCACTGTTTGGGAAGACCCCCATACCCATATTCGCTATACTCGGCGTTACACCACAGACTGTACATCTGATCATGTTGTATATTTAATCGTATGCCCTTGCAATTTATTTTATGTGGGCATGACCACACGATCAGTTCGTAAACGTTTACAGGAACATAGATCGCGTCTCAATACAAACACGTTAACTGCCCCTATAGTCCAACATTGCGTGTCTACTTCCCACAGCTTTGAACAACTTCGCTGGACGATTTTGGATATGGTCCCCCCACTCCATAGAGGAGGAGATCGTCGCGCTGTATTACACCACCGTGAACAACATTGGATTTTCACTCTTCATACAGTTGCTCCTTCTGGTATGAATGTGGAGATCGAATGGTGGAAGATTACATGAGCTTTAAATTTGTTGTTCTGGACGTCATCAAGTAATTCCCATGCGCATTGATGATGTCATCTTGCGTTTGTACGGAACAGGAAGTTGGCTGGGTTTGCTTGAAAAAGAGCCAGTATCACTGCGGGCTTGAAACACAACGGTTTGTGTCGCAACATAACCCAACCATTGTTTGATTGTTATGGAAGATTGGTTGGCGAGCATTAGGTGGAGTTCTTTGGAACCGTTCGAGGACATGGACCCAGTCTAAGACACCCCGTCCCGGGGAATCCATGCTGTTTCATCGGGCTGTGGGCCTATGGGGTCCCTCCGAAGTGACGGTCCTTTGACTTTCTGGATCACTTCATTGCTCAGCTAAGTGTTACCGCTTCCATGTTTAAACAGTCTGCTGGTTACAGAGTTTCTCTGAACGGAATTGACGATGCATGTTAGCATTTATTTTATGCACGGGCTGGTCCTTTTGGGCTAGTTATAGCCCTGAGCATATTTAGGTTATACTGACCTTTTAAAAATACGGTTGAATAAAAGGAGGGTCTGTTAATTGAGAGTGTTTGTACACCCTCGCGACAGGCGATCCGACAAAAAATAATAATTTTTGGTTAAATTTCCCTGTCAAGCACAAGTGTTGATGATATTTATGGGACAGTGAGTGACCTTTAGGTTAATGATATGAAACAGAAGGCATTTAAAATTAATCACCTCTTCTCCCTTCCCTCCCTTCCCCCCCCCCCCTTCTTCAATCTATAGGAGTGCAATACATAATGATGTTTAGAAAGTTGTCTGCAGCTAGTTAACGCGAGCGGTCCTTTAGGAGATAACTGATTTTATCCCTGAAATGCCATTTAGAAATTTTCTTTTATAGTGATAAAACAATGGCGATTCTGGAGGATTCTTCTCCATTCATGGTGCATAGCCAACGGTGATCCTGGTGGACACATTTTTCCAATTTGAAAGAATACACAAATTATCTGTTTTTGGTTATGCAGGTAACGTTGAAGAAGGCAATGAAACACGGCCTGTGTCGGGCCAGTGGCTTAAGAGTAATCAATAAAAAGATAATCTTCCTCTGCTCTCCACATTTTTGGACTGGAGTCTTGAGCTAAATCCAATCATTTTTTTGTAGAAGCCCAAAATGGTCCTGAAGGATTTGTACTCAGTGCTATTGTGATCTCTGATAAGCTTCTTCTCTTCTTCCTAGGACTGTCTCAGATTTAGAAGACAGAACCACCACCACTACAACTACCAGGAGAGAGACCCGCAGTGAAAATCCAAGAGTCTCGATGCACAATGAGCCCAATCAAATCACTGCAAAGTAGGAGCCTCGCTGTGTTTATTTTTTTTTCCATAGAATTGTCTGTCTATCTATTCTTGGGCTAAATGTGGCACACTAAGGAAGAAAATTAATACCTTTCAGCATCTCTACAAACAAACTCATCATTATCTTCAAATAATGGGGCTGGTGGGTCTGCAAATGATATAGTATACATAAGCACAGTAAATAGTGCACAGAATTCCATTTGTAAATGTTTGCATGTGCTACTTGCCATCGTTGTATGTACTATCTTGCTTGTAAACCCACTGACAAAACTTATATAAACTCACTAATGAGAAAATATACAAATCAGCTCATTAGTGATTCAGCACAAGTTAAATTTAGCAGAGGAAATCACGCAAATAGATGAATTCCTGCAAAAGTAGCTACAGGTCAGGTAGGTGCAGTTAAGATTCTTTGCAAAAAAGCTCGCTAACTTTTTCACACAGAAATCACTGCAGGAGCTATCTGCATATTATCTAAAACATCTTGTAGTATCAGACAATTCCATAAAGATTTCCATAGATTAGTACATTGGCTCCAATGTCTAAAAATATTTACTTCCATGAGTGATATACTGAAAAAATAAGAACGCCATGCATGTGTAGGAAAAATGATTTCTGATTAGCTGCCAAAGTGAATGTGTTAGAATATTCAGAACAATTTTCATGTTTCCTTTCAATGTTGTATTTAATACTAATAGTAAGATATTTTTTGTCATGAAGCCGTGCTAGTTCATTAATTTTTACAGTGAAAAATGTTAAGTTCTGGCTTGTTTAGGACATCCTGATCTGGAACCGGCTGCCATCCACTGATACAGATCATTCCTTTTTCCTGGACCTTCTGTACCCTCCAGGCATCAGCAGCTCAGCTCTCATTGATCTTTCCCCTACGGTTCAAACTACTCCTTTCATGCCTTCTTTGGAACTCTTTCTCCTTTCCCTTCCCTTTGGCAGCATCCCTCAAGTCACCTTCCTTGACACTCTCCTTTTCTCTCTTTACACCCTCATTCATTCTCATGGCCTCCACTAGAACCTCTGTGCATGGAGTAGTTTGGGAGGGATGTGGGAGGACAATCCCACCTCTGAACACAGCTGGCAACAAGGACAGGGCTGACAGGCAAGCATAGCAGCATGGGTCATGGGGATTCCGAGCATGCATAATGCTGCAGTCCTGCAAATCCTCCTATTTGAATATTTTGCATCCGGGTGTTTTATTAGTGTTTAGCAGTTAAGATGTAAAATCAGAAGCTCTATGTATAATTAAGCTGTGGAATCTGTTACCAGAGGACGCATTCAATGAGACTAACATTGTGGGGTTCAAAAGAGATTTAGACAATCAACTGGAGGAAAGGTCCATAAGAAATTATTAGCCAGGTAGACTTGATAAAGCCATCACTTATACCTGGAAATAAGCTATGAAAAATAATCTACTTTGTGGGATGTTGGGTACTTGTGACTCAGACTGGCACCGTTGGAGAATGGGCTTGATAAACTTTGGTCTGGCTCAGCACGCCTTTCTTATGTTCTCAAAAAGTCAAGAGACAATATTGAGAAAATGAAACAATTAACAGAAGAAAGAAACTTAGAATTCAGAGAAGAGAGGAAATGTGGAGAAAAGGAAATGTGGAGAAAGAGGAAATGTGGAGATAAGGAAAATGAATTACTGGTAATAAGGAAAGGCTAGAGAAAAGGAAGCAAACCCAAATGACAGAATAAAGAAACAGGAAAAAAACTGAAGAAAGATCAAAATGAAGCATAAAAGGAAGGTAATAAGAGGAACAAATTGAGAAAATAGAGGCCAGTTCTACTCAGGCCATGCAGCCCCTGTGCGGCCGATCAGAAGCAGGGCATACAGAGGTAGACCCGATTCTGATCCCGATCCCGCAGGGGCTAGACGTGCCCGCGGGATCAGAATCAGGTCTATGGCCTGGACATGCAGGCCGGTCCCTGATTCTGATCGGCCTGCATGCCCAGCCATGTACCCGCCTACATCAGCCAGGCTCCTGAATTGAACCGCAGTGCCATGGCATCCCGTTCAGGAGCCACAATCCCTGGCCACCGACCAAGTTCTTTTTTCCCTGAAGCTCGACCCCTGATCTGACCTTCCAAGGGAACCCCCTGCGCCCCCTCACCTGCGTCCCTGGGTCCCGTGCCATGATCCCCCCTCCATCCAAAGGGACCTATTCCACTTTTGAGGTGGAATAAGTCCCCCGTCTATATTCGAGGCCCAGGATATACAGGGTCGACTTCTGAATCAGCCCTGTACGTCCGGGGTCACGGCGTACCTATGCCCCGCCCCTTGCTCCTCCTCCGGAATGCCCTCTCCCATACCTGTCTAGGTCTCCCTATACAAATCTGCTGTTCGTATGGGAAGGATATTGCCGGGGCCAGCAGGGGGATGAATAGCGGGGATGGATGTCCTAAGAGGACGTCCATCCCTGCTATTCAATGGAAAGAATGACCCCCATATTTAATTGTATCTCCTTGATGCAGCTACAGATAAAGAAGTGGCAGGGGTTGAGGCCTGGGGGAGGGGTGGGGGAGTAAGATACTGAATGAGTGTGTATGTGAGCATGTATGTATGTGCAAAAAGCGTAGTTATTCACCTGTAACAGGTGTTCTCCAGGGACAGCAGGAATCAGTCCTCACTTATGGGTGACGGCAGCACCGGCAGAGTCCACATGGAGCAATTCCCCAGCTTTCAAAGAAAGCCTTTGAGATTGCTGCCACGCATGTGTGGTCCTCTTCCCACCCAAGGGTGCCATCTTGCTCAGTCAGGTCCCTTAGCTCGAGCCCTACCAAGCAGATGGCAAGGGAAGGACAAAAATTCAGCAACTTATCAGGGGAGGCAGGAGGGTAGTAAGGACTGATTCCTGCTGTCCCTGGAGAACACCTGTTACAGGTGAGTAACTATGCTTTCTCCAGGAACAAGCAGGAAGTCAGTCCTCACTTATGGGACTCCCTAGCTACAAAAAATGACTCCGCGAGGTCATGAGCAGAAGCCGAAGCCTGATGGAGCCCAAGTCCTCGGGTCCTTGGGGCAAAGCCCTCGGTAGCCATGAAGAAGGGTCAGAGGGCAGAAGTTGCTTATACCCCGAACAGGTTACGGAGTACAGCCTGGACGAAGGCGCTGTACCGGCGGGACTTCCTCTCCAGGCAGTAGTGGGCAGTGAAGGTATTCGTGGAAGACCAGGTCGCCGCTCAGCAGATGTCCATCAGGGGCATGGAGTGCAGTGAGGCCACCGAGGCCGCTTTGGCCTGGACCCCGTGTGCGGTGACTCGACGATCTAGTGGGACGCCCACCTTTTCATGGGCGAAAGCAATGCAGTCCGCCACCAAACCAAGAGGGTGCGCTTGGTGACTGCTTGCCCCAGTCTATTGGGATCATAGGTCACGAAAAACCGGCCAGACTTGCGATGAGTCTGGGTACGCTGCAAATAAAAGGCGAGGGCCCATTTTCAGTCGAGAGTGTGGAGAGCCGTTGACACCTGGTCGGCATGGGGCCTCAGGAAGAAGGTCGGCAGGACTATCTCTTGGTTGAGATGGAAGTCCGAAACAACCTTAGGCAGGAATTTAGGGTGGGTATAGAAGACCACCCTGTTCCGATAAAACCTATGGTGTAAGGGGTGCCAGCCATGGTTCCAGCCCATGGTGTAAGGGGCGCCAGCCATCCTGTTCCGATGGTTCCGATGGTGTAAGGGACGCCAGCCATGAGAGCCTGGAGCTCACTGACTCGGCGGGCCGAGGTCAGTGCCACCAGGAAGGCCACCTTCCAAGACAGGTGCCAGAGTGAACACGTCGCCATTGGCTCGAATGGTGGACGGGTGAGCTGCCTGAGTACCACATTCAGATCCCATTCTGCCGGAGGAGGACGGATGGGTGGCTTGGAAAGCAGAAGACCCCGCATGAAGCAAGAGACTAACAGCTGCCCCAAGAGGGGTTTTCCCTCGATGGGGAGGTGATTAGCCGAGATGGCGCTCAAATGAACCCTGACAGAGTTTGACTTCAGCCCTTCTCTCGAGAGATGGAGAAGGTACTGGAGAACCCATCAAACGGGGCATGAGAAGGGGTCGATTTGGTGCTCCGAGCACCAGACGGAGAAGCGTCTCCACTTAAAGGCAAAGGCTCGCCTAGTGGAGTCCTTCCTCGAGGCGAGGAGGACTTCCTCAACCTCTTCCGGAAGGGCCAGAGAGGCTAGGGAGACCCGTTCAGCCGCCAGGCCGTGAGGGATAGGGAAGTTAGGTTCGAGTGCAGTACCCGACCCTCCTCCTGCGTCAGCAGAGCCCAGTGGAACTGGAGGCTCCGCCGACAGCCAGAGAAGGAGCAGAAACCAAGGCTGCCGAGGCCACAAGGGGGCCACAAGAATCAACGATGCCCCATCCTGCTGAGCCTTGAAAAGAGTCCTTGCAATGAGGGGGAAAGGAGGGAATGCATAGAGAAGGCTTGTTGACCAGTCCAGGAGAAATGCATTGGGGCCCTTCCTGCTCGGATGCGGCACCAGCCCACAAAAGCAAGGGAGCTGTATGTTCTGGGGACTGGCAAAGAGATCTATCACCGGCGTCCCCCAGCGGAGAAACAGCTAGTCTGCTACTCTGGGATCCAGCCGCCATTCATGGGGGTGAAAGATTCTGCTGGGTCTGTCCGCCAGGCCATTCTCCTGACTCGGGAGGTACGTCGCCTTGAGGGACATCCTCCGCCGGACAGCGAAAGAGCAGATGAGGACCGCTTCCCGGCAGAGGGAGCACGATCCCATGCCTCCCTCTTTGTTGATGTAGAACATCGCTGAGACTCCTCGGGTGACCATTGCTCCCCACCCTAACAGTGTCTGTCATCAGCACCGCATCGTGCTGTGGGGCCTGAATGGGCAATCCCTGCAGAAGGTTGCAGGGATTTTGCCACCAGTTCAGGGACAAGGGAAGATCAGGAAGAACCCTGACGGAGTCCCTGATGTATCCGAGGGACTGGCTCCATTGGGCACTGAGACACCACTGAGCCATCCGCAAGTGCAGACAGGCGTGGGGAACCACATGCACGGTCGAGGCTGTGGGGCCCAGGAGACGTAGCATGCTCTGAGCGATGACCTGGGGGGTGCTTTGGACACGAGCTGCCAGAGCTCGGAGCGATCCATCGGCAAGAAGGCAGTCACCTACTGAGTATAGAGGCACGCCCCGATGAACTCGAGAGCCTGCACTGGCTTGAGGTGAGACTTCGGGTAGTTGACCAAGAAACCCAAGCTCTCCAAGAGGAGGACAGCATGCGACATCGTCCATAATGAGCCAGTCATCGAGGTAGTGAAAACCCGGCACTCCCTGACACCAAAGATAAATGGTGACCACGACAAGGCACTTTGTGAAGACTCGTGGGGCAGAGGCGAAGCCAAAGTGGAGCACCCTGTACTGGAAGTGCACCCTGAAACGCAGATACTGCCTGTGTTGGGGGTGGATTAAGATGTGGGTGTAAGCATCCTTTAGATCCAAGGAGCATAGCCAGTCGCCCTGCCGGAGGAAGGGCAGCAGAACACCAAGAGATAACATCTTGAATTTCTCCCGCACCAGGAACTTGTTTAGCCTGCAGAGGTCGAGGATGGGCCGCAGACCCCCCCCCCCCCGTCTTTTTCGGGACGAGGAAGTACCAGCCTCAAAGCTGGGGGGGACCTTCTCGACTGACCATTGAGCAAGGAGAGAATGTAATTCCTGCTGCAGCAGAAGCTGGTGTGCGGGGAGTCGAGGCGGCTTCGCCGGGGAGAAAGGAGGTGGAAGCCTGTCAAAGTGAAGCCGATAGCCATCTCAGACGACTTGGAGGACCCAAGTGTCCACCATGGGGTGATGCGGGACAGGCGTTCCCCACTGGCTGCTGCATCGCCGGAGGGCGAGGGGCAATGCCGATGGCATCAAAACCCCTGAGTGGGTTGTGGGGGAGCCGGCATCTGGGCCTTTGGTCCCTTTGGCTTACGATGCCCCTGACCATATTTTCCCTGTGCCGGAGTGGTCAGCGTGGGTGTAGCTGGATATGGCGGATAGCCCCAATACTGGAGACCCTTTCTAGGGAAGAAGGGCTTCTTGGTTGGCTGCTTCTGCCGAGGCAGGGTGGAAGTTTTGCGGGAGAGACGGGTTCTGGTGACGAACTCCGTCTCAATTTCCACGGCCTTCTCCTCCATCGGCTTGCCAAAGAGCTGCTCACCAAGACAGGGCACGTCCAGGAGCTTCTCCTGCACCCATTGCTCCAAATACAAGGATTGGAGCCATGCTTGGTGGTGGGCCCCAATGCCCACGGCCGCCACCCGAGGAGGCTCGGGAGAGGTACTTAGAGGAGTCTGCGATGGACTTTAGCAGGGTGCGGAACCTATTGAGGGGCTCTCCCTCGAGGCCCATGGAGAAACCCCCGAGTTCCTTAGCCAAGTCGTGCAGGAACATACCAATGTACAGTTGATATGCCTGAATGCAACAAGAGAGCATGGAGCCTTGGTAGGCCTTGCGGCCCAGGGCATCCAGGGCTCTCGACTCTCGGCCGGGTGGTACCGACGAGTGCGATTTTGGGCTCTTTTGCTTCCTCATGGCCGATTCCACCACCATCGAGGTGTGTGGGAGTTGGGTCTTTCGGAAGCCTGACCCACGTTGTACCTTGTACATCATGCCAAGGTGCTTGATTACAATGGGGACCGAGGCCGGGGCCTCCCACATGCGAAGCAGCAGCCAAGATAGAATAGGAGGTAAAGGCACAGTGAGGGATTCCCTGGGCAGGGATTCATACTGAAGAATGTCGGCTTCTTCAGCACAATGGTTCTCCTCAGCCTGGGTGACCAGTTAAGGGCCCGTGCCATGTCCCAAATGAACAAGGAGGTGTCTTCGGGTGGCAAGCACTGCTGGAACGCAGGCGGTGAGGGGTCCAACAGAAGATCCCGGTGGGTACGGGTTTCCAGGGAGGTGTCCCCATCGGACTCCCACTCCGAGAAATCGGTCGAGGAGTCCAAGCCGGGCAGATCGCCCTGTCCAATGGCCGGTGGCCTGGTGCCGGAAGTCCTGGATGATCCCATCTCTGAGGAATGGGAGAGCGAGTGAGACCAACATCGAGGACCCTCACGAGGCCCGCGGCTCTCGGGGGTTTCCTGGATGGATTTGGGTGTCCCACGCAAGGGACCGGTGGTCTCTGGGTGTGGGTCAGCAAACCTGGCCGTGAGCGCCTGCTGGAAAACAATGAACACAGAAACGCTGCGTTCCAGCACCAGCATGTGGAACTCCCACGCGGGCGTGGGGCCCTGTGACGCCGATCCCGGGGTCACTGGGTCAGGCGTTGAGGAAGAGAGGGGGTCCTCACCGGGATGACCCTCAGGAGACCGGGCACTTTCGCCGGAGGCCTCCGCTTCCATGCAGGGTACCTTGCGGGGCCGCTCCTTATCCAATTCTCGAACGCCGAAGGGAGCTAAGTGACTGGGCGCGGGAGCGCTCATGCTTGTCAGGAGCCCCGGACAGTGACTTCAAGGCCTTCTTCTTTTTGCGCTGCTTCACCTCAGGGGATCCCTGGTCAGTGTGCCTCCGAGAACGTGGGGCCATAGGGGGGGGAACCCACCAGAGGAGAAACGACCGAGGGCGCCACTGGGGGATAGTGGTTGAGTGGTTAATTATCAAAATAAGCATCCTTCATTCATAGATTAAAATCTTGAATAGTCCGTGTCTGTTTAACAACATTAGTTTCTGTTTAATACCAAGTCAGCTTTCTGTGCTAGTGTGCCAAGGCTGACAGCTCTGCTCTAAGCCATGGCACATGAAAGCAAATTGTGGAAGGGAGCAGAAGCCCTGCTCATGCACAAGCCCTGTTTAACCTTCTCCTAACTCTCTCTATTGCAGTGAACGTAGGGTGCTACACTCTCTGGAAGAATTTAATTCCATTCTTAGTGTTCTGACTCTGATTCTCTTCTTATTCATTTCTGAATCAGAATCAAGCTCCTTACAGTTCACAGACTCAGCCTTCACTATGTTTCCACCAACAACTTATTTATTTAGTAGTATTTTGCTCACACCTTTCAAGTGGCAGTTCAAGGCAAATTACATTCAGCTACTGTAGCAGTTTCCCTGTCCCCAAAGGACTTACACTCTATGTTTGCATCTGAGGCAATGGAGAGTTAAGTGGCTTGCCCAAGGCCACAAGCAGCATGGGTGGGATTTGAACTCTGGTCTTTCCATTTCCAGGCTGCTGTCCCTATCTACTAGGCTACTTCTCCACTGTTTGGGGGGGGTGGGCCTCAACTATTCTTCATCTTCTCTCCCACAGGGCTTAGCTGTAACATTAACCCCCCCCCCCCCATCTGTTCACCATGCTCGCTTTCTTAAGGGGGGGGGATTTTCCCTCAAAACCCACTTCTCTTAGAAAGCACGTAGACAGTATTCAAGACCTGGCCTCCATTACTACCTCTTCCTTGAATTCCATTTACCAGGCAATGGTCTGCTCTTAGGGGGGATTCAACTTTGTCCTGGATATTCAATGGTGGGCCATATCTGGGCTCTGGCATTGAATATTTGGGTTACCTGGATTGCAATCTTGCAATTCAATCAGCAGCGATATTCATCCGCTGGCCAGACTGCAAAATCAGCTAGAGTTAGGACAGCCGATTAAGGTTAACCGAGCAGTGGCTGAATATCGCCACTGCCTGGTTAACCCGTGGTGCTGACCCCACAACGCCCTAATGCTCTGCCAGCTAGTATCAGGGCATGCAGCTGAATATCCTGGTGACCGCAATTAATGCAGTTAGCAGGTCCACTACTTGTGTTGAATATCCCTCCCCTCTTAGATTTTAAGCTTTTTGCATATAGAATAGATTTTAAGCTTTTCATTGACTGCTATGTTGTAAAGCAGTTTTCTTTACTTAACTAATGACTTTCTACACTCCCATATGCACAGGACTGTGTACACTGATTGTTCTTTGTAGATAAAATAATAACAAAGAGAAATCTCAATGCCTGTTTACATTTTAAAAGTCAATCATTTAAAAAATAACACTGTTGAACAGAGGCTATAAACCTGACACTAATTTTCCATGCTCAAATCACACCCTCAACAGAGAGAGGATTTTGCACATTAAGGTCACTAAGTCAACTGCATCCTTCATCAATAGATTAAAATCTTGAATATTCCGTGTCTGTTTAACAACATTAGTTTGTTTAATACCAAGTCAGCTTTCTGTGCTAGTGTGCCAAGGCTGACAGCTCTGCTCTAAGCCAAGCTGTTAGCACTGGCAAATTATCATGCAGAATGCAACTGGTTTTAAAGCCTGATGAATACTCATGATTTGACTATCAAATTGTCCTAATGAAATAAATCTATCCAATCGTTTCAATTAACCAACAGTCCCCAGACTTGGTCAGTAGGTAGGGAGAGTAAACTCTAGAACTTAATATTTTTTCTTAGTTGTTACTATGAAATAGTCACAAACAAAATTCTACTTTAAGGCTTGATGGCAAATGTTAACACTTTCCTCATAATGAAATTTTATTATGTTGGTTTATTACTTCTATCACATAGTTCAACTCTCATGCCAGTTCAGCATGGTCTTAGCAGTACTTTTATTTTTTCCTCTGGTCAGGCCCATCACACATTTCAGAGAAAACAATGTCACCAACACAACAAGAGCCAGCTATACAGTCCCAAACTATTTAAGTGACCAGGAATCAGAATCTGATCAAAGAAGGTAAGAGAAATGGGATCTGTTGGAGAGCTGAAAAACAGTCAGACTTTCAGGGTATCCTCTCCATTGTATGCATATACAATTCATGCATGTTCATTAGGAGTATCCTGAAATTGGACTGGTTTGTGGCCCTCCAGAATTGCAGTTTGATACCCCTGTTTTATATCATATGTGTAGGGAATGTGGAGTACATGCTTCAAGGGAAGGCAGGGGACAGAATCTAGATAAACGTATAAAATAGTGCGCTAAAGATAACGTCATCATCACCGATGCATATATCCATAGAGGACATTCAAAAAATATAAGGTACAGGATAAGGAAGGGACATAGAGCTCCTGCTTATGTGCATAGTAACTTGCCTTCCACTGCTAATGTCAGTAATAGTTCGAAATCCAGACCGTATTCTTGAAGGTAGTTACCAAAACAAAGTGACCAAATATCTGTAGTAATGTACTAGAGGGCCTCTTGATCTGTGTTCAGAGAGTGATGACAGCTTGCAGTTTTCAGTGCTCTTTTCACCTTTTACATATGGGTGATCATTTGGTATTAAAATGTCTTTAAAAATGCTATTTCACTGGCAAATTTGGAAAGTAATTTCCAAGTTGTAATGCAGCTTATTTTCTTCTTTAGCAGGTTCAGCTCAAATTCTAGAGAAAGTACTTTTACAGAATCCAAGTATAAGGATCCTACATATTTGATTAACTTAGACGCTGACCCAGAAAGGTAAAATGAGTGAGACTGGACAAAAAGGGCATGTTGGGTTGGCTGATCAGAACTGGCTGGACAGGAGAAGTTGAGCAATAATTTCATTTATTTCTTTGTCTGAATCAAATCTCACATTGGTAGTATACTAAACCCATGGTATGTAGCATTTTCTTATGTTCCGGTATCCATTAGAATGCTTTCCATTTTATTTGAAAATCGTATATACCGACTTTCTAAAAACATACAAAATGGTATACAAGATAAAACATATCCATTCAGTTTACAATAAATGCAGAACCGCGTAAAGCAAATAACAGCAAAAATTGAAAATAATTTCCCTTTACTCTGAAAAAATGCAGAGCATACCCAATGAGATGTTCTTTTTAGCCATGTTCTGCCAGTCCGTGTCAAGCCTTGTGTCATGCACATTTATTTTTTAACAATATTTTGCACCAGTTTAAAGGTATTGACTCAAAAAGCAAACAAGATCTTTCAATACGTACATCATTGTTTCCCATACTAAATTTGTTTTTACAGTATGTTAAACACAAAATATGCATCTTTTTAGGTGTCTTGCCATGTAAGTCGCTGTCAATAAGATATATGTAATAAAACAATATAAATCGGTCCTGCTTTATTAAGTCAGTAAAGCAAAGCACAGTTACTTACCTGTAACAGGTGATCTCTGGGAACAGCAGGAATTAGTCATCACATATGGGTACGTCGGTACCGACGGAACCTGCGCGGGAAAGCTCCCCAGCTTTTCAGATGAAAAGCTTTTGGGGCCTCCCACTGCACATGCGCGCTGCCTTCCCGTCTTCCTGACCAGCTCTCCTCAGTTCGAGTTTAAAGCTGAGACAATAGAGAGAGAGGACAGGAAGATAGAGGAATAGAGAGACAACTCCTAGGGGAGGTGGGTGGGTTGTGATGACTAATTCCTGCTGTTCCCAGAGATCACCTGTTACAGGTAAGTAACTGTGCTATCTCCAGGAACAAGCAGGAATAAGTCATCACATATGGGGACTCCCTAGCTGAGATGCCTGGGAGATCCCCCTCCAAGGGTAACCATCTTCGTATGGATCTCAGGCATCCATTCTGGGAAGGTGGGCAGGAGTTGTTTAAGTATGGAACAGGTGTTTGAGGACAGCCTGACCAAACAAGGCATCCCGGCGGGAGTCCTTGTCCAAGCAGTAATGGGCTGTGAAGGTATGAACCGAGGCCCAAGTGGCTGCTCGACAGATCTGATCTATGGATACAGAGTGAAGATGAGCCATAGAAGTGGCCATGGCTCTCACATTGTCAGCTGTGACATGGCCTTCCAGAGAAATGTTCTTACTCTGGTAAGCAAAGGAAATACACTGAGCAATCCAGTTGGAAAGTGTGCGTTTGGTGACTGGAAGTCCCAAATGAGAAGGATCAAAAGCCACGAAAAGCTGAGAAGACTTTCGATGTGGCTGAGTTCTATTGAGGTAAAAGGCGAGAGCCCTTTTACAGTCAAGAGTATGAAGGTTCCTCTCTGCACTGGATGCATGAGGAGCCGGAAAAAAGACAGGTAGATATACCTCTTGATTAAGATGAAAAGGCGAGACCACTTTAGGCATAAAGTGGGGATTCGTCCTAAGGACCACCTTATCATGATGAAATCTGGTATAAGGTGGATTTGCCACCAAAGCCTGCAGTTCACTGATGCGGCGAGCCGAAGTGACTGCAATAAGGAAAAGGACCTTCCAGGAAAGAAATTTCAGGGAGGTAGATACCAACGGTTCAAAAGGTGGCTTCATAAGTTGACCCAGAACTAAATTCAAGTCCCATGCTACCGGAGGAGGCCGGATGGGAGGTTTAGTGAGGGTTAGGCCTCTCATGAATCTTGCAATAAGAGGATGAGAGGAAACAGATTGTCCATTTATAGGTTTTAAGGATGCTGTAATAGCACTTAAATGGACTCGTACTGAATTCGTCTTGAGGCCTGCATTGGAAAGATGCAGGAGATAGTCTAGTAGAGAGTTCAAAGGAAGTGCCAGAGGGTCAAGACCCTGTTGAGCACACCAAATGGAAAAACGTTTCCATTTGAAAGCATAGGAACGCCTGGTAGAGGGTTTCCTAGAGGCATAAAGGATATCTTTCACTGGTTGAGAAAGATTAAACTCTTGAAGGCTTAAGCCTTCAGTAACCAAGCTCGGAGATGTAGGGACTTGGGGTTTGGATGCCACAAAGTCCCCTGCTCCTGAGACAGAAGGTCTGGTGCAGCTCCCAGGTCCAGGGAGGAGCCCTGGGAGAGCTGTAGAAGGAGAGGGAACCACACTTGGCGTGGCCAGCGTGGAGCAATGAGGATCATGGATCCGTGATCCCTCTGAAGTTTGAACAGAGTCTTGGGAATCAAAGGAATGGGTGGAAAAGCGTACAGGAATTCCTGACCCCAATGCAGGAGAAAGGCATCGTTGGCCTGAGCTCCCTGACACGGAGTCCTGGAACAGAACTGGGGAAGTTTGGCATTCCACGGACTTGCAAAGAGGTCTATGTCCGGGGTCCCCCATTCCTGAAAGATTCTGCGTATCTGGTCCATATGTAGGGACCATTCGTGTGGGAGCAGAACTCGACTGAGTCTGTCTGCCCGAGAGTTTTGAACTCCTGGAAGACATACTGCCAGAAGATGAATTTGGTGCTCTCTGGCGAAGGCCCATAATCTGAGAGCTTCGTTGCAAAGCGACAGAGAGCCCGTCCCTCCTTGTTTGTTGACATAAAACATGGCCACCTGATTGTCTGTCTGAACTAGGACAGTCAGATTGGCAAGGAGGGTATGGAAGACTGTGAGGGCAAGGAAGATTGCTCGCAGTTCCAGAAGGTTGATATGAAGGGTGGTCTCTTGGGGAGACCAGATTCCCTGAGTGGAGAGATGTTGAAGATGAGCTCCCCACCCTGTTTGGGAGGCATCTGTTGTGAGGGTTGCTTGGGGCAACGAAGGTTGGAAGGGGGTCCCCAACAACAGATTTTTGGAGGATATCCACCACTGGAGAGACCAAAACAGATGTTTTGAGGTGAGTACCTGGTCTGACAGCAGTCCCGATGAACCGTGGAGGCCATGTGGCCCAGAAGTTGCAGCATTTCTCTGGCTGACAAGTGACTTCTGGACTGAGCCTGGGAGGCCAAGCTTATTAGCCTTTGGCCTCGGACCAGAGGGAGGTAGGCCCTTGCAGTGGTGGAGTCCAATTGGGCCCCTATGAATTCCAGGGACTGAGTAGGGATGAGTTGGGACTTGGGAATGTTTACCACAAGTCCCAGATATTGAAGAATACACCTTGTGCGGTCCAGAGAAATCTGGGCTTCTGATTGAGATGGAGCTCGGATGAGCCAGTCGTCCAGATATGGGAAGACAAAGATTCCCATGCCTCTGAGAAATGCGGCTACGACTGCCATGCATTTAGTGAAGACTCTTGGAGCAGAGGCCAGACCAAAGGGTAGTACTCTATACTGGAAATGTTTTCCCTGGAACAGAAATCTTAGATATTTTCTGTGGGATGGATGGATGAGTATATGAGTGTACGCATCCTTGAGATCTAGAGAACAAAACCAATCCTGACTCTGAAGGTATGGAAGGAGAAGGCCCAGAGAGAGCATTTTGAATTTCTCCTTGAATAGAAACCTGTTCAATTCTCTCAGATCTAGGATAGGTCTGAAGCCCCCTGTCTTCTTTGTTATGAGAAAGTAAGGGGAGTAGAAACCTAACCCCTGTTGTGGAGGAGGAACCTCCTCTATTGCCCCTTGGGCAAGAAGAGAAGAGACTTCCTGACCCAACAGGGTCAGAAGAGATGGGGGAGAACTGAATTGCCTCACCATGGTATGGGGAGGAAGGCTGGAGAAATGACGTTTGTAGCCCTCTCGGATAATAGAGAGGGTCCATTGCTCTGATGTGATTTGTTCCCATCTGGGAGCAAAATGAGCTAGCCTTCCAGGAATGGTGAGGGGCTCTGGTTGTTCTAGAGCCAGAAACGGCAAGTTCTCTAGAGGGAAGTCAAAACCCCTGAGGGGGTTGAGCCTGCTGGGGTGTAGCAGACACTGCAGGCTTTGACTTTACCTGCTTAGATTGTTGACACTTAGCCGCAAGACGAGGCTGAGCAGATTGCTGGCCAGTATTTGTGGGAAATCTGGTCTTTTTATAGTAAGGCCTTTTAAAAGGCTTCTTTTTGGTAGGGGTAGAAGTAGACTTGGAAAGTCTATCTAGAGTGGCATTTTCTGCATCCATTTGAGCAGCTTTAATCTGCCAGTCTTCCCCAAATAAGTTCTCACCGGTACAGGGCAGATTCCTGAGGCCATCTACAACCCAGGGTTCTAGGTTAGAAGCCTGGAGCCAAGCGAGACGTCGGGCTGCAATAGCAATTCCCGAAGCTCTGCCTGCAACTTCAAAGGAATCAAAGGCTGCCCTGTTGGAGAACTTGGAGACCTCTGAAAGTTGTGTCACCATGGAAAAGAAGTCCGCCCTTTGATCATCAGGGATAAAGGGGGCAAAATTCTGTATTTTTAGGGCAAGTTGCCCAAGATACATGCCCATATAAAGGCTATAAGAGTTGATCCTGGCTATAAGCATACTAGCCTGGAACATCTTTCTTCCAAAAGAGTCTAGGTTCTTACATTCTCGCCCTGGAGGGGTAGAAGAATGCCTTTTAGGACTCTTTATTTTCTTCATGGCAGACTTCACCACAATGGAGTGGTGAGGCAGCTGAGTTTTCTGGAACCCAGGCGAAGGAGGGACCCGATACATGGTGTCCAACCTGCGGGAATGGGGAGACAGTGTTAAAGGAGTCTCCCACAAATCCATCAAGTGTTCTTGAAGGATTTCATGAACAGGCAGAGTGACTGCCTCTTTAGGAGCTTTTGAGTATCCTAAAATGTCCAATTTTTTTGATCTGGGTTCTCTTTCAGAAGATGTAGCAATAGAAAGTGCTTTAGCTACATCAACAATGAAATCCTGAAAGGATAAATCCTCTGGAGGAGACATCCTCCTCTTGGGAGAAGAGGGCTCCTCAGGAAGAGTAAGCTCAGCAGAGTCATCAGAGGAATTGAATTCATCAGAAGTATCTGAGTCTTCCCTCTGTACTGCCAATGTACGATACGCATACCGATCGGTATCGACATCGGGCGTATCGGGCATGGGATCGGTACCGGGCGAAAGCTGGAATCCGGCATGCGGAACCGATCGACGTTTAGAAGTCAATGGTCTCGGTTCCGGTGTAGATACCGGAACCGGGGTCGGTACCGATGAAATCGGTACCGAGGGCGTCGCAGCCTTAATGAATGCCAGAACGGCTTGCTGCATGGTCTGGACAGTACTGCCCATAGACGCCACTACTGCCTGGATGTCGGTACCGGTATGGGCCGGTACCCCAGAGCAGTCCAACAGGTGATCTGTCGAGGCCGTGCCATCGATGTCAACCTGTGACCCCATGATTTATTTGGAGACCGGAACCTCCCGCCGGGGTTTTTTGGCTTGGGCAGAATCCTCGAACTCAGAATTGAGAGCCTCTCGATCTTTAGGAAGAGATTTGCTTTTAGAGGATTTGCCCACAGAAGTTTTGGTTACCTGAGATCCATCCGGAGAGGAAGACCTGGATGACTGTGATGCTTCTGAAGGAAACAGCACATGGAGCTTGTTAGCCCGGTTCTGCAAACCGCGTTTAGACATCTGGGTGCAGGATGGGCAGTCCGGTATGGAGTGTTCAGGTCCCAAACATTTGAGACACCATTCATGGGTGTCTGTGACAGAAATGACAGCACTGCATTTGGTACATTTTTTAAAACCAGGGACTGGCTTCTCCATGAGGAGAATTTGTGTAGGCCTTAAGGCCTAACAACGGGTACCAAGCTGTGCTGAAGAAAATAAAAAAGTCTTTTTTTTTTTTTTTTTAATATAGAAAGAAAGAAAGACCGGCGATACCGGTTTCGGTATGGGGAAGGCAGGTACGCGGTCTAAAGAAAACAAACAAAAGTAACAAATTCTTCAGCGGTGACAGGAACACGACCTGCTGGCTCCGCGGAAAAAGAAGAACTGAGGAGAGCTGGTCAGGAAGGCGGGAAGGCAGCGCGCATGTGCAGTGGGAGGCCCCAAAAGCTTTTCATCTGAAAAGCTGGGGAGCTTTCCCGCGCAGGCTCCGTCGGTACCGACGTACCCATATGTGATGACTTATTCCTGCTTGTTCCTGGAGATACATTATTTGTCACTTCCCTGCTTTCAAACTAAGGGGCTCATTTACTAAAGTGTGTTAGGATTTTGTACTTAATGAGTGTTTAGCACAAAAACTAACATGTGTAATGCATCACACACACACACTTTTCTGGTACTGCACTGCTGCCTGCTGCTCACATGCTCATTCAGTCACTGGCCCCAGGGCCGTACCAAGGGCTGTGCAAGTACAGAAGAGGCATTGATGTCATTATTGGGCTTCCAGAAAGCCCAACAAGACTGAGTTCATGTGTGCAGTTGGGTGGAGAGGGAGCACCAGGTTCGTGAGTTGCACAGGGTGCATTTCTAGCTTGGTACGGTCCTGACTGGCCCCACCCCTCACCTCACCATCCAGCTCTGTCTGTCACCATATAAATGATTTGTCGCAAGCTCTTTTCCTTAGTTTGTAGCACTTTTCTGGCAATTTCCCCCTTCCCCAAAAGGACACCCACTGGTTCCACTGGCTGTTTCCATCACCAATTTAGTACTCCATGCAGAGCTCAGTTTCCCTCTTTCCAGTGTTACCAGATGATCTCAAAAATTCCAGCCCAAAGAGGATTAAAAAATAGCCCAAAACAGAGACCCATCCTTAACCCCACCCTCCCATTCCCTGATTGGCAATCCATCGGGGATGGCCACACCTATCCTGCTACACCCTTCTCTCATTGGCTGGAGTCTGGAAGTCAATCATTCTCACCATTCCACATCTCACTGGTCAGCTCACAACATCCTGCTCTGGGACCCGACCAGTGAGATGCAGCCAGTGGAATTTGTCTTTTTTTCTCTCTTTTTTTTTTTTTCTTGCAGTTTTCTTGCTCAAAATGATATGGGTAAATAGCCCAAAACCCCACAACCTGTGAATTTTTCCCATGGCTTGGGTAAAAAACTCACCCAATTAGGCAGGAAAACCACAGAAATGGGAACACTGGCTCTCTCTCTTGCATAACTCAGGAATACCCCTGGGCTTACCATCTCCATTATTGTGACAAGGACAGCCTTCCGATGCTCTACCCCCACTACTTTCCCATTGACTGGATCACACCACTGCATTGTTGCTAGGTAGAGAGCATCACAATATGACCATATAACTCCCCTCCTGCATGAACTGCACTGGTTACCAATTACCTCACGCGCTAAATACAAATCCGCTCTTACCATCTTTAAAATTAAAAATAACATGTCAGCAGGAATTCTACAGGAGCTCATCAGCACCAAAGTCAGCAAAAGACCTGACAGGAGTAGCACCAAGAACACCATACCACAAAAGCCAAAATATCCACCACCACAAGAGCTCTTTCACTTGCTGCCCCCGCTGTTTGGAATTCTCTCCCTGAAAAGCTAAGGTCCACAACAGACATAAATGATTTCCGGAAGCAACTCAAAACCCTCCTCTTTATTGAACACTTCAATGAACACCCCTAACACCCCAGTCAACCTACAGCCTCATACCCACTCCTCTTCATAAGCGGTTTATATGTCACATTGTACATAACTTGTGCTTCCTGCACTACCCATTCACCCCCTCACAATTGTCATAGTGTACATAAGTTATGCTTTCAGCACGACCAGCTTCCCCCTTCCCCTTGTTCTCCACAGAAATTCTTCTGTGATTGTTTAAGTTTTATTGTTATTATTGTTTTTACATGCAAGTTTTCTGTAAAAGTTGAAGCTTAATGTAAACCGCCTTGATTAAATGATAAGGCGGTATAGAAAATTTGTTAATTAAATAAATAAATAAGATGTGCCTGACAGGCTTGATCCAGTCCTGGGTTTACCCCATTGCGTGCAGTGATATGTAGTTCTGATTTTTCCATTGCAGTCCATAAGAAACACAAGACTACATGTCCCTGCATGCAATGGGGTAAACCCATCTGTCAGACACCCCTCCCCTTAAATATTTGGGCTTTGTCACATGCCTAGTTTGCTTATGCCTTAATCTCGTCCTGTGTCAACAGAAAGTAACGCAAGAATAGGGTTCTAGATACATAGTGGTTCTAATTCAGAATTCCATTTGACAGTTACAGTAAATTCTTGACTCTCTTCTTTCTTTAGCAGGTCTATCTCACATTCTGGAGGAAGTACTATTATCACCACTACCACCAACACCAGTGAGCCCAGGAATATAAGCTCTGAGTACCTGAATGACAAAGAATCAGCCTCTACAAGGTAAATTACCTACAGTGGGGTTCTGCTCTTAGATGACTAAAGAATAGAAACAGGGGAGGACATTTAGAATGGTCAGAGCATTCTAGCTCAATCATCACAGTAGCATCTGGAGGGGACTACCAGATGTCCCACAATACATTGCATTGGCTTCACCCTTAGACTATAACTGGAATCCCTTTGTACATTGAAATTTGAATTTGCATTAATTAGAACATAGGGATTTGCAGTATCTAGCATAATGTTTGGTTCAAAAAACACATATGAATAATAGTAGGCTGTCCCCTGTCTTTATACATGCCAATCTTAGATATTATACATGAAATGCCAAGGAATGACAGCTGTATAAAGTAGGATTTGAAAAGGCACACCACGCAAGCCTATCCACAGAAATCATGGTGGAACAAACTTGGGAAAGGAAATGAAAAACTATGAACTATGGGGGTCATTCTGAACACTGAATAGCAGGGTTGAATGTCCGGGTTGGACGTCCAACCCCGGTTTGGGCCCTGGACGCGATTCCCTGCACAGCACTCCCCGCACACATAGAGGATTTGTGCGGGGAGGTCTGGACAGGGCAGGAGGGGGAGGGCTGGAGGCGGAGAGTGGGCAGACCAGGGTGGGCCTACAAACTTGGACTTACAGATGGAATAAATCCCTCTGAAGACTGAAATTGAGCACGGCAGAACACCACACACTACGGTGCTGTGAAAAGTGAAGCCTTCAGAAACATATGGAGGCCTTGTGGAGGATTAGGAGATGATGGTAGTTAAATCAGAAGATCTGGAAAACAGATCAAGATGAAATAACCTTCGGATAAAAGCAGTGCCGGAGTCAACGGAGTTTAAGGACTTTGTAAGCATGGCTCAAGAAATTTTTCAAGCGTTATTGGAAAGAGCTGGTTGAGAGGAGGCCACTAGTCCAGTTAATTAAATTAAGGTAGAAAGGGTGCATAGGGTGCTTGGCCTGGCAAGGGGGCAGTTACACCATTACATTGTGGTTTGTTTGCATGAGTACGGGGTGAGGGAGAAGACTGTGGCACAAATGCGAGCTGCTAGCCACCTTGAGTGGAGAGGACACGTTGTGAACTTTGCTACAGCAACTACCATGTGGAGAAAGGAGTTTCTGGCCTCACAGAAAGGCTGTGGAGCGACAATATTTGATATAAGTGGATATACCCAAGGGGACTGACCTTCACAGTGACCGGGATTACAAGAAGGGCGGATATGTGAGAAGTAGGTTTGAAAGACATTCCATCAGTGGAGTTTGAGCAGGGTGGACAGAGGTCAACAACAGGGAAAAAGCAGAAATGGCAGAGAGTGGACAAAATGGATAAGAGCAAACGGAAGAAGATTGGTCGGAGTGGTGTGGACACTTGAGAGACTGGATTCCCAAAAAACAAACTGTTTATTATATTTGCCTTGGGGTCTACTGCTGTGTAAGGGTTAGAAGGAGGATGTTTGATTAAGAATGATTGGTAGTGCTTGCTGCAAGTGAAGAGGATGGAGGGGAGAGGAGAGTGAGAGGTGTTGTATGAGGGGGAGATATGGGAATAGGCAAGGGGGATGGGGTACGGAGATGGGCAGGGAAGAGGTAATGTGCTGATATGAGGCTGTAATGTCATATTGGGGAGGGAGTAGAGTGGGAGAAGGGTTTCAGATGCCTGTGGGCTCAGAGGGGATCACTTCTCCATGAGGGCTGGTAAGTGGTTGACCAATGGAAGGGGGTTGGGAGGGAGATGGAGAGAAGGGAGGGAATAATCAGGGAGGGGGAGAAGGTTGAAGGGTAGCCTTCCAGAGAGGCAGAGATGGAATGTGTGACTGGAAAATATGAGGGGAGGTACAAAGTTTGATGCTGGAACAGTGATTATGTCCCTTAATGTAAACTGGCTTAATGCCTGGCAGAAGCAGAAATGTCTGGCAAGAAAAGGGACACGAATGAGAGCATATATCCTTCTAAAACAAGAAACATATTTACAAATAAAGCAGGAAGTGTGGTTGAGATCTGAGAGGTATTCTTGGGTGTACCTGGCTGCTAATAAGGCTAATCCTAAAAAAGGGGGGAATTCTCATTTCCAAAGAAAAGGTGGTGGAAAAGTGTGAGGTCATAAGGGATGGGAAGGGGAGATTTGTGATATGGTGTGATATTTGTGATAGATGAGATGGAAATGGTGGTTGTGTGTGTGATTGCCCCTAATGACAGTCAAGGGTAATTTTTTGAGAGTTATCAGGCTGGTGGAAGAGGCTTAGTCATACCCGATAATAATGGGAGGGGATTTTAATTTTGCATTCGGGGAGGAGAGGATATGGGAGCAGAAAGATTCATAGGCTTCAGCTTAAGAAGATGATGGATTCTTTGGGGATTATTGATATCTAGGGGCAGAGGGAGGTAAGAGGAACTTCATGTTTTACCCTCACCCACATAACTCATACAGTTATGTGGATGAGAATAAAACGTGGGTGATTGATGGATCTATGGTACCTTAAGTTTTGAAGGTATAGATAGGCCAATCTTCTTCAAGGTGGATTTGAAAAGGAAGGAGGAGGGTTGAGTTTTTGGAGATTTAACAAATCCCTGCTAGAGGATAGGGAGGGGATCGAAAAACTAGGGAGGATTATTAAGGCATAAGGTGACCCAGGCAAAGGGATAGCTTAAAAGGATTGAAAGGGTAAGAGAGGAATTAAGGGTTCTGATTGAAACAGCATTTTGAATGCTGTAATAAAATGGGAAGATATTTGGCAAATAAATTAATGGCAAGGAGGGTCTTGGGAAGGGGGACTTAGAATTTGGGGTGCAGAACACTCAGGAGGTGTTCTGTGATTATTATTGGATGTTGTATGTCTCTAAAGTACCTCTGGGCAAGGAGTGAGCTAGTAAATTCTTAGGGCCAGCACCATACCTAGTCCTGTGCGAGTGGTGCAGCCACACGGAGCGCAAAAAAAATAGGAGCGCATTTGGGGATGCCGGCTTCGGCTCCCCCCTACATGGCCTGCCCTTGCCCTGCTGCTGCTTTTAGGGTTCCTTTGGTGACAGCAGGACCTCGAATTGAAAAAAAAAAACATGTGGGTCTCTCCAACTCCGCACTTGCATGCTGGCCTGATCCTCCTTTTCTGATGTATGCTTGCATCAGAGGAGGGAGGGACCAGACCAGCCATTCAAACACAGGTCTTTGCAACTCCGCGTTTGAATGGCTGGAAAGACCCACGTGTTCTTTTTTTTTCAATTGTGGGTCCCACTGCTGCCACCATGGGAACCCTAAAAGCAGCAGGCAAGGGGAGGCTGGATGAGGAGCCGGCTGGAGACATGGAGGGAAGATGGGAAGATGCTGGGTATGGGGCAAAAGACAAGCTGGGGGGTGCCAGATAGCAAATCACACAGAGCGCATTTATGGCTTCATACGGCGCTGTTTGGGCCAGATAAAGTTGAATACGCTGCAGGAGGGAGAGGCAGCATTGTTAGATAGGGAAAATGAGCTGCTGCGTTGACAATTATAAAGGACATGAAGGAGGGGAAGGCACCTGGTCAGGATGGGCTGATGGCCAAATTTTATAAACATTTTAATTCACAAGTTGGAAGGTTCCTGGTGGATTTTTTCAATAAATTTGTTAAGGGGAAGGACTTGTCGACTCGATGTATGTGGCTGGTATAGTGTTCTCTTGGTTTCATTCCTTTCTCTCACTGTTGACTTTCTCCATTGCTACTTCTAGTTCCCCCTCCCTGCCTCTTCTCTGTGGTGTTCCCCATGGTTCAGTACTAGTCCTTCTCCTGTATAATATCTTTTTGATTCTTTTAGCTCTCCTTATACAACAACATGGTATGTCAGCTCTTTATTATGTTGACGACATTATCTTACTTTATCATATTAATCCAGTCACATCCAGTCTTGCCCCAACTCAATGCCTGTCTCTCTAGCATCTCCTCCTTGCTCACTAATAACTATTGACATCTTAATCCTAGAAAATCTGCTGCTATATGATTAATTTTGGTAGCCCTTCCCCAACTCTTGTCCCTTTTCTCTCTGGTTCACCTGTCTCTGTAGCTGATTCCATTCATTATCTAGCTGTCATATTGGATTTTTTCTTATCTTTTCATGACCATCTCACCTCCCTGCACATTCCTTCCTTGCGCTTCGTCAGAGTTGCGCTGTTCATCCTTTTCTTTCCACCTAATCCCTGACCACTCTGCTGGTCACGTTGTAATATCAAGGAGTGCCTACTGTAATATCATTTTCCTCGGCCTCCCTCAGTTTCAATGCCACTGGCTCCAACGCATTCAAAATACTGCAGTCCATATCTTTGCCCATGCTTCCTGTTATGAACATGTCACTCCCCTTCTAGCTTATTATCATTGGCTTCCTATTCAGTTTCATATTCAATTCAAGCTTCTCGCCTTAGTTCACCATGTGCACCACACAGGCTATATACTCCTTTGTGTTGGAACGGGTGTGGGGGAAGGAGGATTACATGCATATGTGGTGGCAATGCCCAATGGTGCAGCAGTATTGGTAGGGGGTGGGTACAGTTTTTAAAGAAATGATGAGGATTCCTCTGAAGATGGATCCAATAGGTATGTTTATTTATTATTTATTTACATTCTCTTATATACTGCAGTATTCTGCATCAGTGCGGTTTACATTGAAAAAACTGAAATTACATTGAACAGGGCATTGTAACTTGGAGATAACTATTTTACAGGGAACATGGGCTATGGAGGGTTAAGTGGCTTGCCCAAGACCACAAGGAGCACCTGTGGGACTAGAAACCCCAGTCCTTCCAGCCCAAGGTTGCTGTCCTCTAGTGGGATTTGAACCCCCTGACCTTCTGGCCTGAAGTACCTTGCCCCAACCACTAGGCCACTCCTCCACTCCTGGAATGTTGTTAAATTGTTGGGGGGAGAGGGGGATAATGTTATGGTAAAGTTGGCCAGATATGTGGTTCTAGCTGTTCAGATTGAAATGGCAAAGGAGTGAAGTAGTACTTCTCCTATTATTGAATATTCTGAACAGAGTGGAACATATTTATCAGATGTGTAAATTAATGGCATGTAAATAAAATAGATGGGAGTACAATGAATATGGACGCCATATGAGAGATGGTGCCGGCAGAGTGGGGACAAGGGGGAGAAGGGTATTTTCTCTATGAGGGTGAGGGGTGGTTGTTGCTGTTGAAGAAAGGTTGGAATGTAGGTATGCTAGAGTGGATGGGGGGGGTCGGGTAGGGGGGAAATCTTTACAGTAAGATGAAAATGTAGGGAGGGAGGATTGACCTAGTGGCTGGGGCAAATTACCTCAGGCCAGAAGGTCAGGGGTTCAAATCCCACTAGAGGACAGCAACCTTGGGCCAGAAGGACTGGGGCCTCTAGCCCCACAGGTGCCCCCCTGTGGTCTTGGGCAAGCCACCTAACCCTCCATTGCCCATGTTCTCTGTAAGCGTTAGTGTATGTATCTCATATCCCCTCATGTTAAATGTATCCCCCAATTGTGTTGTAACCACTTTGATTGAAGGATAAGGTGGTATACAAAACTGTCTAAATAAATAAAATGTGAGATTATTGTTATTGCACTGTTAAAACAATAACATTTAAGTTTAAAAAAAAAGAAATATTCAGTAGTAGAAACAAACAGTTCTAATGACATAACAGTGTTTCTACCTGTCTCAAATCAACTTGGCCAGTTAGTAACTAGGATGAGTGAATGCACTGGCAAAACTGCTGCCTTGTTGGCAACCCATGAATGAACAGACTTTAGGAGACTTTTTTTCCTCCTCCTCCTCAGGTTTACATCAAGTTCCAGAGAAAGAATCACCACTACCACAACCACCAAAGAGACCCATTATGAGAGCCCTTCAGCCACAAACTACAACAGATCCGACCCAAATGCAAAGTAAGGAATAATTTCTATGTCTGACCCTTCAAATAACTCCTAAATAATGGGCTTTCATTTTGTTGTTCAAAAGAATCAGCAAGAAAACAAATGCATTGACTAAAAATGGTAGCCAGCACACATTGAGGGTTACTTTAAAATCATCCCTATGTGTAAAGAGCAGCATTTACACATGTAGATTGGAATACACCATGTAAATGCAATTTAGAAAGCTGTTTTTTACATGTTGGTATACTTATCATGTCTGGATATCAGAAGGGCAGAGTTAGGGCATCAAGATGGAGTAGTTTTGATGGGCCTACAATAGTGACATCTATTCCCAATTGTACAAGAGAAATCCATGTGGATATAAAAAAATCTAGATGTTGGCATTTACAGATGCCTTCAGGCATGAATACATACCTCCTAGAAGGAGCAGGTGTAAAGGCTGAAGTCTGCCTCCCCTAATATTGATTCCCCTTGATGCCTCTGGGGGGGGGGGGGAGTTGGGTAGGATAGCACAGTTACTTACCTGTAACAGGTAATCTCTGGGAACAGCAGGAATAAGTCTTCATATATGGGTATCGTCGGTACCGACGGAGCCTGCGCGGGAATGCTCCCCAGCGTCCAAAAGGAAAGCTTTTTGGAGCATCCTACAGCGCCTGCGCGCTGCCTTCCCGCCTTTCCCAACTGCCTCTCTCCAGTTCGAGTTTTAAGATGAGACAAAGAGAGAGAGAGAGGAAAGGAAAGATAGATAGAGAGATACAACTCCTAGGGGAGGTGGGTGGGTTGTGAAGACTTATTCCTGCTGTTCCCAGAGATCACCTGTTACAGGTAAGTAACTGTGCTATCTCCAGGAACAAGCAGGAATGAGTCTTCACATATGGGGACTCCCCAGCTAGAGATGCCAGGGAGATCCCCAAGGTTGTGAGTCCCTGAGAAGGGCTCTACCTCCCTCCATGGATCTCGGGCATCCAACCAGGGATGGGAGGTAGGAGTTGTATTAAGTATGGAACAGATGTTTGAGAACAGCCTGACCAAACAAGGCATCCCGGCGGGAGTCCTTGTCCAAGCAGTAATGGGCTGTAAAGGTATGAACCGAGGCCCAGGTGGCCGCTCGACAGATTTGGTCGATGGACACAGAGTTTAGATGAGCCATAGAGGCTGCCATGGCCCTCACATTGTGAGCTGTGACATGGCCCTCCAGAGAAAGGTTCTTACTCTGGTAGGCGAAAGAAATACACTGAGCAGTCCAATTGGACAGAGTTCTCTTAGAGACTGGAAGTCCTAAATGAGAGGGATCAAAAGCAACAAAGAGTTGAGAGGACTTTCTATGTTGCTGTGTCCTTTGTAAGTAAAAAGCAAGTGCTCTCTTACAATCCAGGGTATGGAGATTCCTCTCTGCACTTGATGCATGAGGTCCTGGAAAAAAGACAGGTAAATACACCTCCTGATTTAGATGAAAAGGTGAAAACACTTTGGGCATAAAGTGTGGATTGGTCCTGAGGACTACCTTGTCATGATGGAACCTTGAATAAGGAGGATTAGCCACCAAGGCTTGCAGCTCACTGATGCAGCGAGCTGAAGTGACTGCAATGAGAAAAATAATCTTCCAGGAAAGAAATTTCAAGGAGGTAGTGGCTAAGGGTTCAAAGGGTGGCTTCATAAGCTGGCCAAGAACCAGATTCAAGTCCCATGCCACTGGAGGTGGTCTAATGGGAGGATTAGTCAAAAGAAGGCCTCTCATGAATCTTGCTATAAGAGGATGAGAGGAAATAGGTTGTCCATTGAGAGGCTTAAGGGATGCTGCAATAGCACTCAAATGGACTCTTACTGAATTCGTTTTAAGGCCTGCATGAGATAAATGCAGCAAATACTCCAGTAAAGAATTCAGAGGTATTGCCAGAGGGTTAAGACCCTTCTCTGCACACCAAATGGTAAACCTCTTCCATTTAAAAGCATAGGAACGTCTGGTGGAAGGCTTTCTGGAAGCATGAAGGATATCCTTCACTTGCTGAGAAAGAGGTAAATCTTGAAGGTCTAGGCCTTCAGCAACCAGGCCCTGAGATGAAGAGACTGGGGATTTGGGTGCCACAACGTTCCCCCCTCCTGGGACAGGAGGTCTGGAGCAGATCCCAAGTCCAGGGAGGGAGCATGAGAGAGATGCAGAAGTAGAGGGTACCACACTTGGCGTGGCCAACGTGGTGCTATGAGGATCATAGACCCCTTGTCTCTCTGAAGCTTGAACAGTGTCTTGGGAATTAGGGGAATGGGTGGGAAGGCATAGAGGAAGTCTTGCCCCCAATGAAGGAGGAAGGCATCCCTGGCCTGAACTCCGTGACATGGAATCCTGGAACAGAACCGGGGAAGTTTGGCATTCCACGGACTTGCAAACAGGTCTATGTCTGGGGTTCCCCAAATTTGAAAGATCCTGGCTATCTGGTCCCCATGGAGGGACCATTCGTGTGGAAGCAGAACTCGACTGAATCTGTCTGCCCAAGAGTTTTGAACCCCTGGAAGATACACTGCCATGAGATGAATTTGATGCTCTCTGGCGAAGGCCCACAATCTCAGAGCTTCGTTGAAAAGCGACAGAGAGCCAGTCCCCCCCTGCTTGTTCACGTAGAACATGGCTATTTGGTTGTCCGTGTGGATGAGGACTGTCTTGTAGCTGAGCAGGGTGTGGAAGACTCTGAGAGCTAGAAAAATTGCTCTGAGCTCTAAGTGGTTGATATGTAGAGATGTCTCCTGTGGAGACCAGATGCCTTGGGTGGAGAGATCTTGAAGATGAGCCCCCCAACCCTTTGGGGATGCATCTGTTGTAAGGGTTGCTTGGGGTAACACTTGTTGAAAGGGGGACCCCAGCAACAGATTTTGGGTGGACTTCCACCACTGGAGAGAGCAAAAAAGGCGACTGAAGGTTGCTATTTTGTCTGACAGGCACCCTGATGCCTGGGTCCATTGGGTGGACAAAGTCCATTGAGCTGCCCTCATGTGAAGGCGAGCGTAAGGGACCACATGCACGGTGGATGCCATGTGGCCTAACAGTTGTAACATCTCTCGAGCAGTTAAATGGGACTTTAACTGAACCTGGGAGGCTAACTGCACCAAGCGTAGGCAACGGGCCTGGGGAAGATAGGCCCTTGCAGTGGTGGTATCCAGTAAGGCCCCTATGAACTCTAGAGATTGAGTAGGGGTGAGATGGGATTTTGGGATGTTTATTACAAGTCCCAGATACTGAAGGATATGCCTTGTGCAGGCCAGGGAAGCCTGGGCCTCTGACTGGGATGGAGCTCGGATGAGCCAGTCGTCCAGATACGGGAATACAAATATTCCTAGAGTGCGGAGAAATGCAGCCACTACTGCCATGCATTTTGTGAACACCCTTGGAGCAGAGGCCAGACCGAAGGGAAGCACTCTGTATTGATAGTGCTTTCCTTGGAAAAGGAACCGAAGGAACCTTCTGTGTGTTGGATGGATGAGAACATGGGTGTACGCATCCTTGAGATCTAGAGAACAAAGCCAGTCCTGACTCTGGAGGTATGGAAGGAGAGTACCGAGAGAAGTCATCTTGAATTTCTCCTTGCATAGAAACTTGTTCAATTCTCTGAGATCTAATATGGGTCTGTAGCCCCCTGTGTTCTTTGGGATGAGAAAGTAGGGGGAGTAGAACCCTGAACCCTGTTGAAGAAGGGGTACTTCTTCTATTGCCCCTTGGGCAAGAAGGGTAGCAATCTCCTGACCTAGAAGGTCGAGGAGAGATGTTGGAGAATTGAAACTGTCTCACCATGGTGTGAGGGGGAAGGTTTAAGAAATGAAGCTTGTACCCTTCCCTTATGATGGAGAGGGTCCATTGCTCTGCTGTGATTTGTTCCCATCTGGGAGCAAAGTGAGCTAACCTTCCTGGAATGGTGAGAGGCTCTGGATGTTCTAGAGCCAGAAAGGCTAAGTTCTCTAGTTGCAAGTCAAAGGCCCTGAGGGGGCTGAGGCTGTTGGGCCGTAGCAGTCCTAGCAGCCTTAGGCTTGGCCTGTTTCGGTTGTTGCTGTCTCTTTGTAGCAAAACGACCTGCAGAAGATGCCTGCTGACCATAAGCAGAATAATATTTGCCTTTTTTGGGAAAAAAAACCCTTTTTGAACAACCTTTTCTTAAAGGGAGCAGAAGTAGACTTTGAAAGTCTATTAAGGCAGAATTTTCAGCATCCATCTGGGTGGCCTTTGCTTGCCAATCTTTGCCAAAAAGGTTTTCACCTGTACAAGGAAGGTTTCCTAGTCCATCCTGAACCCAGGGTTCCAAATCAGAAGCTTGTAACCAAGCAACTCTGCATGCACCTATGGCAATAGCCGAGGCTCTGCTGGCACCTTCAAAAGAGTCAAAGGCTGCACGGTTGGAAAACTTGGAAACATCCTGGGCATGTATGAGCCAGGTGAGAAACTCTTCCCTTTTATCTTCTGAAATAAAAGGAGACAAAGTTTGCAGATGATCTGTAACTTCTTTTGGAAACATCCCCATATAGAGACTATAGGAGTTGATTCTGGCAACAAGCATATTGGCCTGGAAAATTCTCCTGCCAAAGGCATCTAAGGTTCTGCATTCTCTTCCTGGAGGAGTAGAAGAGTGCCTTTTTGTACTCTTGATCTTCTTCATAGCAGACTCCACCACAATGGAGTGGTGAGGAAGCTGAGTCTTATGAAAGCCAGGACAAGGAGGAACACGATACATAGTGTCCAACCTACGAGAATGAGGGGAGGTGGTGAGAGGAGTCTCCCATATGCCCAACATGTGATCATAAAGAATCTCATGTATTGGTAAAGTGGCTGCCTCTTTAGGAGCCTTAGAATATTGTAAAATATCCAATTTTTTGGCTCTAGGCTCTGTCTCAGGGGCCACTGAGATGGAAAGGCCCCTGGCCACTTCCCTAATGAAGTCTTGAAAAGACAAGTCTTCTGGAGGAGACATTCTCCTTTTTGGAGAAGAGGGCTCCTGAGGAAGGATCACCGATGCTTCGACAGAGGCCTCTGATTCATCAGAGTCTTCAGAGGAATCAAAGTATCGTCTATCTGGATGCTCCTGCAGATCCCGATACGCATACCGGGTGGTATCGACATCGGGAGTGATCGGTACCGATTCGGTACCGATGGGCAGCACAGAACAGTGTACCGCTGCAGTCGACACCGAAGCCGATGTCGATGCAATCGGTACCGGTGCCAAAGTCGGTACCGACAATGGAGTTTGTTGCGGTACCGAAGGTGTCGCAGCTTGTATGAATGCCGTGATGGCACGCTGCATGGTCAGGATATTCTGATCCATCTACGCCACCAATGTCTGGATGTCGGTACCGGTGGGAACCACCGGTACCCCAGAACATGGCAACAGGTGATCGGTCGAGGCCGAGCCATCGATGTCAACCTGTGACCCCATAGATAAAGCTTTGGAAGCCGGAGCCTCCCGCCGGGGTAATTTTGCCGGTGCGGATTCCTCGAGAGCAAGCCTGGAGGCATCTCGATACTTAGAGGGAGATCTACCCTTCGAGGACCGGCTGGACTTAAGTTTGGTTACCTGAGATCCATGGGAGGAAGAAGAAGCCCTGGAAGACATCGATGCCACCGAAGCTGCATCAGAGGGAAACAGGGTACTGAGCTTGGCTGCTCGATTCTGTAGACCTCTTTTAGACATCATGGAACAGGACTCACAATCCGTAATGGAGTGGTCAGGACCTAAACATTTTAGATACCATTCATGGGTGTCGGTGACAGAAAGAGTGCCGCTGCACTTCGTGCACTTTTTAAACCCTGAGGCGGGCTTTTCCATGAGGAAAAATTTCTGTAGGCCTAAGGCCAAAGAAAGAAAAATGCACTGAAGTGAGAAAACAGTAGTTTTTTTTTTTAAATAAAGAAAGAGAAGACCGGAGGTACCAGTCCGGCGTCGAAGGCAGACACGCGACCAAAGAAATAAAAGAAAATAAAGAAATTCTTCAGCAGTGACAGGAACACGACCTGCTGGCTCCACGGAAAAGAAGAACTGGAGAGAGGCAGTTGGGAAAGGTGGGAAGGCAGCGCGCAGGTGCTGTGGGATGCTCCCAAAAGCTTTCCTTTTGGACGCTGGGGAGCGTTCCCGCGCCGGCTCCATCGGTACCGACGATACCCATATGTGAAGACTCATTCCTGCTTGTTCCTGGAGATCAAATGCATTAGCAGGTGTCAAGATCCAGCTCACAGCCTAAGGTATCAAGATTCCCCCACACCAACTCCTCCCAGCAAGAGCCTCCTCCATCCCCCACCTCTTGCTCCCATCCCCATCTCTTACCAGGGTCCCTGGTGTCTAGTGGCAGCTCGACCCCTAGCAGTAGCACCATGAGATAAATACTAGAGAGCATGGGTGTCATTTTGAAACGTGGGACTAGTATGAGCAGGAGTAATTGAGGATTGTTCCTGCTCCCATTAAACACCAGGGACTCTGGTAAGAGCCGGAAATGGGACTGAAGGGAGGGCTTCCTGCTGCAGGGACCATTTAGATTGGGTTTCTTGTTGCTGGCAGCAGTGTCCTCACCTTGGACTTACCGCGGAGACCCACGATATCTGCAAGAGGCTACTTCAGTGTTGTAGATATGCCCCTTAGTATTTTATAAAATAGACTTAAAATAGGCACCCGCTAACACTCTTATCATAAAATTACTTTCAATGGGATAAGTAGTTTTATAACTATCAGCATTGGTGAAAACTATGCATGTACTTTTCACTCTATCGATTCTGCAAGGTTTTCAAAGTGAAAATACATATTTTCGCTCTTAAAATTTATTCCAGGAAAAGTACCCCACAAAGCTATATCTCCTAATTTGCATGGATACATTTTCTGACAAAAGTATGTGCATACCTTTAAAAATTTGAGAGCGCCACACCACACCACACGCTTACCCTCGCCTCCACGACCATCTCCTCCTGTATAGCAGGTACAATACAGATAAAATGGTATCAATGCTTTTAATTGCATATAGGGCAGGTAATTTTATAAACTCCTGTTTCTGTGGGTAGAACATTGTTTTACTCATTAAAATGGCCTTGAAACGTAACCTCTTCATAAAACACACAAAACTTCAAAATAATTTTTAAAAAACACATGCTAGTGCTTGTTGGTTCTTCTACATTTGAGCTACAATGTCCCTCCTCTCATTCAAGAAAGAAATAATCTACACATACTGCTGCTAATCTTTTTTGGAAATGCAGTACAAACGAGTCTAGAATGACAGGATTTCATGATACTGTTGCCTTTTGAATTTTGGTTTCCAGCTTCCTGCATTTTGCAAATGCAGCATATAAAAATGACAAATGTTCTGGAGATTTTTTCTTTCTCCTAATAAAAAATTGTTCTGTTTCTCATTTTCATACAATAGCCTTTCCCTATAGGATTTTTTCCATACTGGCTTGTAGTTCCACTAATTTGAATGCTCCACATGCTTATTTGGAGGAGTAGCCTAGTGGCTAGAGCTGTGGGCTAAAAAACAGAGAAGCCCAGTTCAAATCCCACTGCAGTTCCTTGTGACCATGGACAAATTACTTTACCTCTATTGCCTCAGGTACAAACTTAGATTGTAAACCCTCCTAGGATAGGAAAATATTTACTGTACCTGAATGTAACTCTCCTTGAACTCTGAGAAAGGCATGATCTAAATCAAATTCTGTTTCTTAGCTCCAGAGGAGTCCTCTTTGTGAAGGAATATGTGAACACTAGTGAGCTTCCTTCTCGAAATGCTTCCTCTCCAGTCTACGACAGGTGAGAAATGTTCTTGAATGCATTCTTTTGCAGCATAGCCATATGACTGCATACAGTGAGGAGTCAACGTAAGCATAATGGGAAATCATTGCATATCCCCTCTCTGTGAGAAATGTTAAAATGCAAGGAAATAAATACATTTTAAAAAGATATTCCCAATCAGTAATATCTAAATTTAACATCAATAAAAAAAATAAAACACACATCTATTTTGAGAGTAATTTTATAACTTATGTGAGCAGGTCAAAAAGGTGTTGATTCCATCCTAATTTATAAAGGCACCCAGGTTCCTATGAGGCACTGTTACTGAAGTGCACTAAGCAGTTAACAAGCATTTTTGGATGCAGCGACTCCTGCTTAGGCTTGCAGTGACTGTTACCATGGGGGTATGATAGTTACCACATGTTAATTTGTATGGTAAGAGCTTCTCGCAGTTGGGGTGGGATGGGGCAGAGAGCGGGCATGGTGAGCACATTGCAGTTAGTATGGGGGCACATATCATGCGTTGTCAATGTTGCCATTAGCATGGGTGCATCTAACACTACCTCAGTAGAGGGAGTTAAGTGCACCTGCGGTAATAGCACCATGCATTCAGGGCCGGCCCATCCATTGAGCAAGAATGTTTTTTGAACAGGGCCCCGCGTTTCAGGGGGCCCCGCGCAAAGAACATTCTGCTTTTTTTTTAAATTAAATTAAAAAAAAAAAAAGCTGGCCGTTGCCGTTGCCGCCGCGGCAGCGGCAGAATGGAGTGTCCCGCGGGGCCCCCTCTGCCCGGCTGAACTCTCCGGCGCGGCTGAGGCCCTCTGCTCCGGCTTGCAGATACCCGAAGGGAGCGTGTCTCCCTCGCGTCTTTGTTAAGCCCGCAGGGGCAGATGGGAAATTTCCCATCAGCCCCTGCGGGCTTAACAGAGACGCGAGGGAGACTCTCTCCCTTCGCGTATCTGCAAGCCGGAGCAGAGGGCCTCAGCCGCGCCGGGAGAGTTCAGCCAGGCAGAGGGGGCCCCGTGGGACACTCCATTCTGCCGCTGCCGCGGCGGCAACAGCAACGGCCAGCTTTTTTTTTTTTTTTTTTTAATTTCCATGAGCTGATTGGGGGGGGGGGTAGGACTGGTAATGGGCTATGGGGGGGGTTAAGACTGGCAATGGGCTATGGGCTGATGGGGGCTGTCAGGAAATGGGGTGATGGGGGGTTAGGACTGGTAATGGGCTATGGGGGGTTAAGACTGGTAATGGGCTGTGGGCTGATGGGGGGGGTTAGGACTGGTAATGGGCTATGGGGGGGGTTAGGACCGGTAATGGGCTACGGGGGGCTAAGACTGGTAATGGGCTGTGGGCTGATGGGGGGGTTAGGACTGGTAATGGGCTATGGGGGAGTTAAGACTGGTAATGGGCTGTGGGCTGATGGGGGGGTTAGGACTGG
The DNA here is from genome assembly GCA_033557465.1 of Ichthyophis bannanicus. Lineage (NCBI taxonomy): Eukaryota > Metazoa > Chordata > Amphibia > Gymnophiona > Ichthyophiidae > Ichthyophis > Ichthyophis bannanicus. The sequence goes on from CM066036.1 coordinate 228,577,519, forward strand.
TAATGGGCTATGGGGGGGTTAAGACTGGCATAGGGCTGTGGGCTGATGGGGGCAGGCTGGAAATGGGGTGATGGGGGGTTAGGACTGGTAATGGGGTGATGGGGGGTTAGGACTGGTAATGGGCTGGGGGGGGTTAAGACTGGTAATGGGCTGTGGGCTGATGGGGGGGTAGGACTGGTAATGGGCTATGGGGGGTTAAGACTGGTAATGGGCTGTGGGCTGATGGGGGGTTAGGACTGGTAATGGGCTATGGGGGGGTTAAGACTGGCAATGGGCTGTTGTCTGATGGGGGCTGTCTGGAAATGGGGTGATGGTTTAGGACTGGTAATGGGCTATGGGGGGGCTAGGACAGGAAATGGTCTGATGGGGAGGGGTTAGGACTTGAGGTGGGCTGATGTGGTTAGGACTGGTAATGGGCTGTGGGCTGATGGGGGGTTTAGGACTGGCAATGGGCTATGGGGGGCTGACTGGAAATGGGCTGATGGGGTTAGGACTGGAAGTGGGCTGATAGGGGGTTAGGACTGATAATAGGTTATGGGGGGGGGCTTAAACTGAAAATGGGGTGATGGGGGGTTAGGACTAGAAGTTGGTTGACGGGGGGGGCCAGGACTGGTAATGGGTTGGGGGGTTGCTAGGACTGGAAATGGGCTGAATGGAAGGGGAGGCTTGAACTGCAAATAGCTGATGGGGAGGGGGCTTGGAATGGAAATGGGCTGTGAGGGAAGGGAGCTAGGACTGAAAATGGGCTGATGGAGCAGCTAGGATAGGACTGGAAATGGGCTGTTGGGGGGAGCTAAGATTGGAAATGGGCTGTGGTGGGGGCTTGAATTGAAATGGACTCATGGAGGGGCTAGAACTGGAAGTAGGCTCATGGGGGGGCTTGGACTGGAATTGGGCTGAGTGGAGGGGAGCTATGATTTGACATGGGCTGATGATGGGGCTAGGAAATGACTAGAAATGGGCTGATGGGGGGCTAGGATTGGAAATGAGCTGATGAAGGTACTTGGACTGGAAATGGATGGGGGAGCTAGGACTGGAAATGGGCTGATGGGGGGCTAGGATTGGAAATGGGCTGATGCAGGGACTAGAAGGGAATGGATGCTGGGTGAGACTGGAACTAGAAGGCAGCTGATGTTGGGGGAGGATTAGAATGGGATGGGGCTGGGAGATTGAAATGGAGAGGGGAAAAATATTTTGTGTGGGAGGGATGAAAAATCTATAATTGGCCGGGTATTGGGAGAGTAAGTGGGGATTGAGGATGGAGGGGTAAAATTTGTGAGGATGAAATAGGAATGAGGAAAGAGCAAAAGGAGAAAGATTAGTATGTTAAAGCAGATGTAGAGAGAGAGAATGGGAAAAAAACTAGAAGAGAGAAGAAAGGACAAATGGACAGCAGATGATGGAGAGTTAGCAGAAAACATGAAAAAACCAGAAGAAAGTGGCTGGACCAATTGTAACTGAAAAAAAATGCACAAAAGGTAGAAAGATATCTCTTTATTTTCAATGTATTAACTGGAATATGAAAGCTCTGGGAAATGTGCATCATTAACGTCTGCGCTTTGTTTGGTACAAGAGGAAATTAATTTATAGTTTTATTTCTACAGTGTTGTTGTACATTCCAAGTTTGGCTTTTGGGGTTCCCAGTTTAATTATTGCCTTCCTGTTTCTAAATTGTGATTCCTTGTTTGGTGATGGTCTATGTTCTGCATGTGTAACTGAGCTGAGGTATTCTGTTTATGTAATTCCTATTTGACATTGCCACTTGTTCTCTTTCCCCAGTATTCTCTGAAATGTATTGGTTTAATATTTGCAGTGTTGCCTTTTGATAGGTAGGGTATGGTGCTTTGTGAGTCCTGGTAATGCTGTCAGGATACAGCGGGTTTGCTATGGGTTCTAAATGGGCAGCGTTTGTAGTATTTTATTTATTTATTTATTTATTTAGCTGTATTTATATACCGCTTTTCACCGGGTCAAAGCGGTGCTACATGGGGGGGGGGGAATTAAGTACAAGGGTAGGGCCAACACCGGGGAGGCAACATTGATGATTCTGATATAGGATAGACTTTGGACATAGGACAGACATTGGACATAGACAAAGGCTTTGAGTTAGAGGTTCATTGTGGGTGAACTCGGGGGTTTGTGGATTTTTCGGTGGGGGTCGAGTTGAAGTATTCCTGGAAAAGGATGTTTTTTAGCTGTTTTCTGAAAGATAGCAGGTTGGTATTGTTTCTGAGGTAGGTCGGTAGGGAGTTCCATAAAGATGGAGCATAGAGTTCAAAGGCTCGTTTGCAGGTCCGTTGTGAGCATTTGGTTCTTTTGTGAGGGACGGTGAGGGAAATGCTGGAGGCTTGTCTAGTAGATCTGCCGTGGGCTGGGCAAGCCAGTAGGGTGCGAAGGTGGTTGTCCTGCGTTTGATGGATAGCTTTGTGGGTGAGTAGGATGGCTTTGTATTTTGTCCGTGCTTCGAGGGGGAGAATGTGCAGTTCCTTCAGAATTGGGGTGATGTGGTCGGTTTTCTTTGCTCTCTGAATGATTCTTGCAGTGGTGTTTAATGCAGTTCGGAGGGGGTTAGTGTGTGTGGCTGGAAGTCCATGGTAGATTATGTTGCAGTAGTCCAGATGTGGGAGTGTCATGGCTTGCATCACTGTTCGGAAGTCTTGATGTTCCAGGAGGGGTTTGAGACGTTGCACTGTTCTTGCCTTGTGAAATATAGTTCCGGAGGTTTTAGTGATCTGTTGCTTTAAGGTGAGGGCTTGGTCGATAATAATGCCCAGGTATCTTATCTGAGGTTGAATTTGGATGCTCGTAGTTCCTATGTTGAGGTGTGTGGGTGGCGTGAAGTCTGGGTCCTTTGTCATTATGAGGGCTTTGGTTTTCTTTATGTTGATGGTGAGGTTGTTTGTTTGTAACCAGTCAGACACTGCTGTAAAGCACGCTGACAGGTGGGTGTTTGTTGGGTTTGTAGTTGTAATGGGGGCATAGAGCATGATATTGTCAGCGTAGATATGGAAGCTGACATTGTGGGTGCGTATGACAGTGCAGAGTGGTTGGAGGTAAATATTGAAGAGCATGGCTGACAAAGTGGATCCTTGGGGTACCCCCTGGTGTTGTTGAAATGGGGGGGAGGTTGAGGCGCTGGTGCGGATTAGCTGTTGTCTGTTAGTTAGGTAGGATTGAAACCATTTCAGTACGGTGTCCTTGATCCCGATAGTCTGCAGTCTGTGTATGAGGATGTTGTGGGAGATGGTGTCGAAGGCTGCAGATATATCGAGGAAGATCATGGCGTATCCGGAGTGTCTTCCTTGAGTTCCAGTGAGGAGGGTGTTCATCAGTGTGGTCATGAGGGTCTCAACTCCGTGTAGTGGGCGGAAGCCGTGTTGTTGAGGGTCCAGTATGTTGTTAACATCAAGGTGTTCCTGAAGCTGTTGCTGGACGATCTTCTCGATTATTTTGGCTGTGAAAGGTAGACTTGCTATGGGTCTATAGGATGCAGGGTCTAGAGGGTCCATGTTTTGCTTTTTCAGGGAAGGTCGGATGATCGTGGTTTTGAGGGCGTCTGGCATGTGTCCTCTGGAGAGGGATTCGCTGACGATGCGGGTTAATGGTGTGCTCAGTTCATTTTTTGCTTTCTTTATCCAGTCAGTGGGGCATGGGTCCAGCGGGGAGGTGGTGGTGTGAAGGCAGGAGATGGTGGATGAAATTTCTTCTGTTGAAGTTTTTTTGAAGGTGGTCCAGTCGCTGTGCAAGTTGGGGTGGAGGTTCTCTGTAGATGGCTGCGAGGTTAGCTGCAGGTTTTGTGGTCGCTGTAGCTGTTTGTATGTGCCTGGCGGTTGGCACTGGATTATAGTAATGTAGAAATCTTTTAGTCTTTCTTTATCCATACACTCATTAAGAGACATGTTTACTGTTTGTATGTGCCTGGCGGTTGGCACTGGATTATAGTAATGTAGAAATCTTTTAGTCTTTCTTTATCCATACACTCATTAAGAGACATGTTTACTAAAAGTTAGTGTATGGTAACATTATGCAAATAAGGCCACTTATGCAAATGAGGCCCCGCACCGAGTCTCCGCACATGGCCCCGCACCCCCCTTGGGCCGCCCCTGCATGCATTAAGGCTCTTATCTGCGCATTAACTACACTTAATGCAGTTTTTGCGCTAAATGCGTGTTTGATGCAGAAACCTAACACACTTTAGTAAAAGGGACCCTATGTGTCTTTATAAAGTATTTTATAAACTACGCACATACATTTGACTCTGCCCTCTCTCTGTTCATACTCCTACCCTGAACATGCCTATACCTGCATTGCATAAAAATACGCACGTTCTTATTATCGTTCATACTTTTACACCTGAGGTAATTTTATAATAGATCTTATACGAGTGCGTATACTGGAATAAACATGCAAAAAAGGCTTTATAGAATTATGAGGCTAATTTTATAAAGAGCCACGTAAAATTACATGCCATCTACTTGCATAAATCACAGTGTTTTAATGATTTATGCACACAGGTAGGCCTTTATATGTGTACTTTAGCTATTCTGTAAATTGAGCTGGTGTAAAATATCATGCCTAGATTTAACATTTGTTTTGGGCCTCCTATACCCTATTGTATAAGGTCAACTACACACATACTTATTTATTTATTTATTTCTCTTATATACCGCGCTCTTCCACATCAGTGCGGTTTACATATAACATGGGTGGTTTACGATGGAGGTAACACTGTAATTACATATAACAGGAAGCTCAACTTGGATAACAGTATTAACTATTTACATCTCTATGGATAACAGAAAAGTATTTACACGTATAAACATCATATTGAGGGTAATTACATGTGGTCGTGTAGTTGTGTTGCACTTAGTGTGATACTTGACTTTATAAAATAGATATGAAATACATACAGAGTAATGCACGTTAACTGCATGTGGAACTTGCAGTCTTTGAACAAGCAGAGACTGGTGATGGAGCTGAAATAGTGTGAGAGAATGATCCTTCTAACCTCATTGGCCTGAGTGGAGGCTTGTATGGCAAAGATGGGCCATGGTTCAGCATGGTTATCCTGCTTCCTGGGGACAGCATTTAGAGGGCACCGTACTCCAACAGTATTATTATTAGACTGCCATTGGATCTGTTTTCACTAGAATTCTCCATCTTTACCATGCAGTTTTTCACTCAATAGGATTAGCAGGACCATTTTCTCAAGTCTTTGAAAAGCACCAGTCCATGTCTTACGCACAGCACACTTAGTTACCAGTTGGGTATAATTAAAGTTGATAGCAAGATTGAGATACTAGAGAAAATTTTATTTTTATATTTCAAGACTAAGCCTCAACAATTCCATTATCTTCCCCAGCACCTCTTATATTTATAGTGGTAGGCATGTAGCAAATGCAAGAGTCAGAAACAAGGGGGCCCCTTTACTAAAGCGTGCAGTGGTTTTGCACCTAATGTGTGAATAATGTGAAAATTCATCCAGTTAAGTGCAAAACCACTACATTAACTGAGGATGTGGACAGCATGTTTATCTTTATTCACTCATTTGATATACCGCCCAGGCCGTAGCATCAGGGCAGTTTACAATAATAATAACAATGCTGCAAAGTTAGAAAGTAGAAAGGAACGCCATATAGCAATAGGGCAGAAGAGAGACAGTTGAGTCAGTAAACTGAAGAGCAACAGAGAGATAGTTGAGGTAGCCAAGAGGCTAATGTAAACTGGTATATGAAATGTCAAAAGACAGATGGAACAGGTGGGTCTTCAGGCGGGCTTTGAATTTTTGATAAGATGCTTCAAGGCGGAGTATAGAAGGCAGGAAGTTCCAGAGTCTAGGGCCAAGAAAAAAAGAAAGCAGAGTGACAAGTGAGCTCTAAGTGAGCTTGTGAAGGTGAAGGCAAAGATATGCAATTTACATGGAAGGAACGGAGCTGATGATAAGGGATGTGCAGAAGGATAAGATTGTCCAGATATTGGGGGGATGGAAGTGTGGAAGGCCTTGTTAGTCATAATCAGTAATTTGTAGTGAATTCTACTGTATAATAGAGAGGAAGCCAATGGAGATGGATAAGAAGAGGAGTGATGTGGTCTGAACGGTTTGCGCGTGTAACGATACAAGTGGCAGTATTTTGTAGTATTTGTAGATGTTGCAGCTGGTACTGGGTTAAACCTGCCAGTGCGACGTTACAATAGTCCAGTCTGATAATCACTAAGGACAGGAGAAGAGTAGTGATAGAGAAGGAGGATAGGAAAGATCAAACTGCTCGAATCTGACATAATGAAAAGAAGGAACGGCAGATAAGAGATGAAAGATGTTCTTGGAAAGAGAGTGCAGAATCCAGAATGATGCCTGGGTAATAGAGGGAGGACACCATAAGGATAGGAGTGGAATTGAGCAGACAAGTGATGGAGGGATAGGGAACACCAAATGAGAACCAGATAGCTGCAGATTTGGAGGAGTTGAAGTGTAAGTAATTAGCTGAGAGCCAAGTAGAGTTATGTGAAAGTCAAATCGGGAGCAGAAGGACTAGTGTGATGGAGGAGAATAATATTGTCAGCATAATAATATGCTGACATGGTATATTGCTGATAATAAGAGAAAGGGGAGCCAGAAAGATATTGAAAAGGAGAGGATAGAGTACAGAGCCTTGAGGGACACCACACAAAAGGGGAACTGCAGCTGAGGTGACAGAATTAAGGTGCACAGAAAAGGAGCAAGCAGTGAGAAAAAAGCATAACCAACATAAGACAGTACCCCAGATCCCAGAATCATGCAGGCGTGAGAGGAGAGAGCACAGTTACTTACCTGTAACAGGTGATCTCTGGGAACAGCAGGAATTAGTCCTCACTTATGGGTACGTCGGAACCGACGGAGCCTGCGCGGGAAAGCTCCCCAGCTTCCCAGGAAGGAAGCTTTTGGGGCCTCCCACTGCACATGCGCGCTGCCTTCCCGCCTTCCTGACCAGCTCTCCTCAGTTCGAGTTTATAGCTGAGACAATAGAGAGAGGAAAGGAAGATAGATAGAAGATACAACTCCTAGGGGAGGTGGGTGGGTTGTGAGGACTAATTCCTGCTGTTCCCAGAGATCACCTGTTACAGGTAAGTAACTGTGCTATCTCCAGGAACAAGCAGGAATAAGTCCTCACTTATGGGGACTCCCTAGCTAAGATGCCTGGGAGATCCCCTTCCAAGGGTTCGCCATCTTCGTATGGATCTCAGGCATCCATCCTGGGAAGGTGGGCAGGAGTTGTTCAAGTATGGAACAGGTGTTTGAGGACAGCCTGACCAAACAAGGCATCCCGGCGGGAGTCCTTGTCCAAGCAGTAATGGGCTGTGAAGGTATGAACCGAGGCCCATGTGGCGGCTCGACAGATCTGATCTATGGATACAGAGTGAAGATGAGCCATAGAAGTGGCCATGGCTCTCACATTGTGAGCTGTGACATGGCCTTCCAGAGAAATATTTTTACTCTGGTAAGCAAAGGAAATACACTGAGCAATCCAATTGGAAAGTGTACGTTTGGAGACTGGAAGTCCCAAATGAGAAGGATCAAAAGCCACGAAAAACTGGGAAGACTTTCGATGTGGCTGAGTCCTGTTGAGGTAAAAGGCAAGAGCTCTTTTACAATCTAAAGTATGAAGGTTCCTCTCTGCACTGGATGCATGAGGAGCTGGAAAAAAGACAGGTAGATATACCTCTTGATTAAGATGAAAAGGTGAGACCACTTTGGGCATAAAGTGGGGATTCGTCCTAAGGACCACCTTATCATGATGAAACCTGGTATAAGGTGGATGAGCCACTAAGGCCTGTAGTTCACTGATGCGGCGAGCCGAAGTGACTGCAATAAGGAAAAGGACCTTCCAGGAAAGAAATTTCAAGGAGGTAGAAACCAACGGTTCAAAAGGTGGCTTCATAAGCTGACCCAGAACTAGGTTCAAGTCCCATGCTACCGGAGGAGGTCGGATGGGAGGCTTAGTTAGAGTCAGGCCTCTCATGAACCTTGCAACAAGCGGATGAGAGGAGACAGGTTGTCCATTTATAGGTTTTAAGGATGCTGCAATAGCACTCAAATGGACTCTTACTGAATTCGTCTTAAGGCCTGCATTAGAAAGATGCAGGAGATAGTCTAGTAGAGAATTCAAAGGAAGTGCTAGAGGGTCAAGACCCTGTTGAGCACACCAAATGGAAAAGCGTTTCCATTTGAAAGCATAGGAATGCCTCGTGGAGGGTTTCCTAGAGGCATGAAGGATATCTTTCACTGGTTGAGAAAGATTGAAGTCATGAAGGCTTAGGCCTTCAGTAACCAAGCTCGGAGGTGTAGGGACTTGGGGTTTGGGTGCCACAAAGTCCCCTCCTCCTGAGACAGAAGGTCTGGCGCAGCTCCCAGGTCCAGAGAGGGTCCCTGGGAGAGATGCAGAAGTAGAGGGAACCACACTTGGCGTGGCCAGCGTGGAGCTATGAGGATCATCGATCCGTGATCTCTCTGGAGTTTGAACAGAGTCTTGGGAATCAAAGGAATGGGTGGAAAGGCATATAGGAATTCCTGACCCCAATGCAGGAGAAAGGCGTCGTTGGCCTGAGCTCCCTGACATGGATTCCTGGAACAGAACCGGGGAAGTTTGGCATTCCACAGACTTGCAAAGAGGTCTATGTCCGGGGTTCCCCATTCCTGAAAGATTCTGCGTATCTGGTCCATATGCAGGGACCATTCGTGTGGAAGCAGAACTCGACTGAGTCTGTCTGCCCGAGAGTTTTGAACCCCTGGAAGATAGACTGCCAGAAGATGAATTTGATGCTCTCTGGCGAAGGCCCATAATCTGAGAGCTTCGTTGCAAAGCGACAGAGAGCCTGTCCCTCCTTGTTTGTTTATGTAGAACATGGCCACCTGATTGTCTGTATGGACTAGGACGGTCAGGTTGACTAGGAGGGTATGGAATACTTTGAGGGCAAAGTAGATTGCTCGCAGTTCCAGGAGGTTGATGTGAAGGGTGGTCTCTTGTGGAGACCAAGCACCCTGAGTGGAGAGGTGTTGAAGATGGGCTCCCCACCCTTTTTGGGAGGCATCTGTTGTGAGGGTTGTTTGGGGCAACAAAGGTTGGAAGGGGGCCCCCAACAACTGATTCTTGGTGGACATCCACCATTGGAGGGACCAAAACAGACGCTTTGAGGTGAGTATTTGGTCGGAGAGCGCTCCTGATGCTTGAGTCCACTGGGTGGCCAAGGTCTATTGAGCTGCTCTCATATGAAGACGAGCGTAGGGCACCACGTGTACCGTGGAGGCCATGTGGCCCAGAAGTCGCAGCATTTCTCTGGCTGTCAATTGACTGCTGGACTGAGCTTGGGAGGCCAAGCACACCAGACGTTGGCCCCGGACTTGAGGTAGGTAGGCCCTTGCAGTGGTGGTGTCCAACTGGGCCCCTATGAATTCCAGAGACTGAGTAGGGGTAAGTTGAGACTTGGGAAGGTTTATCACCAGTCCCAGATACTGCAGAATGTGCCTTGTGCGGTCCAGGGAAATCTGGGCCTCTGACTGAGATGGAGCTCGGATGAGCCAGTCGTCCAGATATGGGAATACAAAAATTCCCAGACCTCTTAGAAATGCGGCAACAACTGCCATGCATTTGGTGAACACTCTTGGAGCAGAGGCTAGACCGAAGGGAAGTACTCTGTACTGGAAATGTTTTCCCTGAAACAGAAATCTTAGATATTTTCTGTGGGATGGGTGGATGAGTATATGTGTGTACGCATCCTTGAGATCTAGAGAACAAAGCCAATCCTGACTCTGAAGGTATGGAAGGAGAATGCCTAGAGAAAGCATTTTGAATTTCTCCTTGTACAGAAATTTGTTCAATTCTCTCAGATCTAGGATAGGTCTGAATCCCCCTGTCTTCTTTGTTATGAGAAAATAAGGGGAGTAGAATCCTGTCCCTTGTTGAAGAAGAGGAACCTCTTCTATTGCCCCTTGGGCAAGGAGAGAAGAGATTTCCTGACCCAACAGGTCCAGGAGAGATGGGGGAGAATTGAAGTGCCTCACCATGGTATGTGGAGGAAGGTTGGAAAAATGAAGTTTGTAGCCCTCTCTGATGATAGAGAGGGTCCAGTGCTCTGATGTAATTTGCCCCCATCTGGGAGCAAAGTGAGCTAACCTTCCGGGAATGGTGAGGGGCTCTGGTTGTTCTAGAGCCAGAAATGTTAAGTTCTCTAGGGGCAAGTCAAAACCCCTGAGGGGGTTGAGCCTGCTGAGGAGTGGCAGACGCTGCAGGCTTTGACCTTGCCTGTTTAGGTTGCTGACGTTTAGCAGCAAAGCGAGGCTGAGAAGATTGTTGGCCAGTATTTGTGGAAAATCTGGCCTTCTTGTAGTAAGGCCTCTTGAAAGACTTTTTCTTGGCAGGAGTAGAGGTAGACTTAGAAAGTCTATCCAATGTAGCATTTTCTGCGTCCATTTGAGTGGCTTTAATTTGCCAGTCTTTACCAAATAAGTTCTCACCTGTACAGGGCAGATTCCATAAGCCATCCAGGACCCAGGGTTCTAGGTCAGAGGCCTGGAGCCAAGCAAGTCGTCGGGCTGCAATGGCAATGCCCGAAGCTCTACCGGCACCTTCAAAGGAATCAAAGGCTGCTCTGTTGGAGAACTTAGAAACATCTAGAAGCTGTTTCACCAGAGAAATGAACTCCTCCTTTCTATCCTCAGGGATAAAGGAGGCAAAATGCCGTACCTTTAGGGCAAGTTCCCTGAGAAACATGCCCATATACAGACTGTAAGAATTAATCCTGGCTATAAGCATACTAGCCTGGAAAATTTTCCTGCCAAAAGAGTCTAGGGTCTTACATTCTCGCCCTGGAGGGGTAGAAGAGTGCCTTTTGGTGCTCTTAATCTTTTTCAGCGCAGACTTCACCACAATGGAATGGTGAGGCAGCTGAGTCTTTTGAAACCCAGGAGAAGGAGGGACCCGGTACATGGTGTCCAACCTACGAGAGTAAGGAGACAACGTTAGAGGAGCCTCCCATAAGTCCATCAAGTGTTCTTGAAGGATTTCATGGATAGGCAGGGTGACTGCCTCTTTAGGAACCTTAGGGTATCCTAAAATATCCAATTTCTTTGACCTAGGTTCTTTTTCAGAGGATGTGGTAATAGAAAGTCCTTTAGCTAGCTCTATAATGAAGTCTTGAAAGGACAAATCCTCTGGTGGAGACATTCTCCTCTTTGGGGAAGAAGGGTCTTCATGAAGAACTAGAGACAGCTCATCAGAGTCCTCAGAGGAGTCAAAATCCTCAGAAGAATCAGAGTATTCTCTATTTGCTTCCAACGCACGATACGCATACCGATCGGTATCGACATCGGGCGTACCGGGTATGGGATCGGTATCGGGTGAAAACCCGGATCCGGCATGCGGAACCAATCTGCGTTTGGAAGTCGATGGTCTCGGTTCCGGAATGGGAGACGATACCGGAACCGGACCCGGTACCGCTGAACGCGGTACCGAGGGCGTCGCAGCTTTAATAAAAGCCAGCATGGCCTGCTGCATGGTCTGAACAGTATTGCTCATAGACGCCACTGCTGCCTGGATGTCAGTACCGGTATGGGCCGGTACCCCAGAGCAGTCTAACAGGTGATCAGTCGAGGCCGTGCCATCGATGTCAACCTGTAACCCCATAGATGGTGCTTTGGAAGCCAGAGCTTCCCGCCGGGGTTGTTTGGCTGGGGCAGGATCCTCAGATTCAAAAGTGAGAGCCTCTCGATGCTTTGAAGGAGATTTGCTCTTTGAGGACCTGCCCGAAGAAGGTTTGGTTACCTGAGATCCATCCGGAGAGGAAGACCTGGATGACTGTGATGCTGGATTATCTGAAGCAAACAGCACATGGAATTTGTTGGCCCGGTTCTGCAAACCACGTTTAGACATCTGGGAGCAGGATGGGCAGTCCGGAATGGAGTGGTCAGGTCCCAAACATTTAAGACACCATTCATGGGTGTCTGTGACAGAAATAACAGCACTACACTTGGTACACTTCTTAAAACCAGGGGCTGGTTTCTCCATGAGGAGAATTTGTGTAGGCCTGAGGCCTAACCGAAGTCACCAAGTTGTGCAAAGATAAAAATTCTTTTTTTTAAAAGAAAAGAAAAGAGAGACCGGCGGTACCGGTTTCGGTATGGGGAAGGCAGATACGCGGTCTAAAGAAACAAACTAAAACAATAATTTCTTCAGCGGTGACAGGAACACGACCTGCTGGCTCCGCGGAAAAAGAGAAACTGAGGAGAGCTGGTCAGGAAGGCAGGAAGGCAGCGCGCATGTGCAGTGGGAGGCCCCAAAAGCTTCCTTCCTGGGAAGCTGGGGAGCTTTCCCGCGCAGGCTCCGTTGGTTCCGACGTACCCATAAGTGAGGACTTATTCCTGCTTGTTCCTGGAGATTAGGATGATCGACCAGGTCAAAGGCTGAGGATAGTTCTAGTGAGACAGCAAGGGAAATATCACCACAGTCATGAGAAACATGGAGTTCATTTAGGAAGGAAAGAAGAATGGTTTTGGTACTGTGACCTGATCTAAACCTGGATTGGTGAGGGTGGAGGGCGTGAACGGAATCAATATGTGAAGACAGGGGCGAAGACTAGTTTTTCCAGGACTTTAGAAAGAAAAGAGAGGTTTGAGATGGGGCACCAGTGTGCAAGTACCGTGGGATCCAGTGTTGGTTTCTTAAGAATTGGATGAATAGCAGCAGTCTTCCAAAGGGAGGGAAAGATACCTGAGGACAAACTAGAGTTGAATATAGTCAGGATGAGTGGAAGGAGGGCAAGAGAAGACTCAGATAACCAATGAGAGGGGATGGGATCCAATGGACAGGTAGTTTTATAGGAGGTGGAAAGAGGTTTTTGAAATTCTGTCGTAGAGATTGAATGAAAAGAGGTCCAAGTATGGGGCAGGGCAGAATTAGAGGAAGGTGAAGGGAGGAGTTCTTGGGTTAGCGAGGTGGGGGGAGGAGTAGCAGGCAGGGGAGAGGGGCAGGCAGAGAAAGTAGAGCGAAGCTGGTCAACTTTGACTGCAAAAAAGACGCTAATTGCGCTAGGTTTGGTGAAGTGATCAAGGATGTTTGGGAGGCGGAAGCTTTAGGAGCAGAAAGAGTATGGAGGACACAGTAAAGCTTTCTGGATGAGTTGGAGGATGAAGTGATAAGGTTAGAATAATAGGATTGTCTAGCAGTGTGCACAGAAGAACGATAACAGTGACAATGGCTGAAATAGGATAAAAGTGTTAGAAGATGGATGTCTGCACCAGCGATGTTTGGCACGACAGAGTTGAGTGTGGAGGAGGCGAAGACCAGGAAGAACGAGCATGCAAAATCGGTGTGGGAGTGGACCGCAAGGGGGCTAGTAGCAGTGGGACGCAAGGGGGCTAACTGATCAAGTGTGGAGGTGAGCACGGCGTTCCAAATGTGAACTTGGGAATCGGGTGGTTGAACAGAAAAGTCAGAAAGGAAGAGTGTGTCGGAAGATGGGAATTATTGAAATATAGAAGTTGTAATATGACATTTCAAGTGCACAGGGGGGCGGGGGGCTGGGCTGTAAGAGCCTGACATGGAAGTCATTACAGGAAATTAAATAGAAAAAAAAGATACAATAGTGATCTGACCAGGGAAGAGGGAGAGTAGAGAAAGCTAAAGGTGTAAATAGAGTATTGGTAGATGTTATGATAAAGTCAAGTGTACGGCCAGTGATGTGAGTGGGACACAGAACATGCTGAGTAAGGGAGAGATCATCAAGAAGATTAAGAAAAGCATGGTCCTTAGGCCTAGAGAGGGAGTCTAGGTAGATATTAAAGTCCCCAAGGATTACCAAATTGGGATAAGAGAGGGAGATTTCTGAGAGAGTCATCAGCAGAGAGTCCCAGAGGTCAGGATGCAATGAAGGAGGGACATACAGAAGAAGAAAATAAAGAGTTGGGGCTCCGTCGAAACAAAGCAAAAGGGATTTGGGGTAGTGAATGGTAGATGAATGGATTTTGGTGATTGGGAGGTTGAAGTGATGAAGGAGGGCCACAACTCCATCACATCAGTCTGTTCTGAAGGTAGAGAAGTCTGAAGGTAAGCACCAGTTGAGGAAAGGGTCCTCACAGTCCCTCAGCCATGTTTCTGTTAAGAAGAACATATCAAGGGAGTGTTGTTGAAGGTCCTGGATAAGGAGTGATTTGGAACGGAGGAATCTGCAATTCAAGAGTGCCAGACTAAGTAGTAGTGTAGGAGCCAATGGAAAATGGGGAATGCTAGAGTTAAAACAATTACAAGGCAGCAGGTTTGTGGGAATAAGAGTAAGATGACCCAATGTGGGACGAGCTAGAGGTAGCAGCCACCAGCCCCAATGCACCGGGATAAGGGCCATAATGAGGTGTGAGAGGAAAACCCACAAACTAAATAGCATAGCACCTACGACCAGGAGAGGCTTACCTGTATTTGCAGATGGATGCGTAGAGGCTGAGTATCTTACCGTGTGGCACCATACCCTAACATGGGGTGCTATAATTGCAGGTTCACTTACCTCTACCTTTTGAGGTGCAGGTAATTGCACCTGCGCTAATTGTAAGAATGTCAGTAAGCGTGTTTACCCCTGCATTGACTGCAAGGCACTCACCATGCCCACTCTCTGCCCCAATCCACCCATTTACCACCCCAATACACAAGTCACAGCACAGAAATCAGCTTGTGCTGTTATACCCCAACACTAATAGTTACCGCCAGCCCCAGCACACGGATACCACATTCCTAAACCTACGCTAACTGTAAAGCATACTCTAGTAAAAGGCCCCCAAAATTTCAGACTTGGAATCTGATCTACTAAAGTGTTCAAATATATATCCACTAATCCAAAAGATCATGTAAACGTCAAAGTACTAGTGAATATTTAGCTTAAAATTTAATGTAATTAAAACCAGGAATATGATTTCCTAGACACAGATGTATATCATAAATGCACAACAAGGCTGGGAAGTGCTGGCTCTCAACCAAGGTTTATCGATATAATCTACCTGGATTAGCTTTCTCCCCATTGATCTGTTTTAAAAAGTTTATTCAGTAAACCAGATTTTTATCCTAGCCTCTTGACTCTTAATTAGTATTGTATTTTTAGTGCATTTTACTTTGTCTGTGTACAAAGTAGTTAAAACTTTAACTACTGATCTTTCTTCCCTTTCTTCTCTGTTAGCAGAAGTGGAGGAGGCTATTTCTCTGATAATGTAGAAAGAGAATCCTACAGCAGTAGCTTTAGCTCTCTGTACAGCAGCGCACCAAGCAGGTAAAACAGCATCTAGCAATAGTATTATCCTTATACATTTATGAAGAAATTGATCAAGTACTTGTTCATTTTGCATTTGTTATACTAGTATTTGCAACTCAGTTCTCTCACTGGGAAAGGAAAGACAATACATGCACTGTGGGAGAAAAAGCGTAGTTACTCACCTGTAACAGGTGTTCTCCAGGAGCAGCAGGAATCAGTCCTCACATATGGGTGACGTCGGCGCCGACGGAGCCCTCGCGGAGCAATTTTCCCCAGCTTTCAAAGAAAGCCTTTGGGAATTGCAGCGCGCATGCGCGGTCCCCTTCCCGCCCAAGGGTGCCATCTTAGCCAGTCAGATGACATAGCTAAAAGACAGCGTAAAAATTTGCAAAAAAACTAAAGCAGATAATTGCAACTTCACGGGGAGGAGGGAGGGTTGTGAGGACTGATTCCTGCTGCTCCTGGAGAACACCTGTTACAGGTGAGTAACTACGCTTTCTCCAGGACCAAGCAGGAAGTCAGTCCTCACATATGGGACTCCCAAGCTTAAGGCTACCGGAGACCCTAAGCACAAAAATGAGCTCCCTCTAGCTCAGCAGAACAGAAGGAAGGAATCTTCGCTGAATTATTACCCACCGGTAGCCCCCATCCGGGATGGAGGGTAGGAGTTGCTCAAACCTCGAAGAGATTTCGGAGGACTGCCTGTCCGAAAGCACTGTCCCTGCGGGACTCCCTCTCGAGGCAGTAATGGACTGCAAAAGTCTGGCTCGAAGACCAAGTAGCGGCCCGGCAGATGTCTGCCAACGGAACAGAGCGGAGGTAAGCCACTGACGTAGCCTTCGCCCGAACACAATGAGCCGTGACTCGACTTGCTAAGGAGAGTCCAGCTGCCCCATAAGCCCAAGCGATACAGTCAGCAACCCATATGGACAGAGTACGCTTGGAGACCGGGAGCCCCAATTTATTGGGGTCAAAAGATACAAAAAGCTGAGCAGCTTTACGGTGCTCCCGCGTATGGTCCAGGTAGAAGTTTAATGCCCTTCTACAGTCCAGGGTATGCAGGACCATTTCAGCTCGGCTGGAGTGTGGCCTGGGAAAGAAGGTCGGAAGTACCACCTCCTGATTGATGTGAAAAGGGGAGACCACTTTTGGAAGAAATTTTGGGTGAGTCCGTAGGACTACCCTATTTTTGTAGAACCGAGTGTAAGGGGGATCAGACACGAGGGCCTGCAATTCACTTACGCGTCTAGCAGAAGTGAGGGCTATCAGGAATAGGGTTTTCCAAGATAGAAAACGTAGAGAACAGGTAGCCATAGGTTCAAAAGGCGGACAGGTGATCCGCTGCAAAACCACATTTAGATCCCAGTCAGGTGCTGGCGGGCGCAGAGGTGGTTTGAGTAGAAGGAGACCTCGGAGAAACCTCGCCACGAGAGGGTCGCTGGAAAGAGGTCTGCCGTCCACCGGCACATGATGTGCTGAGAGAGCACTGAGGTGAACTTTGACGGAGTTGGACTTAAGTCCCATATTAGAGAGGTAGAGCAAGTACTGCAAGATCACCGACACCGGGCAGGAGAAGGGATCCTGAGACTGCTGGGTACACCAAGCGGAAAAGCGACGCCATTTAAGGGCGTAGCATAAAGCTAGGACGACCTCTTCCACCTCTGCCGGCAATAGAAGGGGAGCGAGAACTACCCTTTCAGCAGCCAGGCCATCAGATGTAGAGATCTGAGGTTGGGGTGTAGTAGGGACCCCTGATCCTGTGTTAGGAGATCTGGTTGAAACCCCAGAGGGAACGGATCCTCCACCGCTAATTGCAGCAGGAGTGGAAACCACGGCTGTCTGGGCCAGCGAGGAGCTATCAGGATCATGGAAGCCTTGTCTCGGAGAACCTTGAAAAGAGTTCGAGAGACTAGCGGTATGGGAGGAAAGGCATACAGAAGGCTTTTCGACCATGAGAGCAGAAAAGCATCCGCCGCTACTCGAAGGGGATGCGGCTGCCGAGAGCAGAAGCGAGGAAGTTGCCGGTTGAGAGGACTGGCAAAGAGATCCATCGTGGGGAGGCCCCACTTCAGAAAAAGTTTCTGAACTACCAAGGGATCCAGGCGCCACTCGTGCGGCTGGAGGATTCTGCTGAGTTTGTCCGCCAGGCAATTCTCTTGGCCTGGGAGATAAACTGCCTTGAGAAGAATGCCGTGGCTGACGGCCCAAGAACAGAGCTTCTGTGCTTCCCGACAGAGAAGAAAGGAGCCCGTGCCTCCCTGTTTGTTCACGTAGAACATGGCAACTTGATTGTCCGTCTGGACAAGGACGGACTGGTGAGAAGTCAGGTGGGAGAAAGCCTTGAGAGCCAGACGGATTGCTCTGAGCTCCAGGAAGTTGATCTGCTGCGCAGACTCCCACGTGGTCCAGAGACCTTGAGTACATGCCCCTTGGCAATGCGCTCCCCATCCCAGGAGAGAAGCATCGGTTGTCAGCACTTGAGCCGGCGGAGGAGACTGAAAAGGCATTCCGAGCACCAGGTTCGGCCGATGAAGCCACCACTGTAGAGAAGAGGTCAGCGTGCCGGAGATGCGCACTAAGTCGGCTAGGCCACCCGAGGCCTGCTGCCACTGCTTGCGAAGGCACCACTGAGCAGGCCGCATATTCAGGCGGGCATTGGGGGTCACGTGGACGGTGGAAGCCATATGGCCGAGTAGTCTCAGGAAGCACCTGGCGGAGACCAGGGACTGGCTGCGAAACCGGCCGGCTAGGTCCATGAGCCGTTGAGCCCTGTCGAGAGGCAGGAAAGCTCGTGCCTGAAGAGTGTGCAATCTTGCGCCGATGAACTCGAGATCTTGTGAGGGGAGCAAAGTGGACTTTGCGAAGTTTATGACAAAGCCCAAGTATTGCAGAAGAGTCACAGTGCGGTGCGTGGCTTTTGTGACTTCTGGAGAGGACGATGCTCTGATGAGCCAGTCGTCTAGGTACGGAAAGACATAGAGGCCGTGAAGCCGGAGATAAGCCGCCACCACCGCGAGACATTTTGTGAAGACTCGTGGTGCGGAGGATAGGCCAAAGGGCAGTACTCTGTACTGGTAATTATTTCCTGCCACCACAAACCTTAGGTATTGTCGGTGGCTTGGGTGGATGAGGATGTGCGTGTAGGCATCCTTTAGATCCAAGGAGCATAGCCAATCTCCCTGCTGGAGGTAGGGCAGAAGGATTCCAAAGGTAAGCATCTTGAACTTCTCCCTGACGAGGAACTTGTTGAGGTTGCGCAAGTCCAGGATGGGTCTGAGGCCTCCCGTTCTTTTTGGTATTAGGAAATACCTGGAATAGAAGCCTTGACCCCGCAGGTGGTGGGGCACTGGTTCCACAGCCTGTTCCTGGAGAAGACTTGCTAACTCCTGAAGGAGTAAGCCCCTGTGCAAAGGGAGTCGTGGAGGCTCTCCCGGGAAATAGGAGGGAGGGATCTGGTGGAAGTGGAGAAGATAGCCTTCTCTCACCACTTGAAGCACCCAGGCATCTGAGGTGACGTTGGACCACCTGTGGGCAAAGTGAACCAGCCGGCCTCCTGTGCTGGGAGGAACCAGCTGAGGGGGAGAGGCTATGCTGATGAAGTCAAAAACCCCCACCCTGCTGAGCAGGGGCCGGTGGTGCAGGCTTGGGGGTTTGCTGCCTACGGGACCCGTTACCCCGTCCCTTGGCCTGCTGACCCTGTTGGGGAGCCGCGGAGGCCTGATATTGAGGGTAGTGTTTATAGGCAGCCGCCTTTCTCGGGTAAAAGGACTTCTTTCCCGAGCCCTTCTTCTTCTGGGAAGGGGCGGAGGTCTTCCTAGAAAGCCTAGTTCTGGTGAGAGTCTCCGTCTCGATTTGGGCAGCCTTTTCAGCCATGGGCTTGCCAAAGAGGTTCTCACCTCGGCAGGGGACATCAACCAACTTGTCCTGCACCCAGGGTTCAAGGTCAGACGACTGAAGCCAAGCCTGTCGGCGGGCACCGATGCCGGCTGCGGCCACTCGTGCTGATGCTTCAAAGCCATCATAGGCTGCTCGAGACATAAATTTGGAGCATTCCCGAATACCAGTTGTCAAGGCTAGGAACCTCCGCAAAGGTTCCTCGGACAGCTCAGCGGAGAATCCGGCTATCTCTTTAGCCAGGTCTCTGAGATACATGCCCATGTAGAGCTGGTAGGTCTGGACCCGACAAGCAAGCATAGAGCCCTGGAAACACTTCTTACCTAGGCCATCCAGGTTGCGGGCCTCCCTGCCAGGAGGCACCGAGGAGTGCATCTTCTGGCTCTTAAGCCTATGCATGGCCGATTCCACCACCATGGAATGGTGCGGTAGCTGTGCTTTTTGGAAGCCAGGGCTCTTGCGGACTCGATAAATGGAATCGATCCGCTTGCTTAACACCGGCGACGATGCCGGACTCTCCCACATGCGGAAGAGTAGTCGTTCCAGCATGGGAGGAACCGGTACAGTAAAGTGCTCCCTGGCGGGAGAGTCGTACTGAAGGGCATCGAGCTCTTCGGCTCGGGGCTCCTCCTCGGGATCCGCAGGGAAGGCCAAAGCCTTGGCCATATCCCTGACGAAGTCCGAGAACCGGGCGTCCTCCGGAGGGGACTGTTTCCGAGGTTCGGACTCAGGCGAGTCCGAGGGGACACACCGAGTCCGAAAGGAATCAGGTGACTCTTCCTCTTCAGACTCCCAGGCCGACTCCGAGGAGGAATCGGTGGGGTCGGTCCGGGCGGGCGGAGGCGTCGGCCGCCCCGACGCCGAGGGAGTCGGCGTCGACGACCTCAGTCCCGAACGGGAGGCCGAGGGTGACCTCGACCGAGGATCGACTCGAGCCCGCATGGACTCGAGGATCGGCTCGGTCTCCGGGGTCGACTTAGACGTCGACGTCCCGGCGGTCGGGGCAGAGGCGCCAGCGAGGCTAGCGATCAGTGCCCACTGCTGGTCCATGAAGGCAGAGAGTCTGCTCTCCAAGGCCGTCAACCTGAGTCCGACCTCAGGTGACCCAGCAGCCCCCGACTCGGGCCCCGACGGCGTCGGGCCCGACATCGGACCCCTCTGAGGCGAGTCCAGGAGGACTACAGGACTTACCCGAGCAGGCAACTCCGACTCCAGACGAGGTCGCTTCGGCAGATGCTCCTTCTCCAAAGACCCGGGATGGCTATCGGGGCTATGCGACCTGGCCCTTGCGGAACCAGGAGCGTCCACCGACGCCGCCCTCGCGGGTTTCACCTTCCGACGATGGTCCCGGAGGGAGAACCCCTGTCAGAGGAACTCCGGCGATGGTCAGAGCTGGAACCTCTGGACGCCGAGGCCTCCGACGAGGTCCGGGTACGGCCGGGGTCAGCGAAGATTCGTTCCCGCTGATGCCGCCGACTCCTTAACGCTTTGGAGGACATCTTGCTGCAGGCCCCACAGATCAGTTCCTCGTGATCCGGGCCAAGGCAGCGGAGGCAATTATCATGTGTGTCAGTGAGTGACATATTTCTGTCACACTGAACACACCGCTTGAAACCACTGGCAGCCATCGGGGGAAAAAGGGCCCCTGCAAGGTCAAAGGACCGGGCTGCCAGTGAAAAATCCGAAAACGAAACTGACAGAAAATCAGAAAAACCGAAAAATAACAGAAGGACTCGCAACGGCGTCGCGAGTCCGGGCAGGAAAAGGACCGGCGTCGAACCGATAGAGAAAAACGCGATTAAACACGAAAAAATCAACTTTTTCAGCGGGGACAAGACGGGCACGTCTGAAGGGCTCCGCGGAAAAAAGAAGACTGGCTAAGATGGCACCCTTGGGCGGGAAGGGGACCGCGCATGCGTGCTGCAATTCCCAAAGGCTTTCTTTGAAAGCTGGGGAAAATTGCTCCGCGAGGGCTCCGTCGGCGCCGACGTCACCCATATGTGAGGACTGACTTCCTGCTTGGTCCTGGAGAAATCATTTTACAGAAAGATTTCCAACACTTCTGCATGATTCTGATATCCCTTGTAAAAAAAGAAAGAGAGAACATTATTTTATAAGGGATGCTCATGAATGCACCAGTCAGCTAAATCCCCTAAAAGATTCAGTCCAAGCAATTTGGCCAAAGCACATATTAACTGAATCAAAGATCATGTTGTATGCTGTTATTTCAGTCTCTATTTTAAAAAAAGTGTGCTATTGCATGCCTATTCACTTTATTCAATCGTATGAACTGTGTGGCCGCCATGGAGAATGTTGAACGTTCATGACAGCTTGAAATACAGATGTCAGTTTTGCATGGGTTCCTCAGGGGAAGAGAAGAGTAAAGAGGCAAAATCTAGAGCTGGGTACAAGACGTAGATGCAGCTGTCAGATCCCTCCATATATAACCCAGGCGAAAAACAGTGGGATTCCATAGTGCATTGGAGAATTCCAACCCTTTATCACACAACAAGACTTTTTTACTAGTATCTTTACAAGTCTCTTATATGTTGCAAGATAAAAACCTGAACAAAGAATTAGAACTATGTGAGCAGGTCATATGACTGTTCCTATATTATTTATTTATTTATTTTATTTTATTTTTGTGCACTTATATACCGCTTTTCCAGCATCAAAGTGGTTTACATTGAACTCAATATCAAAAAACATGAACTTACATGTAACAGGGTTAACAAAGTGTGCCAGATAACAGTTTGAACATAAACTTAATCGCAATATTTACCATTAGATTTCTTGAACTTATTTACATTTAGTACATCATTACTTCTGGTTGGTCTAGTTAACAGTATTGAACAGGGAACTAAGATTGACTTTCTCTTCCTGTCTTTTCATTATCCTTATGCTCTCTTCTTGTTCCTTATTCTTGTCTGCAGGTCAGGTGAAGGTCCCTGCACATACTGTGGCCGTGAAATTAAAGACTGTGCTAAGATCATCCTGGAACATCTCAATATTTACTGTCATGAATATTGCTTCAAGGTAAAGAACATTACTTCCCCAAAACCAATATCTTACTAAAGTTCTATTATGTTCATTGCAAAATTATAAATCTGTATCAGATCATGGTACTGACAAGGCATTCAATGGCAGCTGGACTCCCAAACCTATGGAAAGAATCTTCCAGGATAGGTCCTGGACTGGTCTAGTAGGAAAGAAAATTATTAGATATGTAAACTTGTGACTTTGGGCAAGTCACTTTACCCTCCATTGCCTCGGAAGAAAAAACCTGGCAATCTACTTCCGGTCATACCTTGCCAAGAAAACCCAGGGGTTGCTGGGTCTCCAGGAGTCAGCATTGACTTGATGGCACTTAAAAAAAAAAATTCCCATTCCTTATCAACCTGGTTGACCAGCCCAGACATATAGGATGTACCCAAGTAGTTAGGACCCAGGATAGGAGGAAGAGGACGCTCTGGACAGAACTTCCCTGCCAAAGGTGCACTCTGGTCTATCCCTCACATGCAATCTGTAGTGCTTCATAAAAGTGGTCAGAGGGAATTTTCAGATCCAAGATGGTGGCAGGCAGAGCTCATTGCACCGGCGTTTTTTCCTGATGAGGAAAAAGAGAAAGGTTAAGCAGGGCAAGCTGCCCAAGGCTACTCAGTCAACTTCCTCTTTTCGGAAGACCATTTAAGCAGGCGTGCTCCGGTGCTAATCTGAGAGGTTTGATGGTCGCAGGCTCTCCCAAAGTTGGATCTCCTGCTTCCTTGCTGGGGATGCCTCCCTCACATGACACAGGGGATGCTTAGACCCTGTGGGGTCAGCTTGTGCCTAGAGCATTGCCTGAGAGAGGAATTTATCTCCGGCAACTGTGGGAGTCATCGGGCTGCCCCCTATGGATTCCACAGTTACAGATGGAGTGACGGACATGGAATGGGATGTTGCGGGTTTTTCCTTTGCTTTTCATCAACCAGAGCAGTTTACTTTAGAAGGTACAACAAAACGCGGAGGTTGGTATTAAGCATACTGAATTGACTGAGTCCCTTAAGACATCAGTGGAAGATTTGTCTCAGCAAACCAACTATTTGGAAAGTTACTCTGATGCCTTTATGAAAGATACTAACAATCTAAAGGCTCGATTGGAACATTTGGACAACCATAGACTGGCCAACCTCCGTTTGATTAACTTTCCAAGGTCTCCCAACATATCCACTAAGGAAATGTTTAAATTGCATTTATTAGAAATTTTGGGGGTACCCCTAAGTCATGTCCACTTTTGCTAAAGGCTTATCTGTCTAGTGGCCAGAAAGTCTCAGCTGGTGCTAAGATTTCAGGTCCTCAACCTCCGGATGTGCGAATATGTCTGTATATTGGAATCTTTGGATTCAGAATTGATTACTTCTGCTACATGTTTGGTTACTTTGGCTCTTGCCTCAGATAGAGAATGGCTTCTCAAGATGTTTTTTGGAAAGATAAATGTATGGTTTAAAGGCTGCCTGGTTCAGATTTTCCCTGATCTGGCCAGAGAAACCCAACGCAGCAGGAGAGAGTTCCTGATTCTGAGGCCTTGAGCTCTCCAGCTTGGAGGGGTATTTTTTAAGTACCCCTGCAAGGGTCTTGTGAGGCATCAAGATTTCCTGTACTTTTCTATTTCCTTCTCAATTACTTTCCTTTCTGAATGTCCGTGGGCCCACTAGGCTGAGGTTAGGTGACCTTCCTACTCCATGATAATTATAAGCTGGTTGTTTAGCTCTTGTTTTGTCCTATAAGAGTATCTCTTGTATTATTTCTTATTCATTTTGGATCCTCATTTGTGGGTAGAGGTAGGATTGCTTGTATTTATTTTCCTTGTTGTGCTGAATTTTTCCTCATTATCTATGATACTTGTTTTTCTATGGCAATCCTCATTTTTTGTAAAATGCATAAATATAAAATAAAAATATAAGAATAAAAAAGTGCTCAGAGAAAAACAGGTGACTGCCTTAGAGATATCCTCTGGAGGCACCAAGGCCAGGAAGAACCCTGTGCCCTAGTGAAGTGAGTTCAGAATTCCCTCTGGTACATGCTTACCAGTTAAAAGGTATGATGACCCAATGGCCTCTTTAATTCAGCAAGCAATGGAGGACTTGGATGCTGACAGGTCTTTCCTTGGGCAGCCGAAGAGAACAAAAAGATGATCTGACTGGCAGAAGGGATTAGTAACTTCCAGGATTCTGATCAACACTCTCCACACATCAACCAGACACAACTTGGTAGAGATGACCCTGCAGCTCTGATACCCACCTGGCAGATGCTGTAGTCACCAGGAAAATCACCTTAAGAGTGAAATCCTTAAATGAGGCCTTATAAATGGGCTCCTTCAACACCAGAGAGAGATTCCAATAAGGAACACCTGAACACGCTGGAGAAGAAATCTACTTTACTCCTTTGAGGAAGTGGGGGATATCGTGGTACAATGCCAATACATCCCTTGGATGTGACCCCTGTAGCACTCCAGGGCCACCACCTGAACCTGGAGAGAGTTCATGGCAAAGACCTTGTCCAGGCTGGACTGCACAAAGGACAAAACAGCAACCATGTCCACCTCCTTGTCCTCCAGGGATCAAGAGGAACATCATCTCTCAAACTCTCCAAACTTTCACATAAGCTAGGGACATAGAAGTCCTCTGGGCCTTATGCAGTATATCCATTACCACTCCAGAGTAGCCCTTCTTAGACAACCTATACGTGTCAAGGGCCATGCAGTAAGCGAGAAGGGATTAGGCTCCTCCATTATCAGGAGCCCCTGCTGCAGGAGGCCCTTCTCTTGAGGCAACCAGGAGGGGCCAGCCAACATGTTCAAGAGATCCACAGCCTGTGAGGCTAGTCTGAGGCCACTAGACTCACCAGGTCTGGATAAGCCCAAATTCTGCGCAGAAGATGGCTCACCAGGGGCCATACAGCACTCTCCTGTGGAGTTCTGGGGATAATCCTGAAGCATGGCATTCAAGCCCATTGCCTCCAGATCCTTCCTGCTGCTTAAAAAGCCCTGCACCTTTGGCATTCTCCTGAGTGGTCATCAGGTTGACCATTGCATTATGAGGTCAAACATGTGAGGACTGAACTCCCACTCGCCCAGATTCACAATGTTCCAACTCAGGAAGTCAGCCTGCATGTTGTCAATGTCCACAATATGTGCTTTGAACAGGGCAATCAGATGCTCCTCCACCCGATACGCCTCGCCATCTCTAGAGCCACTCTGGCACAGCAAGTTTGTTGATGTACGCCATCACTGTGGTATTGTCCTAGAACACCCAGACCATTTTGCCCAACAGGAGAGGCAGAAACCTCCCCAGAGCCAAGCAGATTGCTCTTGCTTCCAAGTAGCTGATCACCTAGGAGGCCTCCTAGGGGGACTATAGTCTCTACGCCAACTGGCCCAGGCTATGTGCACCCCTGCCTTTCAGGGGTTCACAATCTCCCAATCTGGCACTTCCAGCCACAGGGGAAAAACACCAAGGTCGCAGCAGGGTCGGCCCTAGAGTTGGTCCAAAGTGTTGGAGCCCTAAGCAAACCTCAAGCTTTACACCCCCTCTGGCTGTAAATATCTTTTATTTAGCTTTGTATGGCCTGATTTTGTTGCCCTCTAGAGGTTGCAGCCCTAAGCAACCACCTAGTTTGCCTAGTGGTTGGGCCGGCCTTGGGTCGCAGGCTGCATCGGGCCACAAGTAAGTACTTCAACAGCCCAACAAAAAATCCTGCCAGAAAAAAAAAAAAAACAGAAAAACTGTGGCAAAACCTGTAAGGCCAGCTGGGGAGACCTGAGAAAGGAAGTTTCTTTTTTTTTTTCTTTTTTTTTTTAATTTAGAGCTGCCTTATTCAAAACAGCAGAGAGACAAATACAGTCCCATTTGAATCAAAGTGGAAAAGAAAGAATAAAAAGCAAAGATAAAAATATCAAGCAGATAAAGGACAACAAGAGGGAAGGGGCTCCAGCACTGCACAATATTGCGCTGCCACTGTTTAAAGCCTTTATGTTTTTAAAAGTTCGCAATTGTAATAGGAGATTGCACTTGGTTTCAAGCCTTAAGAAGAACACTTCGAGTTGCCTCGTGGTTCTTGACAGATTTTAAGTATAGATAAATGGTTCGTTGGAGTCTTTTTCAAGACTAAAACACGATGCTAGGTGCCTTCATGGGTTCCTCGTGAAGAAGGTGTTTACGACGAAACGCATTGGGGTTCCTGAAATAAAAAATGATTTGCACCAGTGTATCTGATCTTCGCCTTTTGTGTTCTCTACCTACTAGAGGCAGGCAATATTGGCTTCTCTCAGTGCTGACATCACTGAAAGTTGCTCAAGTCTTCCTCCACTTGCTGGCAAGGGAGTATAACCCATACATTTGGACTGGTTTAGCAGAATTTTAAGGAAATAGAAATTACACTTACCTGGTAATTGTAGTTCCTGGAGAGTCCAGTTTAGTCCTCCACATCCGGGTAGTGCACCTCCTCCTGCAGCAAGGAGACTGGACCAATCAACTCTTTAGTAATCTAGACTGTATCATAGAAACATAGAAACATAGAAACATGATGACAGAAAAAGACCACAAGGCCCATCTAGTCTGTCCTTCCATAACAACAACTACAACAGTCCACTTTCTACCTTTAGAGATCCTCTGTGTTGGTCCCATGCTTTTTTGAATTCAGTTACTGTCCTCATCTCTACCACCTCCACTGGGAGACTATTCCACGGATCCACTACTCTTTCCGTAAAGAAATATTTCCGCATATCACTCCTGAATCTATCTCCCTTCACCCTCATCCCATGTCCCCTCGTAGCAGAACTTGCTTTCAATTGAAAGAGGCTCTCTCCCTGAACATTTATGCCACAGAGGTATTTAAACATCTCAATCATATCACCTCTATCCCGCCTTTCCTCTAAGGTGTACATATTAAGATCCTTAAGTCTGTCCTCATATGCTTTATAATGAAGCCCATTAATCATTTTAGTAGCAACCCTCTGCACCGACTCCATCCTGTTCACATCCTTTTGAAGGTGCGGTCTCCAGAATTGCACACCATACTCCAAATGAGGTCGCACCAAAGACTTATACAGAGGTATTATCACCTCCTTTTTTCTGCTAGCCATTCCTCTCCGTATGCACCCAAGCATCCTTCTAGCTTTTGCCGTCGCCTTTTCTACCTGTTTAGCTACTTTAAGATCATCAGACACAACCCAGCCTAGGTCCCGCTCTTCTTTAGTGGACAAAAGTACTTCACTTCCTATACTGTATTGCTCCCTTGGATTGCTGCAGCCCAAATGCATGACCTTACATTTTTTAACATTAAATCCCAGCTGCCAAATTCTAGACCATTCTTCAAGCTTAGCTAGATCCCTCCTCATGTTATCTACACCTTCCTGGGTGTCTACTCTATTACAGATTTTGGTATCATCCGCAAAGAGGCAAACCTTACCAGACAGCCCTTCCGCTATATCACTAACAAAGATGTTAAAAAGAATTGGACCAAGGACAGATCCCTGGGGCACACCACTGGTAACATCCTTCTCCTCAGAGTGAGCTCCATTTACTTGTACTCTTTGTCGCCTCCCACCCAACCAATTTCTAACCCAAGCAGTAACTTTAGGGTCCATCCCTAGGGTGCTCAGTTTGTTTATAAGTCGCCTGTGAGGAACAGTGTCAAAGGCTTTACTGAAATCTAAATACACCACATCTAGAGCTCTCCCTCGGTCCAACTCCCTGGTCACCCAGTCAAAGAAATCGATCAGATTTGTCTGACAAGACCTGCCTCTGGTGAATCCATGCTGCCTCGGATCCTGTAATCCGCCGGACTCCAGAAACCTCACTATTTTCTCTTTCAGCAGCGTTTCCAATAATTTACTCACCACTGAAGTTAAACTAACCGGCCTGTAGTTTTCAACCACATCCTTACTTCCGCTTTTGTGTAAAGGCACCACATGAGCCTCTCTCCAGTCCTTTGGCACCACTCCCGACTCCAACGAGGCATTGAAAAGGTCAGTCAGTGGAGGTGCTAGAACGTCCCCAAGTTCCCTCAGTATTCTAGGGTGTATCCCATCCGGTCCCATCGCTTTGTCTACTTTAAGTTGAGCTAGTTTCTCACGAACACAGTCTTCTGAAAATTGTTCAAGATGTCCCTCGCTTCTGTTCTTATTTGTGGGTGTTTTCTGAGGTCCTGCTCCTGGTTCTTCATCTGTGAACACAGAACAAAAATATTTGTTAAGCAATTCCGCTTTATCCTTATCAGCTTCTACATAATCCCCTCCTGCACCCTTGAGTCTGACAATACCACTTTTGCCCTTCCTCTTCTCACTAATATATCTGAAAAATGTCTTATCCCCCCATTTTATTGCATTGGCTATTTCCTCCTCCTTTTGAATCTTTGCCTTCTTGACTACTTTGCTAGCTTCTCTAAGTTTTTCCAAATACAGATGCCTGTCTTCCTCTCTCTGTGATCTCTTGTATTTCATGAAGGCCTCCCTCTTTTTCTTCACTTTTTCAGCTACTTCCTTCAAAAACCATAGCGGTCTCCTGTTCCTTTTGCCTTTATTTACCATTTTAACAAAAAGGTTGGTTGCCTTTAAAATACCCCCTTTCAGTTTTGCCCACTGTTTTTCTACATCCCCCAACTGTTCCCATCCCACTAACGACTCCCTGAGGTATTGGCCCATCTTCGCAAAGTTAGTCTTCCTAAAGTCTAAGATCTTCACCTTGGAATGGATTCTAACAGCCCTAGTCCTAATACTGAACCACACCATCTGGTGGTCACTGGATGCAAAATGATCTCCCACTACAACATCAGAAACACTCTCACCATTGGTAAGCACCAAGTCCAGTATGGCCCCTTCACGTGTGGGATCTGTTACCAATTGCCTGAATAGTTCTCCCTGTAGAGAATCCAGGATCTCCTTACTTCTAGATGATACTGCAGCAGGAATGTGCCAATCAACATCTGGCATATTGAAATCTCCTAGCAGTAGCACTTCCCCTTTCCTAGCAATGCTGCGTATGTCTTCAATTAACTCTCTGTCCACCTCTTCCTCTTGTGAGGGAGGTCTGTATATCACACCAATGCAAATAGATTTCTCTTTCCCTCTTTCTAGTTTAACCCACAATGCCTCCTCTCTCCCTTTTAAGCTTTGTAATTCCAAAGCTTCAATAGTAGTTTTTACATATAGTGCCACTCCTCCCCTTCTTCCTACCCTGTCCTTTCTGAATAAAGTATAGCCAGGTATAGTTACATCCCAGTCATGGTTTTCTGTGAACCATGTTTCTGTAACTGCCACTAAATCCAAGTCAGCCGCTCCCACCAAAGCTTCAACTTCAGGGATCTTATTTCCCATGCTACGGGCATTAATACACACTGCTTTCCATGTGTTACCCCTGTTACCCATTTCCATAAAGGTATTTAATGTATCACCTACCTGGGGGTTTTCACTTACCTGGGGGCTTTCTTCACCCATCCCCAACGAAGCTAGTTTAAAGCCCTCTTCAGTAGATTAGCCAGTCTACTACCAAAGATGTGTTGACCTTTCTTGGACAGATGGATGCCATCTCTGCTCTGCAACCCTTGGAACAGCATCCCATGGTCTAGGAAACCAAAACGCTCCTGCTGGAACTCCCATCAGCCCTCCAGTGAACTAGTAACAAAGCAGACTCAAAGAAGCAACACATTAAAGAAATAATCAAGTATCAGTAGATTTGTCCCCTTAACCAGCTAAGTGACCCCTTCCCCAAACGAGAGGGCTCGAACTCTGCACCTTGCTTCTGCCCCTGGTACCTAACACAATTGGCAGACAGAGCAGCAAGCATAAAAAGAAAAAACTCATTAGAAAACCAGAAGGCACAGAAAAACCCCTAGCAAGAGGGTTCCTGCTTCTATTTTTCGCAGCAAACATACTTACTTGACACTGTCCCACACTGGTCTTAGCGCGCCGTCCAGACAAAAGAAGTTACGTAGTGCCCAGGGTGGGATTGAGGACTAAACTGGACTTTCCAGGAACTACAATTACCAGGTAAGTGTAATTTCTATTTCCTGAGCGGTTGTCCAGTTTAGTCCTCCACATCTGGGATGTACCAGAGCAGTTATCAACGTGGGGGGGGGGGATCTTGGCAACCGGCGAGCAAGACAGCCGATCCAAAACAAGTATCCTGTGCCGCCGCTACATCCAACCGGTAATGTCTACTGAAGGCATGGAGTGAGGACCAGGTAGCCGCCCTGCAAATTTCCAGCGGCGGAACAAGACTATGCTCTGCCCAAGAAGTTGCTTGCGCCCTAGTAGAATGGGCCCGCAAACCCAATGGAACCGAACAACCCTGAAGAATATAAGCCGAAGCGATGGCCTCCTTAATCCACCGAGAAATGGACGCCTTCGCTGCCGCTTCCCCCTTGCGAACTCCACCGAACAGCACAAACAAGCAATCCGACTTATGGAACAACTCGTAAACCTTCAGGTACCGACGAAGAATCCGCCTCACATCCAGTCTATGGAGAACAGCATCCGAATCAGTAGATGGATCTGAGGAAAAGCGGGCAGCACCACAGACTGATTCAAATGAAAGGGAGAAACCACCTTTGGAAGAAAAGAGGGAACCGGCCTTAAAACAACCCGATCTCGGAAAAAAGACAAGAAGGGAGCTCTACAAGACAGCGCCTGCAATTCCGAAATTTGTCGCACCAAACAAATGGCAACGAGAAAAACCGCCTTCAGCATTAAATCCTTAACCGAGGCCCGGCGAAGGGGTTCAAAAGGCTCTCGCACCAAAGCCTGCAGCACCAGATTCAAATCCCAAGGTAGAATAGTAACTCTTTGCGAAGGGCGCAAGCAAAAGACAGCTTTTAGAAAACGCCGAATATCCGAGTGTGCCGCAAGCGGAACATCCTGAATCTTGCCTCTATAGCACGAAAGAGCTGCCACCTGAACCTTCAGCAAACTAGCGGCTAGCCCCTTGTCAAAACCGTCTTGTAAGAAACTGAGGATGATGGCCACCGAGGACATCGCTGCCCGTAACTCATGGCAAGAACACCAATCCTCAAAAATTCACCAGACTAGAACATACATAAGCGAGGTAGAAACCTTTCTAGCTCGAAGAAGAGTAGCAATCACCGCCGGGGAATAGCCTTTCCTTTTCAGCCTTGCCCTTTCAATGGCCATACCATAAGTGAGAATTGATCCACCTGAGGTATGCGCAGTGGCCCCTGGATTAGCAGGTCCACCAAGGGAGGAAGCCTCCATGGAACGCCGTCGAGGAGCCACACCAGATCTGCGTACCAAGGATGACAAGCCCAATCCGGAGCCACCAACAAAACTTTTCCACGGTGTGATTCGATGCATTGAACTACTCTGCCGATCAGAGCCCACGGCGGGAAGACATACAGGAGTCCGAACTCGGGCCACGGTTGGATGAGGGCATCGATTCCTTCGGACATGTGCTCTCGCCGTCTGCTGAAGAATCGGACCGTTTTCGCTGACTGGAAAGTCGCCATGAGGTCCATGATCGGCGGACCCCAACGGCGAACTATTTGCGCATAAATTTGCGGGTGCAACTCCCACTCTCCGGCGTCCACCTGCACCCGGCTGAGAAAATCCGCCATCACATTTTCTTTTCCCGTGATATGTGCTGCCGAAATGGCCAGGAGACGAACTTCCACCCAGGTGAACAGCGCCTCCGCCTCCTCTTCCATGGCTACGCTTCCCGTGCCTCCTTGCCAGTTGATGTATGCCACCGCAGCCGAGTTGTCCGACAGAACTTGCACCGCCCGACTCCTCACCGACGTCTCGAAAACCTACAGCGCTAGCCGCACCGCTCGCAGCTTGAGACGGTTGATCGACCACAAGACCTCCTGAGCTGACCATGTCCCCTACACGAAACGGACCTGACAGTGGGCTCCCCAGCCCGTTAGACTCGCATCCGTTATTACCAGTAACCAAGCTGGTTGCTCTAGGGGAAGCCCCGCCTGTAATGACCTTGGGCGCAGCCACCACCATAACGACTTCCGAACCCGTCTCGGACACGCCAATCGTTGATTGAGGGAATCCGACTGATTGGACCAACGACGTAGTAGGGCTCGCTGAAGGGGACGCATATGGAATCTGGCCCACGGAACCACCTCCAGAGTTGACGCCATGGTTCCCAGCAGCCGTAGATACCACCATGCAGATGGACCGGGAATCGCCAAGAAAAAACGCACCAGGCGACGCAATCCTTGAGCGCGGCAGACCAGAAGAGTCACCATGCCTTCTGCCGTGTTGAAGCAGACTCCCAAATATTCGAGGACCTGCGTCGGAACAAGTGACTCTTTCTTACATTGATCACCCAGCCGAGGCTCTGTAGCATACGCACGACTTTGTAGCCTGTAAGCTCTCCTTCGCGGACTTCGCTCGAATCAACCAGTCGTCGAGATAAGGGTGGACGAGCACACCTTCCCTTCTCAAGGCCGCCGCCACGACCACCATAACTTTGGTGAAAGTGCGAGGAGCTGTAGCCAGGCCAAAAGGCAAAGCTTGAAACTGGAAGTGACCCCAAGGAAGCGCGAACCGCAGAAACCTTTGATGACCTGCTCGGATTGGAATATGCAGATAGGCCTCGGTAAGGTCCAGAGAAGTCAAAAACTCCCCTTGCCGCACCGTGACGAGAACGGATCGGAGGGTCTCCATGCGAAAATGAGGAACCCGCAGTCAACGATTCACGCCCTTGAGATCTAGAATAGGCCTGAGGGACCCATCCTTCTTTGGCACCACAAAATAAATGTAGTAACGACCTAACCCGCGCTCGCACTCCGGAATGGGAACGATCGCCCCTAGAGCTAGCAGACACTCCAACGTAGAACAAATTGCCAGTTCCTTCTGCCGCCCCCTGCTGGGAGACAGAACGTAGGAGTCTCGCGGCGGAATGGCAAACTCCAGCGCATAACCTTCTCTGACTATTTCTAGCACCCACTGATCCGTCGTTATGTGGACCCAAGAGGGAAGAAAGTACCGAAGCCGACCCCCGATCACTTGGCTTCCCCCCAGGGTCCGCCTCACTTCATTGCGGTTTGTGACTATAGGAAGAGGACGAGGCGGAGGGCACAGCTGAAGAACCTCTGCCCGCTCCTCAAACCTCAAAAGGAATGTGCCCTGGATCCAAACCTGCCTCGTTGAGAGCCCCAAAGGCGGGAAGATCGAAATCTCCTAAAGTCCCGAAATTGACCCCGGGCTACTGGTAAGCCTCTTCCTGGCTTAGGCCTGTCCTCCGGCAGTCTCCCACCTTTAGACTCTCCAAGGTCCTTTACCAGCTTATCTAGATCGTCCCCGAACAACAACCTGCCTTTGAAGGGGAGTTTGCTGAGACGAGATTTGGAAGAAGGGTCGACTGCCCAATTTCGCAACCAAATGGATCTGCGCGCCACCACCAAGGAAGCCATACTATTAGCCAATGTCCGGATCAAATCATAATGGACATCCACCAAATACGCCGAACCAGACTCCAACCGCGTAACCCCGAGCAACGCTTGCTGATCCAAGAGTGGATTCTGATGCAAATGCTGAACCCACTGTAAACAGGCTCTAGCCACCCAGGCCCCACAAATAGAAGCCTGCAACGACAAAGCATTGGTCTCGAAGGCCTGTTTCAACAAACCGTCCACCTTTCTGTCCTGTATGTCTTTTAAGGCAGCACTCCCCTCTACCGGGATTGTTGTCTTCTTTGTCACTGCGGACACTGCGGCATCCACACGAGGGGACTTAAACTTCTCCTTGTCCTTGTCCGCCAAAGGATAGAGGCGATTCATAGCCCGGATACCTTTCAAACCCGAGTCCGGCTGGTCCCACTCAGTCTGAATCATTTGATCCACCACTCTGTGTACTGGAAACACCACCTGAGAATCCCGGACCGCCTGAATAAGGGGATCCTCCAAAACCTCGCCGTCCCCCGGATGCGCTGCAGCGAGTTTGAGGGTCTGAAGAGCTTCCGTAATAAGAGGTATCAATTCCTCCCTATGAAACACCCGGATAATTCTAGCCTGATCCTCAGGATCCGGAATCTCCCCTTCTTCGAGATCATCCACACTGCACTCCGGATCTACCTCCACATTCACGTCCTGCCCTTCTAAATCCTCATGGTCTAAGTCTAAAGACCGAGGCCTCTTAGCTGGCTTGGAAACAATTCGTCCGGCAGACTCCAAACTGGGGGACGGCAGAGGCGGAGACGGGACCAAGGTCTCAGGCCACTTGCCTAAGCGCCCCAATTTGAAAGCCTGATACATAATCAGCACGAAGTCCGGAGAAAAATCTGTAAAGGAAGAGGCAGATTCCGCTGGTTCCACCGGAAGCCCAGAGACCTGTCCCTTAGGACCAGTTGAAACTGGCGGCAACCGAGAAACAGGAGAAGCATTTCCTTCAGCAGGCAAAGTAGACTCGAAGGGATCTGGCTGAGAACTGCCTTTCATTTGTTGCTCTAAATCAGCGGACACCACAGCGCAGCTCCCGCACAACCCCGAAGCTGATACTAAACGCCTGCGTGAACCGCAGACCACACACTGCGGTTTCAAGGACATCAAGACAGCCTATAGCACCCGCAGAACAGGAAGGGACCGACTGATGAAACAAAACCCTGCACGTAGAAAGGCAGGTGCCCTAATCAGTTACCACAATATAAATGCTTCCTCTTGTCCTCTGCTTCTTCTTGGCTTTTTTTTTTTTTTTTTTTACTTATTCATGGAGGTCCAGACAAGCAAGAGAACTCCCGGGTCTGATCTGAACCCAAACGCCACCAATTGCCAAAGCCTGACGGGCTGCTGCCCTCTGCATCGCCAAAAACAGAATCCAAAATAGCCACCGCGGTCGAGGCGTGCTGAAGAAAAAAAGGCGCCAAAAAAACAAAAGAATAAAGAAAATAAAGGAGCCGTGAGAACGGACCGAAGAAACGAACGCCTCCTAAAACCCAGCTAAAAAATTCACTTACCAGGCTACCCAAAAGGAAATGACGGACCCGCAACGCCGCTCGAATCTTGAGTGGTACTGTGCTGAGATCCCGGTTGTCTGAGGCAAGGCTAAGAACTGCTCCTCCAACAGGACTGACTGCTGCAGTCCACGCTCGAAGACAACGATGGCTGAGCCCGGGCAGAACGGACCCTACCCCAAAATAGTCCTGGGGGAGCGATCACAGCCTGCTGCTTGCTCTGAACTGCCAGCAAAGTACAGGGAGAGAAGGGCAGTGCCGGCCCAGCTCCTCTGCTGCGTTTGTTTTTTTGTTTTTTTAAAGGTATAGGCTGCCCATAAAAAAGAAAGTAAAAAGGAAAAACTGCACAAACACAACACCGAAGTAAATAAAATAAAATAGCTAACAAGTCCCTAAGTGAGCCTAGAGCCAGGCTCACACCATCTCCTGCTGCAAGGAGACTGGACACACTGGAGGGCTGTAGGGTTGCCAACTTTTTCACCGAGAAAAACCCGACACCTGTGGCTTGCCATGCTCCACCCATTCTCCGCCCCTAGTCCCACCCCTGCCCCGCCCCCAGCCCCACCCACAAAAATTACCGAGGATACCTGTAGGCGAACATCCTTGGGGAGAAAAAAAATAAACAGGGAACCCCAAAAAACAAAAAAGAAAAGTACAACACAGGAGAAAAAAAACAATAAAGTTATTTCCTATTGCACTAAACAAAATGCAAAGATGTTAGCAATACACACTTCCCAGACCAGACATATTCCAGTTAATAAATTCAAAATAAAAAGTATTTTTCTACCTTCTGTTTGGACGTTTTATTTTTCAGTTGCAATTGCTCCAGTCACTTTCTTCTGGTTTCTTTCTTCGTGTCTTCTGCGAGCTATCCATTTGTCCTTTCTTCTCTTTTAGATGTTTTCCATTCTCTCTCTATTTCTGCTTTAACATACTGATTGTTTCCCTTTTGCTCTTTCCCCCAATTCTTTCCTTATTCCTTTATCATCCGTTTAAATTTCACCCTTCCATTCTCAAGCCCCTCTTACTCTCCCAATACCGGCCCATCATAGACTTTTCTTCCACACAAAATATTTTTTCCCCTCTCCATTCTCATTCCCCATCCATTCTAGTCCTCCCCCAAATCAATTCCCTTATAGTTCTAGGCCCACCCAGCATCCACTCCCTTCTAGTCCCATTCTCCCATGCCCCACATCAGCCCTTTTCCAGTCCTATTCCAGCTCTTCATCAACCCATTTCCAGTGCTAGCCCTCACATCACAGGCCATTTCCAGTCCTAGCTCCCCCCCCCCAATCACAGCCCATTTCCAGTCCAAGTCCCCCATCACAGCCTATTTCCAGTCCTAGGCCCCCCCCCCCCCCACCATCACAGCCCATTTGCAGTCCGAGTCCCCCCGCACAATCACAGCCCATTTGCAGTCCGAGTCCCCCCGCACCATCACAGCCCATTTGCAGTCCTAGCCCGCCTAATCACAGCCTATTTCCAGTCCAAGATCCCCCTTCCTCCACCATAGCCCTTTTCTGGTCCAGGTCCCCTCCGCCCCCCTGACAACCCGGTTCCAGGCCAGGTCCTCCCCCCATCACCCTTTTACAGTCCAGGTCCCCCCCCCCCCATCACAGCCTATTTCCTTTCCAAGTCCCCCCCCCCCCTGAGCCCTTTTCCAGTCCAAGTCCCCCCCCTTTAGCCCTTTTCCAGTCCAAGTCCCACCCCCTTAAGCCCTTTTCCAGTCCAAGTCCCACCCCCTTAGCCCTTTTCCAGTCCAAGTCCCCCCCTTAGCCCTTTTCCAGTCCAAGTCCCCCCCCCCTTAGCCATTTTCCAGTCCAAGTCCCCCCCTTAGCCCTTTTCCAGTCCAAGTCCCCCCCCTTAGCCCTTTTCCAGTCCAAGTCCCCCCACCCCCTTAGCCCTTTTCCAGTCCAAGTCCCCCCCCCTTAGCCCATTTCCAGTCCAGGTCCCCCCCCCCTTAGCCCTTTTCCAGTCCAAGTCCCCCCCCCTTAGCCCTTTTCCAGTCCAGTCCAAGTCCCCCCCCCTTAGCCCTTTTCCAGTCCAAGTCCCCCACCCCCTTAGCCCTTTTCCAGTCCACTTCCCCCCCCCCTTAGCCCTTTTCCATTCCAGGTCCCCCCCCCCCCCCTTAGCCCTTTTCCAGTCCAAGTCCCCCCCTTAGCCCTTTTCCAGTCCAAGTCCCCCCCCCCTTAGCCCTTTTCCAGTCCAAGTCCCCCAACCCCCTTACCCCATTTCCACCCCAAGCCCCCCCCCCCTTAGCCCTTTTCCAGTCCATGTCCCACCCCCCTTAGCCCTTATCCAGTCCAAGTCCCCCCCCCTTAGCCCTTTTCCAGTCCAGGTCCCCCCCCATCACAGCCAATGCAGTCCTTTGCCCCCCCCCCCCCACCCCCCCCAATGCCGCCCTTGCCCCCCCCCCCCCCCGACCAGCATCGCGGCTGTCTGAGGCTTCAGAGGGAGCCGGGGAAGCCCGCGCGAGGCCCCGGCTCCCTCTGAACAGCCACCAGCGTGAAGAGCCTTTTCCTTCACGCTGACGGCTGTTCCTGTGAAGCCGCGAATGCTGGGAAAGGTTAAAGGGCAACCTTTAACCTTTCCCAGCATTCGCGGCTTCACAGGAACAGCCGCCAGCGTGAAGGTAAAGGCTCTTCACGCTGGTGGCTGTTCAGAGGGAGCCGGGGCCTCGCGCGGGCTTACCCGGCTCCCTCTGAAGCGGAGAAAAGCCGTTTTTTTTGCTCTGGCCGCTCCCGATCTTGCGGCCATTGCAAAAAAACCGGCTTTTAAAGGGCCGGTTTTGCCTCTGCGCCGGCAGCCGGCCTGGCCGTGGAAAAACCGGCCAGGCCGGCTGAAAACCGGCCAGTTGGCAACCCTAGAGGGCTGATGGGAGTTCCAGCAGGATACAGTCTAGATTACTAAAGAGTTGATTGGTCCAGTCTCCTTGCTGCAGGAGGAGGTGCACTACCCGGATGTGGAGGACTAAACTGGACAACCGCTCTGGAACGGCCATTTTACAAACTTACCTGTATAAATGCTGCCAGTTAACTACTTATGCCATTTCCTTTATCTAATTTCAATTTGGAGGGAGAAATAAATGACAGGGAGTTAAGGAGGATAACCCCCTTAATCTCTTTTGTAAAGGGCTGGTTGAAATGAGTACTTCCCTGTATGAAATGGGGAAAACACATTTAGCTTTTTGACCTGCCCTGACCACATCTCCTTGCAACTTAAGAACATCCACCTATAAACTCAGCCCTATCTAAAATTGCCATTACCATGTGTAAATGCCCAATTTTATATGAAGAAATTGTGAATAAAGCTTCTAAAATAACCCCCTATGTATCACTGGAAAATGTGCTGGTAAGACAAGTTTTCATGTGGCATGTAAGCAATCAGAGAAGCTGACCACAGATGTAGGGCTGCTAACGTTTTGAAAGAGAAAAACCTGCTACCTGTGGCTAGTCATGCTCCACCCATGCCCACCCCTGCCCCGCCCCTACCCCACCCTTGCCCCACCTCCTATCCTAAAATAATAATTGCAGAGGGCAATGTGTAAACTGAAAAAGCAAGATTGCTACACATTCTTAAACAGAAATTCCATTCTAACAGAATACCCAGCAATACACACACAATACAGACGGGCCTTCATCAATAAATGAGTACAAAATGAAAAGAGAAATAAATAGACAAAAATTAAACTGAAATCCCAAGAAGCCAGACTCCGCATGCAGTGCAGCATCATATAAATAAGAGATACAGTTCCCCATACTGTGCAAAATATAAAGATAGCACAAAGTCCAGTCACTAAATTGAAAATAAAATTATTTTTCTGCCTTTGTTATCTGACCATTTTATTCTCTGATCATGCTGATCCTGATCTGAGGTTTCTGCTTTCC
This sequence comes from Ichthyophis bannanicus, assembly GCA_033557465.1. NCBI lineage: Eukaryota > Metazoa > Chordata > Amphibia > Gymnophiona > Ichthyophiidae > Ichthyophis > Ichthyophis bannanicus. The sequence goes on from CM066036.1 coordinate 228,616,514, forward strand.
TGTCTTCTCCTAGCTTAGAAAAAGGTCTATAGTCCATCTGCCATTTCTTGTCCCTTCTTTTGTTTTCTTCACTTTCTTCCATCAGCCTATTTCCAGTCCCCACTAAACCTCCCCAGTATCAGCCCCCTTTCCAGTCCTCCCCTCTCATTAGCTTCCAATGTCTATGTTACTATGTTACTATAATGTCAACCCTCTTGCATTCCCAGGACTGTCAGTGGTATCCATTCCCTTCCAATCCCTCTCCTTCCCCATTTTCCAGCCCCTTCTAGTCCAAATATCATCCCAAGTATCATCACTTCCACTCCCAGTGCCACCGCCATGTCAGCTCCCTTCTAGTCACCCTACCCTCTGTCCATCCACCTTCCAGTTCCATCCCCATGTGCCCCTCCCTTCCAACCCCCCCCCCAATTACTCAACTACCTACCAGTTCCATCCCCAAGTCTTAGCTCCCTCCAGTCCCACCCCCCCCCAGGTGTCAGCTCCCTTCTAGCCCTCTCCTTCCCCCCTCTGTCAGCTCCTTTCCTGCCACCTCCATCCTCCCCCCTCCCCCCGCGTCAGCTTCCTTCCAGCCCTCACCTTCCCTCATGTCAGCTCCCTTCCAGCCACCTCCTTCACCTCTCTTTCAGCTGCCTTCCAGCCCTCACCTGCCCTCCTCTTTCAGCTTCCTTTCAGCTACTTTCCAGCCCTCACCTTCCCTCATGTCAGCTCCCTTTCAGCTACCTCCTTCCCCCCTCTTTCAGCTGCCTTCCAGCCCACCCTTTCCCTCCTCTTTCAGGTACCTTCCAGCCACCTCCTTCACCCCTCTTTAAGCTGCCTTCCAGTCCTCACCTTCACTCCTTTTTCAGTCCCTTTCAGCCACCTCCCCCACCTCTTTCAGCTGCCTTCCAGCCCTCACCTCCCCCCCCTCTTTCTGCTGTCTTCCTGCCTCCATCTTCCCCCATGTCAGTCCCTTCCTGCCACCTCCTTCCCCCTCTTTCAGCTGTCTTCCTGCCTCCACCTTCCCCCATGTCAGTCACTTCTGCTATCTTCTTCCACTTGCAGCCACGGCTCCTGCTTCTTACAGAGCAGTGGCTGCAATAAAGCTAATTTAAAAACAAAATGAAACCTGTGCGAAGCCCTCCAGCCCTATGGAACCCCTGCTGCAGTGTCCCGCGTTCAAAAGGAAGTGACGCTTTAGGGGGCGGGACGCTTCAGCAGAGGTTCCATAGGGCCGGATGCCCAGAGGTGATTCTGGTCCCATGGGGCTAGATGTGTCCCTGCGAGATCAAAATTGCATCTAAGCCTGTACGTGCAGGCCCAAACCCAATTCTGGTCATGCTGCACGTACAGGCTCCTGCCCGGCTAACTCAGTCAGGCTCCTGAATGTAGCCGTGGCGCCGTGGCACTGCAGCTCCATTCAGGGGCCACAATCCCTGGCCGCCGACCACTTCTTTAATTCCCTGCAGCCCTACCCCCAATCTACCCATGGCCAGGGTCGGGCTGCGGGGAATCTCCTGCACCCCCTCCACCCTTTGCTGCGGCCCGGGCCTGCCATCCCCCAACGTCTAGGGGAACTTATTCCACCTCAGAGGTGGAATAAGATCCCCGTCTAGTCTGCCAGCCCCGGACGTACAGGGCTAACATCAGAATCGGGGGCCACAGACCTCCCACTGTCCACCCTAACTCCGCCTCCACACCACCCCTTTCCCTCCTCCGTCTAGCCTCCCCAAACAAACTCCTTGTTCATATGGGGAGACATGGCAGGGACAGGAAAGGTGGACGAATAGACCCCATAGGGTTCAATATTCAAAAGGGTTTAGCAAAACTCTGCTCTGCCCAATAGTGAGCACTAAGCAGCACTAACCAGTTAGTGCCGCTGAATATCAGACCTCCTTAGAAATGTGTGGTTTGTTGTATGAAAAGGAAAAATCCTGGCCATGTCACTAATCTAGTTTTTTCTTGTCTGTACAGTGCGCAATCTGCCACAAGCCTATGGGAGATCTGCTTGATAGCATATTCATTCATCGGAATGTGGTTCACTGTCAGAGCTGCTATGAAAAACTCTTCTAGGTTGGTATTAAAACTTTATGCTATCCTACTAGATGAAGTACTATCCTAACAGCATAATAGCAGTACTGGAAAACCTGTTTCTCATCCCAAGATGAACTCCCACTTCTTTAGCCAGCTAGGACTGAAAGCATTGTGGAAGCAGTATTTGCTTTCCAGAAAGGAAGCATCAATCATTGGCCCATTTGCAGTATGCTCCTGGGGCATCATACTGCGTAACTCTCTACCAAAGTATTACTGTGCAGTAATGGGTGAAGCAAGAAAGATGAGAAGAGGGGAAACAGTCAACATTTATGGGAGGTGGTTTAGTAGCCTAGTGGTTAGAACACTGGTTTGATAACCAAGCAACCAGGGTTCAATTCCCACTAGCACTCCTTGTGGCCTTGGGCAAGTCATTTAACCCTCCATTGCCTCGGAAGAAAGGCCCGGCAATCTACTTCCGGTGACACTGCCAAAAAAACCCAGGAGCTTCTGGGTCGCCAGGAGTCAGGACTGACTCAAAGGCACACATTGCATTTTTTTTTATAAAGTCAGTAAAGCGTGTATGTGGCAGATTACGCATGCTAATTGCCTTTTATAAAATACAGACTGGCATAAAAATATACACTTTGACATGAAGGCACATACTTTACCAGTAGGTATAGCCAAGAGCGAGGTTTGGGCAGAGCATAGGAGGAGTTTGCAAATACAGGTGTAGATTATAAAATACCTTATGTTTATGTTTATTGACTTAATATACCACTCAACAAATACATATCAGAGCGGTTCACATAGTACAAAAAGGAAACCATATGGTAGAGAGAGGAAGAGGAAGTTACAATATTAACAGGAAAGCAAACCAGGCAGATTCATTCGACACGACAAAAGGAGAAGGGAGAGGGAGAGGAAAGAAAAGGGAATGTGGGCTACACAGAGGGGTCGGGGAGATCGAAAGCAAGAGCAAAGAGATGGGTTTTAAGTTTATTTCTGAAAGTGGTATGTGTCTGTTCAAGCCGGATAGAGGGGGGTAGAGAATTCCATAGAGCAGGGCTGAGGAAAAAGAAAGCAGAGGAGCGAGTGGATTGGAGGCGAGCGCAAGCAGGTGGAGGGAGACGAAGGCGGTTGAGGTGAAGAGACCGTAAGGAGCGGGCTGGGGTGTGGAAGTGAACAAGATCAGCGAGGTACTGAGGGGAGTGGGAGTAAAGGACGCGGTGAAGGAGTGTCAGGACTTTGAAGTGAATACGAGATTTGACGGGAAGCCAATGAAGATGGATGAGTAAAGGTGTAGCGTGGTCGCGTGGAGAGGAGTGAAAAATGAGACGAGCAGCGGTGTTTTGAAGGCGCTGAAGACGGTGAAGTTGAGTAGTAGGGAGACCTGCTAGAATTGAATTACAAAAGTCGACACGGGACATAACCAGGGAAAGGAGAAGGGTGGTAAGTGCTTGTGCAGTGAGAAAAGGCCTGATGGCACGGATCTGTCGGAGGAAAAAGAACGAAGTTCTTGAAATGTAAGCAAGGTGATCGCGAAAGGAGAGGTGAGAGTCAAAAAGAACCCCCAGATAGCGGAAGGAAGAGACCAGAGGGACGGATGAGCCAGAAAAAGAGGGGGCAATCTGGGGAGAGGTATCCCCACAGGAAAACCAGATGGCAAGAGTTTTCGTGAGGTTGAGGTGAAGACAATGGGTAGTGAGCCAGTTGGCAACAGCTGTAAGGCAAGTGTTTAGAGGGGAGAGATCAGGAGAGTAAGGAGAGGTGTGATGGAGAAGAACCAAGTCATCGGAGTAATAAAACGCGGAAATCCCATGTTGCTGAATTAATAGGGCTAGGGGGGTGAGAAATATGTTAAAGAGGAGGGAGGCCAGAACTGAGCCCTGGGGGACACCGCAGGGGAGAGGAACGGGCTCGGAGGTGGAAGAGGAGGAGGATGAGGGAAGGACGGAGTAGGATCTGGAAGAAAGGAAGGAATGGAACCAATGGAGGACAGTGCTACAAAGACCCACTTCCCGAAGTCGGGCCAAAAGAAGGGAGTGATCAACGAGATCAAAGGCGGCAGAAAGGTCAAGAGATACCGCCACCGACAGGTCACCGCAATCGTGAGCTGTGTGAAGTTCATTCAAAAAAACCAAAAGAGCCGTCTCAACACTGTGGCTGGGGCGAAAACCAGATTGGCGGGGATGAAGGAAGTGAGTGGAGTCAAGGAAAGAGGATAGCTGAGAGAAAACAGCTTTCTCGAGGACCTTGGAAAGGAAGGGAAGGTTGGAGACAGGACGGTAGTGAGCGGGAATTGTGGGGTCCAGTGAGGGCTTTTTAAGGATAGGACGGACCAAGGCGTGTTTCCAGGGTTGGGGACAAACACCGAGGGAAAGGCTGGTATTGATGATGGTGAGAGCTGGTGGAATGAGAGCTAGAGAGAGAAAGAGCAACCAAGAGGAGGGAATGGGGTCAAGTGGGCAAGAGGTTTTTTTGGAGGAGGAGAGTAACACAATCAACTCGGGAAAAGTGAGTGAATGGAATGAATGCCAGACATGAGAGAGCTGAGAGGAGGGAGGAGGGGAACAGGGAGGGGGAATGGAGATAGGAGGAGGACAGTGGGGCAGAGATTGACGAAGATCAATTATCTTTGAATGGAAGTAGATTGCCAACTGAGAGGGAGTGGGTGAGAGAGGTGAGGGGGGAGATGTAGTGCCGGACTGAAGAGAAGTGAGAGACTGAAGAACTGAATAGAGGTGGCGCGTCTGATTAGGAGTGGAGTGTAATCCTGTTTGGCTTTGTGGACCTTAATTTACTAAAGTACTTGTGAACTTTAACTTTCATTAACACCTGCTATAGAGCAGGTATAAATGTCCATGTATGAATTTAAGGCATGATCTCGGCCACTTATAAAAACAAATAGGTGCCTATGAGGCATGTTTACTAAAGTGTGCTACCTGGTAGCATGGGGGTCAGCATATCGTTTGGTATGGTGCTATAAAGAAGTATGGGCCCCAGCACCACAAATCCCACACCACTCGGGTTGCATGAGTAGGTGGAATAGGGGCAGAATGAAGATGTTCTCAGTATGTCACGTCTATCTATGCTTGCCACCCTTAGCACAGGTGCATGGTGTTAAATGCGCCCACGTGCTGGCTAGTGTGGCGTGGTATCTTGGGCTCATGTTACCTGCAAGGGGGTAGATGCACATGCCCCCTTAAAGCGCAAGCCCCCTGTGCTGGTAAAGCGGCCCACACGCATGTTATCGGCTTGGGCTTTAGTAAACATGCTCCTCTTTGTCTATATCAAATAGGCTTAAAATAAGCATGCTTTGGTTTTCTTAACCTAGGCTTCCCATTATAAAATTACCCTCCTGATGGTTTTCTCTCTCCTCAGCTTCAGCTTTCACAAATTCCCATCAAAGTGGAAACAAGGTGGGCTCAGATTCTGATTGAGCTGAATATACTAGAAAGTGAAGGAACTAATTTTATTCTAGCCTAAAATAATAATAATTATAGTTGCTGGTGGAATATGGCTAATAAAAAGTAGCTTGGGAATGAATGAAATGCAGTGGAAGATTTAGGACCAAATTCATCAAAGTCCTTTCCCATAAGCACACAATAGGGGTCATTTGCTAAAAGCACACTCTACGACCATTAACACATGTTAATTTTGCAAAACTATTGCATTAAATGAGCCCTGCAGCAAATAATATGCATTAAATGATGTTAGTACATATTAACTGTTAGTAAATGGTTCTCAGTGTGGAAAAAAGCCATAGGGAAACGTTCCTTTTTGGTATGTCTATCCCTAGAAGTCAATGACTTTCAAAGGAGTAATGAAATTTGGTTTCATTTCTTAAGTCTTTGCCAATAAATATATGGGTTCTAACTCCTCATGTCCATACATTGAGATAGAAGAAGTATCATAGCCGTGCGCTATTAAATAAAAGATAAAGAACAACTCAAGGCTAAGGGATGGTTTTCAAAAGATTTATGTAGTTAAAAATAGTTTTTTAACCACGTATATCTAACCAGTTAAATGTTCCCATGGTTGGTGCAGTGATATGAGGTTTCCTAGCCGAACTCTTATTCCCCCTGCTCCCAACCCCTCCCTCACTGCCATGCTGTCATCTCTGTCTGAGACATCCAGCAGTGAAGATAACATTAAAACTGCAGTGCAGCACTTACCCAAGCCTCTGGCACTGCCTGCCCTTGGTGTTTGCTTTGACCAGCTGCCTCCATTGCAGACTTCCTTTTTCGCATGGGAGCAGACCTAAGTCAGACTTATATATTTTAGCGAGTCAATCCAAGACAACAACTTTCAGCCCAGAAAAAATGACTGCATTGTTCATGAGAGCACTAAGCTGTATAAGCCTACCTAATCAAACAGTGAGGCTGCAAAATGATCCCCTGAAAAACAGATGAGGTTAACCATGACTAATATTCTTTTTGAATCCCCCCTATCATATATTCATATACTTAGCATATCTTCCTGCTTTCCTTAATTAGAACACATTTAAGCCAATTTTGGTTAGAATTTCTTAGAATTCCCCCTAGAAGGAAATGAAGAGTAGGACTACAGTAACTCATGTCTCTCTTTTGAGTAAGCATACGAGGCATGATTCACAAAAGCTTCCCTCACATTCTATGACTATGGGAAATAAAAGCTTAGCGTATCAGGTCCTCAGTGTAGTGATTCTCATGTCTGTGGATCTGATATTCAAAGGGATTAACATGGTTAATAGACCTGCTAACCATGTTAAATCCCTTGGCCGGGATATTCAGTGGCACTAACACAGCACTGCGTATCTGTATGCACATATTTTGGTCACACAGCAAGCTGATATTCAAACTCAATGTACTTGGATACATTCAGAGCAATTCTATATGGAGCCACGTAGATAATGGGTATTTTTTCATGCATTAATTGCTCCTATTCTATAAAGTTAAATCCGTGTGGAATTGACTTCATAGAATAATACCATAAGTGGCTGCAATGGTATGTATCTTATGTGCATTCACACATATTCTATTAAATACATACATAGGTGCACACTTCACCCACTCTCTGCCCATGTACATGCTCACAGAAAGAGTATGTATGATGGCTTCCGTGCGTGTACTTAAAGAATTGTGACTATGTAATTTACTCACATAAGTAATCGTGCATAAGTGACTAAAATATATGATCTACATGTGTAAATTTATTCAGCTCTTTATAGAATTTCCCTCCACGTGTGCAAAAATCATCTGGATTTTTGTAGGTGGAAAATATATGTTTTTTTTCCCATGTGCCCTATTGAAATTTTAGCACATTCCTGCTGGTTTACTTATGCAATTTAGGAAACAGTATTGGGAGTAATTTTGTAATAGAACATCTATGTGAGAAGTACAAAACAGTGCCTATTTTATAAAGGTAACATAAGTGTCTACGTGTATGTACTTGGCCACTGTTAGAAACAGGATACTGAGCTTGATCGACCCTTGGTCTGACCCAATATGGTATATCTTATATTCTTATCCAGCCCCAATAGCGTACAAACACCAACACATAGGTATAAATGTGTATGTATTCTATTCTTGTATATGCCTGCTTTATAAAATACACATGTACATTGCAACTATACCTCTGTTCTGCTCAAATTACACCTGAAGGAATGCCTTTACACCTAGGCCTGATTCCCATCGGGTCACATCCAGCCCGTCCGGATGTCCAAAATCTGGACAGTCCGGATTTGCACCCAATTCTGATCCCGTGAGGGCTAGACGTCCCTGCGGGAGCAGAATCAGGTGCAACCAGCCTGGACAGGCAGGACATGCCTCGATTCTGAGCCTCTGTATGTCCAGGCCACTCCCCGTACAACCCACCCGTGGCTCCTGCATGGAGCCCGGTGCCATGGTATCCCATCGCCATGGCACCGGGACACTGTGCAGGAGTCCCGATTTCCAGCAAGAGCTCTCCTGCCCATTTTCCTGCTGCCCGACCCCTGATCAGGCCTGCCAGGGCCGGGGTCAGACTGCGGGGGAACCTACTGCTTCTGCTCACCTGGGTTGGGGGGTCCTGGCATGCTGACACCCACTTAGGGTGGAATAAATCCTCCTGTTAACTCCTCCTGCCTGGACATACAGGGCTGCGACAGGAATCAGCCCTCTACGTTCAGGTCAGGGTCCCGCCTCCAGTCTACCCATGCTCCTCCTCATACCTATCCCCTCCCAGAGCTCCCTGCACATCTCCTCTGTATGTGTTGGGAGCTCTGTGTTCAGAATCAGACACAACACAGAATGATCCCCCTATACATTTTATGCACATATGCAGTCACACAACTTTATACAAGTCTGTCTGCATGTAAAACAGGTTTAGCAAGTGGGAGCAGAACCTGGGAGGAAGTGTGGGATTGGAAAAAGATTGTGTTGGGAGCAGCAAAATTGTCAGTAGCGTTCAACCTAATAGAAAATTGCTATAAGGTGCTGCTGCATTGATATTTAACACCAGAGAGATTGTATAAATTCAAGGTGGTGAATGGGAGGGGATGTTGGCATCAGTGTGGGCAAGATGGAAGTTACATTCACATGTGGTGGGAATGCCCCAAAGTGCAAGAGTATTGGTAGGAGATGCTGGGGGCATTGCTAGGGAGACACCCAGCAACATTTCTACTTCATAGAGAGGACTTGGGTTGCCCACTGAGGCAGAGGGGTTTTAAATCATCTACTGTAATTGTGGCCACGAGGCTTGAAATATCGGGGCTTTGGAACAAAACTAGGATGCCAGGTATGACAGGGTTCATTAAAAGGGTGACCGAAATGTATAGAATGCACAACTTAACTGCCATTAAGAGAGGGCAGCTTCTGAGGATGGAAAAGCAGTGGTGGGGGAGGGGGATTGGTTGAGGGTGGGGAGTAGGAGGTGGTTGGAAACTTGAGGAGTGGACAGATGATGGATGCATGGGTCACATCAGGAGTGCTGGGGTGGGGTGGGGATTATGGTGGGTAATATTTGTGGATTACAGGGATGGGTTATAATGTTGGATGTATAATGTTATATATGGTAGTGAACTTCTTTGTTTCTTTTGGAATTTTCCAATAAAAATTTAAAGTTAAAAAAATGGTTTCACAGGTGGAAAAAAACTTTACAAAACTACCCTCTTAATGAGGGTAAAGTCTGGATTGATGTATCCTGCCCCTTATTATGATATGGAGTCATAATCTGTTTGTTAATGTATTGTGCAGTGTGAGATTCAGTTTTATGTTTGTACATTCAGTTTGTATAACTGGTTTTCCATGTTTGCTTTTAGGTTTCACAAAGCTTGAGAGAGTCAGCTATATGTGAATGATTATCAGCTGCAAAAACATCAGATTTTCTTCAATTGTTCCCAGCATGTTATTAAATCTGAATACTCAGTCTCTTTTCTTGAAGTATTACTAGACCCATTTTCCATACATCAGCAGATTAATGTGTACTGTTGTGTAGATCTTAATGCTTATATACTGCATGCTAAATATTACTAAGACATAGCAATAACTTTTACAAAAAACAAAAACAAAAAGAGCATTGCTTATATTTCCAAACAGTTTGATGGTAATTTTATAACAGTGTGCCATGGGTGCTATTTGATAAAGGAAGTGCCTACTTCTCTTTGTAAAACACTAATGTATGTGACAGAGAACATGCCTTGAATGTAGGTACGATCACTTACACTTGCTTGTAAGGAGGGGTAAATATTCACAAATACTTTACACACATATGCATACAGAATAAGGTATTTTATAATCTATGCATGTACATTTGACCTCCGCTTGCACTTTGCCAGACCACGCCCCTGGCTAAACCTACCTGCATACTACATTCCTTCATGCCACAACATGGACCTTTGCACCATACAGTATTTTATAAGAGGCCCTTTACAAGTGTAAGTGGCTACATGCACCCAGGAATGTAAATGGCTACATGCACCCAGGAATGATTTTACAAAATTACCCACTTCCTAATATAGATCCAACCCACTCCCATAAAACCTTATATAACCATAACATAAAACACTTTATAGGAGAAAAAATTACCACATTTTACTTTAACTAAAGTGTCAAACCTTAAATATAGAAAAATTCGTAATCCTTAATCATGAAATTGTGACCAAACATATTCTAATCAATTAAATCTATTTCATAAACAATTAATGCTTAAATCAATAATTTTGTATTACCAATTTAAATAAATAAGTTAACTAAATACAGAGAAAGAGGACTGAGCTCAAAATATCAAATGGTATAATTTATTTATTTAGCAATGTTTATATACTGCTTTTCACTGGGTCAAAGCAGTGTATATTCAGGTATAGTATATATTTCCCTTTTCCCTGAAGGGCTCACAATCTATGTTATGTACCTGAGGCAACAGAGGGTTAAGTGGCATGCCTGAGGCCACAAGGAGGGCCTGTGGGACTGGAAACCCAGTCCCTCCAGCCTGAGATTGCTGTCCTTCAGTGGGATTTGAGCCCCTGGCCCTCCAGCCTGAGGCAACTTGCCCCAACCACTAGGCTACTCTCCCCCCCACCATTAACTTATCATCACTCTCCTGCTCATTGAGTCCACACAATACTTGGGGGGTCTTTTACTAATGGGCACTAGCTGTCAGCGTGTATTCTGGCACGTGCTGCCAGTTAGCATGAGGCCATGATAGCATGGGACGATTCCTGTGCTAACACATTAGGGTTGTGAATGGGTGGGTTAGAGTGGGCATGCTGAGCTCAGCACAGTTAGCGCTGGGTTCACACCGCACGCTAATTGAATCAACATGGGTTCACTTATCGCCATCTCAATAGGTGCACCTGTGCACCCATGCTAATGAAGAATGCACTAGGGGACAGCACTCCATGTTAACTTCCTGGGAAATGCATTCCACACTCCCGACAGTTAACGTGGTGGTGTTGCAACTATTGTGCCATTAGCTGACAATGAATGTTCTGGTGTGTGCTGAATGTGCGTTGGGACACACCGTTGACAGCTAGCGCAGGCCATGACAGCATGGGACGATTCCTGCACTGTCTATCACATTAGGATCGTGAGTGGATGGGGTAAGGGTGGAAAGTGGGCGTGGTGTGCTCTGTGCAGTTAGCGCAGGGTTCACACTGTGCACTAACTGCATTAACATGGGATCACCTAACACCACCTCAATAGGTGGCATTTGGTGCACTCATGATAACACCGCATGGCTATAGGACAGAGCTCCACATTAACTGCCAGGGATATTAGAAGGTCTGTACTTAAGGTTTTATATTTTAGTTGAAGTAAAATTTGGTAAAAATTTTTCTCCTATATATTTTTTGTGTTTATAAAATTGCCTTCTTCATGTATAAAGATTTGCTTCGAAATGCACTATCAGCCTCTGAGAAATGATGATTGTGAACATTGTACTTACTACCCAGGGGTGCTCTCACAGTTCCAAATCATTGTGACAGACTAATAATTGTACTTATTTATTTCCAATGGTACCCCAAATCTTGATTCATTTTGTAATCTTGCATCCTCCTTAAAGGCAACAGTAGCAGGTAATTTTATAATAGGGCGCTTCGGCAGAAAAGGTGGATAGGCACATGTAATGCTTGTTTTATGAATCCTATAAGCCTTTTTTTAAATTTATGTAATTATAATTATTATAAGTAATCCATAGGAAGTGTTAAAATATACACATCAGGAAAAAGAAAACAGTACAAGAACACCATTATAATAGCCCACATCAAGGAAGCTATAATGGAGACTGAAAAATTACTGTTACTCCAATTAACATCCCAACCAAACTCAGGTTACATAAGGAGAAAGAACCCTACTATAGAGGAGTGGCTCAGTGGTTGGGACAGGTTACCTCAGGCCAGAGGGCCAGGGATTCAATTCCAACATGGGGACAAGTAACTTCAGGCCAGAGGGACTGGGGTCTCTAGTTCCATGGCCGCTCCTTGTGGCCTTGGGCAAGCCACTTAACCCTCCATTGCCTCAGGTACACTTAGACTGTGAGCCCTTCAGGGACAAGGGAATAAAAAGTACCTGTTAGTATATACATGTAAACCACTCTGATGCATAAGTAAAGGGCAGTATATCAAATGCCATAACCATATAGAGGGGATTTATCCACCAAAAACCTTTCTAGCTGAGATACTTCTGTAAAAACATATCTATTACTCATATAGGTGACATGACACTTACAAGGAAATTTAAGATAAAACATAGCTTCAATCGCAATAACCTTTGGTTTTAAATGCAAAAAAGATTTCCAATGCAGCTGAGTTGCCTTAACTACATCAGGAAAGATAGTCAATAGTTGTCCAAGAAAAAGAACATTTTTCTTTAAAAAATATAGTCGCATAATAGCGGATTTATCCCCCTCCATAACAAAAGTAACTAAAAGTGTAACTTTCTGAGAGACCGATTCAAGAGGTCTCCAGGAACTGCGTTAAATCAGTATCAACCAATGTTTCTGGTTGAACGGCCTCCGCTCTTCAAGTACTAACCATAAGATTATGAGGCAAATAGTAAATAGAGGAAATACCAGATACATCAAAGGAATCACACAATAAAACATCCTTCACATATGTCTTTGAAAAATATGGTTGCATAATAGCGGATTTATCCAGCTCCATAACAAAAGTAACTAAAAGTGTAGCTCTCTGAGAGATCGATTTAAGAGAAGTCTCCAGGAACTGCGTTAAATCAGTATCAACCAATGTTTCTGGTTGAACAGCCTCCGCCCTCGAGTACTAACCATAAGATTACAAGACAAATAGTAAATAGAGGAAATACCAGATACATCAAAGGAATCACACAATAAAACATCCTTCACATATTTTCTAAATAACTCGAGAGATGTTAAAAGTCAGAAAATGTAATAGCCATAGGTTATGAGATCTGATGGAGTTTTCCAAACTTTCAAATTTATTATAGAATAGTAAATGATCTTTCATAGAGGAGGTAATCGATGCCTGAACAGCACCAACAGACTCCTATAACTTCTGGGCTCTCAACCAAAGTTACAAGAGCATCACCATGTCTACACAAAACACCCACAGTATCACGAAATTACATAGCTGGAGAAAGGAGCCCAGAAGAACCTGCTCAACATGCTGTACCGCTGCTAAAACATCCTTCAAGGTAGTATCAGACACCCCAGACCCCATATCAGCCAAAGCTGCCACATGGCTGAAAAGGTTACTGGAATGGGATAACATAAAGTGCATCACTCAGTCTATTTGGCAGCTTAGAAATAGCGCCAGGAACAGGAGTAGAGACAGAGAGGGGAACACCTTCATCATCAAAAGAGGGATCCAGAGACTGTCCAGTCAAATCTGCTTGGTTGGGGAGGAGGGGTACGACCTCCCAAACTCAAAGAAGCATCAATAGAGGTAGTCAAACATTCCATACTTCAAAGGGCTGAACCAAGTTGTACAGTACTTACTACATGCTGGTCCATTGGGCCTTTAACCACGAACTGTCCTTCCAAACATTTACTTCTATCTTTTCGCTTACCCTTGAAGAAGGGAACACAGCTGATGATTAGTGATGCTCCTCTGGTGCTCCCAAGGGACAAGATGTACCCTTTGGGCACATGCAAATGGCCATGCGGCCATGTACTGTGGTGCAGACCAGTTTAAATCCCCCAATGTCAGAGAAGGAGGAGCTGTAGACTAATTGGATGCAAGCTGGAAACAGACGTTCACTCTACCGTCCTCTGACATGGGTATACTAGCAGCCCTGTTGAGCCACATGGAAGCCATGGTGCACACCTGTTTAAATCCTCCAATGTCAGAGAAGGAGAAGCTGTGGACCAATCGAGTGCAAGCTGTAAACAGCGGTTCACTCTACCATCTCCTGACATGAGTAGCAGTCCCTGTTGAGCCACAAGGAAGCCGCCATGCACACCAGTTTAAATCACCTGATGTCAGAGAAGGAGGAGCTGTTTGCCAATTGGGTGCAAGCTGGAAATAACAGTTCACTCTACCATCTCTCGACATGAGTAGCAGTCCCTGTTGAGCCACCCACCATGAGCTTTCTGATTCTTTTAACCAGTAACAGTGGAGATATGTGCCATTTTAAATAGTAAAAACAAAAAAAAAAGAATCAGACTTCATTTTTTCTAGTAGTTTGGACTTAAGAAACAGAGGACAATGATGGCAGATAAAGACCATGAGATATATTCACTCTGCCCTTCCATACCAACTACTAAGCTTTACAGTCCCTTTTTTCCCCTTAGAGATCCTCTGTGTTTGTCTCATGCTTTCTTGAATTCAGATACAGTCCTCATCTCTACTATCTCCACTGGAAAACTATTCCATGCATCATCCATTTTCAGTTAAGAAATGTTTCCTCAGATTACTCCTGAGTCTATCCTCTTTCACCTTCATCCTATGCTCCATGTTTCAAAAGCTTTCTTTCAATTGAAAGAGGCCTCTTCCTGTTGATTTATGCCATGGAGGTATTTAAACATCTCTATTATATCTCCCCTCTCCAACCTTTTCTCAAAAGTATACATATTGAGATATTTAAGTCTGATGAAGACCACTGACCATTTTAATAGCTGTCCTCTGGACCAACTTCATCTTGTTTATATCCTTTTGTGAGAGTGGTCTCCAGAATTACGTACAGTACTCCAAATGAGGTCTCACCAAAAACGTATACAGAGGCACTACCAACTCTTTCTTCCTGTTGGACATTCCTCTCTGTGCACCAAGCACCCTTCTGGCTTTCATCATCACCTTTTCTACCAGTTTAACTACCTGTTGATGAAATAGCCTCATCAGAAATAATCACTCTCAGGTCCTGCTGTTCTTTTGTGAATAGAAGTACTTCACACCCTATACTGTACTGCTTCCTTGGATTTTTTAGCATTAAAGGTTGACCATTTTTCAAGCGTCGCTAGATCCTTCCTCATGTTATCTACACCTTTCTGGGTGTTTGCCCTATTGTAGATTTTGGTGTCATCCCCAAAGAGGCAAATCTTACCCTAAAACCCTTCCACAATATCACTTATAAAAATATTACAAAGAATCAGACCAAGGATAGATCCCTGTGGCACACCACTGATGACATCTTTCTCTGCGTGAACCCCATT
This sequence comes from Ichthyophis bannanicus, assembly GCA_033557465.1. Lineage (NCBI taxonomy): Eukaryota > Metazoa > Chordata > Amphibia > Gymnophiona > Ichthyophiidae > Ichthyophis > Ichthyophis bannanicus. The sequence continues at coordinate 228,631,607 of CM066036.1, forward strand.
TACCTGTCCACTTTGTTGCCTCCCACTCAACCAGTTTCTAAACTAGTAGGTCACTTTAGGAGCCATCCATAGGGCACTCAATTTATTTATGAGTCACCTGTGCAGAACAGTGTCAAAAGCTTTACAGAAATCTAAGTATACCTCATCTAGCCCTCTCCATCGGTCCAACTCTCTAGTCACCTAGTTAAAGAAACTATCATATTTGCCTGATAAAACCTGCCTCTAGTAAAACCATGCTGCCTCAGATTCTACAATCCATTGAATTCCAGAATTCTCACTATCCTCAATTATCGCAGCATTTCAATTAATTTACTCACCACAGAGGTCACCCTAACTGGCCTTTAGTTCCTAACATCATCCTTCTGTTTTTGTATAGAGGGACAACATATACCCTTCTCCAGTCCTCTGGGACCACTCCTGAGTCTAAAGAAGCGCTGAAAAGGTCAGATATTGGAGTTTCCAGAACTTCCCTAAGTTCCTTCAATACTCTCAGATGTATCCCATGTGGTCCCATCACTTTATTTACTTTTAGTTTAGCTAGCTCTTCACAAACACGGTCTTCTGAAAGTATTTCAAGATTTGCCTTATATCTGTTCTTATTTGTGTGTTTTGTGAACACAAAACAGAAATATTTATTAAGCAGTTCTACATATTCCTTCCCTTCATGAGTCTGACAATACCACTTTTGAACTTCCTCCTTGCATTAACATATCTGAAAAATGTTTTGTCCCTCCATTTTACTGCATTGACTAATTTAATTCCATTTGTATCTTAACTTTTTTGATTACTTTCCTAGCTTCTCTTAGCTTTTACAAATATTATATTTGTCTTCCTCTTTATGCATTTTATGAAGCCCACCCTCTTCCTCAACTTTTCAGCTATTTCTTTCAAGAACCATAGCAACCTCCTTGTCCTTTTACATTCATTTACTTTTCTAACAGAACGTTTTGTTGCCTTTAGAATATCCCATTTCAGTTTTGCTCACTACTTTTCTACATCTCCCAGCTGTTCCCATCCAACTAATGATTCCTTGAGGTACTGTCCCATCTTGACAAAGTTAGCTTTCCTAGTCTAGGACCCTCATTTTTTAATCTTGGACCTATGATTACTTTCTATAGGGGTAAGCTAGTCTGAAAAGACTATTATTAGTTACCCCTATGTATGATGGTCCCATATTTTCAACAAAGAGGATAAATCATGGCCCCTTAGGAAATTTCATATTAGTTATGGCACTCTCCCCCACTGACGGTAAGAACAGAGAAGGTTATCTTCTAAAAGTTATTTTATAAATTCAACATATGTACCATGTGTCTATGTGCCTTTATGAAATAGCCTCTCTGAAAGCTCTGCACGTATGCGTGCATTTTATAGAATATGCATGTGCCAATCCCATCTCTGTTCCACTCATACTCTGCCCCCACAAACACCTGTGTTTTCTAAGCACTTACTTTAAATGTGTGTACCTCCAGCCAATTTTATAAGCACGTACGTAATGTGTTGTACACGATCAAGTTCTTTATAAAATCACCTCCTATAAAACAGAAACTTTCTTGGAATGAGTTTTAAAAAAAGATAAAGTAGGCTGTCTTTGGTGGTTTGAAGATAATTGGTCATCAGGTGCTTCACCAGTGCCAGAATCTAAGACTGGGCAGACCAACCAAAACCTATAGGTTTTTATCATTGGCAATCAAGATCTTACTTCATAAATACCTTACACCCAAACTGCAAACATCTCTTCTTCATTGTTTTCTGCTCAGCTACTTACTATGATTTTTTCTGGAGTTGCTCAAACTCTTGGGTATTACATTGCTTAGTCATCCCTTCCTGTTTCTTCTTTCTTACCCAATATAAATTTAATTCTGCTAAGATGCACACTGATCTATTAGAATGAATTCCAACCATTGTTTTTTGCAAGTTCAATAAGCCTAAGAAACGGCCAGAGTGATCTCCCCCATCCAATCCCCATCAAACTTGGCCCCCTCATATTACACCCCATCTTATCACAAATGTTTATCTAACTCCCTATTCTAATATGGCTCTAATGGGAATGGAGGCATTGCTGTGCTGTTGCCATCTGTGAAGAAATGATAGTGGGTTATAATTAGTAAAACAGATTAAAAGCTAACAAGTCCTCAAAACAGTCTGCATTAAGAGTTCTTTTAAACTGTTCAAATACATGTGCACATTAATAGTTTTAAGCAATATGAAGAATAGCATTTACAGTGTACATTTAATGAAAATTAATTTTCAGTTCTTAATATGCCATCAGAGAGGCTACCTTTGGTTTTCTTCACTTCCTCAAAGATATGTATCTCAGGAGGTTCTCTCTGCCAAAACAGAAATTAGGCTGGCTCAAGCAAGATGACCAATCAGGGTATCAGGCCATGGGGAAGGGCACCATACTGCCCTTTTGAGTCAGTCTGTGAGTTTGCGAGTACCTGAGCCCAAAAGAGTAGGGGGTGCTCAAAGTAACACTCAGCAGGGGATTTTATCTCTATCACTGAGCAATATTTACACTGGTGTCCAACACTACATACTGGAAATATGTCTCCGCATAACATTGTACCCAGAAGCTGAGAGAGAAAGCTGGTGACTCTGCAGCTTCAGCAGTTGCTGAATCTAATGCAGTAGAGTTGTAAAGAAAGTTGAGTGTTCCCTCTGTGCCCTTCTCTAGCCCTTCATGGCAGTCTTTCTGTATAAATATAGAAGGAGAACTTAAACTTAGGATATTCAGGAAATGGAATGTAGCACCACCCATACATGACTTGTGCTGTTCATCATTGGATGGCTCACTCCATGTTCCTACCAATCCTAACAATGGAAGCTGATAAGCATGTGAATTTGAAGCACCGGAGGATGAAGAGGTTGTAAATGTTACTAACATGTAGTCAAAATTCAAACCCATATTCTTGGAATAATATACTTAAGCAAGCAATAAAGGAAGGGGCATTTTTATTATGCTATTTTAGTTTCATATTTCTTGTGCTACACCTTTCTATTTCAGCCATAGACTGGAATTATATAATATCTGGAAGCATGTATAGTAATTATTATTGAAGTATTATATAAATATGGGGAAAGTATGAAGAATGCTCCAAATGTATGCCTGACCAGAGGGGTGTTGGGATGGGGGGGGTGAAGTGAGGGGCTGTTGTTATGTGAGCTGAAGAGTGTGTTGGGATGGCTGCCCTGGGAGGGGGGGGGAGGGTTAGAGGGTGAGTTGGGTGAAGCTTTTGCAGTCTTTTGGGGCGATGGAAATGGGGAAAATTTGTATGAGCTCTGATTTGTGCAAATAATGTTTGTGCTCCTTCCTATTGTTTGCAGAGAGGGAGATTTGTGGTTGTATGGCTGTTATGCTGATGCTAATAAAGAATAAATTATAAAGTATTATATATAACTTCAAGCTGACTTGTATCATGTAGGATTTAAACATTTATATGCATAAGTGAGGCAGTTTTCCTGGATGAACTATGATTTTCATGCACTCAGGGCTAATAACAAGCAATTACACTAGAATGAAATTAGGCAGAGTAGATGGGTCTTATGGTCCTTATCCACTATACTATTCCATGTTTAATGTTAAACACATTGCAAAATAGCAGACAGAAGCACTGAGGAATGAAACCATTCTGACTGCATAGAGCCATATGTACACTTCGATCTCTTTGTAGAGAGATTTATTAATTGTAATTTTCCTGCTTCCAAGTGTGGCAGGCATTTGTCTTTCACTAATTCTTAAATCTCTATACCTACAAATGTTAATAAGAAGAACGGATGCAGAGTCAATCAAGAGACAGCAGGATTCCCACATCTGTAGGAAACGTCTTCCAGGGCAGCTCCTGGACTGGTCTAGCAGGATTCAAGGAAAGAAAATGATCAGGTATATAAGATTTCTCCTTCCTTGTCATCCTTCTAGACCAGTCCAGATGAATGAGGCATATTCAAGCAGTCAGGATGGAGGGTAGGAGGAAAGCGATGTTCTGCACAGAACTGTCCTACCAAAGGCACTATTTGCTTCAGCGCCAGCTCCCATATGAAACCTGTAGTGCTTCACAAAAGTGCTCAGAGACAACCAGGTAGCTACCTTACAGATGCCCTCTATAGACACCAAGGCAGACTCTGCCCAGGAAGCAGCCTGTGTCTTAATGGAGTGAGCTCTGACTCCCTATGGAACAAGCTTTCCAGACAGAAGGTAGCCTGGACTAATATGCTCCTTAATCCAGTAGGCAATGAACATTTGGCCTTTGCTTGACTTTTCTGTGGCTTGCTATAAAGGACAAAGAGATGGTCCAATCGACAAAAGGACTTAGTAATCTCCAAGTATCTGACTAACACACTCCTTACATTCAAGAGACGTAGAGTTCACTGTGAAGGAGGGAAGGATGATGGTTCAGTTAAGGTGTGAGTGTTATAGCACCTTTGGGAGAAAAACATATACAGTTCATATCCTCTCAAGCACCATGGGTATTGTAACAAGAAAAGACCCCTGAAAATAAAAGAAAATCAAAACTCCCCCAGAAATCAATCTAAACCCCTCCTCATGCTCCCCCACTCTCCCTTCATAAATAAATAAATAAATAAATAAATAAGAAAAACAGCAGAGAGAGGGAGGAGACAAAAGAGAAAGAAAGAATAAAAAGAAACACAGAGGACACTCAAGGTGGAGGCCCAGAGCCATGGGAGATAGAAAAACAGCCATGCTCCCAAGGACCAAGTCTCACCACTCAGAATGCATCCATCTCCTCTGCTTACAACCAATTTCCCTTCACCTCCCCACCAAAGCATACATTCCCCCTCCCACCTCCCTTCTATGAACCCAAACAAACTAGCGATATTAGATCCTGGCTCCATGGGACTAGGAAAAACAAAAGCATACTGGGAAATAGAAAATAAAAATGTATTCATCCTGTCAGTAAGTTAGTGGGGCTCCTGGTCCAAACAATTAGACCACAGTTTGTCAACTACCTCCGGCTTCCCACAAAATTCAGCAGTAAGCTTCCCTATCCTATATTTATTTATTTATTTACATTCTCTTATATACCGCGCTATTCTGCATCAGTGCGGTTTACATTGAACAAACTGAAATTACATTGAACAGGGTATTATAACTTGGAGATAACTATTTTACAGGGAACATGGGCTATGGAGGGTTAAGTGGCTTGCCCAAGACCACAAGGAGCATCTGTGGGACTAGAAACCCCAGTCCTTCCGGCCCAAGGTTGCTGTCCTCTACCAGACCTTAACCAGCCATTCCAAGCAAGAAGGAGGTTCAGCGTGCTTCCAGTAACTGGAAATTACACTCTGGGCCACAAGTAGTAAGCAGCTGGAAAGGCTTCAAAGCTCCTTATCAGCCAGATCAGAGGACAAGTGTCTCAGCATGCAAGTTTCAAGCAAGAAGGAAATCATCAGACCCACAGCCTTACAGATGCACTGATGAACCTGAGACCAAAAGATTTTCAGTGTGGGACAATGCTACCACATGTACTACAGATCTCCCTGCCCCCCGCAATTCCACCAACAATGTCTGCAGTTCTAATACCTGCTTGTTGGAAACAGCATCATCATGAAAACCACCTTAAGGCTCAAATCTTTGAGAGAGGTCTTACAAATGTGCCCTTTAAATGCCTTCAACACGAGAGAGAGAGTGTAGGTGCAATTGTAGATCTGCTTCACTTCCTTGAAGAAGTGGGAGACGACAAGGTGTGCTGTCAAAGACATGCCATGAATATGCCCCCTGTAGCATGCCAGAACCACAACCTGAACCTTGAGAGAGTTCAAGGACAGCCACAGGTCCAAACTGAACTGTAAGGAGGACAAGATGGTGACAACATCTACCTTCCTGGTCTCTAGGGCACAAGAGAAACACCACCTCTCAAAAACTCTTCAGACTCTCACATAGGCTAAGGAAGTAGAGGCGCTCAGAGCCTTACGCAGAATGTCCATTACAGCTCCAGAGTAGCCCTTCCAGGTCTTTGCCACAGGAGACTCTTCTCTTGAGGGAGCAAGAGAGGGGAACCCACCAACAGGCTCAAGAGATTTGCATACCATGGCTGACACAGCCAGTTTGGAGTCACTAGAATAACCAAGCCCAGGTGGGGCCAAATTCTGCACAGCAGATGGCTCACCAAGAGCCATAGAGGGAAAACATACTGAAGACCTTCTTGGGGCCACTTTGGAAGCAGGACATCCAAGCTGGCTACCCATGGATCCTTCCTGCAGCTGAAAAGGTTCTCCACTTTGGCATTCTTCTGAGTGGCCATTAAGTTGAATACTGGAAGGCTCCATCTCTGCATTATGAAGACGAACATGTGAGGGCTCAATTCCCACTCACCAGGATCCACAGAGTTCTGACTACAGACATCAGCCTGCACATTGTTGACATCTGCTATATAAGTTGCAGATAGGGCAATTAGATTCTTCTCTGCCCAATGGCACAGCTCCACCTCAAGATACACTCTGGCACTGAGAGTTCTGCTTTGCTTGTTGACATATGCCATGTGGCATTATCCAAGAACACACAAGCCATGTTGCCTGCCAGGAGAAGCCAGAATATCAGTAGTGCCAGGCAGATCGTTTTAGCTTCCAATCAGCTGAATGATTAGGAGGCCTCCAGAGGGCACCATAGTTCCTGAGTAAAACTAACTTAGACAGTGAGCTCCCCAGCCCTTCAAGCTGACATCTGTAGGAACTATCACCCAATCTGGTGCTTCCAGATGTTCATCAGATGGCAACACTGCAACCATCATATCAGCTGCTGCTTAATCACTTGAGAGAGAGAAAGGATCTAGTTGAACAACTAAGAACAGAGAGACCAGTGAGATAGACGATGTCTCTGGAGGGGGTGCACATGTGCCCAAGCCCAAGGGATTAGCTCCAAGGTTGATGCCATAGACACTAGGAATTGGAGGTACTCCCAGGCTCAGGATGGCTGACAGAACAGCAAACTCTGTAAGCTACTTCTGCAGCTTGAGTAACTTCTCCTGCATGAGGGACACTCGACTCTGGAGAGTTTTGAACTGAACCCTGAGATATCCCAAATGCTAGGAAGAAACCAGGCTGCTCTTGGGGTAGTTGATCACCAAGCTAAGCCTCTTTAAGCCAATGAATCACCAGGGTGTCAACCTTGGACATCTCCCAGGAGGTTGACTGAAGCAGCAAGTCATCTAGGTATGGGTGAATCTGCAACCTTTGCTGGAGTAGGAACACTGCCACCATCACTCTGACATTCAAGAAGGTGCACGGAGCTGTGACCTGGCCAATAGAGCTGTAACTGGAAATGGACGATCAGGACTAAGAAAAAAAGAAATTGCCAGTGTTGCTCCTGAATGAGAATGTGAAAATATGCATCATCTAGATCCAGGCAAGTTAGGAACTCCCCTTGCTGGAGTGATGCAATAACTGACTTGACAGTCTCCATGTGACAATGGGGAACTTGGAGTTTGGCATTGACCTTCTTCAGGTCCAGAATAGGCTAAAAGAAACCTCCTTTCATGGGTACCATGAAGTAGATGGAATAATGCTCCCAGGCCTGCTCCTCAGAGGGCAAGGGTAAAATAGCCTGTAATTGCAGGAGACACTGGAGAGTTTCCTTGATCATCACTAGCTTGAGCAGGGACCCAAAAAGAGATTCCATAAAGACTGCCCATAGAAGCACTGCAAACTCCAGTGCATAACCCTGACTGAGGACCTCGAGGACCCATTGGTCTGACATGATATGGATCCACTTCAAAAGAACAGCAAAAGCTTCCCCAACTGGCCAGGTAAGGGGCCTGCTAGCTCTCACTGCAGAAGCTTACTGGCTCCAGAGGAAGCCACAGCTGAGTCTCAAGAACACTGAGAGCTTCAAAAAAGTTGACCCTTCTTGGATTTAGACCCATAAGAAGAGTAGGTCTTACCTACTCCTGGCCATCCAAGGGCATTTCCATGCTCCACATATGCGGTTCCCAACTCCAAACTCAAAGCCTCTGAGTTTTCTGGCAGCTGCTAGACCCAGCACAAGATGACTTGGGACATTAAGCCTGCACATATCATCACTGAAAAGCTTAAGGCAGAGGATGCAAAGGAATTCTTAAGGAGGGCCGTTACCTTCATACCATGAGACTCCTAGAGTGCAGTGCTCCTTGCCACCAGGATTGTCATGCAATTTATCACCACTGTGCTGTGGGCATCCACCCAAGGGAGCCCAAAAGGTGGGTCCAACTAGCCCTCTGGTAGAGGGTACAGATGATAAAAGACATTAGAAATGAATAAGACCTCAGTCTTCCTGCAGTTAACCCTCAGGTTATGTGTGGCGAGCCAATCAGAGTCATCACCGGGGCCCGATCAGCATCGGAGAGAACAGCGGGAGGGATCGCTCCTCCCCGATCAGCTCCCCAAGGCCAATTCGGCCTCAGTTCGACTGTTCAAATTCAAAGCGCCCCTTGGGGCAAAGGCAGTAGCAGCTCCAGGACATCACCGCGGCCCGATCAACGTTGGGGAGTAGAGCAGGAGGGATCGCTCCTCCCCGATCAGCTCCCCAAGGCCAATCTGGCCGCAGCTCGACTGTTCAAATTCAAAGCGCCCCTTGGCGTGCCCGAACCTGCGGGCTCACACCTGAGGGCCTTGCCAGAGGGCCCTTTGGCGTGGCCCTTTAGGCGCGGTCCAGAGGTACCACAATATCGCTGAGGAGGAGTTTCACTGTGCTCCCCAGCCCTGAGGAAGTCTAATAGGTTATATAGAGCTGGGTCGGATAGACATGAAGCAGTGTCAGGGGAGTATCATGTTTTGAAACTGTCTATTTTAAATGCATATGTAAAGTAATACTTTATCTGGTCTGAGCTAGTGGTGTTAATAAGCATTGTGCCGAAGTGTACTAAACGGTTGTATGTGCTCTCTGTGACTGTACCTACAAGAACAACAGCCTCAGACCTTGCTGCTCTGAATGCCATCCCACTGACCTTATACTGATCTGCATCCCCAGCCATCGTCAGCTCTGCGAGGTAAGAGCCCACACAAATGACCCAAGCTGCTCCCTATGAACTGTACCCTATCTCGGTCCACTGAGGCTACTCCCTAAAGCTCTGTCTAGCTTCTTGAGTGCACCTCCTCAATCCATTGCCTCCTCAGAATTCTCGTAACCTACAGTACAATGACGTGGGGTCATACGTTATTATTGGCCCTATGCCTCTTAGCCCTTATCATCACCTGGGCTGAATCTTACTCACATCAACATGGCTTACTCCCCCCCTTACACCATACCGGCACTTTCAACTACAGAAGATCTTATCCTTTTGTGCATCAGCAACAGCTCATTCACATAATCTGCCAACCTCTGTCAGAACCCCACAGAAAGAAGTCTCCTCGTCCTCACCACTTGAACTGTTCCCTGTAAATAGTTATCTCCAAGTTATAATGCCCTGTTCAATGTAATTTCAGTTTGTTCAATGTGAACCGCACTGATGCAGAATAGTGCGGTATATAAGAGAATGTTAAATAAATAAATAAATAACTGTATGCTCATAAATGCTTGTTCCATCTGCAATAAATGGCCCATCCTCACCGACTACACAGCATCGGAAGCTGGATCTGCTTTTTGTCACAGAGACATGGTTGACTGATGCAGACACCATCCTTACCAATCTGTTTCTACCACCTGGCTAAGACCTCTTTAATTGCCCGAGAGCAAATCGGAGAGGCGGTGGTATCCTCATAATTGCCAGAAACAACCTCCACTTCCAATGCAACTCTTCCCAGAGTGCACTCAACCTTGACCACATTCGGATTTCAAACAAATTCCTATCTGCCTGTCTTTTATACCGCTCACCATCATGTGCTGACAAGCTGGCCACTATTCTTGACCTAGCTTGCGATAGGAATACCCAACTCAAACCACTCTGGCTGCTAGGTGATTTCAACCTCCCAGCCCTTCCAACCAAGCACTCCTCTGCCTTCCTCAATGCTATGAAAGCTCTCGACTATCATCAGCTGATACATACTCCCACTCACTCGGCAGGAAATACCCTGGACCTCATCTTTGCTCCTTCACCCCTCCACAGTCTGACCAGCCAGGACCCTCCACTTGTCCTCCCAGTCCCCTGGTCTGACCATGCCATACTGTTCCGTATTCCTACAGACCCCGGAGGTGACCAGCTGCCACCCAACTCCAATCCTCAATCATCCAAATGCCGCTTCAGACCCTTCGATAAGGAGACATTCCTCATGAATATTCTTGATGACCTCAACCCTGACACCAATAATCTGGTTGAGCTAATAGACACATGGAACAACACCCTAGCTCAAGCCTCACTCCTTCCACCTTCCACTAAGCCCACTAAGAGGAAGCACACAGCAATATGGTTCATTTCTGATCTTCATGAATCCTTATTGCTCCTCAGAAAGCTTGAGCAATGCTGGCAGCATTCTAGGCATGACATCGACCATGTTGCCTACCTGGCCAAACTTCAAGAACACCGAAAAGCAGTTTATCTCAAGAGAAGGGAATACCATACTAACACCCTTATGCGCTCTCTCAACAAGCCCCGCGAGCTCTTCAGCATTGTTAGATCCCTTACAAGTGACGCCTCTAAGAACTTGCCAGCAATTACCCCTAGCCTTGCTTCCAGAGCAAGACAAATTCGATTACTTCGCTCTCAGAGAATCTTGATGACAAACATTCCTTTCCTGAACCGCCCCTTACAGGCGACACACCTATACCTAACCTTGATTCTTTCTACCCATACTCGGCTGAACAAATAGAAAACATCATTGGCATAATCAACACCTCTACCTCCCCAGCCGATCCTTGCCCAGCATTCTGGATTAAGCAAGCAAGATCCAACCTAAGTTCAGTTAAGAGTAGTTACTCACCTGTAACAGGTGTTCTCCAGGAGCAGCAGGAATCAGTCCTCACATATGGGTGACGTCGGCGCCGACGGAGCCCTTGTGCGGAGCATTTCCCCAGCTTTCAAAGAAAGCCTTTGGGAATTGCAGCGCACATGCGCGGTCCCCTTCCTGCCCAAGGGTGCCATCTTGCTCAGTCTGATGACATAGCTAAAAGACAGCAAAAAAATTAGCAAAATAAATCATATGACTGCAACTCCAAGGGGAGGAGGGAGGGTTGTGAGGACTGATTCCTGCTGCTCCTGGAGAACACCTGTTACAAGTGAGTAACTACTCTTTCTCCAGGACCAAGCAGGAAGTCAGTCCTCACATATGGGACTCCCCAGCATAAGGCTACCGGAGACCTCAAGCGGAAAAAATGAGCTCCCTCTAGCTCGTCAGTACGTAAGGAAGGAATCTTCTCTGAGAATGCCCCCGACTGGTAGCCCAACACCAGGGCCGGAGGGTAGGAGTTGCCTAAACCCCAAAGAGATTATGGAGTACTGCCTGTCCAAAAGCACTGTCCCTGCGGGACTCCCTCTCAAGGCAGTAATGGGCCGCAAAAGTCTGGCTTGAAGACTAAGTAGCGGCCCGGCAGATGTCTGCCAACGGAACAGAGCGGAGATGAGCCACTGATGCAGCCTTCGCCCTGACACGATGAGCCGTGACTCAACCCTCCAACGAGAGGCCGGCTGCCCCATAAGCCCAGGCGATACAGTCAGCGACCCATATGGACAAAGTACGCTTCGAGACAGGTAGCCCCAACTTATTGGGGTCAAAAGAAACGAAGAGCTGAACAGCCCTCCGATGCTCCCGTGTACAGTCAAGGTAGAAGGACAACGCCCTCCTACAGTCCAGGGTATGCAGGACCATCTCAGCCCAGTTGGCATGCGGCCTGGGAAAGAAGGTCGGAAGAACCACCTCCTGATTGAGGTGAAAAGGGGAGATAACCTTAGGAAGAAACTTAGGGTGAGTCCGTAAGACTACCCTATTCCTGTAGAACCTAGTGTAAGGGGGATCAGACACTAGTGCCTGCAGTTCAGTCACTCGCCTAGCAGAGGTAAGAGCTACCAAAAACAAGGATTTCCAGGAGAGAAAACAGAGAGGGCAGGTAGCCATAGGTTCAAAGGACGGACAAGTAATCCGCTGTAAGACCACATTCAGATCCCACTCAGGGGCTGGTGGACGCAAAGGAGGCTTAAGCAGAAGGAGGCCTCTGAGAAAACGAGCCACCAAAGGGTGGTTGGAAAGAGGCCTTCTGTCCACCGGCGAGTGGTGTGCTGAGAGAGCACTAAGGTGAACCCTGACAGAGTTGGACTTAAGGCCTAGATTGGAGAGGTAAAGCAAATATTGCAATACTACCGCTACCAAGCACGAGAAGGAATTCTCGCTCTGCTGAGCACACCATGCGGAGAATCCTCGCCACTTAAGAGCGTAGGATTTCCTGGTGGATTGCCGTCTAGAGGCTAAGACCACATCTTCCACCTCTCGAGGCAGTAGTAGGGGAGCCAGGACTACCCTTTCAGCAGCCAGGCCATCAGATGAAGGGACTGGAGGTTGGGGTGGAAGAGAGTCCCCTGATCCTGAGACAGGAGATCGTGCTGAAACCCCAGAGGAAGAGGGGTGTCCACCGCCAGTTGCAGCAGAAGCGGAAACCACGGTTGCCTCGGCCACCTGGGGGCTATCAGGATCATTGAGGCCCCGTCCTTGAGGACTTTGAACAGTGTTCTGGACACTAGTGGCGTGGAAGGAAACGCATACAGTAGGCCTGTGGACCACGAGATCAGAAACGCATCCGCTGCTACTCTGAGAGGATGCGGTTGTCTGGAGCAGAATCTCGGGAGTTGCCGGTTCAGAGGACTGGCGAAAAGATCCATGGTGGGGAGGCCCCACCTGAGAAAGACCTGCTGAACCACCAATGGGTTCAACCTCCATTTGTGTGGTTGCAGGATCCTGCTCAGTCTGTCCGCCAGGTAATTTTCTTGACCTGGGAGGTAGACAGCCTTGAGGAGGATTCCATGATTGACGGACCAAGAGCACAGCCGTTGTGCCTCCTGACATAGAAGGAAGGAGCCTGTGCCTCCTTGTTTGTTCACGTAGAACATGGCAACTTTATTGTCCATCTGGACTAGTACAGACTGGTGAGAGGCGAGGTGGGAGAAGGCTCTCAGAGCTAGGCGCATCGCCCGTAGCTCCAGGAAGTTTATCTGTTGAGCAGCCTCCCAAGAGGTCCAGAGACCCTGAGTACATGTCCCTTGGCAATGTGCTCCCCAACCTAGAAGAGAAGCATCTGTCGTCAGCACTTGAGAATGCGGAGGGGATTGAAAAAACACTCCGAGTACCAGATTCGGAAGATGAAGCCACCATTGCAGAGAGGAGACTAGCAGGTCGGATATTCTTACGGAGTCCGCTAGGCTCCCTGTGGCCTGATGCCACTGAGTGCGAAGGCTCCACTGAGCAGGCCGCATGTGCAGGCAGGCATTGGGGGTGACATGAACCGTGGAAGCCATATGGCCGAGTAGTCTCAGGAATTGCCTGGCAGAGACCAGGGAATTGCTGTGAAACTGCCTGGCCAGATCCATCAGCCTGTGGGCTCTGTCCATTGGCAGAAAAGCCTTCGCCTGAAGAGTGTCCAGCCTGGCTCCTATGAATTCTAAGTTCTGGGACGGGAGCAAAGTGGACTTTGCGAAGTTTATGACAAACCCCAAGTGCTGAAGCAGAGCCACAGTGCGAAGGGTGGCTTGATTGGCCTCCTGGGAAGACTGGCCCCTAATGAGCTAGTCGTCCAGGTACGGAAACACAAAAAGACCTTGAAGCCTTAGGTAGGCCGCCACCACTGCCAGGCACTTGGTGAACACCCTGCGTGCGGAGGTCAGGCCAAAGGGTAGTACTCTGTACTGATAGTGGTTTCCTCCCACAACAAATCTGAGATATTGTCTGTGGTCTGGATGAATAAGGATGTGAGTATAAACATCCTTTAGATCTAAGGAGCATAGCCAATCTCCCTGCTGGAGGTAGGGCAGCAGGATTCCAAGGGTAAGCATCTTGAACTTTTCCCTCTCCAGGAACTTGTTGAGGTTGCGCAAGTCTAGGATGGGTCTAAGGCCTCCTGTTCTTTTTGGTACCAGAAAGTAACTGGAATAAAAGCCGTGACCTCTCAGGTGGTGGGGCACCGGTTCCACAGCCTGTTCCTTTAGTAGACTTGCTAACTCCTGAAGGAGTAGGTCCCTGTGCAGAGGGAGTCTTGGAGGCTCCCCTGGAAAATAGGAGGGAGGTACCTGGTGAAAATGGAGAAGATAGCCCTTTTGGACTATATGAAGCACCCAGGTATCTGATGTGACGGCTGACCACCGGTGGGCAAAGTGGGCCAGCCGGCCTCCTGTGCTGAGAGAAGCCAGCTGAGGAGAAGAGGCTATGCTTTCTGAGTCAAAAACCCCCACCCTGCTGAACAGGGGCCGGTGTTGGTGGCTTGGGGGCCTTCTGCCTACGGGGCCCATGACCCTGCCCCTTGGCCTGCTGACCCTGTTGGGGAGCTGCAGAGGCCTGATAATGAGGGTATTGTTTATAGGCAGATGACTTCCTCAGGTAAAGGGTCTTTTTTCCCGAGACCTTCTTCTTCTGAGAAGGGGCAGAGGTTTTTCTGGACAGCCTAGTCCTGGTCAGAGTCTCGGTCTCGGGTTCTGCAGCCTTTTCAGCCATGGGCTTGCCAAAGAGGTTTTCACCTCGGCAGGGGACATCGACCAACTTGTCCTGGACCCATGGCTCGAGGTCGGATAAACTTCGAGCACTCTTGAATACCAGAGGACAAGGCCTGGAACCTCTGCAAAGGTTCCTCGGAGAGACCAGCAGAGAACCCGGCAATCTCCTTTGCCAGGTCTCGGAGATACATGCCCATGTAGAGCTGGTATGTCTGGACACGGCAAGCAAGCATAGAGCCCTGGAAGCACTTCTTACCGAGGGCATCCAGGTTCTGGGCCTCCCGGCCGGGAGGCACCGAGGAGTGCATCTTCTGACTTTTCAGTCGATGCATGGCCGATTCCACAACCATGGAGTGGTGTGGTAATTGTGCCTTTTGGAACCCGGGGCTCTTGCGGACTCGATAGATGGAATCGACCCACTTGCTTAACACCGGCGTCGAGGCCGGGGTCTCCCACATGCGGAAGAGCAGCCGCTTCAGCATCGGAGGAACCGGTACAGTAAAGGCCTCCTTCGGGGGAGAGTCATACTGGAGGGCCTCGAGCTCCTCGGCTCAAGGCTCCTCCTCGGGATCCGCGTGGAAGGCCAAGGCCTTGGCCATATCCCGCACGAAGTCCGAGAACCGGGTATCCTCCGGTGGGGATCGTCACTGAGGTTCGGACTCCGGCGATCCGATGGGACACACTGAATCCGATAGGTGTCGGGTGACTCTTCGTCCTCCGTCTCCCAGCCCGACTCCTCAGAGGAGGTGTCGAGCGGCTCCGGTCGGGCGGGCACCGATGCCCTCCGCCCCGACACCGAGGGTACCGGCGTCGACGACCTCGGTCCCGAACGGGAGGCCGAGGGAGACCGTGGCCGAGGATCGACTCGAGCCCACATGGACTCGAGGATCGGCTCGGCCTACGGGGTCGACTTGGACGTCGATGTCCCGGTGGTCGTGGCAGATGCACCGGTGAGACCGGCGATCAATGCTCGCTGCTGTTCCATGAAGGCAGCGAGGCTGCTCTCCAAGGCCGTCAACCTGAGTCCGAGCTCAGGAGACCCAGCAGCCCCCGACTCGGGCCCCGACGTCGGCTCCCTTGGGGGAGAGTCCACGAGGACTACAGCACTCACATGTCCAGAAGACTCCATCTCGATACGAGGTTGCTTGGCATGCCTCTCCGACTCCGAAGACCCGGGACGGCTATCGGGGCTATGCGACCTGGCTCTCGAGGAACCAGGAGCGTCCACCGACGACGCCCTCGCGGGTTTCTTCTTCCTGCGCTGTTCCCATGAAGGAGACCCCCGCTCAGAGGAACCTCGACGCTGCTCGGGGCCGGAGTCCCGAGACGTCGAGGCCTCTGATGAGGTCCGGGCCCGTCCAGATGCGGAGTCAGAGAAGATCCTATCCTTCTGGTGCTGCCGACTCCTCAACGCCTTCGAGGACATTTTGCCACACAGACCACAAATCATCGGGTCATGATCGGGTCCGAGGCAGCGGAGGCAGCAGTCGTGTGTGTCGGTAAGAGACATAGGTTTCTTACACCGATCACACTTTTTAAACCCGCTGGCAGCCATCGGGGGAAAAAGGGGCCCCTGCGAGGTCAAAAGACAGGGCTGCCAGTGAAAAAGAAAAAATGGCGCGAACGCTAGTCACGAAGGACAAAAATCGAAAAGGAGAGAGTGGGCTCGATACCGGCGTACCGGGCCCAGGCGGGAAAAGGATCCGGTGTCGAACCGAAGGAGAAGTACAAAAAATAGGGAAATCAGCTTTTTCCTTGGCGAAAAATGAACTACGTCCGTTGGGCTCCGCGTAAAAAAGAAGACTGAGCAAGATGGCACCCTTGGGCGGGAAGGGGACCGAGCATGCGCGCTGCAATTCCCAAAGGCTTTCTTTGAAAGCTGGGGAAATGCTCCGCACAAGGGCTCCGTCGGCGCCGACATCACCCATATGTGAGGACTGACTTCCTGCTTGGTCCTGGAGAATCTCCAGAATAGTACACCTGTCTTTTTCCACAGGTTCTCTACCAGTGTCCCTTAAATCTGCCCCCATCAAACCCCTGCTAAAAAGCAATAAATCAAACCCATCAGACATCAGCTCATACAGAGCAATCTCCAGCCTACCCTTCCTGACCAAGATCATAGAAAAGATTGTCCAGTAACAGGTCCAAGACCACATTGACTCCCACGCCCCTCTTGACCCACGGCAGCATGGAGTGGAACCCTTTTTGTAACTCTCCTAGATAGGCTCTGTACTGGCATAGACAAGAAGAGGCAGGGATTCATTCTAATCTTCCTGGACATCGCCTCTGCCTTCGATTCCGTCAGCCACAGCCTTCTCCTTGGCCGTCTACAACAGAGGGGTATTTGGAACTCTGCCCTCAACTGGTTTAGATCATACTTGATGGATTGCCAGCAACAGGTCCGCTTGGGAACACAGTCTTCAAGCACCTTCCAGAAAACACAAGGAGTCCCACAAGGCTCGTCACTCTCAGCCTTGCTTTTCAATGTCTACATACAGCCAATCTGTACAATAATCAAGTCCTTCAACATACTATATCACATCTATGCAGATGATGTCTTACTCTATACCCCTTTCTCCATTGACAGCCCTGACTTTTCAGTCATTCCAAATTGCTTCAATGCTGTCTCTGATTGGCACGCCACACATAACCTGAAGGTTAACTGCAGGAAGATTGAGGTCTTATTCATTTCTAGAGATCAATCTTTTAACCCACCATCCTCCTTGTGGGTGAGAGATGTAGAACTCATGACTAAGCCGGACGTTCGCTACCTGGGAGTAATCCTACATCAACAATTGACCATGGCTGCACACATACACAATGTTATCAAGGCAGTCTGCCTGAAGATAAGGACCCTTCATCATATACGCCCGCTCCTCGACCCCTCAGATTTTCGATCAGTCTTCAAAGCTCTCATCCTCCTGCACTTTGACTATGCAAATATTATTCTTCATGGCACCCCAAAACACATCCTCCAACCACTCCAAATGGCCATGAACACAGCTGCCCGATCACTTCAAGGTGTCTCTAGGTACAAGCATATCTCACCCATCCTGATGCAATTACACTGGCTCCCCATATCTAACCGTCTGACCTATAAAGCTCTTCTCACGTTCAAGGTTATTCACAAAGCATCTGCATCCTCCCTGTCAGTAATGGTTCAACAAACCCCAGACAACAGAACGTGAAGAGCTAACATGGTAAACACCCTGGTCACTCCTTCAGTCATAAGGACTTGCACTAAAGCTGTCAAGAACCGTGCCTTTTCTTTATACGCACCAATCCTCTGGAATGCCCTTCCTCCCTCAGTCCGAGTCATCATGGACCTATCTACATTCAGGAAGGCTTTAAAGACTCACCTTTTCCAGCTGGCTTATGACCACATAACATAATGAAGGACTCTCATAATGCTGACTCTCATAATGCTGGCCTCTCCACTCACACAGTCTATACCTTGAGTCCTGACTACACAACATGTACTTAGTTCTCCATCCTCTCCCTATTTCCCGGCCTCAATCCCACCCCCTGTGTCTTCCCCTACCCCTTTTTCTCCCTCCCCCCTATCCCCCTTTCATTGACACATTTGCTTGATAATAAGTACCTGCCTCCTGTTACCTAGATTTGCTGTTTATGTCTGTTCTATGTAAAGTTGCTTGACTGTTCTCGTTTCTTGTAAACTGCTCTGATACTAAATAGTGCGGTATATAAAAGCTAATAAATAAATAAATATAATAAATTAGGGCAGATGTTGACAAATTTTCTGTGGATTTAGGAGTCAGACCAAACACTAAGGAACCAGCAGCTGAGACTTCCCCCCTCACATGCTCCCCTTGTCTCCACTGAAGTTGAGGCGGAGAAGGTTGAGATCACTTCTTAGGTATACTGCAAACCCCTGCCTTATTTACTAAGGTTTTTCCCCCAATTAGGTCTGTAAAGGAAAGGAAAGGAAAGCTTAGTAAATCAGGCACTAAATGCACCCCTACTGGCTGTTGACTCTATAACCCCCCCTTGGGGTCGTGATCCCACTCACAAAATACCTGGGTTCTTATCTTCCAGTACTCCTCAACAGGAAATAAAGACACGACACAATTAATTAATCAATCAATTGCTATTGAGCTCTATAGGGAAGAGACACACCGAGTCTAATTTGACTATTCCAACATGCCTCTTCAAAGATGGTTCCGAAGAGCTTAGCTTTTTATTAGGTGATATCAGCTGATTCAGTTAATCTTTAATTAACATCTGGTACTTTCCAAATTCCACGTGTACATCAATTTTGCCAACATAGACAATATTATTTATATAAAAAGCAGAAGTTATATCTTATAAGTATGTTCATTAAATCCAGTAGGTGTCACTGTGCTGTTAAAAGCTAATTAGTTACTCATTATATTTTGCTGATTTCTATTAAACTAAATCTGTTATATTTACTAAGTGGCTTAGATTCAATTTCACAAGAGCAGGGCAACCTGCCCTAGAAACCGCTTAGCCTATCCTCTTGCAGAATGAACCAGCCTCTCCCTTTATTCTATTTAATTAAGGAACTTCAATCTGACCTAATATCTGCTTAGCACACAGACTGTTTGCAAAAGCGCAAATGCTTCTAATTTCTCAACTTTATGTCTAGCTGAAAGCAGAAGTGTTTCTTAAAGGGATAGATTTAAATGCAATCTTGACCTATACTTCTGTTAGGCCTATACTGAGCTAGATTATTATACTTTTGTGTCATGTATGGTTTCATGTGTAGCTGACTTTGGTTTTATTCCAATCGAGATTATTGAGCCTGATCTGCTGTCTGTTCCTAAATCTGAATCTGAGTCTGACATGTCCAAATCTGCATATCCAGGATAAATCATAGGTGTATAGACATGCTTATCAGCAGTGCTCTCATCTACTTCACTGATTACATCCAACTTACATTTGGGGCCTAGCTGGGGTAGACCACGCCCACACTGGCCATTGAAAGAAATACTGGCCACCCACTTCCCCCACCCACTATCTTCTCCCAACACTGTTGTCACCAAATCTTTTTTTATCCCATTCCTTCCCACCAGTCTCCCTCCTCCCTTAAAATCTGCCACCCCCTACTCCAACACCCTCACTTCAGCTAGCCCTCACTATCCAGCAAGCCACTTTTCCTCCCCAGCCAGTCCCAGAAACCAGGCCTGTCAGCCACTTTCCTCCCAGCCAGTAACCACACCAATCAGTCACTGAGCGTTACTTTCTTTCTTCAATTCCCCTGTAAATGTTTTGCTAAAATAGTAGGGTAAAAGTTATAGGCCCAATATTCAGTGGTGGCGGCTAACACTGTTAAAGTGGCCAATTACTGCCGCTGAACTTTAGACCTGGATATTCAGTGCCGGAGCCATATCTGGGCCCTGGCAATGAACATCCATGTTGCCCGGATTGCCATGAAGTTAACAGGGCTGCAGAGATATTAAGCCGCTACCCAGTTAGTTACAGCGGCAAAGATTAAGCCAGCCTTTAATGTGCCTATCTTTCACTATACTGCAATAATCGAACAGTGGCTCAATATCACTGCTGCCCAGTTATTGCCAGGTGCTGCCCCTAGTCCGCCCTGATGCTAAGTGTCTAGCATCAAACATGCAGCAGCACTAACCGTGTTATTCCCACTCAACAGGATCCCAGTCAACAGGATCAATACAGTTAACATGTCTGTTAACCATATTAATCCCTTTCAATATCAGGCCCTATATTTTTACTGATCCCTTGCAGCTACAGAATTTTCTGGATGCAAGGACCCCTCTGGTCCCTATTGCTCTATCCTCTCCTGTCATTCCCCATGTTATTAATAATACTAACTTTACTTTTGTTAGCTCACTTTTCTTCAATTGTATGATTTCCTGAAGAGGGGAGGGGTATAGCTCTCCATGTACTCCTTTTTTCATGTTCTTGGCTTCCGTCCCATTGTGGGTTTGCTAAGTTTGCTAGGTTTTTTTCCTTTGTTATTAATTTTTTTATTATTTGCTTGGCATGTACACTCTTTCAAGTTGTACATCTGTATTATTTTTAAAAATTAAAAATATTAATAATATTAATAAAAAAATAAATATCAATCCAAACCACTATGTGCTACACAATGGTGGCAAGTGTGAATAACACACATTCAGGGTCATGCACTAGACTGCGTCAAGTTGTGCACAGGAGATTTTCATGTGCTATTGCTCTACTCTTGCAAATCTCATTTCATTTTTTACATTTGTATGCCACTTTTCTAAATGTAAAATGGTGCACAACAACCAAAAATACAACACACAATATAGTAACATAATATATAAATCAAATTAACAATCAAATCAAATGAGGTTGGTAGGAAAATAGTATGGAAAAATTGGCCACAAGAAATTTTGTAACTGAAATAAGTATACCTTATTAAGATGTATCCTTTTTTTATTTTGATAAGCAAATTCTGTGCAAAATTTATGATAGCTCATTAACAATTTAAATAAAATGTTGCACATGAAATTTTAAGATTTCTGAATGGCAAAAACTTTGCAAAAAATGGCTTTGTTTGTTAAAATGGGAAACACCTCATGCAATTACAAATAAAGCCAATTTTACAAAGCATGTTGAAATCAGAATGGAGACATCAAAACTGAGATGTGCTTAATTCTGGCAGTATTTTACAAAAGACTCTGCTGAATGTGGAGCCTTTTGTAAAATATATATAAGGATGTGCAGAAGTCCATATGAATTTGCTACCACTTACAGAGGAAGGGGTCATTTTACAAATCTACAGGTAGGAAAACTGAGCGTACCTAACACTGCAGCTTTTGGGGGGCAATTTCTCCCAATGGGTTAGTTTTATGCATACCATGACAGTTATGAACCTCACTGCTAAGCTGGGGTATGTGTAGTATGATTTGTCTCTCAACTTTACTGCTAATGCTCATCATGCATTAGCAGTACTTGCAATGTACCAAAGAGAGCCTCCTTCTGGAGTTTATAAGATGCAAAATGTATAGGCAATTTATCAAAGTTTGTCTAAAAATTCCTTTTAATCAAGCCTGTAGCACCAATATGAGAAGAAAATTTTCTGTAATATCCTGCCATATTTTCTTAGTCTCCAACTGAAGTACGGAATAATTGGTAGCAGTGACGTTCCAATGAGGGCCCCCAAGCAAAATTATGCTGGGGCCCCCTATTGTCATGGTGGCATGACCCTCCTGAGCACCCCCATATCGTCGCAGCACCCCCCTTCCTAGTTACCTGCTGGGCCAAAGTCTCATGTTGCAGCTGTTATCCCAAGACTTCGGCACAGTAGGTAACAGCTGCTGGGACTGCTGCAAACTTAAAAGAGAAGAGGCAGTATGGCAAACCTGATAAAAAAAAAGTTTGCCACACTGCCTTACTGCTGCTGTGTGGGCCCTCTTCCTGCGTGAGCCCCCCTCCCCCCTTATTGCGGGCTACTTAGGTGGAATTTATGCCACTGCTTGGCACTGAAACCTCTATTACCAATGCTGTTCTCATATTTTTCTTCACCACCATGCCTGATCTTCTGGCATCCAGCTTTTTATCGTTTGGAATGTGAATGTCCCAGATGATCCTAACCTCTTCATTTTCCACAGTTTTCTTAGGGTCATTATCTAGTAATGTTTCTAGTAGAATGGAGACGTAGGGCCCGATATTCAAAAGGCATTTAGATGGTTTACAGCACAGTAAACCATGTAAATGCCTTAAATGGGGATATTCAACAGCACCTACACAGTTAGTGCGGTTGAATATCCCCGTCTATGTCCCCTACGCGTCCCGATACTATCTGGTTAGCATCAGGGCATGTTGGGGGCATTCCAAGGTGGCGTGGAGGTGGAGAATGTCGCTAACCAGGCAGCTGCCCGGTTAGAGATCTGCGTAGCTGCCCGGTTAGAGATCTGAGCCTTAAAGATCTAATATCACTGCTCCCCGGATAGCCCCCCGTGGCTTCCTGTCTCTGCAGCGATCACTGGATATTCAATGCCATCGCCACAGTATTGAATATCCGGTTTAGAGGTCAGCAAGGAGGGCTATGCGCCAACGAGGCACATAGCCCTTCCGAAATCAAGATGACTGAAAATTGGGCACGTAATGTCTGCAAAATTTCCAGTAGGTAAGGTGCACCACCTTATTATGCCTTTCTGTATAGAGATTTTCTCCCATCAGAACTTTGCAGCCAGTTTTGAGATGAGTAACCATTTCCGTCTCTTCCTTACAGAATCTATATATATCCGTTTTCCCTGTTTTTTTCTATACTCATTGCGAACCATCTTGTCTGTAATCCACTATCCAGGGCTGCTAGTATCAGTCTCTCATCCTTAAGCTTCAATTCACATTTCCTTAACCATTCATATGCCCTGGTTTGATCGACAAATAGTTCTTGGAGCAATACTTTATATTTCCCACTGTATTTGTGCATTTGCCTCTTCTTGTTCCTTTTTGCTGATCTAATTCTTTGAAGAGGATTCCTCTCCTGTTTTGCAAATTCTGTTTCTTCCTTCCTTGTGTGTACTGGCAGCTTCTTGTCCATTCCTTCTACTCATTGGGATGTTTGTCCAATCTTCACACTAGTATTTCCATGTGGAAGTGGTGATTCCACTAGTAACTGGGCCATTTTGCAAACTTATATGAAGAAGTGCTGCCAATTAAGTAGTGTGTGGTAGGCGAAGGCCTATGATCCATGCTGCTCAAACTAAACAGACAGGCCTAAGCAGCTTGACCTGTAAGTAAAGCTTGTGGTTAGGCCCAAAGGAGTGACCCCCCCCCCCCCCCGAATGTTGCTTCTATAGAATCGAAACTTAAATAAGCATAACCAAGCATAGCTAAGCAGAAACGAAACTTAGAAAAGATGGAAAAACAACTTTAATTGGTACTGATAAGAGTGTGAAACTTTTGTGAACTAATTAATTCTGCTGAGAGAAGGGTTACAGTGCCCTGCTTTCCCACATGTTCTAGTCAGCTAAGTGACCTTGGAGGAGAATTGTATCAAGAGTCTAAGAACAGTCCATTGTAATGGGGACTGAAAGGGGGACAAGCAGGTGCTGAGCCCAGACCAAGGTCCTCATTGGATGACTACGTAGTGGTACCGGGACCAATAGATGGGGTAGAAGGGGTTACCGGGACCAATGAGAAGTTTGCCTATGCTTAGAATGGAGAAGAACAGTATAAAAGTTGTTGTTTTACTAACAGCCATTGCTCAGCCATTTTGAATGTGATTCTGCTTGAGTCTTGTGCACAATAAATGATTTGGACCTTCTGAACAGACTCCTGGTATTATTGGATTGTTTGCGCTCTGCCGCTACATATTCTTGGTGCGTTGGCCGGGAAGGTGTGGTGAGTAGAGGGTATACGAGCTGATATACCACGACTTTCCGCCTCTATAGGTTTGGTCCTGCCGGGCTCGTGCCCTTCCGACGTGGGCTCAGCTCCCAGGCGCCACTGGTCCCGTTGCATCGGAGGGGGCTGGGCCAGGCCTCGGTGGGTGCTGGACCCGGACGGAGCCAACACCTCGAACCCGTGAGGGGAGTCCGAGGTCCAACTCATGCGCTTGCTCGGGAGCGGGGACCGGATCCGGTGAGTATAGTTTTTGGTATGTCTAGACAGATGAGTCAGAACTGCAGCTTGTAACTTGGAACTTGTAACTGGCCACTTGTAACTTGTAACTTGGAACTTGGAACTTGGAATTTTGGTAAGAGAGCATGATCACCTCTCAAAGGCGGTCCAATTAACCAGCATTGTGTATTCGCGGGGTGAACCCACCGTCTTCTTGGAATAACTTGGAATAGCCGGCATAACTTGGAATAACGTTTGCATGCATAGCCTAGTCAGAACAGACAGGATTGAGCTTTTTGGGAGTACGTTGCTAGCATGATTGAGTGAATGAAGTGTGGTTGAGAGGTCTGGTGACACAGACCAAGCGAAGGCGGACTCCTGAGTAACGCAGTTCCTGGCCGGGCGACCGCGTCCAGGTCATAAAAAGGAGGAAGCGACCGTCGTCTTGTCTTGTTTTTTGTTTCCCTTATATGTTTCTAGGACCGTGAGGACCCCTCACCCACGGTCCACCCTCCTTTTCCCTTCTGTCTGTTGTTGCGCGCACACATCGATATGGGAGGGGCGGGGTCTACTGCGCACACTCCACTAGAATGTATGATTAAGTATTTTAATAAAGGATATTCAGGAGATTATGGGGTGAAAATGACTGCACCACGATTACAGATTCTATGTACTAGGGAGTGGCCCGAGTTAGACCCCATGTGGCCCCGAGATGGAACATTTGCCATAGGAATTATTAAGTCAGTTCATCAAAAGGTGCGAGTAGCGCACCCTGACCAGTATCCCTATATAGATTCTTGGTTAAGTATTTGTGAAAGCCCGCCCCCTTGGACCCAGCGCTGCTATGAAGAACAGTGCAGAATAATGGTAGCGCTGACAGAACAGACCCAGAGTACAGGGAAAGTAAAGAAGTCTGTTTATGTTGATCCTGAGTCCCCGGAAGTTGCTATTAGACAGCCCCAAGCTCAGCGCCCAGTAAAAGTACCACCGCGTCCCGTGGCAGGCTCCCGGGACCGGCGAATTCCACCCCCTGACCCTCAGCAGCTAGATGATCTACCCCCTGAAGAGATTGATTAGCTTGAGACTGAGGAGAATTCTGAGTCAGAGCAGGAAGAAGAAGACGAAGGAACGTCTTCCCGGGGCGAGACTGAGAGTGTAAAATCAGCTGTTAGCACCAGTTCATCCGTTGCAAGTAAGAAATCCCAGATAAAGCTCAAATTGAGAAAGAATGGCCCTATCAAGAAAGTAATGCCACTACGGCAGGTCCCGGGAATGCCCGTAAGGGACGAGGAGAACCAGATAGTAGCGGGACCCACAAGTTTAGTTTATGTGCCATTCTCCACTACTGATTTATTGAATTGGAAAATGCATTATGCCTCTTACACTGACAAGCCCCAAGAATTAACAGAGGTAATGAATACAATTATGCAAACTCATCAGCCTACTTGGGCAGATTGCCGTCAGCTCCTGTCTACTTTATTTACTACCGAGGAGCGGACAAGAATTATGCAAGCAGCTGTCAATTGGTTAGCAGAAAATCCCCTAATAGAAGGAGCAGGAGGAATAGATAGCCGTGAAGCAGCAAAGAAAGAATTTCCTAACGAAGATCCTCGGTGGGATCCAAACACCGATTCAGGATCCAAAGCCCTAGCTCGGTTTCGCCAAGGCCTTTTACAAGGTCTGCGAAAGGGGGGTCAGAAAGCCATGAACCTCTCCAAGACAGCGGAAGTTATCCAGGGCCCAGATGAAAGCCCAGCAGTATTCTATGAGAGACTAGCTGAAGCATATAGAATGTATACTCCTTATGACCCAGCGGCACCCGGAAGTTTGTGCATGGTGAATGCCGCTTTTGTCAGCCAGTCCCAACCAGATATTAGACGCAAATTACAGAAGTTAGAAGGGTTTGCGGGCATGAATACGTCACAGCTAATAGAAGTCGCCCAGAAAGTGTTTGTGAACCGTGATAATGAAAGACAGAGAGAAAGTGAGCGTAAA
Organism: Ichthyophis bannanicus; assembly: GCA_033557465.1. Taxonomy (NCBI): domain Eukaryota; kingdom Metazoa; phylum Chordata; class Amphibia; order Gymnophiona; family Ichthyophiidae; genus Ichthyophis; species Ichthyophis bannanicus. Next base: position 228,657,703 of record CM066036.1, read on the forward strand.
ATGAAGAAGAAAGCGGATTTTTTGGCTGCCGCTTTAGTTGAACAGAAACGGGGAGGTTTCCCTAACTGAAGGAGCAGAGGTAGAGGGCGGGGCCGAGGAGATAGCCAGCCCCTGCTAGGCGTGAATCAATGCGCTTATTGCAAGGAAGAAGGACATTGGAGGAATGCATGCCCGCAACTCGAAGACGCCTCACACGAAGAAGAAGAACCCGCCCCTCGGAGAGAGAGGGAGAGAGGCCGATCACAGAATCGCAGAGGGACAAATCGAGTACATTTCCAACGGGAAAGAGAGGAGGCCATAGAAGGAGTTGCAACCGCAATGGATCATGATCTAGATGAAACAGATTAGGACAGACCGGGCTCCGAATTCGCTTTAGGTCCCCAGGAGCCTATGGTCTGCTTAAAGATAGGGGACCAGTTCATGGACTTTATGGTTGATACTGCAGCAGAACATTCTGTAGTAGATAAGCAAATAGCTCCTTTGTCTACGAGAGCAGTCACAATTATGGGAGCAACTGGTGCCAAAGCCACCAAGTCTTTTCTGAAAGACCGTGTATGTGAATTAGGAGGACAGCAAATAGCACACCAATTCCTTTATATGCCTGAGTGCCCAGTGCCGCTGCTGGGACGAGACATGCTAGCCAAACTACAGGCCCAAATATCCTTTACTGAAAAAGGAGAAATGCAAATGACTGTAAACTCAAAGCCTGCAGGATTAAGGGTGCTTACTGTTCCTCGAGAAGAAGAGTGGAGATATTACAGTACTAAGCCATTTCCTGATACCAATTTCAGTATGCCAGCAAGCATTACGGCTCCTCCTGGAGTATGGGCAGAAGGTAACCCACCAGGTCTAGCCAAGTACATAGCCCCAGTAATTGTGAACCTTAAGCCTGGAGCAGAACCAGTACATGTTAAGCAATATCCACTACCAAGACCAGCCATTGAGGGCATTCATCGCCATTTATTAAGATTACTGGAGTATGGCCTTCTTAAAGTATGTCAATCACCATGGAATACGCCTCTCCTGCCAGTTAAGAAGCCAGGGACAGGTGATTACCGCCCAGTACAAGATTTAAGGAGAGTGAATGAAGCAGTTGAAACCATACATCCAGTTGTGCCAAATCCCTATACACTCTTAGGACTGATACCTGCTGAAGCTACCCACTTTACTGTTCTGGATTTGAAAGGTGCATTTTTCTGCATACGATTAGCCCCGATTAGCCAATTGTTGTTTGCCTTTGAATGGCAGGACCCTGTCTCAGGGAGACGGGGCCAACTCACTTGGACACGATTGCCCCAAGGATTCAAGAACTCACCCACCATTTTCAGTGCAGCACTGAACCAAGACCTTTCAAGCTATCCTGTCACCCCTGGGAAAAGAGTGCTTCTTCAGTATGTGGATGACTTGTTGATAGCTACCACCTCAGAGAGTGAATGTGTACAAGCCACAAATGACCTCTTGCAATTACTAGATGAAGCTGGATATAAAGTTTCCAGAGCCAAAGCACAGCTATGCCAAACGGAAGTAAAGTATTTGGGTTTCCGGCTGACCAAAGGAAGCCGACAATTAGGACCAGAAAGAAAAGAAGCCGTGTGTAGTATCCAGACCCCAACCACCAGGAGGCAAGTCAGAGCCTTTCTGGGAGCAGCAGGATACTGCCGAATATGGATACCCAACTTTGCTCAGATTGCTAAACCACTATATGAAGCCACCAAAGGAGAAGAGAAATCACCACTAGAGTGGGGACCTGATCAAGATGAAGCTTTCAAAGCCCTGAAGGAAGCATTAATGTCATCACCAGCACTTGGACTTCCAGACATCCAGAAGCCTTTCCATTTGTTTGTACATGAAATGCAAGGGAACGCCCTGGGAATGTTGACTCAGACATTGGGACATTGGGAGCGACCTGTAGCATACCTATCAAAACAATTGGACACCGTAGCCAAAGGATGGCCACCATGTTTGAGAGCTGTAGCAGCCACAGCATTGTTAGTGAGTGAAGCAGACAAACTCACCTTAGGACAGAACCTGCGCGTTTCAGTACCACACGCAGTGCTTGCCCTTATGGGACAAAAAGGGAATCATTGGTTTACTAGTTCCCGAATGCTGAAATACCAGAGTATGCTATGTGAAAATCCCTGAGTACAGTTGGAAGTGAGCCATGCTCTTAACCCCGCCACCTTGATACCAATCAGCAAGGACCCACCAGAACATGACTGTATGGAAGTCATGGACACTGTGTTTTCAAGTCGACCTGATTTAACTGATGTACCTATAGAGAACCCTGACCAGACTTACTTCATGGATGGAAGCAGCCTCATCATCAATGGACGACGCTGTGCCGGGTATGCAGTAGTCACCCGGGAAAAGGTCATTGAATCATCAGCTCTTGCCTCAGGAACATCAGCACAGAAAGCAGAATTGATAGCGCTAACAAGGGTACTAGTACTAGGTGCCGGACTTCAGCTGAACGTATATACAGATTAAAAGTACGCTTTCACAACTATACATGCTCATGGAGCTCTGTATAAAGAACGAGGACTCATTACCTGTGGAGGCAAATCAATTAAGTATGGCCCAGAAATATTAATGTTACTAGATGCAGTATGGGCCCCGGCACGAGTGGCTGTTATGCACTGCCGAGGACACCAAACAGGAAGAGGAGAAGTTGCCCAAGGAAACAGATTTGCTGATGCTTCAGCGCGCAAAGCAGCCATGACAGGCCAAATTTCACCACGAGCAACACCAGTACAAGCAGCATTGTTTCCAGTACCCCTCAACTTGTGGACACCATGATATACCACAAGGGAGTTGGACTATTATTGCACTACAGAAAACGGGGTACTGAAGGATGGATGGATTGAGCTGCCACCAGCAGAGGGCAACCAACCCCCAGGACGAATAGTGATCCCTGAATCATTGGGACCGGCCTTTGTAAAGGCCTTTCATCAAGCCACACATTATGGGAAAAACGCAATGGAAAAAGCACTCAGACCCCATTTTTGCATTTCAATGTTGGGAGCCTTGTCAGCCTCAGTAGCTCGCCAGTGCATAACTTGTGCAAAGAACAATGCCAAACAGGGTCCTACACCACCACCCCGAGCTCAGTCAGGTGGTGTAACCCCTATGCACAACCTACAAATAGACTTTACTGAAATGCCAAAAGTCAGTGGATATCACTACTTGTTAGTTCTAGTTTGTACCTTCTCTGGGTGGGTGGAAGCTTTTCCCACCAGGACTGAAAAGGCCAGAGAAGTCACCAAGGTATTGCTGAGAGAAATTATCCCCCGATATGGAATTCCTGCAGTAATAGGGTCAGACAATGGGCCCTCATTTGTATCTCAGATTACCCAACAGTTAGCAAGTGCCCTACAGATACAATGGAAGTTACACACTGCATTCAGACCCCAAAGTTCAGGGAAGGTTGAGCGAATGAACCACACTCTAAAATCTCAGTTGTCTAAGCTATGTCAGGAGACCCACCTGAAGTGGCCCCAAGTTCTCCCAATAGCTTTACTTAGAATACGCTCAGCCCCTGTGAAATCATCAGGATTTTCTCCCTTTGAAGTCATGTATGGTAGGCCCCCACCAATAGTACAGGGGGTGAAAGGGAGTTTGACACAAATTGGTTCAGAGATAACCAGACAAGAACTCCTAGCTCTTAGTTCTGTTCTGCAGACTCTTCATGCGTGGATACAGGACCAGTTACCTATCAACTTGACGGAATCCTTACACCCCTACAAGTCTGGTACCTCGGTGTGGATCAAAGATTGGAAGAAGACACCGCTGGAACCTCATTGGAAGGGACCATACACCGTTATCCTGTCCACACCAACAGCTGTCAAGGTTGCAGAAATCGAATCGTGGATCCATCATAGCAGAGTCAAGCCAGCAGCAGTTCCAGAGCCAGATCAGTGGACAGCAGTGCAGCATCCTGATATTCCTTTGCGACTCACCCTGAGGCGGCAACCAGCGGCCTAGAGTTCCTCTGGGCAGCCCAAGAACTACGGTATTGCACCAGACAAGTCTTTCGAAGAGGATTGCTGTTTCCAATACAGCAAAGACATTTGTTTTCTTCATCGAATAACTGTGCCTTCACCGACTTTCTTCAGGCCAACTACGGTTGGTAAGTTGGCATACATTAGAACCTTGAGGATCTTCAGTCAACATTGACACCCGTTGAATTGCTTTATTAGCGAACGGGTCAGCAGTCAAGAAGTAGTGAACGTCGAGGTCAAGATCTTTCAGCGGAGATTCAGAAGGACTACAATCAACATGCATCTTTGTTTCTATTTTGTTCTGGTTGCCTGCCTGGGGAGCTTTGAACTTACTCTTGCTTTACCCCCATGCACTGCCTGCATTACTTCCACTCGGACTGGAATGAAAGTAACTCAGACTTTGCTTTATCATTCTTACTATACCTGTACTGGTACAGTGAGCCGATGTATATATAACACTACTGAACTGAACATTTGCACCAAGGGTAATACCAAAGTTTGTTTTAACCCACATCAGAACCCGTCCTATTATACTTTAGAAATACGATGGGATGATGCAGATGGAGCTTTACTTAATGCCACACCCCCACTCACTGATCCTACAAAGGGTGCCATTTTGTATTTTGATGCCTGTGATGCTATAAACAGAGATGGTCGTTCTAGTTGTGCCAATTGGGAGAAAGCATATTCTTATGATCATAAGTATATGTGTCCGGAAGGAACAACCGGGTGGGGGGCATGTACAGGTAAACGAGTTTTAGCAAATGAATATAGTACAGCACCAGTTCAAGACTACTATTGTCCAAAGTGGGAATGTGTGTTCTATGTTACATGGAAAACTGGTATGGTAGAGAATACCAGGGATAATCGAATGGCAGCCCTGTTTAAGCCCTATCTAAAGAATCCAGGAAAATGTAAGAAGGGTGCCTGTAACCCATTAGAGTTACACATAATAAACCCTAGTGCTTGGAAGCAAGGATATAAATTTGGACTACGTATTGCGGGCACGGGATCAGATCCCGGAACCATTGTATATATAAGACTGAATACCCAGGCCCATCGTTCATCACGGTATCATATACACAATACTTTCTATGAAACCATGCATGTAAACAAGTTTGACATTCCCCATCCTTCACAAAATTTGTTCTTAGAATTAGCTGGAGCAGTCGTATCCAGTCTCCACATTTCAGATTGTTACTTCTGCGGAGGAACTAGAATGGGTGATCAGTGGCCCTGGGAGGCCCAAGAATTGAATTATTCAATAGCTTACAACCATACTGAACTGCACAAAACTACCAGTGAATGGGTATTAGCACACCCAATAGTAGGACGTCTGTGTTATGCTCGAACTGGACCCCAGTTCACCTTGAAAGTAGGACAGCTTGTCTGTCTTAGCCAGATGTTTTATAATGACACCACAAAACAGACGTCTTGGTGGTCAGGGGTTAATGAACCTGAACCTACCAACCCATTAGCGAAATTCCCTGAGCTTGCCGATTTATGGACTAACCTTGCCCAGCCTCATGCCTGGCAAGCCCCACCTGGCTTGTATTGGATCTGTGGAACCCGAGCATATGCTCGACTCCCTCTCCACTGGGGAGGGGCATGTGTCTTAGGAACCATCCGACCTTCTTTCTTTTTGTTACCCACAGAACATGGAGAACAATTAGGTTACCCAGTCTATACCAAGAGACAGAAAAGAGCAGCCTTGAAGAAAGGCAAATGGGAGAGATGGGATGGGGAAGACTGGCCACCTGAGAGAATTATTGCCTATTATGGACCCGCCACTTGGGAGCAAGATGGCACCTGGGGATACTGGACCCCTGTGTATATGATAAACCGTATCATACGCTTACAAGCAGTAGTTGAGCTAATTACTAATGAGACTAGCCAAGCACTTACACTTCTGGCTAGACAAAGCACACAAATGCGTACTGCAATATATCAGAATCGCTTGGCACTAGATTACTTATTAGCAGCTGAAGGAGGAGTATGTGGTAAGTTGAATTTAACCAATTGTTGTTTGAAGATAGATGACAAGGGTCAAGTAGTTGAAGAGATTGCTGAAAACATGCGAAAACAAGCTTATGTGCCAGTACAAATCTGGCATGGTCTTAAGATACCTAACTGGTTCGAATCTATCTTCTCTGGCCTGGGGGGACTTACTACTTTTGCTATGATAATATTAGTATTTGTAGCCTTGTTTCTGTTTTTACCATGTATAATCCCATGTTGTATGCGCTCTATTAACAGTGTTATCGAAAATACCGTAGAACGCAAGACTGCCACTAAGATTTTGGCCTTATGGCACACTAATCCTAGTACGTATGGTCGTAATCCGACTCCAGTGTAATTGAGTGATTTAACTCTCACACCTTATTGAAAATAGGGTGAGATTAATCAAAGGGGGGAATGTGGTAGGCGAAGGCCTATGATCCATGCTGCTCAAACTAAACAGACAGGCCTAAGCAGCTTGACCTGTAAGTAAAGCTTGTGGTTAGGCCCAAAGGAGTGAAACACCCCCCCCCCCCCCGAATGTTGCTTCTATAGAATCAAAACTTAACTAAGCATAACCAAGCATAGCTAAGCAGAAACGAAACTTAGAAAAGATGGAAAAACAACTTTAATTGGTACTGATAAGAGTGTGAAACTTTTGTGAACTAATTAATTCTGCTGAGAGAAGGGTTACAGTGCCCTGCTTTCCCACATGTTCTAGTCAGCTAAGTGACCTTGGAGGAGAATTGTATCAAGAGTCTAAGAACTGTCCATTGTAATGGGGACTGAAAGGGGGGCAAGCAGGTGCTGAGCCCAGACCAAGGTCCTCATTGGATGACTACGTAGTGGTATCGGGACCAATAGATGGGGTAGAAGGGGTTACCGGGATCAATGAGAAGTTTGCCTATGCTTAGAATGGAGAAGAACAGTATAAAAGTTGTTGTTTTACTAACAGCCATTGCTCAGCCATTTTGAATGTGATTCTGCTTGAGTCTTGTGCACAATAAATGAATTGGACCTTCTGAACAGACTCCTGGTATTATTGGATTGTTTGCGCTCTGCTGCTACAGTGAAGTAGCAATTTATATATTTTTATCAGTTTGCGGAAGAAGAAATAAAAGGGGGATTAAGAAGAATTATTCCCTTAATCACTTAAGTAAAACCCTGGCCAAAATTAACATCTTTTAAAACTTTATGCATGCCTCAGAGCAGGTGTAACAGAGACATTTTTGGAATGCCCTCACTATGCCCCCTTGCAATTCTACATGGTGTGGATCTTTAGTTACCCGTATAAAGGCCTTAACTGGGATTTTCGAAGGGCACCTACATGGGAAGTGCCCTTCGGAAATCCCGGCTAAGTCCCTAGCGTGCCCAGATGCTTTCCACATAGCATCGGGGCATGTTAGGGGCGTTTCAAGGCAGAGCGAGGGTGGAGGAAGGGGCTTCACGGGTAGCAGTTATTTTCGATTCTACCCGCCTAACCCTCTGCGCCTTAAAGATAGGCAAGGAAAAACCTCACCTATATTTAAGACACAGGCTATGCGGGTAGCATCGAAAATCACTGCTACCCATGTAGCCTCTATGGCTGCCAGAGCGTCCAGGCTAACCTGGATTCCGCCAGCGCAGAAGTGAAAATCCGGGTTACAGGGGTCAGTGGGCAGGCTATGCGCCACCGCAGCGCATAGCCTGCCCAATTCAATATCAGGCCCAAGGCTTCTAAAATAACCCCATCCTGGCCCCACTGCACGAATAGAGCCGCTATGCGTGCTGCGGTGAATGGGGGCAGCAAGGGTGTGGAAAGTGGGTGAAGCGTAGGCAGGACCGACCCCTGGACATACAAGGCCGATTCCAGTCACAGCCCTGTATGTCTGTGGACCGCCGGGGGAACGCCCTGCTTATTCCACCTCTGAGGTGGTATAAGAGTGGGGCACCCCTCTGATCCTGACTGGCAGCACCCACCCCCCCCCCCCCGGGAGCCCAGTAGCCCCCCACTGGATCAACAGGACACTCACGGTGAGTCCCAGCAGCCCCCGTTAGGGTTGGGCAGTAGGGAATCGGGGGTCACAAATGCAGCGGGCAGGTTATGCCACTGGGAAGACATCCCTGTGATGATGTAGGGGCACGCCGGGCCATCCCAGGGCCCAATCCTGCACCCATGGGACCATCTTGCTCCCGTGATGCATTAGGTCCTAATGGGCACATCCTGCCCGGGGGCACCTAGACAGCCCGGACATGCCCCTTCGGGGATTGGGCTCCACAAAGCTGTTTTGATGGTTTATCTCCCCTCAGCATATCAACCTTATTTTCAATATGTGCTGACATTTTTAGGCCAATTACATTGCAGTGAGTTTTCAAAGGGAAACAATTGATGTTGTTTCCCTTTGAAAATAATTTGCAGCCACTAGGTATGTGTGCTAAAAGCTGCTGTGTACTTTGCAATTGCTATTTGTGTGGGCACGAAGAGAGGATAAATTAGCTTGCAAATATTTGAAAATCCCATATAAATGCAGTGTTGGGTTTACCTCTGTTGCGCCTAGGTCCTCCTTCATGCATACAGTCACTTGAGGAATCCCCCATAAAAGGAAGTACCATAGTGAAAGGGACGTCTCCTATTCCACAGAGCAGCTCCCTTTCCCTCCAGGGCTGCTCATTCTGAGCAGCAGCATCCTGTTGGACTTGCCCTCTAAAAGGTACACGGGGATGGGTCAGTAACAACTCTGCAATACTGCAAATGTTGCCAGCCTGCTCATGTGCCTTTAAGAGAACAAATTAAATAGGACGCTGCTGGTCAAGCTGAACAGCACTTAGAAGAAAGTATTGCTGAAATGAAGGATGATGCTTTCCTTTCAGGACTACACCCCTAGACAGTTGTTTATATTGCCTAATAAAAGCTCTGGGCTTGTGTACACATGTTGTTTTATTCTCCCCACCTAAACATGCCCCCAGGAATGTCTTTTTAACCCAGCTAAACATGCATGAATTATGACAGCCTATGCATGCTTTTAGCTGAGGAAGGCAGTTTTCAGTTAAGCTATTTTACACATGTAAATAGCTATTTAAGTAAGTAAATGGTTTTGAAAATGGTCTTCTGTATACTCATGGTATGATACTCCAGGCAGAACAAAATATAAATGCAATATAAATTATATTCCAGCAATGGAGGCTTCCAATGGAAGCATGTATTTCATTTTAAGATTGTAAATTCTAAGAGAAAATCCATTTTAGCTTGCCAGAAACTAATAATGTTCATTTATTACCCATGTAACATCCAGAAAACCCTACAGACTTAATTTTAGAACCAGCACATACGTGAATGTGCTCGGTAAATGTCTAAAAATCAGCAATTTTAGAAAGGGAAAGTACACATGTACTAAATGCACATGCGTAGTTTGCATTTTGCAAGGTATGCATGTAAGCCCAAAATGCTGCCCAACTCTACCCTAGGGAACACATACTTTCTACATGTGTAAAAGCCTATGCAGGATCACTCTCTAGGTCTATTTTTTTAGTGCCATCCTTGTGATCCAGCTGCCTCTGGGTTTTCTTGGCAATATATCTCTGGTAATAGATTGCCAGGCCTTTTCTTCTGAGGCAATGGAGGGTAAAGTGACTTGCCCAAGGTCATAAGGAGTGCCAGTGGGAATTGAATCCTTGATCTTCTGGGTACCAGGCAGTTGTTCTACTTGTGAAACTAAGTTTTATACATAAAAAAAACCTTTCTAAAGTCAGCCTCTGTATCTGCTTCAGTACCATTACTTTGTCATCTGTGCGCAGCCATTTCCCTTCCCTTGTGGTTGGCATGATTGACGGCTATCGCCCAGTGAATTCCGTACATACACATTACAAAAAAGAACTACTTCCACGAGATAGGTCCTTTCCAGAATAAGTTACAAGCAAAGAATAACTATAGTGTTCTACCTAAATAGCAAATCATGCACAATTCTCCTATCTAGGGCCGGCCTGTCCATTGTGCGATAATGCTATTCGCACAGGGCCCCGTGCTTCAGGGGGCCCCACGTTAACTCCATTCTCGCACAATGGATGGCTTTAATCTTTCCCGGCACTCACGGCTTCACAGAAACAGCCGCCAACGTGAGGGAAAAGACTCTTCATGCTGGCGGCTATACAGATGGAGCCGGGGCCTCGCGCAAGCTTCCCCAGCTCCCTCTGAAGCCCCTTAGACAGCTGCGGGGCTGTTCGGAGGGGGGGTAGGACTGGATGGGCTGTAATTGGGGGGGGGAGGACTGGAAATGGGCTGTGATGGTGGGGGGCTAGGACTGCAAATGGGCTGTGATGGGGGGACTAGGACTGCAAATGGGCTGTGATGGTGGGGGGGAACTTGGACTGGAAATGGGCTGAGATGGTGGGGGGGAGCTAGAACTGGAAATGAGCTGTGATGGGAGGGCTAGCATTGGAAATGGGCTGATGAGGAGCTGGAATAAGACTGGAAATGGACTGATGGTGGGAGCTTGGACTGCAAATGGGTGATGGGCTGGATTAGGACTGGAAATGGCTGATGGGGGAATAGGACTGGAAATGGGCTGATGGGGGCTGGAATAGGGCTGGAAATGGGCTGAAGGGGGGGCTAGGATTGGAAATTGGCTGATGGAGGAGCTTGGAGTGGAAATAGGCTGATGGGGAGCTGGAATGGAACTGGAAAAGAGCATATGGGGGGCTAGGACTGGAAATGGGCTGATGAGGAGCTAGAAAAGGGGTGGAAATGGGCTGATGGGGGGGCTAGGATTGGAAATTGGCTGATGGGGGAGTTTGGAGTGGAAATGGGCTAATGGGGGGCTGAAATGGAACTAGAAAGGAGCATATGGGGGGCTAGGACTGGAAATGGGCTGATGAGGAGCTGGAATAAGACTGGAAATGGGCTGATGGGGGGAGCTTGGACTGCAAATGAGTGATGGGCTGGAAAAGGACTGGAAATGGCTGATGGGGTAATAGGACTGGAAATGGGCTGATGGGAGTTGGAATAGGGCTGGATGGCTGGAGGGCTAGGATTGGAAATTGGCTGATGGGGGAGCTTGGAGTGGAAATGGGCTGATGGGGGGCTGAAATGGAACTGGAAAGGAGCATATGGGGGCTAGGACTAGAAATGGGCTGATGTGGGGGCATGGGAGAATGGGACTAGAAGGGAGAAGATGCTGGGTGGGTCTAGAACTATAAGGGAGCTGATTTTATGGAAGGACTAGGAGGGGATGGGGATGGGGAATGAGAATGGAGAGGGGAAAGACATTTTGTGTGGGAGGGAAGAAAAGTCTACGATGGGCCGGGTATTGGGAGAGTAAGTGGGGATTGAGAATGGAAGGGCGAAATTTGAGTGGATGATAAAGGAATAAAGAAAGACATGGGGAAAGAACAAAAAGGGAAAGATCAGTATGTTAAAGCAGATATAGAGAGAGAATGGAAAAAATCTTAAAGAGAAAAAAGGACAAATGGATAACTCGCAGAAGACACGAAGAAACCAGAAAAAAGTGACTGGAGCAATTGCAACTAAAAAATAAAATGCCCAAACAAAAGGTAGAAAATACTTTTTATTTTGAATTTATTAACTGGAATATGTCAGATGGAGAAATTAGTTCTTACCTGCTAATTGTCTTTCCTTGAGCTCTCTCCGGGCCAGTCCAAGGTACGGTAGGGTTGTCAATCCCCTTCAGCAGCTGAGGACTGTAAAACTCCAAGATTTGCTGACAGCCTAAACCCCTCCCCCTGGTGTCAGAGTTCCAGTCTACCTCTAACAAAGCAGCCGAAACGCAACTTAGGACCAAAACAAGAAAAATAACAAAGAGAGCTAAACCCGCTCTATACTTCGCAGAGAATAACAGAATAAAAATTGGCTAAGCGAACCCCCACTGAGGTGCACTCGCCGAGGCATAGCAGAACGCAATCAGTTGTTTGTTCTCTTTTCAGGTTTTTTCCTTTTTTTTTTTTTTCTTTTACAAATATGCTTTAGCTGGTTTTTTTTTTCTCTGTTCCTTTTTCCTTTTCTTTATTTTGTTTGCACGCTCCAGAAAAAAGAAATAAAGGAAACACAATCAATGGAGATGGAGGAAGCACCCAAAAACCATGTTCCCGGAAGAATACGCATATGTACAAACTCCTATGGACTCCAAACAAACAAAAAATCTGGACTGGCCCGGAGAGAGCTCAAGGAAAGACAATTAGCAGGTAAGACCTAATTTCTCCTTCCTTATCGCTTCTCCGGGCCAGTCCAGGGTACGGTAGGGCAGTACCAAAGCAGTACCTAAATATGGGAGGGACCCGCAAGCCCCGCAATTATGGCTGAAGCCCCCACATTGGCATCTTGCCGAGCTAGGACATCTAAGCGATAGTGCTTAGTAAATGTATACAGAGAGGACCACGTAGCTGCACGACAAATTTCCACGGGAGGAATCAACGCAGACTCCGCCCAAGACGCTGCTTGAGCACGAGTAAAATGTGCCTTTAGGCCCACAGGAGGTACTCTACCACTTGCTTCGTACGCCGTCACAATGGCTTTCTTAACCCAGCGGGCAATCGAAGCCTTAGACGCCGCTTCGCCCTTACAAGCTCCCGCACACAAAACAAACAGCCGGTCGGACTTGCAGAAGGACCCCGTAGCCTTGAGATACTTCCGTAACACCCATCCTAAATCCAATTTCCGGAGCGAACGATCCATGGGAGAACCGTCCAGATCCGCAAAGACTGGTAAGGACACTGATTGATTGATGTGAAAAGAGGACACCACCTTAGGCAAAAATGAAGGTACCGTACGCAACAACACCTTCTCCGGTAAGAACTGCAAATAGGGTTCTCGACAAGACAATGCCTGCAAGTCTGGAATCCTGCGCGCAGAACACAACGCCACAAGGAACGCTGTCTTCCAGGAAAGTTCCTGCAAGGCGCCCGATGACGCCCCAACAAATGGAGCGCGCGTCAAAGCTTCCAGAACGTGATTCAAATCCCAAGCCGGAACCACCGCGCGCAACGGCGGCCTCAGAATCTTCGCCGCCCAAAAAAACCGATGCACATCGCCATGCAAGGAAAGCCGACGATTGCTCACCGCACCTCGAAAACACGATAAAGCTGCCAAATGCACCTTGAGAGTACTAAACGCTAAACCTTTGTCCAGACCATCCTGAAGAAAAAGCAAAAGCTGTGGCAGCGTAGCCGACCGCGGCCGAATGCTCCGCCGCCCGCACCAAAACTCAAAGGTTTTCCAAACGCGCACATACGCTAGCGAAGTTAAAGTCCTTTTGGACCGCAACAGAGTGGAAATCACCGATTCCGTGTAACTCTTACGTCTCAATCAGTCCCTCTCAAGAGCCAAGCTGTAAGCAAGAAGCGATCCACCTGAGGCATGAGAACAGGCCCCTGAGCCAAGAGATTCATGCGTACGGGTAGACGCCATGGAGGAGCTATCAACAGCCGAACGAGATCCGCATACCACGGTCGGCGAGGCCAATCCGGCGCAATGAGAATCACCATCCCCCGATGCGTCGCTACCCGCTGAAGGACCCGACTGAGCATCGGCCACGGAGGAAAGACATATATCAGCGAATCCTCTGGCCAGGACTGGACCAGAGCATCCAACCCCTCCGATATGTGCTCTCGACGCCTGCTGAAAAAGCGAGATGCTTTGGCATTGCGGAGCGTAGCCATGAGGTCCATAACTGGTTGCCCCCAGCATTGAGTGACATCGTGGAACACCGCCGCATTCAGTTCCCACTCCCCGGGATCGAGAACCGTGCGACTGAGATAATCGGCTTGCACATTGTCTTTGCCTGCTACATGCGCCGCCGACAAGACTACGAGATGCTGCTCCGCCCAAGCCATTAACTCCTGACTCTCTTCCAACAAAAAAACACTGCCAGTGCCCCCTTGACGATTGACGTAAGAAACGGCCACTGCATTGTCGCAGAAAACGCACACGGCCGACCGGTCCAGTACGTCCTGAAAATGAAGAAGCGCGAGCCGCACCGCTCGGAGTTCCAAACGATTGATCGACCACGAGCTCTCCTCGACGGACCAGACTCCTTGAGCCACGCGAGCTAGGCAGTGAGCTCCCCAGCCGAACAAGCTGGCGTCCGTGGTGACCAGCACCCACTGCGGGTCCTGCAGGGGAATGCCCGCCCGAAGATGGTTGACATCCAGCCACCACCGAAGACTGAGTCGGACCGGTTCCGGACAGATCAACCATTGCGAGAGAGGCTGATCCTGCGGGGACCACCTGGAGAGCAAGGCTCGCTGGAGAGGACGCATATGCGCCCTGGCCCAGGGGACTAGGTCCAAAGCCGCCGCCATGGAACCTAAGAGTTGCAGGTAGGTCCAAGCGGAAGGAGCGGGACGTTGTAAGAACGCGTGTACTTGAGCCAGAAGCTTCTGCACCCTGGTCTCCGGCAGGAACACCGAGCCCCGTTCCGTATTGAAGAGGGCTCCGAGATAAGTAAGCTGCCTTACCGGCCATAACTGACTCTTTGTGCAGTTGATTACCCAACCAAGTTGTTCCAACCGCTGCACCACCCAAGCCGTAGCCTCTATCGAACCGGAACCGAATCGGCCCTGATCAACCAGTCGTCGAGATAGGGATGCACCCTGACACCTTCCTGCCGCAGGGACGCTGCCACTACGACCATCACCTTGGTGAAGGTACGAGGTGCCGTCGCGAGCCCGAACGGCAACGCTCGGAACTGAAAATGACCCATGGGTACTGCAAACCGCAAAAACCGTTGATGATCCGGCCGGATCGGAATATGGAGATAAGCTTCTGTGAGATCTATGGCGGTAAGCAGCTCCCCCGGATGCACCACCCGAATAACGGACCGCAGCGTCTCCATCCGAAAATGAGGAACCCTCAAAGCCCGATTCACGTGCTTGAGATCTAGAATAGGTCGAAAAGGCTCCTCTTTTTTGGGAACCACGAAATAAATCGAGTATCGACCGGAGCCGCACTGGTCTGGAGGCACGGGAACCACTGCCCGGAGGTACAGCAAGCGCTGCAAGGTCTCGGCAATAGCCTGCCGCTTTGAACCCAGCCCGCAGGGAGAATGCAGGAAGGCCTCTGACAACGGGTAAGCGAATTCCAGCGCGTACCCGTCCCGAACGATCTCGAGTACCCACTTGTCTGTAGTTATGGTGGTCCAGGCCGGGAGAAACTCCTGCAACCGGCCTCCTACAGGAGTCTCCGGCTGGACCAGCCGAACTTCATTGTGGCTTTTTAGCGGAGGATTGTTGGGAATTGAAGAAGCCTCTGCTGAAGCCTCTAGATCCACGAAAGGACTGAGAACGAGGCCCAAAACGGCCCCTGGGATAGGGAGAAAACCGAACCCCTCGGAACCTCCGAAACTCCCTACCTGGACCACGCAGTGAGGGAGTACCCCTAGACGCCCTTGGACGATCCTCTGGCAACCGACCGCCCTTGGAGTCTCCTAGATCTTTAACTATCTTCTCCAAGGCTTCACCAAAAAGCAACCTGCCTTTATAGGGGAGCTTATTGAGCCAGGATTTAGAAGAGGAATCAGCCGCCCAGTTTCGCAACCAAAGAAAACGCCGGGCCGCAATTAGCGACGCCATGGCCTTCGCAGCAATACGCACCAAATCATAAAAGGCATCCGCAAGGTAGGCCACCGCTGATTCCAACTTAGCTCCCTCCACCGGAGAGTCATTCACCGGATCCGCCGTACCGTCGCCTTGTAACCAGCAGATAGAAGCCCTGGAGACATAAGCTCCGCAAATAGAAGCCTGTAGCGAAAGAGCGCAGGCATCAAAAGCTTGCTTCAGGAGCACTTCCAACTTACGATCCTGCAGATCCTTAAGCGCCGCTCCGCCTTCCACAGGAATGGTGGTCTTCTTAGTGACCGCAGCGACTAAGCATCCACTCTAGGCATCTTTAACAATTCTTTATCCTCCTGAGGCACCGGATAAAGGCAACCCAGGGCCCGACTACCGCGCAGCGTAGCCTCTGGGTATTCCCATTCCGATTCAATCATCCACTTGATAACCCGATGCACTGGAAAACAGCGTTGTTCAGCCTTAAAACCTTGCAACAACGGATCTTCCAGCGGTTCTTGAGATACAGCGGGCATAGAAAGATTGAGCGCCCCTAAGGACTGCGCAATAAGGGCCCCCAACTCCTCCTTGCGAAAGACCCTAAAAATGTTAGGATCCTCGCCAGGCGCCAATTCATCATCTTCTAGCTACCCAGGCCAATGATCTAAGCCTGTCTCAGAGAGAATCTCACCCTCTTCCAATCCCAGAGGAGGGTCAAACTGCTCCGCACTGGCGTCGAACTCAGAGACCGACCTGAGACCTGCTTTAGAGGTACCCTCTCCTGGATCTAAGGCACTTACCTCAGGCAGGGAGGGCTGTATTAAAGAAATTCCAGGATCAGCAACTACTGCTGAAGAGGTCTTTAAGAGGAAAGCCTTATGCATGGCTAAAATAAACGCCGGAGAAAACAAAGAAGAAACAAACTCCTGAGCTTCAGGGAGTTTCTGTGAGGGCTTATCCTGGACGGTAGCATCTTTATTTGATTTTGATTTTCTCTTTGCCGGCTTTGAGTGCCCCACAGGAGAAACGGACGGCTCCTTCAAAATGGCCACCGTTCCCGCGCTTTCCACGGTGAGAAGAGGCTTCCCTGAGTCTCCTAACCCCTTAGGACCCATTTTGCGGCGCAGCCAATAGCGCGGGAAAACCCCCAAAAGGCAAGGCAATTAAAAACAATAAAGGCAACGAAACTGCAGTGCCGCTCTAGAAAAAAAAAAGAACGGAGCAAGTTTTACCGCCAGAGCCCCAACAGCGCAGAGACTCTGAAGCGCGATGCCCCCACACTTACAGTGCTATAGCTCCACAAGCACACTGACCTGACAGGAAACTGCTTCGATCGCGCTCCCACAGACCCGCTGCTAGCGGACAAGAAGACACGGCAGTCCCTTCCAGGAGAATGGTTACTGGTGCTCCCAGGACCAAAACTCCGACAAACGGACCACGGACTCCAGAAAGCAGGCTCTGCCTTCAGCTCTGGCCTAACGGCCGTCGCGGGTCCCGAGTGTCTTTTTTTTTTTTTTAACTATAAATTAAATGCAACTTCATAGAAATCTCTGAGGAGTATAGCAGAAGGTAGCCCCGCTAGAGCTCTGCTACTAAACCCCAACCAACAAAGGTCACCGTCAAATACACCAGGGAGAGAGTCAGCTTGACGTCCTGTTCAGCTGCTGAGGACTGAAAGACTGGAACTCTGACACCAGGGGGAGGGGTTTAGGCTGTCAGCAAATCTTGGAGTTTTACAGTCCTCAGCTGCTGAAGGGGATTGACAACCCTACCGTACCCTGGACTGGCCCGGAGAAGCGATAAGGAACTGGGAAATGTGTATTGCTAACATCTTTGCGTTTTTGTTTAGTGCAAGAAGAAATTAATTTATAGTTTTATTTCTCCAGTGTTGTTGTATATTTCATAGTAACATAGTAAATGATGGCAGATAAAGACCAATATGGTCCATCTAGTCTGCCCATTAGATAGTTAAGTTTATTTTGATTTTACCCTGTTGCTGTAAAGGGCTCCACTGTGTCTGTCCCATGCCATTTTGAATTCTGTTACTGTATTTGCCCCCACCACGTCCATCAGGAGGGCGTTCATGTTTGGCTTTTGGGGGTTCCCAATTTTATTATTATCTTCCTATTTCTAAATTGTGATCCCTTGTTTTTTGTGTGGTGACGGTCTATGCTCTGCATGTGTAACCAAGCTGAGGTATTCTGTTCATATAGTTTCTATTTGACAATCCCACTTGTTCTCTTTCCCCCAGTGAGAGGTATTGGTATTCTCTGAGATGTACTGGTTTAATATCTGCAGTGTTGCCTTTTGATAGGTAGGGTATGGTGCTTTGTGAGTCCCGGTAGTGCTGTTATGATACGGCGGGTTTGCTATGGGTTCTAAAGGTCAGTGTTTGTAGTACTTCCTAATGGGCCTGGCGGTTGTCACTGCAATATAGTAATGTAGAAATCTGTTAGTCTTTCTTTATCCAGACACTCATTAAAAGGCATGTTTACTAAAGCGCATGTTAACACTATGCAAATATTTATGCAAATGAGACCCTGCAATTAATCTCCGCACATGGCCCCACACCCCCCTTGGGCCACCCCTGCTCCTATCCCCTGCCTCTTACTATTACACAGTTGTAACAGGGTAGCATAATAAGAAAATGGATATAAATGGATATGAGCAATTTGACTGTACTGCATAAGGTTTCCTACTAACTGAGCTAGGGTAGTTGTTGCCTTCTAGGTTTCAAATCAGAAAGTTACAGGCTCAAATCCTGAGGTCCCTAGCTATTTGAAAAAGAGACTGCCACTGCAGAGGGCAAAGTGAATCCAGAATACTCACAGCTATACAGAGGGAAGTGCATAGTATTAAAAAGTGGAGGAGTAGCCTAATAGAGCAGTGGCCTGCTGACCAAGCAATCAGGATTTAATTCTCACTGCCATGTCTTAGCCAAATCACTTTACCCCGTTGTTCTGGTCATAAGTTGTCAAGAAAACCCAGGGGGAACAGATTAGCATTTTGTTTCTTCTTTTTTTTCTATCTGTTCCTATGAAATGAGACTGCATAAGTGCCTTTGGACATATTTAAAACAGACAGCATAAGAGCTGAAATGTGGACAAGTGTTTTTAGCTTCATGCCCTTTGTTTGAACTCACATATGGTTTTGAACATGCTCAGTATGTTTCTGCTGCCCAAATTACCAACTCTGAATGTCAAAAAAAGGATAATGAAATATGTGCATGTTTTAATGAGCGTGATAATTTATCACATAATTTTAAGTGAAACTGGCCTAAAATCTTGAACATGAAGAATTTATATAGATTTTGGACATGCCAGCCTCTAAGTGTCAAATCTTTTAACCATAAATCTGACTATGTTTATTCACCAGTTGAAAAATAGCTTTCTGCAGAATTTTTCTTCATCCTTAATGGGGGTAAATCAAGGTCACTTGTTTCATTTGCTTCCCCGAAGTTCCTTTTTGAGAACTGTAAAGTGAACAACCTAGTTGTCCGACAGGTCTTGTTTTTCTGGAAATATACAGAACAGGGCACACCCTGCCAAGAACCCAAAGGATATTAAGATGCAAACTGGCTGACTCTGGATCATTATTTAAACCTACACCTATTCAGTAGACACTGAATGGTACTCAGAACTGGCATCTACATCGTGAGAATGCAATAATTAAAAACCTGAGCACATCGAAACACTTTGTAGGGAGGCAGAAAGGGCACTGGAAATTTTTATTGTGTTCCTTCATTCTTCTTATTCTGTGAAGCTTAATATTTGTATTAAACTATGGGTCTTGAACTCACATACTCTGGGTTTGTTTTCTTGACCATATATTTTTTATTATCGTTATTTATATAGTGCATATGAGATGTACATTGTGCTATACAGACACATAATTGCTTCAGGCCTTCATGGATGAGGCTTGGATAAAATGTGACAACAATAAAGTCTTGAGAATTTTTAGATTGCGCTGCCATGTTATATCTCAAAGATATAAGATGGACCTTGCTCTGATCCAATCAGACTCTGACACTTAAGAGTAAAAGTTGACATCTTTATTATAAGCAAAAATGGCTAGAAGGAGTACAGCTTCCCTTGCAAGCAATATCACAAGTTTAGTAGGTGAAGAGCCTGGAGTAGAAGACAAAAGATATGGACAGATTTCATTTGTATTCTCTCCACTGACTGTCTCTGTTTCTCTGATTATATACATTTCTTGTATGCAGGTGCTTCCTGTTTGTCACAGAACAAGATATAGCTACACAAACTATTGTATACATCAGAACTTTTTCCTGCTTTTCTTTCATTTATTTCTGTCTCTACCTTTTTGCCTGACACCTCTCTGGAAAAGCTGCCATGTCTCAATAAACTGTCATTTATATCTCCTGACCCACCTGACCAGGCACAATGGCTCTCTGAAATCTGCCCAGCAACAAGACAATGGTCATATTTACATTGGCTTTTGCTACAAGTCTGCATCAGGTCATTGTGCACTTAATAGGATTTGAGCTGTATAACACAAGGAATGCTTAAGGATGTGGCACAAAGTGGAGTCCCTTGATACCATCATTAGAAAATAAATGGAGAGGCAGTATGCCATGGGGCTTATGATCTAGTCAAGATCGCAGCAAATCATATCAGCTCAGGCTGGCTCAAAGCAGGTCATACCAGAACATAGCAGATCATAGCAGATCAAATCAGACCAGATCATAACAGATCTCAGAGGTGGATCCTGGACTGGCCTAGAAGAATTAAAGGACATTTATCTGGTAATTAATGGCACCTTCCCTATCATCCTGCTAGGCCAGTCCAGGCAAGTGCACATGCCAAAACTATGCTCTAATGGGAAGGAAAAAGACACAGCAGCCATCAAAACTTCTGCACTGAATGCCATGCCTACCCGAGCAGGACCATATCGAGCCCTGTGTGAGCGGTGCGGCCGCACAGGGCACAAAGACTTAAGGGGCGCATTTCAGCTCTCTGCCATTGCCTGCCACCGCCACTTTAGCGGCGGAAGGCAGAGGCAGAGAGCCGAAATGCGCCCCTTAAGTCCTCTCGCCGGCACACTAAGCAGGTCTGGTCTCTCCGGGAGGGTCCAGACCTCCTTAGTTTGCCGGAGAGTTGCACATCAGGTGCGTGCCTCTTCTCTCCCGCCCCCATAAAGTGGCTAGATGGAGGTGCGGGAGGGGGAGCGTGCGCCCGATGTGCAACTCGCACAGGGCGCTTTTCACCGTCGGTACGGCCCTGTACCTGAGTGTGGACATCCAAGTGATAATGCTTGATAAAGGTGGAAAGCGATGATCATGATGCTGTTTGATAAATGTCTAAGGGAGCAATCAAGCTGTGTTCCACCCAGGAGGAAGCCTGAGCCAGTGTGGAATGTGCACGCAAACCCTATGGGACCAGCCGGTCCTACAACAGATAGGAAGAAGCTATTGATTCCTTTATCCAGCATCCCAAGGGAGACTTTGTGGCCACTTTGCCCTTATGCAGGCCTTCAACAGGATAAAAATCTGTCTGACTTTCAGAAGGCGCTAAAGACCTTTAGGTATCTAAGAAACAACCATCTAACATCCACCAGAAAAAGGCCCTTATCCTTCCTCTGACATTGTTCCTTCAGGAACAAAAGCAAGAAGACCACATAGTTGACATAAAAAAACCAATACCACTTTAGACAAAAAGGAAGGAATGGCCTCTTCCAAAAAGGATAGATTGAGATCTTGGCACAACCACGTCTACAACTCCAAGATATGTCGCCAAGCAGACTGCAACCAAAAAGGCAGCCTTAAGTGATAAATCATGGAGCATAGCTGTCGGCAAGAGATCAAACAGCTCAGCCTCTAAGGCCCGAAGCTCCAAACTGAAAATTCATGAAGGAACCACCGAGCACAGGGGAGGACACAAGTGCTGAACTCCTCACAGGAAATGGTCCACGTCTGAGTGTGAGACCAGAGTGCGCCACATCACCGGACCTCTAGAACCAGCCACAGTCACCACCTGAACCTTCAGCAAATTGAGGGAAAGGCCCTTCTTGAATCCATCCAGATGGAAGGAAGCCAGAACAGGCAAGTCCGCCATGTTATGGCTGACACGACGCTCACGATACCAGTGCTCAAAAAGATACTAGACATATTTATTTATTTAAACATTTCTTATATACCGTCCCTTCCATCAATCGGGATGGTTTACATTGAACAACATTCCAAAGTCCTGGTTACAGAGAACGTTTCAAACTATAATCCAGACCCAGCACAGATCCTTGGAGTGGAGGAGTGGCCTAGTGGTTGGGGCAAGGTACTTCAGGCCGGAAAGTCAGGGGTTCAAATCCCACTAGAGGACAGCAACCTTGGGCCGGAAGGACTGGGGTTTCTAGTCCCACAGGTACTCCTTGTGGTCTTGGGCAAGCCACTTAACCCTCCATAGCCCATGTTCCCTGTAAAATAGTTATCTCCAAGTTATAATGTCCTGTTCAATGTAATTTCAGTTTGTTCAATGTAAACCGCACTGATGCAGAATAGCGTGGTATATAAGAGAATGTAAATAAATAAATAATAAACTATTTACATGTCAGTTAGGCACTATTACCGAAGTATTGTGGAAGTTTGGCCTGAACTATTTACATGCAGTATTTACAACAGAGCAGATTACAGGTGGTTATTTATACTTGGGTTGGGGGGGGGGTCATTGCTAGTGGAGGGGGAAGGCAGATGAGTTGTAGTATTCTGAGAAGAGGAGGGTTTTAAGTAGTTTACGAAAGTCCTGAAGGTCCTTCATTGATCTGATAGTGTCAGGGAGAGAGTTCCATAGAGCAGGGGCAGAATACCTGAAGGCTCTGTACATATACATAGGTGAGACAAAAGAGCCTTTTCTCTCATTCAGAAGCATGGAAATCACAGCAGCAGAATAGCCCTTAACTTTAACTTTAACTTTATTCCACACTTGATAGACCGCTTACGTTAAAAAAACATTAAAGCGGTGTACAAATAAAATAAAAGGCAGCACTGCAAACTACGGAAAAAGAACGCCAAAAATAATAGGAAAGAGAGAAAAGAATAGCACAAAACTGTACAAACAATAATAAATAACAATTAAACATGGGCACGAGTTTAAAACAATAAGCAGTATTCAAATAACACAAGTTAAAAACAATAAAAATTCAAACAATAATAGGCAATAGAAACAGCCACCAATTGACAATATTCAAACACTAACCAATAATTAACACCAAAATAAAGACAAAGAATGCAGACAGCACAACTAACAAAGACAAACAGAGGGGGGGCAAGACCAACTAAGCTAGGACAGGACAATAACCAGGGGCGGTATCACGGAGGGAAATCAGGGGGATAAATCAGGGGGGGAGATCAAACACTTTTTGAAACAGATGAGTTTACACACTAAATGTTGCTTCTCAAGCGCCAAGCTGGAAGAACATAAGATATGCCATACTGGGTCAGACCAAGATCCATCAAGCCCAGTATCCTGTTTCCAACAGTGGCCAATCTAGGTCAGAAGTACCTAGCAGTTTCCCCAAAAGACACAGGTTCCACAAAGCTTGTATTGGGGCAAGCAGTGGATTTCCCAGGTCCCCTTTAATAATGGTTTATTGACCTTTCCTCCGGGAACTTGTCCAAACCTTTTTTAATCCCAGCTACACTAACAGATTTTACTACACTCTCCGGTAAAGAATTCCATAGTTTGATTATTCATTTAGTGAAAAAATATGTTCTCTTATTAGTCTTAAATAGCTTCATTGCATGTCCCCTAGTCTTTCTATATTTTGATGGTGAAAACAATCAATCAATCTATGTTTACCTGTTCAACTCCATTCATTAATATAAAGACCTCTATCATATCACCCCTCAGCCATCTCTTTTCCAGGTTAAAGAGCCCTAACCTTTTTAGCTTCTCTTTATAGGGGTATCTTTCCATCCCCTTTACCATTTTGGTGGCTCTTCTTTGTACCTTTTCTAATGACGCTATATCCTTTTTAAAATACGGCGACGAGAATTGCACACAATATTCATGATGTGGTCGCACCATGGAATGATGCAGAGGCATTATAATATCCTTTGTTTTGTTCTCCATTCCTTTCCTTAAGATTCCTAGCATTCTATTTGCTTTCTTGACCGCCGCTGCACACTGGACGGAGGGTTTCAACATGTTATCCACGGTGACGCCTAAATCTTTTTCCTGGATGGTGGTTCCTAATGTGGAACCTTGCATCATGTAACCATAGTTTGGGTTACTCTTTCCAAGGTGCATAAATTTGCACTTGTCCACATTAAATTTCATCTGCCATTTGAACATCCAGTCTTCCAATTTATCAAGGTCTTCTTGCAATTTTTCACAATCCTCTTGGGTTTTAACAACTTTGAATAATTTTGTGTCATCTGCAAATCTGATCACCTCACTCGTTATTCCCATTTCCAGGTCGTTTACAAATATGTTAAAAAGCAGCAGACCCAGCACAGATCCTTGGGTACTCTACTATTCACCTTTCTCCATTGGAAAAATTGGCCATTTAGCCCTACCCTCTGCTTTCTATTTTTTAAGCAGTTCCTGATCCACAATAGTACACTGTCTCCTATCCCATGACTTTTTAGTTTTGCCAAGAGTCTCTCATGAGGAACCTTGTCAAAGGCTTTCTGAAAATCCAGATACACTATATCAACCAACTCACCTTTGTCTACCTGGAAGCAAGAGGGGAACCAGATTGTCCAGCAGGCCCAGTCCCTGCCTCAAGAAGTCCTGTGCTGGAGACACAGCAGATCTGCATACCACGGCCTCCTCAGCCAGGCTGGTACCACCAGCACCACTGGACCCAGATGGCACTTCATATGACAAAGTACTCACATTGCTGAGAGGCCACAGAAGAAATAAGTACAACCTTCTCAAAGGTTGAACTAAGGCAACCAATGCCCTCGGAGCCCATCTCTTTGTGGCAGCTGAAGAACCTGTGCTTCTTGGCACTGGCCCACATCACCATCAAATCCATCTTGTCCAGGATTCTCTGGAACACTTATTGGATCAAGTCCCAGGATTGGCGGCATGAGAAATGAGCTAGCTGGCTTCCACACTGTCCACTTCCACAATATGATGTGTTAAGAGGGCCAGGAGTTTTGGCTCTACCCAAGGGAGCAGAAGGGTCAGTTTCATGTTCCCTCATCAGTTGACATAGGCTACTGATGTGGCATTGTCCAAGAATGTCCACACTGCCTGTCTTGGACTATGTTCTAGAGATGGAAAGCCAAGCAAATAGCCCTTGCCACCAGCCAATCAATGGGTCAAGCTGCATCCCTCTTCCTCCAGTGACACTGGCAATCTGCCCTTGGCAATGAGCTCCCCTGTTGAACAGGCTGGCATCTGTCATCAGCATAAGCCACTGGGTAATGTCCAGGGGAAGGTCTTTCAACAGATGAGCAGGCTGCTCCCACCATTTCAGGCTGGTTGATACCAATGGGGGAAGAGGGAACCTGATGCCAAAGTCCTGTGAAAAAGAAAACCAACAGGAAAGTAGGTATCTTTACAGTGGATGCAGATGTGCTCATTCCTATGGGACCATCTCAATCATTGCCACTTTGAATGTAGTCCCAGATCTTGGGAAACTGCTGCTTCCAAAATGCCCTTTTCTCGGGCAGGAATCACACTCCAAGGTACACTAACAACTAGGTAGGCTCCAGGAAGCTCTCATTGTTGCTTATCACCCAGAAACTGCACCACTCAGGTTGACATGTGAAGGGCTCCATGCACAACCTGGCTCAAATAAGCCAGTCAACACAGCAGGCAACGCACCAATCCCTTTATGCTGCAGGGTAGTAACAACCACCACCACCATAACTCTGGCAAATATCCTCATAGCAGTGGAGAGGCCAAAGGGTAGAGCAACAAACTGGAAGTGCAAGCCAAGAAGAGAAAAGCACAGGAGGCACTGCTGACCTTCATGGATGGGAATGTGAAAGTACACCATGGCCAAGTCCAGCAATGCAGGAAACTCTCCTCGCTGGACCACTCTTAGTGTCTCCATGTGGAAGAGAAAGGTCCTTAGGTGAACATTGATACCCTTGAGGTCCAAGATCGAGCAGAAGGACCCAACTTTCTTTGGTACCACAAAGCAAATGGCATACCAGTCTTTGCCCCTTTTGGCAAGCAACACCGGAATTACAGCCTGCAAGCTGAGGAGTCTCTCCAGAGTAGTCTGAATGGTGGCCCTCCTGGCTGCAGACCTGCATGGAGATATCAGGAAGGCATCCGGGGCAGGGTCCTTGCATTCCAGCACATAGACAAACTGAATGATGTCGGGCTCCCACTGGCTCGAGAACACATAGGCCCATCCTGTCCTTGCATCTGATGGGACAACCCATATTTGGAGGAGGAGGGAGCCTTATGGGTCCTGTGAGTCCCACAAAAGTTCTAGGCCCAGAAATGAGTGCCATAGGAAGGGAGGATGGCCTTTTCAGGTGATTTTTTTCTAGTCTGCCCTTTTTAGCAAAAGTCATTGAAAAAAATGTACAAATACACCTACAAGACTTTATTGACTTAAACGCCCCGTTTGATGAACAGCAACACAGCTTTAGGCCACACCACAGTGTCGAGATGCTCATGTTATCTCTCATGAGCAATCTCCTCTGTGGTTTAAACAACTTTAAACAAGGATACATGCTTGTGTTTCTTGACATCGCTGCTGCTTTTGATAGCACTAACCATAAAATACTAATTTCCGGATTGCAACAAATTGGTCTCCAAGGAATGGTATTACAATGGTTTAAATCATACCTTGCAGATCGGACCCAACAAGTAAAGAAAGGCAAAAATTATTCCTCAATCTTTATATAGTCTCAGGGTGTCCCGCAAGGCTCCACACTCTCCGCTCTACTATTTAACCTTTACCTGCAGCCCGTATGTGACATCTTCAGAAAACACAAAGTATTCTATCATCTCTACGCAGATGACATTATGTTCTACCACCCCATTGACACATCCGACCCTTTCTGCTACCAAATACAGGCATGTCTCTCAGATATAACTGACTGGCTGCTTTCTATCAGCTTAAAAATTAATTTCACGGTGCGGACATTGCAAACGCAGGGGATAGAGGGAGGGATGGGGATTCCCAACTTCACGTTATATTATAAGGCAGCGCAGCTTAGGGGGGTGTATGCATGGTTAAGGGAACCTCTTAAGCATTGGGTGAGGATGGAGCTTGTAGGCTTTAGACCCGGAGAGCTGGAGAGGCTAGTCTGTGGGGGGAAGGGGGAGAGGGGGAGTAAGAACATAAGAACATAAGACATGCCATACTGGGTCAGACCGAGGTCCATCAAGCCCAGTATCCTGTTTCCAACAGTGGCCAATCTAGGTCCTACGTACCTAGCAATATCCCCAAAAGACACAGGTTCCACAATGCTTGTACTGGGTCAAGCATTGATATCCTGGGTCCCTTTTTAATAGTGGTTTATGGACCTTTCCTCCAGGAACTTGTCCAAACCTTTTTTAAACCCAGCTATACTAACAGCCCTTACTACATCCTCCGGTAACAGATTCCAGAGTTTGATTACACGTTGAGTGAAAAAATATTTTCTCTTATTTGTCTTAAATAGTTTACCCTGTAGCTTCATTACATGTCCCCTAGTCTTTCTATATTCTGATAGCGTAAACAATTGATCCACGTTTATCCGTTCCACTCCATTCATTAATTTATAGACCTCTATCATATCTCCCCTCAGCCGTCTCTTTTCCAGGTTAAAGAGCCCTAACCTTTTTAGCCTCTCTTCATAGGAGTAGCCTTCCATCCCCTTCACCAATTTGGTGGCTCTTCTCTGTACTTTTTCTAATAACGCTATGTCCTTTTTAAGATACGGTGACCAGAATTGCACACAATATTCAAGGTGCGGTCGTACCATGGAGCGATACAGAGGCATTATAATATCCTTTGTTTTATTCTCCATCCCTTTCTTTATGATACCTAGCATTCTATTTGCTTTCTTGGCCGCCGCTGCACACTGGGCGGAGGGTTTTAACATGTTATCCACGATGATTCCTAAGTCCTTTTCCTGGGTGGTGGTTTCTAATGTGGAGCCTTGCATCGTGTAACTATAGTGTGGGTTGTTCTTTCCTAGGTGCATAACTTTGCATTTGTCCACATTAAATTTCATCTGCCATTTGGATGCCCAGTCTTCCAATTTATCCAGATCCCCCTGCAGTTTTCCACAATCCTCTTGGGTTTTAACAACTTTAAAACAGTTTTGTGTCATCTGCAAATTTGATAACCTGACTAGCTATTCCCTTTTCCAGGTCATTTATGAATATGTCAAAAAGTAGCGGACCCAGTACAGATCCCTGGGGTACTCCACTATTCACTTTTTTCCATTGGGAATATTGGCCATTTAGCCCTACCCTCTGCTTTCTATCTTTTAACCAGTTCCCGATCCACAATAGTACACTGCCTCCTATCCCATGACTTTTTAGCTTTGCCAAAAGTCTCTGATGGGGGACCTTGTCAAAAGCTTTCTGGAAGTCCAGATACACTATATCAACCGACTCACCTTTGTCTACCTGTTTATGCACACCTTCAAAGAAACATATCAGATTAGTAAGACAAGATCTTCCTTGTCTAAAGCCATGTTGGCTGTCTCCCATTAGGCCATGACTATCTACATGTTGTGTAATTTTGTTCTTTATGATGGTTTCTACCATTTTCCCTGGTACTGACGTCAGGCTCACCGGTCTGTAATTTCCCGGGTCACCCCTGGAACCCTTTTTAAAAATTGGTGTTACGATGGCGACCCTCCAATCTTCAGGTATTACAGATGATTTTAATGAAAGTTCACAGATTACCAATAGCAGGTCTGCAATCTCATATTTCAGTTCTTTCAACACTCTGGGATGTATACCATCTGGTCCAGGTGATTTGCTACTATTCAGTTTATCAAATAGTTGTAATATATCTTCCCGGTGTAGTGATATTTCTCTCAATTCCTCTGCAGTATCACCTTTAAATACCACTTCAGTCATGGGTAACATCCCTACATCTTCCTCAGTAAAAACTGAAGCAAAGAATTCATTCAGTCTCTCTGCTATAGCCATGTCTCCTCTTACTGCCCCTTTTACCCCTCTATCATCTAACGGTCCAATTGACTCTCTCACAGGCCTTTTGCTACGAATGTACTTGAAAAAGTCTTTATTTTGTGTTTTTGCTTCCGTAGCAAGTTTCTTCTCAAATTCCCGTTTTGCCTGCCTTATCAATGCTTTGCATTTAACTTGCCAGTGCTTGTGTTGTTTCCAGTTTTCATCATTTGGCTCTTTTTTCCATTTTCTGAAGGTTGCTTTTTTGGCAGCAACAGCCTCTCTGACCTCACCTTTAAACCATGCTGGCAGTTTTTTGGACTTTCTTCCACTCTTCTTAATGCGTGGAATACAGCTGGTCTGGGCTTCGAGGATAGTATTTATAAATAACACCCAAGCTTGCTGTAAGTCTTTAACCTTTGGAACCGCTCCTTTTAGTTTTTTCCTAACTATATTCCTCATTCTATCATAGTCTCCCTTTTGAAAGTTAAAAGGTAATACTGTGGATTCCTTTACTATCTGTCCTCCACTAATTAAATCAAACATGATCATACTATGATCACTATTGCCAAGTGGTCCCAACACCCTTATTTCTTGCACCAGATCTGGCGTTCCACTAAGGATTAGGTCCAGTATGGCTTCCCCTCTGGTCGGTTCATGAACCAGCTGCTCCAAGAAGCAGTCATTTATTCCATCTAGAAACTTTATCTCTTTAGCTTGTCCTGCCGTGACACTGACCCAGTCGATACCGGGGTAATTGAAATCACCCATTATTACTACTCTGTTGTGACTTTTGTTAGCTTCCTTGATTTCTTTGAGCATTTCATCATCCATTTGTTCATTCTGGCCAGGCGGTCGATAGTATACTCCCACTGCCATCGCCTTCCCCTTCATAAATGGGATTTCAATCCATAGAGATTCTACAGCAAATTTTGTTCCCTGCAAAACTTTAATCCTTTCTGACTCAATGCCCTCTCTAACATAGAGCGCAACCCCTCCACCAATTTGATCAGCTCTATCATTACGATATAGTTTGTATCCAGGTATCACAGTGTCCCACTGGTTATCCTCCTTCCACCATGTCTCTGAGAGTGCAATCATATCTAACCTCTCATTTAGTGCTATATATTCTAACTCTCCCATCTTATTGTTTAGACTTCTAGCATTGGCATACAAGCATTTTAGAGACTGTATTTTATTCATACTAATCTGGCTATTGGTAGGCAGGGGTAATTTGGAATCTTTATGCTCTGTCTGCTCCTTACTCAAGGGCATTTGGGCTACTATACCCCCTTTTGGAACCTCACTGCTTTTGATAGTATCCTTCAAGGATACCTTTGTCCGAACCATGCGCTCCTGGGTGACTGTCGGCTTTCCCCTATTTTCTAGTTTAAAAGCTTCTCTATCTCTTTTTTAAAGGTTAATGCCAGCAGTCTGGTCCCATCCTGATTAAGGTGAAGCCCATCCCTTCGGAAGAGCCCCCCCTTTCCCCAGAATGTTCCCCAGTTCCTAACAAATCCAAAACCCTCATCCTTGCACCATTGTCTCATCCACGCATTGAGACTCCGGAGCTCTGCCTGTCTTTTGGGTCCTGCACGTGGAACAGGAAGCATTTCGGAGAACGCTATCCTGGAAGTTCTGGATTTCAACTTCCTACCTAAAAGCTTAAATTTAGCCTCCAGAACTTCCCTACCACATTTTCCTATGTCATTGGTACCAACATGTACCAAGACAGCAGACTCCTCCCCAGCACTATCTACGATCCTATCTAGGCAGTGCGTGAGGTCTGCTACCTTCGCACCAGGCAGGCATGTTACCAGGCGATCCTCACGTCCACCAGCCACCCAACTATCTACATTCCTAATGATTGAATCACCGACTATAACAGCTGTCCTGACCCTCCCCTCATGGGCACATGGCCCTGGAGAAACGCCCTCGGTGCGAGAGGGTTTTACATCACCTGGAGGACAGGTCCTAGTTACAGGATCACTTCCTGCCACACCAGGGTGATGCTCTCCTGTCACGTGACCTCTCTCCTCCATGGCAACAGGGATGCTGCCAGACTGGAGGTGGGACTTCAGGACTATATCCCTGAAGGTCACGTCCATGTACTTCTCTGTCTTTCTTATGTCTTCCAGGTCTGCTACTCTAGCCTCTAGAGAACGGACTCGTTCCCTGAGAGCAAAGAGTTCTTTGCACTTAGAGCATACGTAAGATCTCTCACCAACTGGGAGAAGATCATACATGTGACACTCAGTGCAAAAGACCGGAGAACCCCCATCTCGTTGCTGGACTTCTGTCTGCATCTTAGTTTAAAGCTTGTGTTTAGATCTTTTAAATTCTGTATATAATAAGGATTGGTGTAGATGCTTATACCAATAAAAGTGTATCTAATACCCCTAATACACCTTGTGTACCTAAAGCCCCGAGTAATCCCTTTGTGGGGCATACTTTAAATATCTGGCAACAGAATAGGCAACGAATGGTAGGGGATAAGAAATGGTCATTTACTATGTCCCTTCAGGCATGTTGTGAAACGGGAGTGGGGCCGAGTAGTGCAGTACTGCGGCGATGGGCGGAACAGGGTTTGAGTCAGGTGTCACAGATAATAGTGGGGAAGGAGATAAGGGGCTTTGAAGGTATTCGGGATTTGTATAGGTTACAGGAGGTGGATAGATATGCGTATATGCAAATGGTATCATTGCTAAGTAAAACGTGGAAGGGAAGGGGTGAAGGAGGGGGAGCGGACTGGTTTGAGGGGGCATGTTTGGGGTCCATGGGGCAGAAGGGCATGTTGTCAAGAATATATAAAGTGTTAATAGCAAGGGGAGTGGAAAAATTGAGCTACATGGAAGCACGGGAAAGGGATTTGGGGGTGGAGTGGGAGGTGGAGGTTTGGGAGGAAGTGGCGAGGGGAGTTGCTAAGTTCTCTATTGCCACGGCCCTGCGTGAAAATGGTTTTAAGGTGCTGAGTAGGTGGTATCTCACCCCGCAGCGGTTATATAAAGCGGGGGTGCTGCAGTCGAAGGAATGTTGGCGGCAGTGTGGTGAGGTGGGCACATGGATGCATATGTGATGGTCTTGTCCCGTGATTCAAAGTTATTGGAGGAGCATAGGGGAAATAATTAACAACATTGTGGGGGACCCAATAAAATTGACCCCTGAAATGTGTCTCCTGCAAAAGAAGGATGGGCAGTGGGAGGGGGAATGGAGCATTATTTGCCACTGTGTCATGGCGGCCAGGTGTGAAATAGCAAAGCATTAGAATAAGTCGGTTCTACCTTCTATGAGCAGTTATGCGAGGAGGTTGTCAGATATTTATCTTATGTATAAAATTATGGGGGGAAAAAAGGGGTAAGGGGGAAAATGGAGCGATGGTGGGAGGGGTGTGGAAATGGTTAAGAGATAGTGCGGGAGAGGCTGGAGTGGTTGGGGTAGTGGGGGGTCGCGGGGAGGTGAGGCTTAGTGTTAAGATAGTAGTAGGTAATTAGGGGATAGTGGGAGGTGGGGAGAGGGTAGGGGAAGGGGGGTAGGATGGGATGGGGTGGGGGGAGGGGTGGGGGAGAAGGGAAGGGAGTATAGGAGGGTTGGGTGCAATAAAGGGGGGAAGTGAGGGAACCGGGATAGGTTGGGGGGCACATGTGGTAGGTTGGCAATGGATATTCATAATTCAAGGGCATGTGCTATACTGGGTCAGTTACAGGACCTAATAAATTTGTATAAATAAAAACAAAAAAGTCAAGGGAGGAGGGGACAGGTTGCATATAGATAGCGAATGTCTATTGATGGAGGAGTCATACAACATCTTATATACAGTAACCTTATGTATTTCTATGTACAGTCAGTAATGCCTTGGGTGTTCCTACAACCTCGTTTTACGGATATACTTCTTGGCAGAGGACATGGGAGGACTGGAGGGGAAAGTTAACTACACAACACAAAACAGTAAGGGGGAAGAATGGAGGGTGATTGGGGATTGGTACTACAGCTGCCAAGAAGATATCTAAGATCAAGAGTACAGCCTAAATAATGTTAAGGGAATGAAAAGAGATAGAGGAGTATAGATATGTCGTATGTTAGGGATAAGAAATGTTGATGCAGAATAATGTTACAAAGGAGCGTTGTATCCAATAAGCATGCCTTTTTCTATGTATAAGGGTTAAGTTGTACTCAGTTGGATTGTGTATATCTATATATATGAGACAAGTACAGGTCTGTACTTTGAAACGTTTGGTTCATAATAATAATAAAAAAATAAAAATTAAAAAAAAATTAATTTCAAAAAATGGAAGTGCTCTACATTAAACTTATCCAGAACTTCAACCCTCTTGCCAAAATCCACATAAACAAAACTGAGCTGGAAGTAAAACAGGAAGTCAGATACTTAGGAATTATCCTTGAGCAATCCTTAACTATGATCTCACACATAAAATACTCCAAGATGATTTACTTTAAATTAAAAATAATTCAGCATCTCAGACCACTCCTGGAAAGCCATGATTTCCTCACAATCCTGCAAGCCCTTATAACTCCACATTTCAATTATTGTAATAGTATCCTTCAAGGTCTACCCAAAAAAAACCACCCAGTAACTTCAAAAGACTCAAAACCCAGCAGCCCGCATAATTTTCAATGCCCATCACAATGATTACATCACTCCTTTACTATATAACCTCCACTGGTTTCCTATTGCAACCAGAACCAAATACAAATATATTATGATAGTATTTAAACTATACAACAAAATTGCTCCCTCCTATCTATTCTCCCTTCTACCTGATTACATTAGAGTTAGAAGAGCCATCTCTCAAAATACGTTAACCATACCCACACACATACGTAGCACCAACAAAGCTACCAGCTCCAGGGCATTCACCTATGTCGCCCCTATTCTCTGGAATGCCCTCCCCGACAATTTAAGAATGATTAAAGATCTTCTAACTTTTCGCAAAGAACTCAAAACTCACCTGTTCATACAATACTATGGTTTTACCATCTTGGATCAACAGTCACAAACAACTTATCCATCACAATCAATCCATCATAACATTTCAGATCCCTTAAGAACCACTCAATTGCCAAGATGCACATTGCTCAGGTGACATTAAAGTTGACCCCCGGTATTCGCAGGGGTTAGGGACCACAACCACCTGCGAATAGCTGAAATCCGTGAATACTTGAGACCCCCTCTAAAAATGCTTATAACTGCCTATTTTAATAGTTCAAACATCAAATATACCTGAAACTATCATCCTAAAACACTTTAATATCATTTCAAAGTCATCTTACAACATTTCGGGAGGCTTTGGAGGGTCCTTCTTCATGGTCTCGAGAAACATGGTGATAGGCAGCTGCTGTTGCTGCTTCTTCATGCTGACGAGGAGGTTATTATAGGGCCCCATGCATGCATCAAGGGCAATTGAAAACTTTATGGAGCGTTCCATATAAGGATCCCATGCCCCAGTCATCTCCTGCAGCTCCCTGGCTGCCCTCATAATTCAGGACAGACGTTCCAAAGACAGGCCCTCATCCTCCTCCTCATCCCCTGAACCTGCCGTGTCTTCTTCCTCGCTGGCAGACTTCATCAACTCTTCCAAATCCTGGTCCGTCAGGGGGTCAGAGTGGGCATCAATGAGGGTGCCAACTTCATCCTCGGTGATGTCATCGAAGCCATCTCCACCAAGCATCCTCGCCAATTGGACTGCCTTATCAATGGCCGAATGTTGAATTTCTTCAGGAGAGAAGCCCTTATAATTGTGAAAACACTCCGGCCACAACTTCTTCCAGCACGCATTAAGGGTCTCCTTCTTCGTATCCTTCAACGATCGGCCGATGACGGTGAGACATGTGGCAATCGTGAATTTACGCCAATACCCCTTCAGCGTAAATTCACTGTCAGTGTCCATTTCCTTCACAAGGTGCTCAAGGGAGTTCCGGGTGTAGAGTGCCTTGAAGGCGTGGATCACGCCCTGGTCCATAGGCTGGAGGAGAGAGGTGGTGTTGGCAGGGAGGAACTCGAGCCAGACTCCCTCATAATAAAGATCCACAGGGTGGCCACCAGCATTATACATAATCAACAACACCTTGAACTCCATGCACAAGTCATTGAGGTAATCCTTAACTTGAGGGATGAAGCTCTGAATGAACCAGTTAGACGTAAGGACTTTGGTGATCCAGGCCTTGGCATTGTGCATCCAAAACACAGGCAGCAAGTTCTTATTCTTGAGGGCCTTGGGGTTTGCAGCCTTGTAAATGAGGCCTGGTTTCAGCATGAAGCCAGCAGCATTGCCACACATGGGCCTTGAACCCGGGGGCTCTGGCTTCGTCCTTCATGAGGTATGTCCGTGAAGGCATTTTCTTCCAGAACAAGCCAGTCTCGTCCATATTGAACACCTGTTCTGGATGGTAACCCTTGTCTCTGATGATCTTCTTGAAGGTCTCGGGATATTTTGCGGCCGCTTCCGTGTCTGCCGATGCCATTTCCCCATGCAGAGAAACACACTTTAGGTGGAACCGCTTCTGGAAACGGTGGAACCACCCCTTGCTGGCCCGAAAACCTTCAGGAGCTGACAATGGTCCTGCTTCTTCCTCTTCTTTTTCGATGGGGTCGTCAAAGCCTAAGAAATCTGCTTCCTGTATGTCACCACCTTCCATAACAGTCCAAAACTGCTAGTAGAGTTTTCGTGCATTCTCGTGGATGATGTTGCCGTCGAGGGGGATGTTCTTCTTACGGCAATTCCCAAAGGCTTTCTTTGAAAGCAGGGGAAATTGCTCCGTGAGGGCTCCGTTGGCGCCGACGTCACCCATATGTGAGGACTGATTTCCTGCTTGGTCCTGGAGAACTGCTTTTATCAGGCATTCTCCACGCACAACGAGGAAGCTGTGTTTACATTAAATCATTTTTTATCATAAAAAATATATTTAGTCATGAGATAAAATGAAAATAATTAGCGAATATTTTAGATATGCTCTATGAAAAAAATCCACGAATAATTTGGAGTTACGTTCCACAGAAAAATCCGCGAATAGGCGAATCCACGAATACTGAACCGTGAATAGGCGAGAGTCGACTATACTTATCTCACCGTCACTTAACTGTAAATAAGTTACAAAGTTGATACAATGTTTAGTTACTTTGCTACTCAACATGTTTTTTGTACATAAGTTCAGGAATGTTATAATGTAACCTAGTTGTGTTTCATTGTAAACTGCCATTGATCTATGGAAGTGGCAGTATATAAAAGCTAATAAATAAATAAATTCTTCTAGGAGTCCCTAAACCATGTTGTGGAAGCAAGGAGAACATGATGCACACACTTCAAAGGCCTTTATGGCCTATCTTATGGGCAATGATGTGGTTTGGATGCTCCCAGCTCCTTGACCAACTTCTCCATCCTCTCTTCAAAACAGATGAACAATGTGAGAATCATCCTGGTCATCCTGTACCAGCAGTTCATCTTCTTCACTTATGAAGTTATTGGCTGATCCCCTGAAATGCAAGGCAGATCCTTGGCACAGAACAGCTAAGCAGAGCACCCCAAGTCCATTCTCTTCTGGGGGCACTTCTGCGAGTCAACCTGCCCTGCAATGAGAGACTTTCCTCTGAGCAAGAGAAGGAACAAGAGCGCCCCAAGGCCAATAGATCTGAATTGCCATGCTTGAAGGACCATACATGCGGATTCTGATGTGTCCATACTCAGCTGGAAACAGAGAAATACTGAGGTAGTATGTCCTCTAGCAGTCCTAGATATAGTACAGGCTGAGGTCATCAGCTAGTAGAGGAACACAATTACTTGTCTAGACTGGCCTAGCAGAATGATATGCAATCGCCGTTGCATTTTTAGCACGGTGAGGTGTTTCCTACCATGCTAATTGCATGAGGACTTACTGGGAACACTCCCAAAAGTTAACATACATTGACCACAAATCCCACACTAATTTTTGGCACCAAAGGTGTTCTAAGATGCCGATTCTTAGAACAGTTTAGTAAACATGCCCCATAATCGGCAGATTCTGTAAAGCTGCAAATCCAAAAATAGCTGATTAGTGAATTGTCCTTTATCCTTTAATTTTTTGCAGTGGGAGGTAATCTTGAACAACTGAGAAGTAAGCTCAATTGCCCTCTCAAACATTCCTCCAGACCCTGGTCCAAATAAGCAGTTTGATATGGATTATGCATGACTTGAAACATGTGTAAATCCCAATAAGTTAAGGTTTTGCTGTATTCATATATTCCAGCAATATACAAACTGTGAGGGACAACCAAGAATATGCCCCCCTTAAATCTTTGCATGCTATCATCTATGAGGGGGATTTTAGAAAGGATGCCCAAGTTAAACTGGACATCCAGGGTGGAACATGCAGAAAAATGCAAGGCACATCTATGTCTCTAGCTGATTTTAGTAACATAGATGTCCCTGATGTGGACATCCATGCAAGTAGCTACATAGACATCCATCTTAGGATTATGGGGCAAGGATGTCTCATACAAGCTAGGATAAGGGGACATCAATCAGTGTAGCAAAATGAAGACATGAACCCCTATTCCCCTTCAGTGTTCATTGACAGATTGTAAAATAAAGGGGGTATTAGTGTGGCCCCTTCTCCACACCCTCCAGATATTTGCCTGACAAAACAATCACATTTTGGATGTCTACTTGTGCCTGAAACAGGTATAACCTTAGACTCAACTCCAAACATCCAGGACATTTCTGAGATCAGAAGGGAACATAAAAATTCTTGGGAACACCCTGGCCATGCCTCCACCATGCTCCCATTCACACTTGGACCTCCTCACACTGGGGCCATCCACAGACCCAGCATCTAAAATGTGTCTGGAGATGTCTCTGTGATTTGCATCTCTGCATGCCCATTTGTAGACGTCCAAAGTACAAATAGTGCTTTTAAAATAAATATTAATTACACTTACCTGGTAATTGTAGTTCCTTTAGCGACGACAGTGCAGTCCTCAACTTCTGGGTTGTCAACCTCCTCCTGCAGCTAGGAGACTGGCATATTCAAATTGATGACATCACTGGATATATCCTGTCAGCTTCCCTCCTACTTCCAGTGTGAACTATTAACAAAGCAGACTCAAAGGAGCAAGAAATAAGTAGCCAGAACGTGACATCCAAAAAATAAAGGTGTTCCTTTCTTTTTTTTTTTTTTTTGTTTTAATACTACTATGTTAACCGCGCTCATGCCCGGCTGTCCATCCCTGCCCTCCGAGCAACAAGAGCAGAGGCAAGAGACAGACTATAAAGATAACGAAAACCAACAGGAAAGCGGAGTCGGCTCACCTGTATAAATTCTTCAATCCGTATCCCACTCCAGAATCCTGAAAATGACAGAAAGCGGGCGGGATGGAGGACTGCACTGTCGTCGCTAAAGGAACTACATGTCAGACGGCTGCCTAGGGTGAGAACTTACACAATCTTGACGATGCATATATTCATATGATTCTTGCAAGGTATTGTGGGTAATGTAGTTCTTTCACTCCAAACACAGCTGAAGACAATAATTGAGTTGTGAAACCAGTGGTTAAAGCCAATAAAATACTTCTTTTATTGATGGGGTTTAATTCACCCAGCACAAGTATGCTTGTTAGCAATATAAATGAGGTTACTTGCTTGCAGTGTTTAAATGGATAACATAAAGTCACAAAGCAAATCAGAAAACAACCTTCAGCTTGTCAGGCAATTAGCTAATGTTTTCTTAGCAAATAATTACCAAATAAAAAGGCACAAAGAAATGAATAAACTTTGCTTGTTAGGTTAACTTCTGCTTATTTTCCACACAGATCCTAGCAGTGATTCTCCCTTGCTCACACACACAATCAGGTGCAGCTTTAATTACTATCAATTGACCAGCTGAAACCCTTTAGCTGGCTGGCTGCTACTGTGTGAACCCAAATCCTGCTTTAAGAGCTGTTTGCAGTGGAAATAAAGAACAAAGTTAGGTTTCTTTGTGATGG
The DNA here is from genome assembly GCA_033557465.1 of Ichthyophis bannanicus. Lineage (NCBI taxonomy): Eukaryota > Metazoa > Chordata > Amphibia > Gymnophiona > Ichthyophiidae > Ichthyophis > Ichthyophis bannanicus. Next base: position 228,696,264 of record CM066036.1, read on the forward strand.
CTGAGGTGTTTGCTCACAGAAAGCTAGCAATAGCATTTAGATAGAGGACAGTCCATGTAATGAATAGTTTCATCTGCTGTATCTCCCCCTTCATCAATCAGCATAGGGTCACTATCATACATTGGCACAGACGAGTCTTTCCATAAGGCACTATCATGAGAATGCTTATTCCCTTGCTGCCATTCACTATTATAGATAGGGTCTGGATCAGTGTTCATATCTGAGCCTCTCCTGCTATCATAATTCCTCTCTGTATAGCCTGGCCAGTATGTAATCCAGTTCTGATGTCCAGCCTTCCAATCTTGATCCCTGGACACTGGATCTCCTCTCACATACCTCCTGGCCTTGGTCTGAAAGTCCTTTCCACGTGCAGTCTTCTCTCTTCCAGGTAGCCACTGGTGATTCCTATCTCTGCCAATCCATTCCTCTGGCTGACTCCAGTCCAATGGATTCTGCTGGCACTTGGAATACCTCCCAGTATAGGTACTGCCTTGGAATCTCCCAGACCTTCCAATGGCCTTTCTTCTCTTCCTTCCAGAGAATTTCCTTCTCTCTCTATCCGCTTGGCTTGGCTTCTGCTTCTCCAGGTGATACTGGTGCTTGAGCTTGAAGCTGTTGCTGTATCTCCCTCTGTAGCTGTTATCAGTAGAATAAGCTCTATTCTTATTCTGTCCTAATGTGTGCTCATCCCTAACACAGCGCAGCTGTGTTGAATCAGGCCCTGCCCTTTGAGATGAGTGCTTAGGGATTACCTCATAGCTCTCTTGATTGCACACACATTTTCTCACTTCAGCCCCTCTCATGGCTGCTGGAAACCTGGTGCATTCTGGGACTGGTAGTCTTTTATGTGAAAACTCTGTTTTCTTACTTCTACCAGAACTGACAGGTTGCTTGTTCAGAGTCACATCATCTTTTCTATAGCTCCTACCTGAGCTATGATAAGCTTCCTTATCACACTACAATTACCAGGTAAGTGTAATTAATATTTCCTTAGCGCTCCGCAGTGCAGTCCTCAACTTCTGGGATGTACCAGAGCAGTACCTAAGGGGCGGGATCTTTCCGGACGACAGACAACACCGCCGACCCGAAGCGAGAATCCTTCGCCGCCTCCACATCCAAACGATAATGCTTACTAAAGGTATGCAAGGACGACCATGTAGCCGCCCTACAAATATCCCCCGGCGGAACCAAGCGATGCTCCGCCCAAGAACAAGCCTGTGCCCTGGTGGAATGCGCCCGTAAGCCCGACGGCACCACGCAACCCTGAAGCAAATAAGCCGCCGAAATCGCCTCTTTAAGCCACCGGGCAATAGAAGCTTTCGCTGCGGCCTCCCCCTTATGGATACCCCCAAATAGCACAAATAAACGATCGGACTTACGAAAAGAGTCCGTGACCCACAAGTAATGACGCAACACCCGCCGAACATCTAACCGGCGCAGATCGCTATCGAGGGGGGTGTCATTGTGAGAACCAAGAACCGGCAAGGTGACCACCTGGTCCATATGAAAGGGAGAGACCACCTTAGGTAGAAAGGAGGGCACGGTACGCAACACCACCTTATCAACCGAGAAGGACAGAAACGGCTCCCGACAAGACAGGGCTTGCAACTCGGAAATACGTCTTGCTGAACAAATTGCCACCAGAAAAACCACCTTCAAGGTCAGATCCTTCAGAGAAGATCGTTTCAACGGCTCAAAGGGAGACCGAGACAAGGCTCGGAGAACTAAATTAAGATCCCAGGATGGAACGCCAACCAGAAGAGAAGGCCGCAACTTGGAAATCACCGTTAAAAACCGCCGAACATCCGGATGAGACCCTAACGATACACCATTGACCTTACTGCGATAACAGGCCAACGCCGCCAGCTGCACCCGCAAAGAGCTGGCCGCAAGTCCTTTAGCGAAACCATCCTGCAGAAAGTCCAGAATAACGGGAACGGCCACAGTGGCCGCCCGAATCCAATGCCGAGAACACCAATCCTCAAAGATGCGCCAAATTCTCACATAAGCTAACGACGTGGATCGCTTCCGGGATGCTAACATCGTGGCTATCACCGCTGCCGAGTATCCCCGCTTTCTTAAGCGTGCCCTTTCAATGGCCAAACCGTAAGCGAGAACCGATCCACTTGAGGCATGAAAAGAGGACCCTGAACCAGGAGATCCGATCGCTCCGGTAGTCGCCAGGGACAACCGTCCAATAGACGAACTAGATCCGCATACCAAGGCCAGCGAGGCCAATCGGGAGCTACAAGAAGAACTCTCCCCGGGTGACGTCCTATCTTTTGAATAACCCGACCGATCAACGCCCACGGGGGAAAAACGTAGAGAAGTCCCTGTCGCGGCCAAACTTGCAGAAGCGCATCTATGCCCTCCGACATCCGTTCTCTTCGCCTGCTGTAAAAGCGAAGGACCTGCGCAGATAGGAAGGTCGCCATCAGATCCATCACGGGCGATCCCCAGCGCTCGACAATCTGGCCGAAGACTTCGGGATGCAGCCGCCATTCCCCGGCATCCACGTGAACTCTGCTGAGGAAGTCGGCCGTTACGTTGTCTTTTCCGGCAATGTGAGCCGCTGAAATCAACGGAAGACGAGGTTCCACCCAACGGAACAACTGATCCGCTTCCTGCTCCATGGCGGCACTTCCCGTGCCGCCCTGCCGATTGATGTAAGCCACCGTCGCCGAGTTGTCGGACAGAACCCGCACTGCCCGACCCAGGATTAAGTGCTGAAAGGCCTGAAGAGCTAGAAACACAGCCCGCAGCTCCAGGCGATTGATCGACCACGACGTCTCCACTCCGGACCATAGGCCCTGCGCAAAGCTGTCCTGGCAATGCGCACCCCAGCCCGTCAGGCTGGCGTCTGTCAAAAGAGGCAACCAATCGGGTTGATATAGCGGCATTCCGATCGCTAAAGAGCGATGGAGAAGCCACCACCGGAGAGACCGGCGAACCGCTAGAGGGCAAGGCAGCCTCCTGCTTAAGGGATCCGCCTGATGCGACCAGCGACGGAGAAGGGCCCGCTGCAACGGTCGCATGTGCACCTTCGCCCACGGAACCACTTCCAGAGTCGCTGCCATGGTACCGAGCACTCGCAAGTAGTCCCAGGCTGTTGGAGCAGGAGTGGCTCGAAATTTCCGAATGAGAAAACGCAAGGCTTCGGCTCGCGGGGACGGAAGGAACACGTGACCCGAGCACGTGTTGAAACGGACTCCGAGGTACACTAGATCCTGGGTGGGTTCCAGATGACTCTTCGCGAAATTGATCACCCAACCCAGGCTCTGCAGAAAACGGACCACTTTGTCCGTCACCTGCAGACTTTCCTCCTTGGACTTCGCACGAATTAACCAATCGTCTAGATAGGGATGAACCAGGACCCCTTCGCGCCGCAATGCCACTGCCACGACTAACATTATCTTCGTGAAGGTGCGAGGAGCCGTCGCCAGACCGAAAGGAAGCGCCTGGAACTGATAATGCCCCCACGGGAGAGCAAATCGCAAAAACCGCTGATGAGCCTCCAGGATGGGAATATGCAAGTACGCCTCCGTGAGATCTAGTGACGTTAAAAACTCCCCGGGACGCACCGCGACGATGACCGACCGCAAGGTCTCCATGCGAAAGTGCGGTACCCGCAAGCAGCGGTTGAGAGACTTGAGATCCAGAATGGGTCGCAAGTCTCCTCCTTTCTTGGGCACCACGAAATAAATAGAATAACGACCCGTACCACATTCGCTTTTGGGTACCTCCTTCACCGCACCCAACAGCAACAATCTGTTGAGAGTGGCGGCCACCGCTGCCGCTTTGGAGGCCCCCTTGCACGGCGAGCGGATAAAGGAATCCCGAACGGGTCGAGCAAACTCGAGGGCGTAACCGTGTTGAATGATATCGAGGACCCACTGGTCCATTGTGATGAGGGTCCAAGCGGAGAGGAACTCCCGCAAACGGCCGCCTACCGAAATGCTCACCGCCGGGACCCGCCTCATCTCATTGTGGCTTGCGAGACGTGGAGGGGGAGGCCGCAGAGAAGCCTCTCGCGCCACCTCTGTAGCCCCGAAAGCCCTGCGCGCGGGTCTGAAAGCGGCCCCTAGGGAAACCTGCATAGCGAGGGGACCGAAACCGGTGAAAATCACGAGACTGACCCCTAACCGAGGAGGTCGAACGAAGCGGCTTAGGCTTGTCCTCAGGGAGGCGACCAGCCTTGGACTCCCCCAGGTCCTTGACTAACTTGTCCAAATCCTCTCCAAAGAGAAGTCCTCTTTTAAAGGGAAGCTTACTAAGACGAGATTTGGAAGGACCATCAGCCGCCCAGTTCCTGAGCCACACTGAATGTCTGGCCGCCACCACCGAAGCCGTGCTGTTGGCTAACGCGCGAATCAAGTCATAATGAATATCCGCTAGATACGCCGCCCCAGACTCCAAGCGATCTAACTCCTGCACATCCTCGTCCTCGAGACGCAAGGACAGACGCAACCGCTGGGCCCAGCGTAAACACGCCCGAGCCACCCAAGCGCCGCACACAGACGCCTGTAAGGATATGGAATCGGCCTCAAAGGTCTGCCGCAGCAAGCCATCGACCTTCCTGTCTTGGGCGTCCTTCAAGGCCGCACCCCCTTCAACCGGGATAGTGGTCTTTTTAGTAACCGCTGAGACCACCGCATCCACTCGCGGTGCACGAAAACGTTCTTTATCCGGGTCCGCCAAGGGGTAAAGACGAGACAGGGTGCGAACGCCACGCAAACCGGCTTCCGGCTTATCCCACTCATCTTTGATCATTTTGTCCACCACCCGGTGCAAGGGAAAAACTATGCGCGATTGATGCTCCGCTTGGATAACCGGATCCTCGATCTCTACAGCCTTGGCCACTGGAGACGCCATATTCAAGACCTTCAAAGACTCAGAAATGAGCGCCGGCAGCTCCTCGCGGCAAAACACCCGAATGATCTTAGCCTGGTCTTCAGGCTCTGGGAGCTCCCCGTCTTCGAGATCCAGAGGATCCCCCTCCGGGTCCCAGGCCGCCTCAGACCCTTCAGGCCACACGACCTCCGCTACCGAAGCTGCGGACCTACGAGCCTTCTTCGGAGCGGGCGGAGGAACACTCGAAGCACTCCCCTCATCCTGGGGTGCTTCAAGGGGCAGCAGAGGAGCCGATTCAGGCACCGTGCCCTGCTGCCGCAAACAAAATGCCTGGTGCATTAACAGAACAAACTTGGGACTAAAAGCCCCGGGTTCCACCGCAACGCCTGCTGGCGAAGGCGCAGAGGGCCCAGCGGACCCCTCTGGCCGGAGCTCCGGCGCACCCTGGCGGGAAGAACGCTCAGCCTCAAGATCTGGAAGCTCGGCCATCCCCTCAGGCTCTCTGACCTCCAACTTCTGCTCCATGAGAGAAGACAGGGTAGCACAACCCCTGCAGACTCCCAAGACTGATAAAGGACCTCTACGGGCTCCACAAATTATACAGAGGGGCCTCTGTGGCATTGGCCTTAACAATAAACACGATGACAGCCAAGAGCCCACTATGGGATACCCCCCCCCCCTAGGCAACACACCGTGGGAAAAAAAACCTAGGGAAGGGCCTACAAATATCCCCTTTTGCCAGGCAAAAACCAGCACTCAAAAACAAAAGGAAAAGTAAATTCGAAGGAAAAACAGCGTTTGCAAAATTAACCCAAGAAAGGCTTACCCAAAGCCATGGAGTCCCGATGAACTGAAATGCACGCGGTGGACCAAGCGTCTCCAAAATGGCCGCCGCGGCAAAAGCCCTGAGGCAAAAAAGGCGCCAAGATCCGCGGATAGTTTCACCGCCGCTCACCAAGGCTGCCCCGAGGCTCCAGAAGACCACCGGAGCTGTTATCGCTGCCGCGCAGATCGCCCCGGGGGAAGAGAACCCCGCGATCTGCAGAGACAATGTCCCGCCCCCGGAGAAACTCCGGAGACGCCGGCAACTGAAGGGCTCTCCCCCGTATGGTCCTGGGGGAGAGAACTTCCACCGAGCCCAAACTGCCTCCTTCACAAGAAAAAGAAAGTAAAGGAAATTAAAGAAAATTAAAGAAAATTAACTAAAAGGCAATTAAAGATAGGCAGGGCTGACACGGAGGAGAGGCAGGAGGCTCCAATAGAGCTGAGCACTGACCCCCCCTCCCTTCAAACTGTCTGAGCAAAATTTAAAGGAACAGAAGCCCAATACTTAAAGAAAAGAAGATGAAGGAAAGCCAATTAAAAATAAGCCAAAAATCAAAGAGCTGCTTATTTTTTTCTCACAGTGAGTCCCTCTCCGGGGCTCACAACAACCTCCTGCTGCAAGGAGACTGGTCACACTGGAAGTAGGAGGGAAGCTGACAGGATATATCCAGTGATGTCATCAATTTGAATATGCCAGTCTCCTAGCTGCAGGAGGAGGTTGACAACCCAGAAGTTGAGGACTGCACTGCGGAGCGCTAAGGAACCCACTATACGTATAAGTAGAGTCTTTTCTAAAATTGCAACTTAAATGTATATGCCAGTTTACACATATAAATCTGCTTCTTACATGTGCCTAAAGCTAGTACAATTCACTCCTTAAGTTAATTGGGCAATCAGGATGGGCCTTTATTTTGGATAAATGGCAAACATGACAAATAAGGGCACTTTAGGTTCTTATATTTATAAACAAACTAAATGGACAAGGGTCTGGTTTGAACCAAATTCTTATTCATTCTATTAGTTTACAACAGCAAACTGTGCCCTCAGGGAGAGGGGAAAGCAAACAAACTTGAGCCACTTTGGATGGAGGAGAAGGCAAAAGCATGACAGACTTCACCAATCATATTGAAACTTTTTGACAAGTAGTCAAACCAGCCTATCCCTGCCTCCCTTCTCTACATCTCAATTATATCATCAGCATCTGACTAGGAAAGTGAAACAAAGCTGCAGCAAAATACCATCTTTTCAGAGAACAGAGAGAGAACATTCAGAAATAACAAAGAGAAAGGTGCTAGATTGAAAAGTTTGCTGAAGTCAAAAACCTGAAGAAAAAAAATAAAACCGCAACAGTACAGACAGGATTCTGAGAGAAACAGAGTCAGTAGTGAAATTGTTTTTCTCTCTCTGTTATAGCAAAGTGCTGTTCAAAATTTTTTCTCAGGCTGTCTAGGTGTGGGCCTAGACCAGAGCTACACAGTAAGCAGAGAGAAGGTAGGAGATACAGATTCCTATGAATCCTCATGTCATGGATTTCCAGCACAAGCATCAGATACTGAAAGTATCATAGCTGAGTAGGACCTGGAAAATCTAGTTGTTAGTGTGTTATGGGTGAGAAGATAGGAAGTAACATTGCCAGAGCCTAGAGCATTTCACAGATAAAAAAAAGTTACTCACCTGTAACCTATCCATCGCTGATGACTTTTAACCACAAATATTCAATGCCGGGGTCATATGCGGCCCTGGCATTGAATATCCAGGGTCGCCGCACAGCCTCCGCAGCCACAGAAGCTAACTGGATAGTGGCGATATTGAGCCACTGCCTGGTTAGCTCCTATGGGTAAAGCTAGGCCTGCTTTGCTGTGCCTAGCTTTACCCATGTGTCGCTAACCGAGTTACAGTGCAATATCGCTGCTATCCGGTTAGCGACAGTCACCGCCCACAACACACCCCAATGCTAACGGCACTAACTGTGTAAATGCCTTTGAATATCTGACCCCTAGTGTCTGAAAGTAGACTCCTAAAAACAGCTGTTTTTGGTGGCAACAAACTTTAGGTATGACATATCTGGCCTTTTTTTTAAAGGCAGCCTAAACAAAAAGAAAGGGGCTTGGGGGTGGTGGAGCTGGATACTAGTTCCCGAACAGACTGCGAAGTCCCGATTGGCCAAATCTGATGTCACATCAGGAATCCCTATCCAGGCAATAGTGAAATGTGAATGTGTGGACCGAAGTCTAAATTGCAGCTTTGCAAATCTCCTCCATGGAGACCAAGTGCAAATAAGCTACCAGTGCAGCCATGAATTGGATATTGTGAACCATATCATGACCCTGAAGACTCCAGCCTGCCTGAGCACATGTGAAGACATTGCAATCTGTTAGTGAAATGGAAAGAGTGCATTTGGAAATGGCAGCCTCTAACTGCTTGGGTCAAATGAAACAAAAAGTTGGATGGACTTTCTGTGGGCTTTAGCCACTCCAAATAGAAGACCAAAGCTCTCTTACAGTGCAATGTATGCAGCACATTTTGCCTCTTGTGAGTGTGGAGTTTTGGGAAAAAGGTTGGTAAGTCGATTGACTGATTAAGATGGATGTCTGACAAAATCTTTGGAAGGAATTTAGGATGCATTCACAAAACCACCCTATTATTGAAAAATTTTGTGAAGGGTAGATTAGCTACTAGGGCCTGGAGCTCCTTAACCCTGCATGCTGAAGTGACCACCACCAAGAACAAGACATTCCAGGTCAAAATTTCAGGACATAGGCATTCAGCAGTTTGAAAGGAGCTTTCATCAGATGAGCTAAGATCACATTGAGATCCCAAGACAGCGCAGGAGGCTTTGTGGGGGGCGGGGAGGGGGGTGCTTTAGAAGAAGCAAGCCCCACATAAATCAAACTAAGGGTTGTAAAGAGATTGGTTTAACTTCTACATGATTGGGATAAGCTCCAATTGCGCTAAGGTGAACCCAGGGGCGGCTCTATAATGAGACTGAGTGAGGCGGTAGCCTGAGGTGGCAACTTTTTGGGGGCAGCAAAATTGCCCCCCAAAAAAGACCGCCACACTTGGACTTCAAAATAAAAATAATAAAAAGAAACTCTGGCTTAAGAAGCAGCTGCCGCTGCTGCTCCAGTGGCAACAGCAGCAGAATGAAGAGCCCAGTGGTCATGCCGCCGCCTCCCCTGAGAGCCTGCCCGTTTCTTCTCCATGCCAGCTCAGCTTTTGCAGAGCTGCAGCGAAGGGGGAGTGTTTCCCTTAACCGCAGCTCTGTTAAAGCTGAGTCCGCAGCGCTGATGGGAGACAGAAAACCCTGCTGCCGCGAGGAGGCTTAAGGGGTGCATTTTGGCTGTCTGCTGTTGCCTGACACTGCTGAGTGAAAAAAAAGTGGCGGCAGCAGGCAACGGCAGACACCCGAATTGTGCCCCTTAAGCCTTTGCACCCTGTGCAGCTGCACCACTCGCACAGAGCTAGATACAGTCCTGCACACACACACACACACACATGCACTTTATCTTTGCATGACAGACACACAGAGAGGCACCACACCTCGCACCGCACACAGAGGCTCCCAACTCTGCATCACACATACACATGCACCACAGCCCTGCACCTATCGCCAAATCCCACACATAGACAGGCACACCACCATTGCACAACATACCCACAGAGACGCTTGCTATCTGAAGTTATAGCTATTGTTATCTAAAGATGACGTATGGTGTAGGAACTCTGGTGCTAGTCTCACGAGAGCATGAGATCAAAGCGAGAGAACAAGAGGAGGGGAAGACGAAGTCACAAGCACTGGCTTCTAAGATTTTGGCCTGGCTCTAAAACCCACACAAAATTTGTCAAGGCCTGTCTTACAGAGTTGGATTTCAAGCCAGACTCAGCAAGTGTAGAAGGTATTCAAGTAGTTTTTGTGTAGGGCATAAGAAAGGATCTAAGGCATTTCCCTCATACCAAATGGCAAACCTATTCCACTTGAAAACATATGACCTCCAGGTGGAATCTCTTCTGGAAGCCAAAAGGACTTTGGTAACAACAACTGATAGGTTGTGAGATAACAAAGTCATCTTCTCAACATCCAAACTGTGAGAGCTAGGGATTTTATACTGGGATGAAGCATCATCTCCTAATCCTGTATAATGAGATTTGGTGTGTGGCTCAGGCAAACTGGATCCTGGATGGACAATTTCAGAAGGAGAGGGAAACATGGCTGCCAGGGCCAATAAAGGGCGATGAGAATCACTCTTCAGTTTAAGATGGGTTTTTGCAATAAGAGGAACTAGAGGATGTGTGTACAGAAGACCCCTCCCTCCCCAATGGAGGAGGAAGGCACCTGAGGCTAGTTTGCTGTGTGTCCACACCCTGGAGTAGAACTGAGGCACTTGAGTATTCTGAGGAATGGCAAAGAGATCTATTGAGGGGTGCCCCACTCTTTAAAGATGGAGAGGGCCACCTCCCCTCCAATCCAGAGTCCATTCATGAGGTTGAAGGATTCAGCTCCGTCTGTCTGCCAGGCCATATTAACACAATATTTGACCACTGTGATGCTACACTCCTCATCTCCCTTGACCTAACAGCTGCTTTTGACCTTGTCAACCACTCCCTCCTGCTCCAAAGACTGACTGATACAGGCATTACAGGAATAATCCAACTTTGGTTTACTTATTTTCTCACAGACAAAGGTTTCTCTTCACGGTACAGTTGCGTGTCAAGTTGCTTGAAGTAGTCCATAACGGTGTCTTGCAATTCCTCCTGATCTGCAAAGTGTTTTCCTGCCAAGAATTTCTTCAAAGGTCCAAATAAATGAAAATCCGAAGGGGCTAAGTCCGGACATTGCATACAGGAAACACAAGGAGCAAGAGACGTGTGAAGGTCACAGGAGCCTTTATTAGATGAAAACCCCAACGTGTTTCGGCAACGCCTTCCTCAGGGGGTATGCAGCTTATAAAATAAAATAAAATAAAACTGTATATGTATGTCATAAATATATTAAAACATTCAAATTGATACATAATTTTAAAACCAGTAAAAAGGAATGATATTTAAATACATCATTATAAAACCATAGTAAAGAAAACAAAGTGCAGGGCAGTAAAAGAACAACATATATAAATGCTAAATGTGAGAAAGTAGAAGAAACATTGACAAGGCTATGAGGAGGACAATAAGAAATCATTAAAACATAAAAAACAAGAAACGGGTACTCACTGGAGACCCTGTGGTAAATCTCACGTGGAGGGTAATCTTTGCCGTTATGCTCTAGCTATAAAATGAATAACAAAACAGAGTAATATTTGTACATAACATTTCAGAATCTTGAACTGGAAACAAATTTTTGACAATACAACATACAATGAAAAGAATTTTTGTATAGTGTGCAAATTTTAATTCTTTAATATAGTATATTGAACCATGGAATACCACCCAAGTAAGAAAATATATCTATTACATCTAAGCAAAGGATATAATAATATATATATTTCATTTTGAAAGGCAGAGAATCTTGGAAACGATAATATAGCCAAGACTATATACAATGGGTGTAAATCACTGAACTGTTAATCAATGACAGAAATTTTTAGACGAAGTGTTGCAAAAGAGTAACATAAATATATGAAACTATATTAAAGAATTAAAATTTGCACATTATACAAAAATTCTCTTCATTGTATGTCGTATTGTAAAAATTTGTTTCCAGTTCAAGATTCTGAAATGTTATGTACAAATATTACTCTGTTTTGTTATTCATTTTATAGCTAGAGCATAACGCTAGCATTTATATATGTTGTTCTTTTACTGCCCTGCGCTTTGTTTTCTTTACTATGGTTTTATAATGATGTATTTAAATATCATTCTTTTTTATTGGTTTTAAAATTATGTATCATTTTGAATGTTTTAATATATTTATGACATACATATACAGTTTTATTTTATTTTATTTTATAAGCTGCATACCCCCTGAGGAAGGCGTTGCCGAAACGCGTTGGGGTTTTCATCTAATAAAGGCTCCTGTGACCTTCACATGTCTCTTGCTCCTTGTGTTTCCTGGCTCCTATTGCAAGAGCGTTTGCTCTTCTTTGTGTTGATCAGACATTGCATACAGCCATAAGATGGAAAAGCCGGGACGATTACGCAAAGGAGTTAAACTTCTGCATGACGGCGCAAGACCCCACACATCAAAACAAACCAATCTGTGGTTGACACAGTGGAAGTGGGAGGTCCTGCTCTTAATGCAGTAGCTCTAAACATTCGCCTATACTCTGAAATAGACAACCCTAGGTGATCTCTTATAGCAGCCTTTACATCTTTATAATTCAAAGCCTTAGCTGCTGGCATTGCTCTATAAGCTGCAAGCGCCTCCCCAGTTAATGAGGCTGCCAGCCTTACTGCCCACTGGGTCTTTGGCCATGCTAATGCTTGTGCCACTCTCTCAAAAGATTCAAGGAAATCATCAACATTATCATCTGGAGTCAGCTTCCCAAAACTAAATGCCCCAATTCCCTGATTGAGTCCCACATTGTCCACATGTGGTATACCAGTTGTTACTGCTGGTCTTGCATCCGGTCCACTTTGGTTATGAAGAGCAATTAAGGCTTCCACCAGATCAAGCACTGGCTTCTGCTGGTCCCTTAATGCTTTAATTGCAGTGTCCTGAGCCTGCTGCGCTAGCTCCTGTTGCCTGCTAAACTGGGCTGCCATCCAGCTGGCCAGTTCCCTTGGATCCATCTTGAATCCCTGCAAGAAAACAAAAGAAAAAAAAACACAGAGCAGCACCCTCCAAACAGGTGTTTTTCTCCTATTTTTTTTTTCAATTACCCCTGTGCCTTACTCCCATCCACCACTAGACATGCCCAGGTACTTATTACCTTATGCCACTGATGAATCCAGCTTACACAGGGTCTTTTCCTCCTGGGACAGCCACCTGGAACAGCTACCTCTTTTTTCTCCAAAGTGTTGTTAAGGGAAAATCCTTTTTCCAGCTTTTAACTTGAACTTTTTTTCTTTCAGATTTCAGTTGTAATCCTTATATCATGTACATCCTTTGCGCAAAAGCAATCCGAAAAACTACGCCAACTGTAAACGGGGGCGCTGGGCGTAAATGTCCACAGTCTTGGCAAAGGCAAAATACTATTATGACTTGCAAAGGATTGTGGGAAATGTAGTCCATTCATACCAGAATCAGCCGTTCACAAAATAATGAGTTGTGTTGCTCGAGTGTAAGCAAAGAAAAATATATTTTATTCTTGGGGTTAATTCTCCCACACAGATTTACTTGGTAGCACAAAAGGATACTTGCTTTCAGTATTGTACTTAGGAAAAACAAATCATGATATCAGCAACTGAACTTCTTAAGCAATCAATCAAACAATAAAGACCTTGATGGGAAACAGGAAAGGTCTTTCTGAGGGCTCCTGCTAATACCTTTTAGCAGGGCTCCAAAAGCAAAAACAAAACCCAAAAGTAACCAAAAACTGTTCTTTTTCAAGGATAACTTTCTTCTATTTTCTCACACAAACAGTAGTTTCCTTTCAGAGCTCACGTGCAACTGTGCATGGCTTAATTACCAATTAGCCAGCTGCAAACCCCTTTGCTGGTTCACTTTCTCTACGTGGCTCAAATCCTACCCTAAAGCTTTCTTGTAAACTTTTCTGGGTAGATAAAAGAACAAGTTATATTTCCTTTTGATGGTTGTTGTATTTCTGAAAGTATTTTATCACAGCAGCCTAGACAGAGAGCAATCCATGTATTCATTCTGATCATTTAAAATATCTCCTTCTTCTTCAACTATCATAGAATCAATATCATGGTCTGGCTCAGAGGAATTCCTTAATGAAGCACTCTCAGGATAATATCTGTTTCCCTGCTGTCTTCCAGATGAAGAGCTAGGGCATAGATCAGAGTTCATACCTGAGCTTCCTTTACTGTTAGGTTTCCTCTCCAGATATCCTGGCCAATAAGTAGTCCAGCTTTTATGTCCAGCCTTCCAATCAAGATCCCTGGACATTGGGTCTCTCTTCACATACCTTCTTGCATTGGTCTTAGGGCCCCTTCCAAATGCAGCCGTCTCCCTCACAGGTGCCGTCCTGGAATTCCTGGCTCTGTAACCCCACTCTTCTGGCTTCCTCCAGTCCAATGGAGTATGCTTGCCTCTGGAATGACTCCCAACACACGTGCTGCTGTGAGCTCCTTCTTTAGACCTCCAAGATGTTTTCCTCTTCTTCCTTCCACGCTGCTGCTGCTTCTTGCTCTCTCTGTCCTTGAGCTCTGGGTTCCTCCACTGATTCTGTGTAGAATATGTTTTACTTTTAACTTGTTTAGAGGGATACTCCACCCTAGCACAGCTCAGCTGTGCTAAATCAAGCCCTGCCCTTGGAGATGAGTGATTGGGGATTACCTCATAGTTCTCCTGATTGAACACACATTTCCCCACTTCAGCTCTTCTATAGGCTGTTTGAAACCTGGTGCATTCTGGGACTGGTAGTCTTTTATGAAAACATTCTGTTTTAGTATTTCTACCAGCTAAGACAGGTTGCTTGTTCAGAGCCAATTCACCTCTATTACAGCTCCTTCCTGAACTATGATAAGCTTCCTTATCACAACCTTCAATATTGGACACCCCTCGTACATTCAAAGCGGTTCACATGGAACAATTACAGCCACGAGCTTTACATAGAACAGGTATATACAACTTGGAGGTTAAGTGGGGTATTACAAGCAATTAACAATTGTTAACTATATACAAAGAAACTGTTGCAATGTTATGGGTCCATTCCGTCAGGGATCATAGTCTTCTGGGGTAGCTCCAAAGTATTCTATGAAGAGGTGGGTTTTTATTGCTTTCCTAAAGTCTACTAGGTCTTTGATTGCGCGTGTTGAGGTGGGGAGATCGTTCCACAGCTGGGGTGCATACAGGGAGAAGGCTCTCTTGCAGGTGGATTGATTTGCTTTCCTGAAGTTTAGTGGGATCTCTAGGTTGTTGTTGTCTGCTCCTTATCTTGTTCTGGTTGGGGGTGTCTTCCTGATCAGTGGTTGGAGAGTTGCTGGAGAGAGGTTGTTTAATGTTTTGAAGATTATTATTATATTTTTGTATTTGGTTTATACAGAGACCAGGAGCCAGTGTAGCTGATGGAGCGTGGGGGTTATGTGTTTGTATTTTGCTGTTCCAGTAATGATTCTGGCCGCAGTGTTTTGTACCAGTTGTAGAGGGAGGGTTGTTTTCTTTGGAAGGCCATGATAGATTGCATTACAGAAATCTAATATAGGCATTATTATGGCTTGGCATACAGTTTGGAAGTCATTATCGGTGAGTAGTGGTTTGAGTTTGCGTAACGTTCTAAGTTTGTGGTAGGCTGATCTGGTCGTCTTTTAGATGTGCGGCTGGAAGCTGAGTTGCTGGTCAAAGGTAATTCCGAGGTATTTGATTTCCTGTTTATTGCTTATGGTGTGGTCAAAGATCTTTATTGAGTCCGGTGGTGAGAATATAGTACTCCTGGTAATGTGCATCAGTTCAGATTTTCTGTAATTTATGAATAGGCTTTGAATGTTGAGCCATTCTAATATTGATTCAAGGCATGCTGTGATTTGTGTGTAGTCTGGATGTTTGATGTTTATGGGAGTGACAAGTTACAGCAAGTGTATGGCAATGAATGCATGAGTCGTGCTCAAATTTATGACTGGTACAAACATTTCCAAGAGGGCCGCCAAAGTGTTCACAGTGATGAAAGTTATGGAAGGTCATCCACGAGCAGGAATGAAAAAAAGTTGAAGCAGTTTGTGCCGCAATACACTGAAATCAGGGAGCTTGCTGTGGACATGGACATCAGTTTTAGGTCATAACAGTCCATTCTTACTGTTGATTTGGGGATGAGATGTGTGTCTGAAAAATTTGTGCCAAAACTCTTGTCCCCTGACCAAAAAGAAGATTGACTGTCTGCCGCTAGAGGGTTGTTGGAATGCGTTAAAATGACTCAGATTTCATCAAAAAGATTATTACTGGTGATGAATCATGGGTTTATGGCAGTGGTGGGATTTGGCTGGTTCGGCCTGGTTCATGATGCTGGCGCTGCACTGGCGGGAATCCCCCCACCAGCCTGTTGTTTGAAGGTATTGGGAAGCCCCCAATGCCGTCAAACCACTGGTGGGTGGAAGATCGGGCTGCTGGGCCACCAGGGAGTTGCTGCCCTGCGGTGGCTGCCATTGGCCTGAGCATGCGGCATCGGCAATGCAAATGTGTGCCATGCTGCCACCCGTTCGGCTCCTTCAGTGGCAGGATCATCCAAACTGGGTCCTGGTCGGATCAAATCCCACCACTGTTCATGGTTATGACCTGGAAACTAAGGCTCAATCCTCACAATGGAAGACTTCAAACTCTGCCAGACCCAAGAAAGCCCATCAGGTGAGGAGCAATGTTAAGGTCATGCTCACAGTTTTCTTTGATTACCAGGGTATTGTTCATCATGAGTATGTTCCAAAAGGCCAAACCATTAATAAGGAATACTATGTCCAAGTTCTGACTTGTTTGAACTATGCAGTTCATCGTAAGAGGACAGAGTTGCACAGGAATATTGAATGGTTGCTTTATCATGATAACGCCCCAGCTCACACATCACATCTTGTCCAGCAGTTCTTGGCTAAACACCAAATCGAGCAAGTCTGTCAGCATCCGTACTCACCTGACCTCGCACTGTGTGACTTTTTCTTGTTTCCAAAACTGAAATTATCACTGAAAGGAAGAAGATTCGACAACTTGGAGACCATTAAGCAAAATTTTGACACAGCAGCTTCACAACATAATGAAAGAGGCATTTCAAAATTGTTTCCAGCAGTGGCAGGAACGCTGGAGGAAGTGTGTTTTATTGGAAAGGGACTACTTTGAAGGAGACTGGGTGCAATAACTGTCAGTGTTATACTTCTTGTGTTATTGTACGAGTCTGAATACTTTTTGATTGCACCTCGTAAAATGTACAGAATATTGTAATTAAGCTCATTAATGACTCCAGCAAGTTAGATCACCTCACACCATTTTATATTCACCACCATTGGCTTCTGGTAACTTTCAGGATACAATTCAAACTCCTACTCATCACCCATAAAGCTTTCTCCACTCATACTTAATTCTCTCTTCCTCATTACTAGTCCATTCTCAATATGTCAACACACTATACCTCCCCCAACCAAATAGGGTTCATTACAGTAGCATCCATCAATCAGTTTTCTTTTATGCTGCCCTTTCACTCTAGAACACCTTACTTCATTTCTACCATTCTGAGACCAATTTAAAATATTTCAAGAAACACCTTAAAACTCTTTTCTTCTCTTGGGCTTTTAGAAATCTATCTGATGACTGATCCTCTAATATCTCTAGATACTATACTTCTCGTCATGGCCGCACCAAGCTATAACTGCACCCTCTGTGACCTGTGAACCTGGCACCCCCTCATGACATCACTTGCATATTTCATTTATTTAAAAATATTTCTATGCAGCTTATCAAAATCTAAGTGGATTACAAAATAACATTCATAACAGTAAATTAGACAATAACAAATCCAAAACACCATAAAGCACAATGCACCTCCTCTCACTCATGTCTTTGATAACCCATCCCAGTGGCCCATCCCACATGGTTCCACCATGCCTAGCAGTACCCCTTTCTCTACCCTTAGCCCAACCTTGTAGCCTAACATTTCCACCCTCTCTCCTTCTCCTGCAACAGAGCAGCTTGTGCCTTCATCCTTTCCCCCAACAGTATAGTATCTATTCTCTCCCCTAAACTGCCATTCCAACAAAACAAGCTTCTGCCCTGCCCTCCCTCAGGTACAGCATCTACTGTCTCCCCCTTTACTGCAAGAATGCAGTAGTTCCCTTCCCCCTTCCACCCTCCTAAGTACTGCATTATCCTCCTTCTCCCCTTGATGTACCATTGGAAGGAGTGGGGAAGGGTATCTACCCTCTCCCCTAATCTGCCATCCCAACAGTATAATATCTGCCTTCTCCTCCTCCTAGGTATAGCATCTGCCCTCTCCTCTTCTCCGTCACCCAATCACTGCCTTCTCCCTCCACTCTACTAAGTGTTGCATCTGCCTTCACCATTAACCTACTACCCTCTTCCCTAACCTATCACTGCCTTCTCCTTCCACCCTACCTCCCCAAGTATAGCATTTGTCCTCTTTTAGACATCAGAAAACAACAGGAAGTGCAGCAGCACAAAGCTGGATTGAATAGGGATCATCATTCCTGCCCAACCCCCCCTCCCCCCTCCATCATCCTCCAAACCCCTTTGGTGAGTCAGAGTCCCAGGATAAAGAGGTTGGGCTGGTCCTCGTTATTTTTACTTTATGGAGCAGGACCTAGAGCTTCCATGGAGAGGGGAATCTTGAAGCATTTTAGCACCAGGTTGGGATTGGAAGGGGAGGTGGGTTGAAGGCAGTTGAAATACCGGGGCATTGAAGTCCACCTGAGAGGAGTCTGGAGAAATCTTTCCATTTATGTCACATGTCAGGGTTGACAGGGAGGGCTGGAAGCACTAGACACCAGAAATCAGAGGCCTTGCTCCTTTTTTTGATGCCTCTAGTCCAGTCGTTCTCAACAGTGTGTCACGACACACTGGTGTGCCGCAAAACACCATCAGGTGTGTTGTGGGGCCAGCACAAGTAGGATATCAGTTCCAGGGAGGCAGAGGCAGCAGAAAGCATAGCAGCGCAAAGCCAGGCAGCGGAAGACCTAGCCGTTCAAGCCAGCATGCTTCTTCAGTTTACTCAAGCCGCGCTCTTTCCAGTGTCGCAGCAGCAAGCAGTGCTTATTATGGTTTCACTTCTGGAACTGAAATTATACTAAATGCTTCAGGTTGCTGAGATCCTGGGAAGGAGCGTGGCTTTGAATAAACTCAAGAAGCATGCTGCAGCTTGTATTGCCAGGTTTTCCACTGCCTTTGCTTTGTGCTGCTATGCTTTCTGCTGCCTCCACCTCCCTGGAACTGTTACCCTACTTGTGCTGGCCCTGCAACACACCTGCTGGTGCTGTGTGGCACAGCGGTTGAGAACTGCTGATCTAGAGCTAAGGAGCTTATGTCACGGAGCCACAAATTGCTCCACTGGGACTTCAACGTCAGCAGTGCAAGCATGTTCAAAACATGTCCTTGTGACCCAGCATGTTTAGATTGTGAGATTTTCATCAATACATGCTGGGGTGCAAGGATGTATTTAGAACGTTCTTGCACTGCCAGCATTGAAGACCTGACTCCCAAAGTAGAGCGATCTGTAGAACTGTGATGGTGGGGTGGTAGCGGCATAAGCTCCTGCTGCTCCACCCGGCAGAGGCCCTCCAGAATTTTATTGGTGGGACCCTGGAATCCCTGCCAGCCACACTACTCTGCCTCCACTTTGAGGTAAGGCTCACTTGGCACACCTAGCAGTAGAGATTTCAGGCAGCAGCCTCAGTGCAGCCTTACATTCAGGTCTCCCAAGAAAGGCTTCACTTCCAGTGGGGGTGGGAGTTTCTTAGACTTCTGGTCTGGGTCAAAAGCACCCTACTTTTTGCGCCCTGCACGGCTGCACAGCTCGCACCGGCTTAGATATGGTTCTGCTTCTCATTCTGTTTCTCCATCTCATTTTCTTCTTATTTCATTTTGTCATTTTGTTTTATTGTATTTTCAATTGTTTTATTATTATATTGCTTTCTTTTTATTAATTTCATACAATGTAAGCTACTTGATATGCCATGAAATGTGGTCTAGTAAATGACAGGAAATAAATGAATACATAAAAATAGAAAAGTTATACATCCTGAATGTCTCCTATCACAAAAAGTATGATTCTGTTCCTCCCTACTGGTTGATGTACAATATGATTGCTTGGTTGTCCATCTGAATCATGACTATTTGGTCCATTAACCGATCTCTGAAGGCCCTTAATGCATTTGGTATTGCTCTCAGTTCTGAAATTGATCTGATAGAGACTTTCTTGGGCAGACCATGTGCCTTGAATGTAAAACTCATTGAGATGAGCTCCCCCACTGCAGCTTTGACACATCTGTTATGAGTAACCTTTGGTAGTGTGGAATTTGGAAAGGGAAACCCTTGGCCAGACTGGACTGCTTCATCCACCAGGATAGAAAATCATGGAAGGGAAGAGTGATGGATATAACATCATTGAGCCTTCTCATGGCCTGTGTCTACTGAGACTGTCTCATGCCGAGACGTGCCACAGGAGCAACATGAACTGTTGAAGCCATGTGGCATAACATTCTCAGCATGTTTCATGATGATGTTTGCTGATTCCTTTGTATATCTTGAACTATCGCCACCAAGTAGGTAAGTCTGTTGTGTGGAAGAAAAGCTTTCACTAGAATCCTGTCTAGCCAGCATTCCAAGATAGCGGATGTCAACTGTTGAGCGTTTGTTTACCTGGGGAAGCACAAGGGGAAAACCCAGGTGAAGGCTCCCTCACAGCCTGGACTTACCTCAGTAGCTGACTGCATTGTTCCTTTCCTTGTTCACCAAGACATCCAGATCCCTAGCTCTGGAGAGCAGCTGCAGAAGGGTCAGACCGATGCTGGGAGCCCTGGTCCGTCCTCTGAGATCTCCTTCAGCACGGAGCAACGGGTTCCCCCTGCACAGCCAAAGTCTTCCCCCGCAATATCTGTCCAGGCTGGTGAGTCAATCGCCGATGCCATGATGAGCTCACTGCCTGAGCATCGTGTTATGAATATGAAGACGTTCAGGGTTTGAAACTGTATGTTCTTAAGTGTGAAAAGTGATTGAGTAAGCTTTCAAGTAAGGAAGAACACCTACTGAAGGATAATATCCTTTTGCGAAGTAAGCTTGAAGCCTTAAAAAATGCTGTCAGACAGGCTAATATATGGATAATTAACTTTCCTAAGGCACCTCCTTGGAATATGTTTAGGAGGTATTTGGTGGAAGTTTTGAAAGTACCCCCGAAAGCTATTCCACCTGTTTCAAAAATATATTATTTACCTATGAGCAAAGTCCGTCAGGAACAGTTTCAGGACCAGGCTGTAGCCATGGATGTTTTGGAAATTTCTGTGGTCTTGGAGACTTCTGACTCTGAGATAGCAAAGCCTGTGACTCTGATAGTGACTTTTGCATTACCTTCAGATTGGGACTGGTTCATGCGGCTTTTCTTTCAACATAAAGATGACTTGTTTTTGGCTAATAAAATTTGGAAGTATCCTGACATTTTGAGGGAAACCCAGAGACGGAGGAGGGAGTTCCTTCTCTTGAGACCTGGGGTTCTTCAGCTCCGGGCCCTGTTTTTCTTGAAGTTTCCTTGCAAATATGTTACAGAATATAAGTCTGCTAGATATATATTTACTGACCCAACTCATTTATTCTCTTTTGTATCAGCCCAGCATGCCATGTCTAGCTCAGCTTAATGTTGTTATCTCATGACCCATATTAGAAGTTTATTTCTGCTGTCTGCAGCCTTCATTCTCTATTTTTTTTTTACTTGTATAATTTTCCTTGTCTTTTGGATTGGAATACCCCTATTATTATGAGTTTGTAAGAACATAAGAATATAAGATATGCCATACTGGGTCAGATCAAGGTCCATAAAGCCCAGTATCCTGTTTCCAACAGTGGCCAATCTAGGTCACAAGTACCTAGTAGTTTCCCCAAAAGACACAGGTTCTACAATGCTTGTACTGGGGCAAGTAGTGGATATCCCGGGTCCACTTTAATAATGTTTTATGGATCTTTCCTCCAGGAACTTGTCCAAACCTTTTTTAACCCGGCTACACTAATAGCTTTTACTACGTCCTCCAGTAGCAAATTCCAGTTTGATTACACGTTGAATGAAAACATATTTTCTCTTATTCATCTTAAATAGGTTACCCTGTAGCTTCATTGCATGTTCCCTAGTCTATCTATATTTTGATGGTGTAAACAATCGATCTAAGTTTACCCGTTCCACTCCATTCATTAATTTATAGACCTCTGCTCAGCTTTCTCTTTTCCAGGTTAAAGAGCCCTAACCTTTCTAGCTTCTCTTCATAGGGGTATCTTTCCATCCCCTTTACCATTTTGGAGGCTCTTCTTTATACCTTTTCTAATAATATTATATCATTTTTAAGATATAGCAACCAGAATTGCACACAATATTCAAGATGCAGTAGCACCATGGAATGATACAGAGCATTATAATATCCTTTGTTTTATTCTCCATTCCTTTCCTTATGATACCTAGCAATCTATTTGCTCTCTTGGCCGCTGCTACACACTACGCAGAGGGTTTTAACATGTTATCCACGATGACGCCTAAATCTTTTTCCTGGGTGGTGGTTCCTAATGTGGAACCTTGCATCGTGTAACGATAGTTTGGGTTTTTCTTTCCTAAGTGCATAACTTTGCACTTGTCAACATTAAATTTCATTTGCCTTTTGGATGCCCAGTCTTCCAATTTATCAAGATCCTCTTGCAATTTTCCACAATCCTCATGCATTTTAACAACTTTGAATAGTTTTGTGTCATCTGCAAATTTGATAACCTCACTCGTTATTCCCATTTCCAGGTCATTTATGAATATGTTAAAAAGCAGCAGACATAGCACAGATCCCTGGAGTATTCCACTACTCACCTTTTTCCATTTGGAAAATTTGCAGTTTAGCCCTACCCTCTGCTTTCTATCTTTTAACCACCCCCTGATCCACAATAGTACACTGCCTCCTATACCATGATTTTTTAATTTTGCCAAAAGTCTCTGATGAGGGACCTTGTCAAAGGCTTTCTGAAAGTCCAGATACACTATGTCAACAAATTCACCTTTGTCAACCTGTTTATTCACACCTTCAAAAAAACATAACAAATTAGTAAGACAAGATCTTCCTTGTCTAAAGCCATGTTGGCTGTCTCCCATTAAGCCATGACTATCTACATGTTCAGTAATTTTGTTCTTTATGATGGTTTTTACCATTTTTCCCGGTACTGATGTCAGGCTCAATTTAAGACTGATTAATTTTCCTAGATCCCCACTGCAGCCGCCCATGGAAATGGTTCGTAGGTACTTCTAGGAGGTGTTAAAACTCTCCAGGGAGGACCTGCCTCCATTAACTAGGGCTCAATACTTGTCAATGAGTCGGGGAGACCATGGCGATGGTAGTGAGCTACCGGGGTTTCCTGGAGACCTTACAGGGTTTCTGGAGTACTGTGTTGAATTACTAACTGTTCGCTCTACCCTTCTGATTACTTTAGCTCTGGAATCTGATAAAGGTTTAATTCTGCAATCTTATTTTAGAAATTTCAGTGAGCAGTTTATGCGCTCTCATGTTCGTATTTTCCCTGACCTTACTAGAGATACCCAGCTGAGGAGGAAAGAGTTCCTGGGGCTTAAGCCCAGGGTGCTTGCCCTTGGTGGGACATTTTTGTTGAAGTTTCCAGCCAGCTGCTGCAATTTCTGATTGCTAGAGAGGAATCTGTTGTTGTTGTTACTTCCCATACGGTCAACGCATAAGTTCTCACATTGCCATGTTTAATTGTATTTCTTTACCTAGGTAATTATGCATTTTTCCTGTAGCCTCCTCCCTTTTTTCCTTTTTCTTCTGGGCTAAATTTTTGGACAAATGTTTATATTTCCTTTGTGTTTATTTTGTAAATTGTTTTTCTTATTGTCAATTTGCTTTCATTCAGTTTCCTGAATGTATGCATAAATTCAATAAAAAAAAAGAATTCTGTCTAGCAGAGCTCCTATGAATTCCAATTTTTGTGATGGGCTTAAATTGGATCTAGGATAATTGATGACAAACCCTAGCAGCTCCAACAATTGGATGGTGATGTGAATGGATTCCTGAACCCCCTCTTTGGAGGTGCTCTTGAGAAGCCTGTCATCTAAATAGGGAAACATGTGCACTGCCAGTTTGCATAAAAATGTTGCAAGGCATTTTGTGAAAATGTGAGTTGCTGATGCGAGGCCAAAAGGCATAGTACTGTAAGTATTGTTTTCCTATGACAAATTGCAGATATCTCCTGGAATGTACCTGAATGTGAGTGTAAACATCTTTTAGATCCATATAATATAACCAAACCCCTTTTTGACAGGTGCCTAGAGAAACCATCCTGAACTTTTCTTTTGGGTCTCTTGAGAAATCCCTCCCATTTTCTTAGGCACCAGGAAATACCTCAAGTAAAAATACTGCCCTTCTTGCCCTGGTAGTATTGGTTTGATCACATTTGCAGACTGAAGGGTGGAGATCTCCTGAAGAAGAATTTTCTGATACTGAGGAGAAATAGAATGGCCCCTCGGTGGACAATTTGGAGGTAGTTTGAATAGTTAAAGCCTCTACTTTTCTTGGACAATTTTTAGTAAAGAGTCAGAGGTTACAAGGGGCCACCTCTGAGCAAAGAGAGTGTGCCTCATAGTAACATACATAGTAACATAGTATATGATGGCAGATAAAGACCAGCATGGTCCATCTAGTCTGCCCAGCAAGGCAGCAGGAGTAGGTGCACCTGACGCTCCGTGCAGGCTGCACCTCCCCATGCCTTTGTTTAGGGGTCTACCCACCGCTCTGTGTAGGTCACCCCTATTTGTTGATATATAAGAGATAGTTATGTTTATTTTGATTTTATCCTGTTGCTATAAAGGGATCCACTGTGCTTGTTCCATGCCATTTTGAATTCTGTCACTGTATTTGCCCCCACCACTTCCATCAGGAGGGCATTCCAAGCATCCACCACCCCTTTCAGTGAAAAAGTATTTATTTATTTATTTGTGCGCTTTTCTATACCGCCCCTTCCAGAGATCAGGGGCGGTTTACATAGAACGTGTTAAAAACATTCATCATGGAATATTGAATTACATGAAACATTTTGAGCACTTGTGTAACTATCATACAAAGAACGTGTTAACTATTTATATATGTTAAGAAAAAAGTATTTCCTGACATTGGCTTTCTATTTACCCCCTTGCAGCTTCATGTTATGCTCTCTAGTTTTACAGCTTCCCCGTCTTTGAAAGATGTTTGTTTGTTCATTAATACTCTTTAAGTATTTAAAGGTCTGAATCATATCTCCCCTGTCCCTCCTCTCCTCCAGAGGGTATATATTTAGGTCTTCAAATCTCTTCTCATAAGTCTTCTGATGCAGGCTCCAATTAATTTTGGTCGCCTTCCTCTGAACCATTTCCAGTCTTTTTATATCCTTTGCAAGGTATGGCCTCCAAAACTGAACACAATATTCCAAGTGAGGCCTCACCAGCGACTTGTACAGTGGCATTACTTTCTGATGATAATTGCTCTCTGTATGCAACCCAGCATCCTTCTGGCTTTTGCCACCGCCTTGTCGCACTGTTTTGCCATTTTGAGATCTGCAGAAACAATCACTCCGAGATCCTTCTCCTGGTCCGTGGACAGCAACCTGTCGCCCCCTATTGCGTACAATGCCCTTGGATTTCTGCTTCCCAAGTGCATGACACTGCACTTCTTCAGATTAAATCTTAACTGCCAAGCATTAGACCATTCTTCCAGCATTTGTAGATCTTTTCTCATGTTCTCCACTCCCTCAGGGGAGTCCACTCTGTTGCAAATTTTCATATCATCTGCAAAAGACAGACTTTTCCATTCAATCCTTCAGCAATATTATTCACAAATACATTGAACAGTACCGGTCACAGGACCGAACCCTAGGGCACACCGCTATTCACCTTCCTTTCATCCGAGTGAGTTCCGTTTACCATCACCTTCGATCGTTTGTCAGTCAACCAATTTCTGATCCAGTTCACCACCTTAGGACCCATCCCCAAGCTGTTGAGTTTATTGATAAGCCTTCTATGAAGAACAGTATCAAAGGCTTTCCTGAAATCCGGGTAGATGACATCCATCGCATACCCTCAATCTAGTTCTCTGGTCACCCAGTCAAAGAACTCGATCAGATTTGTTTGGCAAGATTGTCCTTTGGTAAAACCATGTTGCTTCAGATTGTGCAACCTTTTGGTTTCGAGAAAGTCCACTATTCGCTCTTTCAGGAGTGGCTCCATTACTTTTCCCGCCACCGAGGTAAGGCTTAATGGCCTGTAGTTTGTCACTTCTTCCCTGTTACCACTTTTGTGAAAAGGTACCATATCAGCCCTTCTCCAATCCTCCTGTCTCCAATGGTCTATTAACAACATTCTTTAAGGGCCCTGCAAGAACCTCTCTGAGCTCTTTCAGTATCCTGGGATGTATCCCATCCAGTCCCATGGCCTTGTCCACTTTCAGATTTGCAAGCTGTTCTAACATATCATCTTCTGTGAATGGTGTGGTATCTACTCCATTCACATTTGTAAATTTAGGAATCACAGGTGGTCCTTCTCCATTATTTTCTTTAGTAAAAAGAGAGCAGAAGTATTTGTTTAGCATTTTTGCTTTTTCAATGTAACTTTCCACAAATCCGTTCCCAGTACTTTTAAGTCCTATAATTCCACCTCTGATTTTCCTCCTCTCCTGAATATACGTGAAGATAGTTTTGTCGCCACACTTCACATCTTTAGCCATCTTTTCTTCTGCCTTTGATTTTGCTATCCTTATTACTCTTTTTGTCTCTTTTAGTTTGATCCTGATTCCTTTCTGTGTTCCTCTATTTGTGAACTTCTGAATTTTGTGAAAGCTGTGTTTTTTGCTTTTATTTGTGCAGCCACTTCTTTGCAGAACAAATAGGTTTCCTTTTCCTCTTGTTTTTATTTACTTTCCTTACATATGTATCTGTTGCCCCTTTTATTGCCTCCTTTAGTTTAGCCCATTGAAATTCCACTTCCCTTATCCCCTCCCACCCTGCCAACTCTTCCTTCAGGTACTTGGCCATTTTACTGAAATCAGTGTTTTTGAAGTCTAGGACTTTGAGCTTGCTGAGATTGGATTCCACCTTGGCTTTTATCTCAAACCACACTGTGGGATGATTGCTGCTGCTCACAGGGGCACCCACCCAGATATTCAACATGCTATCTCCTTTGGTGAGCACTAAATCCAGCATCGAGCTTTCCATGGTTGGTTCCATCACCATTTATCTAAGTAACGCATCTTGGAAGGCATCCACAATTGTTTTTACTTCTTTCCAGATTTGCATAAGGAATACTCCAATCCACACTGGGTACATTAAAGTCACCCAATATGATCACTTCCCCCTTCATGGCTATCTGCAATATCAATAATCAAGTCTCTATCCATTTCTTTGGTTTGAGTTGGAGGCCTATAAACTACACCAGTATGGATGACAGTGCCATATCCTCTTTCCAACCCAATCCACAGTGCTTCTTCTTTTCCCCACATCCCCTGCATTTCAGTAGCTTTAATATTGCTTTTGACATATAAGGCTACTCCTCCTCCTTTTCTACCCTCTCCATCTCTTCTAAATAGATTATAGCCAATTATGGCTATATCCCATTCATGTGACTCGTTAAAGCATGTTTCTGTAATGGCCACAATGTCCAAGTCCATTTCCACCATTAGACCTTCCAGGTCAGGAATTTTGTTGGCTAGGCTTCGATCATTTGTGCTCATTGTTTTCCAACATTTGTTGTTGCCTGTATTTTGCATGGAGTTTGTTTTACATGCCTCTTCCCACTTGCCATTGATGTGTGGTTTAAAAGTGTAGCTGTTTTCAATGTTATTATGCTTTTGCTGGGAGAGACGTCCTGAACTTGTCCTTCTCCATCCATCTCCAAGTAGTAGTAGTTTTCTGTTTTGTAATTTTTCCTTCATATTTGGTGCATTATCAGTAGATCGGGCATTGACTCTCTCATTTAAGGGCACTTCAGTTTCCATGGATTGGGCACCCTCATTGTCCAAGGCAGAGAAGGCATTATGCGGGGATATCTCTTGATGTATAGGGTGTCTCTGCATTACAGGTCGCAACCTACCAGAGCCCACAGTGATCCATTTGTTCCTGGGCTGTTTGATTCTTTGTGGAAGCAGTGGTGGATTTTGTCAGTTTGTACCCTAGAAGAGGTGTGTTTAATTGCAGCTAATTCTTCCCTTAGAAGAGTCTTCTTTATGCATAGCAGCTAACTTCAAGCATATAGGGCAAACTCTTAGGTACCAAATGGTTCTTCTCAGAATGAAAGCACCACAGTTATTGCATCGAATACATGACATGCTGATTAAACGGTCCTAGGAGAAGGAGAAAAGGTGGATATAACACCTAATTAAAGAACAGATGTCAATTTATATGATGACTATATAGGCAATGCAACCCTGGGGTGGGTGGGGTGAGGGGTAGGGTGGGCAGGAACGTAAGTGTCCCTGGCCAGTAGACCTTACAGAAACTGAGGGCACACTCAGATGTCTGATTTAAAGGCTATGCAAGGAATGTAGGCAGTCAGAATATTCCTAAAAACGTATATACAATGGTTAAAATTTATATTAAAAAAGACAGGCAATTGTAAAGTCTGAAAGCTTAGCTGTGTGGAGTCTCTCGAAGCTGTGATGACCAGAGTTGATCAGATACTTGTGGACAGGCTGTAGAGGTGATTCAATTAGCTCCACCCTGTGAAGCAGGCTTGTAAGAGACAATGGAAACTGAAATATTCAAACTGAAAATCTTACTTCTATGTATCAGCCTACTATGCAAAGGTTCCTGTAACCTTAAAATTTATACTTCTGCTGCAAAATTAAGTAGGAGACTTAGGTAGAAGACCAGGTCTCTGCAAATCTAAAGGCAAATGTGTACTTCTATTCTGACTGGACGGCTGACCGAGTGAGGTACGAGATTAGTGGCTATGTTCTCAAGAACCTAGTCAAAATCCCAACCCTAGTTTTGGCTGGCATGCCGAATGGGACTTCTGAACCTTCTTCTGCTGTAGGTCAGGTGTGAGGAAGTTGCTTAGATTGGGTACAGCGGGATGTAGGAAAATACCTGTGCCTATGAGAGTAGTAGGATTTTCTCTGCCCACCGCTGTCAAACCTCTGTGAGGAGGAGGCTGGTTTGGATGTGCATCTGGAGAGTAATCTGAGAGTGTTAGAATGCTGATTGATCATGGAAATAGCTTCTTTGAAGAGATTGTATCCATGGCACAGCACATGGACACTAGTTTGTAAGTCTGAAGCTGGAAGCCATGAGAGTCTCCGGGTGCCAATACTCATAGAAGAGACTCTTGTCCGGTGACGTCACCCACCAGGTATGGACGGCTAGGGCTGAAGCTCCGCCAAAATAGAAAGAAATATAAAGCTTTCAATCGCTTCCAGGTGGGGTGAAAGTTCCCCAATGCAAGATTAAGGTCCAGAAAGTTTTGGGAGACAAATAATGGCCACAACTCGCAAAAATACAGCAGATTTGAGAGATTACGCATTTGCATGTAGTCGCACGGAATCTCAAGAGAAAGAGAAAATGGTGGCGGAAGATGTGACAGAGAGCGCAGACACTGGTGAGCAAAGTAAGCGAGAGGAACTAAGCAAAGCGGGGGCATTATAGCCTATATCGAAAGAAGAACTGCGTTCCTGGTTTACTGAGTTAAAAAAGGAAATAGCAGGATTTAAAGTAGCTACGGGCAAATATAAATGAAGTAGGCTCTTGAGTTACTGAAGCGGAGGACTGCATAGAGGAATTGGAAAAGAAAGTGGACATATTGCAGACAACAGTTAAGGACTGGGAGGCGGCGAAAGAGGTCCTAGCATTAAAAATAGTAGATCTGGAAAACAGGACACGCCGCAACAACTTAAGGATAAAAGGTGTGCCAGAAAGTGACACTTATAAAGACTGTATAAAAACTGCAAAGGAGATATGTGTGGCTGTACTAGTTGGAGAGGGCGTGTAGAAGGAAATTGTATTGGACAGAGCGCACAGGTCCCTGGGGCCAAGGAGAAAAGAACAACTTAGAGATATCATTATATGTATATATAATTGTACAGTTAAAGAAAGAATAGCAGCCAAGATGAGGGCACTGGGAAAGTTTGATTGGCAAGGAGTGAAATTTCCATATATGGAGGGCCCACATTGCGAGGCTGCGGGAAGAGAACATCAGATATAAGTGGTTGTATCCGACGAGTCTTGCATTTATGGTGGATGGCATCACATGAAGAGCTGGGACAACAGAAGAGAGAGCGAAAGCTATGAAGGAGGCAGGAATTTAACAGATCCCTACAGCGGAGCAGAATGGACTACGACAGAAGCAAGATCAAAGGAAAATCTGGCAGCGATCAGAGCGAAAGGAAAGAAGAAATTTAAGGACTAGACTTCATAAACCCCCCAAGAGGGTGAAAAGATATCAGATTGCTACAGTAATAATGAAAGAGAGTGTGGCAATATGGAATAAGGTAGACAATTTTAGAATAGAAATATGTGGTGCAATATGGTGAGTACAGTATGGGGAGGATACGAATGAATGGATATTAGCATAAAGGGGGGAGAAAGAGAGAATGTATGCGATATCTTGACTGGGTGAGGGGGGACAGAAGGGGGGAAATTCAGGATATAAAGGAAGCGTAAGGGGACAAATAGAGAGCAAGGCAGGGTGAAATAACACTAGACGGAACAGAGAAGTGACAAGGGTAAAGGTGGGGAGAGGGCGGGAGGGAGATGGAAGTAAGGGACAACATGAAAGGGGAAAGAAAGCTTATGTAGTGTGGTGGGACTTGGGGGGACTATATAGGTAGGATAGTTATTATCTAGCAAATAGGCCAGGAGTTAAAAATATTAACACTTAATGTCAATGGCCTCAATACTTGGCAAAAAAGGAGAGCGTTGGTGATGGAGGGAACTCGGGCCAAGGCTGATGTGCTTTTGATCCAAGAAACACATTTAAAGATATGCCAGAGGGGAGGCCTATGTCAGGGTATTTATGATAAGGTTGCCTTAGCAGCAAAAGAGGAGTGGGGATTTTGTTTGCAAAAGAGTTGTTAGTGGAAACGAAAGAAATAATAAGGGACCAGGAGGGTAGATATGTCATTTGGGTTGGGTCCT
Source organism: Ichthyophis bannanicus (assembly GCA_033557465.1). Classification (NCBI taxonomy): domain Eukaryota; kingdom Metazoa; phylum Chordata; class Amphibia; order Gymnophiona; family Ichthyophiidae; genus Ichthyophis; species Ichthyophis bannanicus. The sequence continues at coordinate 228,726,823 of CM066036.1, forward strand.
TGGAAGGTAAAGAGATCACAATATGCAGCATCTATGCACCCAATAGTGCACAGGGAAGGTTTACAATAAATTATTACCACAGATCGAGGAATATCAGAAGGGAGCACTAATTATAGGGGTGGATTTTAATGTTACGATAAATCCCCAAATAGATATATCCAGGGGGAGGAGGAAGAGGGAATGAGTAGCACTGCTAAAACTAAGGAAAATGATGGCGAACCTTGGAGTGCTAGACACTTGGAGGCAGATTCATGGAAATAAGCGAGAATATACCTTCTATTCTCACCCACATCAAACGTATAGCAGAATTGATATGATATGGGTTGAAAATATATGGATAGATAGGGTGGAAGAGGCTGAAATGGGGACTTTAACTTGATTCAATCACGCTCCGGTTTGGGTCGATATAGATATTCATAGAGAGCGGAGCGGAATACACTTTTGGTGTTTAAATGAAACATTGCTAGATGACCCAAGAGAGGTGAACCACCTGAAGGTGATTATTACTGAGTACTTTGTCAACAATGGGAATAAAGAAGTACCCCGAGAAGTGGTGTGGGATGGAATGAAGGCGGTGGTAAGGGGGCACTTAATTGCATTAATGACAAAGAAGAAGAGACAGGCTGAACAAGAAGAGGAGCGCTTGCGCTCCCAAATAAAGAGATTGGTGAAGGAGCATTAGTTAAGGGGGGCAAACGAATACTAGGACAAATTGAGCAGACACAAAGAGATTTGGAGAAATTGAAAACTGCAGAGTGGGCTTTTCAAATGAAAAAACTTCAACAGATAGATTTTGTAGGGGGAAATAAAACAGGCCGATATCTGGCTAGACAGCTTAAGGAGAGAAGGGTACAGCAACAGTTAATAAGGTTGAAGAATGAACAAGGGATATGGGAATATGGGACAGCTAATATTCAGAATATATTTTGTAAGTATTATGAGAAGCTCTACCAGTCTGAGCAGATGGGAACAGTGGCAGAGAGGAAAGAATACTTGGCAGAAATTAACTTAGCCGGACTTGATGGGAGTGAACAAGGATATTTGGACCAAGCAATTGAGGGAGGTGCTGGAAGCCATAAAATCACTTAAAGAAGAGAAAGATCCAGGGCTAGATGGCTTAACAGCTAAATTTTATAAAACATTCCAAAACAAACTAAAGGAGGAATAAATAGTATTGTTGAAAGGGGTTACACAGAGTGGAAGATTTCTAAAGTCTATGGCGGGAGCAGGGGTAACTGTCTTACCCAAACTGGGGAAAGATAAAGGGGAATGTGGCTCATACTAACCCATATCACTGATAAATTTAGATGACAAGATAAGATATTGGTGACCAGACTTCAAAATTTCCTTCCAAAGTTAATAAGGAATGATCAAACAGGATTTATCCCAGGAAGACAAGCGAGTGATAATATTCGTAAGCTGTTGAATGTTATATGGGTTGCACGGAGGGACTAGATACCATCGATAGTGATGGCAGTAGGCACTTAAAAAGCGTTCAATAGATTTGAATGGAATTTTATGTTTGAAGTGTTACAGATAATGGGGATTGGGCCCAGTTTTCAACGGTGGATTCAAGCACTCTATAGGAACCCAACAACCCAAATTCAATTAAATGGGACTTATTCTAGGGAAGTTCCGCTGGGCAGGGGCTCTAGGCAAAGGTGCCCTCTTTCGCTCCTACTGTTTATTTATTTATTATTATTTATTTAACAGGTTTTATATACTGCTTTATCATTTCAATCAGGGACATTGATAACTTGGATTTTTCTGAGGCAATGGAGGGTTAAGTGACTTGCCCAAGGCCACAAGGAGTGCTAGTGGGACTCGAACCCTGGTCTCTGGGTTCCCAAGCCAATGTTCTTAACCATTAGGCTACTCCTCCACTGTTTGCCATAGTGATTGAGCCATTGGCCCAAAGGATTCGGAGCCAGATAACAATCAATGGGATACAGGTGGTGGAAGAGGAGTTCAAGATATCCCTCTTCGCAGACGACATTATATATATGTTGAGTAATCCTATAGTAGCACGCCCAATGCTATTAAAAGAAATACATAGATATAGCATCATGGTAGGATACAAAATGAATATGGCGAAAACGGAAATTTTGAAGATCCATTTAGATGAGGAAATAAAAACTAAATTAAGAGCTGAGTACCAATTAAAGGGCAAAAATGCAGATAAAATATCTGGCGGTGCAAATCAGCCAGGAGTGAAAAGATCTAAGTCGATTAAACTATGACCCGTTAGTGACTAAGATATTAAATGATTTGTTAAGATGGGATAAACTCATTTTTTCCTGTATGGGGTGTATTGCTATTATAAAAATGAATATACTCCCTAGGCTATTATTTATGTTTTTGTCTTTGCCAATAGAAATTCAGGTGGAGCAAATAAGATTGCTTCAACAACGGATCTTCTCCTTTATTTGGAGAAGACACCCCCCATGAATAGATAAGAGAGTGATGTATAAGAGGAGAGGAGAAGGAAGACTGGGAGTACCAGAGATAGTACTATACTACGAAGCAGCACAGTTAAGGGCAATTGTATACTGGTAGAAAGGCCCTGAACTTAGACAATGGGTGAAAATATAACGAGAGGCGGAGGGCCATGAACAACATATGGATATCTTATGGAAAGGTGGGGGCAGGGGGCCAGATAGTGCCAAGAAGGGCGAAGGGAAGAACCTATTTCAGGCCATTACATTAAAAATTTGGCACCAAGGAAGAAGCAGATTGGTGGGGGAGGAGATGACCCTATGCTTGCAGAGAATAAAAAATTTTCAAGGCTTTAAAGAAGGAGAGCAATCTCTGATTTTTCATAGGTGGGAAAGGTTAGAACTGCAGTATGTTGGGCAATTATATAACAGGGCAGGCAGGATGTATACTTTTGAGCAACTCAAGGAAAAATTCTCCTTGGAGAAGGGGGATTGGTATGGTTATCATCAGATTAGCCATTTCTTGCATCAGAAATTTAGGGGAACATTGGTGAATAGAGAGAGAACCCCGTTTGAAAAACTCTTAAGCCAGGACACCCGAATGCGAGGCCTGGTGACTCAGATATATATAGGACTGGGACTTGCAAGCTGTAAAGAGGGGTATCAAATTGCTTGGGAAAAAGAATTAGGAGGGCAATGGGACAATGATAGATGGAATAATATACATGAGGAGGCCTGGATGGCTACGGGGTCGGCATGCATACAGGAACATTGCTATAAGATGTTATACTGGACTAATTGACACCAAAAAGAATAAGGGAGATGGATTAGACTAAGAGTCCACGCTGTTGGAAAGGGTGTGGGGAAGTGGGTACGTACATGCACGTCTGGTGGCAGTGTCCCAAATTTCAAGAAATTTGACAATGGATGAAAGTAGAGGCCAAGGCAATGTTAGGATGGAAGGGGGTGGTAGGCCCAGAACAGGTGCTGTTGAATGAATGGGGAATAAGCAGGACTGATTTAGGATATATGCTTAAGTTCTTGGCAATTGGGGTGAGGATGGAAATAGCATGTAAATGGAAAGAAAACAAGGGACCTGATAGAAGCCAAGTTCTGAAGCGTCTGGATTATGTGTACCAGATGACTGAACTAACTGCTCGGATGAACCAGCGATTGAGTGAGTTTCAGCGTAGGTGGGCCCCATACATCCGCTGGAAAGGCGGAAATGAGGCAAAAGGGGGGGTCAAATTAATGGAAAACAACAGAAAAGAACAAATATTGAGGTTGAACAGAGTAAAATGACAAGAAGGAGCAAATATTAGGGAACGAAAAGTAGGCTTAAATAACCAGGAGGGGTATGAAGAACAATAAACTTGTATACCCCACGGGATTGCATCACACCACAACATAAGGGGGTGGGGGGGTGAATAGATGAAGGTGAAAGAGATGAAGGAATAAAAAGGTAGGATAATAATGAGAACATCTTAAAAATATATATTAAACAGAAAAGTAAAGGAGATAAGGTAGTGGAGAGAATACATATCATCTAGGTATGGACTTCAAGTTGAAGTTTTGTTGCTTTTGTAGTTTTAGAGACAAGAAAACACATAAGGTATATTATAAAATGTGTATAAGGAAGAAGGTGGAATGTGGAATGAAGGTTGGGAAGCACCAAGGTGAAGCAGGCTCTAATATTTGAAGGGCTGCAGTGTGGTCAAAGGGGTTGGTGGGGTACTGGAAGATGTTTATTGTAATGAAAAAGAAAATTGCTTTGTATGTATAAAGAGATGATGAATAAAAAAGTTTTAAATACAAAAAAAAAGAAGAGATTCTCAATGCTGTATCAAAAATAATATATGTCACTCAGACAATGTATTTTCTGCACTCCTTCCTAAGGCACATGAGAGAATGATATTATTTGAGGTTCTCTGGAGGGAGAAAACTGGACATATCACCAAGACTGTGCATGATGTTCCTTAAATGCTTGCCCATGAAGAGCTGATAGGATGCCACGCAGGACATAAGCATGGGTGTTCTGGAAGAATTTTCTCTCAAAAGAATCCAAAGTCTGAGCCTCCCTAAAGATCGAACTGTTTGAGGTATTTCCCACTCACCTGTGTCATATATTTTTATGTAATAATGGTTGTCATATCTTACAGCTTTAAATATTCTTGCTGCGGTTTATATTCCGTATTGAATTTACATAAGGTTCCATTTGCTGCTTGATGCTCCGGGATGCAGTTCCCACTTTATACATTTTGTTGATAGTTTGGGATTTTACTTGGTTTTAAATTCCACTCTCCAGTTATGTTATTATATTTTATTGGCTTGGATAGTCTATTATATATATATCTGCTGTGGTTCACCACTGCCTAATAGGTTTTTAGATTAAATATATACGCTTTTATTAGTGACGCTCTTTCTGTACTGAATTTTGTAACGATTCACTTGAAATATTTTCAGGGAGAGTCCCCTGATCCCGCCTTGATGCTACATGATGCGGCTCCCACTTTATACATCTTGTTGATAGTTTCGGGTCTCACTTGGCTTTTAATTCCCTTCTCTAGTTGTGCTTCTATATTGTGGACAATGTACAATAGCCAGCATATCCCGAGAGTTATTTACTATACACATGGGAATTTGGTTCTGGAGATTGTGATAAATATCTTACGTGGGATTATATATTGACATAATTGAATTATATTACAAGACGTCCTTCTTTAAACACACCACAGCAGCATCACTCATGATGTCTACAATGTTACACTATGACGTCACTGCAACCTCGTTTTAAATTGGTGCAACAATCCCAGGGTATCCCTTTCACTTTTAGAGCTGTCAGGTATTGGTGAGTATGCAATGGGTTGTTATAAATATCTACAGATAAAACACGCATCCCTTGCATGATACGTTTGGTCCACACGGGTGTTTGTGAATAGTAGTCGGGGAAGTGTCCGAATTGCATTGACATTGTTATGAATAGTTTTTACCTGTAAGTATAACCATTTACTACTGCACCCCTTGGGTCCTCAGAATCGCCTTTTAGGTAATATAAATTACATATTGTCTATCCTATAAACTGAGGTGATTATATGTATCCCAGATTTAGGTACAACATCCGACTTGCCTTTTATGATATTCTCCATTGGTGAGTATAAGTCTGAATTGGTTTGTCTGTATGTCCATCCATCTCTGTGGCTGTCTTCTTCATGATTACTATGATCTAATGTGTGTTCCCTATGGTACTGGCATATATCTCACATTCATTTCCTTGATGTGTACATTCATATGAGATATACAACTCAGTTTTCTATCATGTTTTTTATCATTTTATATTCCATATGTGTGTTGTGACATAGTGGGTCCTTCCAGCCCGTTAGATGAGGCTAAAAAGCCAGGAACAGGAGTAGGGCTGAGTTGTAAACAAAAGCACATGGCTCCTGGTTACCTTAGAAACCAAGCACAGAGGCAAGAGAAACACCCCTGCTACCATTCAGGGAATGAGTCACGAGCTAATGCAGGACACCTGCTAGGGGGTGGAGTTGAGCACTGCCCTAGAATTCACCCTGATAAAGAGAGTTCAGTTGAACTTATGGAGTTAGAAGAAGAAGGGGAGTTAGAAGAAGAAGGAGCTGAGGCATGTGTGCTGGATAAGGAAGCTAATGAGAGCTACGGTGAAGACAGCAGTGCCAGGAAAAAGCCAGAGTCTCGGTGGAAGGGTGAGACAGTGTCTTTCTTCAGGAAAAGAAAAGAAACCCCAAGGGAAGGATATAATAAGGGCAGAGTGGATTATCTGCAGTATCCAGGGGAACACAGAAGTGAAAGGAAGCCAGGAAGGCAAGTGAAATCTTCTGTGCAAGGCTTAGGTTGGGAACTTACAGCCAGTCCAAAGCCACAAAGAAAACCTCCACCAGCTAGACTAAAAGGTAAGCCAAAAGGCTGGTATAAAAATAGTTACAGTGACTGTATTTACCCAGAGGGTTGGAGCTGGGAAGAGAATACCTGTGCTGATAACGTTTGTGAAAGCCAGTATTTAACTCAGGAATATCAGGTGAAACCTGAAGCAGTTAGAAAGGGCTTGGCATCAGGATTGCCGTTACAAACATTTCCTTCTAGCCAGGAAGAGTTAATGGACTTTGAACCTGAGTGTATGAATATTGATGAAGATATCATGGACTGTACGATATCGCTTGCTAATGAAATAATCTCATTACGCTGAAGGCATGTTTTGAAAGAGAAAGTACAGCACTACTAGCATTGAGAAGCAGAGAGCAGTGAAGAAACAGCATTGTTATGTTGGAATGCTAGATATCAACCTGTTTATTGCTGAAGTAAGCCTTTTCTGTTAAAGAACCTTTGATTTGTCCTTATGCCAGTAAATACCTGGTTTGTGTTACTTTGTTCATGGTGAAATCCACCCCAGGAGGGGAAATAAAATCCTTTGGTTGCTTAAACCACTTTTCCACAACTGCTCCTCATTGATTCGGTGAAGGGACTACATTTCCCAAAAAGCCCAGCTTCAGGATTTGTAAAGTAGCTGCTTCAGTGGGGAAAAACCACTCACTTAACCTCTACCCACTTATACATGGGGGTTTAAAGAGAGCTGGTGACAGTGTTTATAATTAGTTTTATTGGTTCTATTTCTGTTTATCATCTCATCATTTCTTACTGGCTGTTTTATGATATTTATATGTTTTATTCTATATATTTTCATTATGTATTTTCTTTTCAATTATGGTATAGGTTGTATTTATTGTTTTATTTATTGTATTTTTAGAGGTCTTAACCCCTGATGAAGGCCCCCAGCTGAAACATGTGTCAGGGAGACCTCACGTTGTTCAATAAATTTGCCTTTCACAGTCCTTTGTGTCCTGCTTTTTGTTGTGCTTGGCATCGCTGCAGGAGTGGTGTTCTTCTTGGTCTTCAGGCTGGTGAAGCCCCTCCATTACCAAGGAGGTTGAGCTTTCCTCACATCGGGGTTGCCTCAAGGGTCAAAACTGTGAGCCCTCTGTGCTCTCGGCATTGTGCTCTGATGGACCTTGGTGTCGATACAGCACAGCCTCCATCTGATGTTTGACAGCCTTAGTCCTCAATGCCAATGAAGATGAAGATAAATCCTTCCTCTTCTTCTGGGAGGCATTGGTGGATGACCAATGCCAAGGCAACCTACAGGAGTTCAGTTACAATTTAGCTCGAGGACCCCTTGATACTGATTCTCTGTCAGAATCTGGTGCAGCTTCTGAGGTCATGGAGATCAATGCTGCCAATGCAAAGTTGATGGATCAGACTTCTCAGCACTAAAAATATGTTTGCACTGTCTTTCATGACCCTGAAGCCCTCTTATTGTCATCTGTGAACACAAATCACAATAAGGCAGCTTATGGTTGGGCCCCAGACACTGCAGGCACCATTTGTGCCTGCGCATAAGTGATATGATCCTAAAGCACCTGGCATAGTTTTTAAACCTGCTGGCGAGGCTTTGAGATATGTCTTCCACAAAAATCGCCTTAAATGTAAGAAAAGTAGACATGGACAGTTTTGTACAACTAGTGGGCTCAATGGCTAAAAGAGACTGAGGCAAAATGGTGCAGCAGCAGCAGCAGGCAGGAAGATGTGTGCATGTACCATGAAGCCTTTCCAAATGCTTCTAGAAGGAGCTGGGGAAGGTTCCCACACAAAGGTTCCATCAGTCACCCATATGTGAGGACTTTATCCTTCTTGTCCACAGAGAACAGCACATAGTGGAGATTGAGAAGGATACCCCTGGCCTTCACACTCTCCACTACCCTGTTGTACCTATGAGGTAACCTCAGCTCCAGCTCCAGCTCCAACAGCAGCACCAGTGCTAGCAGCCTCCAAAAAAGCAGAGAATAAGTCTTATAAAATATCAGAGGTATGGAAGCATTTTAAAGTGTTTGAGGATCCTTGTAATGCAGAATGCATGTACTGTTGGAAGGCCATTAATAGAGGAAAACTAATGGGCCATTTGTATCCTGCATCATTTGGAGAAACAACACCCTTTCAAACTAGGATGGAGAATACCTTCTGATGATATGGCCAGTCATGAGTATCACCACCAATGATGTGACTGGCCACACAAGAAGGACTTTACCAAAACCAATGGCCAGGAACTTATGTCTGCTGTGTCATTACATTGGTAAAGCTCTAATGTGGCAGAAGTAAGGCACTACCTGGTGCCCTAGGTAGTCACCGTCTTGCTCACCCCTTCTGTTGTTTCTGGAAGCAGCACATTATTATTAGTAGTAGTACTAGTAGTAAACATTTGAATAGCACATACCAGATGTATATGGCACCCTACAGAGACACAGGGAGGGTAATCTTATAATAGGCACCTAAGCTGTGAAGGCACAAATGCACCTATGTGCCTTCTTAAATTAGTATCCCAAAATCTAACGCACAAATATACTTGCTCTGAGGCAGGTGAAATGTTTCTGCCTAAATTTGTGCAGATACATGCATATTTTATATTATATCCCCATCCAAAAGCGAGCAGGTAATTTGTTTGCAATTTTTTGTCGGATGCACAGTCAGGAAAGGAAAAGCTTCACTCTCGAATGACCTGAACATCCCTTTCGTTCATTTTATGTTCTTCATTATATTTCTTTCTTTTTTTAAATCACTCAACCACAAAAATGCGGACTTATCTAATGTTTCTGCCCATCAATGTGTCAAATCTTGGCATCAAAGGACCTCCATCGAATTTGTCCTCACACGATGTGCACGTTTCGAGCTCCCAGCTCTTTTTCAGGTGCACTGGGACATCCAGGCTCATCCCGAGCCACTGTTAAATTGCCATTCAGATGCCATAAGGGCCATAACTCAGCAAACTTCTGCCATCTAAATACTTGCCTCCTTGTCAAAAAAGAGCTGACGACATGATGATGTTAAGCTGAGGAACTAACAATCAGGGAAGGGGATTTCCCACATTGGCTTCTATTAGACTAAACTTGGCCAGTCAATCTCCAGATTCAAACCACCAGGGCTCACAGTGTTAAGTTTAAATATCCAGCATTGGTCTGCCCATTGTGATTTAAAAGTCCTGTCTCCCCTCCCAAGGATCCTCTGGTATGTGATCAATTACCCTCCAATGAAAAGCATTAAAATCATGTTCAAAGGAGAGACAATGTTCTACTACTGGAGATGATCACACCGCAAACCTAATGCGTGAAGAATACTCACTCAAACGTGACTTAATTGGACGAGTAGTACATCCAATATACAACAAGTCACAAGAACAATGAAGAGCCTAAACAACATAATTGGATGTGCAAGTGGTGTGCCTGACCGGAGATGTGGTCAACACACGTGTCCCCTTCCAAAGTAGTCTCACAATAAGCACAGTTGCCACAGGCAAAATGCCGGGTCCTCCATAATTTCTGTTTGGTCGGTCTGATGGTAATGCTGATTTCACCAAACAATCTCTAATATTGGGGCCTCTAGTGTGAGCAATTGTCAGATGTTTGTCAAAGCAGGAATGAAGTCTCAAAATAGACTAATGTTTTTTTTTTACCAACGTTATAACCTGAGAGGTATTTTGCATATAAGGAAGTACCCCAACAATAGAATCAGTGTCCAAATTCAACATCACAGACGGTTCATCAGATATTAACCACTCATGATGTATAAAACATGCACGTTTAAATGCTTTCCTTATTACCTGATGTAATTGATTTATGCTTAACTTCTACAAGGATTTGGACATTGTTTATTTTATATTATATGTGTGTACCACATAAAAGTATGCACTATGCATTAACAGCATGTACCTTTATGCATATATACACCTGAGAAATTTTACAAGTGCACAAAAAAAGCTTAGAAAATTACTCTGACAGTCCAAACTCCTTGGAAGAGCTTTCTTAGCATGATGTCATATTTTATTTTTTTTCAATACTGTTCAAGGAATGCTTTTAGAGTAGAAAGGTGACATTTTACTTACCTGATAATGTCCTTTCCTTGAGTCCTGCTAGACCAGTCCAGACAAGTGGGTTGTATTCCCCTACCAGCAGATTGATGGCAATAAAGAACGAATGAAAAGCCCAGATTTCAATGACATCACTCCCATACTTCTATATGCCTCAGCTACCAGAAGTCTCTTCAGTATCCATCCCAAAGCATATGAGAAAACATGGCAAGCCTCACACAACCTTAACATAGGCAACAATGAGTAATCAAACAGTAGAGAACTATGTACAGGAAAGCATAAACAGAAGGTTGTCAGTAGAAGATGGACCTGCAGAGCCAAGTATATAAATCATGGTGGACCCCAGGGTACTGCCATAGAAGAAGAGAGCAAACACAGTTCCAGGGGGCGGGCCCTGGACTGATCTAGCAGGACTCAAGGAAAGGACATTAACTGATAAGCAAAATGTCACCTTCCATATCGCCCTGCTAGACCAGTCCAGACAAGTGGGACATACCGTGGATAAGGGCGCCTCAACCCAGGCTCCAGAACTAAACTAGAGACTATAAAAGAAACTGATGAGTTGTTATGTACTAAAGTGACTTATACAGCTATGGATCACCCTGTCTACGGCAATTTGGATTTAGAGGTAGACAGTGACAGTGATAGTAAATCTACATATGGAATACTGGACGTAGGTACTGGCAGCGATAGTACACAAAATCATGAAACAGGACTATAAAGGTAGCTCACTATAGGCGAAATATATGCTTATTGTAATTCACAAGCTAAACTGCAAGATTAAAGAGTTTTTCTCTACTAGATTGTTCTTCTGCAAGGGTTACTGTTAGCAATTGCATCAGATATTAGCTAACAGAGCTGTGTACATAGTTATTGGGTCACAGGCCAACTTCTCTAAATGATTACAGACAGTGCTTCCCCTTATTTCTGCAAGATGATAGGTTGAAAATTAGCAACTAGGTCAGCATGAACTTTTCGAGAATCAGAAACAGCCTTCAGTCATGACCCAATATTATGCAGAAACTGGCTTGGACTATAGTGAGGACTGACTAGGCTTGGTTGTGTGCCCCAATACACAGGGAGAAATACGCACTACGATCTTGGGGTATGAATTGCTCTTCCTGTTAGATACAGGTGCCTCCAAATCTGCCATAGCGCTATCACAGTTACCTCCTCCTCTGTTTAAGGCACTGCCTACTGCTCCTAAAGTCCCTTGTGAAGGAATTGAGGGGAAAACTATAATGCACCAAAAATTGTCTGATGTGCCACTTCTAGTGGAAGGGAAATTGTATCACACAGATTTCCTGGTTGGCCCTACTTTGCCTGTCAATTTGCTTGGCCGAGATTTTCTCTCCAGAAACAAGACTGTTATCAGCTGGGAAACTGGCACTTTGACTTGTACCTTGTGTCCCCTGCAAGTCCAACAGCCTGTAGCTGCAACTCCGACTGGGGTGAACGCTCCACCCTTGAACACCCTTCCTTCAACCTTGTGGGCTGTGCCAGGTAATGATATTGGACATCTCAACATTTCTCCAGTCAAGATTGAAGTACGGCCGGGAGCTCCACTGCCATATGTACGTCAGTATCCTCTGCCTGCTGTTTCAGTGGCTGGAATATGGCCAGTGATTGAAAACCTGCTAGCCCAGGGTGTGTTGGTACCCACTTCTTCTCCTTGCAATACTCCTATTTTACCTGTGCTGAAGGCTGATGGTAAGTCTTACAGATTTGTGCAAGATTTGAGAGCTATTAATTGTATTGTTCTACCAGTTTTTCCCCTCGTACCCAATCCTCATGACATTTGGACTCGTATACCATGTGGCTCCACCCACTTTTCAGTTATAGATTTAAGCTCCGCCTACTATTCTATACCAGTAGGGAAGGAGTCTAGGTATTTACTGGCTTTCACGTACGAAGGGCGTCAATATACCTGGACTACCCTTTCTCAAGGGTACACTGAGAGTCCTGCTTATTTTTCACAGGCCCTTAAAGCTGCTTTGCAGGATTTGGCATTGGACAAATCTGTGTTAATACTGTATTAGATGATTTACTTATTTGTTCTCCTTGTTATGATGCTTGTGTTGCTGATACTATGTTAACTCTTGTACATATCTCTCATTTGGGATTGAAAGTTAATCAGTCTAAGTTGCAATTTTCTTTGCCACAAGTGATATTTCTTGGTGTATGTCTTTCTTCAGCTGGCCGCTCTATTACTGCTCAGCAGATTGGTCCTATTATGTCTATGCCTTTTCCTGCTACTGTTCCTCTAATACGCCGTTTTTTAGGTCTTTTAGTATTTTCTCGCCAGTGGATTCCTGATTTTGCTGAACTTGCTGCTCCACTGTATGCCCTGCTTGGCCATGAGGCTCCAGAGGGTATTATAGTTCCTACTGAAGCTCAGAATAATGCTTTCCACTATCTGCGACAAGCTCTACTGACTTCTCCCTGTCTTTCTTTTCCAGATTATGCTTTACCTTTCTGTCTCTATGTGGCTACATCCACATCTGCTACTGTTTGTGTTCTGGCACAACGCTTTCCTACTGGATTGAAGCCCTTAGGTTATTTTTCCCAAGCCTTTGATCCTGTCGTTTCTGGCATGCCGCCATGTTTCCAATCTTTGGCTGCTGTAGTGTTTGCTATACAAACTACAGATTTTCTTGTTCTCCAACATGAATTGCATGTGTACACGTCCCATTCAGTTGCCCGGCTATTGCATTTGGCTAAACCCAACCTCTGTCCAGCTCTCGTTTATTGTTATTTGATTTGGCTATTTCCCAAGCACATGTCACTCTACATGAGGTCTCATTCTTACAGCCAGCTCAAATCCTGGCTTCTTTAGATCCCCTGCTACACCTGTCTGATCCTGATGGAACTCATGATTGTCTTTCCTCTGTAACAGCCTATTCAAAGGCTAGGCCCGATCTGTCTTCTGTCCCTTTGTCCAGCCCTGACTGGGTTCTGTTTACTGATGGCTCTGCTTTCTGTGATGAGCAAGGGAATTTACTTGTTGGCTTTGCTGTTACTACTGTTGATTCTGTAATAGAGGCGGGAGCCTTGCCATTTGCTAGTGCCCAGTTGGCAGAAGTGTTTGCCCTTATTCGGGCCTTGGAAATGTCTACGCATTTGGTTGTGAATATCCATACTGACAGCACTTATGCACTTGGGGTTCTCTTGGATTTTGGGAACATTTGGGCTCAACGTGGATTTTTGACAGCTGCTCATAAGCCTATCAAGCATGCTCGCTACATTGAATGTTTGCTTGCTGTAGTGCTTAAACCAGCTCAGGTGGCTGTGTAGAAATGTAAAGGACATGATCTTACTGGTTCTGTTGTGTCACAAGGCAATCAGTTTGTGGACCAAGCTGCTAAAGCTGCAGCAGCGGGGCCTGCAGCTCCGTCACATCTCTTATTAACTCTTCGTTCACATGCAGCTTCTACTTCTGGCTTGTTATCATTGGACTTGATGCGTTCTGTCACCCCTCGCCCGCCAACCCCAGTATGGAGGCAGTAGGAGAGGGGGCACAGTTAAAGTCACTCTGTTAATGCTGTTATCCGGATATGCTTGTGTAGTTGTAGCCCAGTGATGACAGCCAAAGTAGGTTAAGGGTAAACAATATTTTTATTGTTTGCACAGGGTTTCTTCCCCCAAGAACAGAGGTTAAATGATAACATAAGCGTAACAGAAAAAGTCCTGGATAACAGCTCTCCTGATACTTCTCAGGGCATCATAAGCAATCAACCATCAGTTTCTCTTACTTCTTTCAATATTCCAAAACATCAATGTTCTTCATAACAGCAATACTTTTCCAACATAAGCTTCCAATAAATAAACTTTCAATGTTGTGGTTTTTCTTGTCCACGTGTCCTTAAGATAATTCCTCCTAGCCTCTAAGGATGACAGATGCTTCTTCCATAAGCCTGATCATTCTTCTGTGTAAACTTCTCCCAGAAGAATTCTATGTGCTCTTGAAGCTATCCCTTAGAGCTGGGTATTTAACTTGTGTTGGCAGTGAGACAAAACTCCTGTCTGCATCCAATCTCCAAAGTTAGACTTTTACAACAGCCTTAAAATATGGAATATGTTTAAGCTGTACTTTAAACTTCCCTTTGACAGATACCACATTCCATTTCTGAACTGCTACTATAAGACAATGGATTATCTGTCTGCATTGGTTCACCTTCACTATCTTGAGCTTCCTGGTTATAAGGCTCACTCGAGTCTAGTGATCTCAGGTGCTTGAGAAGGGTTTGTAACTGCTTCTCTCCCCTCTCTTTATGTATCCGGGGCTCTTGCAGGGATACCTGTTTATTAAGGTTCTTAAGGAGCTGAGAATATGGATTTCTCTCTCCCTTGGGTTGCCCCGGTCTTACTCTCTGGTGAGGAGGTATGTATTTCTTCAGAGAATGTTTTACAGGCTCTTTTAATATCTCTTGGTCATCAGAGTCTGTATCTAGATTTGTGTCCCGGTGCTGCCAATTAGCAACGTGCTGAGGTGCAGCTGTGCTAGACTCTAACCTGCAGCTTCTGACACTTCCTCTGCAGTAAGGCCACGCTTGTCTTTCACAGACTGGGAATTCCCTTCCACCCAGTTTCTCTCTTGTCTGTCTGGTCCCAGGGAAACTATCTGCAGAATTGCTTCTGTCCCTTTCAGACAAGGATTCCAAACTTTGCTTAAAAGGTTTATAAAAGTTTCTAACCTGCTTTGGCTTTGCTTGAGGGCTATTCCTTCCTGGCAGCACTTCCAACTGCCTTCCTCGAGACGTGGCTTTCTCTGAGCAAAGTGGCTGGCAACCGTCCAAGTACTCGGTTCCCACCTGGTTCCACTTGCCTCCAGCTCTGTCTCCTGGGGATCTCCGGTCTCTGCCTGGACCTGGTTTCTTTATCCCTCTGGGAAGAATCTCTGACTCTAAGGCTGCATCTGATCCTTCTGAGTCCCTTTCTCCCGGCTGTGCCAAAGGTAAGCCTTTGTGTTGCTTTTCTCTCTTTACTCCATCTCCTCTCCGTTCCTCCTTCTCTTCCTCCTCTTCCTTCCTCTCTGAAAATACCACTTCCTGGTTATGAGGAGTGCTTTGTCCAACCAGGCGTGAGTCCACCCCTTTCCCTGATAGGCTAGCTCTCCCTGTTAGCCTAGAGCTAGGGTGTGGCTCCCTTTCTCGTCTCTCCTGCACTGAACCTCTGAGTGCTGAGCTTTTAACCCTTTCTTGACCTGTATCTTTTGCAGGTTCAGAGGAAAAAGTGTGTTTAAAACCCTTTTTCTTGTGCTCTGACAGCTCTGCCTTGTCACACAACCCCCCATTTAAGATATTCCGAGCTGGCTGAATACTTTCAGAACAGCCCGGAATCCTTGAAAGGGCGTCTGCATTAAGGTGCAGCTTACCCGGCCGGTGCTCTATACGGAACTCATAGGCCTGTAGAGCCATATACCATCTGGTAAGGCGGGGATTGTGGTCCTTCATAGATGACAGCCATTTTAGAGGAGCGTGATCTGTCACCAAAGTAAAGCGACGGCCTGTTAAATAAAATCTGAGGGCTTCTATAGCCCATCGGATTGCCAGGCACTCCCTTTCCACTGTTGAATATTTCTGCTCAGCGGGTGCTAACTTCCGGCTTAGGAACATTAGGGGGTGCTCCACTCCTCCCTGTTTTTGGGACAGGACAGCCCCTAGCCCTACATCCGAAGCATCAGTCTGCAAAATGAAGTCCTTAGAAAAATCTACCCCTCTTAAAACTGGGGCTGCACATAAGCGCTCCTTTAGTTGCTCGAAGGCCCTTTCTGCAGTTGAGGTCCACTGAACTTGATTAGGGGCATTTTTCCGAAGCATATTGGTAAGCGGCGCACTCTCGCTAGCAAACTGGGGTAGGAATCGCCTATAATAACCTATTAGGCCCAAAAAGCTTCGGACCTGCTTTTTGGTCCTTGGTAGTGGGAAATTCTTTACGCTCACTACCTTGTCCATAAGCGGCTTCACTATTCCTCTGCCCACTAAATGTCCCAGATACTTGACTTCCTTACCTCCAAAAAGACATTTGGCAGGATTTAAGGTAAGGCCAGCCCCTCATCCCCCTTAGTACCGCCCGTACCTGTGCTAGATGAAGGTCCCAACTATCGCTGTGGATGATTGCATCATCCATATACGCTAAGGCATACGAGCGATGCGGGCGCAGGACTATATCTATCAATCGCTGGCACGTTGCGGCTGCTCCGTGTAGCCCGAAAGGCATGCATCGGAACTGATAAAGACCAAGGGGCGTGCTGAAGGCTGTTTTTGGCTTAGATTCCCTGGTAAGGGGAATCTGCCAATACCCCTTGGTCATATCCAGCGTGGTAAGATACTTGCCCTGCCCTAGCTGGTCCAATAATTCCTCTATGCGAGGTAGAGGGTAACTGTCAAATCTGGAGATGGAATTTATTTTCCTGAAATCTATACAAAATCTTATCGTACCATCTGGTTTTGGCACCATAACTACTGGACTGTTCCAGGGACTAACTGACTCCTCAATTATCCCCATTTGGAGCATCTCTTGCACCTGCTTTATTACCTCCTGACGTTTAGCCTCCGGCAACCTATATGGTCGCTGTCGGATTACTTCTCCAGGAGGGGTCACCACCTCGTGGGCTACCAATTGGGTTTCTCCTGGCATGGGAGTAAGTACATCAGTAAAACTTTCTAATAGTTTCCGCAGGGCCTGCTGTTGACCCCAGGAGAGCTCCGCTCCTATCCTGGGCATAAGCTTTTCCCTACACTGTGCTAGCTGGGGTCCGAGATCCATTTCTGTCTTCTCGCCCTCGGTAACATCCGCCACCCCCATTAAAACAGCGCGGCCAGTGGACCCAAACGCTCCTGACCCTCTTATAGTGGTGCTTAACTCCATGGCTTCTTCTATAGGGGGAAAGCCAACTCTTTCCATAATGAGTTGAGCTACCCTATCCCCTATGGATATTTTAAAATCTTTCCTAGAAAAATTCAGAAGTAGGACCTTAACTACCCCTCTAAAATCAGGGTCTATCACCCCGGCACCTACATCGATACTATCCTTTACCGCCAGCCCAGATCGTGGCGCGATCCGGCCATAACAACCGGGCGGTATTTCTAGTTGGATACCGGTTTCTACCAGAGCCCTCCCCTGCCTTGGAACAATAGTGTCCTCTGCACTATATATGTCGAAGCCGGCAGCATTCTCAGTGGCTCTCTTGGGGATCCTAGCATTAGGGGTGACCCTACA
The DNA here is from genome assembly GCA_033557465.1 of Ichthyophis bannanicus. Lineage (NCBI taxonomy): Eukaryota > Metazoa > Chordata > Amphibia > Gymnophiona > Ichthyophiidae > Ichthyophis > Ichthyophis bannanicus. The sequence goes on from CM066036.1 coordinate 228,744,424, forward strand.
ACATTTTAGGATAAAGGCATTTTTCTTAGTGGGAGGATCCAAGATAGGGGCTCTCTTCCTACCTGGCTTCTCTTGGGGCTTTGCAAAAAGTGGGGCTGGTACTATCCCAAGCCTGGATTTTCCCCTTTGAGAGGAGGTTGTATGCCTTTCTTTTTCCTCCCTCCCTCTAAGTTCTTTATCTACCTTTTGGAGTTTTGGGACTATGGCCTCAGCTGTAGCAGCTAGCTCCTGGACTAGGCTCTTCCTAAACTGCGGCCAATCCCTCCCTAAGATTATTGAGTGTGGTAAGTTTGGCACTACTGCTACTGGGATGTCCTTCTTTACCCCTAGTCCCTCCACTGTTACGGTGTGCACCGGATAAAAGGTGGCAGCACCATGTACACAGCGGATTTTAATCTTTCCTTCATGGTGTACTTTAGGGCATTCCTTAGGGGTTCCTATCCTTTCCCAGAATTTCTCAGAGACCATCGACTGGTCAGCGCCAGAATCTAATAGCGCTTCAGCCTGGACATTGTTAACAGTGACTGCTAATAAAAATCCCTCCCCCACCTTCTTGGAAGGAGTAGTCACTAATGCTAGCTTAGACCTGCAATTCCTTTTCAGGTGTCCTTGCTGACCGCAAGAAAAACATTTACGTTCCTCCCACCCAGGTTTGAATAGGGACTTCTTAGATGGGCCCTCTCCCACCATTGCTCTTCCCTTCGCTCCTGGCATTCTCAGGACTGACTTCTCCGAAACACCCATCGCCCGCTGTCTTATAGCTTCCGCCGCAAAGAAACGGTCGGCCAGCGTGATGGCATCCTTAGTGTTTCCACAGTCCTGTAGAACTAAGAAGGACTGTACTTCTTTGGGAACTGCCTCAAGAAACTGCTCTAGCACAATGTCATCTATTATTGTGTCAATACTCCTGTTATGTGGTGAAAGCCATTTGTGTACTAAAGCTCTAATCCTGTGGCATAATGCCTGTGGTGTCTCGCCCGGGGTTAATTTGCACCCTCTTAAAAGACAGCGGTACACCACCGGAGTTAGGCCCAGCCTGTCTCTTATGGCTTTGACCACAGCGTCATAATCGGTAGCCAGATCATTGGGCATCTCTCTATAAGTTGTCAAAGCCTCTCCCGTTAAGGAAGTAGCTAATCTGATGACCCAGTGTTCTTTTGGCCATCCGCTCATGATAGCAATGCGCTCAAAAACCTCAATATGGTCACTATATCATCTTCTTTAGACATTGGTCCTAATGACCACATTCCTTGATCTAAAGCTTCAAGTCCTGTAGTAGCTCCTAATGAACTAGAAACAGTCTTTAGTACTTCGGTCGTCTCTTTTTGCTCCCCGATCCACGAACTCAGCAGATCTATCAATGGCTTTTGCTGCGCCTGGAACATCTCCGCCATCCGTTCTTGCGTCTGCGCTGCTCTCGCGTCCTGCTGCTGGAACGCTTCCGCTACCCACTTCATCAGGTGTGCGGGCTCCATCTCGCTGTAGCTGTAAGGAAACAAAAGAAAACAGCACCAAGTGCGGCACAAAGACAATTGCACCTGCCTTAGCTCCCGGCTTAGCTCTGCGCTTTACCCCCCTCCCTTGTAGCAGTATCCTGAGACAAGCCTTCCCAGCTACTGGTTACCTGCTACAAGTGGAGAGTCGTGCTCATCAGGAATGCGCTGGCGCTGGAACAGGAACTCAGGTCCACCTCCACCAATCTTGCGCTCCCAGATGCTTTTGCAGATCCGGTAAGCTCTTCTTCAGGCACCTTTCCTTATTTTTTTTTTTTTTTTCAAGCTAGCACGAGGTTTCTCTCCTCGGACTTCGCTGTTAGCGTTGATATATCCTCTTCTCTGAACAGGGTGTTGAAGAATCCGCAAAACTACGCCAACCTGTGTCACCCCTCGCCCGCCAACCCCAGTATGGAGGCAGTAGGAGAGGGGGCACAGTTAAAGTCACTCTGTTAATGCTGTTATCCGGATATGCTTGTGTAGTTGTAGCCCAGTGATGACAGCCAAAGTAGGTTAAGGGTAAACAATATTTTTATTGTTTGCACAGGGTTTCTTCCCCCAAGAACAGAGGTTAAATGATAACATAAGCGTAACAGAAAAAGTCCTGGATAACAGCTCTCCTGATACTTCTCAGGGCATCATAAGCAATCAACCATCAGTTTCTCTTACTTCTTTCAATATTCCAAAACATCAATGTTCTTCATAACAGCAATACTTTTCCAACATAAGCTTCCAATAAATAAACTTTCAATGTTGTGGTTTTTCTTGTCCACGTGTCCTTAAGATAATTCCTCCTAGCCTCTAAGGATGACAGATGCTTCTTCCATAAGCCTGATCATTCTTCTGTGTAAACTTCTCCCAGAAGAATTCTATGTGCTCTTGAAGCTATCCCTTAGAGCTGGGTATTTAACTTGTGTTGGCAGTGAGACAAAACTCCTGTCTGCATCCAATCTCCAAAGTTAGACTTTTACAACAGCCTTAAAATATGGAATATGTTTAAGCTGTACTTTAAACTTCCCTTTGACAGATACCACATTCCATTTCTGAACTGCTACTATAAGACAATGGATTATCTGTCTGCATTGGTTCACCTTCACTATCTTGAGCTTCCTGGTTATAAGGCTCACTCGAGTCTAGTGATCTCAGGTGCTTGAGAAGGGTTTGTAACTGCTTCTCTCCCCTCTCTTTATGTATCCGGGGCTCTTGCAGGGATACCTGTTTATTAAGGTTCTTAAGGAGCTGAGAATATGGATTTCTCTCTCCCTTGGGTTGCCCCGGTCTTACTCTCTGGTGAGGAGGTATGTATTTCTTCAGAGAATGTTTTACAGGCTCTTTTAATATCTCTTGGTCATCAGAGTCTGTATCTAGATTTGTGTCCCGGTGCTGCCAATTAGCAACGTGCTGAGGTGCAGCTGTGCTAGACTCTAACCTGCAGCTTCTGACACTTCCTCTGCAGTAAGGCCACGCTTGTCTTTCACAGACTGGGAATTCCCTTCCACCCAGTTTCTCTCTTGTCTGTCTGGTCCCAGGGAAACTATCTGCAGAATTGCTTCTGTCCCTTTCAGACAAGGATTCCAAACTTTGCTTAAAAGGTTTATAAAAGTTTCTAACCTGCTTTGGCTTTGCTTGAGGGCTATTCCTTCCTGGCAGCACTTCCAACTGCCTTCCTCGAGACGTGGCTTTCTCTGAGCAAAGTGGCTGGCAACCGTCCAAGTACTCGGTTCCCACCTGGTTCCACTTGCCTCCAGCTCTGTCTCCTGGGGATCTCCGGTCTCTGCCTGGACCTGGTTTCTTTATCCCTCTGGGAAGAATCTCTGACTCTAAGGCTGCATCTGATCCTTCTGAGTCCCTTTCTCCCGGCTGTGCCAAAGGTAAGCCTTTGTGTTGCTTTTCTCTCTTTACTCCATCTCCTCTCCGTTCCTCCTTCTCTTCCTCCTCTTCCTTCCTCTCTGAAAATACCACTTCCTGGTTATGAGGAGTGCTTTGTCCAACCAGGCGTGAGTCCACCCCTTTCCCTGATAGGCTAGCTCTCCCTGTTAGCCTAGAGCTAGGGTGTGGCTCCCTTTCTCGTCTCTCCTGCACTGAACCTCTGAGTGCTGAGCTTTTAACCCTTTCTTGACCTGTATCTTTTGCAGGTTCAGAGGAAAAAGTGTGTTTAAAACCCTTTTTCTTGTGCTCTGACAGCTCTGCTTTGTCACAGTTCCCATCAGGACTCAGCCGACTTCACCGAAAAGCAAGAATGGCTATCTTGGGGAGCATCGCCTGATGGTACTGGACTATGGAAAAAGGACCAATTATTTATTTGTCCTAAATCATTATTGTATCGTGTTGCTCTGTTTTTACATCACAAGTTGCATTGAAGTGTTCCGGCTATGACAAATACTTTTGCTCAGTTATGGTATAATCCTGCATTTGCTTCTGCTGCTCATGCTGTGTATGTTCCTTGTCTCCCGTGTCTACAAGCAAGAAAATCTGGATGCACTCTTCACGCATTGCCTTCTCCATCCTTGCCTAGGCCTCAGGGACCTTTCCTCTTCCTGCAAATGGATTTCACTGATCTGCCTTGTGCCAAGGGGGGAAGGAAGCACCTTTTGGTTTTTACTTGTCTATATTCAGGATGGCCTGAAGCCTATCCAACTAATTTGTTATCTGCTGCTACAGTTTTGAAGTGTTTGCTTACCCAGTTTATTCCTTTGTGGGGAGTGCCCCTAGTTTTGTCTTCCGATCAAGGCCCAGCATTCATGGCAGAAGTCTGGAAAGGCATAATTGCATTTTTTGGCCTTCATCAGCAACTTCATCCTCCGTATCATCCGCAAAGCTCTGGCCAAGTGGAACGGATGAATCGGACGCTGAAGGAGCTCCTCCGTTCCCTAACTCATGATTGGAGTCAGGATTGGGTGGAAGCTCTGCCATTTGCTTTATTTTCGATCCATAATTCTCCTCAAAGAACTCGAAAAGGCCTTACCCCTTATGAAATTGTGACTGGACGTCCAGCAACTACTCCAGCCCATGTTATAGTTCCACCAGATCAATTGCCAGATCCTCAACTGCTGCACAGCGATCTATTATCCTATTGTAAATATTTGTACCAAACGTTGGTGTCGCCTTCCTTTTTGCAGCTTATGAAGCGGGGTGCTCAGGCATCGCGACCACCTCCAGAAGTGGAACCTGGAGACTGGGTGCTTATCAAGGATCCGGCACCGAAGTCTGTTCTGGCAGCGAGATTTCTGGGACCATTCCAAGTGTTGCTGGTGGGATATTCAGCGTTGAAAGTGAAAGGATGGAAAAACTGGATACATTTGGACCAGTGCAAGAAAGCACCGTCACCTGAATGAGACAACTTCCCTTTACACAGCCTAGGCCGGACCCAGAGGAATTTGAGATTGAACTGGACTCACTTCCTCCGATTTTATCTCCGCTTAACCAAGAAAGTGGGTGTGAAGTTGTTGGACAGTTACAACCCACTTCGGACTTGTCCACAGAGAATTGGTTAATATGTATGCTTTCAGTAGCATTGGCACTGTTTTTGTGCTTCTTGATCTGGTGTGTGGGAGCTCTCTCCCTAGTATAGGGAGTGTGGAGGCTCTTATGAAAATGTTATCAGAGAAACCAACGATAGGGCCTAAGCAACAGGCAATAGTAGATGAATTGCTCCAGATTTTCAACCTTGCTCCTACTCCTTCAGTGGTCCAAGATCATACTGTTCCTGATCATACAGTCCCTGAGTATGATCCGCATGCTCCTTGGGCAAAACATGGTGGTTTTTATAATGTGTTTCATTCTCACATTTATTCCTTAGTTCAGCATTTTAACATTTCTAGTTGTGCAGTGTGCTTACCTCACCCAGCAGCTATGCAGTTTGGGTTTTTGCTTAGACCTCGACCTATTTCCTTGCAAGAACTAAAGGAGTTGTCTATGAATGAAACCTTATTCAATCTTACTGTAACATGGCCAGACATAGCAACCCCTGCTCCAAGAATTATCAGTCCTCAGCCAGTAACCAACCCTCCTATTTGTTTTCAGCGAGAGGGAGCTCACCCTGTAGGTGAAACCCCCCTATCTAGTTGTCAGACTGTTATGACTAATAATCATGTGTATTTAGTAGTGAACAGTCCTACAGTGAGTTCCATATGGCCTCACTCTAATTTAAGGGTTGTTAATGCTGTCACTGATCCTAAAACTTGTCTTAACCAGTATGAATTACAGTATTATGATCAGGATGGGCTACCAATATATGGGAAGTATAGACTGCAGAAAAGCAAAGATGGTTCGGTATATGGTTATGTTGATAATAATGTATATCCCTATTTAGGATACTATCTTCCGTGGTTAAGGGATATTTGGCCTGGAACTGAAATTTTGCTTACTGAACCTAAAGATTATAAAATTTGGCCTGATGGACTACTTGCCTTGGTAGGCCATTACTTTGTGTGTGGAACTTTAGCCTATGTCCGATTGCCTGCTGATTGGTCTGGCAATTGCTACATAGCTACCCTTGACCTGCCATGGAAACTGGTCCTTTATGAAACTTTACTTGAAGTGCCTTCTAGCCGTCATCGCAGAGCTGCAGATGACTATAGTGCAGATATACGTGCAGCAAGAAAATTGCTAGATGATACTACTATGCTCACTCAACAAGAAGTAAGCACCTTCACTGGAACAGTTTGGCTTAGTACCTTTGGTGCCATACGTCCTACAGCACGTTATGGTAAACAATTATTGCGAATCTATGCCCTAATAGAAGTAACAGCTCAGGATTTGACTGATGCTCTCACATCTAACTGCTTACTCTGCCCAAAACAGAATGGCCTTGGATTATTAGCCAAGGAAGGAGGCGTGTGTAATATTGTACATGATCATTGCTGTACTTTTATTGATTCTCAGAGCAAGGTGGTCTCTGGTATCCTAGATGAGGTGAGAAAAGAAACTCATTTCTCCAAAGATAATATTGAAAGAACTTCTGATTCTGTATGGCCCTGGTTTGAAAATATGTGGAATGGCCTGTCAGGTCCTATAAAGGCCGTACTGACAGGCCTCTTTGGCTTCCTAGTAGCCCTCCTAGACCAGTCCAGACAAGTGAGTTGTATTCCCCTACCAGCAGATTGATGGCAATAAAGAACGAATGAAAAGCCCAGATTTCAATGACATCACTCCCATACTTCTATATGCCTCAGCTACCAGAAGTCTCTTCAGTATCCATCCCAAAGCATATGAGAAAACATGGCAAGCCTCACACAACCTTAACGTAGGCAACAATGAGTAATCAAACAGTAGAGAACTATGTACAGGAAAGCATAAACAGAAGGCTGTCAGTAGAAGATGGACCTGCAGAGCCAAGTATATAAATCATGGTGGACCCCAGGGTACTGCCATAGAAGAACAGAGTAAACACAGTTCCAGGGGGCGGACCCTGGACTGATCTAGCAGGACTCAAGGAAAAGATATTAACTGATAAGCAAAATGTCACCTTCCATATCGCCCTGCTAGACCAGTCCATACAAGTGGGACATACAAACGCTACGTCTCCACTGGGTGGGAAGAAGACACAGCAGTTTCCAAAACCTTAGGGCCAAAAGCTATGTTCGCCTGAGCTTGGACATCCAAGCGGTAATAACTGAAAAAAATGGAAAGTGATGCCAATGTTACCACCCAACAAATGTCTGCAGGGGCTACCATGCTCCACTCCACCCATGAGAATGCTTGCGCTCGGGTAGAATGGACATGTAAATCCTCCAGAATCAGCCATTTCGATAACAGTTACGCCCAGACAATGGCTTCCTTAATCCAGCACCCCAATGTAGACAGGGGTATGTTTACTAAACAGTGGTAGCGGCTTCTGTGCGATATCGGAGCCGTGGCCCCATTGAATTCAATGGAGCTGCGCCTCCGATATCATACGGAAGCTGCTACCGCTGTCTAGTTCCATATTGATAATATTGAGCATTTTTCTGATAACCGCTGTCTAGTAAACATACCCCTTAGTCACTGCATCACCTTTGTGCAGGCCAGCAAACAACACAAAAAGATGGTCTGACTATCAAGAGAATTTGTAACCTCTAAGCACCGGAGAAGCACCCTCTGGACATCCAAAAGGCGAAGATCCTTATCCTTCCCACGACACTGCTCCTTAGAGAAGGAGGGCAGGCAAACCATCTGGTTCACATGAAAGGAAGAAATCACCTTAGGTAAGAAGGAAGGCACAGGCTGAATGGAAATGGCCTCAGAAAAAGACAGTTAAGGATCTCAGGAAGGTGGAGCCTGCAGTTCAGAAATCCGCTTTGTGGAACAAATCGCAACCAAGAAGACTATCTTGAGTGTCAAATCCTTCAGAGTAGAGCACTTTAACAGTTCAAAGGGCTCCAACATCAGGGTCCTGAGCACTAGACACAGATCCCAGGAAGGGACCACAGACCAGAGGGGAGGATGCAGATGCCGAACCCCCCAAAGAAAGCGCAAAACATACGGGTGTACGGCTGGAGACTTACCATCCACCAGACCTCTGAAACAGGTCAAAGCTGCCATCTGAAACTTCAGGGAGCTAAGGGAAAGGCCCTTCTCCAGACTGTCCTACAGAAAGACCAACAGAGATGGCATCTTGGTAGCCTCAGAAGCCAGATTCTGTGCATTGCACCATCGCTCAGAAGCACCAGACCTGCACGTATGTCAGGTTGATATAACCCCTCTGGGTTTTGAGCAGAGTGCAAACCACTGCCAGAGAGTAGCCCTTATGCGCTAGCCATCTCCTTTCAAGAGCCAAGCCATAAATGAGAAAGGAGCTGGGTTTTCTAGGTTGATCGGTCCCTGAGGCAATAGGCCCCTAGGTGGAGACAAGCCAAGAGGTGGCACTTGCAAGAGCCGCATCAGCTCTCTGAACCCCACTCTCCTCGGCCAATATGGCATCATCAGCATAATCATTCCCAGGTGAGTTTCTATACACCGAATAACATGCTCCACCAGGAGCAATGGAGGAATCACATACCATAGGCGTTGACTTGGCCAAGGCTGAGCCAGGGTGTCGATACCCTCAGACCCCATCTCCGTGAAGAAGCGGCGTACTTCAGCATTGGAGTGGGTTCACCATCAGATCCATCTCAGGGTGACCTCAGCAGTGCTGAATCAACTGAAACACCTCATGACTCAACTCCCAGTCTCTTAGATCCAGAGAGTCCAGCTAAGAAAATCCATCCTGGCAATGTGCTGAGCCGACAAAGCTAGGAGGTTCTTCTCCACCCAGGTAAACAAGAGATCCATTTCCAGGGATACCCCAGCACTCCTTGTGCTGCCTTGCCAATTTGACATGAGCCACTGCCGTGATGTTGTCTGAAAACACACAAACCGCCTGACCCTCAACTAGGGACCAGAAATGCAGAACAGCCAACCTGATTGCCATCACCTCGAGGCGGTTAATGGACCACACTGCCTCCTTGCAGTTCCAATGGCCCTAAGCCATTTGGTCTAGGCAATGGGCTTCCCAGCCTGAAAGACTGGCATCCATTGTCGGAAGGATCCATGAGCAAATGTCCAGCGGTATGCCCTTCCTCAGATGACTGGGCTGCCACCACCACCACAGGCTGGCCTTCACCATTATCGGAAGCAGGAGCCTGAGCTTGAACTCCTGAGAACTCGGGAACCACCGAGTCAGCAAGGACTGTTAGAGCAGCCACATCTGAGCATGCACCCATGGCACCATCCTGATTGTCACCGTCATCAATCTGAGGAGCTGAAGATACTTCCAGACTCTGGGAGCCTGCTGCAAACAGAACAGCGCTAGGCAATCCAACAACCTTTTAACTTTTTCCTCTGGCAGGAAGACTCTGCCCACCCAATTATGGAAACATGTTTCCAGGAACTCCAGGGACTGGGAAGGCATCATCTGGTTCTTTTCCCAATTGATCACCCAGCCAAAGCTTTCCAAAACGTACACCACTCAGGTCACTGCCCGAGACACCTCTTAAAGAGAATGGGTTTGGATAAGCCAGTCATACAGATATGGGTGCACACAAATCTCTTGGCACCGTAATGCCACAGCCACCACCATGACCTTGGAGAATGTCCTTGGGGAAGTGGAGAGTCCAAATGAGAGGGCAGTGAACTTAAAGTGAGAGCCAAGCATGATAAAACGTAGATATTTTTACTGATCCTCCCGGATTGGGATATGAAAATACACCTAGGCCAAATCCAGAGATGCCAGGAACTCTCCTTGGTGTACCGCTTGAATCACAGATCACAAATTTCCATCCAGAAGCGCAGGACGTGCAAGTGCTCATTGACACCCTTGAGGTCCAGAATAGGCTGGAATGATCTGTCCTTTTGTCATCATGAAATTGTCTGGGGAAACGGACACTACTGCCTTCAGAAGTAGCAACTTGTCCAAGGTGACCCACAGAGCGGCCCTTTTTGTTTGCAGACCCATAAGGAAAAATGACAAAAGCAGCAGAGATTGGATCTTTGCATTCCAGGACATAGCTGTACTGAATGGGGACTAGCACCTAGCAATCTTTGGTGACCCGGACCCATTCCTGAAAGAAGAGGCAAAGCCTGCCCCCAACTGGAAGAATCAAGGAATGGGCCCCCAAACCAATATGCAGCCTGGGAGGGTCCTCCTCTGGAGGGGACTGAATCCCTGGGCCCATTTGCTCCACAAAAGGACTGATAATGAGCCCAAAGTCCAGAAGCAGAAAGGAAGAAAGGCTTTCCAGGCCAGTAGCAATGGAAATCCAACCAGTGTGCCAGTGAGGAATGGGTGGAGGCTAATGGAAAAGGGACTCTTGCCCATTTCACAGGCCCCTGGGACTTGTCCTCTGGAAGGTGGTAAGATTTTGTCTTGCCCAGGTCCTTCACCAGCTTTTCCACATTGGCCCCAAAAAGAAGCTTCCATTTAAAGGTCACTTGGGTCAACTGGGCTTTGGAAGATGTGTCCGCTGCTTAGTGTTGGAGCCAACTCCAACATCATGTCACCGTTGACAAGGTACTATCCCTGACTGCTAGATGTACCACGTTGTACATGGCATCAGAAAGGAAGGCCGTAGCTGACTCCAAAAGAGGGGTAGTATCATCTGGGAGAAGAGACTGAATTCACTGGATCATGTCTCGAGACATCAGGCCTGCACATACCACCAACTGAAGAATAACAGTCACCATGGTGAACTGGTTCTTCAACAACTAATCCACCTTTCAGTCCAGAGTATCTTTAAAGACCAATCCATCTTCTACAGGAATGGTGGTCCAACTGGTAACTGCCATGACCTGTATGTCCACCTTGGGAATATTGAACCATAATATGCACTTCTTCTACAATGTGAACTTCTGGGAGAGTCAGGGGAATCCCACTCCAACCGGATTATGTCCTTGATCACCCCTGGGAACAGGAAGACAGTAGTGGATTTCCAAATCCCTTGCAGGAGAAGATGCACTTTTGGATCCTGCTCTATGTCTGTAGCATCCGCCAAACTCAAGGTGGATAAGACCTTGGCAATCAACACCACCAGTTCCTCCTTCTGGAACCAGCGGATAACACCAGCCTCTTCACAATCCTCTGAAGGTGAAAGTACTTCTTCATCCACATCGGAGCCCTGAACCGAGACATCTGAATCCAAGTCACAGTCCAAATCTCGGACAGATCCCAGCTGATCCCCATCTCCAGAGTGCGCCCTTCGCCGGGGAGGCTTATCCATAGGCAATTGAACAGGGCTTCCACTCTCAGCCTGTCCCTCATGAGACTGCTCTCGGGGGAACCCAGAGGCCACAGGGTCTGAATTTCCACACCAGAATGACCAGGCCTGTTGTAAAAGGAAAAAGACAATTTGGACTCCAGATGTTCTCCTTGTGGAAAGGACCCCCCTACACCAGGGGGCGTAGCCACCAATGATCTCCTAGAGGTCGGAAAGCAGCCTACAGCATGTTTGCTGGAACCTCTGGCCAGCTGGTAGCCCTTACCCAGAGTGCCATTCACCACCTCCTGCCCTAAGGCAGGCAAGGCCAGACTAACTGCATCCCCCAGCTGAGAGAGGGGAAGCAAGTCCTCCAAGGGATGACTCAGAAGCTGCCATGCAAGGAGAGCAGTCCAGAAGCCAGAGGTGAGACACCTCGCTTGCCACAGGCTAAACGTTTCCTGGAAGAAGACATAGAGAGCTAAGGCAAGTTTCACACAAACATGCACTAAGGCCATGGTGGCCCAGAAGGCGTGCATTAACAGCACTTACACAGCAATGTGGGTTACGGGCACTTGGATAGAAATGCACATTGGAGCTGCTTGGGAGGAATACACGCACGGACTGTGTGACAGCCAGGCGCACAGTAGTAAAGACTCTACTAACACATGCAGGAAAAAGGCAGGAAATCCCTACAGCATGCTAACAGTCGCTAGCAGTCTAACCTGAATTGCACCCCAGAAAGATGGAATTGGGAGCCCCCAACAAGGACAGTTACGAGGTCAAGCCTTGGTACTCACACCCTGAGAGCCCCAGGCAGAAAATCCGTGCCAGGCTCAGCTCTACTCCCCTGAAACTATTTATTTTCCTTTGCAGGCACTGACTTTAAGGTGGCTGGCAGGCAGATTCTTCTGAGAGCCTTCTGCAAGCTTCAGGAGAGAGAAGGGTGGACAGAGGAGGAGGGAGGGGCATTGAGGTTGTGTGAGGCTGCTGAACTCTTCCAAATCCATCCAATTTTTTCTGGCTGCTAAACAGGCTCTTATAATGATAAGAGCATGGAGCTGAACCAATTTTCCCTCCTTCTATGTCTACTGAAAAGACCTCAGTCTAGTGAAGCCTCCCACTTCGCAAGTGTGAGAGTCACCCTCAAGATGGTCGTTCATGAGCGTTTAAATCAATCTTTTTCTTTCAATTATTCAGCTTTTCTTCAGAGTGGAGAAAATCCATTCACCGTCTGCTAGAGACAAAAGAATACTGAAGAGACCTCTGGTGGCTGAAGTGGATAGAAGCATGGGAGTGATATCATTGAAATCTGGGCTTTTCATTGGTTCATTGTCTCCACCAATCTGCTGTTAGGGGAACACAACCTACTTGTCTGGACTGGTCTAGCATGACGATATGGAATCATAGTTTACAGTATATTGTTATTCAATGACAGTGCTGAGAAGTTATTCATTTTGTATTATGATTTTTTAATTGAGAGAGTATTTTGTTTGTGATTTTAGGGTGGACACTTTGATATGGAGTATTTAGATTGTAAGGGAGGCAACTAGTTTTCCCAGTGACACTTGGAAGTAAGGTTTCTCTTCAGGAATTTATATGTTTGTGTGTTTATTGTATGCTTATCATATTCTAAATGGCTTTGAGTCTTTTTTTTAGGAATGTGATATTGTGATACAGTAGAGGATACACAGCCCATGGAAGTGCAGGTAAAAGAAAGGCTTACCTCAGATTCAGCATTGGAAAGGAGCACTAGGCACACTGAAACAGGTGAGCAAGGAAAATTGTTACTGCGTAACAAACAGAAAGCTCGTCAGGAACACCTGATTGCAAATCCCCACGTCACGTGCAGGGCTGGGGATTACATAAGACAGGGTTCCAGTCAGTGGAAGGAAGGCAGAGGGAGAGAGAGACACGATACAACTCAGGAGGACGGCAGAAGCCGGGGAGAGAGTAGCAAGAGGTGTGGCTACAATCAGCTGAGCAGAAACCCCAGAGGAGTGCTGGGAAAAAACATTTCTCACGGAGAACCAGGAAGTGAAGGTAGCTCCAGCACTCAGGAACAGAGGTTTAAGGCAAGCTGTACTGGGAGAAGACCTGCTACCCGAGTTAGCCTTCAAGAGAAGCCAGGAGTGTCCCACTACACAGGAGACCGGTATGTGCCAGCTCTAAGCACAGGTCAGTTTAAAAGGAAAGTGTTGGGGGATGGGAACTCCAAGCATATGTGCACCATAAGAAATAGCTGCAAAGCTAGGACCAATTTCACTACTGCACAACCAGCCTGGGAGGCTAGAGTCAAAAGATACAGGGAGCCAAGTACCAAGGCAATCCCTACAGATAGAAAGAAACCTCCATACGCTTACAGTGAGAGGTTTAAAACCTATAAGTGCCAAGGGCGCGGTCCTGACCATAATTACACGAAGCAAGGAGATTCAGAGCTGTTGTTCTGGGAGGAAAGCCCAGGTAGAAGCTACTACAAGCCAGGCAGGTATAAACCCGAAGGGAGAAGAGCCTCCATTGAATGCCATAGTGAGTTGTCACAAGACGCCGTGTCTGAATACTGTACACAGGAGGAGTCTGACACAGGGAGTTTGGGGAGTGCTGGAGAAAGCATGGTATGGGAAGATGGCAGCAGCCTTCAAGATCCCTCTCCCATGGATTGTAGTATCTGCTATAAATGCAGCCCTGCTGTTTGATTAAATGACAAAGAGAACTTTGTGCATGTAAACAAAAGAATATAAGTTTGCCACTATTTTTGTTCTTCGCTTACACCTGAAGTTTCTGTTTTTGTTGATAGTCCGAGCGGGACGGGGAATAAAACCCATCTTATTTTCATTCAATTTTGCTCTGAGAGACTCTTTCATTTACACAGCCAGAGCAGTTTACTTGTTTTATAGACCCTAGGCAACCGCCTATACAGGGTTAAAGGGCTCTAACCACGGGCCCCATCACAATATACAAATATGAAACAGAATAAGAGTAAAAGAGAAAAACACTATACTTGTTACATGTTTTGTATTTTATTGTCCCAACAGTTTCCTCCTGCTTCTTTGGATTTTTAGACCACCTGGAACTAGGGCAGAGGCCATCATTAACCTTCATTCACTATTAACCATGGATTTTTTCCTCCTATTTTGTAGCCTTCTTCAACTTCTTTTTACCCAGTTATTGCAGCAACAGTTCTTAGCTGAGGGCCATGCATCAAAATGAATTTGTTCATTTATTAATTAAATTAAAACTACTTATATCCCACCCATATCACAGTCTAGGTGGGTTTATAATAAAACATCAGAAATCAGCTCAGTCACTATAGAAGAACATACAAACATATAAAATATATGATAATTATACTTACCTGGTAATTGTAGTTCCTTGAGTGACGACAGTTCAGTCCTCTACCTCTGGGTTGTCAATCTCCTCCTGCAGCTTGGGGACTGGTATGTCAGAATGATGACATCACTGGATATAGCCTGCTGCATTCTCTCCTCCATTCCAGTGTGAACTATTAACAAAGCAGACTCAAAGGAGCAACAAATAAGTATCAAACCATAATCATTGAACCTAGTAAACAGTAACGGGTCCCTTTCGGGCAAGACTTTCTTTTGCCCGCCCCCGCATTAAAGAAAGGGAAACCCCCCAATCATGGAAATCAAGACAGACCTACCTGTAATACTCAGCGGCACTGAACGTGCCCAGAATCCCCCTTGTAACATCTGGGTGGGACGGAGGACTGAACTGTCGTCACTCAAGGAACTACAATTACCAGGTAAGTGTAATTATCATTTCCTTATCGTTCCTCCAGTTCAGTCCTCTACCTCTGGGACGTACCAGAGCAGTAATCATTGGGAGGGACCTCTCGAGCCAGCCGATAAAACTGCTGACCCAAAGCGAGCGTCGCTAGCCGCCGCAACATCCAACCGGTAATGCTTGCTGAAAGTATGCAATGATGACCAAGTTGCCGCTCTACAAATGTCTCTGGGAGGAACAAAACTGTGTTCAACCCAGGAACAGACCTGCGCCCTGGTGGAGTGCGCCCGTAATCCTACGGGCGCCACCCAACCGTGAAGCAAATAAGCAGATGAAATCGCCTCTCTAATCCACCTGGCAATGGAAGCCTTAGCCGCCGGCTCTCCTTTGCGCACGCCGCCAAACAACACAAACAACCGATCAGACTTGCGGAAAGGCTCCGTGACCGCTAAATATTGACGCAATGCTCTCTTCACATCCAGAAAACGAAGACGACGATCCGCCTCACCGCCATGCATTGACCCCAGAACGGGCAAGCATACCAACTGATTCAAGTGAAAGGGAGACACCACCTTAGGCAAAAAGGACGGCACCGGCCGCAGAACCACTTTTTCTCTAGAAAAGACCAAGAAAGGCTCTCGACACGACAAGGCTTGTAACTCCGAAATCCTTCTAGCAGAGCAAATCGCTACAAGGAACACCGTCTTTAACGTCAAATCCTTCAGCGACGCATGACGCAATGGCTCGAATGGAGCCTTGGATAAGACCACGAGGACGAGATTGAGATCCCACAGCGGTACGCTCACTCTACGCGCAGGACGCAACCTGGAAACCGCCTTCAGAAATCGACTCACATCGGGATGAGTACCTAAAGAGATACCGCTGATCTGGCCCCGATAACGAGAGAGCTGTCAACTGCACACGCAGGGAACTGGCCGCTAGACCTTTATCATAGCCATCCTGCAAAAACTCTAAGACCACCGGGACGGACACCGTAGCCGCCCTAACCGTCCACCGTGAACACCAATCTTCAAAGATCCGCCAGATCCGCACATATGCCAAGGACGTGGACTGCTTTCGCGCCCTAAGTAAGGTGGCTACGACTGCCGAAGAGTAACCCTTCTTTCTCAGCTTAGCCCTCTCAATGGCCATACCGTAAGCGAGAACCGATCCACCTGGGGCATGAAAAGTGGACCCTGCATCAACAGATCCGCTCTCTCCGGAAGCCGCCAAGGCACGCCATCCAGAAGACGCACCAAGTCCGCATACCAAGGACGCCTTGGCCAGTCAGGCGCCACCAAAAGCACTTTCCCCAGGTGAGCCCCGATTTTCTGGAGCACCCGGCCTATCAACGCCCAAGCGGGAAAAACATATAGAAGACCCCCCGACGGCCATCGATGCAAAAGCGCGTCTATGCCTTCCGACATCCTTTCCCGACGCCTGCTGAAAAACCGACCGATTTTCGCCGACTGGAACGTCACCATCAGATCCATGACCGGAGTCCCCCAGCGGGCCTCTATCTGCTCGAAAACTTCGTGATGCAACTCCCATTCGCCGGCCTCCACCTGTACCCTGCTGAGGAAATCCGCCTGGACATTGTCCTTTCCTGCAATGTGCGCTGCCGAGATTGCGGACAACCAAAGCTCCACCCAAGCGAACAGCTCGTCTGCCTCTTTTTCCATTGCGGCACTCCCCATGCCGCCCTGACGATTGATGTAGGCGACCGTCGCCGAGTTGTCGGATAGAACCCGCACGGGCCGACCCCGGACCACCTTCTCAAAAGCCTGAAGAGCTCAGAATAACGCCCGAAGTTCCAGACGGTTGATCGACCACGAGGACTCCCGGGGAGTCCACTGCCCCTGCGCAAACAGATCTCCACAGTGAGCCCCCCAACCCGTCAGGCTGGCATCCGTCAACAACGGAGTCCAGTCGGGCTGGTCCAGCAGCATGCTGGCCTCCAGGGATGACAGGCGAAGCCACCAACGAAGAGATCTCCGGACCTCGATCGGGCAAGGCAAGCGTTTGTTCAACGAGTGGGACTGATGCGACCAGCGGCGGAGCAGCGCTCGCTGCAACGGTCTCATGTGTATCTTGGCCCACGGCACCGCCTCCAGCGTTGCCGCCATGGTCCCCAAGACCCGTAGATAATCCCAGGCAGACGGCGCCGACATTGACAGGAAGTTCCGAACCAGGGACCTCAGGGCTTCAGCCCGTTTTTGCGGCAGAAACACCTGACCGGACAAGGTGTCGAACCGGATCCCAAGATATTCGAGATCTTGGGAGGGCGTCAAGTGACTCTTCACCGGGTTGACTACCCAACCCAGACTCTGCAGGAACTGCACCACCCTGGCCATCACCCAAACACTCTCCTCCACGGACTCTGCTCGAATCAACCAATCGTCGAGATAAGGATGGACCAGGATGCTCTCCTTGCGCAACGCCGCCGCCAACATCACCATGATTTTGGTGAAGGTCCGTGGCACCGTCGATAGATCGAACGGCAAGGCCTGAAACTGGTAGTGGCCCCAAGGAAGCGCAAACCGCAGAAACCGTTGGTGAGCCTCCCGGATGGGAATGTGTAAATACGCCTCCGTAAGATCTAGAGAGGTCAGGAACTCTCCGCGGCGAACCGCCACTAGGACCGATTGTAACGTCTCCATCCGAAAATGCGGAACCCGCAAACAACGGTTTACAGCCTTGAGGTCTAGAATGGGTCTCAAGGTACCGCCCTTCTTCGGAACCACGAAATAGATGGAGTATCGACCCAAGCCGCAGTCGGCTGGGGGCACCTCTGTCACTGCCCCCAGGTGAAGCAACCTGTCCAACGTTGTGCGAACGGCTGCCGCTTTCGCGGGGCCTCTGCAAGGAGACATAACGAAGGAATCTCGTATTGGACAAGACATTTCCAAGGCATAGCCATGTTGGATTATCTCCAACACCCACCGGTCGGAGGTGATGTGGGTCCAAGCGGAAAGAAACTCCCGAAGCCGCCCGCCTATTGGAGGCCCTTCCGCCGGGACCCGCCCCACTTCATTGCGGTTTACGTTGTGCGGAGACAGGGGTAGTGGAGAATCCTCTGGAGGCACCTCGAAACCCCCGAAACCCCTGGGCCCGAGACTGATACCGACCCCTTTGGAAACTACTGAACCGTGCAGACCGAAATCTACGGAAATCGCGAAACTGGCCCCGAAAGCTTTGCGCAGCCTTTGCTGGTTTTGGTTTATCCTCCGGGAGCCTGCCCGCTTTGGACTCTCCCAGATCCTTAACCAACTTCTCTAAATCCTCGCCAAACAGCAAACCACCCTTAAAGGGAAGTTTACTAAGTCGCGACTTAGAAGGACCATCTGCCGCCCAATTCCGCAACCATACCGAACGCCGAGCGGCTACCACCGAAGCAGTACTATTGGCTAGTGCTCTGATTAAGTCGTAATGCACATCCGCTAAGTAGCCGATCCAACTCTCTCAACTCCTCAGCAGCCATACACGAAGACTGACGGAGTCACTGGACCCACCGAAGACACGCCCGGGCCACCCACGCACCACAAATGGAGGCCTGCAGCGATAGGGAATCCGCCTCAAAGGTCTGTTTTAGGAAGCCGTCCACCCGGCGATCCTGCGCATCCCGCAAGGCCGCACTACCTTCCACCGGAATGGTGGTCTTTTTAGTAACAGCCGACACTACCGCGTCTATCCGCCGAGCCCGAAACTTGGCCTTGTCCGTATCAGCCAGAGGATACAGGCGATTGAGCGTATGAATGCTGCGGAGACCCGCCTCTGGCCTATCCCATTCATCCTGAATCATTTTGTCTACCACTTTGTGGATGGGAAACACCACCTGTGTCTGCCGAACCGCCTGGATTACGGGATCTTCAACATCGTCCACCACCGTGGCCGGTTTAGTCAAATTCAACATTTGTAAGGATTCCGTGATTAAGGCCACCAGCTGCTCCCTGCGGAAGACCCAAATAATCTTGGCCTGATCCTTGGGTTCAGGGATCTCGTCTTCCTCGAGATCCTCCGGCTCCATGTCCTGATCCCAATCGGGATCACGGACTTCCGGCCACTCGTCCTCCGAAGCCGTGTCTCTCTTCCGAATCCGTTTAGGAACCGGCGGAGTCTCATCCACCGCCGCCACCGCTTCCAGCTGCGGCAGTGGGGATGTCAATGCCCCCAGCGACCGACCCCTTGCTCCGGCTACGCAGGCAAAAGGCCTGATGCATGAGTAAAATAAACTCGGGGCTGAACTCCCCAAGGCCCGATGGCTGCGCTGTTAAAGAAGCGCTGGAGGCTCCTGCCACCTCCTCCATCGCCGAGTCATGTGCTGGGGACTGCGGTGAAGAAATGCCCGCCCCCGCGGACGCCCCTTGCGTCTCGGGTGAGTCCTTGGGCTCCATCTGCTGCTCCATGGCAGAGGAAAGGGTGGCGCATCCACGGCACACCCCAGTGTCTGCGACCGTCGCGTGCCACAGACAATACACTGGGGTCGAGCTGCCATAATGCAGACCCCTGCTTGTATTACTTAACTGTCTCTGTCCCTCTTTTTTTTTTTTTTAACAGAACAGGCTATACCACAGCAGGGACTAGAAAACAAAAAATATTTTTGGTAACCTCCAACTCTAACTCCCCGGGAGAGAGAGAGCCCCCTCACAGCCCCTCCCCCCACCCAGAGAAGTGGCTGAAGGGGAAACGAAATTAATAAAACTTGCCCCCAAATTAAATGAAAAGGCAGAAACCAAGAAAGAAATCAAAACAAAATAAAACAAAACGCGAAACTACAGAAAAGCAGAGAATCGGGACTCTCCTCGATGCACACGCAGCTGCTCTGCGGTTCTCAAAATGGCCGCCGCAACTTACCGATGCAGGGAAAGGGCGCCAAAAACAGCCGCAGCCGCTCCGGGCCCGAAGTACACTAGAGCGCAGCTTGGCCAAGCAGCCTGACACCGATGAAAGGCGTACCGGTCAGGACTACTGCCGCGGACCCTGAAAGCTGTCTCCGTCAGGAATCGCGATCCCCAAGTACAGCAGCACTGTCTCACCGCACCGGGTAAAGCAGGTCAGAAGTGACAGGAAGGGCTCTCCCCCGTAGTGTCCGGGGGGAGAGCACCTCTTAGCAGTAAAGAAAGGAAACGTGCCCCTTAAGCTAGCAACCCCCAAGAAAGTGCAGGGGCAGGGGGGGAAAGCCTGCCACGGAGCGCTGACCCAAAATCCTTTCTGATTTTTTTCTTTTCGTTTGTTCATTTTATTGAACACTGTATCTTTAAAAAAAAAAAAATCAAAATGATCAAAATGCCAATCAAAGATCCAAATTAGACAGCCAAATTAGACCCTCACTAACACCTAGCTCCTTATCAATTCCTCCAGAGAGCCCTATCCCTAAGGCTCGTCAAGTCTTCTTGCTGCATGGAGACTGGTCACACTGGAATGGAGGAGAGAATGCAGCAGGCTATATCCAGTGATGTCATCATTCTGACATACCAGTCTCCAAGCTGTAGGAGGAGATTGACAACCCAGAGGTAGAGGACTGAACTGGAGGAACGATAATGCTTCCTTATTCATGTGATTAATCTAGCTGTTGATTTCTACTCTAACTGTAATGATTTAATTCATGAAGTCTGCCCATTCTGCAATTAGTAGAATTTTCTACGTTCCTCAGGGACTGTGAATGCTGCCTTTGCAGCATCCCCCGCCTCAGCTAATTCAGGGACCTGAAGGAGCCAGGAATCAAACCTAGGTCCCTCTACATGGCAGTACACAACACTGCCATTGAACTACCTTGTTCCATCATTCTATAAAGTGATTTTACAATTTTCTATCCCTACCTGCTTAGAAAGACAGAAAACATTTGCATCCGCAAAGAACTGGGAAAAAATAATTTGCAAATCATGAATACCTTTATCAGCAAAATGTGCTGGCGAATGAGTTGCAGAGTGATTCACTCTATGATCGATGTGGTTTGAACTAGACAAGCGATATTAGTAACTTATAATATCTATTGGATTTTTCCTCATTAATACTTGCTGATAAGAATGGTGTTCGCAATGACACTGCTACATCTACCTTTTCCCTACAGGCAAGAATAGGGACAGGATATACCACTGATAATGCACAGATGCCATGCAGTCCACTATTTGCAGATCTTTTCATCCCAGCTACTGAATATTCTGATAATGTAACATTCTGAGTCATCTCTTTATATTATGAGCTGATAAAAAAAAAGGAAAATTTAAAATGTAACCATGTATGTATTTAGCATTATTTACTGAAGGTTTCTGCAAACATGCTCACCTCAAAAGTAAATATAGTAACATGGAGCTGCTAGCAAATATTTGTGATGCTCAGCTGAAGTCTTTCACAGAAGTTGCTGGACAAAATTACTTTATGCATGCCTATGAAAACTAGGCTTGTTATAGTAATGATGTGATCCTCTCAGCATTGGACAAATCACTCATATTTGGGACCTACAAAGTTATTCATTGGCTTCTGCAAAGAAAAAGAATCAAATCTTATGTCAATAGTATGGCTCCGAAATGTTGCATGACTCAGAAAAGTCACATTATGCCTCCTTTGTGACTCTTTAGATTGCCTTCTTTATTAATTGTATATACATGATCCTTATTAGACCTTTTTGAATATACGAGGCGTAACAAAAAAAAAACAAGGCTGTCCCATAAATGTTTTATTACAAAATCTACAGAGAAATTACACATTGTCCCCTTCAAAGTAATTCCTCCCCCCCCCCCCGAGTTAATGCACTTCTGCATTCGCTTCTGCCACGTACGGAAGCACTCTGTAAAGTCCTCCTCCTTGAGGTCCCTCAGCTCCCTCGTCACAGTGGCCTTGATCTCTTCTACAGAGGTGAAATGAGTTCCTTTGAGCACAGTCTTCAGCCTGGGGAAGAGCCAGAAGTCGCACGGTGTGAGATCTGGGGAATAAGGAGGGTTATCGAGAGCTGTGATCTGTTTGTTGGCCAAGAACTGCCTCACACTGAGCACGGTGTGTGCGGGCACGTTGTCATGGTGAAACAGCCACGACATGTCTCTCCACAGAGTCCGCCTGCTGCGCCGAACCAGGTCATGAAGGCGATTGAGGACCTTCTGGTAGAAGTGCTATTTGACTGTCTGACCCTCAGGCATAAACTCATGATGAACCACTCCCTTCTGCTCGAAGAATGTGGTCAGCATGACCTTGATCCTTGATATGGACATGTGTGCCTTCTTGGGTCTGGGTGACAGTTGAGTCTTACACTGAAGGCTCTGTCTCTTGCTTTCAGGGTCGTACTGGAAGACCCAAGTCTCGTCTCCTGTGATGACTTGGCCAATGAACTCTGGATCTTTTCCGATCTTCTCTAGCAAGTCTCGACAAACATTGACCCGGTGCTCCTTCTGGTCGTCCGATAAAAGCTTGGGCACCATCTTGGCGCACACCTTCCGCATTCACAGCTCCTGCACCAAGATGGTCCACACTGACTCCCTGTTCAGGCTGAGCTCCTCAGCTATCATCCGCACCGCCAATCAGCGATCACTCCGCATCAGCTGGTTCACTCTGTCAATGTTCTCAGCTGTCTTTGTCGTGGAAGGCCATCCTGACTTGGGGTCATCCTCCACCTCCTCACGGTAAGTCTTGAAGCATTTGTGCCACTCGAAGACTCACGGCCTTGACATTTGTGGCGGGCGCGCCTCCACTAGGCGGTCGCCTAGTGAAGACGGGCTCCCATCTTGTATCTTTTAGCTTTAAACGTGTAGTTGTGTATAAAAGCAGTCCAAGTGGTTTTTAAAGCAACACAGGAATTTTTATTGATGTTTAACTTGGTGCAGTTTAGTAACAGTCCTTTGTAGAAGATTCCAAACTCAGCAACAGAAAACAAGGATATTTTCTCCCAAATAAAGTTCTTTACAAACAGTGTGTTTCAGTGGTATTATTTACAAGTAAATGTCTTTACTTCTTTCATTAGGAAATTTCTCATCTCAGAAACAACAGCCTTATTTGCAGTTAAAGCACACAACGGAACTCAGTAATTCTGTCGGCTCCCTTTAGCTGCTTCAGTTTAAAACACTTCTCAGCTGGTCAGCACAGAACTCAATTGCATCATCTACTTCTCTTCAACAGACAGAGCTTTTCAAGTTTTAGACTAAGAGATTTCCTTTCTCTCTTTTCAAAGCTTTCAGCTATCATGAACCTGAGAACTGCTTCCTGAGATTCTTCCTAGTATTTTACTTCTTTCAATCAGCAGTAACACATAGGGGTATGTTTACTAAACCGCGCACACGTGCACGGCGCACAAGAGCGGACGCTAATGATGCACTTAAGAGCTCTTAAGCGCCGCGCATGCGTGAGCGTCACATTAACGGGCCACCGCACGTGTGCGGGGCGCTGATGTGCGATAGAGGCGGGGAAACGCTTACGGAGGGCGGAGGAAGGCTCCCGAGGGGTGGGGGGACGAGGTCAATGGGTGGAGAGTGGGAGGGGAGAGGCTCCCCGCACAGGAGCGGGGCTGAATGTCGGCATTAAAAATACCGCGAGTGAAACCCTCGCGTTAGAGCCGATTTAAAGGGAAGAGAAACCATTTCCGTCAGCAATGTACAGCAAAACCGGGGAAACCTGAAAAACGTGAGCAGTGTGATACATGTGCACAGAACAAAACAGCAAATATAAATGTAAAATGACCACAAAAAATTCCAAATAAATTACACCCCAGCTGGGCAACAGTGATATTAATGGGCAACCATAAAAAACACTCCCAGGAAAGCTCCAGAAAAAAGAAATGATTTTTGGAAGGGTCTACGCTCTGTAGACCTGTTCAAAAAGCACTGCATTTTAATGGAGCTTTCCTGGGAGTGTGTTTCATGTTGCCCATTAATATCACTGTTGCCCAGCTTGGTATTGGTTTTTTCCCCTTTTTTGGAGGTCAGTTTTGAGGTTTAATTGCACCCCTGTCCCCAGACAAGGTAAACGAGCCCACAGTAAAATTGTGCAGAGCAGGGTGTCTGACTCGTGCGGCCAGGTTCCCTATCACCAGAGACTGCACTGTCTCTGTGGCCACAGTGTGGTGCAGCAGACACAGCCAGTGCCTGTAGGACCAGAGGGTCACAGGTTCAAATCCCAGCTAGGGCTCAAGCCAACTCAGTCCCCATAGTTTTACCCACCACTAAACAGTGATAGTACAGACACTCCTGTATGGCAGAGAACATAAGCATGGTTCCAACACCTATATTTTACCCTACACCGCACACAAACCATAACAATGGGCATTACCAACAGCCGAGTCCCCCAAATTCAGTCCTGGAGTGCCATAACTCAATCAGGTCATATGCTTTTTGCCAGATAGGGACATGTCTGCATGTTGGCGGAAGGGTACAGGTGGTGGAGGGGGCAGTGGCTGCAAACCACAGCAGACAGTGGCCTAGGCCTGTGCAGGCTGGCACCGTCCACCGCAACAGACAGGCTCTGTCGGATGTACAGTCATGGACTCCCCAGGGAACACAGCATATCTGTGGCAACACGGTGGTGCAGTGCACACAGACAGTGTGTGTAGGAACAGAAGGTCACAGGTTCAAAGCCCAGCTGGTGCTCCTACCAAACCAGTCCCCATAGTTTTACCCACCACTAAACAGTGATAGTACAGACAAACCTTTATTGCTGAGAACATACGCATGGTTCATATGCCGATATTTTACCACACCAAACACAGACACCATAAACAGCCGCATTACCTAGAGCAGAGTCTCCCAAATGCAGTCCTGGAGGGCCCCCACACCATTCAGGATCCATGCTGCCTCTAATAAAGATGCCTGTGCTGCATATCTATGCACCACCCCCATGGTATGCTGATGTAGCTCATGCATATCTATGAGGGACAGCATGAAAACCCGAACAGTGGTTCGAACACCAGGACTGGAGTTGGGACACTCTGCCGTAAAGCAGCAGCCAACAGGGCCAGACACACCCTAACACACCCCCACAGGCCCCATTGGCCAATCCCTCATGGAGAGGCAGAACATTGGGCCCTGCCTGTATCTCCCAATACTAGCAGTTGCATACCTTAGCACTGCCACCCTACACCTGGGTATATGGTACACAGCTATCAAACGTTGCCCATGATAACTGGCAGATATCAATTCCTACGTTAAGCACATTTTGCTCATTGATCTCCACCATAACAATCATTGTGATGTCTGCGTTGTGCGCTGCAGGTCTGGTCTCTGACAGTGTTTACCACCCTGGGGAGTGACCCCCAACAGTAGTGCATACCATATCCATGCCTGTACTGTGCCCAGGACTGGTGTGGTGGGTATGGCTGCTGGACTCCTCTATAGTAGCACAATGCTGGCATAGGTGTGGGGGTGGCTGTCTGCCTATCCAGTGTGTGGTGGCTGCAAACACCTTCTACAGCCCACACTGCCAGCAATGTTGCCAGTATTGGGCTGCCAATGTGCATAATGAGGAGCAAGGTACCATGGGTATAGACCGGACAGGGTGGCCTGGCCAGGGTGCATCTGCACAGGGCATAGGGCACTGACTGGGACATTTTAGTGGCCGTCCATCACCTACACAGACAGGGTGACCTCAGTATGTCCTGCTGAGAGATCACTCTCACCCTGACTGTGCAGTGACCACAGCATGGCTAGGCACCCCCATAGTGCTATATATTATTTTTCTCATGTGATAAATATGGGTTTCCTTTTGGGGCCCAGTCACTGATTTATCTGCTTGCTGTGTATGCTGACATCCCAGTTCTGGGTGCACGCATCTCCACCAGGAACATGCACTGTGGACTAACTAGCACACTGTTTACAGCTGGTATGTGTTGTGATGGAGCAGCTTGCAGGGTGCAGCGGCTGATGACTTGCTGCAGGAGAATATCAGATAGTGGTGGGGTGCAGCTCACCATATCCAGGCCTAATATCTGTCTGCTATTGTGTTATGGATGTGTATAGAGCTGCATTGACTGCCCTGTGGGGTGTCTGCCCCTCAGCAGGACCGGGGTTGATGGACCCCCTCTACTGCCACCATTTGCAGGGAGGTAGGATGTGGATCTATTGATAGGAGACCCTGTTTGCCACCCTCAGCCCTGGAGGAGGGGGGTGGTGTTGCATGGCCCACCTAGGGGCTACACCTGACTGAATCAGACAGAGATATCCAAGGTGTTTAGTGCAGGAACTACCTATCTCACACATTAACACTGCTTTGGACCTCTGGCATGGCCTCTTTCAGCCATGGAAGGTGTTGTGGACCTGGTCCTGGGCGCCTCATTGCACCCTCAGGGTGAGCACAGTACCCGCACAATGTGACGGTGTGTAGCTACTCTGTGCCAGTAAAACACACGGTCAGTACCCCCTACCAGGCTGAGGTGGTGTGTGGGTGCACATGGTCACTTCCCTCTAACAGGCCGAGGTGCTGTGGGGGTGCATTGCCCATCTTGTGTTAATCTGTGGACAGCTGATTTGCATGTGCAGTGCATCATGGGTATGGGTGGGCTAACCCTATCCTGGTGACCACAGCAGACTGTCTGTGTGGTGACGTGCATGCTCTCTGCAGCCAGCCAGGTCATGGGTTACTTCACTGCCTCTGAAGCCAGAGATCATGGGTTCAAACCCACAGTGGGGTTATTTGATAGGGTTGTCCAACGCATCTTTTTTAATGTACATATTTTGATGCCAGCAAAATCACCCTCAGCGTACTGTACCCATAAGGTGCCTCTGAGGGTGCTTTATAGGGTGCCCTATAGGGCACCTTATGGTTCCCGTCCACATAAGGTTCACTATACAATATCCTGTGACGCAACCTATAGGGTGCCCTATAGGGGACATTTCAGGGTGCTGTGGCGGACAGTGCAATTTCTAATGTGCCCTATGGAGTGCCTTATAGGGTGCCTTATACGGCACCTTCAATTACGGCACATGAGGGCGTGTTTGCTGGCAGCAATTAATAACATAAAATTAAAGTGCTGCAGGCCAAAATATATACAATGCAAAGCTGATGCCACAGCCAGCCTTACGTATTAGGCACACTGGGGAGCAAACTCATGACCCCTGTATCAGAAGTCAGTGCCTTAACCATTGTGCTCCACTGCTGCTCCTCCTTGCCTGTCAGCGCACCTACTTATGCATTTCATTCCTTAAACTGCACAGTGCTGCCATAAAAACCAGTACACTGACCTTGCGGTACCTCATACGGCACCCTCTAAAGCGCCCTCTAAGCAACATTCTAGGGTGCCTTGGCTGACAGTGCACTTTAAAATGTGCCTTATAAGGTACCTTATGTTAACACGCTTTGGGAGTGCGTTTGCTAGTAGTGATAATTAAAGTATGAATAAAATGCCTCCTAAAGCAATCTTCCCCTTAATATGTTATGCCTCAGACAGCCTTGTTCATTGGGCACTTTGGGGAATTGAACCCCTGATCCCTGCACCATTGGGCAATGTCTTAACCATTGGGCTGTGGCACTGCTTTTCTTCCTGCACATCAGCTCGCCACTTATACCGCCCAGTATTATAATGCCTCCATAAACATCAGCGCGCCGCCGTATGCCGCCCAGTATTAATATGCCGCCAAAAACATTAGCGCGCCGCCTTATGACGCCCAGTATTTCTGCGCCTCATAAATTAACGCCTCAGCCAGCTGTCTTCATTGGGCACTGTGGGGGGATTGAACCCCTGATCCCTGCACCATTGGTCAGTGTCTTAACCATTGTGCTGTGGCTCTGCTCTTTTTCTTGCACCTCAGCGCGCCACTTATGCCTCCCACGCAGTTTCAGGACGGAACGCCTTATATGGCACCCGCACACTATCGGAGCCCGCACTTTACTGGGGTTTTAGTAAACATACCCCATACTGTTGTCAACACCCCAACCAGTGCGGCAGAAAGATGCATGCATTTGCAATTTCGTGCCATGCAGCCATGCGGAACGCAATAGTGGGAATATCTCTGATGCGCAGCCATGCGGCGCGCATGTGCGAGAGCCGCTATGCGCAAATGTGGAAGTTGCGTCGCATGCGTCGCCACGTGCAGACCTGCATACAGGAAAATGGCGTCCCGAACGCGAAAGCCGTCATTTACCTGCCACGAGCTGCGCCACCTGGCAGCTCTGATTGGGCCAAAGCAGCACAAGCTGTTCCCGGGGGCCTCCAGGGGAAGGGACACAGGGAAGGTCCGGAGGGCCTGGGAGAGAATCACTAGGAGGTTCAATCGTGTGGCAGAACACCAACGGGAGGTAAGTGTATGTCCACAGGTCATAATGACCATATACACAGACAGGGTTGATTGCAGCTGTCAATGCTGCTGTGTGTAGGTAGTCTATATCAGTAAAGTGCAGCAGGTGAAACCACATGCCAAATTCGTTATGTAGCACATCTGAGTGATTTGCCATGTACCCAGGTGGTGACGGATGTGGTCACAGAGGGCATGATGCCATCCTAGAGTCATGGCATCTGCTGCTGTTGATGTGCTACAACACACTGTAACACAGCTAGCCCATAGATCTGCCTAAGGAGC
Organism: Ichthyophis bannanicus; assembly: GCA_033557465.1. Taxonomy (NCBI): domain Eukaryota; kingdom Metazoa; phylum Chordata; class Amphibia; order Gymnophiona; family Ichthyophiidae; genus Ichthyophis; species Ichthyophis bannanicus. Next base: position 228,772,804 of record CM066036.1, read on the forward strand.
GGCCGGAAACATTATGTGCTGATGGTGGGATCTGCATCTGCAGGGTAACACCTATGGGCCACCATCAGGGGTCGTGAAACGTGCATCACATGGTCTGTCAGACACCCTGGAGCTATGGGGTTGTATGCCAATGTTGTTTAATACATCCCCCCTATCCCCAGGAGTCCTGAGAGCCCATCAGAGTGGGCCCTCAGTCACCCTGGAGATATGGGGTTGTGTGCCAATGCTGTTTAATACATCCCCCCTACCCCCAGGAGTCCAGAGAGCCCATCAGAGTGTGCCCTCAGTCACCCTGGTGCTATGGGGTTGTGTGCCAATGCTGTTTAATACATCCCCCCTATCCCCAGGAGAACAGAGAGCCCATCAGAGTGGGCCCTCAGTCACCCTGGTGCTATGGGGTTGTGTGCCAATGTTGTTCAAGGCATCCCCCCTATCCCCAGGAGTCCAGAGAGCACAGCAGAGTGGGCCCTCAGTCACCCTGGTGCTATGGGGTCGTTTGCCAATGTTGTTTAATACATCCCCCCTATCCCCAGGAGTACAGAGAGCCCATCAGAGTGGGCCCCCAGTCACCCTGGAGATATGGGGTTGTTTGACAATGTTGTTCAAGGCAACTCCCCTATCCCCAGGAGTACAGAGAGCCCATCAAAGTAGGCCCTCAGTCACCCTGGAAATATGGGGTTGTTTGACAATGCTGTTTAATACATCCCCCCTATCCCCAGGAGTCCAGAGAGCCCATCAGAGTGGGTCCTCAGTCACCCTGGTGATATGGGGTTGTGTGCCAATGTTGTTCAAGGCATCCCCCCTATCCCCAGTGTCATGGCGCAAGGAAGATTGAGCCGATGGAAGTAGAGGAAAACACACAGGGCAGTTTTAAAATCAGCAGTGCAGAGCACATGGCTAGGGGTTGTCAGGGGCAACCAAGCAAAACAAGAGCACAGGCTGTAGAGAAACGCCCAGAGATACCATTACGTCATAGCTCATCAGCAAAGCAGAGACAGCTGCAGAGAGTTGAGCTAACTCAAGTCTCAAGGAATGACGCAGATAAAAAAAAGGTCAGTCTTGAGCAGAGCAGAGACACGTGCAGATTCAGGCACAGGGATACGAGCAGATTCACGTACAGGCACACGTGGAGAAGGAAGGAAACACAGAGACGCAAGCCAGGAGTCAGACTCAGTCTCTGTGGCAGAGAGAGAAGGAGACATTGAGAGGACTCGAGGGAAAGGAAAGTACAGCGCTCAGAAAAGCCAGGAGCCATACCTGGAAGGTTCAGACGTGGAATCAATCTGCACCTCAGAGGGGTTTATCCAAGAGGAGTTCACGAAGGTTAGTGCTGGGAAGTTAGGCTGCACTAAGCCAAGGTCCGTGTGGGGCCAGAGGGAGACTCCAGGATATAAACCACGAGGAGCAGGGAGAAGAGATAACCACAATAGCAGGAACCTGGGGAGCCAGAATACTTGTCCAAGAGATAATTCCCATGCTTTAGAAAGACGTCCTGTGAAAGGAAGAGAGGGGAAGAAAAGTTTCCACTTCCCGTTTACACACCAGCCAGGCAGAGCTCAGCCTGAAAGCCAAAGTATCTGGACTAGAGGAGCACTGAGTTTTACCCCCAGTGGGCAGGAAGTGTGTAGCCCACTAAGGAAAGATTCCATAGTGTGTGGTAAAGAACCTTTCTGCAGTGATAGGGGGGAGTGGTGCTCTGACCCAGCCGAGAGGAGAGAAACAAACACTAATCCACAATACAGCCCTGCAAGTTATAATTATCAAGAAGCACCTGAAGATATGGATTATGACTTTGGTGATGATAATTCTGATATGTGCAAAATGGACTGTACGCTTGTTTTCTCTGATAGCATAACCTCTTTTTGTTAGGGGCCTAAGAAAGCCTGCTGGAGTGAAATCTGTGGGAGAGCACAGATTTCACAGTTAAAAGTGTGTGATTGAAAACCTGTTTTTCCCTCTTTTTGTTCAGTTAAAGTTGACAATAAGCATTTTTGTTCCCATTTGTAGTCCCTCACTTGTGTTATACCAGCTGTATGGTTTATTTGCTTTTTGATATTTGTTGCAAGAATTCTCCCGGGACGGGAAATAAAACCTCTTTAAGCATAGCTACTCGACCACAACTACCTCCTTATTTCGATTAGCTATTGGGACCCAAAATCCCTGAGGGCAACATAAAGTCCTTGCTGTTAGAAGAGGAGCAGCACCGCAGCCCCAGGCTCCCGCCTTGGGGGGCAAGCAGGTGTTTGACACCATGAGTCCAGAGAGCACAGCAGAGTGGGCCCTCAGTCATCCTAGTGCTATGGGGTCGTTTGCCAATGTTGTTTAATACATCCCCCCTATCCCCAGGAGTACAGAGAGCCCATCAGAGTGGGCCCCCAGTCACCCTGGAGATATGGGGTTGTTTGCCAATGTTGTTTAATACATCCCCCCTATCCCCAGGAGTAAAGAGAGCCCATCAGAGTGGGCCCCCAGTCACCCTGGAGATATGGGGTTGTTTGCCAATGTTGTTTAATACATCCCCCCTATCCCCAGGAGTACAGAGAGCCCTTCAGAGTGGGCCCCCAGTCACCCTGGAGATATGGGGTTGTTTGCCAATGTTGTTTAATACATCCCCCCTATCCCCAGGAGAACAGAGAGCACATCAGAGTGGGCCCTTAGTCACCCTGGAGATATGGGGTTGTTTGACAATGTTGTTCAAGTCAACCCCCCTATCCCCAGGAGTACAGAGAGCCCATCAAAGTAGGCCCTCAGTCACCTTGGAGATATGGGGTTGTTGGACAATGCTGTTTAATGCATCCCCCCTATCCCCAGGAGTCCAGAGAGCCCATCAGAGTGGGTCCTCAGTCACCCTGGTGATATGGGGTTGTTTGCCAATGTTGTTTAATACATCCCCCCTATCCCCAGGAGTCCAGAGAGCCCATCAGAGTGGGCCCTCAGTCACCCTGGTGATATGGGGTTGTTTGCCAATGCTGTTTAATACATCCCCCCTATCCCCAGGAGTCCAGAGAGCACAGCAGAGTGGGCCCTCAGTCACCCTGGTGCTATGGGGTCATTTGCCAATGTTGTTTAATACATCCCCCCTATCCCCAGGAGTACAGAGAGCCCATCAGAGTGGGCCCCCAGTCACCCTGGAGATATGGGGTTGTTTGCCAATGTTGTTTAATACATCCCCCCTATCCCCAGGAGTACAGAGAGCCCATCAGAGTGGGCCCCCAGTCACCCTGGAGATATGGGGTTGTTTGCCAATGTTGTTTAGTACATCCCCCCTATCCCCAGGAGTACAGGGAGCCCATGAGAGTGGGCCCTCAATCACCCTGGTGCTATGGGGTCGTTTGCCAATGTTGTTTCATACATCCCCTCTATCCCCAGGAGTACAGGAAGCCCATCAGTGTGGGCCCTCAGTCACCCTGGTGCTATGGGGTTGTTTGCCAATGTTGTTTAATACATCCCCCCTATCCCCAGGAGTACAGGGAGCCCATCAGAGTGGGCCCTCACTCACCCTGGTGATATGGTGCAGTGTGCCTATGCTGTTGAATCCATTCTCCCCATCTCCAGGAAGCCTGATACCTGCGTATGCTTTCCGTGGAAACACCCTGCTGCTATGTTGTATTTCGCTGCTGAGGTGCTGTAGGACACCCGAGACCCAGGGGGCCCGAGAGCTGACTGTAACGGAGGGTATGTCAGTCAGATATGTTCCTAGGCTATGGTGGGTAGGTTGCACATCTCGCACAGTCCATGGGGTCCTCAGCTCGCCACACACACCGTAGATGTACCCAGATGATCAGGTAGATGCAGATGTGGATGTGCATAAACAAAACCTCATCCACATTAACTAAGAGATCCAATTCCGAAGGTCTGTAACAGAGACATGTCCCCAGCAATGCATGGTGTGTCAGGTCACACATCTGCCCAGCCCCCAGGCAGCACACACCTGTTTGCAGATGAATATCACAGATGTTGTTGGAAGGATACATGCACCTGTTCATGTTGCACACTACAGACTGAAACCCACACATGAGCAGAGGTGGCAATAGGTCATAGCCGATGCAAAGGCCCCTGCCCCGTAGTGTTTGCAGTCACACATCCCATAACCAACGAGGGCCCAGGTCAGAGGAACATAACAACATCCGATAGGCCTAAATGTGAAAGATGCACGTCCACCATGAGCAGTATGCTGTGTGCAACAGTGGCCAAATAGGTCAGACGTACCTACCATTATCCCCACGACAGACAGGTCACACAGCGCCTGTAGTGTGTCAAACATTGCTATCCATGGACTTGTAGAAAGCCACATGTCATGGACGTGGCCCCTGGTAAGGTGTATAGGGACGTGGCACCTGGTAAGGTGTATGTTATCCCATGTGTGCTGGGATAACATTTTGCCAATGGGTGTGTGTTGGATGACATGTCTAGATAATGTCACCCCAAATGTGTCAAACATACCACATACAGGGTTAGGGGGGGAGAAGGATGGACATCATGTTTTACAACCATAACGTGGCAGGGCTACGCCATGTCAGTCAAGGGGGCCACAGGGGAATGGACTGGTGCGTTCAGGGTGCCACGCCCAAAGCACATAGGTGTCACTGCACACATGCCCAGACTCACAGCTATGCATGCAGGTGGCACTGGGGACAGCTAATCACCAGGGACAAGCAGGGATTAGTTGTCACATGTCGGTATTGTCTGCCCTGTTGCAGCCTGTGTGTGACCACTCCAGAGCGTCCAATGGGGAAGCATATGGGAGCATCACACAGCGCCTGTGTGCTGCCCTGATGCCTCTCCCAAATGCTGCTCCCCAGTTCATCATGTTATGCCAAAACAGCAGGTCATTGTTCCTGTGAGCGCAAAACACCTCAATGGTATTGCGACTCCTGTGTCTGCGCCTGCCGACATCTTCCCTACCGGTAACAATAGTGTATGTTAACTCTCATCCCTAGGAGCTGTGTTGACCTCACCCAAACAAAATACCAGGAGTAGAGTGAAAATGTCCTTTGCCCGTCTCCCCTCGATTTGTGCATAGGCCGTAATTCCACTGTCATCATGGAAAATCAATCCATGTGTCTGAAGACATGTGGAAAATGTGCCGGCAGCTCCTCTGTCACTGACAACCATGTTTGCTGTCCCGAATGCCTAGGGCCCACTCACTCCATGTCTGATTGTTTGACATGTGGGATGGCATACAAGAGTGGTTGGCCAAACTGAGCAGCCAAGCTCAATACCCACAACCACACTGACGTGGCTGTGGTGGCAGCCATGTCACCAGGGAAGTGACTTCCCCCCTGTGGATCCCATGGAGCCAAACCAACAGCTGGTGGGTTCTGAGAGGGTCCTACCCCCTCCAAACATCGGGATGCCCCGGCGTTGCCCCTGAGGAACGCACTATGGCCAAAAAGCCCTGGAGGGATCCCCAGTCTCCACAGGCTATTTTGTGGCCACAGCAAGGTCTGGAGGCCGTAACCTCGTCTGAACCCCCTTGGCCCATGCTCCTGGGTACTGGCTGTGGCCGGTACCACTACACAGGCATAGCCAGTGTCACTGGACGCTGTCCTGCGGCTATCCTGGGGCATCAAGGTCCTCGTTACCACCCCAGACCACACACATTGTGTTACCGGAACCCACACAGATTCGGGTCACAGCATAACCAAACGGACCATCAGTGATGATGGGTGCAGTCTGTGACATACTGGTACCAGGTCACCCATGTACCCACGCCTCTCAGTACCAGAACCGCACTCAGCCTGAGCGCCCAGTGACAATATATGTCCAAGCCTCTGAGGGGCCTGGTGACTCTGACAGCTCCGAGGGTACTAATGTAAGTCTCCAGGAGGGGCCTGCATGTCCCATGAGTCGATTGCCATCGCCTGAGGATATGTCCCACCAGGATCTGCACAGACATGTAGTCAGGGTCCACACCGGTCCAGTGGCAACTGAATCAAAGCACAGGCCACAGGATCCAGACAATCAACAATATCCCCGGACGCCAAGGGTGGCGTCAACCCTGCCAGGACATCAGAACGTAATGGATACTCTACTGAAAAGGATGGGATACACCTCTCGAAACCTCCCCATATGGGCACTAGCAGGATAATATCTACCCTGAGACCTGCGTCACCAGCCTCACAAACAACATAGCCCCCTCAGCACTCTATTGTGGTGGGGTACGCTATGATGAGAATATACTGTCACAGATGACATGCTGTCAACCCTTCTGGCAGTGGCACAGGAACGTAGATGCCTTGGGTTGCCATGCCTGCCATGCATCCCTGCTGTCAGCCAGGATTTTGTCCAAAATCATGTACATAGGTACGGTTCTGATGGAGTTCGCACTACATCTATAACTCCTACGTCCGCCCCTCCCGTATGACAGAGGAAGGGTATATGTAGCACCTGTCAGGCATGCCCAGACAAAGCCAACTGTTGCCAACAGGGTACCATTGGACTGGTGTGAGGGCACAGGCTGAGTCTTCGCCATTGCCATTGTGTCATGGTCACATGCCTGGCTGGCAGCCGCCGAACTGGAACACTGTATACAGGATAAACTGTGCTACACCCCCTGTACTCATTGCAACCTGTCACGGACATGGTGGCAGAAAACATCCAAAGAAGTGGATGCTGACAGGCCCACCCTGAACAGGCTGTCCAAGATCTGCAATCCTGCAAAGGAGAAAGCCGACAAAGACACCTCCATGTCCAGAACCAACTGATGCTAGCAGTCATATGCCCAGCATGGACCACCCTCTGCCCAATCTGATGAAAAGGGTCATTAATCTACGGAGCCACCAAATTTGTGAGCCACCCAGCTGTAGCAGACACAGCAGCGTCAGCCTCCACAGGGCCTCGGGGTCCTTGATAAGGTACATGCCCCCCCCCCCGGCCATCCACGTAAAACATATGTCAACAATCCCATGAGGTCTATGTCACCGCATGCACGGATGGTGGGACAGACAATCGGAACCCTAGACCTTGTCTATCATAGGAGGTGCCACAGGCCACTTTCCCGAAGCCTCCCCTCCCCACAACAGAACGGAAGGTCAGTTCCCACAAACGCACCCCAAATGGTACCAGAGGTAAAGCGTTACCTATTTCAGGAGGGGTACAAGTGGGAACACCTCCACAACAGGGTTCTGTGTTTCACAGCCCCTATCTCCACATAACTGACACAACAGGAGGGCACAGACACATCTGAGATCCCACAGAACAGGGCAGGTTATGCGTCATGGAGATGTACACATGCCATGAAATAGGAAACGTATCCCCACACCCCCACAGTCCTGACTGGCCCCCATCCACAGTTCACAAGGATGCCTACACCCATGTGCACAGCCACCAAATACCCCGTAGGTTTACTGGGTCTCCGCTTTCAGGGAGGGCACTATCACTACAAAGCCCACCCCCTTGGCCCGGCCACAGCACCCAGAGTATGCACAAGGTGCATGGCTGGGGAAGCTGCCCTTCCCCGTACAAGGGAGATATGTGTATAACCACACCTGGACGAGTGGCCCATCTGGACAGAGTCAAAGACTGAGGATCGGTCCACTCTCCCTCTCACACACCACGTGTATGGCAAGATGTATGCCGTCTCCGAGATCGCAGGGCACCCCTCCAGACTTGCAACCAATTGCTGGAGGTCAGATGAGCACAGGAAGGTAGAAGACTGACAACCACCCATCTGCTGCAGCCTCGCTATCCGTGCATTGTGCAACTGTGATCCTGGCCACTACAAGCAACCCGCCTCTCAGACCAAGAGATGCTCCAGCAGCTGGGGCACATGGCAGCTACGTTGCATGTGTCCCCCTATGCACGTCTGCACTGGGAGCAGCCCAACACTCCCGCCCCTCCCAGTGGACACATGCAACAGGCTGCCACTCTGATTGGAGAGTGATTGCAGACCACCCCACTCAGCCCCTGGACTGGGGGCATTAAGCATAAGAAATTTGGGAGGTGTCACCTGTCCCGCAAACGCCACCTCTGCCCACCCTCACAACAGATGCTGTCAAGGTGGGGTGGGGTGCTCATCTATTGAACACCTCACCCACAGCCACCTGGAGGTCCAGGGGAGTCATCCCAGCACAGACATTTGGGGGCTCGGAGCAATGAGCCTGTCCCCCCAGACATTCAACCCGCCATGATAGGGCATCACATGAGTAGTTCACACAGACAATCAGGTAGCCATGTCCCAGGTGGCGCAATGAAGTGTCACAGGCTCTCTGTCATATTGCAGCAAGGCCCGTAAACTGTGGGCGGTTGACACAGAGCAACATACCCATCTCCTGGCGGTCTATCTCCATGGCAATGTCAAATATCGTTCAGACAGAATCGGTAGTGCTGTGCTCCGGCACACATGGACCCTACACATGTACCACCTCAGCAGATCATCGTAACTCTACGGAAATGCAGATATAGACCGCTCTACAGGTGTGTCACATGCCACAGGTACACAGTTAGGTTCCCTCATTCTGGCACATGGATGACATGCGAGGGGTGCCCTCTCCGCAGCTGGGGGCATGACCCGCTATATGTCCCCTCTGACATTCTGTGGATTGCCAGGACACTATGCAAGCCCCAGGGGTACAGAGACAACATGATCCACATAGCCCCATGCTGCAAACACTAGGTGTGGTACCCTCTGCACCCACGTCTGTCACAGGTCCCCCGCAGGGACATATTCTCTGTCACAGACCCACTGTCGCAGGGTGAGGGGACAGTATGCATCCAAACCCACAGTCTGTAATTCCCTGAACCTGGTTAGGGATGGCTGAATGCTTTATGCCCCCCCCCCTCACCCTGGATGTGTGACATGGCCGTTTTGCACCCATGAAACCGGCCACAAGGCGTGCCCATGCGTTCAGGTGGGCGGGAGTATCCAGCTGGTGTCCACAAATGGGCGTAAAACAATGTGCCGTCACACACGACGCAGTGCGGGGTTAACAACATCACCTCTCACACACTGGTATACAAATGAGGTCAGTCAGAGAACATTGCAATGCCATTGCTGTACCATCACCACCCATTGATGGACAAACAGGTGTCTCGCATCCGCTCAAACCGTGCGTTGTGGAGTGCCTGCCCCTACTGACCCCTCCCTTGGAACCATGTCGGTAGTGGGGCTGCAATCTTGTTGTGGGCCAAGCCATGCAGGGCCTGTCAGAGGCCCTGGATACTACGTCCATAATGTTTCTGTCCTTGATGGTGCTACACATTAGTGCAATCACGTCATCAGGGCGTATCAGTGTGGTGCAAACTGTAGTGGCAGGTCCACCCTACACAGGGATCCGACATGATATGGTCCCCCTACGGACACAGACACATGTCATGCCTATGGTGGATGTGTACATTCATTTGGTCAAGCAGCATCATCTAACTTTCTCCGTCCCATAGCCCTATGCCCCAGATGCAGGGAAGGAACATTATACTGTGAAATGTGGGAGAGCCGTGGCTCTCTATTTGCAGGGGACCCAGCAACACATAGGGTCCCCTCAGCTATCCCCACACTCGGATCCATCCCATGTGAGTACAGCAGTTTCACAGAGAGATGTCTCCTATTGTTTTGTAAAGTGTCTCACATACCTCTATCATGGCACACCATCCGCTGTGCATGTCCATGTCAACACTCACAATGTGAGAGCCATGGCAGCCTCCAGGGCTCCACGACATCCTGCCTGTGTGAACGACAGCTGACGGGCAGTTACATGGTGCGCAGCTCACACCTTCACGGACCATTACTGCTCTGGTGGAGGCCCATACAGGGATGCAATGTTTGATCAGGCCGCAGTACAACACCTATCCCATACATACCCGACTCTGAAGCGCACCCCATAGGGGATGGCAGAGATCCATGGTAGGTAGTGGAACCCCTCCACAGGGCCCCACCACTCCGGGGACACTTCCCTGGCATCTACGACTAGGGGCCCCCACCAGTGGGAACTATGTCCCTCTCTGTTCTGGGAACCGCATACCTACACACCTGTACCAGATGATGTCACGGAAACTAAGGGGTTGATCCGCACAAACACAACATTACCTCTAGGGGGATGTGTCACCCTCTCTCACCCTCCCTGTCTCTCCCACTCTCGCTCACTCCCCCTCTCTCTCCCCCTCTGTCTGTCTCTATCTCTCCCACCATTCCACCAATGTGTTGTCTGGAGGTGGTGATATGGGGGGGGGGGCAGCATGTAGGCGCTGTGCAATGCTGCTAGCTGGTGTCCTATATGACGCTGCTTGTCTACCCCACACAAGCCCCATTGTTTCCGCTTCAGCACACATGTGCAGCCCTATTCACACATTTCCCAGTGACCAACTGTTACAGGTGTGTAACTATGCTGTATATGCAAAACAGACAGCAGGGGAGAGGGAGCAGGAAGATGCTGCCCACACAGGGGTTTGTCTATGTTGTCCAAACACCTGTGGAAACTGGAAAGCGATGACCCCAACCTATGTTTGCATATCCACAGGTGGAGGACCTGAGGAAGAAGGGGCGGGAACTCCACCACTTCCACCCAGAGTTCCTTGACCGCTTCAGCAGGGGGGCGGAGCCACAACATGATGGTGAGTATTGCCAGGGATGACTCCCAGTTTCAAATGTCACATTGGCCCACCAGCCTGTGTGTTGCCTGCATATGGACATGTGTTATGTGACACACATGGACGTGTCGTAATGTATGTCGTCTTTCACAGAGGGAGAGGACAGCAGCGTGGACCAAGACAACTCCGCCTACACACTTCGCCGGCCCACCACCCGCCTTGCAAGGGTGAGGGAGGTGGTGGTGGTGGAGGAGGAGATGGAGTCGGAGGACGGAGCAGTGACGGAGGAGGAGGGGGAAGAGGAGGTGGAGGAGCAAGATACAGAGGAGGCGGAGGAGGAGGAGCAGGAGCCAGAGGAGGTGGAGGAGCAGGAGACGGAGGTGGAGGAGGAGGAGACGGAAGAGGAGGATGAGGCCCACCAGTTCCTCACTGAGGGGGATGATGCTGAGTGGAGGGGGGATGCGGGGGAGGGGGGATCAGGGGGGGGAACATGTGGAACATGTGAGGGTGGGGGTAATTGCGTGGGCGTAGAGGGTGGTGGGAGGGGGTTTGGGGAGGGGAGCAGGTAGGGTGGAGGGTGCGGGGGAACACAGCACAGCACAGGTCTCTGTGGGCCCCCATCAGACACTGCAGGCGGAAGCAGGGGACAGGCGTCATCATGTCACCGCGCCATCCACGGCCACCAACATATCACATGCACATGCCAGCACACAGATCACGGCCACTGTGTGTCTGTGTGCTGGCAGGTGCATGCATGATGTGCTGGTGGCAGTGGATGACGTGAGGCGCAACGTCCATCTTCTGTTCCATGCACTACAGTGTCTGACGGGGGCTGTTCAGCAGGTGAACGCCGATGTGGGGCAGCTGCCATGTCGGCGTTCATCTGCTGAAGGGCGTCACAGGCGTCATTGATGGCACCTGTGATGTCCACAGGTGCCCTGTGCTGTGCTGTGTTCCACCAACAGACAGGGAGCAGGGTATCTGTGGCATGTTGCCAATGGTTTTTGAATTAAAAATAAACGTTTGTTTTTGTTGTTTGACACAATGGTCACGGGTTTCCCTTACACACTCACTATGGATGCAAGCATGGGATATGTGTGTGGACCAGGATAGGCAGTGAAGGTAGACATGGGTTTCATACGTGGACTGGCTCCACACGCAGTCATGGGGGCTAAACATGTGTGCAGGAGTGTGACACCAGGGTAGGCGCATGAGATTTTACATTGTAAGGGGTCCCCGGGAACATCCATGTCACAGGGGTGGGCGTGGTTTCAACAGATGTGTTAGTGGACATCTGCATCATACATACGCATGCCACCCATGTCTGTCAGTGCCACATGCATGCCATGGGGGTGGTTGCGCAGGCATGTCATCAGTGTTCCAGGCAGGGGCAATGGTCACACATATGCAACCAATGTTTGGTGTATAAGGGGGTGCAAATAATGATGGATCTGAATAGTCACCGTGCAAACTCGGACCAGTCCCCCTGCCGCAACATGGGGGTCTGTGTAAACCAGCCTGCTGCAGCCAAGGGGCAATGAACACACACTGTGCAGGTCACACATGGCATGTGCTGGCATCTGTGTAGTAATACCTGCCAGTGCAAACAACACAACAGCAACGGGCCTGGGTGCAGGTCATATGGTCAGGAACGAAACATGCATGTACATAGGGGACCACAGGGACACACATTGGACGCACACGTTGCATGTATGTTATCATATCTTTTTATTCCCCCAGTTATGGTAGACGGCGTGGCCGCCCACGTCTGCCACGTCGCAAACCCCCCCCCCCCCCCCGGTGCTCCACCCTCCTGCTGTGCTGGTGGCGGTGGTGGAGGCGGTGATGGTGGTGGTGGTGGTGGCGGCGGAGCAAATCTTTGCATAACGGCAAGCATGCCCTCCAGGGCCACAGTGATCCTTTGGAAGGGCATGGCCCTCACCTCTTCCCGCAAGTGGCTTATCTCCTGCCGTACCAGGTCCACAGAATGGTGTATAGCTTCCATTGCCTGACGACTGCCTGTGGGTGGAACAAAAGGTTGGCCTGTGAGATCCGTCTCCAGTAATCAACGATCACACACAACAATGTCACACATATAACACAAGATTCTCATTGTGATTGGACAGACTCTAGTAGACACATGGATATGTTTACAAAACCTCATTGTCAGAGAAGTATATGTCACAGCCACACACAGGACATGGTTCAGTTACGTGATGTGGGAGGCAAACACAAGGATACACAGGCTGCGCATACACACCCACGTACTGCAGATGTAGCAATAGGCTTGGGGACAGATAGCAAACACATGTCCATTGTGTAGGGGGGTGGAGCGTGTGCGCTGGACAGCAACCACACCTGTGGAGTCACATTGATGAGGATAGGTAGGTTGAGAACAGCCAGGCAAAGTGGGACCACAGTTGGAGGGATACACGCAGCATAGACAGGTTACAGATGCAGCGCTATTGACTCTGAGGGATGGGGTGGGAGCATCTGGATTACAACCCTTAAGTGGGCAAGTCCACTGCTGCTTCATTTGTCTGACGGCATAAGGGTTCACATACACCTAGTGGCAACAGAGCAGGGGTCTGATAACAGTGCGTGTACACCTTGATACACATGTGGAGGTTTTAGACAGAGCATGGGTAGCACCAGATGGTGCAGCAGAGGGGGACAGACCGCAAGATTGCACAGACAGGGTTATGCTAAGCAATCAACAGCAGGTGGTAACCCCTAGGGATGTGTGATGAGTCACAGAGCTGGGGGGGGGATCCTTGATTCTGGTTGGCAGCAGGGGTGTCACCTGTGAGGTGTCGAGTCTTTCCAAAAACAACAGGGGGCATAAGCTGACCTGTGTGATCAGGTGGGTGAGTCACAACCCATGCAATTTGGAAACTCATTGTCATATATACAGGAACGGGACATGTTGATAGCCCTGTCTGAATGTCAAGCAGCCTACCTTAGTTGTGGACATACAGGCAGTCTCCAGGGACCTGTAACCCTCCCAAACCATAGCTACATGATCTTTGACCCTGTCCTTTCCGTACATTGTGCAATATGGGTGTCTGAACAGATTTTGAATGCTAATGTCATATTTTATGATTGTTTTACACCTGGAAATGCAGACTGTAGGGGATGGGGGTTGTGTGACATTGCATGACATACGATCCTTAGGCTTGTGTATGGCAGCTCTGATTGTCCATGGACTAGGGGACAGTAGGCATTATTTTTTCTGCCACACGGCTGTGCTTCTGCGATGAGGCTGACTGTTGCAAGTGCAATGCTAGTATTGAGGTTTTGACTCACAACATGCTGCACCTTAAACTGCATTCCTCTTATGTCTGCATCCGTAGGTGTAAACTGACCCTAGGCTGTTCTGGTGTGTGTCACAGTAACATAAGCTAACATACGTGATACCCTTTTGTTGTCTCAAATGTATACCGTCTACGGGAGACAGACATGTCACAGCTGTGGAAGGTATGTTGTCACATCCACCACACACACCCAAAACAGAGACTAGTGGTTTGTGCATTGTGGTTGTGACGGTCTGTTGTCACCATTGTTCCCTCTCAGCTGTGCGCATGTGTGTGCGCACACACCTTGCCGAGCAACCAAAATACTTTATGACAGAGCGCACAAAAATTAGGTATCTGATTCTGATCAACATCAACACATACGTGTTCAAATGTACAAGTTATTGTGTATTTCTGCTTTCCACAGGTTCTAAGATAAGTTTCACTGCAATCACTGTGGTGCACATACTGTATCCTGACGTGTAGTCTACTGTTAAGTTATATAAGTTCGAGTGCCGTTCTGTGGAGTGGACCAAATTAACATTACTGCCATAAGATGCACAGCTGATATCTTATGTGCACACAGCATACAGAACATTGGAGGTAACATTGGTTATCACCCACCTTCTGCATCATGACGTGCAGATGTAGCATGGGCTCTTAGCTCCGCCATCAGAACATCATCGCCCACTTCCTCCTGCCTCGGTGGTAGGCTGCCCCCTGTTGGTCCAGACCCCATTGTTGGTTGGCTGATCATGTGTGGCTCCAGGGGCCCCTCGCCGGAAGATGTGCTGCCCCCCGACACAGCAGCCTCTGCCTCCTCCATGATGTGAGGGCCTGACATCTCATCCCCCTCCTCCTCCTCCTCCTCCTCCTCATGGGTCATCATGGTACTGTAGTCACCTGCATTGTGGCCAATCACAGACAGCACACATATGTTTACGCACTCCAGCTATGTATACGTGTGTGCTGCAGACAACACATACATGATGGTGGTGGGACCCTGCATGTGTGCTGCATCCAGGATCCCCTACACCCTCCCATACCTGTCTGTCACCACCATGTACCTATACCAGGGGAACAGGTGTGTTTTTTAGCCCTGCACACCTTGTTTGTTTGCCATGCTTCTGTTTCTGCTCCAATTGCGCATGTAGCCGCCATTCCATCTCTCACCCCATCTGGACAATATATGTCCACTCACGGCTGCTCATTCACTACCCTTACACCTGTTTTGGCTATCCCCTGATTGAGTGTGCATGCCATTGAGCAGGGCATATGTCCTTGTGACATACTATCATCGCAGTGCTACATATGCTTGGCAGTGACCTACTATGCAGCAAGCTGCAAATGTTAATCACCTTGGGCGCATTGACAAGCACATGCAGCACTGTGCATATAGTATGTCACATAAACATGCCCTTATCACAGGCCAATGCAATACTACAGGGGATGGCAAGCACTGTTGTGGGGGTAGGTTAGGGGCTGGTACACGTGGACATGTTTGTGACAGGTGGGGGGAATGATGGGATGAGGGACACATGTTGAATGTGTCCCGGAAACATGGCAAAAGAACAGGGTGAAACAAGCCAATACCAAGACGTGGAGAGCTCAGAGGGACCAATAAATATTTATTGAAAATACATATGTCACTGTCCCGACACAGGCCATGTTTGGCTGCCTTCCTCAGGTGCATCACGTGAACCACACATCTGCTCTTCTTCCTTGAGCATACGTGTAATACTACACCTTGCCAATTCATTGTCAAACGTGTGTGATAGAGGAGGTTCCCATACACTATGCAGCAATTGAAGACTGCTGAAATGCCAGGCGTAGCTGCAATGCAAATCAAAACACTCTTTCCGTCTTTCACTGTGCTATCTCCTTCCTTCACTACAAAGTCTGATCTGAACACATTTAATTGACGGTTGTTCAGATTTTACTTTGAAGTGAAGGAAGGAGATAGCACAGTTAAAGATGAAACGCGTTTTGTGATGTGCATTACATCTACGCCTGGCATTTCTGCAGTCTCCAATTGCTGCATAGTGTATGGGAACCCTCCCTCTCACACGCTTTGGAAATTGAGTTGCCAAGGTGTAGTATTACATGTATGTTCGAGGAGGAAGAGCAGCTTTTAGGTCCACTTCTTGCCCCTGAAGCCGGCAGCAAAACCCAGCCTGTGTTGGGTCAGTGGCATATGTCTTTAACAACAAACATTAGTTGTCCTTCTGAGTTCTCCATGTCTTGGTATTGGCTTGATTTAACCTTTGTTGTGGGTTTGTGCCTTTGTGTTGAAGAGAACAGGGTGTGCAAGGGTACAGCACACACCTGTGACACCAGCATAGGTAAATGATGGGGCTTGGGAGAGAGGTATGGAAGTGCATTTGCAAATGTCTGCTGTCTACACAATGGGGATTTCAGGAAGGTCTTGAGAGGTTAAAGGTATACATAGCATACTTACCTGCATGTGGATGGGCTGTGTCCAGGGCCGCAGGCAGCCCAGATGTATAGATCGGCCCCAGTCTTTCAGCAAGCTGCTGTTCCAGGGGCGTGAGCATGGGGGGGGAGGGGGCCCCCGCCACCTGTACCCCTAGCATGGTGTTGTTCAGCAGCCATGTGGTGGCGCACCCCTCTTTTAATATCTGAAAAGCGTTTTTTCAAGCTTTCAATGTCTCGCGGTGGGCCCCCTACCTCAGCAACTGCGACGCGGACCTCCTCCCACACTGCATTACATCCTGCCACAGTTGTGCGGCTGCTGAGCCTCCCAAACAGGACCTCATAATTTTCCAATACCATTGCAAGGAGGTTGTGGTTCTCAGCATCTGTGAACCGTGTGGCCCTCCTCCTCTGTGTTTCCGGCACAGGGACCCTTTTTCTTTTAGCTGTGTGTCTGCTCTGTGCAGCCTGGCCCTTTCCTGATGGCCCTGCTACTGGCTCAGCCTCCATAGGGCCGGCAGACCCTGCCTCCAGAGGAACAGATGGGCCCACCTCCCCCACCTCCCCCACCCCCTCGCCCTCACCCTCCCTCTCCCTCTCCCTCTCCATCACCCTCTCCTCTCCTCTTCCCACACCCCACCTCACCTAACCTCACCTCACCCTTTCTCCCTCACCTACACACAACACAACACAGACGGAACAACTATGAACACACTACAAACAACACAACACAATATACGGCACACTACACAGCACAATACAGACCCAAAAGACTACAATATAATACAATACAATGACACCTGCACACTACCTCCAGAAACTCCACGCCAGCTACACTACTCCCTGCTCACACACTACTCTCACCTACCTAGCACTCCTCAAACAACCCTCAATGTGGACCAGGTGTGCAGGGTGACTTATAGTTTTTTTGGCCGTTAGTTACGTTGCGCATGCGCTGTTTGTGTGATGGCGCTGCTTTGGTGCGGCGTGTATTTGCAATTGCGCATGGGCGGGCGTGCGTTTGACGAGGTGCGTCTGTCTGTGCGCGGCACGCATGTGCAACTGTTTGTGCATGCGCGTTTGAGTGTGTGCATCTACACGCACATGTGACGCATACGCCCATGCGTAACGAGATGCACATGCGCGTCGCACACACACATACGCACATGCCAGAACAGTTGCACATGCGCAGACAGTTGCACATGCGCGACGTGCACAGACAGATGCCCATGCGTAACGAGTTGCACATGCGCAAACTGTTGCACATGCGCGCCGCGCACAAGCAGCACCCTCGCACTGCGCATGCGCAAAGTCCGCAAATCCAGAAACCTGTATAAAACTGCCTGCAGAATTGGTCCACATTGAAGGTTGTTTCGTAGGCGAGGTGTGTGTTGGTTGTGAGATACGGAGAGAGCAAGGCAGGTGTTGTGGATCAGATTGAGTGTGTTGGTTGTAGTGTGTTGTATTGTATTGTGTGTCTATTGTCTTGTGTTGTTTGTAAGGTGTACACTGTCTAGGGAGGTGTGTGTGTGTGTGTTTGTGTAGCCACACTAGAGGGGTTTATGGCGGGGATTTATGTTGCTGCATGTGCCCGAAGACGTGGGCGGATGCTGCGGTTGCAGGACAGGGGAGATGGTGTCCATGGGGCTGAGGCACAGGGCATGGGTGTAGACCCGCAGCAACTCAGACCTGCAGCTGTGGGGGCGGTCCGGCCAGGTGCTGTGCTTGGACGGTGCAGAAGGCGTGCTGAGGTGCAGGCTCGGCAGCCTCGCCTCTACAGGCCCAGGGCCCAGCTCCAGGGCATGCGTGAGGACCAGGTCATCTCCCTGTACCGACTGAGCACAAGGGCTATTAGGGAGCTCTATGAGGATCTGAGACCTGACCTCGAGCCCCTGACTGATCGGTCCCATGCCATACCTGGTTTAGTCAAGCTCCTTGCTGCCTTACATTTCTTTGCCTCTGGCTGTTTCCAGTCATCTGTGGCCACAGTGGGTGGCATGAGCCGCCCCACCTTCTCACGCTGTCTCCACCAAGTACTGCGTGCCATGGTCAGCCGGGTGGGGAATTACATAGGCCTTCCTCACAATAGGCAACAGTGGGGGACCCTGAACCAGGCCTTTGAGGCGTTAGCCGGGATACCACACATGATGGGAGATATTGATTGCACACATGTTACCCTGGTCCCGCCTAGAGACAGGTAGGTAGTGTTCCGCAACCGCAAACACTACCATTCCCTGAATGTTCAGGTTGTATGTGATGCTAATCTGCATATTCTGAATGTGGTCCCTAGGTTTGCAGGGTCCACCCATGACTCCTATATCCTGCATCACTCAGCACTATTCAGACAATTTGAGGAGGGACAGTATGGGGACTGTATATTGCTGGGTGAGTATTTCCAGATTACTTATTTAGTAATGCATCTATTTATGTGTTTCAGGAACATCTCTTATATAGTGCACTGCTTGCTCTCTGTGCGTTTGGAAACCTACCTTATGTTAAAAAGACTGACGACTGTTTAGAGTTTACATTGCTACCGGAGTGTAAACGTTGAGTAACAGGGGACATGATTAGAAATGTGACATCAGGATTGTAACAATATCTGATCAGACCCTGCTGATGGTGTTCAAATAACTACGCACGTGTGCAAATGTGTGTCCTGGTGGTGGATTGCTAATAGTGTGTGTGTGTGTGTGTGTGTGTGCCATCTGCACACATGGGGGAGGGGGGGGGGGTTGGTGACCTTCACACCCACCTGTGATGCCGGTTAATTTTCAGGTAGTTGTGTTATGTGATGTAACATTTATGTTATTGCCAACCCATACACCTAACCCTTGTCATGTGTGTGTGAGCTTCACACACTCACTCAGTACTGGGGTTGTCACCCAGGAAGCAGTAGATAACATGAGGGTGTGTGTAGCTATGTAGGATGGATGTTCCTGACCTTTGCAACTGGGAGTACATGTTTGCATATGTATGATCATGCATTTGGCCTGTGTCATAGCAGAGGAGAAACAAAGTCTAGGGGTTGCAGTACCTTTGAACACTGTAGATGTGGGGGACATAGGCGTTATTGTAGGTGCTGATCCTAATGTTGCAGAGCATTGTGGAAAGGTGACAGCAAGGGCAAGGGGGCTTTTTGGGTGCATACAGAGAGGTATTGGTAGCACATACACAGGAAAGTACTCTGCCTCTGTATATGTGATTGTTGCAAGCTTATGTGGGCTACAGTGTGCAGTTCTGTGGACCGCAGCTTCAAAACGCTGGGAACATGATGGAGACAGTGCAGAGGGTGGCTACTAGAATGATTGGTGGTCAGCAGTAACCAGCATATGGAGTTAGCCTGCTAAATGTTGATATGTAGACCTTGGAGGACATGGGGAATATAGGTGATATTTTTTTGACCTTGTCATACCTCCATGGCATACATGTTCTGGGTGTGAGCCTACATCGCATCACATCACATTTTTGTGTTGTGTATTTTGCTGACATATACTTTGCACATGTGATCAGTGTATTGGTGGTATAGTCTAACGTTGCAGGTGGTAGAGATCATGACACTAACTGCAGTACAATACGCATGTGCCACACATAGAGGATCTCTAGAGGTACAAATCAGACAGTTCTGTTCTTTGGCATGTATGTACAGACTCCATGGGCCATGTGTTCCATTTCTATCACCATGTGTCAATTTTTTTCAAATGCATAGTTGTACTGTCATATATTTCTGTCAGGATGTGTTCTTGATTTGTTTATCACGTCTATACCTGTGTCAATTTGAGGTAACATGCGCTCATGCATTCACATGCAACATTTCTTTCTGAAGGTGATGCAGGGTATGGGTGTCGCCCCTGGCTGCTGACCCCTGTGCGTCAGCCACGGACACGTGCAGAGCGGAGGTACAATGAGGCCCACGCCTCCAGCCGCTCTGTCATAGAGCGCACTTTTGGCATGTTGAAAAGTCGCTTCAGGTGTCTGGATAGGACAGGCGGGGCCTTACAATATAAGCCAATCACTGTGGCAGAGATAATCATAGCCTGTTGCATCCTGCACAACATTGCTCTCAGGCACGATATTCCTGCAGAGATTAATGAGGATCTGGAGGACGATCCACCGTGCCCCCCTGTACGTGCCAGTGGTGACACACAAGAGGGCACAGCGGTCAGGCGGAGGTTGATTGCAGAGATCTTCTCTGGTACGTATTACATATATTCCCACATATATGTGCTGTTCTGTGTGTGTGATGGTTCTAAAGGTTTATTTTCAGATCATATAGCATTCAGATGCAACACTGCATTGTCATTAAACTGAAAATCCCAAGGTCACATATAGCCATGAGTGTGTGACCAACCATGTGGACAGGGCAGAACAGCAGCTGTTGGAGGATTATGTGGGTGGGTGTTCATACGCCCTTGGGAGGTTTTGTGGGTCACATTCCCAGTTAGTGGCTGGTTGTGAAAGCAGCTGCTGTGTAAACACAATTAGTTGGTTTGATGGTCTGTGTGGAGCACGGTGGCAGGCATATGGTGCGGTATTCACAGTGGGAGGGAGGTCCATGTTTGGGGACAGCTCTCCTGCGGGGTGTTTATATAGTACAATTTGTAGGTGCTTGTGTGGGTGTTATGCTCGTGTCAGCTGGCTATGTCTGTATGTTTCTTAGGTGTGGTGCCACATGTCATACATAGCACAGTACACATGCGCATGACTACTTTCCCATGATGGTATTGTGATGGGTGTAAATGCAACCCCACAGTGTGCCCTAATGTATACTTCATCACGTAGCCCTGACATGGATATGGTGAAGGATGGGGACCTGTGCAGTGTTCAGCCAGGGGGCCATATCATTGCTACAGTTTTCTTTTGGATAATAGCCATTCAGTGCAGTATTGCATATGTACACACATACAGAGGTGATGCGAGTCTGATCAGCAAAGGGTGGGTTACAGTAGCCAAGTGTTACGCTGCATGTGTGGGTGGATTTTGTGTTTTGCGGCTTTTCATGAGGAACATGGCATATGTAGGTGATGCTATCTCAACATATGCCACATGGCTCTGGTACATGCTGTGTATGTGTGTAGGGCAGGAGAGCACAGTCAACATCAACTAATACCTTGCAGACCCTAGCGAGGGATGTTATGTCCACATACACACAGAGATTTAAATGAAAGTTATTAGGTTCAGGTGCACATATAGGCTATCCATGGTTTGACATTCTCACTGTCACACAGTGGGATGACATGCAGCCATCATGGTCAGGTCACAAACAGACATGTGGTTTTGCAGACGTGGCGCTGACATTGCCATGTATTTCAGCACATCATCAGCACACAGCTGTCACTATTATTTGGGGTATGAGATGTACACTGCAGAATATGTATTTGGTCAGGGGATACAGGAGGTGTTAAATGCATATTTCCATGTGTTACAGCAATTTACTGTGGGGTAACAAACAACATTGGGAGAGCACTACACACGAAGAGGGGGTATTGGTGGCAACATGGGGGACAGAGACTGATAGTGTGACCTTGGGATGGAGCAAAAACATGGTGTGAGCAGACACCTCTATTGACCAGTGTGTACAACAACAGAGAGGTAAGGGAGGCGACAGAGGGATTAGTGAGACCTTTCTTTAGCATCTGACACCTCCGTGCTGCCTCTCCCATGTGAGAGATCAGTACAGTGTGATAGTGAACAGTCAGTCCGTAGGTTATGTTGTGGGTTCTGACAGCTGGGGACAGGGAGGTGCAGTGTGTGTTTCACAGCTCAAATATGACATATGTTTGTTTCTCTTGTGTTTTCCACTGCACAGGACATACTTCGTGAGGATGCTGTTGCTGTGGAGCATTGGCACGTGACTGTACATCAGCCAAGATGCTGTGGTCAGGGGTAGGTGGATCTACAACTACATTGTCTGTGCCTGCAGTCAGGGGTACAACATGTCGTCTGTGATGTTTCATATTGGGTAGATGTTGTGGTTCACTTGTTTTCCTTAAGCCCCCCTTACCCATATCTTGCTGTTGTCACACATATCCCCATGTGTTTGTGTCCAGTCTGTCCTCTACAACACTGTTTCTGGCATATTTACAGCATAGCTACATGTGTGTGTGGTTCTTTCTTGTTTGGGGGAACCTACACTTGCTACCTCCCCCAACATTGTTCTATCAGCCATCAACAGGGCATCACTGCATGTTACTGGGCCTTTATGTCCACAAATTGGCACTTGTGCACATACAGGCCATGTATTACAGCTGTCCCGCTGACCTACGCATACTGTGTGGGTGCGTGTTTATGGGTTGACTGTGTGGTGATGCAGTGTCCAGGCATGGTGCATTATCATGTGCTGTGAGGGGTGTGCGTACCTGGGGGGCAGTGGTGACTGTGCTACCTCTACCGTAGTGCTATTTACCTTGTCAACATTCACAACATGTGTTGTGAGCTGTGAGCAGAATTGTGTCTTGTGTTTTGAGGGACCACTGTTGAGCAACTGTTCTTTCTCTCAGATATCGGCATCATGTGGACATGCATCATCAGTGAATTTACATGCTGATTCTACATGTTTGGCTGACATTGTCTCCCTTCACTGTGACCTGATGTGGCTGTTGAGTAGCTCAACGAATCGATGACGTATGTGATAAGGAAGCTTATCATAGCTCAGGAAGGAGCTATAGAAAAGGTAAAGTGTCTCTGAACAAGCAACCTGTCAGTTCTGGTAGAAATAAGAAAACAGAATTTTCTCATAAAAGACTACCAGTCCCAGAATGCACCAGGTTTCCAACAGCCATTAGAGGAGCTGAAGTGGGGAAACGTGTGTTCAATCAGGAGAGCTATGAGGTAATCCCTAAGCACTCATCTCAAAGGGCAGGGCCTGATTCAGCACAGCTGCGCTGTGTTAGGGAGGAGCACTCATCCAAGCAGAATAAGAGTAGAGTTTATTCTACAGATGACCATCTTCATGATCACCTTGGATATCCAGAGAATTGTCCTCATTGTCCTCCTTATCCTGAGAATCAGCTTGAGTTTGATCATCAGTTTCATCGGAAGGATCATCAGAAGCAGAAGCCAAACCGGACGGACAGAGACGGAAAGAGACCCTCTGGAAGAAAGAGGAGAAAAGCCTTTGAGAGGTCTAGAAGAGTCCAAAGCAGTACGTATACTGGGAGGTATCCCAAGGGCCAGCATACACCATTGGACTGGGGAAAGCCAGAGGAATGGTGCTGCAGAGCTAGGAATCTCCAGACGCTACCTGTGAGGGAGACGGCTGCACGTGGAAGGGACCCTAAGACCCGTGCCAGAAGGTATGTGAAGAGAGATCCAGTGTCCAGGGATCTGGATGGGAAGGCTGGACATAAGAACTGGACTACATACTGGCCAGGCTATATAGAGGAACTCTAACAGCAATGGAAGCTCAGGTATGAACACTGATCTATGCCCTAGCTATAACCTTGAAAGACAGCAGGGAAACAAGTATTCTCCTGAAAGTGCTCCATTGAGAGATTCATCTGTGCCAATCCATGATATTGAACCCATGCTTGTTGAACAAGGGGGAATAATAGCAGATGAAGATCCTGTTTATATGGATTGCTCTCTATCTAAACTCCGTTGGTAACTTTCTGTTATAAAGTACAGCAACCATCACAAAGAAATACAAATTTGTTCTTTAATCTACTCAGAAAAGCTCCTGAAGCAGGATTTGACCCACACAGTAGAAAGCAAGACAGCTAAGGGGTTTCAGCTGGTAACTGCTAGCAATCGAGCCTCACCTAATTGCTTGTGAGCTAGGAGAGAATCACTTCTGAACCTGTGTGGTGTCGCACCCCCAGGTGCCCTACCGGTGAGGCCTTGGTACTGCCTGAGTGTGGTAGTTGTACCTTCTTTATAAACCACAAAAGACACTTGTGTTCCAAACTCAGGGTTTTATTCCCCGTCCGTGAGGTATTTTCTCCTTGGCAAAACAAAGCAAACAACCCACTTCGGGCATATAACAGAAATCAAAAGGTTAAACAAAAATAGCTTATTCAGCTTAAATGCAAAAAAGAAAAGAATTAAACATTCTCAATGTTTTTCACGGGCTTTCCTTTTTGCTGACACAGCACAGCTCATTCACATAGTTTTCTGTGAGACACGTTTTCCAGCCCACACCTTGTGACTCTTATTCAGGTTATCTTCAACCCTTTTCACCTTAAGGAAAACTCTGGGTCAATTACCGAGACTGAGCATTCCATGGGCTCAGGAACTGTTGCTAACTCTGTATTCTCATATTCCATAGATTCTGGTTCATTAACACTCACGTTTTCAAGGTCAGCTGTTTCAAAAGGATAATGTAAGTTTTCCTCGTCAAGCAGGAAGTTGTTCTGTCCTTCTCTCTCAAAGCCTCCCTGGGAACTACCATATACTTTTGCATGAGGCTTATGAGAACTCAGCCCCTGCTGGTAAGCATAAGGACATTCAGGAACTTCCCTGGCTCTGCTGTTAGAGTGATTACGGTAGACTCTGAGCATGCTCGGGTCTAGCCTTTTCCTCACAGCTGCCCTGGATTGCACTGCTCTATACGGAGGTTGCTCAAACTCTGGGAGTTTAAAGTGGATACTAGAATCTTTAGCTTTTCCAAGTAAGTGAGCTTCTCTTCTCCTGGGTTTTCTAGCACAAGGGAAGGGATTATTTCCAAAGCTTATTTCTGGGTGGCTTTTTCTATTGCTGCAGGGTTTTACCCACTCGGGTAGAAAACAGCCACTATCAACACTTCTGGCTTTGTTACCTTGTACTGCAACTCTCCCACATCTCTCGTGCTCTTCACACATGCATTCAATATCAGGTTTCTGCCTTCCAACTGTTTCACTCTGGGTTTGAGACTCACTCAGACCTTCGTGTGGGCTTGCATGCTGTCCCAGTAATTCAGACTCTCTTTCATTCCACTTCCATACTTTTCCCAGCTTCTGCTGCGCTGACCGTTGTCTCCCCTGCTGTGAGACTTGCTGGTTCACCTCCTCTCCCTCTCTAACTATTTGGGAGCGTATTATATCTCTGTGTTTCTGGGCTCCACCTCTACCCAGCTGATTCCTATCAGGAAAAGCAAACTCCCTTTGCTTGCTATCTGGGTGTGTCTTCTCAGCCCTTACCTACGTGTGCCTAGGTTGTCTGTAGCAACCATCTGACAGTTTTTTGTTTATCCTGTCATCTCTTCTCTGATCACTGCTGCTGATTTCCATTTTCTCAGGCTCCAATAGGTCCACCTTGTGACACATTCCCCCCCTTAAAATATTACTTGCTGCCGCAATTTTTAGCGGACAGCATGTAATCCCTTGCGGGGTTCTATAATGCTGCTCATGGTAGGCCAAATTAGCTGTGGCTACCCTTTCCTTCCATGGCTTCAACACATTGACGTGGTATACCTGCCTACGTCCTTTCTTGTTCTCAACAAGGTATGACACGAATCCAACTTTCTTTATTATTATGCCTGGTCCTTTCCAGCGAGCTTCAAATTTAGGACCTGGGTCCGCTACTTGTATAAGGACCTTGTCTCCTACTGCCAGCTCTCTGGCCTGTGTGCCCCTATCATAGTATTGTTTTTGTCGTTGTTTACTACGACTTAAATTTTCTACTGAGGCCTGGGATGTTTTCCTCAGGCGCGTCCTCAGCTCTTTTAAAAACTGTGGAATCCCTATCTCTGGTACCTTAGGTTCCACCCATTCATCCCGTAGAATATCAAGTATTCCCCTTGGGGTCCTACCATATAAAAGTTCAAATGGGGATACTCCTAAGGAGGTTTGAACACGCTCCCGGCAAGCATACATAACAAATGGGAGTAGTGTGTCCCATTCCGCCATCTCCCCACTCCTTAATCCCCTTCGTAACAAATGCTTAATTGACTGGTTGGTGCGCTCCACCAACCCATTGGTCTGGGGATGGTATGCCGACGTTTTTATGTGGCGTATACCAAACGCCTCCCAAACCCTAGCGAGGTATCTTGAAACAAAGTTACTGCCCTGATCAGTCAAGATTTCTTGGGGAAACCCCACCTCGCAAAACAACTTTACCAGTTCCTGCGCTATAATCTTGGCCGAAATATTTCTGAGGGGAATAGCCCAGGGGAACCGAGTCGCATGGTCGACAATAACCAAAAGGTATTGGAAACCCCTAGGTGTCTTTATTAATGGGCCTACAATGTCCATACCCATGCGTCTGATAGGTGTCGCTATGGTTGGTAATGGTACCATAGGCACGGCTTTGGGTTTGGCTATGGAAACCCTCTGACAAGCGGGGCAGGAATCGCAATAGCGCTTTGTTTCCTGGTACACCCCCGGCCAATAAAAGCGCGCTAAAATCTGGTCTAGCGTTCCCTGAACGCCTTTGTGTCCCCCAACCGGATGGTCGTGCGCTAAACGCAAAACCACTGCTTTAAAAGCTACTGGTACTACCAGTTGTTTTCTTACAGCCCCTGTATAGGGATCCAGGCTTTCTCTATATAGAATGTCTTCATCTAAGAAGAATCTGGGTAACACATTTCTATCTTTCTGAGCCCACTCAAAAGCTCTTTTGAGTGCTGCATCTGCTTTCTGCTCCATTGGGAAAGATGGGAATTTTTGGACCAGGGCGGCGGGTACCCATGGCAACCCCTCCCCCACTTCTAGTTCCCTTCTTCCCTGGGTTCTCTTATTCCTCTCATGTCGTTTTTTAGATTTGGCCTTCTTCCCTCCCTCAACTGGGCTTTGAACCAAATCGTCGTGGTTGGGAAGTGTATCTGCCTCTTCTGCCTCAGCCCTCTCTTCGGGAGCCTCCTTAACACCCTCTTCCTCCGGTTTTTGTACTTCTCCTACCGGGGATTCTCGGGTCTCCGCTACAGTGGCTTGGGATCGGGTAGAGACCAATCCTGTCTTTATGCATATCCCCTGTCTTATTCCTCCTTGAAAAGAAGGCCAGTCACATCCTAGGATTAGGTTCTGCGGTAGCCCGGGGACTACTGCCACCTGTATCTTTCTCTCTATCCCTAGTCCTTTAACACAAACCTGGTGTAGGGGGTAGGGAAGCTGCATACCATGTACACATTTTACTTGTACTTGCTTCGGAGCTACAGGGCGAGACGGTCTCATGGTTTCCCAAAATTCTTGGGCAATCAAACTTTGTTCTGCTCCCGAATCAAGCAGAGCTAGGGTGTCTAATCCCTCTACTTGGACTTGTAAGAATATACCCTTGGGAATCTGCTTTTCTGTCCCTACTACGAGGACTGTCTTCACTCTACACTCCTTCCTGAGATGTCCAGGTCTACCACATTTATAACATTTCCTCGTGTTTCCAGTCATCACATTCTTACCAGAATCATACCTATATGCCTTAACCCTTTCATCCTTCTTACACTCATCCATCTCTTTCACACCTGCCACTTTTAAGAGGCTTATTTTGGAGGTATCCGCTTGTTTGGCTTCCCTATATACCTCGGCCAATTTAGCTGCCTCCTCCGTGCTAGAGCAGTTTTGCAGTGTTAGAAAGGTTTTCATTTCTAAGAGTATTGCTATCAGGAATTGCTCTAGAATGATCTCATCTATGAGAGATTCTAGTGTTTTACCATCTGGGTCTAGCCACTTATACGCCAGACTTTTAAGTCGTTGGCATAAGGCTCTTGGTGTTTCATTCTCTAGCATTTGTGCTCCCCTGAACAACCTCTTATAATGTCTAGGAGTAAGACCAAGCCGATCCTTTACAGCTTTTTTGATCTCATGATAATCATTAGCAAGGCTAGCGGGCATGGCCTTAAAAGCAGACAGAGCTTCACCACTTAAAGTCATGGCAAATCTCATTGCCCACTGCTCTGCAGGCCATTTCAGATTTCCGGCTATACGTTCAAATGCTTCTATGAAATCATCAGGATTGTCCTCCTGTTTCAAATGTCTTAATGACAAAGCAAAACCAGTGTTCAGTTCTACTTGCGGTATGGTAGTAGATGCTGCTTCTTCTCCACGAGACTTGTTCACTAGTGCGCTGACTGCCTCCAGCAATGGTTGTTGCTGTTCTCTCATGGCTGTCATATATTGCTCCTGCAGATGTTGCACCATCCTTGCTTGTTTCTCCCATTGGGCATTCATCCAGGATAGCATGTCCTGTGGATCCATCTTCCTCTTCTGTGGATTCTGCACCTGCAATGGAAAAGAAAAGAAAGACCCACCAAGTGCGGCACTTTCTACAGGAAATTTTATCCCAGCTATAGCGCCCTCTTTCTCTGACTGGTATCCCGTACCCGTCTACCCAGGCTACTAGTACCTTAGTCTCCTGGTAGAATTCAGCATGTGAGAAAAAGCCTTTTGTCCGTCCTCTGGCCGATCTGCCAGTCGAATTTCTCCTCCAACCGTGCTTGTATCCACCTTTTCTTTTCTCCCAGAAATGTCCTTTTTCCTCTTGTCCAGGAAAATTGGCTTGTGCCACAGGAAAAAAAAAAAATCCTCAATACTACGCCATTTTGTTGCACCCCCAGGTGCCCTACCGGTGAGGCCTTGGTACTGCCTGAGGGTGGTAGTTGTACCTTCTTTATAAACCACAAAAGACACTTGTGTTCCAAACTCAGGGTTTTATTCCCCGTCCGTGAGGTATTTTCTCCTTGGCAAAACAAAGCAAACAACCCACTTCGGGCATATAACAGAAATCAAAAGGTTAAACAAAAATAGCTTACTTCAGCTTAAATGCAAAAAAGAAAAGAATTAAACATTCTCAATGTTTTTCACGGGCTTTCCTTTTTGCTGACACAGCACAGCTCATTCACATGGTTTTCTGTGAGACACGTTTTCCAGCCCACACCTTGTGACTCTTATTCAGGTTATCTTCAACCCTTTTCACCTTAAGGAAAACTCTGGGTCAATTACCGAGACTGAGCATTCCATGGGCTCAGGAACTGTTGCTAACTCTGTATTCTCATATTCCATAGATTCTGGTTCATTAACACTCACGTTTTCAAGGTCAGCTGTTTCAAAAGGATAATGTAAGTTTTCCTCGTCAAGCAGGAAGTTGTTCTGTCCTTCTCTCTCAAAGCCTCCCTGGGAACTACCATATACTTTTGCATGAGGCTTATGAGAACTCAGCCCCTGCTGGTAAGCATAAGGACATTCAGGAATTTCCCTGGCTCTGCTGTTAGAGTGATTACGGTAGACTCTGAGCGTGCTCGGGTCTAGCCTTTTCCTCACAGCTGCCCTGGATTGCACTGCTCTATACGGAGGTTGCTCAAACTCTGGGAGTTTAAAGTGGATACTAGAATCTTTAGCTTTTCCAAGTAAGTGAGCTTCTCTTCTCCTGGGTTTTCTAGCACAAGGGAAGGGATTATTTCCAAAGCTTATTTCTGGGTGGCTTTTTCTATTGCTGCAGGGTTTTACCCACTCGGGTAGAAAACAGCCACTATCAACACTTCTGGCTTTGTTACCTTGTACTGCAACTCTCCCACATCTCTCGTGCTCTTCACACATGCATTCAATATCAGGTTTCTGCCTTCCAACTGTTTCACTCTGGGTTTGAGACTCACTCAGACCTTCGTGTGGGCTTGCATGCTGTCCCAGTAATTCAGACTCTCTTTCATTCCACTTCCATACTTTTCCCAGCTTCTGCTGCGCTGACCGTTGTCTCCCCTGCTGTGAGACTTGCTGGTTCACCTCCTCTCCCTCTCTAACTATTTGGGAGTGTATTATATCTCTGTGTTTCTGGGCTCCACCTCTACCCAGCTGATTCCTATCAGGCAAAGCAAACTCCCTTTGCTTGCTATCTGGGTGTGTCTTCTCAGCCCTTACCCACGTGTGCCTAGGTTGTCTGTAGCAACCATCTGACAGTTTTTTGTTTATCCTGTCATCTCTTCTCTGATCACTGCTGCTGATTTCCATTTTCTCAGGCTCCAATAGATCCACCTTGTAACAGTGGGAAGTAATCAGAAGTTAATCTGAAAAGAACAATTTGTTTCTTGCTTTGTGGCTTTTCATTTGTTGTTTTCCTGATTTTGACTTTGTTTTTCCAAGTTAACACTGAAAGCAAGTTACCTGATTTTATGTGCTACCAAGCATATCTGTGTTGGGAGAAATAACCCCATAAATAAATATCTTATTGGCTTTACCCAAGAGCACAACTAAATTATTGTCAGCAGCGGTGTCTGGTGTGAATGAACTACATTGCCCACAATACCTTGCAAATCATATAGAAATATGCACTTGCCAAGAGTGTGAAGATTCTCACCCAGGCAGCCGTCTGACACGTACACATGATGCACACACAGGGTATGTTGGACCTTTGTTATTTAGGGATTACATCTGCCTGTACCTGTTGATGAGTTACTGTTTGACTCATGTATATGTCATGTTGCCTCTCTGTTCACACAAACAGATGCATATAGTGTGTAGCAGTGAGATGCCTGTGTGACATGAAAATGGACATGACCATATCCATGTGACACCCGTGTCTGCATAGACATTTACTGATATCTACAATCTGGGTTTTATTTAATGTTCAGATCATGTAATGTTTGCCTTTGCATCCCTTTCTTCAGTATTTTCTAATGTGTGACTCTATGCAATTTGTGCTGTTTTTGCAAGGTGTCTAACAAGACCATATTTATCCTCTCCTAACACAGGGCAGAAGACATACCGGACCCATTTCTTACAGTGCATCTGCCCTCGCCATCAAACACCTTGTTGGGGGACAGAACACCATGGAATTGTTTCTGGAGAATTGTGCCATTGGATGTTTGACTTATGAGAGTGAAGCACATGCCTGTGGTGGACAGTATTGCTCTTGGACTGCTGCTTTGCCCATGACAGACCTGTACAACACACTGTTTCTGCCATGCTGTGGCTGGGAGTCCTGCTCATTGCAGGGACACAGATGAACTTTCAAGGACTGTGGCATATTGGAATGTGACACTTGACTATGCATGGCCAGGGTTGCATGGAGAGTTTTGACCTGACCTGTTGGATTGCAGATACGCTTTGCTCTTTGGACGCTGTGTGCAGCAGGGACTGACATTGTCACTGTATGTTGTACATTCCTCCCCAGTTGTGTAGTTGTTGTGTTTTGGCCATGTGTGTGACATGGCACACAGGATACGCTCATCTGTTTGTTTCCACACGAGCATACAGCCATGTTTGTGGCATAGGGGCAATGATGGAACGGTCCTATTATCTATGTCCACCTGCCCTCCACCTGGACATGATACAGGTTTTGGCACAACAACGCTTTCATGCCCACCACCATCCTTGATTGATGTTTGCAATGGGCAAGGGTGTTTACATGCATGTGTGGCATCACTGTATCATGTTGGTATGCGGGAGGTGTTTGTGCTTATGACTATGTTTGTGACCCACAGCATGTGGACCTATGGCTTCTGTGTGGTTCACTGTAAGATGTTTGCCCATCATTTCCAAATTTACATGCTTGTTATTGTGTTTGTTTACTGTACAGACGTGACACTATGCATGTACGTACACACCTTGCATTGCAACCCTGCACGGTCCTGTTTATCCCCTGCGTTAACAACACTCTCATTGCCCCATTATATTTGGTGTGTGGCACTGTGGGTGTCCATTGTCCTCCTTCAATTCTGCATTCCATGTACCATGCTATATGTGTCCAAACACTGTCTACCCAACAAACACTGCAAGGGGACCTCCTGCATGGTGTTATCTCTGCAGCTTTCTGCAGGTTGTTTGGTTTGTATTCTCTCTGTGTTCATGTGCCTCTGCTACCTGTTAGCATATGCTCCTTGTGCTTTTGATGATTTTTTGGGTCTACATTGTAGCATTTCTGATTCGTAGATCAGGCATTATGTGGGAGGTGTAACATTACTTTCAGAATGTGTTTTTCACATTACAACATTGTGACAACATATGTTTTTTTCATTTGTGTGCCTCGTGTGTTGCCTGATGGCTATGTTTGGGGGGACAGGTGATGTGTTTCGGGTCCTCATCATGCAACGCCTATGTGTGTCACACATTTGAGCCATGCAGCAGCAGGTGGGGGTGGGGGCCTGCTGCCCAGTGCATAACATGCACCTGATGCACATTATATCTCGTGCCCTTCATTTGTGGTCAAGGCACTGACCTTTCTGTAGCATGTGGGTTGGTGCCCTGCTAAATGTGTTTCCATCTTTCACGAGGGATGCACTCACCTTGATATTATGATTGCACTGTCTACAGTATCTGTGAGGGGTAACCAAAATAAATATATGTCTTTGACAGACATTTGTCTCTTTTGCTACTTAATCATGGTGACAAACATGCAATGCAATGTGTGCCTTTGAATCAGTCCTGACTCCTTGTAACCCTGACACTCCAGGGTTTTCTTGTCAATGTCACTGGAGTGACTTGCCCAAGGCCACATTGAGTGCTAGTGTGAATTGAGCTCGGGTTGCTTGGTGTCCAAGACAGTTTTCTGACCACTAGGCTACTCTTCCACTCTTTGAGCAAATTTACACTTGTGTCTAATGATTTGCTGGTCATGTCCATGGCCCACCTGTGCTCACGTCCTTGTACGATAGCAATTGTGTATGTGTCAGTCATTTGGCACATCACTGGGTATTACAGGTTCCCATACAGACCCTCCCTTTGGACTATTAGTTCTGCCTTGTGCTCAGTGTGCTGTTTGTGGGAGTGGTTAGAGGCATGTGTTTTAACTCAGTAGTTTACAGGTTTGATCCCCACATGTGGTTTTTTTATTTTTTTCTGTTGTGGTAACTCGACCATTAGTTATGTAGGGATTATAAGGTTTAGGTATATATATGTTCCTGGTTCATAATCACTCAATGGCCTTTATTCTGCTCTAATAAAAATATACATCAACCAGTCTGTCATTACAGTGGGCAAGGAAAGACAGGCCAGCATGAAATCATATAAATCTTTGCACTGCATGTTGCTGAGCTGAAGGGCCCAGGAATCATGCAAGCATGAACACAGGAAACCATGCAAAGAAGAATATGCTGAGCACATCAAGCCCTGAAGAAAAAGACAGTTGATAGTTGATGGGTATGGAGTAAGAGCAAACGAAAAGGAACTTGAGTGGGTATCAAAACAGGAACAGAGGGGTCAGAGAGGTCAGCAGCAGGAAACGAAGGGAGGGGGGAGAAAAGACACAGAGAGGGCTCACAGAAGGATGAATGTGGAGATTGCATACACGGAAGCAAAAAACGTATATATGTAACACGACTATTGTACTCAGTGGGAGGAGGGATTCTGAGGTCTGATGACTGACAGAAATTCTCCTCTCCCTTGCCTGTATTTGTCCATCAGTTATTTAATAAACAGAGATTCTGATTGCAGCTGTACTGACTTTTGAATCTGGACTATACAGGAAATTAGTGATAATTAGTAATCGGTCTCTTGTAAGTAACAGGGCCTTACAATTGGTGCCGAACACCCGGGATTGGGCTAAGGGTGGGTCTTTATGACCAAGATACAAATTTAAAGATTTGGATTCCCCTCAAGAAAAAAGAGGGAGGTACGTAAAGATTTGGATTCCCCTCAAGAAAGAGGGAAGTACGTTCCCGGTGCGTAGTAGAGACCGGAGAAGAAGTGAGTGACGGATTCCCTAGGATGACGACGGCTGTAATGACGGCATCGTGAGTATATTTTTAACCAAGCTTGGTACGTGTTGTTTAATTTTTGTTGTTGTTATATGAATAAAGTGTAAGAATAATTTGCTGTTTTAAACTGGGACTGAATGAATCATGTCTCTGTTTAGGAGAGAGAAAGATGGCAATCAGGACATAATGGTAAATCAAGTTTCCCCAGTGACTCCGGTCGAACGGATGATGAGAGATAATCCCTTATTAGGAAAGGAAATAGAGAAAGTTGTGTCTATTTTCACCCCCACACAGTGAAAACACCAGGTTTACTGATTATAGGCTGAGGGACAGTGAAGGAGAATAAAAGATTGTTTTCTTTTTTTGTTTTAGAACAATGGAAGAAATCTCCTTATCTGGGATGCTCACAGACCAGAGAGGGCGACAATTAGATCAATTGAAAAGAATCAGTCTAGTTACATAACAATGTAAACAAGATACACATCAATTGTAATTATGGAGTTCTGAACTTTGAGGTTTGTTCTTTGAACATTGCCAGAAACCTGGCCAGTGCCTGGCTGTGTTTAATGAATAATTGCTCCTATATGTCGCCTGATGAAAGATAGCTAATTGCCTGCAGCAGGGTAAGATGTTGCCTGTTTTCAGCTAGAGAGAGGGAGGGGAACTGCTGGGGGATTTTCTTCTGGTAATGGACGCATTGCCTGGAGGAAACTCCCGATTGAGCAGTCTCACTTGTTTGTTTAAATAAAGGATTTATTCAGTGTGACAGGAGATGAAGTTCAGAACTCTTTCGGTGAAGTATTTTTTCCTCTGTAATTAGCTTGCTAGCTTTCTAGGTACGGAAATGATGATGAGAGAAAGAAAAAACTGTTTAGAAAACTTAGGGACCTAATTCTGTTCTATGTGTGATAGTTATAATTGTTGTGAATGAATGGGAAGATCTTCCATGCTTTGATATATGATTATTGTTTTGTGGTAATATATATATATTCTGGAAACAAAATTGGTAATAGAGGAACAATAACAGCTATGATATCTGCAGAGTGTGATTCAAAAGTTACTTTGCTTTTGAAGCAAAAATTACCAGTACAGCCGTTTCCCTTCTCCATTTCCCTTCTGGAAGTGCCTGGTTTAGTATAACACTCACGCAAGCAACGCTTTCTTAATTAGATTTTATGATCTCTGAAATTGTACTGCTTAGAATTCTTTGCTACTGGTACAACAGAAGAAAACTGTTTCATTTTTTTTTTGACCTTCAAAGTAGAGATTAAGATCCCTGCAGGATAATGTGGTATTCGGAGCAGATTGCAACTTGAGAATGATTTAAATCCTGAGTGAATAAGAAGTTAATCATGTTTGGATTTTGTTCTGATTGTATATGCTATTAAGCAAAATTAAAAGTTAAACAGGGATTTTATATATTATGGCAAGCACCTCATGGAGGTCGAGGTTAGCTGTAACTCTCAGTGATTGAAATAACTTAAAAAGGGAAGTGTTTGCATTCTAGATGTCCACCAGTCTTTTCATGAAAAAAGTATCAGTTTTAAATGTCTGCTTCCCCGAACTGTAAGATTCAGGGTAAATTACTGTGTGTGTTGTTACAGGCCAGTGCCACCATGGGCGTTCCCTCATCTTCCCAGTTTTTATTTGCTACGATATTGGATTTTAGGATAAATTCACCTGTTTTTAAAGTTATGTGTTAGTGTCCAGAGCAAAAGTGTAAGCCTTTTAAATTTCAGTTCCAGGAGTTCTGTTTAGAATGAGCACATATATCCATTCAAAACTACACCAATTAAGTTAGTGGGACTGGGACATTATTTAAGAATCTAAATTTATATTTTCTGCCTCCCCTTTGTTTGCCACAATACTGACTTTTAACAATTGTTTTAGAAGCAGGATTAGCTGTTGTGTGTCAGCAGCAATCCCAGAACGCAATCCAAGAGGAAGAAGGGGGAAGGGAAATAGTATTCTTTTGTCTGTACTTGTAGAATTTCAGGCAACTGAATTGGTGGAGCGAGTGAAGGACATTCTGATAAGAAGTTATTTCAGATCTGATGCAGCACACCTGTGGACAACAGCGACCCCTACTGCAACTACATAATGCTGACTTTTGTGTGACCTTTTGAACTGGTTCAAGCTTGTTTGCAATTTATATAGAATGGTATAAGGTATAAACAGTATTGTGCGTTCTCTCCTTCTGCTCTCTCTCTGGAGAGTGGCGGGTGTTTGCTGCATTATGTTTTAAATGCTGTCATGTATCCAAGAATATCAGGGTTTCACTGCTGTTGTACTTAATCCTTTTTTATCGGGTGGCTGCTACACAGTCTGTATCCAGCCCACCATTGTCATCGTTGCTTCCCCCTTTGCTGCCCACTTGAATGATACTGACACTTGGACTCTTGAAGGTTTCTCCAACGGTCACCTCTGTTTGATCTACTTCCTTCCTGTATGAACTGTTGCTGACCAAGATAATTGCTGCCAAACCTGCTCTTTGGGACACCATCTGTTTCCTTCATCCTGACGGACAATTAGTTTTACTTCTGTGTGTTCACAATACAACCCACATCTCCAAAGAAGTTCTCAATCAAATGAACTGAATTCTTATTGGAACCCTTGTGTTTTCCATTGCTATTACACGTAGGTTAGATGCTGGACTTCCTTGATACTTTTCCAGACCCCTGCCATAACTGCTGAACTTGATATGGCTATACGCCGTCTGCAATGCTTACTGTATGTTCAAATGAAAGCTGTTATTGATTCTATTAGTAAGTTGTCAGAGTCCCTAGAACAAAATACACAAATGACTCTGCAAAAATAGACAAGCCCTAGATTTGTTCCTTGTTCTGAATGAGGCCTTTTGATTTTTTATTAATGCCACTATTTGTTGTATAGTCATAGCGAATCATTCAGTGTTTGTGCTTAATGCTATGGATAAAATACGCCACCTGTCAGATTTACATATTGATGACTTTAAGGGAAGACTGAATGTAGGTAATTGGTTAACATGCCATACACATGTGAATGCTTCCTATGCCACAGTCCCCACTTCAGAATTATCTGACTTGGTCTTATCTCCTCCACAATAAAAAAAAAAATGGGAGAATTGTAGGGATTATAAGGTTTAGGTATATACTTTATATGTTCCTGGTTCATAATCACTCAATGGCCTTTATTCTGCTCTAATAAAAATATACATCAACCAGTCTGTCATTACAGTGGGCAAGGAAAGACAGGCCAGCATGAAATCATATAAATCTTTGCACTGCATGTTGCTGAACTGAAGGGCCCAGGAATCATGCAAGCATGAACACAGGAAACCATGCAAAGAAGAATATGCTGAGCACATCAAGCCCTGAAGAAAAAGACAGTTGATAGTTGATGGGTATGGAGTAAGAGCAAACGAAAAGGAACTTGAGTGGGTATCAAAACAGGAACAGAGGGGTCAGAGAGGTCAGCAGCAGGAAACGAAGGGAGGGGGGAGAAAAGACACAGAGAGGGCTCACAGAAGGATGAATGTGGAGACTGCATACACGGAAGCAAAAAACGTATATATGTAACACGACTATTGTACTCAGTGGGAGGAGGGATTCTGAGGTCTGATGACTGACAGAAATTCTCCTCTCCCTTGCCTGTATTTGTCCATCAGTTATCTAATAAACAGAGATTCTGATTGCACCTGTACTGACTTTTGAATCTGGACTATACAGGAAATTAGTGATAATTAGTAATCGGTCTCTTGTAAGTAACAGGGCCTTACAGTTACCAGCAGATTCATCACCTCTACACACACCCTTGCCTCTTTTCAGTGTACAGCAAGGTGTGCACTCTGTGCTGCCTAGCCATCAGATATTATCTGTTACATAGGTCTCTTTCTTTATGGTGTTTACAGGGCAGTGCACCTGGGGGTTTGGCATCTTATGTCACACCTTCGATTCAGGCAGCTTATGGGGTACCTATTATGGTGCCCTGGGAGTTGCCAATCTTTCAACATGGCCGCTGGGGAACATTATAACTCGCCTTTGGTGACGTGGTTGTTTATGATGTGCGTTCTGGTGCACCCTAAAAGGTGCATTCATTTAGGGCACTAGGGTGGGGTTATTTTTAGATGGCAGCACAGATTGGTGTACAGTTGCATGCAGAAAGCAGACATACCTATGCCAGCCTTATGACCCCTGCACCGTCAGTCTATGTATTAACCATTGTGCTACACTGCTGTTCCTTCTTGCATGTCTGCACACCTACTTAAGATTTCCATGCTTTACTATGCACATTGCTGCCAGCAGAAACAGTGCTCGGACCTTGCCCTGCCTCATACGGCACCCTATAAAGCGCCCTATCAGCAACATTGTAGGGTGCCTTGGTGGACAGTGCACTTTAAAAGGTAATCTCTAGGGTACCTTATAGGGAGCCTTATGCAGCACCTTATATTACAGTGCTTTGAGAGTGCATTTGCTAGCAGTAGTAATTACAATAAAAGAGTAAAATGCCTCCTAGAGCTATTTTGCTCAAAACAGGTAATGGCTCTGCCAGCCTTATTCATTGGGCACAGCAGGGGATTGAACCCCTGATCCCTGCACCATTAGGCAGTGACTTAACCATTGTGCTGTGGTTCTGTTCCTGTGCTTGCACATCAGCGAGCCGCCATATGCCTCACAACATTAACAGCGCACCGCCTTATGCCGTCCACACCTGACAGCGCACCGCCTTATGCCGCCCAAACCGCCGAAACTTCAACGCACCGCCTTATGCCCAACATGTACAGCGCACCGCCTTATGACGCCAAAACTTAACAGCGCACCACCTTATGACGCAAAAGATTAACAGTGCGCCGCCTTAGGCCTCACAAAATGAATATGCCTCCTATAGCACTTTTAGAAAAACATCACTACCTCAGCCAGGCTTTTTTGTTGTGCACAGCAGGGATTGAACCCCTGATCCCTGCACCATTGGGCAGTGTCTTCACCATTGGGCTGTGTTTTGGTTCCTGTGCTTGCACATCAGCGAGCCGCCATATGCCTCACAATATTAAATTGCCCCCAAAAACATTAGCGCCACCTTATACCGCCCATTATTTCAATGCCTCCTAAATTAACGCCTCAGCCAGCCGTCTTTAATGGGCTCTGTGGGGATCGAACCCCTGATCCCTGCACCATTGGTAGGTGCCTTAACCATTGTGCTGTGGCTCTGCTCTTCTGCTTGCACATCAGCACGCCGCTTATTCCTCCCGCGCAGCCATCTCATGCAATAATGTGCGGGGCGCATATGGGCGCCGCGCACCTTAGCACATATTTAAATTCCGGCTTTTCTTTTTCAGGACGAACCGCCCACTCCTTATATGGCACCCACACTCTACCGTGGCCCGCACTTTACCGGGGTTTTAGTAAACATACCCCATAGAGCACATTCCATTTCAGAGCAAGTGGAATCCGGGTCCTCTTCCTTATAATCCACCTCCATTTCTTCCTCTGCACTGCCTGATTGTGGAACTTGAATACGTTCAGGTACTTTAAGATTTATATGCTTTAACAGCTTAAACAGTTTCTCCCATTGAACTGCCTTTCTTTCTCTTGGTAAAACATTAACAAGCTTTGTTTGCTTGGCTTTATCTACAAAACCCTTCTTCCTGTTCTGCATGCTAGCAGGTATAACTATCTTCTCAGTATCTGAGTCAGAGTTATAAGCATTATCTCTTTCCAACTTTCCTCTCCTACCTTGGAGCTTAACTGTGGGAGTTTCACAGCTGTGACATCTGTTGGAGGTAGCGTCCTCTGAGTCAGAGCTGCTCAGGGAATCACTGCAGGATTTTCTTCCAGCTTTTCTGGGCTTTCTCAGCCTGAAGATTTGTCTTTCTTCAGAAGAAGCTGAGCCTTCCTGTTCTAGCTTTCTTACAGCCAGCCTTTTGCCCTTCTCTCTCCTAGAAGGAAAGTACTCAGCCTGTCCTCTGGCCTTTCCCCAGCTGCTGCTTCTCAAGCTGTTCCCGTGGCTTCCAACACCTCCAAGGCTTCTAACAGTTCTACCCAGTCCATCACTTTCTGTTTGCTTAACCTTAAATGCTGGGCAGTGTGCCTCCCCCTCTGGCTCCACCCACAGGTGTCCCTTATCCTTACTTAGGGTTGCCATGGAGTCTGGGTGTGGCTTCAGCCTAGCTCTGCAATCGTGGTTTCTTTCACTGCTTTTACTTTTGCACATGTGTTTAGGTGAGCCCATCCCCCTTAAAGAAGCAAAAGTTCCTTTTTCCTCTATTTCCCGGGGCTGTGCTACACTCTCCTTACCACACATTGCATCTTCTCTATAAGCCTTTTGGAGAAGTTGAAGACACTCAGTTGGGCCCTTCTCCAACTTAACCAGAAATTTCAAGTTGATTCTTTGCTCCATATTTCTGCCACCTCCAGTTGCGTAACAAAGCGATGGAGCAGTGTGCTAAAAAAAACCCTGAAAAACAGAGTGAGAGAGATGAAAAATATTATAGCAGAATAGTAGCGAGATGTTGCACAACACAGTGACATAAGCGGTTAGCCAACTGGCATTGAGTCATGGGCGTGGCTGCAACACTCGTTTCTTTTTTGTCACACCTCGTACAGTGCCATTGTCCTCAGGTTATCAACATCTAAAAAAGTGATTTTCAACCGCTGTGCTGTGAATGGTCCACAGGTGTGCCAAAAGAATTTGGAGGGGGGTCATTTATTAGTACGGACATTGGGGGAGTCTGAGGGAGGACGGAATCAGGGTCATTCTTCAGTCAGCTGTTGTTCGGATCAAGTGTGTTATTCCATTTATTTCCTGTCACTTGATGTATCTTCCTTGGACTGGGTGAGAGATACATTTGTGTTAATTGCATGTGAGCCAGCAGAATTAACTGTTGTAGAAGATGAGATGACAGAAATCAGAAATAATAGAGGACTGAAATTGAAATACTCATCAACAGATATGTCCTCATTCTGGTTGTCTCTCCAAGAGGAATACCCCATCATCACAAAGATGGCGATTAAAGCATTTCTTCCTTTATCAACATCTTATCTGTGTGAGGCTGGTTTCTCTGCTGTGAACACAATGAAGAGCAAGAACAGGTCTCGACTTCAAACACTGGAGGAGCACTTGAGGGTATGCTTGTCAACCATCCGCCCTCGGATAAGGGACATCATGAAACATCACCAAGCACAGATTTCTCACTGATTTTTTTTTAAATAGCACAATGATTAAAATTTTACTTATTGAACTTTAAACATAATATTAATACTCATTTTCTAAATGATAAAATATATCCTTAAAAACCCGATAGTGTGCCTTGACAATTTTAGTGCCTTGTCAGTGTGCCGTGAGATGAAAAAGGTTAAAAATCGCTGATCTAGGAAAGGGAACGCGCTGAGAATGCTCACACTATAACATTAGACAAAACTAGGGATAAGAAGCAAAATATTTGTCCACGCTCAATTTTTTATAGACTGCCCATTCACTATGGGGGCTATTTTGAAAGTTTTATTTGCTTTGAACATTTGGAAACAGGCATAGAGATGTCCAACGTACAGAGACATCTCCAGAGCCATTTTAGAAGCTGGGTCTGTGGATGTCCCCTGCATGAGGCCACCCAAGTCTGAACAATGGCATGGTGGAGGCATGGCTGGGGTGTGAAACTTCCTGGATGTCCAGTGTTGTGTCTAAGTTTAGACCTGCTCCAGGCACAAATAAGCATTAGGAAAGTGCTCATTTTGGCTGAAAAACTTCCAGAGGGTGTAGAGAAGATAGCACTCCATCATCCCCAGTAGTCAGCACAATCACAATAATAGCGGCAATGGTGTTTGAACCCTGGCTTCCCTGGTCTTAGTCCACTATTCTAACAATTAGGTTATTCCTAGATATTCTGGGGATGTCTATGTAGAGGCCCGCACAATCATCCATATTGGGCACATCCACATTTGCGAAGTTGTGTCTGCATCTGGACATGCTGCTTTTTTTTCAGACGTGCTAGCTTAGACATCTCAGATTGCACATGGACGCCCTTTCTAAAATGCCCCTCCAGAGTACAACTACTATTTCTACTACTTATCATTTGTACAGCGCTACATGGTGTACGCAGCATTGTACAGAGACATGTAAGAGACAGTCCCTGCTCATAAAAGCTTACAGCCTAGTCAAGACAACACAACAGTCAAAACTAGTCGGTTAGCAGAAAACATATACAATTAAAACAACAAACAAATAAAACATACACATTATAAATTATATGCCTGCTAAACAAAACAGCTATTAAGACTTTTCTAAAATTATGTAAATCATTAAGGGGGTCATTGCGAACTGCAAATAGCTGGAGTGGATGTCCGATTTGGGTGTCCAACCCTTGCTATTCGCAGGGAGCGAATGCCAAACACCAGACTTCCCGCACATTCATTGGCATTGTGTAGGGAGCGCCTGGACATGGGCAGAAGGGGGAGGGTCAGAGGAGTGAGGGTGGGGTGGAGGCGGGACCCTGACTCCAGATGTACAGCGCCGATTGCGGTTGCGGCCCTGTACGTCCAGAGTTGCCTTCTTAGATGGAAGACTTATTCCACCTCGGAGGTAGAATAAGTCCCCCCAACATTGGAGGACAGCGCGGTGTGGCCAGCACCGACCAGGTGAGCAGTGCAGGGGAAGCTCTGCCGCCCAATCCCAACCTTGACAGGCCAAATCAGGGGTCAGGTGGCAGGGAATGGGTAGTTGATGTTGCTTGCGGACGATCGGGACTCCGGCATGGCATCCTGGTGCCATGGCAACAGAATGCCACAGAATCAAAGCTCCATGCAGAAGCCTTGGGTGGGTTTTATGGGGAACAGGCCGGACGTGTAGCAGTATAGAATTATGGCATGTCCCAATTCTGATCCCACGGGAACGTATAGCTCCCATGGGTTCAGAATTGGGTGCCAATCAGGTCCATCCAGATTTTGGACGACCAGATGCACCAGATGTGACCCGATGGTAATCAGGCCCTAAGAGTATAAAAATCATTTGATAAGTCATTCTATAAAAGTAGTGCAAATAACGAAAAACCCCTGGCTCGAGTAGCCTTTACCTGCACTCGTAAACTGATGGAACAACATATGTACCCTAAGAACATGCTCACATCAGTCAATCAGTAACATGGAGAACAAAAGGAGTTGGTACACGAACTGGCGGTCAAAGAGGTCTTTATTAGGCCCCAATGCATTTCGGCCAACAAGGCCTTCTTCAGGGGGAAAAAAACCTCAAAAAGTACAATAAAATATCAATAAATAATTAAAAACATAAACAATTACACCTATATTAAATTATTGAGCATACAAATACAAATATAAGGAAAATATTGTAATACATAAATATATCTGTGTTAAAAACACATTAAATACAGAAATAAAATAAGATTAAAATCTATCCAAATAAATAAAATGGTGGATTTGATGCTTAAAAGGCCTAATAAAACATATTACATCAAGAAAGCCAGCATACACCATAAAGGTAAAAGTGGTAAGAAGACAAACTATTTTGAAACAGTGACACACATGACATCAAATCATGTATAAGCATCAAAATCAAAGGGCAAGGGTGAGAAAACATAAACCAAAATAACTCGGGATACTAAGAAGCAATTATGGTTTCGTCGGAGAGATTGTGCTTATGTGTACCGACTATCGGCAGAGAATGAGACATTGTGCAGAAGGGGAGGAAACATAAAATAAGTATTGTAAAGAGTATTTGGGTGTTCATGTAGGCAAAAAACAATGTGTATTAGAGAGAATATTGTGGAGAATATTGCACCATTAAATACTGCATCACATAGTGAAGTCTAGTGTATAAAACTATCTACGATATTAATATTATCCCAGGTTTGAAGGATAAGTCAATTAGATGTGTATGGAAACGGCAGCGTAATTTGCAAGATTATTTATGTCCCTCAGTATTACGTCCTTTCTGTAGAGTAAATGTGGAAGAGGGCCATAGCCCCTGTGGGAATTGTTCCATTTGTGATGTCTCTAGTACTATTTCTCAGTTGACCTATCATGGTAAGTCTTATAGACTGAAGAAACATACTTCTTATAGTTCTTGGTCAGTGGTCTATGGCATTGTGTGCCTTTGTGAATTATTATATATCGGTAAAACTAATAGATCATTTAGAAAGCG
This sequence comes from Ichthyophis bannanicus, assembly GCA_033557465.1. Taxonomy (NCBI): domain Eukaryota; kingdom Metazoa; phylum Chordata; class Amphibia; order Gymnophiona; family Ichthyophiidae; genus Ichthyophis; species Ichthyophis bannanicus. The sequence goes on from CM066036.1 coordinate 228,816,712, forward strand.
AATTTTAGAACACGAGAGTAGGATCTCTTGTAAGGTCCTTGAAGCCCCGATAGTAGCACATTGTCATGAGAAAGGTCATTTATTTATGGATTTACAATTTTCTGCCTGAATCAGGTATTAGTGGGTAGAGACGGTCGGACCCGGGAACAATCGTTAGTATTGTGTGAGCAAAAGTGGATTTTCACAGTGGGTATAGTGATCCCTGAGGGACTCAATGTCCAGATTGAGTAGGGAAGCTGTATTTGAGTAAATTAGGTTAGTTTGGTCTGGATGGGGGCGGAGTGAGGAGTAGCATAGGTGTGATGACGTAATTGGGGAGTTTTAGGTTTAAAAGGGAGTTGGATCTTGTCAGGCTCATGCGCGTTGGTGTGAAGCTGGTTGGCCGTCTGAAGCAGTGCCGGTAGCTATACAGCTAGTTGGTAGCGTGCAGCACCCTGATGGGTTGTGGTAAGAGAGTTAGTTTTTATCTTGATTGTATTAGGTATAGGTTCTGGATTGATATTTTTATATTGATTGCTGTATGTTTATAATTTTAGTTTGTCCCCTTGAAGAAGCGATATGATTGGCGAAACGCTCATTAGCTCTTGAATTGAGGTGTCAGGGTTGAAAAGACCACATAAAGCTGAACAGTTTGCAAGTTAAGTTTCCCGTGGCTTTTCTATTTGATTGGTTTGGGGATCTTGGGTAGAAGGTCGTTTATGTGAAAAGAGCATGGATAATTGGTGTGTGTGATTCAGTATCACGGTGAACACCGGCCCGGTATTGCTGAGACCTTCTTTCACTGAGAATAAACCAGTGTTAAACATAGCAGCTGTGGGTTGTAACAGCTGATCCACAACCATATACAAATTGATTTATTTTTGTTATATTTGAGTGTGTGCTAGTTGATTTTTTGCATGCTATCAGAATGGCAAGGTGTTAGGAGTGCATGTACAAATGTATGGTTGATAATTAGGAAGTTGTTATGGTACAAAGCAAATACTAGAAGCGCTAACTGTAATTCCCCTCTTGCCTCACAAGGATCACCCTCCCTCATCGATGGACTGCTGTGTCTGCATGGAAGGGGAAGACCTGTGGATGCATAGCACAGGGAGGAGAAGGGAGACATCTGCCAAACCCAGACCTTGCTTAATGGACAATGTGGAAACATGCTCAGCTGACTAATGTGGTGTTTAGCTTTCCCTTGGCCTATTTGCCATGACCTGTGTAATGTGTGGTCAGGGATGGTGGTGGCGCTGGGAGGCAAACCAGAATGGGAACATTGCAAGGGACCCAGGAAGATTCAAGGGTGAGCAGCAGCTGATGTTAGAGGAGCAGCTTGTGGACTGGACACTGTGAAAGGGAGTAGGTTGTTTGCAAGGAAGAGGGGGTGCACAAGGAAGGAAGTTCAATACACAGCTACTACTGGCCCGAGGGGTTGTGCTGTAGGGATGGTTGGGGTTGGAAAAGATGTGAATGGTAAACTGAGCCTACTCACTCTCTAGTGCAGCTGGAGTGAAGCTATCCTGGTCAGTTAACCCAGAAATACAGCAGTCATCCTAGCACCCTCTCCTCCAGGTCACTCAGGGCCTTACGCTGCTCTGGTGGTACTTTCAGGTTCGCTGCCTGCTTCTCCTTAGCACGCTGGTGGAGTAGACACCACTTCTTCTTTATGTCCTCGACCTCCCTAATATGGTGGTGCAGAGCATTCACCTGCCTGGCAATGTCATGCCAGGCACGCTGCTGGTGGTGGGCATCCCCAGATCCAAAAAGACGATTATGCTCCTTAAGGATGAGGCCAATAGTGAATTCCACTTCTGCAGCTGAGTTGTTCTGCTTCCTTGTCCTCTTCATGGCCATAATCCAGCATCTCTGGCCTAACTGTGCATACCTAATCATATACGCAGATATGCCGTGAGTAGGCAGCAACCTATCAGTGGATATTATACAGGTACGTGGGTCTACGAGGCCATGCCCATGCACAAATACCTGCCTCATAGGTGCATTTGAAAAAAAGGCGCCTTGCCACTCAAAATCGCGGATTGGGCTACACACATGTTGTGGAGATAATTGGATATCTCAGGCCGCTTCAAACCTGCATCCTACCCATATATGTAGAGTTAACCGCATATGACAAATATGCCCTTGAGGCACATAGCCAGTTAGGACGCCTTAAAGTCCAAAAAGACTCAGGTATGTGCCCATCCCTTTTCAGGGCTGGGCACAGAGTTGTCAGAGGTGTGGGCACCTTAAAAAATGTGAAAAACATGTGCCCCTGGCAAAGTCTGGCTTCAGTGTGTGATGGGGACAGCTATGTACTCTCCAACTTCTTACACCTTAGGCAGTTGCCTATGATATATGCACTTTACCTCTTTCACTCCCCTTTCTTCATTGGGGCTCTAACAGGTTATGGCACATGATTTAGCCTATATAATGGTCGACACAGAGTCGGTGGGTCCCTCCAAGTATGGATGGTGTCCAAGGGACAAGTGCTGAGGTGGTTGCCAACCCAGCTGCATGGCTCAATGTCAGTCCGCCTGGGGTGACAGAACATGCCATTCCCACCCACTATGGGGTCTACTGCACTGCTACATATGGGAATAGTTGGAATTTTCCACCTTGCTCTTCACGTTTGTCTGAGCAATAGGAAACCGCATTCCATTCACATGACACTATTCCGTAGAGCACCCATTGAAGCACAAGATAGTATATGTGCCATGCTCAATGCCTGGCTCAATAGTTAGGTGTCCTGACATCATTCCCATCTCCCACACATCGACACAGTACCCAGGCACACTATCTGTGAGAATGCCAAAAACCCAATTGACCATATCCACCTACAGTTCCGCATGTGGCACTCATGCGACCTGCATGGTGTTGGCACATCCATGTTCTCCAGATGTGGCTGACAGTGGCCCTGACCCAGCCATATGTATGTGACACAGGGCCCCGAGACCCCACTGTGAGATAGCATTAAGCAGTTCTTGTGGAGATCTGCTGTTCTATGGATGTATGGGGTGTCTCAGGTCAACCATGCTTATGTACTCCTACTACAACTACTGCTACTGAGCATTTATTTATTTAACAAGTTTTTTTTTACCGCCTTATCATACAATCAAAGCGGTTGACATAAAACTCAACAAATTACAGAGATCTTATAGTGAAAATTCAGGTAAGGGTGGCATAGGGGATTTGCCCGGAGGCATAACTATATACATGGCACATAAGAACAGGGGTTATTTGTAGTTTAGGCTTGTGAAGTAAGGAGGAAGGACTAGGCATTGTCTCCAAAGTGGCCAGTGAAGAGAAAGGTCTTGAGGAGTTTTCTGAAGTCCTTTAAGTCCTTAGTTGTTCTGATCTTTTCTGGCAGTGAGTTCCAGATGGCGGAAGCAGCTAAGGAAGCTGATGAGGATAAAGCGGAATTGCTTAACAAATATTTCTGTTCTGTGTTCACAGATGACGAACCAGGAGCAGGACCTCAGAAAACACCCACAAACAGGAACAGAAGCGAGGGACATCTTGAACAATTTTCAGAAGACTGTGTTCGTGAGAAACGAGCTCAACTTAAAGTAGACAAAGCGATGGGACCGGATGGGATACACCCTAGAATACTGAGGGAACTTGGGGACGTTCTAGCAGCTCCACTGACTGACCTTTTCAATGCCTCGTTGGAGTCGGGAGTGGTGCCAAAGGACTGGAGAGAGGCTCATATGGTGCCTTTACACAAAAGTGGAAGCAAGGATGTGGTTGAAAACTACAGGCCGGTTAGTTTAAATTCGGTGGTGAGTAAATTATTGGAAACGCTGCTGAAAGAGAAAATAGTGAGGTTTCTGGAGGCCAGCGGATTACAGGATCCGAGGCAGCATGGATTCACCAGAGGCAGGTCTTGTCAGACAAATCTGTTTGATTTCTTTGGGAGTTGGACCGAGAGAGAGCCCTAGATGTGGTGTATTTAGATTTCAGTAAAGCCTTTGACACTGTTACTCACAGGCGACTTATAAACAAACTGAGCACCCTAGGGATGGACCCTAAAGTTACTGCTTGGGTTAGAAATTGGTTGGTGGGAGGCGACAAAGAGTACAGGTAAATGGAGCTCACTCTGAGGAGAAGGATGTTACCAGTGGTGTGCCCCAGGGATCTGTCCTTGGTCCGATTCTTTTTAACATCTTTCTTAGTGATATAGCGGAAGGGCTGTCGGGTAAGGTTTGCCTTTTTGCGAATGATACCAAAATCTGCAATAGAGCAGACACCCAGGAAGGTGTAGGTAACATGAGGAGGGATCTAGCTAAGCTTGAAGAATGGTCTAGAATTTGGCAGCTGGAATTTAATGATAAAAAATGTAAGGTCATGCATTTGTGCTGCAGCAATACAAGGGAGCAATATAGTATAGGGGGTGAAGTACTTTTGTCCACTAAAGAAGAGTGGGACCTAGGCGTGGTTGTGTCTGATAATCTTAAAGTAGCTAAACAGGTAGAAAAGATGACGGCAAACGCTAAAAGAATGCTTGGGTGCATACGGAGAGGAATGGCTAGCAGAAAAAAAGGAAGTGATAGTGCCTCTGTATAAGTCTTTGGTGTGACCTCATTTGGAGTATAGTGTGCAATTCTGGAGACCACACCTTCAAAAGGATGTGAACAGGATGGAGTCGGTGCAGAGGGTGGCTACTAAACTGGTTAGTGGTCTTCATTATAAAGCATATGAGGACAGACTTAAGGATCTTAATATGTATACCTTAGAGGAAAGGCAGGATAGAGGTGATATGATTGAGATGTTTAAATACCTCCGTGGCATAAATGTTCAGAGGGAGAGCCTTTTTCAATTGAAAGCAAGTTCTGCTACGATGGCACATGGGATGAGGGTGAAGGGGGATAGATTCAGGAGTGATATGCAGAAATATTTCTTTATGGAAAGAGTGGTGGATCCGTAGAATAGTCTCCCAGTGGAGGTGGTAGAGATGAGGACAGTAACTGAATTCAAAAAAGCATGGGACAAACACAGAGGATCTCTAAAGGTAAAAAGGGGACTGTTGTAGTTGTTGATATGGAAGGACAGACTAGAGAGGCCATGTGGTCTTTTTCTGTTGTCATATTTCTATGTTTCTTTGTTGTAGAGTTATTTGCTTTAGTGTAAGAGCTAGAAATTGGTATTGTGTCTCTGGTGTTCTGTCTCTTAGGTCTGCTGCTTGAGTTTGAGCATATCAGTTCTTGTAGAGTTCCTGCTGTGTACGCTACTAGGCGTATATAGTGCTGCACAGATAAGAACGGTCTCTGCTTGTTAGAGCTTAAAATCTAGCTTAAAATCTCGTCAAGGACATGGACACAACCAGGGAAGGTACGGAGACACACAGAGGACAAAGTGGATCAGGATCCTAAAGCAACCCCCAAAGAGGTGAGCTTTCAGCATGGATTTGAACAGGGCAAGGATGAAGCTTGACATACAAACTCTGCTAGTTTGTTCCAGGCATAAGGAACAGCAAGGTGAAAGGATCGAAGTCTGGAGTTGGCAGTGGAAGAAAAGGGTATAGACAGTTGCAATCCACCAGAAATGCAGAGTTCACAAGGATAGGTGTAGGGTGAGATGAGAGATGAATGGTAGTGCTTGTTTACACAACAATCTTGCAAGTGAGTCCACTGCTAGGGAAACCGTACAAGTCTGCGGCTGATGCCTGCAGATATAGGTGTTGTGGCACTGTAGTGTGTGAAAGAGGATGGTGCTTGCCATAGACAGCAATGGTCCCCAATTGATTTTGACGCTGCGATATAAAGGGAGAGTACACACTACCCCATATGACTCAAAATATATGTTAGCCTCTGCTGACAATGGCGCCAAGGGCAAGAAGAGGACCTGGATATGGCTGTGACTGTGCTTCACAGGATGAGGCGCACCTGTCAGGATAGACATGTCCATTGACACTGTCCAAGTGCCAGCCTTGAACCTATTACCTTACCTCTGACAGGCAAGGCAACTCCTGGCAGAGCTACAACATATATAAGGGTGTGTGGGCTGTCATGCTATTTCAGCATGGCCATGGACAGTGATGCTTGCACAAGTTCCACTTGTCATTCTGCCTAGGGAATAAAGCCAGACCAAACACAGATATATGTAAATTAGACAAACTTTATGTATGAAAACCTTTTTTTAAAACAGTGATCAGGTAGCATATAACAGAGGTATATAGAAAACATGGTGCAAAACATATCTGTACATCATACCACCCCTGTGGGAGAGATTGGTGGGAACATAAAGTGTCCTTTAGACTTAACACAGCACCTCAGACCTGTTCCCCCACACCCCACATGCACGATGTACAAAACAGCCACTGCCTCATCTGCCTCACTTTGTACCTTCTGCACTGCCGTCTCCCATCCCTCCACCACAGAGCCTGCAGTACCTTCTCCAGGCATTTACATTGTGCTTTGGTGTTGCAGTGCATACAGAGAGCCAGTAGGACAACTGGCCCCCATCCTCTATGCACCCCCTTTCTCCTCCCTTAACACACATATCACTCCCCTGTCTGTACACTGCTACTGCACTCCCCTTGCCCTTACACCATCCTTGACCTTCTCCTGCCACCCCCTGTTCACCATTCCCCTCTTGCCCTCTCAGTGGAGCTGCCTTTGCCACACACATACTATTATGTTTTCCATATCATTATTCTTGCCTGGGGTCATACAGGGGCTGGGAACACACACTACCCCAGCCAACATATTTGCCTTTGGGCTGCCACATAACAGAGATTATCATTGCTAAAAATAATGGCTGATTGTGTGGACATCCTGCACAGTGTATTGGTTCTGTGGTACTATGCTAGGCTTGAACCTGTGTCCTCTTGATTTGGCTGCAGTGCTCCTCCAGGCTGAGCTATTGTGTCTGCTTTGTAGGTGGCTGGCTGGTTGTTTGCTATAGCAGCAGCCCTGGGTTGTGCGACATTGTTCTCCTCATTTCCTTCCCTATTTGAACACCCCTTGTTATGTCTGTTCTGATTAGATTGTAAGCTCTATGAGCAAGGACTGTCTTCTTTATATGTTTATACACTGATGTGTATGCCTTGTAGCGCTATATAAAGGATTAATAGTAGTAGTAGTAGTAGTAGATGCTGTCTCCTCCCAGAGACTATTCTCCTTTGCATGATGGGGCCATGGAGGAAACACGTACAGCAGGTGCTGACTTGACCAAGGCTATCTCAAGGCATTGATGTCCTCTGACCCAATCAGAAAGGAAAACCGTAGCCAACTCCAAAAGAGGGGTAGTATCATCTGGCAGAAGAGATTGAATCCACTGGAGCAGGGCTCAAGACATCAGGCTGGTACATACTGCCAGCTGCAGGACAGTAGCCACCACGGTGAATTTTTTGTCATTTTTAATAGCTAAACCTTTTCCGCTGTATTGCAAAAGAGGAATGTTTTTTGTGTTCTTGGGCAAAGCTTCTTTTTTTTCTGCAGCAAGAGATTTTTCCTCCCCTCTGGCCTTTAAGTATAAAGGGGTAGGCAAGCTCTTTGAAGTCATTGACTTCTACAGGTGTTAGATCCCTCCATTTGGACCCCAGCTTCCACCCACCTCAACTGAAAATTCTCGCTATATACAGCAACTCCCCGATTAGCTTGTTGACCCAGACAACAGATTTTTATTGGTTGGCAGGGAAAACCTAGGAAGCAAATAGTTCTACATTTGGATATCTACTAAAAGTAAACAATTTCCCATTCTTCAAGGAGCTTTGATTAGGTAATTTTACAAAAGGGAACACATTAATATATATACTTCAGACACATAATATCAAAATTTACTAGTGTAAAGTAATAACTATTAAACAAGGAAGCATGGCTACATACAGGGACATAGAACAGCACTGTTCGAACACACATAAAAGAGGTTATCTGCCTTTTCTCTTAAAGGACAGCTGAAAAAAAAGTTAGGGACTTTGGTAGGTCTCTCTCATTTATTTCAACAGGTACCAAAGTTCCATCAACTGAATGATGGCTGGGAAAAATCGTATGCCAAAACTGTTGCCCCCATTACAGCTTCTGCCTCTGTCTAGACAAACAGCCCAATGCCAGCTGAGGGACAGGTTCCATGTGCAAGATACCTGCAAGCTGAAGCCCTCATGAAACAAGTGGAAGAGCTCAGAGAAAAGGTGGTGAGGCTTTGAAGCATTCGAGACAGCGAATGTTTCTTAAAGCATCCTAGCTCTCCATCAGAGGTGAAGATGGGATGCTACAGAATGAAGACACGAGTCATCAGAGCCTGCAGAATCAACAATCCTACTCTTTCAGCCCTTGAACTGAAGAATCAGTATGCAGCCCTGGAAGTAGAGGAGGTGAAAGCATCCCAGGAAAGGGAAGAACCAGAGCTCAATCACCCCAAAGTTGCAGAATCAGTGACCACATGAAAGCGAAGGGTAGTAGTGGTTGGCGACTCTCTTCTGAGGGGTACTGAGAAATCCATCTGCTGAACAGATTTGATGTCCAAAGGAGTGATCTGTCTGCCAGGTGCCAAAATCCAAGATGTTACGGAGAATTTGCTAAGACTCATCAAGCCTACTGACTATTATTAGATGTTGCTCATCCATGTCGGCACAAATGATACTGCTAGGTATCCCTACGAGCATATCAAAAGTGACTTCATGGTTCTGGGGCAGAGGGTAATGTACATAGGTGCTCAGGTGGTGCTCTCTTCAATCCTCTCCGTTGAGGGTAAAGGCCGAGGCAGAGAAATTTGCATCCTGGAGATGAATACATGGCTGCGTGGATCAAGAGCATTTTGGTTTCCTGGACCATGGGATGATTTTCCAAGGGCTGCTGAGCAGAGATGGCATCCACCTATCCAAGAAGAGTCAAAGTGTCTTCCGTAGCAGACTAGCTAACCTACTGAAGAGGACTTTAAAACAGATTTGTTGGGGATGGGTGAAGAAAGCCCCCAGGTAAGTGAAAGTCCTCAGGAAAGTAAAACATCAAATACCCCAGTATAAATGGGTAAAAGGGGCAACATCTGGAAAGTGGTGTGCATAAACGCCTGTAGCATGGGAAATAAGGCTTTAATGGAAGAGGTTGACTTGGATTTAGTGGCGGTTATGGAGACATGGTTCATGGACAACCATGACTTTATTTGGGAAGGACAAGGTAGGAAGAAGGGGAGGAGGAGTGGCACTATATGGAAAACATAATATTAAAGCTATAGAATTACAGGGCTTAAAAGGGAGCGAGGAGGCACTGTGGGTTAAACTAGAAAGAGAGAAAGGGAAATCCATTTGCATTGGTGTGATATACAGATCTCCTTCACAGGGAGAAGTGGTGGACAGAGATATAACCAAAGACATACACAGTATTGCCATGAAAGGAGAAGTGCTACTGATAGGGGATTTCAATATGATGTATATTAATTGGCACTTCCTTGCTGTGGTGTCATCTAGAAGTAAGGAAATTCTAGATTCTCTACAGGGAGAACTATTCTAGCAACTGGTAACAGAACCCACATACGAAGCGGCCATACTGGACTTGGTGCTTACCAATGGGGAAAGTATGCCTGATGTTATAGTGGGAGATCATCTCGCATCCACTGATCTCCAGATGGTGTGGTTCAGTATTAGGACTAGGGATGATAAAATCCATTCAAAAGTGAGGATCTTAGACTTTAGGAAAATTAACTTTGCCAAGATGGGCCAATACCTCAAGGAGTCATGAGTGGGATGGGAATAGCTGGGGCATGTAGAAAAGAAATGGGCAAAATGGAAAGAGGATATTATAAAGACAACAAAACTTTTTGTTAGAAAGTTAAATAAATGTAAAAGGAAATGAAGGCCACTATGGTTCTCAAAAGAAGTAGCTGAAAAGGTAAAGACAAAGAGGGTAGCCTTCATAAAATACAACAGATCACAGAGAAAGGAAGACAAGCATCAATATTTGGAAAAACTTAGAGAAGCCAGGAAAGTAGTCAGGAAAGCAAAGATACAACAAGAATAAATAGCCAATGCAATAAAATGGGGGGACAAGACAGTTTTCAGATATGTTAGTGAGAGGAGGAAGTGCAAAAGTGGTATTGTCAGACTCAAAAGTGAAGGGGAGGAATAGGTAGAAGCTGATAAGGATAAAGTGGAATTGCTTAACAAATATTTTTGTTCTGTGTTCACAGGGCCAGGAGCAGGACCTCAGAAAACACCCACAAATAGGAACAGGAATCTTGAATGATTTTCAGAAGACTGTGTTAGTGAGGAACTAGCTAAACTGAAAGTAGACAAAGCATTAGGACCGGATGGTATACATCCAAGAATATTGAAGGAACTTGTGGACGTTCTAGAGGCTCCACTGACTAACCTTTTCAATGCTTCTTTAGAGTCAGGAGTAGTCCCAGAGAACTGGAGAAAGGCACATGTGGTCCCTTTACACAAATGTGGATGCAAAGATGAGGTTGAAAACTTCAAGCCAGTTAGTCTGACCTCTGCTGGGGGTAAATTAATGGAAATGCTGCTAAAACAGAGAATAGTGAAGTTTCTGGAGTTCAATGGATTGCAGGATCCGAGGCAGCATGGGTTTACCAGGGGCAGGTCTTGTCAGACAAATCTGATTGATTTCTTTGACAGGGTGAGCAGAGAGTTGGACTGAGGGAGAGCCCTAGATGTATTGTACTTAGATTTCAGTAAGGCCTTTGACACTGTTCCTCAGAGGCGACATAAATAAATTGAGCATCCTAACGATGGATCCTAAAGTGACTGACTGGGTTACAAATTGGTTAAGTAGGAAGTGACAAAGTGTACATGTAAATGGAGCTTACCCTGAGGAGAAGGATTTTACCAATGGTGTGTCGCAGGGATCTTTCCTTGGCCAGATTCTTTTTAACATCTTTGTTAGTGATATTGCAGTAGGGCTGACGGGTAAGGTTTGCCTCTTTGCGGATGATGCCAAAATATGCAAAAGAGTAGACACCCAGGAAGGAACAGATAACATGAGGAGGGATCTAGTTAAGCTTGAAGAATGGTCAAGAATTTGGAAGCTGAGATTTAATGTTAAAAAATGCAGGGTCATGCATTTAGGCTGCAAAACTCCACGTGAGCAGAACAGTGTAGGGGATGAAGTACTTCTGTCCACGAAAGAAGAGCAGGACCTGGACGTAATTGTTTCTGATGATCTTAAAGTAACTAGATAGGTAGAAAAGGTGATGGCAAAAGCCAGAAGGATGCTTGTGTGTGTATAGAGAGAGGAATGGCCATCAGAAAAAAGGAGGTGCTAGTGCCTCTGTATAAGTCTTTGGTGCAACCTCATTTGGAGTATTGTGTGCAATTCTGGAGACCATACCTTCAAAAGGATATAAAAAGGATGGAGTTGGTGCAGAGGTGGCTACTAAAATGGTCAGTGGTCTTTGTTATAAAGTATATGGGGACAGACTTAAAGATCTTAATGTGCATAAGTTAGAGGAAAGGCAGGATAGAGGAGATATGATAGAGATACTTAAATACCTCTGTGGCATAAATGCACAAGAGGAGAGCCTTTTTCAATTGAAAGCAAGCTCTGCAACAAGGGGACATAGATGAGAGTGAAAGGGGATAGACTCAGGAGTTATATGCAGAAATATTTATTTGTGGAAAGAGTGGTAGATGCGTGGAATAGTCTCCCAGTGGAGGTAGTAGAAAGGAGGACAGTATCTGAATTCAAGGAAGCAGGGACAAACAGAAGATCTCTAAAAATAAAAGAAGACATAGTAGCTGATATGGAAGGACAGACTAGATAAAAACATGACAGCAGAGGGGAGGAAGTGATGTCACCGGAGCCGATGGCGGCATGAGGCAGCCGCTCCAGCACCGACCCAGCCAACAAGTTTAAAAATTGACACCCCCCCCGGAGGCATGAAACGGGTGCCCCGGGAGGGGGAAGGCGTCGGGAGCCGGCAGAGGAAGTCCTAAGCTTGGTGGCGGCGGCAAAAACTGTCGCGGGCCGCTACAGCGGGAGTGGAGGGCAGCCACGTGGAGAGACAAAATGGCGCCCGGAGCCCAGGAACGGTCGGCGTGAGTGACAAGAAGACTGCGGCAGAGTGCAGGAGACTAAAGACAATCAGTGGCACTAGCAGAAGGGAAGTGGCTGGAGAGTGGAGGTCAGCCTGAAAGCGGAAGCAGCAGGAGCTGGGAGTGTGGCAGCAGAGAAAGTGGTGAGGAGAGCTGGGGCAGGAGGAGAGAATCCTTTTGGAGGCAGCAAGCAGGCTTCCCTTACCGGAGTCAAAGGTAGGAGGAGTGGGAGCTTCGGAGGAGCTGTGGAGGAGCACCGAGACCTGGCACAGGGACAGGGTGACTGCCAGCAAGAAGACACGGGCAGCAACTGTCTGTAAGGTCAGACCACGGGTAGCTGCAATGACTACAAGAAGAAAAGCTGCGGATCTCAGAGAGTATGTATACTCGGGACCACAAGCAGGGAAGAGTGACACTGTGCCGAGTGAGAATAAACAACAGCAAGGAGGTACTGATGAGCGGGCGGAGGAGGTGGAGTCGGGGAGGGAGATGGCACCAGGAAAAGATCCCCCACAAAATGTTACTAGAGAGGAGTTCAGAGACTGGTTCCTCAAAATTAAACAAGAGGTGCAGTCAGTAAAAAGTGAACTAAATGAGCTCTTAGGGCCCTTGAAGGAGGAAACTGGAGAGCTGGTGTGCAGGATGGGAGAACACGAAAATTGACTGCAAGAGATTGAGCAGCTGCAGGAAGAAGGAATACAAAGAGGTTTAAAGCTAAGCTCCCAGCATGACGCCCTACTTTATAAACTGGAAGACTTGGAAAATCGATTGCGTCGCAACAACTTGAGAATCCGAGGGATCCCAGAGGAGAAAGAGTTTCAAGATAGTGAAAAGGTGACAATGTCTGTGTGTCTAGAGGTGCTAAAGAAAGGAGGAGAGGAGGTGGCAGCTGAGGACATACAAATTGAAAGAACGCACAGAGCACTGGGACCACCCGTAGGGAACAGGCCTAGGGACATTATAACTTGCCTGGCATGATATAAAACAAAGGAGAGAATCGCCAACAAAATGAGGGGCTTCAGAGTCCTCACATGGCAGGGCTATTCGATGCATATATATGAGGACTTGTCTGCTGGCACATTGCAGAGGAGGAGGGCAATGCAACCAGTGACACAATTATTGCGGAAAGCGGAAATTAAGTACCAATGGTTGCATCTGTTTGGAATATCATTCACCATCAAGGGGCGGACATGGCGGACGCAGTCACCAGAGGAGGCGCTGGGGGCCATACGAGAAGTGGGACTGGGGTCCCAGGACTATCATATGGCGGCAGGAGCAACGGAGCGGAGGAGGCAGCAGCAGCGAGGAGAGAGCCAGGAGAGGCGTACCACTCAGACGGTAAGGCAGGAGCGAGAGGACCGGACCGTTGAAGGAACCTGAGGACTGATAATATGATGGGTATTTATTGTGGGGGTGGAGGAGTGTTATAAGCAAGTTGTGTTTGGGAGGGATGGGGTGGGAAGGAATGGAGGGAGAGGGGAGAGGGAGATTTGGTGCACAGAGGTAGCAAAAGTCATGAACGTCAGAGGTGGGAATAGGGAGGGGAAGAGGGTGGGAGGTTGGTGGTGTTGGTAGTTACTGGGAAATGTATTATGGAGATAGGGTGATGTGTGGGGTGGGGTGGGGGCAAGGTATGTTTAAGGGGTGGATTAGGAAGAGGAGGGAGGGAGAGCAAGGATAGGGTAGGAGAAAAGGGGGGGAGTGAGAAGTAAGTGGCTGGGGAAGGTAGGGGGCGCACTACTCCTGGTGTATCCTCTGGAGGAGGAGGAAGTGGGGGGCTGAGGAGGGAGGGGGAAGAGGGGGTGGGAGAGTTCAGGGGATGGGAAAGCAGGGGGAGGGCCTGGAAGCAGGGTCTAGTGGAGGAAGGAGGAGAAGGGGTAATAGGGGGAGTCGGGCAAGGGCACAGGAGTGGAGGGGTGTTGGGAGGAAGGGAGGGGGGACTAGGGGAAGGTGGGCCAGAGGAGAAAAATGTTAACGATTGTGACACTGAATGTAAAGGGGTTGCACATGGAGCAGAAACGGAAAATGGTGGAACTGGAGGGCAGAAGACTGGAGGCGGAAATTTTGTGCATACAAGAAACCCACCTACGGGTGAGGCAGGAATATCTCTTGGAGTCTAGGCAATACCCTAAGGTGGTCCTGGCGGGACAGAGAGCAAACTCCTGAAAAGGGGGGGTTGGGATTTCGGTGGGAGGCGAATATCAGCATATGGTGAAGGGTACCTGTAGGGGGAAAGGAGGTAGCTGGGTGGGGGTGCAACTACAAATAGAGCGGGAAGAGGTGTGGGTGATTAGCTTATATGGACCGAATGAGAAGCAGGGGGAGGCATATGAGCAAATCTTGAAGGAGTTGGAGGAATTTGGAAATCCCCTCCCAAAATTATGGGGGTATTTTAATCTGACATGTAATCCCTGAATGGACACAAGTGGGGGCCAGGGGGGAGGGGGTTGAGGGGATAGGCGCAGTTTGCATAAGTTGAGGGAGAGATTGGGATTGGTTGACATTTGGAGAAGCTGGTACCCGGGAGAGCGGAAGTATACGTTTTATTCCCCAGTACATGGAAGTTACAGTAGGCTAGATATGATATGGGGGGGGGGGGGGTGAACAATGGGTGGAGAGAGTACAGGAAGTGGAACATGGCTTAATCACCTGGTCAGATCATGCACCAGTGAGCGTAAAGTTTGCCATGGGCACAGAAGAGGATAGCTTAAAATTCTGGAAGCTCAATGATTCCTTGCTTGAGGAGGAGCGGTATGTGGGGAATCTTAAAGACAGTATAAAAGAATATATCAGGTTGAATGACACAGGGGAGGTGTCTATGGGGACACTGTGGGATGGACTAAAGGCGGTAATTCGGGGACAGTTGGTTAGTCTAGGGGCGCAAGTAAAGAGGGAGAAAGGGGCTGCAGAAAAAGAATTATTGCGGAAGTTGGGTAATCTTGAGAGAGCGCATCAAAAAGCGCAGGACACACACATTACTGCAGAGCTCATTAAGGTGAGGGCGGAGTTGAGCAAATTGCGAGCTCAAGAGATGGCGTATCAGTTGGCGGTGTTGCAGCAGGCCACTTTGAAGGGGGAAATAGGGTGGGGAGGCTTTTAGCCTGTCGTCTAAAGGCAAAGAGGCAAGCAGCTTTCATAGATGGGATTAGGAATAATAAAGGAGAAATAGAACACCGAACCAAGGTTATCAGGAAGATATTTAGGGAATTTTATGAGAATTTGTATAAAAGTGAAGCAACGGTGGGGGAGGAGGCGATTGAAGAGTTCCTGAAGGAGTGTCATCTGCCACAGGTGAATGAGGAGGAGAGGGACCGCTTAGGGCAAGAGATTCAGGAGGAAGAGGTAAGAAGAGCTATAGCCACGTTAAAAATTGGAAAGGCACCAGGCTTGGACGGGTATACCACAAAGTTTTATAAAGTAATGTCTGAACATATTACGCCCATCTTTACTCAGGTAATGAATAGGGTTCTCCAAGGGGATAATCTCCCAAAGTCTATGGCAGAAGCCGGCATTACGGTACTACCAAAGCCCGGTAAAGATAAGATCCGCATACCACCCTATCGACCAATATCCCTAATAAATTTGGATGCCAAAATCTTGCGAAAGTATTGGCAAACCGGATCCAAGATGTAGTGCCGCAGTTGATCCATCCAGATCAGACGGGTTTTGTCAAGGGGCGACAGGGAAGTGACAACGTGAGAAAGATTTTGAATATAGCTTGGCATCTTCAGAGATCTAAAGAATCGGTAGTGATGGTCAGGGTGGACGCAGAAAAAGCGTTTGACCGCGTGGAGCGGCCATAAATGTTTCAAGTACTAGAGAAAATGGGGTTTGGAACACAGTATATCAGTTGGATAAGAGCATTGTACCAGGGGTCACAGGCTAGAGTAAGAGTGAATGGAGGATACTCAGATAGTTTTGAGCTTCATAGGGGCACCAGACATGGCTACCCGTTATCTCCTTTACTGTTTGCGTTGGCTATCGAACCGCTTGCTGCATATATTAGGCGGGAAGCAGACATAAAAGGGGTAGGGATACGGGGGCGAGAGGAAAAGATTGGGTTATTTGCGGATGATATTATCTTTACCTTAACGCAACCACTTACAACGTTGCCAGTGTTAATGAAGGTCATTCAGCGGTATAGCCGGATAGCAGGATATTGAATGAACCAAGGTAAAACTGAAATGTTGGGGTTTAATTTGGTGCCTAGAGTGGAGGAGAGTTTGCGGCAAAATTTTAGGTTCCGGTGGGTGGCGGGTAGTTTTCGTCATTTGGGGATCCAGCTGGGGACTCCTTTATCTAGGATTAAGCAATAGAATTATCAGGGACTGGTGGAAAGTATTAGACAGGATCTATCTAGGTGGAGGGGACTGTATTTGTCATGGCTGGGCCACATAGCGGTTGTGAAAATGAATATCCTGCCGAGGTTGCTGTTTTTGCATATGTCCTTGCCGTGTAGACTGGCAAAAAAGGAAAAAGACAAGATGCAAAATCTGCTTATGCAGTTTATTTGGAATGCGAAGTGCCCGAAAGTGGCCAGGGCCACCATGTATAGGACTAGGGAGAAAGGGGGGCTGGGGGTTCCATCTTTGTTCAGATATTATGAGGCGGCACAACTCCGGGCACTGTTTGCGTGGAATGAGGGGCTGGAGCACCCAGGGTAAGTACGCATGGAAGGAGAGGAGGACGTGAGTACCGAGGCTTGGATTTGGGATCCCGGGGCTAGGAGGCAGGGGAAGGGGGAGGAGAACCCATATATGGATCTCATGAGACAGGTCTGGGTGAAATGGAGAAGGTATTTGATGAGGGGGGAAGAAGTACTCCAGGGAGACTTATATTCAGACGGTGGCAGAGGGTAGGATGGGGAGGCGGTGGGGGGTTTTAAGAGGTGGGGGCGGAAGGGGCTGTGGAAAATTGGCCAAATGGTAGGGGATGGGGGTGGCATCCGGAGCTTTGAGGAACTACAGAAGCAGTATCATCTGGATGAGTGAGACAGGTATGCATATATTAGCATGTGGTATTGGTTGCAGCAGAAGGAGGTGAAAAAGAATTGGTCTGCGCAGCCCACACCATTTGAGGAGATGATGGGGAAAAGGGGGATGATTACTCAGATAATATCAAAGCTATATAAGCTTCTGGGGGAAAACAAGCTGGGGATAATTCGTAGCCAGCAGCAGTGGGAGGAGGAGCTGGGAGGCCAATGGGACCCTACAAGGTGGGACAGTATCTATATTAGAGCTCACAGGCTGGCCCCGGGGACAGCAATATTAGAAAATAGCTATAAGCTAGGTTTGAGAATGTATTGGACCCCGGTGTGGCTCCATATGCTGTATCCAGAAAGCTCGGAGCTCTGTTGGAAGGGATGTGGGGCAAGGGGGGACCTGTTACATATGATCTGGAGTTGACCTATTATACGGGACTATTGGACAGGTGTAGAAAGTCTCACAGCGGATATTACTAAGGTGGGGGTACAGTTCACGCCGGGGATGTGTCAGACGGCTGCCTGGGTGAGAATCTTCACAGTCTTGTCAAGTGCATATATCTATATGATTTGCAAGGTATTGTGGGCAATGTAGTTCATTCACACCAGACACAGCTGCTGACAATAATTTAGTTGTGCTCTTGGGTAAAGCCAATAAGATATTTATTTATGGGGTTATTTCTCCCAACACAGATATGCTTGGTAGCACATAAATTAGGTAACTTGCTTTCAGTGTTAACTTGGAAAAACAAAGTCAAAATCAGGAAAATAACAAATGAAAAGTCACAAAGCAAGAAACAAACTGTTCTTTTCAGGTTAACTTCTGATTACTTCCCACATAGATACAGAAGTGATTCTCTCCTAGCTCACAAGCAATTAGGTAAGGCTTAATTGCTAGCAGTTACCAACTGAAACCCCTTAGCTGGCTTGCCTTCCACTGTGTGGGTCAAATCCTGCTTCAGGAGCTTTTCTGAGTAGATTAAAGAACAAATTTGTATTTCTTTGTGATGGTTGCTGTACTTTATAACAGAAAGTTACCAACGGAGTTTAGATAGAGAGCAGTCCATATAAACAGGATCCTCATCTGCTATTATTCCCCCTTGTTCAACAAGCATGGGTTCAATATCATGGATGGGCACAGATGAATCTCTCAATGGATCATTTTCAGGAGAATACTTGTTTCCCTGCTGTCTTTCAAGGTTATAGCTAGGGCATAGATCAGTGTTCATACCTGAGCTTCCATTGCTGCTAGAGTTCCTCTCTATATAGCCTGGCCAGTATGTAGTCCAGTTCTTATGTCCAGCCTTCCAATCCAGATCCCTGGACACTGGATCTCTCTTCACATACCTTCTGGCACGGGTCTTAGGGTCCCTTCCACGTGCAGCCGTCTCCCTCACAGGTAGCGTCTGGTGATTCCTAGCTCTGCCGCACCATTCCTCTGGCTTTCCCCAGTCCAATGGTGTATGCTGGCCCTTGCAATGCCTCCCAGTATATGTACTGCTTTGGACTTTTCTAGACCTCTCAAAGGCTTTTCTCTTCCTTCTTCCAAAGGGTCTCTTTCCCTCTCTGTCCGTCCGGTTTGGCTTCTGCTTCTGATGATCCTTCAGATGAAACTGATGATCAAACTCAAGCTGATTCTCAGGATACTGAGGACAATTCTCTGGATATCCAAGGTGATCATGAAGATGGTCATCTGTAGAATAAACTCTACTCTTATTCTGCTTAGATGAGTGATCCTCCCTAACACAGCGCAGCTGTGCTGAATCAGGCCCTGCCCTTTGAGATGAGTGCTTAGGGATTACCTCATAGCCCTCCTGATTGAACACACGTTTCCCCACTTCAGCTCCTCTAATGGCTGTTGGAAACCTGGTGCATTCTGGGACTGGTAGTCTTTTATGGCAAAATTCTGTTTTCTTATTTCTACCAGAACTGACAGGTTGCTTGTTCAGAGTCACTTCACCTTTTCTATAGCTCCTTCCTGAGCTATGATAAGCTTCCTTATCACAGATGGTAGTACTGAATGAGGAGGTGGAGGGTGGAGGAGGTTACAGGGGTACTGCGTAATCACGGCCCGGATGAGCCGTCTCTGTTGGTGGAAAAAAACTGGGGTACCCCCATTAAAAGAGGTGGTGGGGAGAATGGAGCAGATATGGGGCTTCTGTGCGATAGAATCACACAGAAAGCATACCCTTACAAAGTATAACAAGGTGTGGGAGCACTATGTACAGTGGAGGGGGGTGGGGTGGAATACTGGTGTGAGAAAGCAGAAGGAGATGGCACTGTAAGGATGTAATGGCTTGGATTACTTCCTGCTTAAAGGTATCACTATTGAAATGTTTAAAAATGTAACCAGTTCATAAGGATTATAATGTACACAATGTATACGGTACACTGTTAAATGTTTAAAAGGGCGTGAAAGTGTGGGAGTTTTGATAGAAGGGGGTGGGCTAGAGGGAATGGGAGGGGAGGGAGAGGAGGGAGAGGAGGTGGAGGGAGGGGGATGGGGTAGGGGGGAATGAATCACTATCTCATACTTATTATTATTATTATTGTTGGAGAAAGTTAGCTTGCTAATGTACAGGAAGGAAGATTTTGATCGATCGGTTGTGGTTCTCAGATGTGCAGATATATGTTTGTGTTGAAAAATGAATAAAGAACAAATTATAAAAAAAAAAAAAAACAAGACAGCAGAAAAAGACGATATAGTCTATGTTTCTATGAACTGGCTCTGCAACAACAAATGCACTTTGTGGTCCACAAAATCTTTTAAGGCTGATCCGCCTTCCACAGGAATGGTGGTGCATGTGGTAACCGATGTGATTGGCACATCCACCCTGAGAATGTCAAACCACTCGAAGAAGAACTTCTACGGGAGGGCATAGATCTTTTTACATACCCATAGCCCCTTAGGCGGGGGAGTCGGGAGAGTCCCACTCTGACCGGATCAAATCCTTGATCATGTCCAGGAACGGGAAGACAGTAGTGGATTTCCACACCCCTGGAAAGAGCAGGTGTACCTTCTGCTCCTGCTCCGTGCCAGAAGCATCTGCCAAGTTCAAAGTGGATGAGACCTTGACAATGAACACCACCAGCTCCTCCTTCCAGGATAAGTTGATCACTTTGGCCTCTGTACAATCTTCTGAAGGTGAGAGTACATCTTCATCAACATCAGAGTGCTGAGCCATCTGAATCTGAGTCAAAATGTCAGTCAGCTCCCAGCTGCCCCCCATCTCCAGGGGGGTGCCCATTGCCGGGGACGCTTAGCCAAAAATAATTGAACAGGGCTTCCATTCTCAGCCTGCCTCATGTGAGACTGCACCCAGGGGCACCCAAAAGCAGCAGGATCTGAATTTCCAAGCCAGAAGGACTGGGTCTGCTGTGAAAGGGAAAGAATTCAAGGGAGGACAATCCTGAGTCTGGAAGCTCTCCTCGTGACATGACTCTCTAACACCAGGGGGCACAGCCACCACAGACCCCCTAGAGGATGATTAGTGGTTCACAGCATGGTCACCGGATCCTCTGGGGGCTGAGCATCCTTATCCATAGCACTGTCCGTCACCTCCTGCCCTGAGGCAGGCAAAGTCGGACTAACTGTATCCCCTGTTTGGGAGGGGGAAAGCAGGCCCTCCAGGAATGAATCAGAAGCTTCCATGCCAGAACAGCAGAGTCCAGAATCTGGGGATGAGGCACATCATTTGCCACAGGTCAAACAACGTTTCCTGGAAGGAGATATAAAGAGTTAGGCAAGTATCACAATAGTGCGCACTAAGGCTGTGGCGGCCTGGAGGCGCATGTTACAGGTGCTATGGAAGTACATGGAGCTGCTTGGGCAGAATGTGTGTTAGGACCGCGTGACCACCAGAAGCACAATACGAGGAGGGCTGATAAGTCTCCGGCCTTGAAATGAAAAAGAAAGCTAAGGGCACACTTCAGTTCCAGTGATCTGACTGATCTCTCTGCAGTTTTCTTTTATTTCGTAGATAAAAATGCTATTAACGCATGTAGAAAATAGCAGGAAACCTCCACACCACGTCAAAGGTCACCAGTGGCCCTAGGAAGATGAAATTGGAAGCTCCCAACAAGGACAATGACAAGGTCAAGCCTTGGTACTCATCCCCTGAGAGCCCTGGGCAGAGGATCCATGCCGGGTTCAGCTCTACTCCCCTGAAAAGGTGTTACTGGCTGACTATGCAGCACTGCATTTAAGGTGGCTGGCAGACAGATCCCTCTAAGAGCCTTCTGCAATCTTCGGGAGAGAGCAGGGGGGGACAGAGGAGCAGGAAGAGGGTGCTGAAGTTGTGCGAGTCTGCTGAATTCTGCCATCCTTCCGGATCCTTCCCATTTTCTGGCTGCTCAACCGGCTCTTATTACTACTATTAACTCATCATTTGTATAGCGCTACAAGGCATATGCAGCATTGTACAGATACGTGTAAAAGCTGGTCCCTGCTCAGAGCTTACAATCTAGTCAAGATAGACAACGCAACACCTGAGCACAAGGATATATCTAGGGGAATGGTAAGGAAACACATAGGAGACTAAGTGGATCAGGATCCAAAAGCAGCCTCGAAGAGATGAGTTTTCAACCTGGATTTGAAAAGGGCCAGAGATGAAGCCTGATGCACAGATTCAGGTAGTTTGTTCCAGGCATACTATAGAGCAGAAAGGTGAAAGGATCGAAGTCTGGAACTGGCAGCAAAAGAGAAGGGCATAGATAGAAGGGATCCGGAGGCAAAGAATGTAGAGCTGAACCAAGTTTCCCTCCTCCTATGGCTACTGAAAATCCAGTCTGGTGGAGCCTCCCAAGTCACGCTCAAGTGAGAGAGTCACTTTTGTTTCTTAAGGTGGTTGTTCATGAATGTTTAATCAATCTTTTCCTCCCAATCTTCAGATTTTCTTCAGAGAGGAGAAAATCCACCCTCCATCTGCTGGAGACAAAGAAATACTGAAGGGACCTTTGGTGGCTGAGGCGAATAGAGGCATGGGAGTGATGTCATGGAAACTTAGACTTTTCATTGGCTATTTGTCTCCACCAATCTGCTGGTGGGGGAAAACAGCCCACTTATCTGGACTGGTCTAGCAGGACGATATGGAATGTCCTAGTTCTGCTTTTCACCTACTGTTGGAGGAGGGATTTCATTGGACACAAAAGCACAGTTACTTACCTGTAACAGGTGATCTCTGGGAACAGCAGGAATTAGTCATCACATATGGGTACGTCGGTACCGACGGAGCCCGCGCGGGAAAGCTCCCCAGCTTTTCAGATTAAAAGCTTTTGGGGCCTCCCACTGCACATGCGCGCTGCCTTCCCGCCTTCCTGACCAGCTCTCGTCAGTTCGAGTTTAAAGCTGAGACAATAGAGAGAGAGGACAGGAAGATAGATAGATAGAGATACAACTCCTAGGGGAGGTGGGTGGGTTGTGATGACTAATTCCTGCTGTTCCCAGAGATCACCTGTTACAGGTAAGTAACTGTGCTATCTCCAGGAACAAGCAGGAATAAGTCATCACATATGGGGACTCCCTAGCTAAGATGCCTGGGAGATCCCCCTCCAAGGGTAAACCATCTTCGCATGGATCTCAGGCATCCATCCAGGGAAGGTGGGCAGGAGTTGTTTAAGTATGGAACAAGTGTTTGAGGACAGCCTGACCAAACAAGGCATCCCGGCGGGAGTCCTTGTCCAAGCAGTAATGGGCTGTGAAGGTATGAACCGAGGCCCAAGTGGCTGCTCGACAGATCTGATCTATGGACACAGAGTGAAGATGAGCCATAGAAGTGGCCATGGCTCTCACATTGTGAGCTGTGACATGGCCCTCCAGAGAAATGTTCTTACTCTGGTAAGCAAAAGAAATACACTGAGCGATCCAATTGGAAAGTGTACGCTTGGTGACTGGAAGTCCCAAATGAGAAGGATCAAAAGCCACGAAAAGTTGGGAAGACTTTCGATGTGGTTGAGTCCTGTTGAGGTAAAAGGCAAGAGCTCTTTTACAATCCAGAGTATGAAGGTTCCTCTCTGCACTGGATGCATGAGGAGCCGGGAAAAAGACAGGTAGATATACCTCTTGATTAAGATGAAAAGGCGAGACCACTTTGGGCATAAAGTGGGGATTCGTCCTAAGGACCACCTTATCATGATGAAACCTAGTATAAGGTGGATGAGCCACTAAAGCCTGCAGTTCACTGATGCGGCGAGCTGAAGTGACTGCAATAAGGAAAACAACCTTCCAGGAAAGAAATTTGAAGGAGGTAGAGTCCAAAGGCTCAAAAGGTGGCTTCATAAGCTGACCTAGAACTAGGTTCAAATCCCATGCTACCGGAGGAGGTCGGATGGGAGGTTTAGTTAGAGTCAGGCCTCTCATGAAACGTGCAACAAGAGGATGAGAGGAGACAGGTTGTCCATTTATAGGTTTTAAGGATGCTGCAATAGCACTCAAATGGACCCTTACTGAATTCGTCTTAAGGCCTGCATTTGAAAGATGCAGGAGATAGTCCAAGAGGGAATTCAAAGGAAGTGCTAGAGGGTCAAGACCCTGCTGAGCACACCAAATGGAAAAACGTTTCCATTTGAAAGCATAAGAACGCCTCGTGGAAGGTTTCCTAGAGGCATGAAGGATATCTGTCACAGGTTGAGAAAGATTAAAGTCTTGAAGACTTAGGCCTTCAGTAACCAAGCTCTGAGATGTAGGGATTTGGGGTTTGGGTGCCACAAAGTCCCCTCCTCCTGAGACAGAAGGTCTGGCGCAGCTCCCAGGTCCAGGGAGGATCCCTGGGAGAGATGCAGAAGTAGAGGAACCACACCTGGCGTGGCCAGCGGGGAGCTATGAGGATCATAGTCCCGTGATCCCTCTGGAGCTTGAACAGAGTCTTGGATATTAGAGGAATGGGTGGAAAGGCATAGAGGAATTCCTGACCCCAATGCAGGAGGAAGGCATCGTGGGCCTGAGCTCCCTGACACTGAGTTCTGGAACAGAACCGGGGAAGTTTGGCATTCCACGGACTTGCAAAGAGGTCTATGTCCGGGGTCCCCCATTCCTGAAAGATTCTGCGTATCTGGTCCATATGTAGGGACCATTCGTGTGGAAGCAGAACTCGACTGAGTCTGTCTGCACGAGAGTTTTGAACTCCTGGAAGATACACTGCAAGAAGGTGAATTTGATGCTCTCTGACGAAGGCCCATATTCTGAGAGCTTCGTTGCAAAGCGACAGAGAGCCTGTCCCTCCTTGTTTGTTTATATAGAACATGGCTACCTGATTGTCTGTCTGAACTAGGACAGTCAGGTTGACAAGGAGGGTATAGAAGACCTTGAGGGCAAGGTAAATTGCTCACAGTTCCAGGAGGTTGATATGAAGGGTGGTCTCCTGTGGAGACCAAGTGCCCTGAGTGGAGAGGTTCTGAAGATGAGCTCCCCACCCTGTTTGGGAGGCATCTGTTGTGAGGGTTGCTTGGGGCAACAAAGGTTGGAAGGGGGCCCCCAACAACAGATTCTTGGTGGATGTCCACCATTGGAGGGACCAAAATAGACGGCTTGAGGTGAGTATTTGGTCGGAGAGCGCTCCAGATGCTTGAGTCCACTGGGTGGCCAAGGTCCATTGAGCTGCTCTCATATGCAGACGAGCGTAGGGCACCACATGTACCGTGGAGGCCATGTGGCCCAGAAGTCGCAGCATTTCCCGGGCTGTCAAATGACTGCTGGACTGAGCTTGGGAGGCCAAACTCAGCAGGCGTTGGGCCCTGACCTGAGGCAGGTAGGCCCTTGCAGTGATGGTGTCTAACTGGGCCCCTATGAACTCGAGAGACTGAGTAGGGATTAGTTGAGACTTGGGAAGGTTTACTACCAGTCCTAGATACTGCAGAAGACGCCTTGTGCGGTCCAGGGAAATTTGGGCCTGGGACTGAGAGGGAGCTCGGATGAGCCAGTCGTCCAGGTATGGGAATATGAAAATTCCCAGGCCTCTTAGAAAGGCAGCTACGACTGCCATGCATTTGGTGAACACTCTTGGAGCAGAGGCTAGACCGAAGGGGAGTACTCTGTACTGGAAATGTTTTCCCTGAAACAGAAATCGAAGGTATTTTCTGTGGGATGGGTGGATGAGTATGTGTGTATACGCATCCTTTAGGTCTAGAGAACAAAGCCAATCCTGACTCTGAAGGTATGGAAGGAGAATGCCCAGAGAAAGCATTTTGAATTTCTCCTTGAAAAGAAATTTGTTCAATTCTCTCAGATCCAGAATTGGTCTGAAGCCCTCTGTCTTCTTTGGTATTAGAAAATAAGGGGAGTAGAATCCCGTCCCCTGTTGAAGAAGAGGGACCTCCTCTATTGCCCCCTGGGCAAGGAGGGAGGAGACTTCCTGACCCAAGAGGGCCAGGAGAGATGGGGGAGAATTGAACTGCCTCACCATAGTATAAGGAGGAAGGTCGGAAAAATGGAGTTTGTAACCCTCTCTGATGATAGAGAGGGTCCATTGCTCTGATGTAATTTGCTCCCATCTGGGAGCAAAGTGAGCTAACCTTCCGGGTATGGTGAGGGGCTCTGGTTGTTCTAGAGCCAGAAAAGTTAAGTTCTCTAGGGGCAAGTCAAAACCCCTGAGGGGGTGGAGCCTGCTGAGGCGTAGCAGACGCCGCAGGCTTTGACCTTGCCTGTTTAGGTTGCTGACGTTTAGCAGCAAAACGAGGCTGAGAGGATTGTTGGCCAGTATTTGTGGAAAATCTGGACTTCTTGTAATAAGGCCTCTTAAAAGACTTCTTCTTCTTGGCAGGAGTGGAGGTAGACTTAGAAAGTCTATCTAAGGTGGCATTTTCTGCGTCCATTTGAGTGGCCTTAATTTGCCACTCCTCACCAAATAAGTTCTCACCTGTACAGGGCAGATTTCGTAAGCCATCTAGGACCCAAGGTTCTAGATCAGAAGCCTGGAGCCAAGCAAGACGTCGGGCTGCTATAGCACTGCCCGAAGCCCTACCAGCACCCTCAAAGGAATCAAAAGCTGCCCTGTTGGAGAACTTTGAAATATCCAAAAGGTGTTTCACTAAGGAAATGAACTGCTCCCTCTTATCCTCAGGGATAAAGGGGGCAAAATGCCGAACTTTTAGAGCGATTTCACTGAGAAACATGCCCATGTAAAGACTATAGGAATTAATCCTGGCTATAAGCATAGTAGCCTGGAAAATTTTCCTGCCAAAAGAGTCTAGAGTCTTACATTCTCGCCCTGGAGGAGTAGAAGAGTGCCTTTTGGTACTCTTTATCTTCTTCATTGCAGACTTCACCACAATAGAATGGTGAGGCAACTGAGTTTTTTGGAAACCAGGAGAAGGGGGGGACACGGTACATGGTGTCCAACCTGCGAGAAGAAGGAGACAATGTTAGAGGAGCCTCCCATAAGTCCATCAAGTGTTCTTGAAGGATTTCATGGATAGGCAGGGTAACTGCCTCTTTAGGAGACTTAGAGTATCCTAAAATATCCAGTTTCTTTGATCTGGGTTCCTTTTCAGAGGATGAAGCAATAGAAAGACCTTTAGTCATTTCTATGATGAAGTCCTGAAAGGACAAATCCTCTGGTGGAGACATTCTCCTTTTAGGAGAAGAAGGCTCCTCAGGAAGATCAAGGGAGAACTCATCAGAATCATCAGAGGAGTTAAAATCCTCTGAGGAAGCAGAGTATCCTCTATGTGCTTCCAATGCACGATACGCATACCGTTCGGTATCGACATCGGGCGTACCGGGTATGGGATCGGTACCGGGCAAAAGCCCGGATCCGGCATGCGGAAACCGATCTGCGTTTGGAAGACGATGGCCTCGGTTCCGGTATGGAAGCCATTACCGGAACCGGACCCGGTACCGCTGGCTGCGGTACCGAGGGCGTAGCAGCATTAATAAAAGCCAGAATGGCCTGCTGCATGACTTGGACAGTATTGCCCATAGACGCCACTGCTGCCTGGATGTCGGTACCGGTATGGGCCGGTACCCCAGAGCAGTACAACAGGTGATCTGTCGAGGCCGCGCCATCGATGTCAACCTGTGACCCCATGATTGCTTTGGAGGCCGGAGCCTCCCGCCGGGGTTTTTTGGCCTGGGCAGAATCCTCGAACTCAGAATTGAGAGCCTCTCGATCTTTAGAAAGAGATTTGCTTTTAGAGGATTTGCCCACTGGAGTTTTGGTTACCTGAGATCCATCCGGAGAGGAAGACCTGGATGACTGTGATGCTTCTGAAGGAAACAGCACATGGAACTTGTTGGCCCGGTTCTGCAATCCACGTTTCGACATCTGGGAGCAGGATGGGCAGTCCGGTATGGAATGGTCAGGTCCTAAACATTTAAGACACCATTCATGGGTGTCTGTAAGAGGAATGACAGCACTGCACTTGGTACACTTTTTAAAACCAGGAACTGGCTTCTCCATGAGGAGAATTTGTGTAGGCCTGAAGGCCTTAACAAAATACCAAGCTGTGCTGAAGAAAAGAAAAATATATATTTTTTTTTTTTCAAAGAAAGAAAGAGAGACCGGCAGTACCGGTTTCAGAATGGGGAAGGCAGGTACGCGGTCTAAAGAAAACAATAAAATTAACAATTTCTTCAGCGGTGACAGGAACACGACCTGCTGGCTCCGCGGAAAAAAAGAAACTGACGAGAGCTGGTCAGGAAGGCGGGAAGGCAGCGCGCATGTGCAGTGGGAGGCCCCAAAAGCTTTTAATCTGAAAAGCTGGGGAGCTTTCCCGCGCGGGCTCCGTCGGTACCGACGTACCCATATGTGATGACTTATTCCTGCTTGTTCCTGGAGATATAGACGTTCAAAAATAAAAAGAGAGAACCACAGCACATTTTCTAACACCAAAATAAGATTAGTTATAATTTATTTTGGTGCTAGAAACTGCGCTATGGTTCTCTTTTTCTTCCTGCCCCTTGGCGTGTGAGCACCTTACATCTCCTTTGTTTTTTGAAGAATATATATTTACAGGTGTCAGTAGTTTTTTAATAGAGTGCCAGGCTAAATAACTAAACAGCTATAATTGTTTCTGCATTTTAATTATATAGCCTGGGAATATGTTGCTTTCCCTTTTTTTGCCAAAGCCACTGAAAAACAGCCTCTGCTCCCTCTTTGGTGCCAGCTCATCCCTCGCCTGTTTGATATACTAGCTTCCTATCCATCTAGTATTATTTTTTAAAGATAACCATAATGAATATTCAAATATGCAAATGAATGGGTAAATACATCACCCCCCTCTTCTCCCCCCCCCCAAGTGACGCAGTCGAACTACACCCATGGGCATCTGGGGTCTTCCTGAGTACTTGCTCATTTGCAACTGATCTTAGAAATGCCCTTCATGTCCAGGCCATTGTGTAAGTCTAAAACCTGGTCCAGAGCATGAGCAGGCATTGGGAAAGTGCTCATTATGCCACGAAAACATCTGTACGCTGTAGAGAAGATGGCTCCCTACTATCCCCAGTACTGTCCACAATCATAAAGACTTTGGATAAAAAATGAGGGCACATGCGGTGTGGCTGTAGAGCTGCCGAATGTATAATTTTATTTTATTTATTTATTTATTTAACATCTTTTATATACCGCGCTATTTGTTTTCAGTGCGGTTTACAAGTAACAGAACTGCACAATCAGAAAACACTGGTGTGCTTACATTATAACAGGTAACTTAAACTTGGAAAAGGGGTAATAACCTTGCAGTATGGCAGGCTATGATGCGGCCCTTGTCTAGAATACTGAGTACGTAGATGTTTGTAAAATCTGCC
Organism: Ichthyophis bannanicus; assembly: GCA_033557465.1. Classification (NCBI taxonomy): domain Eukaryota; kingdom Metazoa; phylum Chordata; class Amphibia; order Gymnophiona; family Ichthyophiidae; genus Ichthyophis; species Ichthyophis bannanicus. The sequence goes on from CM066036.1 coordinate 228,845,401, forward strand.
CTGAACTTGCATGCGACAGGCAGTTTTTGGGATGTTTTGCCTTGGGCATCCACGATTACACTTGGATGCCCTTTCTAAATGCCACTTTATGTTTATTAAAAACTTGATATACCGCCTTTAGCATGCTGAGTAGCAAAGCAGTTTACATTAAAACTCCAAAAATCTGAAAGGAAAGGAACTTCATCGAAACAAAATACAGAACAGATAAAGTAAGACTGAAGGAAGTAATTGAGGGGGAACAAAACTGCAGAGTTAAGAAGCTGTGAGTATCCAATGGTCAGCACTACTCCTGCTCCAGAAACTCTGGGAAAGTTCTCTCAAAATAATATTTGAGAGCTTTTTTAAATTTATTGAGGCAAGATTCACCGCATATGTGTACAACAGGCATGTCTAGATCACTGTTCCCTCTAAGCTTGCGCGTGTGCGCGCACACATACTTTAGAACAGAGCGCACAAAAATTACGGCTCTGATTCTGATAGAAAACAACACAGATGTCTTAAAATTTAAAAGTTATGATTGTAATTACTAGAAATTTCCTGCTTCATTTAGTAATCGTCTATTTTCATTTAATTTAATTAAAATCAATGTGGTGTACATACTGTATTCTGACGTGTAGTCGAATTTTAAAGTATATAACTCCGAGTGTTGTTATGTGGCGTACAAAAATTTAACCTTCCTTCAAAAGCTGCACACAGCTGATATTTTATGCGCACACAGCCTACAGAAAATTAGAGGGAACATTGGTCTAGATACACAATAATACTTATGAGTAGACCTGGTAATAGTAATTTCAGAAAGTTACTTTTGACAGTGGAGAGAATGATTTATAGAGATGAGAGACACCAGGACACATTTGTGTGGTGGAGGTTGAGTATCCATGTTAAGAGAGAAGGGTGATTATCAACAGAAAAAGCCTTGGGGATGTCCCACAACCTGATGCAAAATAGAAGATTTCCATTCAGATACATTATTGATCTCAGACATCCTTAATAAGAACCTTCCATTTATCTCTAGAGCTACACATGATTAATTTAAATGTTGTGTACATTTGTACAAATTCTATATTTTTCTAAAACAGAAAAAAACTATATTTATGACAGACTACTTGGATTATTTCATAAATCTATATAGGCACTTCCAGGCAATAGTTAGTCCCGATTAGCTCCACTTTTCAGAACTTTGTACTTTCCTTGTGTGAGAAACTGGACAATGTTAAAACAAAAATAAAAAACAATTGTTGCAATTTAACAATAAAGGAAAACACTGCAATACAAGCCCTTTCATAAGAACCTCCATACTGGGTCAGATCAAATATTTATCAAATTCAGTATTCTGTTTCCAATAATTGCCAATCCAGATCAGAAGTACTTAGCATTAGCAGGATCACAAAAAGTAAATGCCACCAAATAACCTGCTGACAAAGGCGGAGCGATTGCTGTCTTATTTTCTGCCAGCTGGGTGACTCACTCTCCTTATACTTATTTATTTTATTTATTTCTTATATACCGCCTTTCCATGTAATCAAGGCGGTTTACATTGAACAAAACATTTTTACATAGAAAAGTTGACATTATTACTTTATACAGCACAAAGATGAACTGTGTAGCATTCCAACAACTATTTACATTTCTAGTATGGGGTACTCAGTTTAAGTAGCACACAATAATGTGGGAGGGGTGATTGGCAGGGGTATTCGAGTGTTAAGGCTGTGTTCCCAGTGTTGTACCATACTGACTCCACATCCTAGGGTTTTGTGCAGTCACATCTTTCAACACTAACGATGAACAGGGTAGCATAAACTATTAAAAAACATAGGTACAAACATTTGCAGGTATCACGCAAAGTTTGCTTGATGATATTTATTACAACATACTGAATGCAAGCGGATAAAGAATTTTTGGTAAGCCAATAACCCTGCATTAGACACACAGTACAAACAATTCTCGCCTCCAACACAGCACCTTATCACATACAATACTACTAGTAGCACTAGAACAGTTTCCTCACTCTAAGTGGCTTGCAGGATGTCACGTGACATTCACCGCTTCTGCTCTCTCACCCCTTGCTGTCCATTCAGCACACGCGCCTTAGCTACGTCCCGTTTTTTTTTTCCGGTTCTTTGATCGGTTCTTAATCTCGCTCGTGCGTATGAACGTGAGACGTTCTCACCGGAGAAGCCGCTTGATTATGTGAGTGGCTAACCACCATTAGAACGTGCCCGCGTCACGGGTAGCGGACGGTTGGAGAAGGAGCGCGCGCCTGTCTCTGCTCAGGGTTCGGGAACCTGTGCGCGAGGTGGGCGGGGGTGGGAGCAACGAGAGGTAAGAGAGGTACCATTCTTTTCTCGTTCTGTGATATCACCAACGTATATGAGACAAAACAAACAAAAAATGAAAACGCGAACCTGGAGGCAGCGTTCTTTACGTGTTGTCAATAAACTCCTCTTCCTGGCCCACTCCTGGCTTCTTAGCGGCGCGGCTACAATAGTAATCTTTTGTTTTGAATTGTGGGATAGTCGTATGCCTGTGTCTGACTGAACAGCGTGCGGCTTTCCTCCAGCCCTGAACCCGTAGCCATCGACTCCTTCAGCGTCGGATTTTGTTCCCTCGGAGCTATCGCCGCGCGTTTGTATTGAAGTGGGCTCTTCCTTTGTTGGATTGGGCGGCGAGACGTGGCTCTGCTTCCTCGTGTGGTGTTTCTGTTCTCCGACTTTATAACAAAAATCTCCACTATGTTATGGTCAGAGGGAGACACCAGGTTTCTTCCATCCGATGGCTTCATTCATAAAACCCTGCAAGTCCTAGTGAACAGTAGTCCCACTGGGTGGATTGTTTCAGAATATAGTTCATGATAAAACAAATCTTGCTATTGTGCTGGCCATCCTCTTGTTGCAGTGGAGTCTTCCCTGCGATAATTCGCATACTTGAATGCTGCGATGGAGGACGTTTCTGATGCTCTGTTCCATGGGCTTTCCCACTCGTTGACTGTGATCTATGAAAATGAAATTATACGACACTGACATAGCTTTGAGGTTATTGCTGGGTAGATTGGTGATGAAAATTAATACAGCATTTAGGATGGGTGACTCCTTGGAGCTTTAAACGCTCTTTTATGAAGGGTTCTGGAGAATTGGATTGAAGGCATGCACTAGTTTCATAGGAAACTTGAATAAACTGAGCAGTTTAGGGTGGTAGACTAGATTGGAAAATGGTTGACTGATAGATGAGAGAGTGATAAATGGCTCTCAGAAGTTCTACAGGAAAGGCATGAGTGAGGAGAAGTGGAGGGCCCCAGGGAAGTGTCCTAGTGTAGCAGCAGAGCGCAGACAGACCAATAATACCAGGAGTCTGTTCAGAAGGTCCAAATCATTTATTTGTGCACAAGTCTCAAGCAAAGTCAATTTCAAAATGGCTGAGCGATGTTCTCTGGCAATACAACAACTTTTATAGACTTTAGCTTCATTCTATGTATAGAAAAACATTTCATTGGTCCCGGTAACCTCCCGTACCCCTTCTATTGGTCCCGGTGCTGATATGATTATCCAATTATGTTCTTGCAGTGGGCTCAGCACCTGCTTACCCCCCTTCTAGTCCCAATTACAATGGCCAGATCACCAACTTGTTACTTTCCTACTTCCAAGGCCACTCAGCTAGTTTGTACGTGTAGGGAAGCAGGGCTCTATAACTTCTTTGTCAGCGGTTTTAAGCATAAATTCTGTATTTTTCCATCCGTTCTGCTTGTCTAAGCTTAATTCAATACTTTTACTGAGTTCTAATTCTACAGCAGCATATTGGGGGATGTGCAATTCCTATGGGCCTCTTCACAAGCTTCATTTACAGGTCAAGCTAGTTAGGCTTGCTTGCTTATGTCAGACACTGTGGATCACGAGCCTTCACCTGCCACATTCCCCCCTTTGATTAATCTCACCCTATTACTTAATAAGGTGTGAGAATTAAATCACTTCAAAATAGTTATACTATGGTCATAGGATTCCGACTATATGCAGGAGGTTTTGGTTGGTATAAGGCCATAATCTTAGTTGCGGTCTTCCGCTCTACTGTACTTTCAATAGCACTATGAATAGAACGCACACAACATGGGATTATACATGGTAACAGCAAAATAACAGCAATAATTATTAGTACTAATATAAGGAAAGTTTTAAGTCCTCCCAGCCATGAGAAAAGGTTAGCAAACCAGTTAGGAAACTTCAGTGAGTGCCAAGTCTGTACTGGCACATAAGCATGTCTTTGCATATCCTTAGCAATTTCTTCAACTACTTGACCCTTATCTATTTTTAAACAACAATTGGTTAAATTCAGCTTACCACATACTCCTCCTTCAGCTGCTAACAAATAATCAAGTGCTAAGCGATTCTGATATATAGCAGTGCGCATCTGAGTACTTTGTCTAGCTAAAAGTGTAAGAGCTTGGCTAGTTTCATTGGTTATTATTTCAACTACTGCTTGTAAGCGAATAATACGATTAATCATATAGACTGGGGTTCGATAGCCCCACATACCATCATCATTCCAAGTGGCAGGCCCATAATATTCAATGATTCTTTCTGGCGGCCAATCATCACCCTTCCACTTCTCCCACTTGCCTACTTGGAGGGGTGCTCTCTTCTGTCGCAGTGCTCTTTTGTGTCTGTGGGTAGTGTATACTGGGTATCCTAATTGTTCTCCATGTTCTGTGGGTAGGAGGAAGAAAGAAGGTCTGATGGTTCCTAAGACACATGCTCCTCCCCAATGTGGCGGGAGTCGAGCATACGCTCGGTTTCCACAGATCCAATACAGGCCAGGTGGGGCTTGCCAAGCATGGGTTTTGGCAAGATTAGTCCATAAATCAGCAAGTTCAGGAAATCTGGCTAATGGATTAGGAGGTTCAGGGTGTTTGACTCCTGACCACCATGACGTCTTTTTGGTAGTGTCATTATAGAATTTCTGGCTAAGACAGACCAGCTGTCCTACCTGTTGGGTGAACTGAGGTCCAGTTCTGGTATAGCAAAGACGTCCAACAATTGAGTGCGCTAACACCCATTCGCTAGTAGTCTTGTGTAATTCAGTCTGATTGTAAGTCAGAGAATAATTTAATTCTTGAGCTTCCCATGGCCACTGGTCACCCATCTGGGTTCCGCCACAGAAATAACAATCTGAGATTTTGAGACTAGATACTACTGCTCCAGCTAATTCTAAGAATAAATTTTGAGAAGGATGAGGAATCTCAAACTTATTTACATGCATGGCCTCATAGAAGGTGTTATGGATGTGATATTTAGATGACTTGTGGGCTTGGGTGTTCAATCTTATATACACAATGGTTCCTGGATCTGATCCGGTACCTGCGATACGTAGACCAAACTTGTATCCTTGTTTCCATGCATTAGGATTACGTATCCGTAAGTGTAAAGGGTTACAAGCACCTTTCTTACATTTGTCGTCTGTTGTTGACTTAGTTAGAGTGGCCACTCTAACTATCTTTTCTTCTACTATACCATCATTCCATGTAGCATAAAAAACACATTCCCAATTTGGGCAATAGTAATCTGCTGCTGTGGCAGTACTATATGAATCCTTTTTACCTGTACACTTTCCCCATCCTGTGGCACCTTCTGGGCACATATACTTATGGTCATTTCGATATGCTTTTTCCCAGGTACCACATTTGGAGCGACTATCTCTGTTTATAACATCACATGCATCAAAATTCAAAACAGCAGGTCTACTAGTATCTCTAAGTGGTTGTGTGGCATTAATTGGTCCATCTGCATCCTTCCATCGTATTTCCAACGTGTAATAGGATGGATTCTGATGCGGATTATAGCATACTCTAGATTTACCGTTAGTGCAAACATTTAGTTCAGTGGTGTTATAAATACACCGAGTCACTTTACCAGTGCAGGTATAGTAAGAATGGTAAATCAAAGTCTGAGTTACTTTCAGTCCAGTTCGAGTAGAAGTAATGCAAGCAGTGCATGGAGGTAAGGCATGAGTCAGTTCAAAGCCTCCAAAACAGGCAACCAGGGCAAAGCAAAGGTAAAGGTACATGTTGATTGGAGTTCTTCTGAATCCTCAGCTTGCAGGTCTTGACCACGACGTTCTTTTCTTCGTCCCGTTCGCTAATAAAGCAATTCAACGGGTGCTGAGTGTTGATTGAAGATCCTCAAGTTGTCCATCACACATTATCCAACTTAGCAAATTCAGTTGGCTTTTGAAGTATGGTCAATCATTGTAGCATCAAAGTAGTGTGTAAAATCACACACATGAGGTTCGTTAAACAAACTCTTGCTGTATGGAAAACAGCAATCCTCTTCGAAAGACTTGGCTACTGCAAGGCACTGTGACAGAGTGTTTAAACTGCTGGTTGCCATCTCAGAGTAACTCGCAAAGGTGCATCAGGATGCTGTTCTGCTGTCCACTGCTCAGGTTCAGGATCAGCGGCGGGCTTGACTCTGCTGTGGTGTATCCAGGAATCGATTTCTGCTACCTTTACTGCAGTTGGGGTAGACAGGATGACGGTGTATGGTCCCTTCCAATGGGGTTCCAACGGTGTCTTCTTCCAATCTTTGATCCACACCGAGGTACCAGGCTGGTAGGGATGCAAAGGTTCCGTCAAGTTGATAGGCAACTGGTCTTGGATCCACGCATGGAGAGTCTGCAGAACAAAACTAAGAGCTAGGAGTTCTTGCCTGGTTATTTCTGAACCAATTTGGGCTAGACTTCCTGTAATTCCCTGCACTATTGGTGGGGGCTTACCATACAGAACTTCAAAAGGGGAAAAACCTGTTGACTTCACAGGAGCTGAGCGTATTCTGATTAAAGCTATTGGGAGCACTTGGGGCCACTTTAGGTGTGTCTCCTGACAAAGCTTAGACATTTGGGCTTTTAGGGTACGATTCATTCGCTCAACTTTCCCTGAACTCTGGGGTTTGTATGCAGTGTGAAGCTTCCATTGTATCTGCAAAGCTTTTGCTAACTGTTGAGTAATCTGGGAGACAAATGAGGGCCCATTGTCTGACCCTATTACTGCTGGAATTCCAAACCTAGGGACAATCTCTCTCAGTAAAACTTTGGTAACTTCTCGAGCTTTTTCAGTTCTGGTTGGGAAGGCTTCTACCCACCCAGAGAAAGTACAGACTAATACTAATAGGTAGTGATATCCATTGGCTTTTGGCATTTCAGTAAAATCAATTTGCAGGTGGTGCATGGGGGTTACACCTCCTGACTGAACTCGGGGTGCTGTTGTGAGACCTTGCTTGGCATTATTTTTGGCACAAATTAGACATTGGCGTGCTACTGAAGCTGATATGGTTGTCAACATGGTAATGTAGAAATGTGGTCTGAGTGCTTTTTCCATAGCACTTTTCCCATAGTGGGTGGCCTCGTGAAAGGCTTTGACAAAGGATGGTCCTAACAATTCGGGAATTACTATTCGTCCTGGGGGTTGACTGCCCTCTGCTGGTGGCAGCTCAATCCATCCATCTTTCAGTACTCCATCTTCCTTGTTACAGTAGTAATCTAATTCTTTGGTGGTATATCGTGGTGTCCATGAGTTTAAAGGTACCGGAAACAATGCTGCTTGCATTGGCATGGCTTGTGGTGTAATTTGTCCTGTCATAGCTGCTTGCCGTGCTGAGGCATCTGCAAACCTATTGCCTCGGGCAACTTCTCCTTTTCCTGCTTGATGTCCTCTACAATGCATGACAGCTACACGAGTTGGGGCCCAAACTGCATCAAGTAACATCAGTATCTCGGGGCCATACTTGACTGATTTTCCTCCGGATGTGATGAGCCCTCGTTCCTTATAGAGAGCTCCATGGGCATGTAGGGTAGTGAAGGCATATTTGGAATCTGTATATACATTCAACACAAGTTTTGCACCTAGTAATAGTGCTCGAGTAAGTGCTATCAATTCTGCTTTCTGGGCTGATGTGCCTGAGGCTAGAGCTGATGACTCAACGACTTCATGTTGAGTGACAACTGCATATCCGGCACAGCGTCGTCCATTGAGGATGAGACTGCTTCCATCGACATAATAGATTTGGTCAGGATTGTCTATGGGCACATCTGTCAGGTCGGCTGGAGAATACAGTGTCCATGACTTCGATACAATCATGTTCTGGGAGTTCTTCACTAACGGGTATCAATGTGGCTGGATTCAAGGCATGACTCACTTCCAGTTGTATCTGTGGATTTTCACATAACATGCTCTGATATTTTAACATTCGGGAATTGGTGAGCCAATGATTTGCTTTCTGTTCCATGAGGGCAAGGACTGCGTGTGGCACAGTGACTCGTAGATTCTGTCCTAGTGTGAGCTTGTCTGCTTCACTCACTAACAATGCTGTAGCTGTGACTGCTCTCAGGCAAGGTGGCCATCCCTTGGCCACAGTGTCCAATTGTTTCGATAGGTATGCTACAGGTCGTTCCCAATTTTTGAGTCAACATGCCTAAGGCATTTCCCTGTGCTTCATGTACAAACAAGTGGAAAGGCTTGTGAACATCTGGTAGTCCAAGGGCTGGTGATGACATTAATTCTTCCTTTAACGTCTTGAAGGCTGTATCCTGCTCAGGTCCCCACTCCAGTGGCGACTTTTCTTCTCCTTTTGTGGCTTCATACAGTGGTTTGGCAATTTGGGCAAAGTTGGGAATCCAGATTCGGCAATATCCTGCCGCTCCCAGAAAGGCTCTGACTTGCTTTCTGGTCGTTGGGGTTGGAATTCTGCATACTGCTTCTTTTCTTTCTCTGCCTAATTTTCGGCTTCCTTGGGTTATACGAAAGCCCAAGTATTTCACTTCTTTTTGGCATAGTTGTGCTTTTGCTCTGGAAACTTTGTATCCAGCTTCATTTAGAAACTGCAAGAGATCTTTAGTGGCTTGTATGCATTCACTTTCTGATATGACAGCTATCAGCAGATCGTCCACGTATTGGAGAAGCACTCTCTTCCCCGGGGCCACTGGATAGCTTGAAAGGTCTTGATTCAGTGCAGCACTAAAGATGGTAGGCGAATTCTTGAATCCTTGGGGTAGTCGTGTCCAAGTGAGTTGGCCCCCTCTTCCAGAGATGGAGTCCTGCCATTCAAATGCAAACAATATCTGACTTACAGGGGCTAATCTTATGCAAAAGAATGCATCTTTTAGGTCTAGTACAGTAAAGTGGGTAGCTTCAGCAGGTATCAGTCCTAGAAGAGTGTAAGGATTGGGTACAACTGGATGTATGGTTTCAACTGCTTCATTCACTCTCCTTAGATCTTGCACTGGGCGGTAGTCATCTGTTCCAGGTTTTTTTACTGGCAGAAGTGGAGTGTTCCATGGGGATTGACATACTTTTAGTAGGCCATGTTCTAGTAATCTTTGCAAGTGGCGATGGATGCCTTCAATTGCAGCTCTTGGGAGAGGGTACTGTTTGACATGTACTGGTGTAGCACTAGGCTTAAGGGTTACAATTACTGGAGCTATATGTTTGGCTAGGCCTGGAGGACTGCCTTCTGCCCATACTCCAGGTGGTACATCAATGCTTTTCAAAGTTTGTTCAAAATAGGTGTCTTGGACAGAATCATCAATGTAATATCTCCATTCTTCTTCTCGGGGAACTGTAAGCAGCATTATTCCTGCTGGTTTGGCTTGGGGATTTACTGTCATTTGCATTTCTCCTCTTTCGGAGAAGGATATTTGGGCTTGTAGCTTGGCTAACATATCTCGTCCCAATAGTGGCACTGGACATTCAGGCATGTAAAGGAATTGATGAGTTATTTGCTGTCCTCCTAGACTGCATATACGATTCTGAAGAAAAGATTTTGTAGCTTTGGTACCAGTTGCTCCTACAATGGTGACTGCTTTTGTAGAAAATGGGGCTATCTTTTTATCTACTACTGAATGTTCTGCTCCAGTATCAACCATAAAGTTCATAACTTGGTCTCCTATTTGTATTCCGACCATAGGCTCCTGGAGACCTAAAGCAAACTCGGAGCCCGGTCTGTCCTAATCCACGTCATCTTCGTCATGGGCTGTCGTAGCCAATGCTTGTATGGCTCCTCCTCTTTCTCGCTGGAATTGTTCTCGATTGGCTCCTCCGCGGTTTCGGGGACGGCCTCGTCTTTCCTCTCTCCACTGATGATTGTTTTCGTCATCTTGCTGGGCGTCTTCGAGTTGCGGGCATGCATCTCTCCAATGTCCTTCCTCCCTGCAGTAGGCACATTGGTTTACACCTAGTTGGGGCCGGCTTCCACTTCGGCCCCGCCCCCTTCCTCTGCTCCGTCGACTAGGGGTACCTCCCCTTTTCTGTTCAACTATGGCCGCAGCCAAAAAATCAGCTTTCTTCTTCATCTTTCGATCACATTCTCTCTGCCTTTCATTATCACGATTCACATACACTTTATGAGCGACTTCCAATAACTGAGTTGTATTCATGCCCGCAAACCCATCTAGTTTTTGTAATTTACGTCTAATGTCTGGTTGAGACTGATTTACAAAAGCAGAATTCACCATACATAAACTTCCTGGTGCATCGGGATCATAGGGAGTATACATTCTATATGCTTCAGTTAATCTTTCATGAAATTCTGCTGGGCTCTCATCTATACCTTGGATAACTCCTGCAACTTTGGAAAGGTTCATAGCTTTCTGGCCCCCCCTTCTCAGGCCTTGTAGAAAGCCTTGGCAAAAACGGGCTAGGGCTCTGGATCCTCTTTCTGTATTTGGATCCCATCGGGGGTCTTCATTCGGGAATTCTCTCTGGGCCGCTTCCCGATTGTCTATTCTTTCCACCCCTTGTTCTGGAGCTACAGGGTTATCCGCCAGCCAATCAATAGCTGCTTTTCTAATTCGTGCCCGTTCCTCTGTCGTAAATAGGGTGGACAGGAGCTGGCGGCAATCTGCCCATGTTGGTTGGTGGGTTTCCATAATAGTATTCACTAATTCTGTAAGCTCTTGGGGTTTATTGGTATAGGAGGCATAATGTGTCCTCCAATTTAACAAATCAGTTGTAGAGAAAGGGACATACACATAGCTTAGGGGTCCCACTACCACCTCATTATCTTCATTCCTTACGGGCACTCCCGGGACCTGCCGTAAGGGCATCATCTTGGCAGTAGATGTCTTTTGGGATCTGAGAGATATTTTCGTAACTGTCCTATCAGGGGTTATTTTCTTCTTCTCTACGTGCTTTACTTTAGATGTACATTTTACTGGCAAGCTAGTACTGGCAACCACTTTTACACTGTCAGCATCGCTTAGGGAATTTTCAGTCTCTTCCTTCTCTGTTTCTGTATCTGACTCTCCTTTTTCTGTCTCGGTAGAATCATCTTCTTCAATTAAAGGGAGCTCATCTACCTGCTCTCTGGGTAATAGCTCAGGGGTTGGGTCCCGTTCCCGCTGTCTCGGGGGTTCTGGGGCAGGACGCCGGGCTGCTCTTACTGGGCCCGGGGTTTGAGACTGTCGGGGAACCATTTCTGGGGAATCAGGATCTACCAGGATGGGCTTCTTCCTGGACTTCTTATCCTTCCCTTTCTTTCTAGGCTGTTCTATTTTCTGACTATAATCTGTCTTTGCTAACATTATTCTGCACTGTTCTTCATAACAGCGCTGCGCCCAAGGGGGCGGATCTTCACAAATACTTAACCAGGAATCTATATAGGGGTACTGATCGGGGTGCGCTATCCGCACTCTACGGTGCACTAACTGGATAATTCCTACATTAAAGGTTCCCTCTCGGGGCCAGGTAGGGTCTAGATCGGGCCACTCCCTAGTACACAAAATCTGTAAACGGGCCGCAGTCATTTTAATACCATAGTCTCCAGAATATCCTTCTTTAAAATGTGCGATCATACATTCTAATGGAGTGTTCCTAGTAGACCCCGCCCCTCCCATTTCGATGTGTGCGCGCGCAACAACAGACAAAAGGGAAAAGGAGGGCGGACCGTGGGTAAGGGGTCCTCACGGCCCTGGAAACGTATAAGGAGAACAAATAACAAGACAAGACGACAATCGCTTCCCCCTTTTTGCGACCTGAACGCGGTCGCCCGGTCAGGAAATGCGCTACTCAGGGGTCCGCCTTCGCTTGGTCCGTGCTGCCAGACCTCTCATTCACACTTCATTCACACAATCATGCTAGCAACGTATCCCAGAATGCATTCGTTTCTATCTATTCTGACTAGTCTTATTCAATTTCCAAAATACAAGAATAGGAGGTTTCGCCCTGCGAATACTCATGCGGGGTTACTCGGCCCGTCTTTGAGAGGTGATCAAGCTCTCTTACCAATTTCCAAGTTCCAAGTTCAAATGGCAGCACTGCTCTTTCTTATCTGTCTAGACATAACAAATCGAAACTCTACTCACCGGATCCGGTCCTCAAACTTCCCAAGCAGGCGCATGAGTTGGACCTCGGACTCCCCTCACTCGGGTTCGAGGTGTTGGCTCCAGCCGGGCTTGGCACCCGCCGAGGTCTGACCAGCTCCCTCCGATGCAAGGGACAGGCGGTGCCAGAGAGCAGCCCCCGTCGGAAGGGCGCGATCCCGGCAGGACCAAACCTATAGAGGCAGAAAGTCGTGGTATATTGCCCTATATACACTCTGATTCCACAACTTCCCGGCCAATGCACCAAGAATATGTAGCAGCAGAGCGCAGACAAACCAATGATACCAGGAGTCTGTTCAGAAGGTCCAAATCATTTATTTGTGCACAAGTCTCAAGCATAGTCAATTTCAAAATGACTGAGCGATGTTCTCTGGCAATACAACAACTTTTATAGACTTTAGCTTCATTCTAGGTATAGAAAAACATTTCATTGGTCCCGGTAACCTCCCGTACCCCTTCTATTGGTCCCGGTGCTGATATGATTATCCAATTATGTTCTTGCAGTGGGCTCAGCACCTGCTTATCCCCTTCTAGTCCCAATTACAATGGCCAGTTCACCAACTTGTTACTTTCCTACTTCCAAGGCCACTCAGCTAGTTTGTACGTGTAGGGAAGCAGGGCTCTATAACTTCTTTGTCAGCGGTTTTAAGCATAAATTCTGTATTTTTCCATCCGTTCTGCTTGTCTAAGCTTAATTCAATACTTTTACTGAGTTCTAATTCTACAGCAGCATATTGGGGGATGTGCAATTCCTATGGGCCTCTTCACAAGCTTCATTTACAGGTCAAGCTAGTTAGGCTTGCTTGCTTATGTCAGACACTGTGGATCACGGGCCTTCACCTGCCACAGCAGCAGAGCGCAGACAGACCAATAATACCAGGAGTCTGTTCAGAAGGTCCAAATCCATTTATTTGTGCACAAGTCTCAAGCAAAGTCAAATTTCAAAATGGCTGAGCAATGGTTTCTAGCAAAACAACAACTTTTATACTGTTCTTCTCCATTCTAGACATAGGCAAACTTTTCATTGGTCCCAGTAACCCCTCTCACCCATCTGTTGGTCCCGGTACCACTACGTAGCTATCCAATGAGGACCTTGATTTGGGCTCAGCACCTGGTTGCCCCCCCTTCAGTCCTCATTACAATGGACAGTTCTTAGACTTTCGATACTTCTCTCCTCCAAGGTCACTGGCTTGCTAGAATATGAGTGAGAGCGGGCCACTGTAACCTTGCTTTCTGCAGAGTTAATTAATTCCATAGAAGCTGTGCTCTCTTATCAGTACCAATTAGACTTGTTTTTCTATATTTTCTAAGTTTCGATTCTGCTTAGCTATACTAAATTGTGTTCAGTTAAGTTTCAATTCTACGGTGTCATCATTCAGGGGGCTTTCATTCCTCTGGGCCTAACTACAGGCTTCATTTACAGGTCAAGTTGCTTAGGCCTGTCTGTTTAGTTCAATTAGCATGGATCATAGGTCTTCGCCTACCACACTAGGACCAGTCTGCTCAATATTTTTGTGAGCATTATTGTAGAAGTTAGAAGGAAACGTTTGTCTGCGCATGACTCCATAGGGTATGTCTACAAAGCTGGGCTAGTTACAAATAGCTTGTGCCAAGCATTAGCCCATCTTAGTTAACATGCCCCCAAGATTTGTAAGAGCATGCACCCCTGAGGCCATAAAGAGACCCGACCTAAAAAATGAAAATAGTGGTTGAATGTTTGTTAGTTTAAATTTCAGTGCAAGGAAGTGCAGAGATAAAAAGGAAAGGCGTTGTATGTGATTGGGGGGGGGGGGGGGGGGGGCAGAGACCTTGTCAGATACTATCACTCCAGTCTCAAGGTAGTGAGACAAGGGGTGGCTAAAGCCAAATGGATGCAAGCCTGCATAGAGAGAACCATAAAAATCTGAAAAGGAAGGTAATGTTGTTTGAATAGTAGTTATACCAGGAATGTGCCAATAATATGCTCCTTCATCAGCTGTTATTGAGGTCTCACTTTTGGATTTTGATTTGAAATTTAATTACTTGTTGTTACAAATCCAAGTTCAGGTAGACAAGTTATTTTCCTGTCCAGGTGGACTTATATTAAAAGTTGTGCTTGAGGTTATACAGTATCTCTGTATACAAAGGCTACAGGCATTCCAGAGGAAAGTAGCCAAAATGGTGAGGGGTCAAGTTATGAAATGATGATACTTATTTTTATAGTGAGTTGAAAATAAATATTAAACACTGTAATGTGATAAGTATTCAGGTACAGTAAATCCTGGCCTCAAAAGAGCTTAAAATCGGGTACCTGAGCTAATGGGAGATAATGTGGCTTGCCCAAGGTCACAGTGAGTGTTAGTGGCAGAAGCAGGAAATGAATGCTAGCTTTTACTAGTTCTCAACTCCTTGTGTTAACTACTAGGCAATTTCTTGCTACAGTTGTGGTCGTTATTGGCACCCTTGTATTTTAGGTATGTTGTGTACAATATAGTATTTTAATAGTATGTTCAAATGTATACACAAAAAGATGTCTGCACAACTTAGCCATAGTAATTTCTGAGAGAAAAAAAACAAAATGAACTGGACAGGATTAATGGCACCCTTGACTAATATTTGACTGCACAACCCTTGGCAGTGATGACAGCTTCCAAATGTTTCTTGTAGCCATTTATAAGTTTCGTACATCTGTCTTCTGGTAGTTTCTCCCACTCTTCAGCTGTGATTTGTTCTAACTCATGAATGTTTCTAGGATTCCTTTTACTAATGGCAGATTTCAGCTCTTTCCAAAGGTTCTCGATTGGATTGAGATCAGGACTCATTGCTGGTCAGTTTAAAACAATCCATTTTTCCTTTTTAACCATTCTTTTGTACTTTTGGATGTATGTTTTTAGTCATTGTCCTGCTGGAGGACCCATGACCTTCGATCCAGACCTAGCTTTCTGACACTAGGTAGCACATTTCACTCCAAATATCTTGGTAGTACTCTGATTTCATGAGTCCTTTAATACGTTCCAGGCCTCTAGTTCCTGAGGCAGCAAAATAGCCCCACAACATTGTGGAACCTCCAACATATTTAACTGTAGGGAGGGTGTAGTTTTTTTTTTTTCCTTATAAGCTTCATTTTTTCACCAGTAAATGTATCACTGGCCTACATTGCCAAAGAGCTCAGGTTGACAGAACCTTTTTCCAGAAAGATTGTGGTTTCTCAAGGTGGGTTTGGGCAAAGATCAGGAGTGCCGTTTTATGTCTGTCTTTGAGCAGTGGGGTCCTCTTTGGCCTTCACACATGAAGTCTTTATTTAGTGCATGGCATTTGGTGCGGGTTGAAACCACCACTCCAGATTGCTTCAGATCAACTTTAAGCTCTTTGGATGTTGTATGTGGTGTGTACGGGGTGGAGGGTCAGCTGGATTGTGGGCCAAGCAGACACCATCCTCCGTCAAAAAGAGGAACCATTCAGGGAGGACATATCACTTCCCAATAAAAGAAACACCACAGAGAGGACTTACACTTCCCAATAAAATCTCACCTTATGCAGGACAACACGCTCGTACATGGTAATAAGTTTTTCACAGATTCTTTTTCTTTCAAAAGGATCCTTTTATTATTTCCTATCGTACAGAAACAAAAAACTAAGAACAGAGGCAAACAGTCCAGTGAAATTACAGATCTTCCAACTCTCACATCAGGCAAACAGGGTCATTCTGTACTTTATTTATTTATTTATTTATTTAATTGGATTTTTATACCGCCTTATCATACAATCAAAGCGGTTTAACAAGAGAGAAAATTAGTAATAGTGAAAAAATCTGTGATAATATATACATAGTTTGTAAATATATGATTAAATGTTTTTGGAAAAGGTGCACTATATATATTGTGAGCTATACTATAAAGTGAGCTATTGTACAATGTATATATAAATAATTGCTTTCTTAAAAATTAATTAGTTGATTGCATGACCGTAGTGCTCCGTAAACAAAACTGTTTTCAGTTGTTTTCTAAAGTCTTTGATGTCCTGAGCTGCTCTCAGATCATTAGGTAGGGAGTTCCAGATGGAAGTCGCAGCAAACGAGAAAGCTCTCTCAGAGGTCTCCTTGCGTGTTTTTCTGATGTCATTTGAGGAGCTGATTCTATTTTCAGATACACTTCTCCTAGGTCTGTTGCTAATATCTGACCGGATAAGATACGTCAGACTTTTTGCAGAACATTGTTGCTTTATCTTGAAAATATAAATTACTGTTTTGTATTTAATACGAGATGATATTGGTAACCAATGAAGCTCCTTTAAGATAGGAGTTATATGCTCTTTACTTGATAGACCAAAAATTATACGAGCAGCGGTGTTTTGCGCTAACTGTAAAGGCTTCAGTGACTGCTTAGCTAGACCCAGATATATATATATATATATATACTTATCTCGGATGCAGATCTCGAAACGGCTACAAGCCAGAATGTCTGATTCTGTCTTACTTCCTGACTCAACAGCGAGTGAGAGAATATATGATAGGCTTTCCTGGACACAAGAGATCAGTGTAACAGACATACAAAAGACAAACTAGCATGCACACAAAACTCTTGGACATGACAACAGGGATACTGGGGCCATAGGGAACCCCGGGAATCCATACTTCACACAGCCTTCACTGCACAGGAGACGAGCTCCTCGCCTATCTGGTCCTGTCACATTTTATTCCTTCAGGACCATAATTACTATTTGGGCATTCTTCTCCAATTAGCTAATTCTTGTTCCAGCTAAGACTCCACTTGTGTGATTTGTCATGTTATTCTACTCATATTTGTACCCCTCTCCGCTGACCACCTTGGGCCCAGGGCCTTGTCAGATTTATATTGTCATCTGACCTCATGCCCCCACTCACTCGGTTCTTTACCTGGTTCTCTTGCTTGGTTTTCTCCCGCCCCTCAGTTCCCAAGAAATATCTCTTTAACTCCCTGTGTTCTGACAACTATACTAGGGGCCGTTTGTTCTTCATGCTAAGCTGGCATGTTTATATCTCATAGTTGCCTTTCTATCCTCTTTCTGTCCTCCACTTACTGATAATTGTGTTTTCACATCTTTTCCATATGTTGTCACATACCTCCTGAAAGCTTCACGTACGCATGTCGGTACAATTCTAGCATTCAGACATTTCGATGATTTTTTTTTTTTGTTACTGTGTTAACCCCTTCTCCTCTGGCTCCCACAGGTGTTTTTCCACCACTTTGCACTAACCTTCGAAGACCTCTTTGATTAATTTTTCTCTTCCCACCAAATCCCGGGAGATTCTTGATAGTTCCATGAGCAGAAAACCTCTTAACATTGCGAACTGTAGACACAACAATCCCAAGGTCTTTGGAGATGGCCTTGTACCCTTTTGAAGTTTGATGTTTGGTGGTAATGGCTTTTCTGACTGTCTCGGGCAGCTCTTGTCTTCACCATTGTGAAAATGGAATAGGGAGTGAATGTGGCCATTTTAAACATTGGAGCCATCATTCATTGTTTGATTCAAGTCATAAGTACTGACAGTTGATCACAAGTGCATCTAATTTTACTGCTCTTCTGTTCAAACTGATTTGAATTATTTATAAGGGTGCCAGTAATCATGTCCTGGCAATGCCCCAGTTTTTATACAATTTCCTTTTTTAATTGATCTTGTTTTATTTGAATTTTTTTTTTGCATGTCAAATATGTGTTCATATATATTTATTCCTTATCGTTCCTCCAGTTCAGTCCTCTACCTCTGGGTTGTCGACCTCTTCCTGCAGCTAGGAGACTGGCGTGTCAAAATCATGACATCACTGGATATAGCCTGCTGGATACTCCCATCAGCCCCAGTGTGACCAGTCTCCTTGCAGCAGGAGGATGTCGTGAGCCCAGGCAGGGGCTCACTAGAGGAACAGATAAGGAGTGGCAGATTAGTCTCGTGGCTAGAAATTAATTGTTTTTTGGCCCATTGCGTTAAAAAAAAAAAAAATTAATACTACTTAAATAA
Source organism: Ichthyophis bannanicus (assembly GCA_033557465.1). Taxonomy (NCBI): domain Eukaryota; kingdom Metazoa; phylum Chordata; class Amphibia; order Gymnophiona; family Ichthyophiidae; genus Ichthyophis; species Ichthyophis bannanicus. Next base: position 228,863,732 of record CM066036.1, read on the forward strand.
GCTGGGGAGAAAAGAAGAAGAGAGAGTAAGCGTTCCTTTACTGCTCCCTGCCTTACTGTTTGGTCTGCAGTCTTCCTCTCTACTTTCTCCTAGAGATCTCTCCCCCCGGACTGTTCGGGGGAGAGCTCTTGCCTGGTCAGCATACAGCCGCCGGTCCTGGTTCAGCGGCAGAGGAAGGCATTGCGGCGGGGGGCCGGTTCAGAGGCATCGGAGCAGTGTGCTGTTCTGCCAGCGGCACTTCAGGTTTGTTCGGAGTGCCACGCGGCGCGGAAAGAGTAGTTTTGAGCCGCACAGAGCAGGTAGTTTGCAAACGGAGCTGGAGTCTTCTCTCTTGGAGAACAGGGGAGGCGACGCTGCAGAAGCCATAAGAGAGGTGTTTGGCGCCCTTTTTCAGGCTCCGTTGGAGTTGCGGTGGCCATTTTGGAAGACACGAGGAAGCTGCGTGGCCGCCGTTTGCCCGGCACAGGCAGGAGAGCCGAGATGATCTGAGCCGGGGTCCCTATGTTCGTTTGTTTGGGGTTTTTGTTTCATTGTTTTAGTTTTATTGGACTTTATTTGATTTTCTTTTGTTCTGATAGCATTTGTTCTTTTGGGGCGGGCAGTAAATCCCTTTGATGGGGGGGGGAGGGTTTTCTCCCGTGTCAAAAGTCTCTGCGGTAAGTTCTTCGGTCCTTCTCGTGCACTCCAGTAGTTTGGAGTGCGTCAAAAAAAAACAAAACAAAACCCCAAACGCAACGTAAAGGCTGTTAGTGTAGCTGGGTTTAAAAAAGGTTTGGACAAGTTCCTGGAGGAAAGGTCCATAAACCATTATTAAAGAAGGGACCCAGGATATCAATGCTTGACCCAGTACAAGCATTGCGGAATCTGTCTTTTGGGGAAACTGCTAGGTATGTATGACCTAGATTGGCCACTATTGGAAACGGGATACTGGGCTTGATGGACCTTGGTCTGACCCAGTATGGCATATCTTATGTTCTTATGTTAACGTATATACTTTCCTAAAGGGAATACATCTTTCCATGGGCAGGTTAATGTCCGCCTGTCCTCAGTGTGTTGTGTGCGGCACCAGAAGAGGCATGGTTGCCGATTCTGGGGTTTGCCATGGCTGTGCGCTACTCTCCTCTGCCGTCGAGCTACAAATGGAGGCAAAAGAGCTTCCGGAGGCGCAGGGGGCGCCTGGGGAGAGTTTGCCTGAGTATTTGCCCTCGGCTGGGCAAGGGGCTCAGGTGGAGGTCGAGGCAGGTCCCTCTGGAGCGTTGGCAATACCGGCTTCGTCAGATTTCGAGGAGTTTTGCCCTGATTTTGTTTTATTAATGCACCAGGCTTTTTGTTTGCGCCGTCAGGGCAAGTTGCCCAGTGTGCTACCGCATCCTGGTCCTTCTCAGCCCTTGGAGTTGGCTGAGGGGGTGGGTGCGGAGCCTCCAGTCCCCAAGAAAGCGAGGACTCGTCTGTTCTCGTCCATGGGGGGTGATTGGCCGGATTCTGAGGACCACAACTGGGGTCAGGAAGAAGAGCTGGAGGATCTGGAAGAGGGGGAGATCCCTGAGCCCGAGGATCAGGCTAAGATCATTAGAGTCTTCCGTAGGGGAGAGCTGGCCGCCTTGATCACTGAGTCTATGCAGATGTTGAATCTCGCTACCCAGCCCGTAAGTGAGGAAGAGTTTGAGGACCCGGTCTTTCAGGCAGTCAGGCAAACACAAGCGGTGTTTCCGGTTCACCGGGTGGTAGACAGGATGATCCAGGACGAGTGGGATCGCCCGGAAGCAGGGCTCAGGGGGGTTCGGACCATGAATAGGCTTTATCTCCTGGCCGATAAAGATAAGGAGAGATTCCGCTCGCCCCGGGTGCATGTGGCGGTGGCGGCTGTAACGAAGACTACTATCCCGGTGGAAGGTAGTGCGGCCTTGAAGGATGCACAGGATCGTAAGGTCGACGGTTTATTGAAACAGGCTTTTGAGGCGGATGCGCTGTCCTTGCAAGCCTCGATCTGTGGGGCTTGGGTGGCTCAAGCGTGCTTGCGTTGGGTTCAATGGATGCGGCTCTCGTCCCACCTGGACCAGGAAGATCTTAAGGAGTTGGGCCGTTTGGGACGGCGTATTTGGCAGACGTCCATTATGACTTGATCAGAGCTCTCGCGAATAGTACAGCGTCTGTGGTGGCGGCCCGCAGGTCCGTGTGGTTGCGCAATTGGGCGGCGGATGGTTCGTGCAAGTCCCGTCTCAGCAAGTTGCCCTTTAAGGGTAAATTGCTATTTGGAGATGATCTGGATAAATTGGTAAAAGACATCGGAGAGTCCAAGACGGGCAGGCTTCCGGAGGATAAGGTGAAACAGGGGAAGCCAGGGCTCGGTTTCCGGGGTCAGTTTCGGGATTTCCGGAGGTTTCGCTCGGCGCGCTTTGGTAGCTACCAGAGAGGGCGTTTTTCCTCGCGGGGCCAGGGATTTCGAGGCTTTCGAGGAGCGAACAGAGGGTTCTCCTCAAACTCCTCTGCGGCGCTTAGAAAGCCGCAATTAGATGAGGTGGGCCCTGGCAGGAGAGACTCCGATAGGTGGGAGGCTTCGGGAGTTCTTTCCTGCTTGGGCCCTCATCACGTCGGACCAGTGGGTGTTGGAGATAGTTCAGCAGGGGTATGCGCTGGAGTTAGCGCGGCCCGTACAAGATACCTTCGTTATGTCTCCCTGCAGGGGACACAGGAAAACCTAGCGATTCAAGCTACCTTGCGACGGCTGCTAAGCTTAGGGGCGGTCGTGGAAGTTCTGCGGGCAGAGTACGGCATAGGGCGGTACTCTATTTATTTCGTGGTGCCAAAGAAGAGCGGAGCGCTGCGACCCATCTTTGACCTGAAGGGGGTAAATCGCTGCCTTCGGGTTCTGCACTTCCGAATGGAAACCTTGAGATCCGTCATTGTGGCGGTGAGACAAGGAGAGTATTTGACGTCGCTCGACCTCATGGAAGCGTATTTGTATATTCCCATACGTTCAGCGCATCAAAGGTTCCTGAAGTTCTCCTTTCTTTGGGGGCACTATCAATTCCAGGCATTGCCGTTCGGTCTAGCGACAGCTCCGCAGACCTTCACCAAGATGGTGATGGTGGTGGCGGCGGCGCTGCGCAAAGAAGGAATCTTAGTACATCCATACCTGGACGATTGGTTGATTCGGGCCAAGTCCGAAGCGGAGAGCATTCTAGTCACAGAAAGAGTGGTAAGCTTTCTTCATAGTCTGGGTTGGATGGTCAATCCGGACAAGAGCCAATTGGAGCCTCTCAGAACCTGGAGTATCTAGGGGTGCGGTTCGATACGAAGAACGGGAAGGTATTTTTACCGGAGAAGCGAGTGCAGGGGCTCAGGCGACTGGTGCACAAATTCAGGGCTTCGCCAGCACCCTTGGCATGGGCTTATCTTTGTCTCCTGGGAACGATGGCGGCATCGATAGAGGGGGTGCTGTGGGCCAAGGTGCATATGCGGCCTCTGCAGAGGGCTCTCCTTCGCCGTTGGTCACATCAGAAGGATGCCTTGGACAAACGGCTGCTGTGCCCCTTAAAGGTCAGACAGTCCCTTCGATGGTGGTTGGTGCCGGCGTCCTTAGCGCCCGGGATGCCGCTGGAACAGCCGCAGTTGCTTCTGTTGTTGACAGACGCCAGCCTCGGAGGCTGGGGGGCTCACTGCGGAGGCAGGTTTGCGCAAGGGACTTGGTCTCCTCAGGAAAGCTCTTGGTCGATCAATCGTCTGGAGCTGCAAGCAATTTTCAGGGCTCTCCAGGCCTTCAAGGAGGCGGTGGGGGGTCGGGCGGTTCGGGTCCTGTCCGACAACTCCACGGCGGTAGCTTACATCAATCGTCAGGGCGGCACGGGGAGTGCGACCATGGAGGAAGAAGCGGGTTTGTTGTTCGCTTGGGTGGAGAGTCGCGTATCGGCAATCTCAGTGGCTCACATTGCTGGAAAGGACAACGTGACGGCCGACTTCCTGAGCAGGCTCTGGGTAGATGTGGGGGAGTGGGAGCTGAACCCGGAAGTGTTTGCCCAGATAGTTTGCCGTTGGGGGAGCCCGGTAATGGACTTGATGGTGACCTTTCAGTCAGCGAAGGCCAGCAGAAGGCGAGAAAGGATGTCAGAGGGCATAGACGTGCTGTTACATCCGAGGCCAATTGCAGGGCTTCTCTATGTATTTCCTCCGTGGGCTCTGATCGGCAGGGTGATTCAGAGGATTGGCGCTCATCCAGGCCGGGTCCTTCTGGTGGCGCCAGATTGGCCGCGGCGCCTGTGGTTTGTGGACCTAGTGCAGCTCCTAGACAGAGATCCGTGGCGGCTCCCGTCGAGGGCAGACCTACTGGTGCAAGGGCCCCTGTACATGCCTCAGGTGGATCAATTCTCGCTTACGGTATGGCCATTGAAAGGGCCAGGCTGAGGAAGAAAGGCTATTCGGCATCAGTCATTGCTATGTTGCTGAGAGCACGTAAGCGTCCCACTTCTCTAGCGTATGTCCGGATCTGGCATGTGTTTGAGGATTGGTGCTCCCGGCATCAGCTTCGGGCCTCCACGGTGTCTGTCCCGTCCGTCTTAGGTTTTTTTGCAGGACGGGTTTGATAAAGGCCTTGCTGCCAGTTCGCTGTCACTGTCCTGCTATCGGGGCAAGATTCACGGCGTGGCTCTTGGCGCTCACTCTGATGTGATACGTTTTCTCAAGGTTATTTCGAGATTGCGCCCGTCGCGCAGGGTGATGGTACCTTGTTGGGATCTCAATTTGGTGTTGATTGCGTTGTCTTCGCCGCCCTTTGAGCCGCTGTCTGGAGCTACGGTGAAGGACTTAACGTTAAAAACGGTGTTCCTGGTGGCGATCTGTTCAGCTCGGCGCATTTCGGAGCTGCAGGCTCTGTCGTGTAGAGAACCCTTCTTGTCTTTTTCTAAAAAGAAGGTGGTGCTGCGTCCTGTGCCGTCCTTTCTGCCTAAGGTGGTTTCTCCCTTTCATTTGAGCCAGTCAGTATCCTTGCCAGTTTTAGGGGCCTCAGAGGGCAGTGACAAGGATCGCAATCTTTGCCTCTTGGATGTGAAGAGGGCGTTGAAGCAGTATTTGAGGGTGACGCAGCCTTTTCGCAAGTCGGACCGCTTATTCGTGGTGTTCGCAGGGGAGAAGCGGCAGCGAAGGCCTCTATTGCCAGGTGGATTCGGGAGGCGATTGCTTCCTCTTATCTCCTTCGAGGGCGGTCTGTACCCGCTGGGTTACGGGCTCATTCCACTAGAGCACAGGCGACGTCCTGGGCGGAGCACGGTTTGATTCCTCCAGCAGAGATTTGTTGAGCGGCGACGTGGGCGTCTTTGCATACCTTCAGCAGGCATTACTGGTTGGATGTGGCGGCAGTGAATGATGCCTGTTTCGGGTCGGCGGTGTTGCGTGCCGGCTGGAAGGGTCCCTCCCAATAATTACTGCTCTGGTACTTCCCAGAGGTAGAGGACTGAACTGGAGGAACGATAAGGAAATGATAATTACACTTACCTGGTAATTGTAGTTCCTTGAGTGACGACAGTTCAGTCCTCAATCCCACCCGGGGTTTGTATGAAGGTGCTGTCTAATCGGAATCTCCGGGGGGAGGGGGCAGGATCAAATTACAGGTAGGTTGGAGTTCAGATTTGTTTGTGGTTCCTTTTCCCTTTAGCTCCTGCTAAGATGGACAGGGAAGAGTCTTGACGTAAGCAGTTTATCAAGTGTGGAAATAAAGATAAAGTATAGGAATGTTTGCTTATCTATGGGGGAGGTTATCTCGTTTAGCGTTCGTTTGTTTGATTATTGCCACTTATTTGTTGCTCCTTTGAGTCTGCTTTGTTAATAGTTCACATTGGGGCTGATGGGAGTATCCAGCAGGCTATATCCAGTGATGTCATGATTTTGACATGCCAGTCTCCTAGCTGCAGGAAGAGGTCGACAACCCAGAGGTAGAGGACTGAACTGTCGTCACTCAAGGAACTACAATTACCAGGTAAGTGTAATTATCATTTTGTTAAACCTGTTTTTTTTATACCTCCTTATTCTGGAATCAAAGCGGTTTACAGTGAACTTTAAATTCGAACAGGATACATTTAGGATATTTAACAGAGTAGTAACTATATACAAGTAGTCTTACATATTTACATGTTTACATATGCTCATTTATATCTGAACAGGGTTATCGTGGCCGTTCAAATATTTCAAGGAGTCTTCGGTTGGGGCTGGTGGTGTTGTCAGGCTACTTGATGTGACCATAATGTTTTATGAAGAGAGAGGTCTTGAGCTTTTTCTGCAGTCCCATCCGCCTAAGCCACCAGAGTTCTCTTCAATATTTCTTTGTCACCAGCAGATGGTGGATGGATTTTCTCCACTCTGAAAAAAATCTGTATAATTGAGATGAAAAGATTGATTAAAAACTGTCGTGAACAACCATCTTGAGGTTGACTCTCTCACTTGAGCCCAAAGTGGGAGACTTCGCTAGACTATAGCCTTTTCGGTAGCTATAGGCGGAGGGAAAATTGGTTCAGCTCCACATTCTTAGCTTGTTCTCTAGGAACAAGCAGGAAGTCAGCCCTCACACATGGGTGATGTTGGCGCTGATAGAGCCCGTGCAGAGCATTTCTCCAGCTTTCAAAGAAAGCCTTTGGGATATGCTACAATGCATGCATGGTCCCCTTCCCACCCAAGGGTGCCATCTTGCTCAATCTCCTTTTCTCCACGGAGCCCAACAGACTTCCGTTCAGTTTCTCCGTGAAAAAGTCCTTGCTATATCCTTAAGTATTAGCTGTTTCATGTTTGTGTACCGGTTCCTTTTCCCGCCTCGAACCGTTGCCGGGCCTGGTGCTGTTCTCTGCTCTTTTCCACATTTTTGATCGAAGCTTGCCTCGACTGGTGTTCATGCCCTTTTTTGCTTGGGGGTTGTTGACCCCGGCCAGGTATTTCCCACCATGTCCTCTGGTGGGTTCAAAAAATGTGATCGCTGCAGTCAAACTATGTCTGTCACAGACACTCATGACTGCTGCTTACACTGCCTGGGATCAGACCATGATAGCATCTCCTGTGACCTGTGCCAGGCCATGACTCCTAAAACCAATAAAAAGAGGTCGGAGTTGCAGGAGAAACTGTTCCCAAGGTCCGACTCTGCACCGGCCTCCCCGACGTTGAGCTCCAAGCCCAGCACATTCTGTGATAGCGGCTCCTCCTAGAAGACCTCAGAATCCGAGAAAAAAAAATCCCCGAAGTCCATTGAGGTCCCACTGGAGAAACCCAGAAAGACTGCTCAGAGGGACTCGGGCGACTCCAAAAAAACATCCCACAAAGGTCCTCAAAAAGGATTCATCGGCCGGTGGAGACTGTAGTCCTCATTGAGGGTGCACTTGTGAGAGTACTGGCGCCGGGCCCGAGATCCTCTGGGCCCATGCCGAAAGCTGTGGAGTCTTCTGGCTTGGAAACTAGAATGGCAGCCATGGAGCAGAATATCACTGCTATCCTGGGCATGCAGCAGGCAATGATGTCCGGTTCATCTGCATCTGCCCGACAACCAGGCCACCATCTGCAGTAGAATTCTCGGTTGTTGAGCCGAGCTCCGAGCACCACTAGCCTCGGGTAAGTCCTTCGTCCCGGTTGAGGTCCCATTTCTCAGGCATCCAGTCCTCCCCGGCTAGTTTCCGAGACTCTGACCCCAGCCCCTTGGCCCTTCGGTGCAGGCCTCGAGGCAAGGTGTCACAAGGCCTCAGATTTGTCATCCCCCCTCAGTGCCGAGTGGGAAATCTGTGAATAGGCCTCACTGGAAACCAGACGGAACCAAGACGTCCCCTTGGACCTGATGCCATTCTCCTCCAGAGGACCTGGCCTTGTCAGGGATATGGCCAGAGCCATCAGTGCTAACCGAAGTGGAGGAGGACCCATGCACCGAAGAACTGGAGATTCTCCAGTTCGAGTCTCCACCAAAGGAAACTCTCTCATGGTGCCGGTGCAGCTGATCCTTGAGCAGCTACTGTTGCGAATGTGGGAGGACCCCGGCATCGGTACCGGTGGTCAGCTGACGCCTTGACACCATATACTGTGTCAGGAAGGGGCCAGGGTTTCACAATCCTCCAACTCCCACATAACTCCATGGTTGTTGAGTCAACCATGCAAAAGCTCAAGAGTCAGAAGATTTATTCTTCTGTCCCCCCTGGAAGGGGTGCTAGAGCTCACGACACACTTGGGCGCAAGTGCTACCTGTGTCTGATGCAGGCCTATGAACTATACACAGGCATGTTCCTGAAGGCCCTGACCCAGGAGTTGTCTGGGTTTTCAGCAGGGCTGGCCGGTTAACCTCTCCAATGGATCCAAGTTCTGACCCCTGGGATCAAGGACTGCTTGAAATTCCTCTCCTGAGTGACCTAGAACAAATTTGAGGCAGCAGCGGGCATCGAGCCTGGCTACAGTCATTGGACCTCGAGCAATGGATCCAGGATAAACTGGTTTTGCTATAATTTACTCTAGTTTGCTTTGATTTGAGATGTACTGGGTTGGATTAATTTGTATTATTGTGAACTAAGGTAGTCTAAGTGCACCTGATTTTGGTCAGGTTGGTGCTGAATTCACCCAAACGGAGTTCATCTGCGCATCTCTGGATTGACTTGTATTACCCCGAACTATGGTGATCTAGGGCACCTCATCTGTCCTGGTTTGCTCTGATTTCACCTATAATACATGCCGCTGATTTAATTGGTATTGGCCTGCTCTAAGGTTTTGTTCTGGCTTCACCTAAACTAAGGTAACACAGGTACACTAAAAAAAATTTTTTTTTAAACTGCCTCTAATGTTTCGATTGATTTTTACGTTTTTTGGTGCGCTGAATCCAAATCTGGTAACCAATTTGCTCCATCACTTACAGAATGTTTGCTACATTGGGTTAGCAGTTTGAGGTGAACGTTTCAGATTGAGTGCGATCGAGATAAAAGTTTCTTGGATGAATTCTTTATACTAATTGTTTAGTAGTTATTCAAATAAGAATAAAGAAAATTGTAACAAGGCAGCACATAAGAATAGAGTAATGTCAACAAAACACACTGTGATGGTAGCAAAATTGTCTGCACTTAAAACAGCCACATACATGTGCACAAACATTGAGCATATAAGAGCGAGGTTAGACACAAAGCAAAGCAAAGAAATGTGCAAAAAATGTTGTACAGGTATGTATGTAAGAATAGAAAACGCAAACCGCACCATTACAATACATGAAGACAAACACCCGATGGTGTGAAAATAAAATTCTAATAAATGAGATCCGACACTGTGGTAATAACTAGCAAATTTTTATTTCAAAGTTTAGTAAAAACACGATATTTGTCAACACAGTTTAGATTTTAAAGTCATTCTTGGGTCAATCAATCTCCTGGTGGGCCCGTTTCTTCTTCCCCCGAATGCTTCTCTTGGTGCGCTGCTTGGCGTATTTTTCATCTGGCTTTTCCCGCAGCAGCAACCAGCAGAAATCAGCCATCATAGTGGTGTTCCATCTTCCTTGGTACCTTCTCTCTGCGTCCTTGATGTCCTGGTGAAACCTTTCACCTTGTTCTTCACTGTACGCCCCCAAGTTTTCGGGAAAGTAGTTCACATGGGAGTGCAAGAAATGGACTTTCAGGCTCATGTTACAGCCTTGTTCTTTGAAGGCATTGAGCATCCTGGCAACAATATCCTTATAGTTCTCATCCCGCCTGTTCCCCAAGAATTTGAGAACAACATCCTTGAAGGAATCCCAGGCTTCGTTTTCCTTCTCAGACATCGTTTCAGCGAATGCTCCATCTGAAATGAGTTTCCTTATATCGGGGCCAACAAACAGTCCTTCCTTTAGCTTTGCTTCAGAAAGTCGGGGGAACTTTGAGCAAAGGTACCGAAAGCACTCACCATTTTTTGGAAGGGACTTGATGAATTGCTTAATGAGACCCAACTTAATGTGGAGAGGTGGTAATAGAATTTTATCACGAGGTACCAAGCTCTCATGAACATTTTTCTCACCGGGTCTCAAATACTCCCGAATTGGCCAGTCTTTTTTTCCCCCAGTGTAGGTCGTGGGTCCGGCTATCCCACAAGCAAAGGAAGCAGGGATATTTGGTGAAACCGGATTGCTGCCCTAATAGCATGGATAGAATTTTAATGTCTCCACAAATCATCCACTTATGCTCATCATAACGAATCTTCTGAAGAATCAGGGTCAAATTCTCGTATTTTTCTTGGAGAATAACAGAGTGAGCAATAGGAACTGAAGCGAATGTGTTGCCATTATGAAGAACACCTTTTATGCTGTCTTTTGACGAATCAATGAACAGCCGCCATTCAGCAGGATCATACTTGAGTTTAAACTTTTCCATCACTCCGTATATATCGTTGCAAAATACCAAATCTTCCTCTTTGCTGAAATACTTCAAAAATTGTGTCTCGCGGTTGCGGTACCAATAAAAAGTTGTTCCTGGTGACAATAGATTTTTCTGTTTAAGCCGAGAACCTAGCAGTTGGGCAGCATCTTTTGGGAGTCCTAAATCCCGGACTAAATCATTCAATTCAGCTTGAGAGAAAAGTTCAGGTTTCGGATCTGGTTCAGTTTCAAACTCGGAAGTACTGGACTCATCGGGAAAAACCATCTGATGAGTCTCATCGTGATCAGAACCGTCCACACAAATATGATCCAAAGATTTTGGTGGTTCAGGCACAGGTACTTCGTTGCTATGAGGCATAGGCCTAATTGCTGAGGGAAGATTGGGGTAAGTTATTACGTTCTTATTTTTTAAGTTGTATCCCTTCACAATGCAAGAGCAAAAATAGCAGTCACTGCTGTGGTCTCTTTGTTCACGCCACATCATAGGTATTCCGAAACAAAATGCTTGTTTTTTACCTTTCATCCATAAGCGTAGATCTTCCTCACATGTCTTGCACACTTTGTGAGGAGCCCACGGTTTGTCTTGATCGCCTAACTTCAAACCGAAATAGGCGAAATATACTTTTTTAATAAATGCAGAAATGTTCCTCTGCTGCTTTTTCACGGTATATTCCCCACAAATAAAACAAAAACTGTCCGGAGAGTTGACGCAACCTCTGGCTCTGTGAGCCATCACAAATACACAGCACTGCAAACTACAACTGTAGTGAACCACTTCGGAATAAAGCTGGATTACGACTGAGCAAACAAAAGGTAATAATGAACTTGCAAGAAACTGAAATTTGACAGGAACGGAACGTTCATGTCGCAACCACCGTGTTTGAGCGAGCGAGCGAACGAGGCGAGGCGAACAGGAAAGAACATGCGCCAGCGCGAGTACTGGATTTAGCCCCCCGCCTCCCAATTGTCCTGTTAATGTATAAAATGAATACAAAACACTCTAAAATATCATGAGGGAGTGTTTCTAGTTAACCATTACAACCTCTATTTTGGGCCAAGAAAATAAACTGCAGTCGGCTAAAAGGAAATTATGTGAACATTCCTTATATGGGTAAGAAATCTAATTTTGCAAGAAAACGTGACGTGATGGAACATTTTGGCTATTTTTCCTGGATTCAGCACCCCAAAATCTATAGGAATCAGTTGCAAAACTGGAGGCAGTTTTTTGGTAGTGTACCTGTGTAATCTTCATATCTCTGGACTGATGTATTACCCTGAACTTGGATGATCTAAGTGCACCTGAATTGTTCAGGTTTATCTGTGGTCAGGGATCCTTGACCATATGCTTGGGTACAAATACTGAAGTTAGCTGCATTAGCTATAATAGTAGGGATGTCATAAGAAGCTTCTGGATTTTTTTTGTCTCCACTTCTGCTGGTAAGAGGGACACAACCCACTTGTTTGAGATAGTCTAGCAGGACTTCAGGAAAGGACATTTATCTGTTAAGTAAAATGTCATCTTTTATATCGTCCCTCCAGTCCAGAATGATTAGGTGGTCCCCTTCCATCAGCAGCTGAGGACTGAGCTTGTCAGAACTTTGTCACTGCATAAGAGCTCCCCCTTTAGCTAAGACTCCAGTATTCTCAGTCTTCAGCAACTGAGGGAGCAACCCTTCGGTAGTGGACTCTATCGAGAGGATTTCTGGGAGAAAAGTAACTTATAGCTGAGAAAAGGAAAAGATCACAAAAGTAGTGTAGATTAAAGTTGAGTACTCCTCACTCAAGTTTGGGTGAGCGAGATAGGGTTGGCAGTACTACAGGGGCTTCCTGTTTACCACCACCTCTGGTTAGAGACCACTGGGTTCTTCTCTTTATTGATTTGCCTATTTCAGTTGACTATTTGATTTGGCTTGACTTTACCCTTGCAATTGTAGGGACTGTAGCTTTAAAAAAAAAAAAATTGTAAGGAGCGGTATTAGTTGATGAGGGAGTAAGCCGGGAGCCGCGGTAAGGGCATAGTGCTGTTTTTCGGTTTGATCGTCAGCCAGGTAAAGTGCTTCCTGGATCTGGCTGAATTCTTTCTCTGTCCGCCTTGCGTGCTTTGCAGTGCACTGGTCTCTGGGGGGGTTTGTATGTGTGCAGCTTCCTTCTCCTGCATTGGGTGGGTGTGGGGGAAGCCACGATTTAAATTCACACTGCCTCTGCCAGGTTTGTATTAGATAGGGGAGGTTCCTAGAGCAGGTTTTCGTTGGCGGAGGTATAAAGGATCCGTTGGGGACTATCGAGATGAGCGCTGCAGGGTCAGCGGTTCCCATTTTGTTTTGGCGGGAACTGCAGCCATTTTCTCAGAGGAGCAAAAGGCTACTAAGAAAAAGGCAAAGAGATGTTATTCTTGCGGTTCAGCACTGCAGACAGCTCTTAGCATGGCTGGAGAGCTGGAGGACACTGTTTTCACAGCAGACTTTATTCTCTCACTACATAAAGTGTATCTGTTGAAAAAGTCACAATATGAGTCTCCTGGTCAGGTGGCTCTTCTGGCTATTATGTCTTCTCCAACCCTGCAGGAGGGTCCTCTGGTATCTGAGGAACCTCCGGTAAAAAAAAAAAAATTGAGAGAACATAGACCTTTGGGGAGAGCAGGATTCGCCACTCACAGGCCTCAGGGAACCTGGGGGAGGGGCTCTCGGACCTCTGGGGTGAGGTAACCGTGCCAGACTTGGGAGAAGTCCCTCCAAGGTTTTTCCTAGGGTATAGTTGATGACTCTGATCGAACACTCCACTAGCCGCCCTAACATTGTGCCACCTTAACTGTTGCAGAGGAGCAACTGGCGGACCCCCTTTTTTGCAAGGGTTCAAGGGCTCCCAGGTTTGTTTTCCTGTGCACAGAGTGATGAGATGATGGAGGCTGAATGGGAAGTTTCTGAAGTGGACCTAAAAAGGGGGGCAAGGTGATGGGTTGCCTGTACTCCATCCCATAACATGCCTAAAGTAGATGCAGTGGTCTCGGCGGCAACAAAAAAGATCACGATACTGGTGGAGGAGGCAGGGGCCCTGAAGGACCTTCAGAGCCATAAACTGGAATCCCTTCCTAAAGCAAGCCTTTTATACCAGTGCCTTAACTTTACAGGCTTCTGTTGCGGGGCCTAGGTGGCTGTTGACTTCAGTCCTTGCTTAATCAGAGTTGGCAACTCAGCCGGTGGCACAGGAGGGGGGATCCAAGCTGGAGTTGGTAGCAGTGTATTTAGCAGATGCCTTTTATGACTTGGTGAGATCTTCTACAAGACTATTGCCTCTGTTGTCATGGCACAGAGGTTTCTGTGGTTGTGAAACTGGTCGGCAGATATTTCTTCGAAAATTAGTCTCAGTAAGCTCCCCTTTCAGGGGATGTTGCTGTTTGGCGGGGCCCTGGACAAATTGGTGAAGGACTTGGTGTAGTCCAAGAGCGGTCGTTTGCCAGAGGGTTGCCCCAAGGGATCCAAACAGGGAGCTCTGCAACCCGGTCAGCATAGAGATTTTCAGAGGTTTCGGTCCATTCGCTGCTCCCCTTTTCAAAGAGGTCGATACAACACGAGAAGCCAGTCCTTTTGGGGCTACAGGAGGTCCGGTCCAGTAGGAGTTTCGATGGCTCCTTGGATCCCTGCCAAGAAGCCCCAATGAAGCCATTGAGGTCCAGGCGGAGGTAATTCTGGTTGGTGGTAGTTTGCTTTTTCTCTGCCTGGGCTAAGATAATGACCAACCAGTGGGTGATAGAGATCATTTGAGAGGGGTATGCATTGGAGTTCGCTCGGCCTCTTTCCGATGCTTTTGTGCAATCCCGCTGCCCAGCAGCAAAGACAGAGGTGGGGCAGAACACGGTCACCTGCTGAGTTTGGAAGCAGTGGTGCCAGTGCCACCAGATCAATATGGATTAGGTCAGTGCTTCATTTACTTAGTCCCCAAGAAAGAGGGGTCTTTTTGGCCAATTCTGGATCTCAAGCACATCAACTGCGCCTTGCGAGTGCTGCATTTTCACATGGAGACACTTGGATCAGTCATCTTGGCGGGGGTGGGGGGGGGGTTCTTGACTGCACTTGATCTCACAGAGGATTACTTCCATATTGCTATTTGACTGCAAAATCAGAGGTTCCTTATCGTTCCTCCAGTTTAGTCCTCCATCTCTGGGTAGTGCACCTCCCCCTGCAGCTTGGAGACTGGGCATGTCAAAATCGTGACATCACTGGATATAGCCTGCTGGTCTCTCCCATCAGCCCCCAGTGTGTCCAGTCTCCATTCAGCAGGAGGACGTAGTGAGCCTAGGTGCTGGGCTCACTAGAGGATCAGATAAGGAGTGTTCCTTAGTGTAGTGTAGTTAGTCTTGAGGAATTCTCTATTTAATTTTCTATTTAATTTCATTAATTTCATTTGAGTTTTCTTTTGAGTAATGTTATTTAAAAAAAAAAAGACTGATGTGAGGGGAATCGAACCACTGGAGCTGCCTTTCCCCTGTCAGGATCGGTCCGAGTGTTGAGCTGCTCTCCCCTCCTAGATGGGACGGAGGGGAGTTGTGCGGCGGCAGTGTAGACTGCTTGAAACGCCCCGGTGCTGTTTACAACCCTCATGGCAGAAATCCGGGAATAGGAAAAACCCTCTTCACTCCGGCTGTTCATACAGGGCTGTGTGCGGCGGTATGGATGGCAGGGCTAGCGGCCGGAGACGGCGGATGCAGGTATTTATCGGGACCATGGTAAGCCCGATATCAAGGGGCAGTTGTTCACCGGAGCGCAGTCTCTCTCAGAGGATTCGGAGCGAGGCGCTGAGTGCGACGAGGGGAGCAGGCCTGCCGGTTTGGTTTCTGTGGGCTGTGTTTCCCGCACATTTCAGGCCGTGAGGAAACTGTAGTTTTTACGGGCCTTCCTAACGCTGCAAGGATAGCGTTTACATTGAGAATGAATGTCTGTGAAGGCATTTTGGGTTGATTGATGTTTCGATGTTTATTTTAAGGCAATTTGTGGATTCTTATAAGTACAAAAAAAAAAAGAGACAGACAGAGGGCTTCAACCTTGTTTGACTGTCTACAGGCGCTGCTTTCATTTCCCTCTGGGCAGCATTGGTAATTGCAGGGCTCTTCAACGGGCCGCGAGACAAGTGTGATGGCCTGAGGGCGTTGAACAGAGTGTCAGAGCCAGTTAGTTCTTATACACAGCACTAACAGGTGTACAGGCGGGAGGCCGTGGTCGTGCCACAGCAGAGGCTATCAAACGAGGCAGTTGAGGCGTGCAGGATTTTTACCCGCGCATTGTCTGTGGCGTGGGTAGGCCGTGGCCTGCGGCGGCTCCCTTTATGCTTCGGTCCCTTAAAGAAGGATTTGTTTTGATTATTTTGATTATTCTCTGTTGAGAGGGATAGTCTTCATTACAAGGGATATTGAATGTTGGACTTTGTTCATTTATAATTGACACCATGTCTTTCTTCTATGGCCTTTGTGCTCTGTACCCCAAGGCCAAGGTACGGTTTGTTTTCCAAGAGTTCTCCTTTATTTCCTCTGTTCAAAGCACTGGCAGGCACAGCAGACTGGCAGAAAGGATGCGTCCTGCAAAGCTGAACCCTTTAGCACAAGTTGCTAAAGGAAGCTTGGTAAAGCTGGTGAAAGAAGCTTCTTGCAGAGCGGATTCCCTCGGTAGAGCTGGCTGAAAGTTGGTAAAGGAAGCTTCTGGCAAAGCTGATACCTTCAGTATCTCCCAGGCGGAGGTCCAGGGCCTTTGACTCCTGACAACTAGCTGCGTTTTTGTGCTATTTCTTGTTGGTCAGGTCTAGAACAATCCTTTGAGGCTAATGCTTTATCCTTGCAGGCTTCCATTTGTGGGGCTTGGCTGGCGAGAGCATGTCTCAGATGGTTGCAACACTTACGCCAGGCTCCGCAACTAGAGCAGGACAGTATTAGGGAGCTGGAGAGTTAGAGTCTGGTTTGGCGTATTTGGCTGATGTGCACTATTACTTGATCAGAGCACTGGCAAATAGTATAGCTTCGTTGGTTGCCTTCCAGAGATCCTTGTGGTTGCGGAATTGGGCAGCCGTTGGCCCGTCGAAGTCGTGTCTCAGTAAGCTTCTATTTAGGAGTGGAGGAGTGGCCTAGTGGTTGGGGCAAGGTACTTCAGGCCGTAAGGTCGGGGGTTCAAATCCCACTAGAGGACAGCAACCTTGGGCCTGAAGGACTGGGGTTTCTAGTTCCACAGGTGCTCCTTGTGGTCTTGGGCAAGTCACTTAACCCTCCATAGCCCATGTTCCCTGTAAAATAGTTATCTCCAAATTACAATGCCCTGTTCAATGTAATTTCAGTTTGTTCAATGTAAACCGCACTGATGTAGAATAGCGCGGTGTATATAAGAGAATATAAATAAATAAAGGGAGGTTGTTTTTGGAGAAGATCTTGACAAGTTGAGGATTTAGGAGAGTTCAAGGGCGGAAGACTTCCAGAGGATAAACCCAAGCAAGGGAAATCTTTGCCGGCCTTTCGAGGTCAGTTTAGAGATTTCAGGAGATTTTGCACGTCTTGCTTGGGTGGTTTCCAAAGGGGGAGATTTGCTTCTAGAGGCCAGGGGTTTCGAGGAGCAAATAGAGGCTGCACAGCGGCTTCCGCAGCGACAAATCGTAAACCACAATGAAATGTGGTGAGTCCCGGTGGGAAGCCAACCGATCGGAGGGCGAATTCGGGTGTCTCTCCTTCCTGGACCCAAATAACATCCGACCACTGGGGGTTAGAGATTATTCACGAGGGTTTTGCACTGGAATTGGCAAGGCCGGTGCTGGACTCGTTTGTGGTGTCTCCCTGCAAAGGTCCACAGGAAACTCGAGCGGTTCGTCGTATGTTACATTGGCTGTTACAGCTGGGAGCAGTCGCGCTGGTTCCTATGGCGGATTACGGCGGAGGTTGCTACTCCATTTATTTTGTGGTGCCAATGAAGGACGGATCCTTCCGTCCTATTCTGGAGCTAGGAGGAGTGAATCGCTGCCTTCGCGTAAACCAGTTCAGGATGGAAACGATGAGATTGGTCATTGTGGCGGTTCATCAAGGAGAGTACTTATCTTCAATCTCACGGAAGCGTATTTACACATCCCAATCAGGGAGATGCATCAAGAGTTGCTGTGGTTCGCTCTCCCTTGGGGACATTGTCAGTTCCGAGCATTGCCATTCGGTCTGGCGACGGCACCACGAACCTTCACCAAGATCATGGTGATGGTAGCGGTGGCATTGCGGAAGGGAAGGAGTTCTGGTTCATCCTTATCTCAACGATTGGTTGATTCGGGCAAAGGCCGAGAGCATTCAGGTTATAGACAAGGGGGTGAAGTTTCTTCAGGGTCTCGGCTGGGTGGTCAACTCTGTCAAGAGCCAATTGGTTCCGTCCCAGGATCTCGAATATCTAGGAATTTGAAGTGTAGAAGGTCTTCAGGGGAGCGGGATTTGATCCAGGCCCGTTCAGCAGAACGGGCACAGGTGCGTAAATAGCGGGTTGTGGATGAGAGCCATGGCTGGGGAGTAGAATGCCTGACAGGGTGTGGGGTGAGTGGGGCAAGAGTGTCAAGAGCCGAGGATAGTGCAGCATTATAAGAGGAAACTGCTTCATCAACGGATTTGGAGGACATAATGGAGGAAAGGGATGGAGAAATTGTGGAGGAGAGAGTCAAGGAATTAATATTATGAAGGTTTCTAAATAGGTTGGGGGAGACAGAATGAGGGGGAGACGGCGGAAGTTGGAGATTTAAAGGTTAAAAGGTGATGGTCTGATGAGGGGAGGATTGAGTTGTGGAAGTTTGAGGGAGAGGAATTGGAGAAGAGTATCAGGTCAAGGCAGTGGCCATGCAGGTGGGTGGGGGCAGTGGAGCAGAGTTGGAGGTCGAATGAGGAGGTGAGGGCTAGGAACTTTAAAGCATGGGGGTCGGAGGGGTTATCGATGTGAATGTTAAAATCGCCAAGAATAAGAGTGGGGGAAGAGGGATCCATAAAGACTGAAAGCCAAGTCAAAGTCAGTAAAGAAGGTCGATTTTGGATTTGTCGGGTGGTCAATAGATAAGCTACTTGGAGGGGAAGTGGTGTGATGAGGCGAATAGAGTGGACTTCAAAAGAGAGGAGTGTGACTGAGGCAGCAGGAGGGGTTGGAATTGGCAAGAGGGAGAAAGTAGAAGCCCAACACCGCCACCGCGGCTAGTGGATCGAGGTGTATGGGTGAACTGGTAGCCCCCGTGGCAGGGAGTAGCAGTGGATGCGGTATCGTCTGGGAGGAGCCAGGTCTCAGGGCAAAAAGGTGTAGCGTGTTAAAGATAGGGATCGTGAGTAAAAGGAAGTTTGTTAGAGACTGAGCATGCGTTCCACAGGGCACATGAGAATGGGAGGGTGGAGGGGGAAAGGAGAGGGATATAGATGAGGTTGGACAAGTTATGTGAGGATTAATTTCCAGAGTAAGGCAGCAGTCTAGGGGGGCTGTTACATGAGGATCTGTTTCCAGAGTAGTACAGAGATCTAGAGGGGCCGGGGTATGGGTGTGTCTCTGGATGAGTGTGCCCTCCCTAAGGGACATGAGGGAGGGGAAGAGGAGGGGGCATGAAGGGGAGTCTTAATGATATTAGGTTACATGAGGATCTCTTTTTTTTTTTTTTGAGTGAGAAAGAGAACGCTACTGGGGATAGGTTCGGGGTTGATATCTCTGGGTGAGTGATTGGAGTATGAATGAGGGAGGGTGGAAGGGGAAAGGAGGGGGATATGGATGAGATTAGATAAGGTACGTGAGGAACTCTTCTTAGAGTGAGAAAGAAATCGAGGGGAGCCAGGGTTGGGTTTGATATTACCTGATGAGAGAAGGAGGAGGAGTAGTAGAGAACGGGGTAGAGGGGAGGCAGTGCAGCGGAAGCAAGGTTGAGGTCGTCTTAGAGAGGGGGTTTGGTTGAATGAGGGGGAGGGTGTGATGAAGCTCAAGAGTAGATACTAGGTGAGAAGATGGAATGGAGGGAGAAGTGAGGAAGGTGGAGGGGGCGTAGGGGGGAGAGGAGTGAGGCAGGGGAGGCAGTTGGAGTATGAGGAAGAGAAGGACAATGAGATGTGGGGCCATAGAAGAGGAGTAATGGGGGCTATGCAGTGTATGTTC
Organism: Ichthyophis bannanicus; assembly: GCA_033557465.1. NCBI lineage: Eukaryota > Metazoa > Chordata > Amphibia > Gymnophiona > Ichthyophiidae > Ichthyophis > Ichthyophis bannanicus. Next base: position 228,883,187 of record CM066036.1, read on the forward strand.
TCTTACAAGCATTGAGGAGGGCTAATGTATCTATAGGTTAAAATACAAGCAGTGGTAGTGGGGAGACTATAGCCTGTGCAGCAAAGTTCAATGTAAGTGATGGGTAGCAAGTTCAATGTAAGCAATGTCCAGGCAGGCAGCAAATGGTAAACCTACAAGCAGTGAGGCAGCAATAGACTATGCAGCAATGTATGTTGCATTACAAGCAATGAAGTATAAGCAATGAGGTAGTGGGGTCAACACATTATGCAGCATATGATATAGTACAAGCAATGAGTAGCAAGGAGGCTGTGAAGTAAAGTTAGTTGCAGGCAGAGAGGCAGCAATAATGAGGTAATGGGTAGCAGTGGAGTCTAAGGCTGTGCAACTCAATGCGGTAGCAGTAATGAGGTAGCTGAGGGTAGCATTGGAGACAGGAGGCTGTGAGTAGCAATGGGGTAGTGGTGGAGCAGACTGGGGAGTGCCTACTACGCGTGGGTGATGGTGGGACCAAGGAGTCGAACAGGAGGAGCGTCTCTATCCGCAGCTGCTACCCAGGTGATCAACTGGTGCTGCGATGGTCGGGTTGAGCCAAGGGCGCCTATGGTCCCCGCCTAAGGGTCACACCAAAGGGCCCTCTGGCGAGGCCCTCAGGTGCGGGCGCGCCGGGAGGCACCAGTGAATGTGAATCCCTCGTCGGGCCCTGATTGGGCCTTGCGAAGGGGAGCAGGAGGGGTTTCCTTCCTCCTGCTCCTTGTTGGGACGCCGATCGGGGCTGGCTGCGCGCCGGGAGGCGCCGGCGAATGTGAATCCCTCATCGGGCCCTGATTTGGGCCTTGCGATGGGGAACAGGAGGGGTTTCCTACCTTCTGCTCCTTGTCGGGACGCCAATCGGGGCAACATCCAGAAAACAGTGACTATAAAGGCCCGTAGCATGGGAAATAAGATCCCAGATGTTGAGGCTTTAATGGAAGAGGATGACTTGGATTTAGTAGCGTTACGGAGACATAGTTCACAGAAAACCATGACTGGGATGTAATTATACCGGGCTATATTTTATTCAGGAAGATCAGGGTAGGAAGAAGGGGAGGTGGAGTGGCACGGTATGTAAAGAATATTATTAAATCTATAGAATTGAAGGCTTAAAAGGAAGAGAGGAGGCATTGTGGATTAAACTAGAAGGAGGGAAAGGAAAATCCATTTGCATTGGAATTATATACAAATCCCCCCTCACAGGGCATAGAAGTGGATAAAAATTTAATAGAAGCCATACACAGAATTGCCATAAAAGGTGCTACTGATAGGTGATTTCAATATGCTCGATGTGGAGTGACATCCAAAAGTAAGGAGATCCTGAATTCTCTACAGGATGAACTATTTAGGCAACTGGTAAGAGAACCCACATGTGATGGGGCCATACTGGACTTAGTGCTTACTAATGGGGAAAGTGTTTCTGATGTTACAGTGGGAGATCATCTCACATCCAGTGAACACCTGATGGTATGGTTCAGTATTAGAACTAGGGCCGATACAATCCCTTCAAAAGTGAGGGTGTTAGAAAACTAACTTTGCCAAGATGGGACAATACCTCAAAGAGTATGATGGAACAGCTGGGGGATGTAGAAACACAGTGGGCAAAACTGAAAGGGGATTTTTTAAGGACAAAAAGCTTTTTTGTTACAAAGGTAAATAAATGCAAAAGCCTTGGGAACCAAGAAACAAGGGTTTGATTCCCGCTAGCACTCCTTGTGGCCTTGGGCAAGTCACTTAATCCTCCACTGCCACAGAAAAATCCAAGTTATCAATGTCCTTTGTTAATGTACATTACCAAGTTTAAGTTACAATATAAACTGCTTTGACTAAAATGATAAAGCAGTATAAAAAAAACCCTGTAAAATAAATAAATAAATAAAATAAAAGGGGAAAAGAGTCCGCTATGGTTCTCAAAAGAAGTAGCTGAAAAGGTGAAGAAAAAAGGGAGGCCTTCTTGAAATACAAGAGATCACAGAGAGAGCAAGACAGGCATCTATATTTGAAAAAACTTAAGAGAAGCTAGCAAAGTAGTTAAGAAAGAAAAAGTACAAAAAAAAGAAGAAATAGCCAATGCAACAAAATGCAGGGATAAGACATTTTTCAAATATGTTAGCTAGAGGATGAAAGGCAAAAGTGGTATTGTCAGACTCAAGGGTGCAGGGGAGGAATATGCAGACACTGATGTGGATAAAGCAGAATTGATTAACAAATATTTCTGTTCTGGGTTCACAGATGAAAGGCCAGGAGCGAGACCTCAGAAAACTCACAAATAGTAACAGAAGCGACGAGGATCTCAAATGATTTTCAGAAGACTGTGTTTGTGAGAAACTAGCTAACCTAAAAGTAGACAAAACAATGGGTCCGGATGGAATACATCCAAGAATACTGAGGGAACTTGGGGACGTTCTAGCGGCTCCACTGTCTGACCTTTTCAATGCCTCTTTGGAGTCGGGAGTGGTGCCAGAGAACTGGAGAAAGGCATATGTGGTCCCTTTACACAAAGGTAGACGGAAGGATGATGTTGAGAATGACAGGATGGTTATTCTCACCTCTGTGGTTACTAAATTATTGGAAAGGCTACTAAAAGAGAGAATAGTGAGTTTTATGGAGTCCAATGGATTGCAGGATCAGAGGCAGGACTTGACAGATATATCTGAATGATTTCTTTGACTGGGTGGCCAGGGAGTTGGACCGAGGGAAAGCCCTAGATGCACTGTATTTAGATTTCAGTAAAGCCTTTGACACTGTTCTGCACAGGTGACATAAACAAGCTGAGCACCCTAGGGATGGACTGTAAAGTTGCTGATTGGGGTGGAAATTGGTTGAGTGCTAAGTGAAGCGTAGTTACTCACCTGTAACAGGCATTCCTTATCGTCACTCCAGTCCAGTCCCTTACTTCTGGGTTGCGTAACCCTTCCAGCAGCTTGGAGGCTGAGCCCAAGCTTTTTGGAGGTGGGGCGGGATAAATACCCCTGAGACCACCCACCAACTCCAGTAATCTCAGCCTCCAAGCAGCTGGAGGGTTCCGTAAGCCTGGGGCTTACTGGAGTCCTCCTTTGTATTTAATTTCTATTATTTTAGTTATTGAAGCTATTTTATTTTATTTCACTCATTGATTTACATTTCTCTTTAGTTCAGCGTTAATTTCAAGAGCTCTGGCTCTTTAATTCTCAGGCTCTTCCCCTCCTCCTCCCTCCCTCCCCCCCCCCTCCCAGGAGCGGATCGGGCACCGGAGGAGAGCCGCAGCTACTAACTTCGAGGAGAAGCCACCTTTCCTCCTCTACAGCTGAATCGCGCTGATTCCCACTTCCTCGCGCCGAAGCCCTGTTGCAGGCTGAGCGCTGGAGGCAGCACCGCTGGCCGGCCGAGTTCGCCAGACCCATCCGAGAACAGAAGGACGCGGCGGCGATACTGCAGTCTCTCCGGGGACCTCGGGGGTTCACTGAGGCAGCGATCCTCTCTGAAAACGGCAGTCTTTGGCTCCGGGGGGCAGGAGAAGAATCGGGCCCCGACCGGAGGAAATCCGCGGTTTTGGCTCCACGTGGTGAGGCCTTCCACGTGTAGAGCCAACGGGTTTGCAGCTCCGAATCAGCCCGGAACTCCAGCACTGCTAGGAAAACCGCAAGTACTCATTAAGAAAGAATTACACTGCGGTTTAACATTATTTTAACCTTATTTTAGCTTTATTTATTTTAGCTTTAATTTTATTTTAATTTTAAAAGAAAAAAGTTGTTTCAAGTTTTATTTGGCTATATATTTTAATTGCCTTTATTTTTAAAGCCTTTAGCTCAAGGTTGCCTTTGTTTCATTCTTGTGAGGGAATCCTTGGGTCGGTTGCCTAGGAAGGGAATCATCTCCGGAGTAGAGGGGAGCCCCTTTCAGCCAGGGCGGGAGACCTGGTAAGAGGCCTGCTACTAGAGGTGCCTCAGCTCCAGGCCATGTCAACCAAGTCACGCTGCCTTTCCTGTGGAATACGCAGGGGTACATCCACAGAGACAGGCATCTGCAGGAGCTGTACCACCTCGGCGGTCTCAGCGGAGCAGGACATTAATTTGAACATGGACCACCCCGCTCAGGGGTCAGATGAACTCTCAGCAGGGGAGGGGGGGGGGCGCAAGCACCTTCCTCTATGTCCCCGGACTTGACCACCCCTTCCCTATCCCTCTCCCCCCCTCCCGGCGGGGGAAGCTGGGGCAGGGGATTTCTTCTCCCCGGATTTTTTCCTTTTGCTACACAAGGCATACTGCCTACGTAAGCAGAGCTCAGGGGCAGGGGGTGCCGCTCCTCCGGCAGCTGAGCCCAAGCCAGCTAGGCCCGCGAGGGCGGACAATCCAGATCCCGTCATTCCTGCTAAGCGCCCGCGGATGTGTGATGAAGAGGCCCTCTCCCAGGGATCTCCTGAGGAGACGCCCTCGGACAAGGACTTCGGCGAGGATGAGGAGGAGCTAGAGGAAGGGGAGATCCCAGAAGAGGACCAAGCTAGGATAATTAGAGTATTTCGGCGGGAGGAACTCCCAGCACTGATTAACGAGTCCCTGAAGGCCCTCAATATGCCCTCCGATACGCCCACAGAGGAAGAAGCGTTAGAGGATCCCTTGATTCAGGCCATTAGAAAATCCCAGAAGGTCTTTCCTGTGCATAGGGTGGTGCGACAGATGATCCAGGAGGAATGGGACCAGCCTGAATCAAATCTAAGAGGAGTCCGGTCTATGCTCCGTCTCTACCTTCTCCCTGAGGCGGACAAAGAGCTACTGAAGTCTCCCAGAGTGGACGCGGCAGTATCTGCTGTCACCAAGAAGACCACTATCCCAGTGGAGGGTAGTGCAGCCTTAAGGGATCCCCAAGACAGAAAATTGGATACACTTCTCAAGCAAGCCTTTGACATAAGCGCCCTCGCTTTGCAAGCCTCGATCTCCGGAGCTTGGGTGGCTAGAGCCTGTTTAAGGTGGTCTCAACAGCTACAGACAGACGAGAGCCCCTCAGAGGAGAACAGATCCAAAGCGAGCAGGTTGGAATCGGGAACGGCGTTCCTGGCGGATAGCCAGTATGACCTCATCAGGAGCCTGGCAAAGAACATGGCATCGGTGGTGGCGGCCAGGCGTTACCTGTGGTTACGCAATTGGGCAACGGATTCCTCCTCGAAGACTCGCCTGAGCCGACTCCCCTTCAAGGGGAGACTGCTGTTTGGCGAAGATTTGGAGAAGCTGGTAAAGGATCTTGGCGACTCCAAGGGAGGCAGACTCCCGGAAGATAGACCGAAACAAAACCGCTCTCTCCCCCCGGCCCGTACCCAGTCCAGGGACTCCCGGAGGTTTCGTCCCTCCAGGCCCAGTTCCTTTCCCAGGGGGCGATTCTCCCCTAGGGGCCAGAGCTTTCGAGGGTTTCGGGGAGCAGGTCGCGGGTTCGGGGCGACCTCCTCCTTCTCCTCCTCCTCGTCCCTTAGAAAACAACAATGAAGCCGCGGGGGTCCAGGGGGACGGACTGCTCCTAGGAGGTCGTCTAAGACAGTTTCTTCCCGCCTGGTCCCGGGTCACGTCGGATCAATGGGTGCTAGAGGTGATCAGAGAAGGATACGCGCTCGAATTTTCAAAACGCATACCTCCAGCCTTTGTGCTGTCCCCCTGCAGTACCCCTGCAAAGAAGTCAGCGGTGGAGTCTACGCTCGCTCGCTTAGTTGCACTCGGGGCCGTGGTACCAGTGCCCCCAGATCAGTACGGCTCAGGTCGTTACTCGATTTACTTCGTAGTGCCAAAAAAGGAAGGCACTTTCCGACCAATCCTGGACTTAAAACAGGTCAATCGCTGTCTCAGAGTCCCTCACTTCCGAATGGAGACCCTATGGTCAGTCATCGCAGCGGTAAGGAGAGGAGAGTTCCTAACAGCCCTCGACTTGACAGAGGCCTACTTGCATATCCCGGTCAGAAAATCCCATCAACAGTTCCTAAGATTCGCGGTTCCAATGGGTCACTTTCAATTTCAGGCTCTCCCCTTCGGCCTAGCGACAGCTCCTCGGACATTCACCAAGGTGATGGTGGTCGTAGCGGCCTTCCTTCGGAAGGAAGGAATTTTGGTCCACCCGTACCTGGACGATTGGCTAATCCGAGCAAAGTCAGAGGAGGAAAGTTGCGCGGCGTCGGACAAGGTGGTTCGCCTTCTAGAGGAGTTGGGGTGGGTGATCAACAGAACGAAGAGCAGGTTGATCCCCTCCCAGAATCTCGAGTATCTGGGCGCAAGATTCGACACGGGCAAGGGCAGGGTATTCTTGCCTCCATCCCGAGTCAGGGACATAAGGCTACTGGTCGCTCGATTCCTAAGCAGGCGAGCACCCTCAGCATGGCACTACCTTCAAGTCCTGGGAACAATGGCGGCGGCGATAGAGGTAGTACCTTGGGCCAGAGCTCACATGTGCCCATTACAACGTTCCCTACTGCGACAGTGGTCTCCACAAATCCACTCCCTGACTACACGGTTACCCTGCGCTCCGCGGACCAAGAGATCTCTTCGCTGGTGGCAGCAACCGAGAAATCTGGAACTGGGAATGCCCCTAGAGCCCCCCCAGTGGGTGCTCCTGACAACGGATGCGAGCCTGTCGGGCTGGGGAGCCCACTGCGAGGGCCAGTTCGTCCAGGGGCGCTGGTCTCCGGTGGAATCTCAGTGGCCCATCAACAGACTGGAATTACGGGCCGTCACCCTAGCGCTCAGGGAGCTCGAGCCCGTGGTACGAGGAAAGGCAGTCCGCGTCCTCTCGGACAACGTCACCACCGTAGCTTACATCAACCACCAGGGCGGCACCAGCAGCCCTGCTCTGGAGAAGGAGGCGGACGTCCTCCTCCAGTGGGCAGAGGTCTACCTAGAAGCGCTGTCAGCCCAGCACGTGGCAGGCACGGACAATGTCACAGCCGATTACCTCAGCAGGCACAGGATAGACCACGGAGAGTGGGAGCTGGAGCAGGGGATCTTCGACCAAATAGTGGCCCGATGGGGTTTCCCAGTGATGGATCTCATGGCAAGATTTTCCTCGGCCAAGGTGGACCGGTTCTTCAGTCGGCGAAAGGAGAGAATGTCCGAAGGTCTGGATGCCCTGTCTCAGAAGTGGCCGGTGGAGGGCCTCCTCTATGTGTTTCCTCCGTGGGCACTGATCGGCAAGGTCCTACAGCGAATAGAAGCCCACCAGGGCCTGGTAATCCTCATTGCTCCAGATTGGGCTCGTCGCCCCTGGTACACGGACCTGGTGAGGCTGTTGGCAGACCAACCTTGGCGGCTGCCCAGCAGGAGCGACCTACTCAGACAAGGCCCGGTTCTGATGCCTCACGTGGATCGGTTCTCGCTTACGGCCTGGCTCTTGAAAGGGCGCGGCTCCTGAAGCGAGGATATTCGGGGGCAGTAATCTCAACGCTGTTGAAGGCTAGGAAACGCTCGACCTGTCTCGCCTACGTGAGGGTCTGGCGCATTTTCGAGGCATGGTGCGCGGAACGCAAAATTAAGCCCCTGGCGGCCTCAGTCCCGAAGATCCTGGAATTCTTACAAGCGGGGTTTGACAAGGGTTTAGCGCACAGTTCCCTACGTGTACAACTAGCCGCTATCGCGTGCTATAGAGGAAAGGTCCACAGCAAGACTTTAGGGGTCCACTCGGACGTTGCCAGGTTCCTAAGAGCAATCCGACGTTTGCGTCCTCAGCACAGGTCGCTCATACCCCCCTGGGACCTCAACCTGGTACTAAAGGCGCTGATAGGGGAGCCTTTTGAACCTGTAAAGAGGGCCTCCCTGAAGGACTTAACTCTGAAGACGGTCTTTCTTGTTGCCATCTGCTCGGCCAGGCGGGTCTCCGAGTTACAAGCACTCTCCTCCAGACCTCCCTTCCTGACCTTCCTTAAGGATAAGGTCATCCTGCGCACGGTACCTTCCTTCCTCCCCAAGATTATCTCTCCCTTTCATGTAAACCAAACAGTCACGCTCCCAGCCTGCCCAACAGAAGGTCGGGTAGGCAAGGATAGCAAGCTTCGGTTATTAGACGTCCGAAGAACCCTAAAACGCTACCTTTCCCGCACGGCTCCGTTCCGGAAATCAGAGCGGCTTTTTGTCCAGTTCGGAGGACCGCACAGAGGGGAAGCGGCGGCCAAAGCTTCCATCTCCAGGTGGATTAGGGAAGCGATTGCCTCCGCCTACATTCTGAAGGGCAAGCAGGTTCCGGGGGGACTGCGAGCACATTCCACCCGGGCGCAGGCTACCTCTTGGGTGGAATTCAACCTAGTCCCTCCGCTGGATATTTGTAGAGCGGCGACATGGTCCTCTCTGCATACCTTCACCAAACACTACAGGCTAGACGTAGAGTTCAGCGGACGCTCGGTTCGGACTAGCGGTGCTTCAGTCCGGTTTGCCGAATCCCACCCGGAATTGAACTGCTCGGGTACTTCCCAGAAGTAAGGGACTGGACTGGAGTGACGATAAGGAAGAAGTAATTAGACCTTACCTGCTAATTAGTGTTCCTGAAGGAACGACAGTCCAGTCCCTGTTCCCACCCGGCTATACCGGGACTGAAGGCCTGGCGGTGAAGGACAAAACAGCGAACCGAGCGGATAACCAGACGGGGTGAGGGAGCCCGGGAGTTAGTAGGCGGGGCAGTTCTCGGCGCCCTTCCGCTCCCTACCCTCCCCTCTTCCCTTATTACCTTAACAAAAAAAAAAAAAAAAGGAGGGCTAGTAGGTGGCCTCCCAGTCGGGTCACCGGGCTAGTAGGTGGCCTCCCAGTCGGGTCACCGCTCTCTCTGAGTGGATAGGTTTTTAAGGTTGGATTTATAGTTATTACAGAAGTTCATTTAGTCTGCTTTTTCAGTCAATTACTGGAGTTGGTGGGTGGTCTCAGGGGTATTTATCCCGCCCCACCTCCAAAAAGGTTGGGCTCAGCCTCCAAGCTGCTGGAAGGGTTACGCAACCCAGAAGTAAGGGACTGGACTGTCGTTCCTTCAGGAACACTAATTAGCAGGTAAGGTCTAATTACTTCTTCTCCAGGGACAGCAGGAATCAGTCCTCATATATAGGTGACGTCAGCGCCAATGGAGCCAGCGTGGAGCATTTCCCCAGCTTTCAAAGAAAGTCTATGGATATGCTATCATGCATGCATGGGTCTCCTTCCTGCCCAAGGGTGCCATCTTGCTCAGCCAACAAGATAGGGAGGCAACTCCCAGGGGAGGAGGGAGGGTTGTGAGGACTGATTCCCGCTGTCCCTGGAGAACACCTGTTACAGGTGAGTAACTACGCTTTCTCCAGGAACAAGCAGGAAGTCAGTCCTCACATATGGGACTACCTAGCTCCAGGTTGCTGAAGACCGAACCATTACAGCACCAAGAGCGACCAATCGGGAAGCTGAGAGCTGCAGAAGGTGAGTACCCACTGAGAGCCTCTACAAGACCCTAGCATCCAGCAACACTATCACTCTGATAGGCTGAACACAGAAGGGTCGGAGGGCAGGAGTTGCCTACACCCTGAGAATATTAGAGTACTGCCTGACCAAAGGCACTGTTCCCTGCAGAGCTCGCTCGCTCTCCAGGCAGTAGTAAGCTGCGAACATATGAAGTGAAGACCATGTGTCGGCATTGCAGATCTCCGTCACCGGCACTGAGCGGAGGTTGGCCATGTCGATGCACTGTGATCCGGTGCTTGAGGGAGAGGACAGCTCGCTCATAAGTGAGGGCAATACAGTCTGCCATCCAAGTGGACAGAGTTCGCTCAGTCACAGGGAGCCCTATTCTGCTGGGGTCATAAGACATGAAAAGCTGAGGAGCTTTGCGATGGGCCCGAGTCTGCTGTAAGTAGGAGGACAGGGCCCATTTGCAATCTAGTGTATGTAGTACTAGTTCCTCCCTGCTGGTGTGTGGCTGCAGAAAGAAGGTGGGGAGGACCACCTCTTAGTTGAGGTGGAAAGGAGAAACTAACTTCAGGAGGAATTTGGGGGTGTGCGTGGAGCACTACCCTGCTATAGAACCTTGTATATGGTCGATCTACCATCAGGGCATGGAGTTCGATCACCCTTCAAGCGGATGCGAGGGTCATCAGGAAGGTCACTTTCCAAGACAAGTACCGCAGATGCAAGTGACTAGGGGCTCAAATGGCAGTTTGGTGGGAACACCACGTTGAGGTCCCACTTTGCCACCAGAGGGCAGAGAGGGGGCTTGTATAACAGGAGGCCCTGGAGGAATCTGGAGACCAGGGGCTGGCTTGAGAGAGGTTTTCCCTCGATAGGGTGGTGGTGAGCGGCTATGGCACTGATGTACCCTCACAGAGTTAGATGTGTAAGAGATGCAGTAGGTACTGGAGTACTAGTTGCACATGGCAGGAGAAGGGGTTCTCCTCTCTTTCTGCACACCAAGAGGAGGACCTTCTCCATTTAAAGGCATAAGCCCCATCTGGTAGAGTGTTTTCAGGAGACCAGTAGGATCTCCTTGACTTCTCCGGGAAGATTGAAAGGGGCCAACGCTACCCTTTCAGCAACCACGCTGTTAGCTTTAGCGACCCCAGATTGGGGTGCAGGAGGGAGCCCTCCTCCTAGGACAGGAGATCCAGGGCTCAGCCCAGTGGGACTGGGAGTGCCACTGACAGGGAAAGCAGCAGAGGGAACCAAGGTTGCCTGGGCTACCTGGGGGCAATCAGTATAACTGATGCCCTCTCGCTCTGGACCTTGAAGAGGGTCCTGGCAACTGGGGGAAGGGGGGGGAGGGTCAGTGAGATTGCATAGAGTAGGCCCCTGTACCACAAAATCAGGAAAGCATCTCTCACCACCCTCTCTGGGTGCGGCTAATATGAGCAGAAGCAAGGCAGCTGCGTGTTGTCCAGGGAGGCAAATAGGTCCATCATGAGCCTGCCCCAGAAGTGGAAGAGCTGCTTCGTTACCCTGGGAGTTTATGTGCCACTTATGTGGACGAAGGACTCTGCTCAGCCTGTGCGCTAGGCAGTTGTCCTAGCCCGGGAGGAACACCACTTGCAGAAACATGCTATTGCATGCTGCGAAGGAGAGGAGGGCCTCCGCCTCCTGGCAGAGGGAGTACAAGCCCGTGCCTCCATGCTTGTTGATATAAAACATGGCGACCTGGTTGTCATCTGGATCAGTACAAGCCGGTGTCGCAAAGCTCATAGGGCCAAGAAAATTGCCTGAACTCCAGGAGATCATAAGAGTGACTCCTCCTGAGACCAGCTGCCCTGTGTGCAGCAGTCCCCACAATGCGCCCCCCAACCCAGGAGGGAGGCATTTGTAGTCAGGATCCTGTGTGGCGCAGGTGTCTGGAAGGGTATTCCCACCATGAGGTGGCGCAAGTTTTGCCACCAGTTGAGGGACTCTGCTGGCTGGCGGGTAACCCTGACCCTGTTACGCAGCCTGCCGCACCTTGATTCCACTGCGAGTGGAGGTACCACTGGGCTGTCTGCATGTGTAAGCGGGCTGAGGGCGTGACAGTGACCTTCAAGGCCATATGGCCCTGCAGGTGGAGGAGGAGACGACGAGGAGCCTGCACTGATCGGCGGCACTGTACCTCTCCTGCCAGTTGCCTGAGGTGTTCTTCTCTTTCGTTTGGGAGGACAGCCTTGATCTGCAACGTGTCCAACTGAGCACCTATGAACTCCAAGCTTTGGGCTGGAGAGAGATGGGATTTGGAGTAGTTGATGATGAACACCAGGTGCTGCAGAAGAAGGGTTGCACGCTCTGCGGCCTGACTGACCTCTGAAGCTGCACCACCTCTGATTAGCCAGTTATCTAGGTAGGGGAATACAAAAGCCCTTGTAGACGCAGGTAGGGGGCTACCACTGCCAGGCATTTGGTAAAGACCCTTGATGAGGAGGCAAGGCCGAAGGGTTGCACCTTGTACTGGTAGTGCCCTCCTCCCACCACGAACCGTAGTTACTGCCTGTGGGAGGGGTGGATCAGGATGTGTGTATACACATTCTTTAGGTCCAAGAAGTACAGCCAATCCTTCCTGGTGAGGTAAGGCAGCAGTGCTCCAAGGGAGAGCATCTTGAACTTCTCCCTCACCAGAAACCTTTTTAAGTTTCTCAGGTCTAGTTTGGGCCTTAAGCCCCCAGTTCTCTTTGGGACAAGGAAGTATCTGGAGTAGAAGCCTTTTCTCTATAGTTGCTTGGGTAAAGGATCTACTGCGTTGTCCCTGGAGCAGAGTTGCGAGCTCTGAAAGCAGAAGGGTCTGGTGAAGGAGAGATCGCACCAGCTCTCCTGGGAAGAACCTGGACGATACCTGCTATAGGTGGAGGAGGTATCCCTCCCTTACCACCTGCAGTACCCACTGTTCTCAGATGACATTGGCCCACCTGTGGGCAAAGAGTGTCATTGGCCCACCTGTGAAGGTCTCCCGGGGGAGGGGAGGCCCTGCCCTAGGAGTCAACCCCCCCCCCTCCCTGGTTGGGCGGGAGCTGGACCTGGGGCTTCTGTTCCTTTTGGCTTCTGAACTCCATGGCCTTGTCTTTTAGGGCAAGAACCCTGTTGCTGTTGAAAGGGCCCCTTTTTCCTTGGGAACAGAGGTCTTTTCTCCAGTGGTTTCTTACAGGGAAAGGAGGTCTTTTTGGAGAGCCTCTGGTGAGTGAGTCACTACATCATTCTCAATCTCGGCTGCCTTGTCAGCCATAGGCTTCCCAAACAGGTTCTCCCTGGTGCAGGGAACGTCGAGCTGCTTGCCTTGGACCCATTGCTTGAGGTAAGAAGACTGTAGCCAGGCTTGGCGCCAGGCACTGATGCTGGCTGCTGACTCAAAACCGTCATAGGCCTCTCAGGAAAGGAACTTAAGAGCAGTCCTTGATCGTACTGCTGGAGGGATTCCCTGACAAGCCCCACTGAAAACCTGGACAATTCCTGGATTAGGACCTTCAGGTGCATGCCTATGGTACTGTTCATAGGCTTGGATCTGGCAACCCAGCATGGAGCCCTGGTAACATTTGCGCCAGAGGGCATCGAGGGCTCTAGCATCCCTTCCAGGAGGGACAGAGGAGTGGGTCTTCTGGCTCTTGCGTTTCTGCATGGTCGACTTGAGAACCATGGAGTTATGTGGGAGCTGGGGCTTGTGGAACCCTGGACCCTTCCAGACACGGTACATGTCATCTCCCACATTCTGAGTATTAGCCGTGCGAGTTTCCTTGGGTGGAGGCTCATACAGGAGAATCTCCATTTCCTCGGTGCATGGATCTTCCTCTGCCTCGGTTCGCAACAAGAAGGCTCTGGCCATATCCTTGACAGAGTTGTGGAAGGCTACGTCTTCCAGAGAATGGCACTAAGGCACTGGGGGAGACTGGTCCAAGGGAATATCTTGTTGCCATTTGCTTTCCGGGGATGCCTCGTCGTCAGTCTCCCACTTGGAGTTGAGAAGTGACGATGAGTCCGAGGCCCTGCGATTCATTACGTCGAGGCCGGTGCAGAGTGGCCGGTGGTTTCCAGAGGACCTGGGGTCCAAGTCGCAGAAACTGGCCGGGGAGAATTGGATGCCCGAGGAACTGGACAGAGACCTTGACCGGCGCCAAGGACTCTGAGCTTGGCTTGACAACCAGGGACTCCCCCACAGTTGGGGGGTTTGGTCTTCAGGGCAGATGATGCGGACAAACCAGCCATCGTTTCCTGCTGCAGGGCCAGGATAGCAGTGATGTTCTGCTCCAAGGCTGCCATTCTGGTTTCCAAGCCAGAAGTCTCCGCAGCTTTTGGCACGGGTACAGAGGATCTTGGGACTGTGCCATTGCCCTTGACCCTTTGAGGCCAGACTCCGGCAGATCCCACTCATCTTGAATCATCTGCTGAACTACTCTATGTACAGGAAAAACCTTCTGCGACTTAGACTGCCTGCAGTAGGAGATCCTCCAGCGTCTCACCATCCGGTGGACTACTAGTGGGCATACTAAGTGCCTTGAGCAAATTGGCTATGACTGCCGGTAACTCCTTTCTGTCGAATACCCGGACAATGCACACCTGTTCCTCCTGTTCGGGGATCTCCCCGTCTTCCAGGTCTTCGTCCTCTTCTAGCTCTGCGTCCAACTCATCCCCATCCAGGCCTTCCGACAACGGGGAATCAACCTGACCCTTCTCTGAAGGCCTGGGCCTCTTTGCAGGTAAAGTCCCTAGCTCCGCATCCCGAGGACCTCCTGACCTCTTGGTCCTGTACTGCGACCCTCGAGAGGCCCCCCGCCTGCACCTACTGATGCAGACAGAATGCCTGATGCAGAAGAAGAACAAACTCCGGAGAAAACATCCCCAGGACTCCTAACTCAGCTAGATTCCGAGGCAGAGAAGGTCTGGGCAAGGCCGAGGGGCCAGGTGCCGAATCCTGCAAGGGCAGCCCAGAACCCTCCGAGTCCTGTGTGTCTACAGTTGGGGAAAGAGCCCTATCTTTTCTAGTCCCACAGGTGCTCCTTGTGGTCTTAGGCAAGCCACTTAACCCTCCATTGCCCATGTTCCCTGTAAGTATTAGTGTATATGTCTTATATCCCCTTGTGTTAAATGTATCCCCTAATTGTGTTGTGACCACTTTGATTGAAGGATAAGGTGGTATACAAAACTGTCTAAATAAATAAATCTTGCACCTCTCCCTGTCCCCTGTGGTCTGTTCCATGGAGGCGGCTTCTTGCGCTCAACCCCTGCCTCCGAAATCGCCCCATGCCAGGACCCACACACAAGACACTGGGGTCTCCCAGGCATAATGAGAATAAAGGCAGCCAGGTTTTTCTCTCCTCGCTTTTCTGTGGTTCTCCCCCCCCCCCCCCCGGACCTATGTGCAGACCAGCAGGAGCTTACCCCCCTCCCCTTCAAATCCTCTTAGGAGGGCAGCCCCAGTCTGAAAACCCTAATCTAAGGCAAGAAAAACGAAAAAGACACCTTTTGGAGTTGGGTTTTTTTTTTTTTTTTTTTGCTAAGCAACCATAAACATCCCTGCAAAACTCTACCTTCCAAAATCTGCACCCACAGAGTAGACCCGGGCCACGGGAGGGGAGAACCAAAAATCAATTAACAGTAACGGCAAAGCTTGAGCGGAGAAGGAGAGGCAGGAAGATATGCCCACCGGCTTCCTGTGCTGCTCCAGGCCACGCGGCTAGGTCTGCTGTTGAAAACCTGGGCCTTCCCGCCAGGATCGTTGTTTCTAAAAACCAACCGCTCTGCCCCTCACACCCAAGAGAAGACTGCAGTACCTCCGGGGGCTCCACTCGGTACGTTGCACACGTGAAAACTGTTTCTGCCTCTGCTTCTTTACTTTATTCCGTTACGTGATTAACCGCCCAGGCAGGCGCATCAGGGCGGTGTACAATAAACCAAAGAGGCTTCAGTAGGTAAGAGAAGAACGTCAATTATAGTTAGGAAAGCAGAGAGGAAGGGCACACAGAAATAATCTAGAAAGAAACGACAGGAGCAAACAGGGGAAATAAATTATGGTACAGGAGGGGGTTGTTCCAGAGAGGAGGGGAAGTCTAAGGCAATGCCAAAGAGGTAAGTCTTCAGCATAGTCTTAAACCTCGAGAGAGACTGTTCAGCACAGAGGAGGGGAGGGAGGGAATTCCACAGGGCTGGACCAAGGAAAAAGAATGCAGAATGTCGTGTGAGTTCCAGGCGTGCACAAGCTGGGGATGGGAGGGACAAGTGGTCATTGTGGATGGAACATAGTACTCATGGAGAAGATTGGCAAGATAATGAAGTATACCTATATGAATCACCTGTGCACAATAGTGAGTTTTGTATTGGAAACAGAATCTAAGAGGGAGCCAGTGCAGGTGGATAAGGAGGGGCATAACATGGTCAAAATGAGAGGAGTGAGTGAGGAGATGTGCAGCAGTTTTCTTTTGGAGTAGTTGTAGGCGGGAGAGCTGGTATTGAGACAGTCCAGCTAATACAACATTGCAATAGTCAAGGCAAGATAGGTACAAGGACATTACAAGGGTTGTCAAGGAAGGGAGAGGAAAGATAGAAAGCATGGACTGTAGCTGAACCGATCGCAGCTTTCACCCTAAGGGAGGACCTGGTAATATCTGCCAGCTTAGACTGTCTGCCTCAGGCTGCACCTTGGCTCCTCAACCACAGACGAGATTGGGAGCCACTAAGTCCTCGGTAACCACAGGAACCTCCTGCACTTGCACTCAACCGGGGGGGGGGATCCTCTGACTCTCCGACTCTCCGACTCTCCGTACCGATAGACTTTGGGGTTTGTGTTTTGTTTTGTTTTTTTTTACATTACACTGCAAAAGAAAACTAAGGCTTTAAAAGTCCAAAAACAGAAGAATGAAAGAAAAACTAGAACTGACCTAACTAAATCGCCTTAGTTGTCCCTTCAGTGAGTCCAGCACCCTGGCTCACTACCTCCCTCCAGCTGCTTGGAGACTGAGCATACTGGAACTGAGGGGTGGTCCCTGAGTATTTATGCTGGTGTCATCAAAAGATGATATGCTCAGTCTCCAAGCTGCTGGAAGAGGTATACTATCCAAAGGTGCGGTACTGGACTGGAAGGACAATAAAGAAGGTCTGATAGGTACTGAAGGGTGCCAGTCTGTAGAACTCTGTGGGCAATGGTGAGAATCTTGTAGACAAACCTGAATTTGATGGGGAGCCAGTGGAGGCTAATGAGCAGAGGAGTTATGTGATCAGACAAGGAGGAATGAATGAGAAGACGAGCTGCTGTACTCTGAATAAGCTGTAATTAACGGAGCTGGTGTTGGGAGAGGCCTGCGAGAACAATGTTACAGTAGCTGAGTCTGGAAATGACAAATGAAATACGAGGGTGATAGAAGATGGGGAGAGGAAGGGATGAATGGCGTGAATCTGGCATAGGGAAAAGAAGGAACGGCGGGTGAGCGAAGAGAGATAGTGATGAAAGTAAGTGAGGAATCCAGCGTTACTCTGAGGTAACGGAAGGTAGAGATGAGAGGAATTGATGTAGTAGAGAGGGTGGGGGAGGGGGCACTGAAGGAGAACCACAGGGCTGCAGACAGAAGGATTCACATGGAGAAAGTTGCTGTGTAGCCAGGAGGTGACTTGAGTAAGGCAGGTGTTGAGGGCAGTGAGATCAGGAGAGAGGGGATTGGTATAATGTAGGAGGATGTCATCAGTGTAGTAATTGATTATAATTAGTTCCCCTGTTTACCTCCATTTTATCTCCCTGTTATCTGTAAACGAAGGCCAGTTATCTGACCTATGTGTTTTATTGTTACACTGTGAACCGCACTGATGATAAATAGCGCGGTATATAAGAAATATTAAATAAATAAAATAATACCTGAAAATCCCAGACTGCTGAATGATAAGGGCAAGTGGTGTGAGGAAAACGTTAAAGAGAAGGGGGGCAAGCACTGAGCCCTGCAGGACACCACAATGAAGGGGGGGCGTTGGGGAGGTGGCGAGACCGGTCTGAGCGGCAAAGTTGAGGGAAGAGAGGAAGGAGCAAAATCAATGGTGGACTGTACCGTGAATCCTGAGTAAGGAGACAAGTGAGGAGAGTGCGGTGGTCGACTAGGTCAAAAGCCGAGGACAAGTCCAAGGAAACGGCGCAGGAAAGATCACCTCATTCGTGGGATTGGTGGACCTCATTCAGGAGTGCAAGAAAAACGGTTTTGGTACTATGACTGGATCTGAAATCGGATTGGCGGGGGTGAAGTGAGAGGGTGGAGTAGAGGTGAGCAGAGAGTTGTGAAAAGACTAGTTTCTCCAAAAGTTTTGAAAGGAAGGGGAGATTGGAAACAGGACGTCAAATGGCCAGGGTAGAGGGGTCAAGGCATGGTTTCTTGAAGATAGGCCAGATAAGAGCGTGTTTCCAAGCAGAGGGGAAAAAGCCGGGGGAGAGACTAGACTTGATCATATGGAGGACATAAGGTAACAGTGTGAGAGAAGGATTCAGGAGCCAAGCGGAGGGAAACATAGAAACATGACGACAGAAAAAGACCCCATGGCCCATCCAGTCTGTCCCTCCATATCAACAACTAGAACAGTCCCCTTCTCTCCTCTAGAGATCCTCCGCGTTCGTCCCATGCCTTTCCGAATCCAGCCACTGTCCTCATCTCCACCACCTCAGTAGCTTACATCAACTACTAGGGCAGCATGGGAAGTATGGCCATGGCAGAAGAGGCCCAGCAGAGCAGTGGTTCACTACACTATCCGCAGCACATGTAGCAGGCAAAGAGAATGTGTAGGTGGATTTTATCAGCAGACACTACTTGGATCCCGGCAAGTGGGAGCTGAATGCGGCGGTGTTTCACAACATCACATGCCGCTGGGGCATGCCGATCATGGATTTGATGGTGACACTAGTGAACGCCAAGGTGGCCCAATTCTTCAGCTGGCGCTGGGAGCACATGTTCGAGGGGTTCGACGTCCTCACTCAGCCATGGCCGATGGACGGTCTTTTATTTGTGTTCCTGCTGTGGGATCTGATTGGGCGACTACTGTAGCGCATAGAGGCTCACAGCGGCATAGTGATTCTGATTGCACCAGATTGACTCTGCAGACCGTGGTATTCGGACCAAATGCAGCTCCTGATTGCCAAACCATGACAGGATCAATCTGCTGTCACAGGGACAGATACCTGAAGATTTGGTATCTCGATTCTCTTCTCTTTTACGGCCTGACTCTTGAGCAGGCGCGGCTGATGTGGAGAGGTCATATGTTATCAATAGTCTCCATGCTGTTTGAAGGTGAAAAAGAAGTCTGCCACCTTGGCTTATATGCAGGTTTGCCAAATTTTTGAGGACTGGTGTGTGCCTAAGAACATTCGGCCTTTTTTGGCTACTCTGATATCTTGCTGTTCTTGCAGGAGGGCTTGGAGAAAGGATTGGACCTCAACTCCTTGAAGGTGCAAGTGGTGACTCTCTCCTATTATCGGAAGTGCTTACAGGGGCGTTCTCTTGTGACCCAGCTGGATGTGGTGTGCTACCTCCGGGCGGTTAAGCAGGTCTGCCCACCGATTAGTCCGGTTGTACCACTGTGGGACCTCAATCTGGTGCCGTCTGCTTTGGCAGATGCTCCCTTTGAACCACTGTCTGAGGTCTCGTTGAAGGTTTTGACTTTGCCACAAGGAAACTGTCTTCAGTCTGCTCTGCGTGCAGAATTTCTGAGCTGCAAGCGGCGTTGTGGAGGGAACCCTTTCTTGCGATCTCCAAGGAAAAGGTGGTTCTCATACTGGTGCTGTCCTTTCTTCCTAAGATGGTCTCCAGCTTCCATGTGAATCGGGCAGTTTCTCTGTTGGTGTTCCGGATCTGGGTAATTAGGAGGAAGATCGGCAGCTACACAAGCTGGAATTACACAGGGTTCTGCATTGGTATTTGAAGAGTACTGCATCCTTTCGAAAGTTGGGTCGCTTGTTTGTATTGTTTAGAGGTCTGCGAAGAGGAGAGGCGGCCTCCAAGGCTTCGGTAGCACACTGGGTGAAAGAAGCTATCTCTTCTGCCTATGCCATAAAAGGCAGACCGATTTCTGGTGGACCTGTGAGCCCATTCTATGCAGTTGCCGGTGGCGGCATGGGTGGAACACAGCCGGGTTCCTCTAGCAGATATATTTGCAGAGCAGCAATCTGAGCATCGTTGCAAACGTTTACTCGATATTACTGGTTGGATGTGCAGGCCACAATGGACACATGTTTTGGGGCTCCAAACTGGACTTGCAGGTCTCTCCCATCATTAGTTACTGCTCTGGTACATCCCAATCGTTCTGGACTGGACTGGATAGACGATATGGAAGGTGAAATTAGACCTTACTTGCTGATTGTCTTTCTTTGAGTCCTTCCAGCACAGTCCAGATCCCACCCAGAATTTTTATCCTTCTTTGGGCCTGGTGAGGTTTTGTTTTCTTCTCAGATGTGCTCGCGTAATCTGCTTTGTCAATAGGATATTGGAGTCTGAGATAAAGGGGGAGTTCTTATGCAGTGACATCAACGTTCTGACATGCTCAGTCCACGACTGCTGTTGAAGGAAGAAAACCCAATTGGACTGGACTGGAGGGCCTTGGAAAAACAATTAGCAGGTAAGTTCTAATTTTGCCTTAGTGTACACTATCAGTATTTTTATATGGGGAAGGTTAGGTTCAAGAGTGACCATATAATTTTTGACCAAGGATTGTGGCATGATATTGATTATCAGCATGTAGTGTTAAAGAAAAGGTGAGATGCTCCTCAAGTCATACATTCTCTGGTTAACTGTATTATTTTTTTGTGTTGCAGTGAAACAATTGGAGTGTTTGAATGAAGATGGTGGTTCCAGGTAATGCCTCTGTGGGTCAACAGGACCATGTTGTGGGGCCTGACGCAGGAAGAGGATCGGTAGAAGACACTGCAGTGGGCTCTAATCTGGAACCAGAAGCTGCTCACGTTTGCACAGACCTAGAGGTCAGAAAGCTGCAGGAACTTGTGAACAAACTTCAGACCCAGAATCAACAACTGAATACCATAACCAGAAAGAGTCAACTAGGAGACAATGCATCGAGCCACATAAACACTGGTCTGGATAATTGTATCTCCATGTTGAGTGGGATGGAGATTAATAGTGATAGTGACACAATAACTGAAAAACGAGAACTAAAGATAATGACAGACCTTTGTAGTAAACTCAGTAAAATAACAGATAAAGAGAACATAGACTGCTTGAGGACACACAAGGTTGTGCAAATGCAATATGAGAGTATATCTTCAGACTCAAAACATCTCGGTAATGCAGAAATGCACAGTAGTAGTGTTGATAGTGGGTTTTTCAATCTGGATGCTATTAATTGCACAGAATTGTTGGAAAATTTCAACTCTGCAAACATGGATTCATCCCTTAGTGACCTACATTCAATTGAAAAGGCTGAAGATACCTTGGATGAAACCACCCTGGATGAAGTAGAAGTGCTAGAACTTGGAATTTGTAGTGAAGATGAAGAAGATAGTTGGTATGTACTCTTACATAGTAGGTCTAAGCTACAAATCACCATGTAGATGTGTTTATGTGATTTTTTTTTATTCATGTCGGAGGCCACCAACTAGATAAGGTAAAGAAAACATAATAAAGCTGTCTGCACATTAAAAGTAGATTCCTTATTGTCCACCAAACTATAAGAGTACTGATGGTTTATATCCCTCTACCAGCAGATGGAGGCAGAGAACAAAAGCTTGTAAGCCCCTGCCTTGTATAGAGTACTGTGCAGCCACAGCCATGGTTGCCTCAGTATTTGCTACCTTCAGCAGATGGTAGACATGTGCAGTTGTTTTCAACATTATTGGCACCCTGTATTTTATGTATATTCTGTACAATATCTTGAGAAACAATTGGAAATATTCCAACTGTATATATGTTGTCATATTTTAATAGTATGTTCAAAGGTATAAAAAAAGGAAGTCTGTGTAATGTAAACATAACAATTTCTGAGAAAAAAAACAAAATATGACATGGACATCATTAATGACAGTCTTCATTAATTTTTGGTTGCACATATTATTTGGCAGTGATAGCCTCCAAACATTTCTTGTAGCCATCTTTAAGTTTCATACATCTGTCTACTGGTAGTTTCTCCCAGTCTTAACTGTGATTTGTTCCAGCTCATGAATGTTTCCAAAATTCCTTTTCCTTAGCAGAACTCCAGTCCAGTTCCTTTACTCTCGGGTTGCGCAACCCTTCCAGCAGCTTGGAGGCTGAGCCCATCATCGTTTTGATGATGGTGTGGTATAAATACCACTGGCACCACCCCTAGGCACCAGTATTCTCAGCCTCCAAGCAGCTGGAGGGTTCCCGTAAGTCAAGAGCTTACTGGAGTTTAGTTTACTTATGTATACCCCTTTATTTTTCTTTATTTTCCTTCTTGCTCTAGTTGGGGAGTTTGTCTCACTCCCGGGCGTTTAGACCGCTGGTGTCTGAAGACTTTCAATCTCGCTCTCTTCCCCCCCCCCCCCCCCCCTTCGGTCCTCTTCCCAGAGCCCTTGGCAAGGAGGGGGTTTACCTCGGCAGCGGGGAGATTTGTGAGGTTCTCCTGCCACAGGCACGGTCAGCAGGCTCCTCCATGGCCTCCCCTCCGTTTTCCTCCGTCTCGCGCTGAAGCCCCGATGGTGCGCTGAGCGCTAGAGACAGCTCTGTTCCACTGCCTTATGCTCCCCAGCCTCGCGCTTTCAGTTGCTGTTTCTGCAGAGTGCTAGAGGCGGCGTCGGGGGAGCGTTCTATTCTCCTCAGCGTGGGGAATCTGGGGTCCGGCAGCGAGGACCTTTCCGCCAGCCGCAGACCCAGCTTCCACGTGGCTGCGGCCTACCACGTGGAGGCTTTCAGGAGGCACCGATCCAGCGTGAGGAGCGTCACACGGAGGAGCAGGACAACAAAATCGCAAGTATTCAGAGGCGGTTTTGCCTTATTAAGGGCCTGTTTTTGGTGGAAAGGATTAATATTTCTTTATCCCGATACAGAGTACCGTTTTACTTCTGCCTTGGGGTTTAGGTTCCCCCCACCCCTCCCCTCCCGTCGGGTTGGAAGTTTTATTTCCCGTGGCACTACTGTTAATTTTTTTTTTTTCATTTGTCTTCATTTGTTTCAATTTTTAGGTTTGCCTTGGGGCTTTTCCTCTAGGGAGGCCCCCCCCCAAAAAAAAAAAAAAAAGAGAGAGAGAGGGGAGGGAGGATGACGGGCAAATTACGGTGCCCGTCCTGCGGCACACGTAGAATTGCTGATTCAGAAGCCGGTATCTGCATGTTTTGTGCGGCAGAGGCAGCTTCAGTGGAGCAGGAAATCCAATTGACCATGGTCCAGACTTCTCAGGGGTCTCAAGGTCCCCGGGAAGGGGGAGGGGATTCTTCCTCCTCCTCCTACCTCAGATTTACCAGTCCCCCCACCCCAGTCACTTCCCCCTGCTTCCAGCGGGGCAGAGGGAGGCTGGGGACACTTTTCTCCAGAATTTGTCCTGCTGTTGCACAAAGCCTATTGTATGCGTCAACAAGGACTCGTGGAGACTTCGCTGGGGAAGGAAGGGGGCAGGGCTGGCCCAGGGAAGACAAGCTCCCAGGACCCTGGAGCTCCTCCCAAGCGCTCAAGGCTAATGAGCGAGGAACCCCTCACGTCTCTATCACTGGTTACCCCGGAGGAGGAGGAATCAGACAGGGAAGTGGGGGAGGAAGAGCTTGAGGAGGGAGAGATCAATCCCGAATAGTTAGGGTATTTCGTCGAGAGGAGCTCCCAGCTTTAATAAATGAGTCACTGAAGGTACTTAATATGGCCTCGGACATTCCTGCAGAGGAGGAAGCGTTAGAGGATCCTTTGATCCAAGCCGTCAAGAAATCTCAGAAAGTGTTCCCAGTCCACAGGGTGGTACGCCAGATGATCCAGGAAGAGTGGAACCATCCGGAGTCGAATTTACGGGGAGTCAGGGCCATGGCCCGTTTGTACCCTCTACCGGAGCCTGACAAGGACCTGCTGAAGTCTCCTAGGGTAGACGCGGCGGTGTCAGCAGTGACTAAGAAGACGACCATCCCAGTCGAGGGCAGCGCAGCTCTTAGAGACAGTCAGGATAGAAAGCTGGACACACTACTAAAGCAAGCCTTTGATGTTAGTGCCCTCGCCCTGCAGACCTCAGTCTCAGGAGCGTGGGTGGCAAGAGCCTGTTTGAGATGGGCTCAACAGCTTCAGTTAGCCGACGGTGCGGCTACCGACGCGCAGACTAGTGCTGCTCGGTTTGAGTCAGGTTCCGCCTTTCTAGCAGATTGCTAGAGTCCTAATAAGATCGTACTGGCTAAGAACATGGCTTCGGTGGTAGCAGCCAGGAGATATTTGTGGCTGCGCAATTGGGCGGCAGACCCCTCCTCAAAAGCTCGCCTGAGCCGCCTCCCCTTCAAGGGGAAGCTGCTATTTGGTGAAGACCTGGATAAGTTGGTTAAAGACCTGGGCGAGTCTAAGGGAGGTAGGCTCCCGGAAGATAGGCCTAAACAAGCCCGCCCGTTGGCTCCGACTCGCAGTCAGCCTAGGGATTTTCGTAGGTTCCGGTCTGCCAGCCCGAACCTTTTTCCTAGGGGTCGCCTCCCTCCTAGAGGGCAAGGCTTCCGAGGGTTTCGAGGAGCCGGAAGAGGATATGGCGCCCCCTCCTCCTCCTCAGGCCCTAGGAAGCCACAATGGAAACGTTGGGGGTCCAGGGGAAAGACCTGCTGGTGGGGGGTAAGTTAAGGCAGTTCCTTCCAGCCTGGGCCCGAGTCACATCGGATCGTTGGGTTCTGGAAGTGATCCGAGAGTGTTACGCTCTCGAATTCACAAGGCAAGTCCCCCCCCAGCCTTTATTCAGTCTCCCTGCGGCTCTCCAGGAAAGAGGGCAGCAGTAGAGGACACTCTTTCAAGGCTGATCGCACTTGGAGCAGTGGTGCCCGTTCCAAGAGACCAATACGGGTGCGGTCGATACTCGATCTATTTTGTGGTACCAAAGAAAGAAGGATCCTTTCGCCTAATCTTAGACCTAAAGCAAGTCAACCGCTGCCTCTCGGTCCCTCATTTTCGAATGGAAACCCTGAGATCAGTCATTGCAGCGGTGAGGCAAGGGGAGTTCCTGACATCCTTAGATTTGACGGAAGCATACTTGCATATTCCGGTCCGAAGTTCTCATCAGCAGTTTCTGAGATTTGCAGTACCGAGAGGTCATTTTCAGTTCCAGGCCCTTCCCTTTGGCCTAGCAACAGCCCCCAGGACATTCACCAAGGTGATGGTAGTGGTGGCCGCGGCTCTTCGCAAGGAGGGAATTTTGGTTCATCCCTACCTAGACGACTGGCTGATTCGGGCAAAATCGGAATCGGAGAGTCGGGCAGCTACAGCCAGAGTGGTGGAATTCCTGGAGGACTTGGGTTGGGTCATCAATCGAGCAAAAAGCAGATTAATTCCCTCGCAGGAGATCGATTACCTTGGAGCGAGATTCGACACCAGGAGAGGAAGAGTTTTTCTGTCAAATCAGAGGTTACGAGACCTGACAAACCTGGTCTCTCTATTCATATCAAGGCGGATCCCCACCGCCTGGCATTACCTACAGCTCTTGGGCACCATGGCGGCGGCGATAGAGATAGTACCGTGGGCCAAGGCGCATATGCGACCCCTGCAACGCACCTTACTGCGGCGTTGGTCCCCTCAGCATCATCCCTTATCCATGCAACTGCCCTGTCCTCTTCGGGTCAGGAGGACTCTCCTCTGGTGGAAATGCCCAAGGAACCTGGGATGCGGGATGCCTCTCGAGTCTCCTCAATGGATTCAGCTGACGACGGATGCAAGTCTAGCAGGCTGGGGGGCCCATTGCGAAGGCCAGTTCGCACAGGGAAGCTGGACCCCGAGGGAGTCACGGTGGTCCATCAACAGACTAGAGCTGAGGGCAGTGTCATTGGCACTCAGAACTCTCGAGCGCTTGGTTCGGCAAAGGGCAGTCCGCGTTCTTTCGGACAACGTCACCACGGTAGCCTACATCAACCGCCAAGGGGGAACAAGCAGCCCCTCGCTGGAAAGGGAAGCGGACAGCCTCTTAAAGTGGGCCGAAGCCCATCTCTTGGACCTGTCAGCGCAGCACGTGGCCGGGACAGAGAATGTGACGGCCGATTACCTCAGCAGGTACAAGATAGACCACGGAGAGTGGGAGCTGGCACAGGACGTGTTTGACCAAGTGGTAGCCCTGTGGGGGGCGCCGATCATGGACCTTATGGCACGCTACGAATCATCCAAAGCAAGCCGGTTTTTCAGTCGAAGAAAGGAAAGGATGTCAGAAGGCTTGGATGCCCTGGTCCAGAAGTGGCCGTCGGAAGGTCTCCTGTATGTGTTCCCGCCTTGGGCCCTCATAGGGAGGGTTCTAAGGCGAATAGAGGCCCACCAGGGTCTTGTAATCCTCATAGCTCCAGATTGGCCTCGTCGTCCATGGTATGCAGACCTGGTGAGGCTAACTACGCATCGCCCCTGGAGGCTCCCCGACAGAAAAGATTTGCTACGGCAGGGTCCAGTTCTCATGCCCCACGTGCATCGATTCTTGCTTACGGCCTGGCTATTGAGAGGGCGCGGCTCGTGAAGCGAGGCTACTCGAGTTCGGTAATTTCAACCCTGCTGAACGCACGGAAACGTTCGACCTGCCTCTCCTATATCAGAGTGTGGCGCATATTTGAGGCATGGTGCGCGGAACATCAGAAGAAACCCTTGGAGGCCTCGGTCCCGGAGGTGTTAGAATTTCTGCAAGCAGGCTTCGAGAGAGGCTTAGCTCACAGCTCGTTGCGAGTTCAGCTAGCAGCCATTTCTTGCTATAGGGGAAAGATCCGGGGCAAGTCTCTAGGGGAACACCCGGATGTGGGTAGGTTCCTGAGAGCGGTCAACCGCTTACGGCCCCAGCGAAGATCAGTTATCCCCCCTTGGGACCTAAACCTGGTATTGGAGTCCTTAACCAAGGAGCCCTTCGAACCAGCAAGGAGCTCCTCCCTAAAGGACTTGACCCTGAAGACAGTATTTTTGGTAGCTATCTGTTCGGCTAGACGTGTCTCGGAGCTTCAAGCTCTATCCTCACGACCTCCCTTTCTGTCGTTCTTCAAGGATAAGGTAGTCTTGCGGATGGTCCCTTCATTCCTACCCAAGGTCTCCTCCCCTTTTCATATGAACCAAATAGTTTCGCTCCCGTCCTTTGCGGGAGAAGCGCAAGAAGGGGAGAGTGCCAAACTGCGACTCCTGGATTTACATAGAGTGCTGAGACGCTACCTTTCGCGAACAGCGTCGTTCCGCAAGTCCGAGAGGCTATTTGTTCAATTTGGAGGGCCGCACAAGGGGGAAGCAGCGGCCAAAGCTTCCATTTCTAGGTGGATCAAGGAGACTATTGCCTCCGCCTATATACTCAAAGGGAGGCAGGTCCCAGTAGGCCTTCGCGCACATTCAACCCGAGCGCAGTCGGCTTCCTGGGCAGAGAGTAGCTTGGTCCCACCGCAGGACATTTGTAAAGCGGCTACCTGGTCCTCGCTACATACCTTTGCCAAGCACTACAGACTCGATGTCCAGAGAAAAGAGGATTCCAGGTTTGCGGATGCAGTACTTCAGTCCAGTATGGCGAACCCCGCCCAGGGTTGAATTGCTCTGTTACATCCCGAGAGTAAAGGGACTGGACTGGAGTTCTGCTAAGGAAAGAGTAATTAGTCCTTACCTGCTAATTAGTGTTCCTGAAGGAACTCCAGTCCAGTCCCTGATCCCGCCCAGTTTCGGTTTCTAGTGCTCAGAATGGAATAACGGACCGAAGCCAGTGAGCGGAGCGGAGCGGAAGTGAGGTATCCCGTTCTGAGGAGCCCCTACAGCGGGGTTACACGCTAGGGAGATACGATAGGGAGGGGGTATAAGCTGGGTCGGCCTCAGGTAAACCTTCTCCTGCCTAATCCCCGCTCCTCCCTCACCACTGTTTTTATTTTCCTTCAAAAAAAAAATAATTTTGTTTTTGGTTTTCTTAGTTGTTTGGTTATACTTGTGTTCTTAAGCGGATACCTGTCAGGACTGCTTTTTCATCAGAGAATACTGGTGCCTAGGGGTGGTGCCAGTGGTATTTATACCACACCATCATCAAAACGATGATGGGCTCAGCCTCCAAGCTGCTGGAAGGGTTGCGCAACCCGAGAGTAAAGGGACTGGACTGGAGTTCCTTCAGGAACACTAATTAGCAGGTAAGGACTAATTACTCTTTACCAATGGCAGATTTCAGCTCTTTCCAAAGGTTCTCGATTGGATTAAGATCAGGACTCATTGATGGCCAGTTTAAAACAGTCCATTTTTGCATTTTAACCATTCTTTTGTACTTTTGGATGTATGTTTTTAATCATTGTCCTGCTGGAGGACCCATGACTTTCGATCCAGATCTAGCTTTCTGACACTAGGTAGCACATTTCACTCCAAATATCTTGGTAGTACTCTGATTTCATGAGTCCTTTAATACGTTCCAGGCCTCCAGTTCCTGAGGCAGCAAAATAGCCCCACAACATTATGGAACCTCCACCATATTTAACTGTAGGAAGGGTGTGTTTTTTCCTTTATAGGCTTTTGTTTCTTTGCTTATAAATGGATCGCTGGACTGCATTGCCAGAAAGCTCAAGTTTTGGTTTTATTTTTCCACGGAACATTTTCCCAGAAATATTTTGGTTTCTCAGGATGGACTTGGGCAAAGATCAGGCATGCCTTTTTATGTCTGTCTTTGAGCATGAAGTCTTTCTTTATTTAGTGCGTGGCTTATGGTGCGGGTTGAAACCACTACTCCATATTGCTCCAAGTCAGCCTTAAGCTCTTTGGATGTTGTATGTGATGTTTTTCCAACAGTTCGCACTAACCTTTGAAGACTTCTTGGATTAATTTTCCTCTTCCCACCACGACTCGGAAGGTTCTTGACAGTTCTATGAGTAGAAATCTTATTAATAACATTGTGAACTGTAGACACAGGAACCCCAAGGTCTTTGGAGGTGGCCTTGTACCCCTTTGATGTTTGGTGGTGGTGATTTTTCTGACTGTCAGGCAGCTCTTGTCTTAACCATTATGAAAATGGAACAGGGAGTGTATGCAGCCATTTTAAACATTAGAGCCATTATTCATTGGTTGATTCAAGTCATGCGAGTACTAACAATTGATCACAAGTGCGTCTAATTTGACTGTAGTGTGAATGTGGTTCTTCTGTTCAAACTGATTTGAATTATCTATAAGGATGCCACAATCAAGGCTGGCAATGTCCTAGTTTTTATACTATTTCCTTTTTAATTGTTTTTGTTTTGTTTTATTTGATTCTTTTATGTATTAAATATGCATACATATTTAGTTCAAAACCATTTCACTAGCCACTTTTTTTTTTGAGATATTGGACATTAAGGGATTGAACTGCAAGGGTGTCAATGTTAACCACAAATGTATAACCATGCATCTTTCTTTTGAGACTGTTTGATGGTGTCTCAGTTGGAGAAATAATCAATATAAACTAAGTCCTTAGGTTAGTAAAAATGAAATCCAATAACAAAAACTAAACCCATAAAGTGAAACCCCTATTTAAACTTAATTTTTGTCAGAAGAGACTGGAGGAGACTGGAATTGACATCCAATCACACCAGACAGCCTTTTCTATTTTTCTTTTTTTGTAAACGCTAAAACATTTTTTACTTAGCTCATCATTATATTCCAGTGAAGTTTCCATGTGTCAGACTTTTCTCTCAAATAGCGGTCGGATAGTTCATACACGACGTACGTTTCGGGCCATTAAGCCCTGTTTCAAGTGGTTACTTTCTTCCAAAATACACCGCTATGGAAAGCTTCTTCCTACCGGAAGTTGCTCCGGAGGGATAAAGGGGAACAATCTTGGTCATTGGCTAACAGTCACTGCCATTCAATTGGGAGATCCAATCTACCAAACGGGAGACCCCATTGCCATCGGGGAATCCCTTGGTGTCTTGGATTACGTCAGAGCAAGCTAAACCATTCCACTTCCTTGTGAAGCTTACCATCATCAATTTGATACTGATTTTGTTTGGACAGTGCTGGATTTCATTCCCCCAAACCCTCGGGGGGGTAATCGGCTTTTAGCCTTACAACGGCGTGAACAACAGCTGATATTTGAACTGCAGGCAGTCCAACCTATGGGGCTAAACAAGGAAGTGGAATGGTTTAGCTTGCTCTGACGTAATCCAAGACACCAAGGGATTCCCCGATGGCAATGGGGTCTCCCGTTTGGTAGATTGGATCTCCCAATTGAATGGCAGTGACTGTTAGCCAATGACCAAGATTGTTCCCCTTTATCTCTCCGGAGCAACTTCCGGTAGGAAGAAGCTTTCCATAGCGGTGTATTTTGGAAGAAAGTAACCACTTGAAACAGGGCTTAATGGCCCGAAACGTACGTCGTGTATGAACTATCCGACCGCTATTTGAGAGAAAAGTCTGACACATGGAAACTTCACTGGAATATAATGATGAGCTAAGTAAAAAATGTTTTAGCGTTTACAAAAAAAGAAAAATAGAAAAGGCTGTCTGGTGTGATTGGATGTCAATTCCAGTCTCCTCCAGTCTCTTCTGACAAAAATTAAGTTTAAATAGGGGTTTCACTTTATGGGTTTAGTTTTTGTTATTGGATTTCAGTTGGAGAAATAGTCACCAAGTAAGTCCAACAGGTGGTGAGTCTGTGTCTTCTGCCTGGCTTTTAGAGGAATATCTAGAGGAGTCCCGGTCCCACTCCACATCCGCTAGTGGCACTCCATAAGGTTTAATTAAAAAAAAAAGAAAAAAAAAAAAAGAAAAAAAAAGGACGTGGAGGATCAGGGAGAGGTTGCTCCTTAGCAGCTGACTCAGAGATAGGGGCTGCGCTCAGGGAGAGCAGCATTCAGCCCGTTGTCAGAAGGGGCCTTCTGTGCAGGTATTACAGGGAAGCGAGAGAGAAAGAAGTGAAGGACAGTTGGGGCTGGGAGCAGTATATAGGGAATCAGTGGTGATAGAGGCATAACTTTGTGGCAGTACTTAATTGTGCATGGTGACTGGAGGCACTTGCTGAGCATGCCTAGTGCTGCTCTTCCTATGGCAGCTGCCAGAGGAGCTTAAGGCTGTGCCCTTCCTGCTGCGGGGGGGAGGGGGGGCAGGGAGGGGGGAGGGGCGGGGCAGAATGGTGTATCAAGCACATGGACGTTTCAGCGGGAACTCTAGCTGACTCTAGAGCGCGGCTGTCTGGACTGAAGCTGAGAGATGATGTTGGTCACCAGGGAGCACCTGCTACATATGACAGTGTGAGAATGGCCACCATGTTGCAGACTGCCCTTTCTCTGACTTATAGTTCTACCGTGCTAGCTTCAGAAGAAGTGGGGGTGTATCCCAGAAAGAGATGGGATGGACAGCTGAAGCAGATTTTGCCTTTTCTCCTGAATTTGCTCTTTTCTGCATTGGGCTTTTCTGTTGCACTAGTCACAAGGAACCGCTTTGTTGCAAACCTTAGGTTTATTTCTGCCCATCTGGGAGTCGGGCTCTGTGAAGACGCTGAGGCTGAAGTCATCAGGGGATTGAGAGGCCCAGTCAGTGGTGGCTTCAGAGCATTGGACTGCTGCTAGCCTATTGGTCCCCAATGTGTAATCCAGAAGGACCTTGGATGAGGAAGGTGCTTCACAGGGGGGGAAGAGGTTACCCCCCACCCCCATGGTCTCTCTCTTTGAGAGAGAGGAACTGTTGGCCATTATTGTGTTAACCTTAGAGGCTTTGAGTGTATCTGAGACACTAGAAGCAAAAGAGGTGCCTTTGGGGTCCCTAGAAATTCTTTCCAGTACATCAGGCAATACGGTCCCTAATCTCTGCAGAGTGGGATACTATGGAGCTTGGGCTGAGGGTTGGTTGCTTTTTTGGCTCCCAAAGAGCTGGAAGAGTTGTGGGTCCCTAAGGTGTTGAAGTTTTAGCTAGTAGATAAAGCTATCGACTGAGGGAGGTATGGCCCTAAGGGACCTGCAGGATTGAGGTGCTTTTGAAGCAGGCTTTCGAGGTGGCTGCTTTGAGACTGCAGGCTGCGGTGGGTATATGTTCAGGTCCTGTTTGCACTAGTTCAGAGTCTCTGTGCATACTCTTCAAAAGAGGGGTGCCTCGGCTTGATGGGCTGATGTGGCAGAGGCATTGTATGACCTCGAGCAAGAAAGAAGCAGTTGCGGTCTTGGCCTGCTGGTGCTGTAGCTACGAAACTGGGCTACTACTACTACTGCTAATCATTTGAATAGCACTACAAGGCATATGCAGCACTGTGTGAGATATGCAAGACACTCTGGGTGTGGCTTCAAAGTCTCTGCTTAGCTAACTTCTGCTTAGGGGTAAGCTTCTGTTTTGGAGAAGCTGGTTAAGGATCTCTGAGTCACCAAGTCCCAGTAGTTACCTAATGGCAAGTCCAGAGAAGACTCTAGATCTGGGTTTTTAGAAGCACAGCGTACCAGGGTTCCAGGGCGATAGTCTTTGTTCAAGTCAGTAAGAAGACCAGGCATGACAGGTTATAGAAGACCTTTGTTGCTCACAAGGACTCGCCACCTCAGACAATTAGAATCTTGGATAGGGAGTCAGCTATCTGGGTACATCCAAGAGTGGACCCAGATTATTTTGGATCAGTGAGTCCTCCAGTTGGAGAGGCAGGGTTGTATGCTACTGTTTTCCTGCCCATTTGCAGATTGATCGTTTTGTTTTATGGTCTTTCCTTGGTGAGTTCTGGCCAGCATTCTGGAGAAGCTACTGTACCTGAAGACGGTGGTCCCTGTGCTCAAAGAGGAGTGGGGCAAGGGCCACTATTTAGTCTACTTTTGTGGCTCTGAAGAGGGGAAGAATTCTTTCATCTGATGTTGGAACTAAAAGGTGTCAACCTGGTTTTGCACGCCCCCCCCCCCCCCACACACACACACACAATTTCTGCTTGTGTTCCTTGACACTGACAGTATGGCAAGGAAAGTTTGGCTTCTTGGAGATTTACCTCCATATTCCAGTGTGGAGAGAATCTGTGGTTCCTGAGATTCTCAGTACTGGGGTTTATTACCAGTTCTAGGCTTTGAGGTATGTTTACTAAACAGCGGTAGCAGCTTCTGTGTGATATCGGAGCCGCAACCCCATTGAATTCAATGGGGTCGCAGATTTGATATCTCAAGGAAGCCGCTACTGCTGTTTGGTAAACATACCCCTTTGTCTTTTGGACTCACCATGGCCCTGTGGACCTTCTCCAAGGTGATGGTAGTTGTTGCAGCAGCCTTATGCATGAAGGCAATTTTGGTACATCCATGCCTGGATGACAGGTTCATCAGGACAAAGTTGGAAGAGGAGAGCAAGCATTTAACTGCTCAAGTGATTCAGTTGTCACTGTCCCTCAGGTGGATGATCAACTTCGAGAAGAGCAAATTGGAGCTGTCACAGTGTCTGGAATACCCAGGGACCCACTTCAGTATGCAGAGAGGAAAGGTCTTTCTGACTGAACAGAGCATGGTCAAATTGCAGGACCAGATGTGGGCCCCTTTGGCCAAGAAGATACATGCAGGCCTAGGGTTACATGCAGGTCCTGGCATCCATAGCAATGATAAGTGAGCTAGTGTCCTGGGCTCGGGTGCATATGAGGCTGCTACAGAAGCTGTTGTCAGAGTGCTGGTCGGTACAGATGCGGAAGTATAAAACTAGTCTTCTGTGCTTACTGCAGGCGAAAACCAGCCCGGGTTGGTGGTGGAAGCCTCTGAATTAGTTCTAAGGTTGGATATGGAGCGTCCCTCTGGATAGTGTTGAAACTGGATGCCGGTTTGGTAGATTTGGAGGTGGGGGGCTACTTTCTGGACATGGGGGCTCGGAGGTGATTGGTCAATTAAACTAGCTTGAAGACAAGACATTTGGGGAGAATTGGAGGCCTTTGAATCGTGATTCAGGACAAGGCTGTCGGAATCCTCTCTGACAGTGCTGTGGCAGTGGTCTGTGTCACCGGCAGGGGGAAACAAAAAGCATGTCTGTTTGTCAAGAGGTATATTTAGGCTGAGATTTGTCTTCAGGTGTTGGTGGTGCAGATTTCGGGGTCCTTGAACGTGTAAGTGAATTTCCTGAGCAGACACTCTCTAGACCCCAGAAGTAGGAGTTTTTCGAGGAAGCCTTCCTTATCGTAACTTCCAATCCAGTCCCGATACATATAGATGGTCATGCCTGACTAGCAGCTTCGAGACTAAGCATGTCACATCTGTGACATCCACAAAATAGAACCAAACCCAAATCAAAATTTTTCCCCTATCTAAGATATCTTTTTGTTGGAGCAGGCTGGAGGCGACTGAAAGAACAACACAGCCGCTCCAGACAGCCAGTTCCTTTTTAATCAAACCAAATAAATATGGTACTTATCCAAGTAGTATCCCAGTGAAGTGTTGTAATATCCATCAAGATCATTCGCCTGGTAAAGTCCTTATATGTTCCTCGTTATAATAGCGGTCAAAAGCAGCTTATCCACACGATGCGCACGTTTTGGGCCCAAGCCCTGTGTCAAGTGTTCATAAACGTGCAAAAATCTCGCTTACATCTCTTGTCATGTAATGAGCCGTTTTCACCCTTTCTGGATAGAGGGTGGTGTTTGCGACCAGTCCCGTCGTCCTTCCAAAAGGTGGTATCTGATTTTTCTCCTGAGCCTATTGGTTTCTCTTCCAGTTCTCGGTTTTTCTGGAAGGGGAGTTTTTTATTCGTAGCTTATGCCGATAGGAAACATAAAATGCAGGGTGCGGCGTTCGTTGGCTGGATAGGTTCCTCCCAATGATTACTGCTCTGTTACATCCCAAAGGTGGAGGACTAAACTGGAGGAACAATAAGGAAATAGAAATTACACTTACCTGGTAATTGTCGTTCCTTCAGTGACGACAGTTTAGTCCTCATTCCCGCCCAGGGGTGTGATTTCTTCAGAGTTTATTTTCAGGCGTAGTGGAGCATCCAATCTCAAGAAGTAGACAGATCCTTTCAGATTCTAGATCACAGTGAGTATCTCCCTCTCTGTTGTTCCTTCTCTCTTATTTAAACGAGGGGATGGTATAGGAAATGTGTTTGCATAGGGGGGACGTGAATGTAAAGTTAAAAAAAAAATATATATATATGACTGATAAGGTTAAAAAGGTTCCTCAAGTTGAGGAATGGAGAGTTATTTAAAGCTATGGTATAGTTACTTATTTGTTCCTTTGAGTTTGCTTTGTCAATAGTACACTGGAGGCTAATGGGAGATACCAGCAGGCTATATCCAGTGATGTCACGACTTTGATATGCCCAGTTCCAAGCTGCAGGAGGAGGTGCACAACCCAGAGGTGGAGGACTAAACTGTGGTCACTCAAGGAACGACAATTACCAGGTAAGTGTAATTTCTATTTCGATCTCCGAAGGTGGATGTGTCGGTTTTGGCGGTCTCGAAGAAGACTATTCCAGTGGAAGGGGGCGGTGGTGCTCAAAGATATGCAAGATAGGAAGTTTGATGTGTTGTTGAAGCAGGCGTTTGATGTCAATGCCCTTTCCCTCCAAGCGTCCATATGTGGAGCTTGGGTAGCCCAGGCCTGCCTCCGGTGGTCTCAACGGGTGCAACAGCAGGAGGACTCAGACCAGGCGGCGGAGGCTTCACGGTTTGAATCCGGGGCAGCGTACGTAGCGAATATTCATTATGATCTCATTAGAGGGCTCTCCAAGAGTATGGCTTCCATGGTGGCTTCTCGCCGTGCCTTGTGGCTTCGTAATTGGGCAGCAGATTTCTCCTCCAAGGCCCAGCTCTCAGCAAGCTTCCTTTTAGGGGGAAGCTCCTGTTTGGGGAGGACTTGGAAAAGTTGGTGAAAGAACTGGGAGAGTCTAAGGGCGGCTGTCTACCGGAGGACAAGCCAAACTTAAGCCAGGGTAACTCTGTGCCTCGGGGGCAGCAGCGGGAATTTCAACGTTTTTGTCCCGCACGCCAGACTCCCTTCCAGAGAGATCGTTTTCCTGTGCAGTCACAGGGATTTCGTGGTTTTCGAGGAGCAGGGTGCGACTTCGCGTTGAGCGCCTCCTCAGGGCCTAAGAAGGCCCAATGAAGTGAGGGGGGCCCAGGTAGAGGTACAGCCGCTGGGAGGGTGGCTGCAGGGCTTCTACCCCTCCTGGGTCCAAATTACCTCCGATCAGTGGGTGCTAGAGGTCATCCAAGAGGGCTGTGTGCTCGAGTTCACTCGTCCGCCGGGCAGCTCTTTTGTGCAGTCTCCGTGCGGGGTGCAGGCTAAGACAGTTGCGATTCGCGACACCCTGAAGCATTTATTGCAGCTCAAGACTGTGGTGCTGGTGCCGCCAGACCAGTACGGCTGCGGTTGGTACTCAATTTATTTTGTGGTACTAAAGAAAGATGGGGCTTTCCGGCCCATTCTCGACCTCGAGTAAAACGTTGTTTGTGGGTTCCTCATTTTTGCATGGAGACTTTGCGCTCTGTCATCATGGCAGTCTGTGGCGGGGAGTTTCTGATTTCTCTCGACCTCACGGAAGCATACCTGCACGTTCACATTCGACCAGAGCATCAGCGGTTCCTCAGATTTGTGGCGCCCACCGGACATTTTCAGTTCAGGGCCCTACCCTTTGGGCTCGCGACAACACCACACAGCTTTACCAAAGTCATGGTAGTGGTAGCAGCAGCGTTACGCAAGGAAGGGATCCTTGTGCATCCCTATGTTGATGACTGGCTCATAACAGCAAAGTCCAGGGTAGAGAGCGAGCGGGCTACAGCCTTGGTGGTACAGTTCCTGCAGAGTCTGGAGTGGGTAGTCAGTGTGTCCAAGAGCCACTTGCACCCATCTCAAGTGCTGGAATACCTCTGAGCCCATTTCGACGTGAGAGTAGGAAAGGTTTTCTTGCCGGAGCCGAAAGCACAAGAGCTTTGGTGCCTGGTGTGGGAGTTTCTAGGGCGACCAGAGCCTACAGCGTGGCACTACCTTCAGCTTCTCGGCACCATGGTGGCTACTCTCGACCTGATACCTTAGGCAAGGGCACACATGAGGCCCCTCCAGAGGTGTCTGCTTTGATGTTGGTCGCATCAGTCCTCCTCTCTGTCCCAGGGTCTCCCCTTCCTGAGGGGGGTCAAGAGGGCCCTCCGATGGTGGCTCACGAGGGGGCATCTGGAGAAAGGAATGCCCCTAGACTCCCTGGATTGGGTTCCGTTGGTGACGGACGCCTGCCTCTCGGGCTGGGGGCTCATTGTCAGAACCACTTTGCTCAGGGGCAGTGGCATCTGCAGGATGCTGGTTGGTCCATCAACAGGCTGGAGATGCGGGTGGTGTTCCTGGCACTGTGGAGTTTAAAGACCAGGTTGCAGGGCATGGCGGTGCAGGTGCTGTCGGACAATGCTATGACTGTAGCCTACATCAACCGGCAGGGAGGCACGAGCAGTTCAACCCTGGAGGCCAAGTCTCTGATGTAATGGGTGGAGACCCATCTCCAGGCATTGTTGGCGACACATGTTGCGGGAGCCGACAATGTCACGGCAGACTATCTGAGCCGGGTGAGTAGATCCGGGAGGAATGGGTGCTCAACCAGCAGGTATTCGAGTTGATTGAACGCCGCTGGGGGTCACCAGTCATGGATCTGATGGCAAAGTTCGAAGGCGCCAAGGTTAAGTCGGTTTTTCAGCAGGAAAATGGAAAGGATGTCGGAAGGTCTGGATGCTCTGATGTGTAGTGGTGGCCTTCGAAAGGACTTCTTTACGTGTTCCCGCCCTGGCCGCTCATCGGCAGGGTGGTGCAGAGGATAGAGTCTCATCGGGGAATGGTGATTCTCATTGCCCCAAACTGGCTGAGATGTCCGTGGTATGCAGATCTGATAAAGGATCTTGCAGATCGGCCGTGGCACCTCCCCAGCACGAGCGGATCTCTTGTCGCAGGGGCCGGTGCTGATGCTTCAGGTGGATCGATTCTTGCTTATGGCGTGGCTCTTGAAAGGGCACAGCTGAGGTGCAAGGGCTTTTCTGGACCGATGATTGCGACATTGTTAAAGGCAAGGAGGAGATCTCGTTGACCACCACATTCCTCACTCATCTCAATGAAGTCGGGATCTCGGGTTCTGTTTTTCTCTGGTTTCTCTTCTTCCTGACCAACAGATCCTTCTTTGTGCTCTGATTCTTCATCCTCTCCCACTTACCCGCTCACCTGTGGTGTTCCTCGGGGTTCTGTCTTAGTCCCCCTCTTGTTCAATGTTTTTCTAGCTCCTCTCACCCTTGTGGGTCAACAATTTGCTATTTCCACCTATTACGCAGATGATGTTTTTCTCCTCCACTATACTGACCCTATCTCCCCTGATCTTTCTCCACTTAATTCTTATCTCTCCATTTTTGACACCAACTTTCTTCACCTTAACTTATCCAAAACTATGGCTATTTGGTTCACTTTCGGTGGTGCCTCTCCCCTGCTTTCTTCCTCCCCCATCCCAGTCGTTCCCTCCCTTCGTTATCTTGGCATCACCCTGGACTCTGCACTATCATTTCATGAACACATCTCCGTGGTCCAGCGCTCTTTCATCTCCTTGAGACAAATCCATGCCATCCATCCTTTTCTCCCCGCTTCCTCCCTGACCACTCTGCTCATTTCCCTTGTTCTATCACGTCTGGATTATTGTAACATCTCTTTTGCCGGTCTCCCTCAATACCAATTGCACAGGCTTCAACTCATCCAGAACACTGCAGCCCGGATCCTTATTCACGCTACTTGTTTCGATCATATCACTCCTCTTCTCATCAACCTTCACTGGCTTCCTGTGCCCTTTCGGATCCAATTCAAAATTCTCACCTTCATCCACAAAATCATCCACACTGGTGTCCCTCACTACCTTTCCGACCTGATTCACCTTCATACCTCCCAATGCTCTCTCAGATCAATTCACGCCAACCGCATGTTCCTCCCCTCCCCCTCCTCTGCCTGCCTAGTATCCACTCGCTCTGCTGCATTTTTCTTCCTTGGCCCCAAGCTTTGAAATTCGCTCCCCCCTGCCCTCCGCATTGAACTCTCATTTCCCAAATTTAAAGCTGGCCTGAAGACTCATCTCTTCGGTGCTGCCTTCGACCTGCCCCCTTAGTCTTCTGCGTGATTTGTCTTCCCCTGTTTGTCCATTCTCTGAATTTCAATCTTGTCTCTCGCCTTTTCTCTACCTTTGATTCTATCCCTTTCCTGTCAGATCAGTGGAGTTCTGTTTCTTTTTCCTGCAGTCAATTTATATTGTAAACTGCCCTGATGCCTCTGTGTAGGCGGTATATAAAGAAATGAATAAATATAAAGACTTCATTGGCCTACATTAGGGTCTGGCGCCTGTTTGAAGCGTGGTGTGCCGACAGACAGGTAAGGCCATCTTCGGCTTCTGTGCCCGTGATTTTGGAGTTTCTTCAGGCCGGTTTCGACAAAAATTTGGCAGCTAGTTCTTTGAGGGTCCAGCTGGCAGCGATCGCCTGTTATCGCGGGAAGATCCAAGATATGGTGTTGGGCGCACACCTGGATGTGGCGCGTTTTCTGAGGGCGGTTCTTTGGATTCATCCTCCGCGCAGGGTCCTGGTTCCGCCATGGGATCTTAATCTGGTGCTGTCAGCTCTGTGCGGGGAGTCATTTGAGCCTTTGGCTCGGGCTTCTATTAAGGATTTGACCCTTAAGACAGTATTCCTGGTGGCTATCTGTTCAGCACATCTGATTTCTGAGCTTCAAGCCTTGTTGTGACGGGAACCGTTCCTGGGTTTTTCAAGGGAGAAGGTGGTTCTGCATCTGGTTCCTTCTTTCTTACCTAAAGTGGTTTTGGTTTTTCATATGAATCAGGCGGTGTCGTTGCCAGTGTTGTCTGGAGTAGAGGAGTCGGGTACTCATTTTCCATTGCGTTTCATGGATGTACGGTGGTTCCATAGGTTGGATCGTCTTTTTGTCTTGTTTGGTGGTCCCCGTAAGGGGGATGCGGCGGCTAAGGCTTCGATTTAGCGGTGGATCAGAGAAGCGATCTTGTCGGTGTATCTCCTCAAGGGGTGGTCGGTGCCGGTGGGCTTACGTGCGCATTCTACCATGGCGCAGGCGGCTTCTTGGGCGGAATACGGTTTGGTTCCACCAGTGGAGATTTACTTTACTAGTGTACAGATGCAGCTGGCACCTCCTACCAGCCCCAGTATTCTCAGTCTGCAAGCAGCTGGACGAGGTAGTGAGCCAGGGTGCTGGATTCACTGAAGGGACAACTAAGGAGATAGGTTTAGTTAGAGTTTGCTTTTTATTTCCCCTGTTGGGGTTTTTTTTTTTTTTACTTCTGCCTTTAAAAACAATCAGAAGGACCAGAGAGAACCCAGTGGACAACAGGGCGGAGGGGAGGATATTCTTTCTTCCCCTTCTCCCCCCAGGATTTCGGGGGGGGGGGAGGGAGTTCTGTGGGGGCCTTCCTCAGTCCGAGACTTCTGGTGGCTCCCGAACCCGTTATCGGGTGAGGAGCCGCCGCAGGGGCTGCAGTTGATTGACAGGAG
Source organism: Ichthyophis bannanicus (assembly GCA_033557465.1). NCBI lineage: Eukaryota > Metazoa > Chordata > Amphibia > Gymnophiona > Ichthyophiidae > Ichthyophis > Ichthyophis bannanicus. Next base: position 228,923,071 of record CM066036.1, read on the forward strand.
TGAAAGCTGGCAGCCCCGAGTCGCCCCCCCCTCAGCACCGAAGCTGGGAAGGAAGGCTAAGCGCAAGGGGTAGAAAAGCCATGCGGCAAAGAGGCTCCAGGGTAAGAGTGGCGGGAGGGGGAGGACAGCAGGCACCTCCTAGCAACCCGCCAGAACACGAGACAGAGAGCGGCCTGCAGCTGCATGTTTGGGAGCCTGCAGCGGTACTAGAAACTCCCCCAACTGCATTTAGGCACGATTTTTTCTTATTCAGGCCTGCATGTGTTTAACCCCCTACTGTGTTTTGGGTGCCCAGGAGAGGCAGCCACCGGAGAATAAAGCAGGACAGAGCAGCCTCTTCCTAGGGGGCCATGTGCAGTTTTTTTTCATTTCAGTTTCAGTTAGATTGTGGTTTTATTTTATTTTAGTTCAAGTACTCTAGTGTCCTGTGCCTGAGACCGTGGAGGTGCACTGTGCTAGGGATCCTTTTACCTACCCGGGTACAGATTGAGGGCATTCCTGGGGAGTGCCCCCAGCCCTTCCCACCTTGCCGGCCAGACCGCAGTGCCTGGTATAGGATGGTATCAAGGGGCATGAACCCCACTTTAATCCTTAAGCATTCCTTATGTTATACAGTTCAAAACGTATTTGGTGCACAGTGACTTGATGCAGACCTCTGTGGGAAAGCCTAATCAGATATACCATTGTTGCTGGGAGGATTTCAGAGTGCTATTGTGCCTGGTCAGGTGATCTAAGTGACATTTGGTTGAGACATTATGACTTTCCCCTAAAATTCCTCAAGATATGCGGTCCCCAGTGGGGTGTGGTCTCTAAGGCAGGCATCTGCCTAGACTTCACGCAAGAGGCTAAGTCATGGGAGCAGGGCCTGCAGGATTAGATGAGGCAGGAGAGTCCCTTCCGGTTGCAAGAGACCCTGGGGGTGGGGGCGCCATGTTACCTTCAACGGATCCGGCCCCCAGTCCCTGCACGATGCCCAGACCATCCACGCCTCAAGCCCAGGGAGCAATAGGGCTCCCGGGGGAGTTCTCACCAGAGTTTGTCTTACTTTTTGCATAAGGCGTGTTGCCTACGTCAACAGGACTTGGCAAGGGGCTCCTCAGCCCCGGAACACAGGGCTAAGAGGGTGTCAGATGCAAAAGAGCACAAGTCAGGAGCAGTGGTGTCTAAGCAGGCTAGAGACTTAGAGGAGTGGCAGCAATCGCCATTGTTGGAGGGGCTGGATGGGGAAGACCGTGACACGGAGCTAGATCTGCAGGAGGAGTTGGAAGAAGGAGAGAGCCCAGAACAGGAGGATCAGGCCCGGATTGTTTGGGTTTTCCGCCGGGAAGAGCTATCAGTGTTTGTTTATGCAATTTCCTGATATACCGCCCAGACCGAAGAGCATCAAAGTGGTTTACAATCACTGCAAACAGGTACTGATACAATTCCTCGTCCCCAAAGAGCTCACATTCTATGTGTACCTTGGAGTCCCTCAAGGCACTGAATATGCCTGCTAACCTCCCGGCAGAGGAAGAGGCGCTGTACTGTAGGATCCGCTGTTCTAGATGGTATGGAAATCGCAGGAAGTCTTCCCAGTACATGGAGTAATAGGACAGATGATCCAGGATGAGTGGGATCTGCTAGAGGATGGCCTTTAAAGGGGTGCAATCCATGACTATCCTATACCCACTGCTGGAACAAGAACTAGCTCCTTTGATCGCCCAAAGTGGACACAGCAGTGTTGGCGACAATAGAAGAGACCTTGACTTGTCTCCTGCAGCTGTGAGCCATGGAACTGGTTCTGCGAGACCAGTACGTCTGCGATCGATGCTTCATGTATTTCGTGGTGCCCAAAAGGAAGGTTCCTTTTGCCCAATTTTCAACTTCAAGGGCATGAACTGCTGTCTCCAGGTACCGCATTTTCACATGGAAATGCTGCGATCAGTAATAGTGGCAGTAGAAAGCAGAGAGTTTTTGGCAACTCTCGATCTCACGGAGCCGTATCTGCACATTCCCATCCATCGAGAACATCAGCAGTTTCTCCACTTTGCGGTGCCATGAGGCCATTTCCAGTTTCAAACGTTGCCGTTTGGTCTGGCGACCGCCCCCTGTAAATTCACCACGGTCATGGTGGAGATGGGGGCAGCTCTCTGCAAGGAAGGGGGAGTCTCATCCATCCGTACCTAGACGATTGGCTGATCCAGGCGAAGTCCAGGGACAATAGCGAAAGAGCAATAGCACAAGTGGGAGAGTTCATTCAGAGTCTCGGTTGGGGGTTCATCCTGGCCAAGAGTCGGTTATGGCCGGGCCAGGAGCTAGAGTATTTGAGAGCGTGCTTTGATACCCACGTGGGCAGGGTTTTCCTGCTGGATCGCCGGGCGCAGGAGCTACGACAGTTGATACAGCAGTTCCTGAAGATGGCAAGACTATCAGTGTGGCATTATCTACAGGTTCGGGAACCATGGCGGCCGCTCTCGAGCTAGTCCCATGGGCAAGGGCACACATGCGACCGCTGCAGAAGGCTCTGCTCCGTCGATGGTCCCATCAGTCTGCCCCTGTCCCAAGTACTCCCCTGCCCGCGGAGTGCCAGGGGAGCCCTCAGTTGGTGGCTGCATGTGGGGAGCCTGGAAGGAGTCCCGAGCGTGGGTTTCTCTGATGACCGATGCCAGCCCGTCAGGCTGGGGAGCCCATTGCGAAAGACGCCTTAATCAGGGACAGAAGTCCGCAAGAGATCATGTGGTTGATCAAAAGGCTCAAGATGCGAGCGGTGACCTTGGCGCTAGAACGTTTCGAGCCATGGTTGCAAGGGAAGGTGGTCTAAGTCCTCGTGGACAATGTGACCATGGTGGCTTACATCAACTGTCAAGGAGGCATGGGCAGTGCAGCCCTGGAGGAGGAGGAGGCCAAAAGGCTATTTGGATGGGCAGAGATTCGTCTCCAGGCGTTATCGGCGGCACACGTAGTGGGATTTGACAATGTGACGGCAGACTACCTCAGCCGAGTGCGCATGGACCCTGGAGAGTGACAGCTCAATAGAGGCGCACCGGGGATTTGTAATTCTGGTGGCACCAGATTGGCCAAGGTGCCCGTGGTATGCTAACCTGATTTGGATACTGGCGGATTCACTATGGTGGCTTCCGGTTCGGAAGGACCTCGATGCAGGGGCCACTTCGCATGCCCCAGGTGGATCAATTCTCACTTACGGCATGGCCCGTGAAAGGGCGAGGTTGAAGAAAGGATAATCGGGCCTGGGGATAGTGACCTTGCTACAGGCCCAGAGGAGGTCTACGAATCTGGCGTGCATCTGCTTAGGGCGCGTCTTTGAAACATGGTCCTTCCACTGCCTCCATCAACATCTTATTGTTTTTGCAATCCGGTTTTGATAATGGTCTAGCCGCCAGTTCCTTGAGGGTGCAACTGGCGGCGATTTCTGGTTATCGCGGGAAAGTCCACGGGGTGCCATTAGGTACACACCCGGACGTGCTGAGCTTTCTACGGGTGGCGACCCACCTCAGTCTGCCAAAGAGGGAAGTGGTACCGCCTTGGGATCTCAATCTGGTGCTGGCGGTGTTGTCTGGGGAACCCTTTGAGCCATTGAGTCGAGCTTCCCTGAAGGATTTGACTGAAAATGGTATTCCTGGTGGCAATTTGCTCGGCATGCAGGATTTCAGAGCTTCGGACCGCACCAGGAGCCATTCCTTCTCCAAGGAGAAAGTGGTCCTGCACCCGGTACCTTCATTTTTGCCCAAGGTAGTGTCAGCATTTCATGTAAATCAGGCTGTTTCTTTACTGGCTCTGGCGAGTGTGGATATGCGCCCTGCCACTCCACAGCTGTGCTACCTGGATGGTAAGAGTCCTGCGAAGGTATGTGAAAAGGGCATCGTCCTTTCGGAGATCAGACCGTCTGTTGGTTCTGTTTGGCGGGGAGGGTGTGTAATCAGCGTTTGGGGGGCAGACCAGAAGAGCTGTTGGTTGTTTTGCTTCCTGCTGGTTGAAGTTGCTCTGGCGCTTAACAGGTATGCCGCCCCATCCTGGAGAGGGGGACAGGGTATCCTTTCCAGGGGATGGAGGGGGTATTAGTTTATTTAGACATAGAAGTGTTTGTTGCATGTTTAACTACTTATTTGTTGCTCCTCTGAGTCTGCTTTGTCAATAGGTACTGTGGCTGGTAGGCGGTGCCAGCTGCATATGTACATTAGTGTCATCAAAAAGATGACATTCTCAAACTCCAAGCTGCTGGAAGAGGTACACTACCCAGAAGTGCGGGACTGGACTGCAAGGAACAACAATTAGCAGGTAAGTATCTAATTCCTTATCGTTCCTACAGTTTAGTCCTCCACCTCTGGGTAGTGAACCTCCTCCTGCAGCTTGGAGACTGGGCATGTCAAAATCGTGACATCACTGGATATAGCCTGCTGGTCTCTCCATCAGCCCCCAGTGTGTCCAATCTCCATGCAGCAGGAGGACATAGTGAGCCTAGGTGCTGGGCTCACTAGAGGAACAGATAAGGAGCATTTTAGGCAGGGTGTTAGATTTGATCGTAAATTTCCCTTTTAGTTTTATTTCCTTGCTATTTAATTTAATTTAATTAAATTTAATTTCATTAGTTTGATTCCTTGATAATCCGTGGTATGGCCCTTTTCTAAAAAAAAAAAAAAAAAAAAGGAAATCCGCCTGACTGCCTTTCTTTTTTCTTTCCTTTTGGGCAGTAATTGGGATCTCTCCTCCTCGATTACACGGGGATGAGCTCTGCAGGCAGTGTCAGCACTCCGTTGAACAGTGGGCTGAAGCAGAGTGCGGCGGTAAGCAGAGCACATTCCCTCTCCTATACGGGACAGTGTGGCTCGCTGCGGCAGTTGTCTGAGGCATGGCCGGATGACATCGCGGCTGGAGTGGCAGCTTTGCTCACGATCGGTGCAGCGATCTTGGGTCTTCTTTCACCGCAGGTAAGCGCTCTGCTCTTCCCGAATCAGGTTTCAGGAGTGTTTTTTGAGTCCGGTGGTTTTGGTGCCATTTTCTGCACGACAAGCATCAGTGCCATTTTGGGGCCGTAGGCTGAGCCGCATGGCGGGAGTTGCTGCAGCCGACAGCTTGAGCAGCGGAGGATCAAAGTGGGGTACAGAGCTCCCTTTTCTTTGCCTTTTCTTTAATTTAATTCAAATTCATTAATTGTTCCTTTCATCGGGTTTTGCCGTTCGTTGTCCCTTTTTTCTTTTTTCTAGATCTCGGTCCCTGCGGGGGAGGGGGACTCGGCTGGTGCTTTACTTATCTAGTGTTTGGGGTAACAATTGTCTATATTTTTCCTGCTATAAAAAAAAAAAAAAAGTTCTGACCAAGATCTCCTTCCATCCACGTTGTTTTTAGCGCGGCAGTGCTTGGGGGGACAACTGATGTCAGCGCGTCCGCAGTGTGTGGTCTGCAGTACACTCAGGGGCACGGTCGCTGAGACCGGAATCTGTCGGGGCTGTGCTTCTGTATCCACCAGCGTGGAGCAGCAGATGGAGCAGACGGGGGTTGTAGAGTCCCTGAGCCCAAAGGCTGCGTCTGGTAATGAGGCCATAGTGGTTAAGCCGTCAGTGCCCTCCCCTGAGGGTCTCGCAGGTCCTTCAGGTGCAGGGATTGCTGTAGGGTCCGAGTCATAGTTGGGAGATTTCTGTCCGGATTTTGTTTTGCTAATGCACCAGGCGTTCTGTATGAGGCATCAGGGGAAGTTGCCTGACCCATTGTAGCTGGCGACCCCTAAACAACCTCGCTCCGGGGACCTGGGGGGCGTTTCACCGAGACCCTTCAAGAGGGCTCAGTTGGATGACGTTTCTCCTACAGATTTGGACTGGCACGAAACGGACGAGGCTGAGTTGGATCTGGAGGCCGGTATCGATGACCTGGAGGAAGGAGAAATTCCTGAACCTGAGGATCAGGCGAAGATTATTCGGGTTTTCCGGAAAGAGGAGCTAACGGCTCTGATTACCAAATCCCTTCAGACTCTGAATCTCGCCACGGTGCAACCAGTTGAGGTAGAGGATGTAGAAGATCCTGTTATTCAGGCGGTGAGGCAGATGCAAGTGGTGTTCCCCATACACCGGGTGATAGATCACATGATCCAGGAGGAGTGGGATCAACCCGAGGCAGGGCTATGGGGGATTAAAACCATGAACGGACTCTACCCCTTAGCAGATGAGGACAAGGAGAAATTCTGTTCCCCCCGAATTGATGCGGCGGTCGTGGCAGTCACTAAAAAGACCACTATTCCGATGGAAGGTAGCGCGGCCTTAAAGGATGCACAGGATAGGAAGGTAAACGGATTTTTGAAACAGTCGTTTGAGGCTAATGCCTTATCTTTACAAGCCTCCATTTGTGGCGCATGGGTCTCCAGAGCTTGTCTCAGGTGGTCTCAACACTTATGCCAGTCTCCGCATCTAGATCAAGAAGGCATAAGGGAGATTGATCGCCTGGAGTCTGGTTCGGCGCATTTGGCAGATGTGCATTACGACCTGATCAGAGCACTAGCTAATAGTATGGCTTTGTTGGTTGCCGCCCAGAGATCCTTGTGATTGCGAAATTGGGCAGCTGATGGGTCGTCCAAGTCGCGACTCAGTAAGCTTCCTTTTAGGGGGAAGGTGGTTGTTTGGAGAAGATCTTGACAAGTTGGTGAAAGATTTGGTTGAGTTCAAGGGCGGTAGGCTCCTGGAGGATAGGCCTAAACAAGGTAAAGTTTTGCCGAACGTCCGGGGTCAGTTTAGAGATTTCAGAAGATTTTGCGCTTCTAGGTCAGGTGGTATCCAAAGAGGAAGATTTGCCTCCAGAGCCCATGGGTTTCGGGGAGCAAGTCAAGGTTTCGCAGCAGCTTCAGCAGTGTCCACTCGAAAACCCACAATGAAAGGGGGTGGGTCCAGGCGGAAAGTCACCCGATAGGGGGGCGTCTTTGGGCATTTCTTTCTGCCTGGACCCAAATCACGTCCGACCAATGGGTGTTGGAGATAATTTGCGAGGGTTATGCGCTGGAGTTGGCAAGGCCAGTGTTCGATTCGTTTGTGATGTCTTCAAGCAAAGGACAGCGGAAAACGATAGCGATTCGTCACACGTTAGACCGCCTTTTACAACTGGGAGCAGTCGTGCCGGTCCCTGTAGCGGAATACGGCGTTGGTCGATACTCCATTTATTTCGTAGTGCCAAAGAAAGACGGGTTGCTCCGACCTATTCTGGATTTAAAAGGGTTGAATCGCTGTCTTCGAGTAGCGCATTTCAGAATGGAAATGCTGCTGTCGTCATTGTGGCGATGCACCAGGGGGAGTTCTTAACCTCCCTTGATCTCACCGAAGCGTATTTACACATCCCCATCTGAGAATTTCATCAGAGGTTTCTGCAATTCGCTCTTCCTTGGGGACATTATCAGTTCCAGGCGTTGCCATTCAGCTAGCGATGGCACCACGAACCTTCACCAAGATTATGGTGGTGGTGGCAGCTTTAAGGAAAGAAGGGATGGACTAGAATCCCTTATCTCGGCGATTGGCTGATTCGGGCGAAGTTGGAAACCGAGAGCGTTCGGGTTACCGACAAGGTGGTGAAGTTTCTTCAGAGCCTTGGATGGGTGGTCAATGCTTCCAAAAGCCACCTAGTTCCGTCCCAGGATCTCGAATATCTGGGAGTCTGGTTCGACACGAAGAGTGGAGCAGTTTTTCTGCCACGTTGTCGAGTCCAAGGGCTGCGGCGCTTAGTTCGCAAATTCAGGTCCGCTTCGGCACCATCAGCCTGGGATTACCTCCACTTACTGGGAACCATGGCGGCAACATTTGGAGGTGGTGCCGTGGGCCCGGTTTCATATGCGGCCGTTGCAGCAAGCACTGCTGTGCTGGTGGTCGCATCAATCCGATTCGCTGAGCAAACTACTCCCCTGTCCTCTCGGTTCGGCATTCCCTTTGGTGGTGGCTGCTTCCGGGAACGCTAACGACAGGAATGCCTCTGGAACAGCCGGACTGGCTTCCCTTGTTAACCGACACGAGCCTTGCGGTATGGGGAGCACATTGCGGGGTTCGCTTCACGCAGGGTACCTGGTCAACACAGGAGAGCAAGTGGTCGATCAACCGGCTAGAACTCAGAGCGGTCAATCTAGCGTTGCAAGTGTTCGAGGCTGCGGTGACAGGTCGAGCAGTGCGAGTGCTGTCCGACAATTCTGCGACGGTGGCCTGCATCAATCGGCAGGGTGGCACAGGAAGAGGCGGAGTCTCTTTTCTCTTGGATAGAGCCGCCTCTCTTAGCGATCTCGGCGGCACACTTTGCAGGAAAGGACAATGTGATGGCGGATTATCTCAGCAGGGTCTGAGTGGATGCCGGCGAATGGGAGTTGCATCCGGATCGTTCGCAGATGGGGATGGCCCATAATGGATCTCGTGGCAACTTTTCAATCAGCAAAAACGAGTCGCTTCTTTAGCAGGCGCCGCGAAAGGATGGCGGAAGGAATTGATGCGCCGATGCAACCCTGGTTGTCGTCAAGGATCCTCTGTTTTTCCCCCGTAGGCGCTCATAGGTCGAGTGGTTCAGTGGATCGAAGCTCATCGGGGAGCGGTGTTACTGGTGGCCCCGGACTGGCCCAGGTGACCGTGGTACGCCGATCTCATTCGGTTGCTCGATGGAGATCCCTGGAGGTTACCAGCGGTGGAGAATCTGTTGTTGCAGGGGCTGCTGCGGATGCCTCAGGTGGATCGATTTTCGCTTAAGGTATGACCATTGAAAGGGCAAGGTTGAGGAAGAAAGGTTACTCGACAGCTGTTATTGCTACTTTACTTCGAGCACGGAAACGGTCCACGTCTCTGGCATATGTGCGCATATGGTGTATTTTTGAGAACTGGTGCTCGGGTAGGCAAGTACGCGTGGCTACAGTATCCGTTCCCTTGGTGTTAAGTTTCTTGCAAGACGGGTTTGATAAGGGTCTAGCAGCCAGTTCTTTGAGAGTCCAGTTAGCGGCCCTGTCGTGCTATAGAGGCAAAGTCCAGGGAGTGGCGCTAGGGTCGCATGCTGATGTTTTGCATTTTCTCAAGGCAGTATCCCGACTGCGGCCTTCTCGTAGAATCGTGGTGCCGCCGTGGGATCTCAACTTGTTAGGGGCGTTAGTTAAGGCACCATTTGAACCTTTGCAACAGGCGTCGGCTAAGGATTTAACCTTAAAGACAGTGTTTTTAATAGCCATCTGTTCAGCGAGACGAATTTTGGAGTTATAGGCGCTGTCATGTCAGGAGTCGTTTTTGACTTTTTCCAGGGAAAAGGTAGTGTTGCGGCCATTGCCGTCGTTTTTACCAAAGCTAGTGTCTCTGTTTCATCTAAACCAAACGGTCTCTCTTCCAACTCTGAGTTCGGCAGCCGGGAACGTTTCGGACCGTAGTTTACGCCGTTTAAACGTTAAACGAGTGTTGCGACAGTATTTAAAAGTCTCAGAAACTTTTTGCAAATCGGACCGTCTATTCATGTTGTTCGGAGGTCCCCGCAAAGGGGAGGCAGCTGCGAAAGCTTCCATTTCTAGATGGGTTAAGGAAGCGATTGCATCAGCATATCTGTTGCAAAGTCGTCCAGTACCAGCAGGCTTAAGAGCTCACTCTACTAGAGCGCATGCGGTTTCATGGGCGGAGCACAGTTTGGTTCCACCAGTGGAACGTTGTAAAGCGGCCACCTGGTCTTCTCTTCATACCAGCTGACCTGGTTTATACATGTTTGCCTGTGTCTCCCCCTCTGTTTCTGCCTTCCTATGTATTCTCTTTTTCTTTCCTCTTTCCTGTCCAGTTATGTATTTCTTTTCTTGCAATGAGGGCTTGTGCCCACCACTGTAATATTTTGTAAACCGCTCTGGTGTAATGAAGAGCGGTATATCAAGTTAAATAAACATAAACATACTTTCAGTAAGCACTACCACCTCGATGTTCTGGCGGTAAACGATGCCTGTTTCGGTACGGTGGCGCTGCGTTCCAGCTGGAAAGGTCCCTCCCAATAATTACTGCTCTGATTATATCCCAGAGGTGGAGGACTAAACTGTAGGAACGATAAGGAAATAGAAATTACACTTACCTGGTAATTGTTCCTTGAGGAACTACAGTTTAGTCCTCATTCCCGCCCAGGGATGAATTGGTTTACAGTGGTGGTTTAGTTGGGAGAAGTGCAAAACTACAGGTGAGTACAGCCTTCAGTTGGCTCTTCATTGTCTCTATTCTTCATTGTCTCTATTCTGTTTCGCTTTTCTGGCTATTTCTTATCCTTGCTCAGGCATAGGGCAAAAAGAAGGTAAAAAAATAAATAAGTAAATAAATAACAGCAGTTTCCCTCGTTCGGGAAAGGGGGTTTCCTAGGTCAGCATCACAGGTTATTGCGTTCACTTTGAGTTTAAGGTTGGATTTGTTATGATAGCTACTTATTTGTTGCTCCTTTGAGCTTGCTTTGTCAATAGTACACTGGGGGCTGATGGGAGAGACCAGCAGGCTATATCCAGTGATGTCACGATTTTGACATGCCCAGTCTCCAAGCTGCAGGAGGAGGTTCACAGAGGTGGAGGACTAAACTGTAGTTCCTCAAGGAACAGCAATTAGCAGGTAAGTGTAATTTCTATTTTCTCTTTAGTATTCATCAAGGGGAAAGGGGGATTCCATGAAATCCTGCGTTTGTAGCTGGACAGCCTTCTCAGTGATCTTGGTAAGGGAAGGGATGCTTGATATTGGTCTATATGGCAAGGAAACAGCTGGGTTGAGTGTGTGGGATTTTAGTAAAGTTCTGATGGATGCTTGCTTCAGGGGGGTAGGCATATATGCGAGAGCAAGTGATGACTGGATAATGTGCAGGATGAGTGGCAAACGTTCTTGCTTGGAGATTTTAATCCATGGGAATGGATCCATAGTTTAAACTCACGGGCAAGCAGCCCTCTGTGCCTTGGTGATGGTGGAGCTTAGCTGTTGACCGGAAGCTTGTCTAGTGACTATAACAGCCACACACATAGTGAGTTAGCATCATGCAGACCATGTGCTCAAGTTGGGTCACCGAGGTATCCGACGAATGGGAGTTAAGCCCTAGGCTGTTCACTCTCTCATCATGCAGAAGTGGGATATGGCAGTGTTTGGCCTGCTGTTCATACAGAGGAGCACAGAGGTAAAGAATATTTTCTACTTGTGGGATGGTCCTGTGGACTACTACTGCTGCTTGTTTGTATAGCGCTACAAGGTGTATGCAGCACTTTACAGAGACATGTAAGAGACCTTCCTGCTCTGCTCTACTCTGCTCATAAGAGCTTACAGTCTAGCCAAGACAGACAACACAACTACTGAAGACTAGGATATTTATTTATTTGTACATTTTTCTATACCGCCCCTTCCAGCGATCAGGGGCAGTTTACAACAAACAGATAATTTATTATTATTTACAAAGAACGGTTTTAAACATGTCCACTATTAACATATATCTAGGGGAATGGTAAGGAAGCACATAGGAGGTGAACAGGAGACTAAGGGGATCAGGATCCAAAAGCACTTTCAAAGAAGTGACATTTTAGCCTGAATTTGAACAGGGCTACAGATGGAGCCTGATGTACTTACTCAGGTAGTTTGTTGCAGGCATAAGGAGCAGCAAGATGGAACATTAGTAACATAGTATATGATTGCAGATAAAGCCCATTATGGTCCATCTAGTTTGCTCAGTAAGTTGGTTAGAATAGGAGTACCTGCTGCTCTGTGCAGGTCAGCCCCCCTCTATGCCCTGTGTTTAGGGTTCTACCTGCCGCTCCATGCAGGTCACACTCCCCCCCCCTCTATATCTTGAAGTATAAAAATAGTTAAGTTTATTTTGATTTTATCCTTTTGCTGTAAAGGGATCCACTTTGTTTGTCCCATACCATTTTGAATTCTATAACTGTATTTGCCCCACCATTTCCATCAGGAGGACACTCTAAACCTACCTTGAAGGAAGGTAGGTTTAGATGTCTGTATTTCCTAACATTGCTTTTAAGTTTACCTTCCTGATCGTCCCTCCAGTCTAGTCCCGAAACCTCTGGGGTTGTGATCCTCCTCCAGCAGTTTGGAGACTGAGAAACGTCAATCTCCAGGAACAAGCAGGAATGAGTCCTCACATATGGGTACGTCGGAACCGACGGAGCCTGCGCGGGAAAGCTCCCCAGCTTCCCTGAAAGGAAGCTTTTGGGGTCTCCCACAGCGCATGCGCGCTGCCTTCCCGCCTTCCTGACCAACTCTCTTCAGTTCTTCTTTTTCCGCGGAGCCAGCAGGTCGTGTTCCTGTCACCGCTGAAGAAATTGTTATTTTAATTTGTTTCTTTGACCGCGTGTCTGCCTTCCCCGATTCCGGACCGGTACCGACTGTCCTTTTTTCGTTTATTTAAAAAAAAATAAAAAAAAATTAATTACTTTTTCCTACACTTGGTATATTTTTTCTGTGAGGCCTCTAGGCCTTCTCAGGTCTCCCTCATGGAAAAAACAGCTTCTGGTTTTAAAAAATGCACTAAGTGTACCGGTACTATTTCAATTACAGACACCCATGACTGGTGTCTTAAATGTTTGGGGCCTGACCATTCCATTCCGGATTGTCCATCCTGCTCTCTGATGTCCAAGAGGGGCTTACAGAACAGAGCAAATAAATTTCATATGCTGTTTTCTACCGATACTCCAGCATCAACATCCTCCAGGTCTTCTTCTCCTGATGGATCTCAGGTAACCAAACATTCTTCGGGCAAGTCCTCAAAAGGCAAATCTCCCTCTAAACAGCGAGAGGCCCTTGTAATTGACCCTGAGGACCCTGCCCCAGCCAAAAAACCCCGGCGGGAAGCTCCGGCTTCCAAAGCTCCTCCTATGGGGTTACAGGTAGACATCGATGGCACGGCCTCGACCGATCTCCTGTTAGACTGCACTGGGGTACCGGCTAACACCGGTACCGACTTCCAGACAGTTGTGGCGGCTATGAGTACTACGGTACAATCCATGCAGCAGGCCTTACTAACTTTCCTTAATGCTGCACCGCCATCGGTACCGACTCCGATTCCGGTACCACAACCGATTCCAGTACCCAGAGCATCTACTTCCAGTAGCATGCCGGTTCCGGGGCTTTCTTCGATACCGCTCCGGTACCCGGTACGCCCGATATCGGTACCGATCGACACGCGTATCGATCTCTGGAAGCGAATAGACGATACTTTGAATCCTCTGAAGAGTCTGATGCCTCAGATGATTCTGCTGACGTCTCTTTCACTCTTCCTGAGGAGCCCTCTTCTCCAAAAAGGAGAATGTCTCCTCCAGAGGATTTGTCCTTTCAAGACTTCATTATTGAAGTAGCTAAAGGACTCTCCATCTCTGTATCCTCAGAAAAGGAACCTAGAGCAAAAAATTTAGATATTTTAGGATACTCTAAGGTTCCTAAAGAGGCAGCCACCTTACCCATACATGAAATTCTTCAAGAACACATGATGGATTTATGGGAGGCTCCTCTTACCCTATCGCCACATTCTCGACGTTTGGACACCATGTATCGGGTTCCTCCTTCTCCTGGTTTTCAAAAAACTCAGCTTCCTCACCACTCTATTGTGGTGAAGTCTGCTATGAAAAAGATAAAGAGTACCAAAAGACACTCTTCTACCCCTCCAGGAAGAGAATGTAGGACTCTGGATGCTTTTGGGAGAAAAATCTTCCAAGCTAGCATGCTTATTGCCAGAATCAATTCATACAGCCTTTATATGGGCATGTTTTTGAAAGAGATTGCATTAAAGATACGTCAATTTCTCCCCTTTATCCCAGAGGATAAACAGGAGGAATTTCTTCTTTTGCTAAAGCATACTCAAGATATTTCCAAGTTCTCCAACAGAGCAGCCTTTGACTCTTTTGAGGGAGCAAGCAGAGCCTCTGGCATAGCCATAGCTGCTCGCAGACTGGCTTGGCTCCAGGCCTCTGATTTGGAACCCTGGGTACAAGAAGGCTTGGGCAATCTGCCCTGCACAGGTGAAAATCTCTTTGGCAAAGAGTGGCAAATCAAAGCCACTCAAATGGATGCAGAGAATGCTGCTTTAGATAGACTTTCTAAGTCTACCTCTACCCCTGCCAAGAAAAAACCTTTTAAGAAAACTTTCTATAAAAAGACCAGATTTTCCACTAATACTAGCCAGCAATCTTCCCAAGTTCGCTTTGCTCCTAAGCGTCAGCAACCTAAGCAGGCCAGAACAAAGGCCACAGGGTCTGCTACAACCCAGCAGTCCCAACCTCCTCAGGGTTTTTGACTTGGTTCTAGAGAACTTACCATTTCTGGTTCTGCAGCAGCCAGAACCTCTCACCATTCCAGGAAGGTTGGCTCATTTTGCTCCCAGATGGGAACAAATCACATCAGAACCGTGGACCCTCTCTATCATCAGAGAGGGCTACAAACTACATTTCTCCAGCCTTCCTCCCCATACCATGGTGAGACAATTCAATTCTCCCCCATCTCTCCTGTACCTATTGGGACAAGAGGTGACCACTCTTCTCGCCCAAAGGGCAATAGAAGAGGTTCCTCTTTCTCAACAAGAGTCAGGTTTCTACTCCCCCTATTTTCTGATTCCCAAGAAAACAGGGGGATACAGACCAATTCTAGATCTCAGAGAATTGAACAAATTCCTCTACAAAGAGAAATTCAAAATGCTTTCTCTAGGTATTCTCCTTCCATACCTACAGAGTCAGGACTGGCTTTGTTCTCTAGATCTCAAGGATGCGTACACACATATACTCATCCATCCATCCCACAGAAAATTCCTACGGTTCATGTTCCAGGGAAAACATTTCCAATACAGAGTACTCCCCTTCGGTCTAGCCTCTGCTCCAAGAGTATTTACCAAATGCATGGCAATAGTAGCTGCATTTCTACGCACTCTGGGGATCTTTGTCTTCCCGTACCTGGACGACTGGCTCATCTGAGCTCCATCTCAGTCCGAGGCTCAGACTTCCCTGGACCACACCAGACGCATATTGCAGTATCTGGGACTTGTCATCAATCTGCCAAAGTCTCAACTCACCCCTACTCAATCCCTAGAGTTCATCGGGGCTTGGCTAGATACTACCACTGCAAGGGCCTATCTTCCTCAGGCCCGTTGCAACCGTCTAGTGCACTTGGCCTCTCAAATTCAGTCCAGAAGCCACTTGACTGCCAGAGAGATGCTACAACTGCTCGGTCACATGGCATCCACTGTTCATGTAGTGCCTTATGCTCGCCTACATATGAGAGCAGCTCAATGGACCTTGTCCACACAGTGGACCCAAGCATCAGGAGCTCTCTCAGACCAAATAGCAACCTCAAAACGTCTTTTTTGGTCTCTCCAATGGTGGATATCCAATCAAAATCTGTTGTTGGGGGCCCCCTTCCAACCTGTGTTGCCCCAAGCAACTCTTACTACAGATGCCTCCCAAACAGGCTGGGGAGCTCATCTCCAAGACCTCTCCACTCAGGGCCTTTGGTCTCCACAGGAGACCACCCTTCATATCAACCTTTTGGAGCTGCGAGCAATTCTCCTTGCTCTCAAGGTCTTTCATACCCTCCTCATCAACATGACAGTCCTTGTTCATACCGACAATCAAGTAGCCATGTTCTACGTAAACAAACAAGGAGGGACTGGCTCTCTGTCACTTTGCAACGAAGCTCTAAAACTCTGGGCCTTTGCCAGACAGCATGGGATTCATCTCCTGGCAGTATACCTCCCAGGAATCCAAAACTCTTGGGCAGACAGACTGTCGAGTCCTGCTGCCACACGAATGGTCCCTGCACATGGATCAGGTACTCAGAATCTTTCAAGAATGGGGGACCCCGGACATAGACCTCTTTGCAAGTCCGTACAATGCCAAACGTCCCCGGTTCTGTTCCAGAATTCCGTGTCAGGGAGCTCAGGCCAAGGATGCCTTCCTCCTTCATTGGGGTCAGGCCTTCCTATATGCCTTTCCACCCATTCCCTTGATTCCCAAGACTCTATTCAAACTTCAGAGGGATCAAGGATCCATGATCCTCATAGCTCCACGCTGGCCACGCCAAGTGTGGTACCCTCTACTTCTGCATCTCTCCCAGACACCCTCCCTGGATCTGGGAGCTGCTCCAGACCTTCTGTCTCAAGAGGAGGGGACTTTGTGGCACCCAAACCCCAAGTCCCTTCATCTCAGAGCTTGGTTACTGAAGGCCTAGACCTTCAAGATTTGAATCTTTCTCAACAGGTGAAGGATGTCCTCCATGCATCGAGGAAACCTTCCACCAGGCGTTCTTTTGCTTTTAAATGGAAAAGATTTTCAATTTGGTGTGCTGACAAAGGTCTTAACCTCTAGCACTACCTTTGAATTCTTTACTGGAATATCTCCTGCATCTTTCCAATGCAGGACTTAAAACAAATTCTGTAAGGGTCCATTTGAGTGCTATTGCAGCATCTCTTCAGCCTGTCAATGGACAACCTGTTTCCTCTCATCCTCTTATTGCAAGATTCATGAGAGGCCTAACTTTAACTAAACCTCCCATTCGGCCTCCTCCGGTGGCATGGGACTTAAACGTGGTTCTTGGTCAGCTTATGAAGCCACCCTTTGAACCCTTAGCCACTACCTCCTTGAAATTTCTTTCCTGGAAAGTCATTTTCCTTATTGCAATCACTTCTGCTCGCCGCATCAGTGAATTGCAGGCTTTAGTGGCTAATCCACCTTATACAAGGTTCCATCATGATAAGGTAGTCCTTAGGACAACTCCTCACTCTATGCCTAAAGTGGTCTCGCCTTTTCATCTTAATCAAGAGGTATATCTACCTGTCTTTTTTCCAACTCCTCATGCATCCAGTGCAGAGAGGAACTTACATACCTTAGATTGTAAAAGAGCTCTTGTCTTTTACCTCCACAGGACACAGCAACATCGAAAGTCATCTCAACTTTTTGTTGCTTTTGATCCTTCTCATTTAGGACTTCCAGTCTCAAAAAGAACACTGTCCAATTGGATTGCTCAGTGTATTTCTTTTGCTTACCAGAGTAAGAACCTTTCTCTGAAAGGCCATGTCACAGCTCACAATGTCAGAGCCATGGCCACATCTATGGCTCATCTTCATTCTGTATCCATTGATCAGATCTGTCGAGCAGCCACCTGGGCCTCGGTTCATACCTTCACAGCCCATTACTGCTTGGACAAGGACTCCCGCCGGGATGCCTTGTTTGGTCAGGCTGTCCTCAGACACCTGTTCCATTCTTAATCAACTCCTGCCCACCTTCCCTGAATGGATGCCTGAGATCCATAGGAAGATGAGGAACCCTTGGTGGGGGGATCTCCCCGGCATCTTAGCTAGGGAGTCCCCATATGTGAGGACTCATTCCTGCTTGTTCCTGGAGATAGCACAGTTACTTACCTGTAACAGGTGATCTCTGGGAACAGCAGGAATTAGTCCTCACAACCCACCCACCTCCCCTAGGAGTTGTATCTCTCTCTCTCTCTCTTTCCTTTCCTCTCTCTATTGTCTCAGCTTTAAACTCGAACTGAAGAGAGTTGGTCAGGAAGGCGGGAAGGCAGCGCGCATGCGCTGTGGGAGGCCCCAAAAGCTTCCTTTCAGGGAAGCTGGGGAGCTTTCCCGCGCAGGCTCCGTCGGTTCCGACGTACCCATATGTGAGGACTAATTCCTGCTGTTCCCAGAGATCACCTGTTACAGGTAAGTAACTGTGCTCTCTTGTGATGTCATTGGTATATAAGCACAGGAACCGCCTCCTCAAACCAGTTATCTCAGTCTCCAAGCAGCTGGAGGATTGGTGAGCCCAGGCGTTAGGGGCTCACTAGAGGAACAATTAAGGAGAGTTTAGGCTTAGAGTTAGAGTAAGGGGTTATTTAATCCTTTCTTATTGGGGGTGGGGGAAGAAAAAGCTTCAGTTCCTGAGCGGTAATCCAGTTTAGTCCTCCACATCCGGGTAGTGCACCTCCTCCTGCAGCCTGGAGACTGGACCAATCAGAATCTTCTTATGGCAGGATGTATGCTGCTGGAGCTCCCATCAGCCCCCAGTGTGTCCAGTCTCCTTGCAGCTGGAGGACGTGTGTGCCTGTAGTTAGGCTCACTTAGGGACAGCTTAGAGGCAACACTTGAGTGTTTTTCTTGATTTTTTCTTTTTCCCTACTCTTGTCTTTTATTTATTTATTTCTTGTAGCTATAGCGTTAAAAAAAAAAAAAGTGCTTGACGTTTCACAGATTAAATGATCGGGGGGCCGGATCTGCACTGCACTGCTGATTTTGCTGCAGCCGTGCCTGTCTTCCCGCGGCGAGTTCTCTCCTCCTAGACTGACCGGAGGAGAGCTCTGCCTGATCAGTCACCGGTCTGTACTTCAGCAGCCCCGTTCTGGTAGGCTTTGCTGGCACTCTGTTCTTTTCCTTCTTCTGCTCCACAGACCGGTGTAATTGCGGGCTCCCTCTCAGGATTCGAGTGCTGTGTTAGCCCCCGCGATTCTGCCCAAGTGCAGTGAGTCCTTGATGATTTTATTTCTTTTTTTTGATTTAATTTAATTTACTTTATTCTTCTCGGTCATTTTCGTGCCCTTTTTTCATCGCGGGCTGAAGTGTGCCGGCGGCCATTTTGAAGCTCCGGTTTTCTTCTTTTTCCAGCCTGCAACACAGAGGGCTGCAGCGTTTTGTTGCTGGCACTTGGGACTTTATTACCCTGGCGTTTTTTCTGGGGGGGGGGGGCTTATACCTTTTATTGGATTATTTTTATAAATTAAAAAAAAAAAAAAAAAAAAAAAGTGAAAAACGAACGGGAGTTTCTTTATTTCCTTTCTTATTTTCTCATCAGAGGGCAGCAGTTCATTCTTGGGTGGTGCTTCCTCTGCTTATATGGCCTCCAGGACGCAGTGTGTCATCTGCGCTTCCCGCAGGGGGGCGGTGGATGACTCTGGGGTCTGCAGGGGCTGCGCTTCCGTCTCCACCACTTTAGAACACCAAATGGAGCAGAAGGAGTTGTCCGGGCCGGGGAGTCCGGCAGCTCCGGCGGACAGCGATCCCTCTCCTGGGCTCCTAGCATCTGGAGCTACGGCGCTTCCTACCGGGCAGGCGAGTGCCTGGCCGGATGCGTCAGCGGACTCTTCGTTCTCGGGTTTCTCCCCTGACTTTGTCCTTCTTATGCACCAGGCCTTTCGTTTGGGGCGCTCGGGCAAGTTGCCTGAGGCTTGGCCGGCGCCTCTGTCTGCTTCCGCAGGGGGGGAGGTCAGACAGGACGGCCAGCCGGCCGCCAAGCGTTTTCGGGCCCTGGACTTAGCCCACGATGACTTGAGCTGGCCAGATCCTGATGCTGATATCGATCCGGAGGCTGGTGTTGAAGGGTTGGAGGATGGGGAAATCCCTGAGCCCGAGGATCAAGCCCGCATTATTCGGGTGTTCCGTAAGGAGGAACTGGTGCCGTTGATTACGGAGTCTCTTCACGCTCTCAATCTCACGGCTTCGAGGACCCTCTCATCCAAGCGGTCCGGGACTCTCAGGTGGTTTTTCCGGTGCACCGTGTGGTTGAGCAAATGATTCAGACTGAATGGGATCAGCCCGAGTCCGGCCTGAAAGGGATTCGGACCATGAACCGCCTCTATCCGTTGGCGGATAAGGACAGGGAGCGGTTTAAATCGCCTCGGGTGGATGCCACGGTGTCGGCGGTGACCAAAAAAACCACCATTCCCATTGAGGGAAGTGAGGCTCTGAAGGACGCGCAAGACAAAAAGGTGGATGGTTTGTTAAAACAGGCCTTTGAAACCAATGCCTTGTCCTTGCAAGCTTCCATTTGTGGGGCTTGGGTGGCTAGAGCCTGCTTGCGTTGGGCTCAGCACTTGAGGCAGGCTTCGGGGTTGGATCAGCAAGCGCTGCTGGAGGTAACTCGGCTGGAGTCTGGCTCGGCATATTTGGCAGATGTGCATTATGATTTGATTCGAACCTTGCCGAATAGCGTGGCTTCCTTGGTGGCGGCGCGCCGGTCTGTCTGGTTACGGAATTGGGCGGCTGATGGGTCTTCTAAGTCCCGACTCAGTAAGCTCCCCTTTAAGGGTAAATTGTTGTTTGGAGATGACCTGGATAAGTTGGTAAAAGATCTCGGGGAGTCTAAGGGCGGTAGACTGCCTGAAGATAAGACTAAGATGAGTAGGAACTTACCTCCGGCGAGGGGTCAGTTTCGTGACTTTCGCAGATTTCGTTCTTCCCGCCCTTGGGGCTCGCAGCGCGGCCGGTATGGCTTCCGGGGGCAAGGTTTTCAAGGTTTTCGAGGGGCGAGCCGAGGATTCACAACAGCGTCCTCTGCAGCGTCCTCTTCCTTTAGTCGAAAGCCACAATGAAGCGAGGCGGGCTCCAGAGACGAAGCAAGTCATCGGGGGTTGTCTGCGAGACTTTCTTTCTTTCTGGGCCCAAATAACTTCAGATCAGTGGGTGCTCGAGATAATCCGAGACGGTTATGCGCTGGAGTTGGCTTGCCCGATTCCAGACGCTTTTGTCCTTTCCCCTTGCAGGGGCGTGCAAAAGACGCAGGCCATTCAGGTGACCCTGCGTCTCCTCGATTTGGGGGCGGTTATTCCCATGCCTCCTTCCGAGCACGGCGTCGGTCGCTACTCCATCTATTTTGTGGTGCCCAAAAAAGACGGCTCTCTTCGTCCCATTCTCGATCTCAAGGGAGTGAATCGTTTTCTCAGGGTGCCGCATTTCCGGATGGAGACCTTGCGGTCCGTCATTGTAGCAGTGCGACAAGGGGAATTCTTAACCGCCCTCGATCTTTCGGAGGCCTATTTGCACATTCCCATCCGAGCGACTCATCAAAAGTTTCTCAGGTTTGCCTTCCCCTGGGGTCACTTTCAGTTTCGAGCTATGCCGTTCGGCCTGGCAACGGCTCCACACACCTTCACGAAGGTCATGGTGGTCGTGGCAGCGGCGTTGCGACAGGAAGGGATTTTAGTCCATCCTTACCTCGACGATTGGTTGATTCTGGCGAAGTCCGAGTTGGAGAGTGTTCAAGCAACGGACAGAGTGGTAGCATTACTGCGGTCTCTCGGTTGGGTGATCAACGCGAAAAAGAGTCGTTTCGTGCCAACCCAATCCCTCGAATATTTGGGGGTTCGTTTCGACACGGTGAAAGGGTTGGTGTGCTTGACGGAGCGTCGCATACAAGTCTTACAGGGGCTCGTTCGCTCGTTCTTGAAACTTCCCGCTCCCTCAGCGTGGTGGTACCTGCGGCTGTTGGGTACGATGGCGGCAACATTGGAGGTGGTTCCGTGGGCCAGGTTTCATATGCGGCCTCTTCAGTGAGCTCTGTTGCGTCGCTGGTCGAACCAGTTGCATTCCTTGAACAAGCGCTTGCCTTGCCCGAAGTCGGTTCGTCTGTCTCTCCGATGGTGGCTGAGCTCGCCGAGTCTATGGATCGGCGTTCCTCTGGAGCAGCCCAATTGGCTCCCTTCATTACCGATGCGAGCCTCCTGGGTTGGGGAGCCCACTGCCAGGGACAGTACACGCAGGGGACGTGGTGTCCTCTCGAGGCGGCTTGGTCGATCAACCGTCTCGAACTGAGAGCGGTGAGGCTTGCGCTGCAGGCCCTAGAAGCGTTGGTGAAGGGGCAGGCAGTGCGGGTTCTCTCGGACAACTCGGCGACGGTGGCCTACATCAACCGCCAGGGCGGCACCGGCAGTGTAGCCATGGAGAGCGAGGCCGAGACCCTATTCGAGTGGGTGGAGACTCGTCTGACAGCTTTCTCGGCGGTGCATATCGCGGGAAAAGACAACGTGACCGCGGATTTTCTCAGCAGAGTGCAGGTCGATCCCGAAGAGTGGGAGCTGCACCCGCAGGTGTTCGCGCAGATAGTTCGCAGATGGGGCCCTCCGGTTATGGATCTCATGGCGACTTTCCAATCTGCCAAGACGGGGCGGTTCTTCAGCCGCCGGAGAGAACACATGTCCGAGGGCATCGACGCGCTCATTCAGCCGTGGCCGACGGACGGCCTCCTTTACGTCTTTCCCCCTTGGGCATTGATCGGTCGAGTCGTCCAGCGCATTGAGGCGCACCGGGGCGGGTCTTACTGGTAGCGCCGGATTGGCCCAGGAGGCCGTGGTATGCCGACCTGGTTCGGTTGCGCAACGGGGTGTCTTGGAGACTTCCAACGCTTCCGGATCTGCTGCTTCAGGGTCCGCTGCGGATGCCGCAAGTGGATCGGTTCTCGCTTACGGTTTGGCCCTTGAAAGGGTTAGGTTGAGGAAAAAAGGTTATTCGCCTGACGTTATCTCTACGCTTCTCCGGGCGCGGAAGCCTTCCACATCGCTAGCGTATGTGCGCATTTGGCGATTGTTTGAAGATTGGTGCTCGCGACGGGGGGTTCGCGCGGCTACAGCTTCTGTGCCGATCGTTCTCAGTTTTTTGCAAGACGGTTTTGACAAAGGTTTAGCGGCCAGCTCCTTGAAGGTGCAGTTGGCGGCGCTGGCGTGCTACCGGGGCAAAGTTCTCGGAGTGTCTCTAGGGGCGCATTCGGACGTACAACGTTTTCTTAAGGCGGTTTCTCGATTGCGGCCGCCTCGCAGGGTGTCTGTACCACGGTGGGATTTGAATCTTGTCTTGCAAGCTTTGGTTCGCAGTCCTTTTGAGCCCTTGCGAAAAGCGTCGCTGAAGGATTTGACCCTGAAGACGGTGTTTCTAGTGGCAATCTGTTCGGCGAGGCGCATTTCCGAGTTGCAGGCACTGTCGTGTCGAGAGCCGTTCTTGACTTTTTCCTCCGATCGGGTGGTTCTTCGGCCGGTGCCCTCTTTTTTGCCGAAGGTAGTTTCTCCTTTTCATTTGAATCAACCGGTTTTCCTGCCAGTCCTTCATTCGGCAGCTGACACGTCCCCGGACGGGGGTTTACATCGCCTGGACGTTCGACGAGCTCTTCGTCACTACTTGAAGGTTTCAGTGGCTTTTCGTAAGACAGATCGTTTGTTTGTCCTTTTTGGTGGTGTCCGCAGAGGAGAAGCGGCGGCTAAAGCTTCTATCGCCCGCTGGATCAAGGAAGCAATTGCATCGGCTTACATTTTGCAGAATCGAACAGTTCCGGTGGGTTTGAGGGCTCACTCTACCAGAGCTCAGGCGACTTCCTGGGCTGAGCATAGTCTTGTTCCGCCTATAGAGATCTGTAGGGCAGCTACTTGGTCGTCTCTTCATGCCTTTAGTAAACACTACCGGTTGGATCTGTTCGCCGCTCAAGATGCTTGTTTTGGGTCGGCGGTGTTGCGCGCCGGTTGGAAGGGTCCCGCCCGGAGTTGACTGCTCTGTTATATCCCGGATGTGGAGGACTAAACTGGATTACCGCTCAGGAAATAGAAATTACATTTACCTGATAATTGTAGTTCCTGGAGGATCCAGTTTAGTCCTCCTTCCCTCCCTTGTCTCCAGTCTTCTTATTCGGCGCGTGTGCATTGGGTGCCGCTACATTGTATCAGTATCTTTCATGTCTGCACTTCACTTCTCCTTCCTTTTGCCAGCTCTTCAGGTCTTCGGGCTGGCTCTATCTCTGTTTTCTTCAGTGGAGTCAGCGGCGCTGTGCAGAGTTTGGCTTCCTCGTTTGGGGAGGGGGTCATTTAGTTCTTAGGGGAGTAAATTCTGTTCTAGTTTGACATGTATACTTAACTCATGTGTTGCTTCTTTGAGTCTGCTTTGTTACTAGTTCACTGGGGGCTGATGGGAGCTCCAGCAGCATACATCCTGCCATAAGAAGATTCTGATTGGTCCAGGCTGCAGGAGGGAGGTGCACTACCCGGATGTGGAGGACTAAACTGGATCCTCCAGGAACTACAATTACCAGGTAAATGTAATTTCTATTTTTCCCTTGATCGGGTATTTTGGGTGCTCAGGTGCTCTTTCCCTCCTGTTTGTCTTGGGTCCTCTCCTTCCCTAGCCCTCCCCCCTCTTAGAGTAGCATTGGGCTTTGTTTGGCTGGAGGCTTTGAGAGAGGACAGGATCCGGTTACCGATCCCACCAAATTGGGTGAAGAACCGGCAGAGTACAGAGCTTAGCGCATGCAGAAGGCTTTGCCTGCCAGCACGATTGAGCCGACGACTGGAAGTTCAGCTACTATCTGCAGCGTTTGGCACTGGCTTTCTGAGCCGATAGCGGCAGCTCCCGGTAAGCGGTAGAGCGCGAGGGGAGAAGGCTCCAGGCACAGTTCCGGTGAAGGACAAGGTAAGGAGGGTGTTTTAGGCGGGAACGGCATCAGGGAAAGACCAGAGAGGCGCGGCTGTCAGCGGTGCAGGCCAGACCACGTGTCAGTTGCGCGGGAATCGCCGTTTGCATTTGGCTGGCTATAAAGTCTTGTAATTCAGCCAGGGAGCCTCGTTTTTGAAACCTTTCCTCAGAATTTGACTGGGGGAGATTTTCTGAAGGTAACAGTTTAAAAAAAAAAAAAAATCAACAGAGGTGTACTTGGCTCTGTTTAGGGGAACAAGTAAACACACTACGGGGCTCCGGGAAGACAGGATGCCTTCTAGACCGCACTGTTTGGTTTACAGTGCTAGATGGGGCTCTGTGTCGCAGGACGGTGTGTGTAGGGGCTGCAGTCAGGAATCTGCAACTATGGAGCAAGCCTCAGATGCAGGAGCAGGGGCTCAGGAGGGAGTGTCTAGGGCCCTTCTAGAACCAGTATCCCCCATCTTGCCTGCTCTGGAGCCTGTGTCAAGTATGTCTTCGGCTCCAGACCTTCCGACTTCGCAGCCACCTTTACCTGGAGGGCTGGCGGCAATCTTTTCGCCAGATTTCGTGGCTCTGCTCCAGCAGGTTTTGAGCAACTCTCAGAGCAGGCCTACAGCCAGTTCCACAGAAGTGGAGCTGGGAGAGAAGAGGCCGAGGATGCCTTTGATGGCGGGAGTGACAGGAATAAGTGCGAAAAGGCCCAGGGGAGATAGCGATCGGTCGGAGCCGTTGGTTATATCGGAGGACCTACTCTGAGGAGCCGGATCCTGACATGGACTTGGACGACGATCTGGAAGAAGGAGAGAGTACGGAGCAGGAGGACCAAGCAAGGGTAGTTCGTGTGTTTCGTAGAGAGGAGCTACCGGCGCTCATTGCTGAGACTCTCAAGACTCTTAATATGCTGTCCGGGGGACCTGCGGAGGATTCTACTCTGGAAGACCCGTTGTTGCAGGCCTTTCGAAAGACTCAGAGGGCTTTCCCGCTACACAGAGTGGTTAAGGAAATGATTCAGGAAGAATGGGACATGCCAGAGTCTGCACTTAAAGAGTCTAGAGTTATGGTGCGTCTTTACCCTCTGATAGACCAGGATCGGGAGTTGTTTATGTCTCAGAGTAGATGCAGCCATTTCGGCGGTTACCAAGAAGATTACAATTCCAGTAGAGGGAAGTGCGGCGCTCAAGGATGCCCAAGACCGTAAGTTAGAGACCTTGTTGAAGCAAGTCTTTTGAAGTGAATGCGCTCTCTTTGCAGGCTGCTATTTGTGGAGCCTGGGTGGCGAGGGCCTGCCTACGCTAGGCGCAGCGGATTCAAGGGGAGCACTCGGAGGAGACGACCGGGGAGGCGTCCAGACTGGAATTTGGAGCAGCAGATCTGGCCGATATTCGTTATGACCTTATCCGGGGGTTATCGAAGAGTATGGCTTTGGTAATCGCTGGGAGGCAGTGTCTTTGGCTGCGCAGATGGCTCTTCCAAGGCGAGATTAAGTAAGCTTCCCTTCCGGGGAAAACTCCTGTTTGGAGAAGATTTGGATAAACTGGTAAAGGATTTAGGAGAGTCCAAGGACGGTAGGTTGCCAGAGGATAAGCAGAAGCAGGGACGCTCCACTCCCATACCTAGGGGTCAGCAACGGGAGTTTCGGCGTTTCCGTTCCCCGAGATTTGGCCAAAGTCAGAGAGAACGTTTTCCCGGTAGAAGCCAAGGGTTTTGTGGATTTCGAGGAGCGGGCAGGGGATTTGCGGCTTCCTCCACTTCCTCAAATCTCAGAAAATCACAGTGAAGTCAGGGGGGGCCCAGATGGGGCTGGTTCCCATAGGGGGTCGGTTGCAGGAGTTTTACCCTGCCTGGGTCCAAATCACTTCAGATCAGCGGGTGTTAGAGGTTATTCGAGAAGGTTATGCGTTGGAGTTTCAGCGGCCGGTGATCACTGTTCCCTCTAAGGTGTGCGCGTGTGCACGTGCACACACCTCGCCAAGCGAGCGCACATACTTTACAACAGAGTGCACAAAAATTACGGTTCTGATTCTTCTGATAGACAACACAGATGTCTTAAAATTTAAAAGTTGTGATTGTAATTACTAGACATTTTCCGCTTCATTTAGTAATCGTCTATTTACATTTAATTTGATTAAAATCAGTGTGGTGTACATACTGTATTCTGACGTGTAGTCAAATTTTAAAGTATATAACTCCGAGTGTCGTTACGTGGCGCACAAAAATTTAACTTTCCTTCAAAAGCTGCACAGCTGATATTTTATGCGCACACAGCGTACAGAATATTAGAGGGAACGTTGCCGGTGACCGATTTGTTCGTTCAGTCTCCGTGCAAGGCAAGCGCAAAGCGCAAGGCAGTGGGGGAGACGGTGCAAAGATTGCTCTCCCTCAAAGCGATAGTACCGGTTCCTCCCGACCAGTTAGGATGCGGTCGATACTCCATTTACTTCGTTGTTCCAAAGAAGGAAGGGACTTATTGACCTATTTTAGATCTCAAAAGAGTAAATCGCTGTCTCCGGGTGTCTCATTTTCGGACGGAGACCCTCAGGTCGGTCATCGTGGCTGTTACCTAGTCCCGCAGGTGCTCCTTGTGGTCTTGGGCAAGCCACTTAACCCTCCATTGCCCATGTTCCCTGTAAGTATTAGTGTATGTGTCTCATATCCCCTCGTGTTAAATGTATCCCCCAACCGCTTTGACCCGGTGAAAAGCGGGATATAAATGCAGCTAAAGAAAGAAAGAAAGGGGGAATTTCTTACGTCCCTAGACCTGTTGGAAGCGTATCTTCACATTCTAATTTGGCAGGAGCATCAGAAGTTTCTCAGGTTTGCGGTGCCTATGGGACATTTCCAGTTCCAAGCTCTTCCTTTTGGCCTAGCTATGGCGCCACTAACGTTCACCAAGGTAATGGTGGTGGTGGCAGCGGCCTTGCGAAAGGACGGAATGTTGGTACACCCTTATCTGGACGATTGGTTGATCAGAGCGAAGTCCAGAGCAGAAAGTGTGTCTGCTACGGCCAAAGTGGTGGCTTTCCTACAGAGTCTCGGTTGGGTAGTCAACATGGCAAAGAGCAAGTTGGAGCCGTCTCAGAGCCTGGAGTACCTGGGGGTGCACTTTGATACGAGAGTGGGACAAATTTTTCTGCCTCGGCAGCGAGTGCTGGGGCTGAGGAAGTTGGTCCACCAGTTTCTCAGCAAACAGGGTCCCACGGCCTGGGATTATCTTTAGTTGCTCAGGACCATGGCAGCGACCCTCGAGTTGGTTCCATGAGCGCAGGCCCACATGAGACTGTTGCAAAGAGCACTGTTGAGGAGGTGGTCGCATCAAAAGGATCGGCCGTCTCAGATGCTGCCTTATCCACCGCAGACGTGCAAGGCACCTCAGTGGTGGCTGCATCCGGGGTGTCTGGAAAAAGGGATGCCCTTGGAGACACCTGCGTGGATATCTCTGACGACGGATGCCAGCCTCGTGGGCTGGGCAGCACACTGTCAAGGATGATTTGTGCAGGGGCAGAGGTCCGATCTAGAGAAGAGTTAGTCAATCTACAGATTGGAGTTGAAGGCAGTGGCGCTGGCTCTGCAAGTGTTTCAGCCATATCTCCAGGGAAAGGCCATTCGAGTATTTTCCGACAACGCGACCGCGGTGGCTTATATCAGTCATCAAGGGGGCACCAGTAGTTTAGCACTGGAAGCCAAGGCCAAGGGTTTGTTCGAATGGGCTGAGGAGAACCTGGCTGCTTTGTCGGCAGCACATGTAGCAGGAGTGGACAATATGGAGGCCGGCTTCTTGAGTGCGTAAAAGTAGACCCAGGGGACCTACACCCAGAAGTGTTCGCGAAGCTGGTGCTTCGCTGCGGGACACCGGTAATGGATCTCATGGCAACTTTCCAGTCGGCAAAGGTCGATCGCTTCTTCAGCAGAAGAAGGGAGAGAATGGCGGAAGGCCTTGATGCTTTTATACAGGCCTGGCCGGAAGAGCAGCTCCTGTATGTGTTTCCACCTTGGGTGTTGATAGGTCGGGTGTTGCAGCGCATAGAGCTCCACAAAGAACAGGTGATTCTGATAGTGCCGGATTGGCCGAGAAGACCGTGGTATGCGGACTTGGTATGACTATTGGTAGGGAAGCCGTGGCAGCTTCCAATTCGAAGGGACCTTCTAACTCAGGGTCCCCTGTGCATGCCTCAGGTGGATCGATTCTCGCTTACGGCCTAGCTCTTGAGAGGGCTAGGATGAGAGCAAAGGGTTATTCGGCAGGAGTGATTTCCACCTTGCTGAAAGCTCGTCGAAGGTCTACCTCGTTGGCTTATATTAGAGTATGGCGTATCTTTGAAGCATGATGTGCGGACAGGGATTTCGTTCCTTTAAGATTGTCAGTGCCACAGGTTCTGTCTTTCTTGCAAGATGGGTTTCAGAAGGGCTTGGCGGCCGCTTCGTTGAGAGTTCAGTTGGCAGCGCTGTCCTGTTATAGGGGTAAGGTGCAGGGCGAAGAGCTAGGAGGACATGCTGATGTTAAATGTTTTTTGAGGGCAGTAGCTCTATTGTGGCCACCGCGTAAGCAAGTAGTTCCGATGTGGGATCTCCCTTTGGTGTTGGTGACATTGGGGAAAGCGCCCTTTGAGCCATTGGCGAGAGCGTCTCTGAAAGATCTTACTCTTAAGGTGGTGTTCTTGGTGGCAGTTGCTTTGGCGAGACGAATCTCAGAATTGCAAGCATTGTCCTTTTTCTGTCTTTCTTCGATTCCAAGGTGGTTTTGAGGTCAGTACCGTCATTTTTGCCCAAAGTGGTGTCGGCGTTTCATATGAATCAAGTAGTATCTTTGCTGGTATTCGAGGCAGAGAGAGAGGGCCATTCCAAGGGGCAATTACATCTGTTGGATATTCGGCGAGCGTTGAAAAGGTATATCCGCAGGACGGCCAGTTTCCGTAGGTCGGATAGACTATTTGTGCTGTTTGCAGGAGCAAGAAAGGGTGAAGCGGCTTCTAAGGCTTCTATTGCCCAATGGTTGAAGGAGGCGATCACATCAGCATATCTTGAAAGGTCGGGTGGTTCAGGAAGGGCTGAGAGCGCATTCCACTAGGGCGCAAGCGACATCTTGGGCAGAATGCAGTTTAGTGTCAGCAGTGGAAATCTGTAAAGCAGCGACCTGGTCTTCTTTGCACTCCTTTGTCAAGCATTACCGTCTGGATATTCAGGCGGAAAGGTACACCTGTTTTGCATTGGCTGTGCTTCAGGCTGGTCTAGCAGGGCCCTCCCATTGAATCTGTTCACTGCTCTGTTACATCCCCAGAGGTTTCGGGACTAGACTGGAGGGACAATCAGGAAGGTTAAATTAGACTTACCTGCTAATTGTAGTTCCTGGAAGAACTCCAGTCTAGTCCCGTATCCCGCCCTGATACTTTGGTGGACTATGGCCTGAAGCAGGATCGAGTTTACAGGTAAGCGTCACCTTTAGCGGTGTAGAAGCATAGTTCACCATAGCACAGGGTGTAACTTGGGGGTGGTTATCGGGTCAACATTCTTCATTTATTTTATTTATTTATTTAACAATCTTTTATATACCGCTGCCTTCCAGTGATCAGGTGCGGTTTACATATAACAGTCAAGGAAACAGGATAACATTTCTGTTTTTACAAAGAACATTACATGAATTATGTACATCTTAACTTTAACAATTAAACTTTCAAACATTAGGGATCTATGTACAATCAACTATGTTCAGGCAATATTAATGGGATTCAACGAGAAAGGTAGTTATTTTAAAACATTATGGTCGTATAGGAACATTGTGGTGTTGGGCACAATGTGTTAAGAATTATCCTTTTTTATTTTGGTGTTGGGAATTCACCAGTGGACCGTAGTGGGAAATAAAGAGGTGAGTTTTTAATGTTTTGCGTAGTTCTTTGAGATCAGTTAAGGCTCTGATTTCATCGGGTAGGGCGTTCCAGAGTATAGGGGCTGCATGAGAAAACGCTTTTTTATTTGTTGTTTTTTTAGTCTTTGTGAACTCTTTTGGAATTTTTATTTTATTGGTGTTGCCTCTTCTTTGAGCAGATTGGGGTGTGTCTTTTGTGAGTAGTTTGTTTAGAGTGGCTGGGGCAGTGATATTTAGAGCTTTAAAGGTGGTTATTATTAATTTATAGTTTATTCTGCAATGGACAGGGAGCCAGTGTAGTTTGGCTAGATATGGTGATATATGCTCAAATGGATGAACCCTCATTATTCTGGCTGCAGCATTTTGGGCCAGTTGGAGTCTTTTGATGTTTTCGTTAGTTGTGCCTAGTAGAGAGAGGTTGGCAAAGTCAAAATGTGGTGTGATGATGGCTTGAATGATGCTGAGGAAGTCGTGCAGGTGGACCAGTGGTCGTAGTTTTAGTATTTTAAGCTTAAAGTATATTTTCTTCGTAGTATTTCTTATGTGAGTGTTCATACTAAGGTGTGTATCTAATATTACCCCTAGGTATTTTATCTCATTTTTTATGTAGATGTCATGTTTCTGAAGTGTGATGTGGGTAGGAGGGGTGTAAGATTTGTTTTTTGTGACGATGAGTATGTCAGTCTTGGAGTGATTAATATGAAGGTTGTGGGCTTCTAACCAAGTTGTTCATTAAAGCAATCTGATAATAGTTGAATTGGAAGCGTAGGGATCTTAAAAGGAATATACAGCATGATATCATCTGCATATATGTGATATTGGATTTTGAATTTTTTGAAGATGTTGCAGATTGGTTGTATATAAATATTAAAAAGGAGTGCCGAGAGGGCAGATCCTTGGGGGAGGCCTATTTCTTGTTTGTATTAGAGGTTTGGGTATTAATTCTGACAGTTTGAGTTCTGTCAGATAAGTAAGAAGTGAACCATTTATGTACTGTTGAGTTGGCGCCTATTTGTCTGAGCCTGTTGAGCATTAGTGTATGGTGAACACTGTCAAATGCTGCAGATATGTCCAGAAAAAGAAGTAGGAATGCATTTCTAGGACAGTCAATTCCTCTTATTAGTGTGTCAAGGAGTACTGTTAAGAGTGTGTCTACTCCATGACCAGGGCGAAAGCCATATTGTTGGTCATCAAGGGGAGCTGAGGTGTTGATGTGTTCCTGTGTCTGGGTTTGAACAACTTTTTCTATGAGTTTGGCCATAAAAGGTATACTTGAGATGGGCCTATATGAGTTCGGTGATGTTTTGTCCAGAGTATTGTTTTTTAGTATTGGTCGGATTTGTGCATGTTTTAGTATGGAAGGGAGATAGCCTTGGTTTAGTGAGAGGTTAATTATAGGTAGAATGAAAGGGGATAAAGTTGGAAGGGTATTTTTTATCCAAGTTGTGGGGCAGGGGTCTAGGTGAGAAGTTGTGGTATTTAGGTTTGACATAATATTCTTAAGTGTTTCTTTAGTTATGGGGTAGAATTCGTTCCACGCATCTGGTAGGGGTTGGCAAGCGATGATTTGTGCAATTGTTGGGACATTATTTTTTGATTTATTTATGTAGTGATCTGCTAAGGTTTGAGGAGATACAACACCAGTCATGATGCTAATGATATATGTGTTCTTTGTTAAGTTTTGGACTATGGAGAATAGTTCCCTTGGTCTGTTGATGGATTTTGTTAGAATAGTTGAATGGAAGTTTTTCTTAGCGCTTTCTGTTGCTTCTTTGTAATTTTTGAGTTGGGTATGATATAGTTCGTTGTATGAAATAGATTTAGTTTTGCGCCATTTTAATTCAATTTTCCGGAGTATTCTTTTCATAGTTTTTAAGGTATTGTTGAACCATGGGGCATTACCATTTCTGGGTCGGATGTTCTTCTTGTTTGGGTGATTATATACAGCTGCTTTTGAAATTGTTTTATGCCATGTTGTGATGGCCTCATCAAGGTTAGATGGCGATGAAGAGAGGTGAGGGATTGTTAGATCAAGGAAATCTTCAGCATTGAAGGTTTTAAATCTAGAGGGTGGGGGTTTTTGCAGAGTGCTTTTGTTATTTGATTCAATGTGTGTAAGGTTGAACTTAATCAGGTAGTGGTCAGACCATGGGATCGGCGTGCACTGCAGTGATTCCTGATTAAATAGTTTATGGAATACTGCTGGGAGAAAAATAAGGTCCAAGGTTCCTCCTTTGTTATGAATTTTTGTTTTAATGATTTGGTGGAAGCCTAAGTCTGATATAGATTCAAGGAATAGGGTTGAATATGTGAGAGGTAGGGATGGGAGGTTAAAATCTCCTAACATTATTATTGGGCTTAAGTCAGAGGATGAACTGAGTAGTTCAATTAGGGCATCCATATTTTCTGATTTATGGTCAGGTGGTCTGTATACCAGGCAGATTCTGAGATGGTCGATCTTTATAATGAGAGTGTCAGTATTGTTGGTGGATTCTGAGGTTTGTTTAGCATTTAGGGCTTTTTTGGTCATTATGAGTACTCCTCCTCCTTTTTTATTATTTCTATTTGTATGATAAATGTCATAGTCATTCTTATTTAGTTGGTTTATGTAAACATATCTGTGTCACTCAGCCATGTTTCCGTAACACAGAAGATATCGGGTTTAGTGTCATTTAGCAGATTGGTGAAGATGGGGAGTTTATTTTTCATGGATCTAGCATTTGTTAGGATACATGATAATATGACTGGGTCTTTTTTGTTCGGTAGGGTATTTGCTTGGTCTAGTGTAGTAGGTTTTATATGTATAAGGCGGTTATGATTTACCCTTGAATTGGTCCAAGTAGGTGCAAGTGCTGATGGTATGTGAAGTCGGTTGAGACTTTTTATGATTGGAATTAATTGGTTTATTGTATTTGTTTAGGCTGTGTGTGAGAGCAACTAAAGTTAGTATTATAGCACAGCTGCCAACTATTCTTAGGTAGAAGGTATGTGAGGGTGACATTTTGAGAGCTGGCAAGTTTAAATGCACTAGAGAGTGTGGGGGTGCTGACAATTATTAAGGCGTTGGCAATTATAAAGGCACTGGCAATTATAATGATGTTATCTGGATATCTTGTGATTTGCAATATACGGATTGAGAAAAAGGGGTAGTGTTTGAGTGCTTGGAGTGGTTTCAAAAGTTATGAATTAGACAGGATTATTAATGCAGGGTTGATGTGGATTATGGATGGTTAGAAAAGTTTGTTGTACCCCTAATCAGTAGTGGAGGGAGTAGGACAGATTAAAAATAAGGTGTAATGCAGATAACAGTATGTTCAAATCTCTGGCTATAGACAGGAGTATAAGCTATGAAAATGAGGTTTTATAAACAGATAAACAGATAACAGAGTGTTCAATTCCCTAGCTATTGACAGGAGTTCAAGCTATAAAAATGCAGTTTATAAGCTAATTTGTTGCTGGTTGCAGTATGTGTGGATCCTTATCTACTGGCAACAGCATAAGCTTTATAAATACAGGTTACAAGTTAGGTGGATACTGACAACAGTAATTGAAAGTCCTCGGCTACTGGTAACAGTAATCGAAGGCCATTGATTACTGACAACAGTATCGGCTATGTTAAAAAGTTGGTGAATACTGGCAACAGTATATTTAGTTTGCTAGCTACAGGCAGCTTAACTTAGTATGAGGAAGATAGATAAAGACTAGCAGATAAGTGGACAGAACTAGATTCTTACAGAAATGGCTGATTATGGTAGGCTACTGGCAGCAATACGTGAGGGATTGATAGAGGTAATTAAGGCTACTAACAATGGTATATGCACATGTATAGCTGTTGGAGACTGTACATAAGGATGGTTGGGGGCAATAACTAATAACAAGCAGTCACAAAGTAAAGTACATGCTAGGACGAATAATGGCTAGCACAATAGCATGACTAGGTGTGTTAGCAGGTTCAAGTAAAGACTGTTCATTTAGCTGTGGTATACTTGCTGTAACAGCAGAGTGTCTGGAGGAAGATGGGAGCGAGCTCGACCTCGAAGGAGCTCAAGCGTTATGCTTATGTAGATCTTCGTTGAGAATTGGGGAGTGTCTTTAGACCTTGTTCAAGGGGTTCGATCGGGTGGTTTCCTCCTCAACCTCAAACCGGGTAAGCGAGCAGGGTTGAAGGTGGACCTCAGCACCTTCAGTGAAAATGTACATAGTTTGACATGTGGTCATTAAGAGTGCAGTTAGTTTATAGTTTGTGGGTACAGTTCACTACTTAAGTGTTGCTCCGGTGAGTCTGCTTTGTCAATAGACTACTGGTGTGAGGAGGCGGTTCCTGTGCTTATATACCAGTGACATCACAAGAGTGACGTTTCTCAGTCTCCCAAGCTGCTGGAGGAGGATCACAACCCCAGAGGTTTTGGGACTAGACTGGAGTTCCTCCAGGAACTACAATTAGCAGGTAAGTCTAATTTAACCTTCTTGCAAGCTTCATTTTATGCCCTCTAGTTTTACAGCTTCTCTTTCTTTGAAAAAGGTTTGTTCATTAATATCCTTTAAGGATTTAAATGTCTGTCTTCCTTATCGTCCCGCCAATTCAGTCCCACACCTCTGTGTAGTGCACCTCCTCTGGCAGCTTGGAGACTGAGTATGCCAGATTCTGAAGTCACTTGTACTAATACTGTTGGCACCTCCCACCAGCTCCCAGTGTGCTCAGTCTCTAAGCAGCTGGAGGAGGTGGTAGTGAGCCTAGGTGCTGGGCTCACTGTAGGAACAGATAAGGAGCAATTTAGATAGGTTTAGTGAGGTTTTTTAGTTGGTTTCCATTTCCTGTGCTTTATTTCCTTTTGGGTTTAAAGTTTGGGGTTTAAAAACAAGAAAAAAAAAGAAACAGAAGGAGCAAGGAGGGCAGGCGGGAAAAAGGCAGAGTGAAGAGGAGCTCACCCTCATCTGCCGCTTTGATACTCTCCTCCTTGTCTGTACGGAGGGGATCTGAGGTATTGGCCTGACTCCTGTTTGTCTGGATGGCTCCCGATCTCGTCAGCGAGTGAAGAGCCGTCGGTGGGTTTGCTCACTCACCACATTTGCCGGCTGCAGTTTATCTGCCGGTTTTGTCTGCTCGGTGGGCAGGCTTGTGGTTTTTTTTTTTGTTTTGTTTTGTTTTTTATGAGCTTCGGAGTCGTCGGCGTCCATCAGAAGCTGCAGTGCGTATCTCAGCGGGGGTGAGTCTGGCAATGCGGGAGAACTCAGGCAGCTGGAAGTGCGTGGCCTAGCACCTCATGGTGAGCGCGTCCATGCCTTGTTAGGGTGGTTAGCGGCCCAATTTTCCCCCGTTTTCCACGGCTCAGCAGGATCATCGGCCTTTTGCTGAGCTAGCAGTGTTCCGGGGCCTTTGGGGGAAGTTTCTGGCCTTGCATGGCTACCGGGGCTGTGAGGTTCTAAAAAAAAAAAAAAAAAAAAAAAAGAGAGAGAGCTTTAATTTTTATTCCATGACTAGAATCTTGTAAGGCTCCTACTAGGTTCTGAGGAGAGGCAGGGTAAGCCGGTACCTCTCTCCTCTGCCTTCGCCTTCAGTGCATTCAGGGCGCAGGGATTTGGGGCTAATACCTACGCGCCCGCAGTGTCTGATCTGCAGTACCCGTCGGGGGATGGTCTCGGACGCTGGGATGTGCTGCGACTGCGCGATGGAGGCAGCCAGCATGGAGCAGGAGCTCCAGTAGACATCTAAGGAATCGGAATCTTCATCTAGACAGGGGGCTCAGGCCCCTATGGAGGTTAGCCCTCTGCTTGAGGCTCCTTCCTCACCGCAGGGGATGGTTCTGGCGGTTCCAGGTCCTTCTGACCCTACAGGTTTGGGAGGGGGGGGGGTGCTGGCTGGATTTTCCCCAGAGTTTGTACTGTTGCTGCATCAGGCCTTTTGCTTGCACCAGCAGGGTGCTGCTACGGATCTCTCAGGGCCGGGGCAGGCCGGGTCTCTGCAGAGAAGGTTGAAAATTCTGGGGCAGGACCGGCCAAGAGGGCTTTGTCAGTGGAGGAACAGCCTCTCTTGTCTGAGTGGCAGGAGGTGGATGACTTTGAACTGGAGCCTGAGGCAGGCGGGGAAGAGCTCGAAGAAGGGGAGATTCCGGAGCCTGAAGACCAGGCTTGGATTGTCAGAGTCTTTCGGAGAGAAGAGCTGCTGGCTTTAATTGCGGAATCGCTTTATGCCCTCAGCTTGTCGGCTACTCAACCAGTGGAGGACGAGACGTTGGAAGACCCTCATTCAGGCGGTGCGGAAGATACAGACAGTTTTTCCGGTACACCGTGTGGTCAAACAGATGATCCTGGATGAGCGGGACCTGCCGGAGGGCAGGCCTTAGGGGTGTGAGGTCGATGACTCGCCTCTATCTGCTGCCGGATCAGGAGCGTGAAATGTTTCGTTCCCCACGCGTGGATGCAGCCATTCTCCAGGACCAAGCAGGAAGTCAGTCCTCACATATGGGTGTCATCGGCGCCGATGAAACCCCAGCGGAGCATTTCCCCAGCTTTCCATGAAAGCCTTTTGGAAAGCTGGCACGAATGCACGGTTCCCTTCCTGCCTAAAGGTGCCATCTTACCTCAGTCTCTTTTTTTCCGAGAAGCCCACCGGACGTGTGTCCTGTTCTCCTGGATAAAAGTGATTTTTTTCTTCGGCGATTTTTCGCTATTTTTTCTCCGGTTCGACGCCGGTTCCCCTTCCGCTGGGTTCGGTACACCGGTATCGAGCCCGCTTATTTCTTTTTCGGTTTTTGCCCTTCGTAGCTGGCGTTCGCACCCCTTTTTTCATTTTTCCCTGGAAGGCCGGTCTTTTGACCTCGCAGGGGCTCTTTTTTTCCCCCGATGGCTTCCAGTGGTTTCAAAAAGTGTGATCGGTGTAAGAAACCTATGTCTCTCACCGACACACACGACTGCTGCCTTCAGTGCCTCGGCCCTGACCACGACCCCAAGTCGTGTGTGCCATGTGGGAAGATGTCTTCCAAGGAACTCAAAAGTCGACAGCATCAGAAAGAGGTTTTTCTCGGACTCTGCCTCTGGCCGGGCTCGGACCTCGTCTGAGGCCTCGACATCTCGGGATTCCGATCCCGAGTGCCGTCAAAGCTCCTCGGACAGGGGGTCCCCCGACCAGGAACGCAAGAGGAAGAAGCGGCTCGCGAGGGCAGTGTCGGAGGAGGTCCCTGGTCCCTCGAGGGCCAGGTCTAAGACCCCCGACCGCCGTCCCGGGCCCGTGGACCAAGAGAAGCCTGCCAAAGTTCCTCGCATGGAGCCGGAGTCTGCTGGACACGTAAGCCCCGTAATCCTCGTGGACTCTCCTCCCAGAGAGCCGACGTCGGGCCCGGCGCTGCCAGGGCCCTAGTCGGTGGCTGCTGCGTCTCCCGAGCTGACTCTAAGGATGACAGCCTTGGAGTGCAGATTGTCTGCCTTCATGGAGCAGCAGCAGGCACTGATGGCCAGCCTGTCTGGTGCATCTGCCCCGACCACCGGGACGTCGACTTTGAAGTCAACCCCGGAGACCGAGCTGATACTCAAGACCCTCGTGGCTCGAAGTCGTCCTCGGTCGAGGTCTCCCTCGACCTCCCTTCAGGACTGAGGGTGTCGACGCTGGTGCCCCCGGCGTCGGGCGGATGCCTTGGGGCCCCGCGGGGTCGGACCCTGACTCCTCCTCGGATGAGTCCGCCTGGGAGACGGAGGATGAGGAGTTTCCCGATACTTTTAAGACTCGGTGCGTCCCGTCGGACTCGCCGCAGTCTGAGCCCCGGAGTAGATCCCCTCCGGAGGACACTAGGTTCTCGGAGTTCGTCCGGGATATGGCTGCTGCCTTGGCTATCCCTGCTGATCCCGAGGAAGAGCCTTGAGCCGAGGAGCTCGATGCTCTACAGTACGACTCTCCTCCGAAGGAGGCCTTTACTGTCCCGGTTCTTCCGATGCTGGAACAGCTCCTCTTCCGGATGTGGGAGGCACCAGCCTCCGCGCCGGTTTTGAGCAAGGGAGTCGATTCCATCAAGCCCTGGTTTCCAGAAAGCACAGCTACCACACCATTCCATGGTGGTTGAATCGGCCATGCATCGTCTGAAGAGCCAGAAGATGCACTCTGCGGTGCCCCCTGGCAGGGAGGCCCGCAACCTCGATGGCGTCAGTAGAAAGTGCTTCCAGGGGTCTATGCTTGCTTGCCGTGTCCAGTCTTACCAGCTGTACATGGGCATGTACTTGCGAGACCTGGCCAAGGAATTGGCCGGATTCTCTGCTGGTCTCTCCGGGGAACCCTTGCAGAGATTTAAGACCTTGTCCTCGGGGATTCGGGAATGCTCAAAGTTCATTTCCCACGCCGCCTATGATGGCTTTGAGGCTTCGGCCCGAGTTGCGGCAGCCGGCATCGTGGCTCGACGCCAGGCGTGGCTGCAGTCATCGGACCTCGACCATGGGTTCAGGACAAGTTGGTCGATGTCCCCTGCTGAGGTGAGAAACATTTTGGCAAACCCGTGACCGAGAAGGCCGCCCAGCTCGAGACCGAGCACCTTACCCGGACAAGGCTGTCGAGGAAGACCTCTGCCCCTTCACATAAAAAGAAGGGCTCGGGTAAAAAGTCCTTTTACCCGAGGAAGGGCACTGCCTACAAACAGTACCCTCAGTATCAGGCTGCCCAAGCTGCCCCCCAGGGTCATCAAGCCAAGGGCCAGGGTAATGGGCCCCGTAGGCAGAGGACCCCCAAGCCTTCCACTCAGCAAGGTGGGGGTTTTTGACTCCTTGAGCGTAGCCACTCCGTCCCTGCTTTCCCAGTCCTGCACAGGCGGTCGCCTTGTACTCTTTGCCCACCAGTGGCCTCTCATTACCACCGACAGTTGGGTGCTGGACATAGTCCAAAAGGGCTATGCCCTGCATTTTCATCAACTGCCTCCTCCTTACTTCCCAGGGGAGCCCTTGAGGCCTCCCCTGCACACAGACCTTCTCCTTCGAGAGCTCCAAGGTCTGTTGGTGGACAGGGCAGTGGAGTCTGTGCCTCCCCACTTGCAAGGTCATGGATTCTACTCCAGGTATTTCCTGGTACCCAAAAGGACCGGTGGCCTTCGACCTATTCTGGACCTCAGGAACCTCAACAAGTTCCTGGAGAAAGAAAAGTTCAAGATGCTTACTCTTGGAACACTTCTGCCCTACCTCCAGCAGGGAGATTGGCTATGCTCCTTAGATCTAAAGGATGCGTACACTCACATCCTCATTCATCCAGACCACAGAAAGTACCTCAGGTTCATTGTGGGAGGAAACCATTATCAGTACAGAGTACTACCTTTTGGCCTGACCTCCGCTCCCAGGATCTTTACCAAGTGCCTGGTAGTGGTTGCGGCCTACCTGAGAAATCAAGGCATCTTTGTCTTTCCCTATCTGGACGACTGGCTCATCAGGGGTCAGACGTCCCTGGAGGCCAGACAAGCCACCCTCAGAACCATTGCTCTGCTTCAAAACGTGGGCTTTGTCGTAAACTTCGCAAAGTCCTTTGCTCCCCTCCCAGAACTTGGAGTTCATAGGGGCAAGGTTGGATTCTCAACTGGCAAAGGCATTCTTGCCGGAAGACAGGGCTCAAAGACTGATGGACGTGGCCAAACAGTTTCTAAACAGGTCCCTGCTCTCCGCCAGACTCTGCCTCAGGCTTCTGGGCCACATGACTTCAACAGTGCATGTGACTCCCAATGCCAGGCTCCATATGAGGCCTGCACAGTGGTGCCTTCGGACTCAGTGGTCTCAGGCCACAGGCCGCCTAAGAGACAGGATAAGGGTGTCCAGACCCCTTTTGGCCTCCCTCAGCTGGTGGCTACATCCACCCAATCTGCTGAAGGGGATGCCCTTCCAAATGCCAGAATACTCGGTGGTTCTCACCACCGACGCTTCTCTGCAGAGCTGGGGTGCTCATTGTCTGGACAAGTGCACTCAAAGCCTCTGGTCTCCCTGGGAGGCAGCCCAACAGATCAGTCTCCTAGAACTTCGAGCTATCTGCTTAGCTCTCAAAGCTTTTTCTCTGGCTCTAGCTCACTGCTCAGTCTTGATTCAAACAGACAACCAGGTAGCACTGGGTCAAAGCTCCTTTGTCGGGAGACTAAAGACCTTTGTTCCTTTGCCCTAAAGCACAACATGCTTCTCAAGGCGGTGTACCTTCCAGGCCAGGAGAACTGCCTGGCCGACCGGTTGAGCAGAATTCTGCAGCCCCATGAGTGGCAGCTGCATCCCTTGGTCGTTCAGAAGATCTTCCTGAAGTGGGGTCTCCCTTGGATAGATCTTTGCCAGTCCGCTGAACAAGCAACTGCCCAAGTTCTGCTCCAGGCAACCGCATCCTTTGAGAATAGCACCAGATGCTTTTCTGATGTCCTGGTCTCAGGGCCTCCTATATGCGTTTCCTCCCATGCCCTTGGTGGCCCGAACTCTTTTCAAGACTCTTCAGGACAAGGCCTCGGTCCTGCTGGTAGCTCCCAGGTGGCCGAGGCAGCCTTGGTTTCCACTTCTGCTTCAGCTGGCAGTGGATTCCCCACTAGCTCTCAATTTGATGGCCTGGAGGCTGCAAGGGTAGTTTTGGCTCCCTGGGGCCTGCCTCAGGAAGTTGAGGAGGTTGTCCTAGCCTCTAGGAAACAGTCCACTAGGAAAACCTATGCCCTCAAATGGAAGAGTTTTTTTCCGTGTGGTGTCAACTTCGTACAGAGGATCCTTTCT
Organism: Ichthyophis bannanicus; assembly: GCA_033557465.1. Classification (NCBI taxonomy): domain Eukaryota; kingdom Metazoa; phylum Chordata; class Amphibia; order Gymnophiona; family Ichthyophiidae; genus Ichthyophis; species Ichthyophis bannanicus. The sequence continues at coordinate 228,963,755 of CM066036.1, forward strand.
CCTGTACTGTGCCAGTAGTGCTTCAGTACTTACTGCACTTATCAAATCAGGGACTTAAGTCTAATTCAGTTCGGGTCCACCTCTCGGCTCTAGCAGCTCACCACTCACTGGTGGAGGGACATTCTCTCTCTGTCTGGTCACCCCTTGGTGTCCCGCTTTCTCAGGGACTTGCTTTTGCTCAAGCCCCCCATCCGTCGTCCTGCTCCTGAGTGGGAGCTGAATGTGGTCTTGCAGCAACGGACTCGCTCACCCTTTGAGCCGATGGCTACTTGCCCTCTACTCTTCCTTTCCTGGAAGACTCTCTTCCTGATAGCCCTCACCTCGGCTAGGCGAGTGAGTGAGCTTCAGGCCTTGGTCTGTGATAGACCTTACACCAGGATTTATAGGAACAGGGTAGTCCTTAGGACTCATCCAAAGATCCTCCCCAAGGTTGTCTCCTCTTTCCACCTCAACCAGGAGGTGGTTCTTCCAACATTCTTCCCTAGGCCTCATGCTAGCCAGGCTGAAGCAGTCCTGCATACCTTGGACTGTAGGAGGGCCTTATCCTTCTACCTTGACCGTACGCAGGGATATAGAAGGGCTACTCAGCTCTTCGTCTCATTTGACCCCAATAAGTTGGGGTTGGCTGTGTCCAAGCGTACCTTGTCCATCTGGGTGGCTGACTGTATCACCTGGGCTTACAAGGCGGCTGACCTTCCTTTGCAGGGTAGGGTCACGGCCCATCGTGTCAGGGCAATGGCTGCCTCAGTGGCTCATCTCCGCTCTGTGCCCTTGGTAGACATCTGCAGGGCTGCAACTTGGTCTTCAAGCCAGACTTTTGCGGCCCATTACTGTCTGGAGAGGGAGTCCCGTAGGGACAGTGCTTTTGGCCAAGCAGTACTCCGGAATCTCTTTGAGGTTTAGGCAACTCCTGCCCTCTGTTGGGCTACCGGTGGAGGTTGTGTCCTTGAAAAGCCTTTGTTTGATGCTGTGACTAGAGGGAGTTCTCTTGTTCAGCCTGGGTTCCTGGTAGACCAGAGCTAGGGAGTCACCCATATGTGACTCCTGCTCGATCCTGGAGAAAGAGTAGTTACTTATCTGTAACAGGTGTTCTCCAGGAGCAGCAGGAATCAGTCCTCACAACCCTCCCTCCTCCCCTTGGAGTTGCAGTTGTACATAGTTTGTTTTACATTTTTGTGTGCTGTTCTTAGTTATGTCATTTGACTGAGGTAAGATGGCACCTTTAGGCGGGAAGGGAACCATGCATGCGTGCCAGCATTCCCAAAAGCTTTCATGGAAAGCTGGGGAAATGCTCCAATGGGACTTCATCGGCGCCGATGACACCCATATGTGAGGACTGATTCTTGCTGCTCCTGGAGAACACCTGTTACAGGTGAGTAACTACTCTTTTCGGCAGTCACGAAAAAGACAACCATTCCGGTGGAAGGAGGCGCAGCCCTGAAAGATGGGCAGGACTGGAAGTTGGACACGTTGAAGCAGGCCTTTGAGGTCAATATGCTATCCCTACAGGCTTCTGTTTGTGGGGCTTGGATAGCTAGAGCCTGTCTTCACTGGTCACAGCAACTACAGCAGCTGTGTGAGCCTACGCAAGAGCATTTGGCTGATGTAGCTAGACTGGAATCGGGGGTGGCTTACCTGGCCGATGTCCACTATGACATCATTCGAGGGTTGGCTAATAGCATGGTGTCAATAGTGGCGGCGCAGCGCTACCTTTTGGCTGCAGAACTGGGCAGCGGACAGTTCCTCCAAGTCCCGGCTTAGCAAGCTCCCTTTTAAGGGGAAGGTTTTGTTAGGGGAGGACCTCGACAAGTTGGTAAAAGACTTGGGTGAGTCAAAGGGAGGGCGTTTGCCGGAGGATAAGCCAAAGCCGGGTCGGACGGCGACAGCTTCTCGGGGCCAGTCACATGATTTCCGGCATTTTCGTACCTCCTGCCTGGGGGGTGTCCAGAAGGGGAGGTTTCCCTCTCGCGGTCAAGGTTTTAGGGGATTCCGAGAAGGACAGAGGTTTCGCTGGTCCCTCATCCTCAGGGTTTAAGGAGAACCAATGAAGTGAGGGGGGCCCATGGGAGGTCAGCTTTGGGAGTTTCTCTTAGCCTGGGTCCAGATCAAGTCTGACCAATGGATGATAGAAGTCATTTGCGAGGGTTATGCCTTCGAATTCGCTCAGCCAGTGGCCTACTCCTTTGTCCTGTCTCCCTGTAGGGCGTGGGTCAAGGCAGTGGCGCTAGAGAAGACCCTGTCCTGGCTACTTCAGCTGAGAGCAGTAGTTCCGGTTCCTTGAAAGCAGTGCGGCTGCGGTCGATACTCCATTTATTTCGTGGTTCCCAAAAAGGACGGGTCTTTCCCCCAATTCTGGACCTCAAGTGGGTAAAGCGTTGCCTTCGAGTACCGCATTTTCACATGGAAACATTGCGGTCAGTGATTGTGGCGGTGCAAAAGGGGGAATTTTTGACGTCCCTCGATCTCACAGAAATGTACCTTCACATTCCTATCTGGCTGGAACATCAACGCTTTCTAAGGTTTGCGGTGCCTCGAGGGCATTTCCAGTTCCAGGCATTACTGTTTGGCCTTGCACCGCGCACATTCACATTGGTGATGGTAGTAGTGGCGGCGGCTCTCCGCAAAGAGGGAGTGTTGGTACACCCTTATCTCGATGACTGGTTGATCTGGGCAAAGTCAAGATCCGAGAGTGTACGTGCTACAGCCAGAGTGGTACAGCTCCTAGAAAGGCTCGGTTGGGTGGTCAATGTGGCCAACAGCTGCTTGGACCCCTCTCAGGTCCTGGAATACTTGGGAATCCGATTCGACACTTGAGTGGGCACAGTCTTTCTGCCGGAGCACTGGGCCCAGGGGCTGCATCGCTTAGTGCACAGGTTTTTGGGGCGGTCGGAGCTGACTGCCTGGCAGTATCTTCGGGTGCTGGGAACAATGGCAGCCACTCTGGAGATAGTGCCATGGGCGAGAGCGCACATGCGTCCATTGCAGAGTCCTTGCTCCATCGCTGGTCGCACCAGAGGGATTCTCTGGCCAAGTGGTTGTCTTGTCCGCTGGGAGTCAGGGAGGCGCTCCAATGATGGCTTTGTCCAGAAAATTTGGCACCGGGCATGTCTCTGAAGCAGCCACAGTGGGTCCCCGTGCTGACCGATGCCAGTCTTGGCAGGTTAAGAACATAAGATATGCCATACTGGGTCAGACCAAGGTCCATCAAGCTCAGTATCCTGTTTCCAACAGTGGCCAATCTAGATCATACGTACCTAGCAGTTTCCCCAAAAGACACAGGTTCCACAATGCTTGTACCTAGGTCAAGCATTGATATCCTGGGTCCCTTCTTAATGGTTTATGGACCTTTCCTCCAGGAACTTGTCCAAACCTTTTTTAAACCCAGCTACACTAACAGCCTTTACTACATCCTCCGGTAACAAATTCCAGAGTTTGATTACACGTTGAGTGAAAAAATATTTTCTTTTATTAGTCTTAAATAGTTTACCCTGTAGCTTCCTTGCATGTCCCCTAGTCTTTCTATATTCTGATAATGTAAACAATCGATCTACATTTACCCGTTCCACTCCGTTCATTAATTTATAGACTTCTATCATATCTCCCCTCAGCCGTCTCTTTTCCAGGTTAAAGAGCCCTAACCTTTTTAGCCTTTCTTCATAGGAGTATCCTTCCATCCCCTTTACCATTTTGGTGGCTCTTCTCTGAACCTTTTCTAATAACTCTATATCCTTTTTAAGATACGGCGACCAGAATTGCACACAATATTCAAGTTGCGGTCTCACCATGGAACGTTATAGAGGCATTATAATATCTTTTGTTTTATTTTCCATTCCTTTCCTTATGATACCTAGCATTCTATTTGCTCTCTTGGCTGCCGCTGCACACTGGGCCGAGGGTTTTAACATGTTATCCACAATGACGCCTAAATCTTTTTCCTGGGTGGTGGTTCCTAATGTGGAACCTTGCATTGTGCAACCATAGTTTGGGTTGTTCTTCCCTAGGTGCATAACTTTGCACTTGTCCACATTAAATTTCATCTGCCATTTTGATGCCCAGTCTTCTAATTTATCAAGATCCTCTTGCAATTTTTCACAATCCTCTTGGGTTTTAACAACTTTAAATAGTTTGTGTCATCTGCAAATTTGATAACCTCACTCGTTATTCCACTTTCCAGGTCATTTATGAATATGTCAAAAAGCAGCAGACCCAGCACAGATCCCTGGGGTACACCACTATTCACCTTTCTCCATTGGAAAAATTGCCCATTTAGCCCAACCCTCTGCTTTCTATCTTTTAACCAGTTCTTGATCCACAGTAGTACACTGCCTCCTATCCCATGACTCTTTAGTTTTGCCAAAGGTCTCTGATGAGGGACCTTGTCAAAGGCTTTCTGAAAGTCCAGATACACTATATCAACCGACTCACCTTTGTCCACCTGTTTATTCACACTTTCAAAAAAACATAACAGATTAGTAAGTCAAGATTACAAGATGTTGGCTGTCTCCCATTAGGCCATGGCTATCTACATGCTGAGTAATTTTATTCTTTATGATGGTTTCTGCCATTTTTCCCGGTACTGACGTGAGGCTCACCGGTCTGTAGTTTCCCGGATCACCCCTGGAACCCTTTTTAAAAATTGGTGTTACATTGGCGATCTTCCCAATGTATCGATATTTCCTTCAATTCTTCCGCACCTTTATATACCAGTTCAGTCATGGGTAACATCCCTACATCTTCCTCAGTAAAGACCGAAGCAAAGAATTCATTGAGTCTCTCCGCTATCGCCTTGTCGCCTCTTAGTGCCCCTTTAATTCCTCTATCATCTAATGGACCAACTGACTCTCACAGTTTTTTTGCTACGAATGTTCTTGAAAAAATCTTTATTTCGTGTTTTTGCTTCCACAGCAAGCTTCTTCTCAAATTCTCCCTTTGCCTGCTTTATCAGTGCCTTGCATTTGATTTGCCATTGCTTGTGCTGTTTCCAGGTTTCGTCGTTTGGCTCTTTTTTTCCATTTCCTGAAAGATGCTTTTTGGCAACAACAGCCTCTCTGACCTCACCTTTAAACCATGCTGGCAGTTTATTGGACTTCCGTCCACTTTTCTTAAAGCATGGAATACAGCTGGTCTGGGCTGCCAAGATAGTATTTTTCAACAACACCCAAGCTTGATGTAAGTCTTTAACCTTTGCAACTGCTCCTTTTAGTTTTTTCCTCATTTTATCATAGTCTCCCTTTCGAAAGTTAAAAGGTAGTACTGTGGATTTCCGTACTATTCCTCCTCCACTAATTAAATCAAAGGCGATCATGCTATGATCACTATTGCCAAGTGGCCCCAACACCCTTATCTCTTGCACTAGATCTAGTGTTCCACTAAGGACTAGGTCTAATATGGCTTCCCTTCTGGTCGGTTCATGAACCAGCTGCTCCAAGAAGCAATCATTTATGTCATCTAGGAACTTTATCTCCCTAGCATGTCCTGCCGTGACACTGACCCAGTCGATACCGGGGTAATTGAAATCACCCATTATTATTACTGCGCTGTAACGTTTGTTAGCTTCCTTGATTTCTTTGAGCATTTCATCATCCATTTGTTCATTCTGGCCTGGTGTTCGATAGTACACCCCCACTGCCATCGCCTTCCCCTTTACATGGAATTTCAATCTATAGAGATTCTACAGCAAATTTTGTTTTCTGCATAACTTTAATTCTTTCTGACTCAATGCCCTCTCTAACATAGAGCGCAACCCCTCCACCAATTTGATCAGTTCTATCATTACGATATAGTTGGTACCCAGGTATCAATGTCCCACTGGTTGTCCTCCTTCCACCATGTCTCTGATATTCCAATCATATCTAAACTCTCATTTGGTGCTATATATTCTAACTCTCCCATCTTATTTTTTAGACTTCTAGCATTTGCATACAAGCATTTTAGAGACTGTATTTTATTCATATTAATTTGACTATTTGTAGACATGAGTAATTTGGGATCTTTAAGCTCTGTCTGCTCGAGGGCATTTGGGCTACTTTACTATTTTTTGGAACCTCTCTGCTTTTGGCAGTATCCTTCAAGGATACATTCTTCCAAACCATCCGCTCTTGGGCGACTGTCGGCTTTCCCCTATTATCTAGTTTAAAAGCTGCTCTATCTCCTTTTTAAAGGTTAATGCCAGCAGCCTGGTTCCATCCCGGTTAAGGTGAAGCCCATCCCTTCGGAAGAGCCCCTCCTTTCCCCAGAATGTTCCCCAGTTCCTAACAAATCCAAAACCCTCATCTCTGCACCATTGTCTCATCCACGCATTGAGACTCCGGAGCTCTGCCTGCCTTTTGGGTCCTGCACGTGGAACGGGAAGCATTTCGGAGAACGCTACCCTGGAACTTCTGGATTTCAACTTCCTACCTAAAAGCCTAAATTTAGCCTCCAGAACCTCCCTACCACATTTTCCTATGTTGTTGGTATCGACATGTACCAAGACAGCAGACTCCTCCCCAGCACTATCTAAGACCTTATCTAGGTGGCGCGTAAGGTCCGCTACCTTCGCGCCAGGCAGGCAAGTTACCAGGCGATCCTCACGTCCACCAGCCACCCAGCTATCTACATGCCTAATGATCGAATCACCAACTATAACGGCTGTCCTAACCCTTCCCTCATGGGCACATGGCCCTGGAGAAACTTCCTCGGTGCGAGAGGGTTTTACATCACCTGGAGGACAGGTCCTAGTTACAGGATCACTTCCTGCCACACCAGAGTGATGCTCTCCTGTCACGTGACCTCTCTCCTCCATGGCAACAGGGATGCTGCCAGACTGGAGGTGGGACTTCATGACTATATCCCTGTAGGTCTCGTCTATGTACCTCTCTGTCTGTCTTATGTTTTCTAAGTCTGCTACTCTAGCCTCTAGAGAACGGACTCGTTCCCTGAGAGCAAAGAGCTCCTTGCACCTAGTGCACACGTAAGACGTCTCACCAACTGGGAGAAAATCATACATGTGACACTCAATGCAAAAGACTGGAAAGCCCCCATCCCGCTGCTGGACTGCTGTCTGCATCTTAGTTTTAAGTTTTTGTTTAGATCTTTAAGTTCTTTACTTACTAAGGGTTGCCAATAAAACTGTACCTAATACGTTTAATATACCTTGTTCACCTGAAGCTTAATTAATCTCAGGTCCTTAGTGTATGACTGATTTGGGTAATGAGCTTCACCTGAGAGCACATCCTGTCTGTTAAAATGTGTAAGTACCTATAAAACTATGATTAACCCAGGGGTGGGTGGGTGTGGGGAGGGAGGGAGGGAAATAACACTTATTAAAAGAGGGCTGCTACACAGTACCCTGTCCTGTGCTGCTGAGGTAAGCTATATTCTTATTTGATTTAAATTATAGCTCTTTGCTGCTGCTAGGTTCTAACTTATTATGAAATTTAAACAAGTTCTCTGCTGGGATCTAAATGTAACCAGAAAGCTCTCTTCTGTGTTTTAAATTTAAACTTAAACTGCTGCTACTAGGCCCTGACTGATTTAACAAAAAATAGTGGGTTCACAGATTAATTAGCTTTAATAAAAAGAATTCCTTTCAGAAAATTCCCAAAAGTATATACTCACAATTGCAGATCTCTCTCCAGAAGTAACAGTCCCCTTTTCTAGTCTTTCAAGTTGGGGGTTGGGGGGCTCATTGCGGAGAACTCTTCGCCCAAGGGAGCTGGAGCAGACAGGAAGTCGGGTGGTCAATCAACCGACTGGAACTGTGAGCAGTATCTCAGGCGCTCCGCACCTTCGAGCCCAACTTGCTAGGACGGGCGGTTAGAGTTCTGTCAGACAATGCTTCTGCGGTGGCGTACCTCAACCGTCAAGGGGGCACAGGCAGAGCATGGCCCTAGAGGAAGTGGCGGAAGCTTTGTTCAGCTGGGCAGAGTCTCGGTTCCAATCGCTTTCAGCGGCACACATTGTGGGGGTGGACAATGTGACGGCAGACTTTCTCAGTTAGGTTCGTATGGAACCCAGGGAATTGGAGCTTCACTCGGAGGTCTTTGCTCAGATAGTCCGCAGGTGGGGGACCTCCGTTATGGATCTGATGGCTACATTCGGGTCCACCAAAGTGAGCCGCTTCTTCAGTAGGAGCTGGGAAAGGATGTCCGAGGGACTGGATGCGTTGCTGTAACAGTGACCTACGGAGGGCCTCCTCTGTCTTTCCTTCTTGGGCTCTCATAGGCCGTGTGGTGCAGCAAATTGAGGCGCATCGAGGGTGAGTGATATTAATCGCTCCGGATTGGCCGCGGCATCCGTGGTATGCCTACTTCTTATCGTTCCTCCAGCTTAGTCCTCTACGTATGGGTTGTGCACCTCTTCCTGCAGCATGAAGACTGGACCAATCAAATTTCAGCATCACTGGATACAGCATCTCTGCCATCTCCTCCAACCCAGTGTGTCCAGTCTTCATGCAGCAGGAAGACGTGAGTGAGCCTGGCTGGGCTCACTAGTTTGTCAGTTAGGTCTTTAGACTGTAGCTAACCTTTTTGTAGTTTCTTTTCTGGGCTCTATTAGAGCTTCTTTTACTTTATTAGCTTAAGGGGTGCTTATTGCTTTAAAATTAATCATTTCATCGGCTCCCCGTGGGGGGGGGAGGACCCGAGGGAGGTCTCTCCTCTGTTCTAGCCTAAGCGGCTTCTCTTTTCTAACTCTGTCCTCTTTAAGTTCAGGATCTCTGTCCCAGGGATATTCGGGTCAGTGCTCCGGTGGAAAGTACACAGCTACACTCCTCCGGTAGAGGTAAGGTGTGCGCTGGGGGGAGTGCCAATAGATTCCGGCGGCAGAGTGAGGGCAGACGCTGGGAAGCGGCTTCTTCTCTGCTCGTCGGCGTTTACATCTGTCTTTTCTTTTTGCGAGTTTTCTTGAGCTGCGGGGGTAAGACAGGCCTCCTTAAGCGTTTGCTCTTCGGCCGGGTGATTTTCCTGTCGCCGACTAAAAGCGCGCCAAAAAGCTTTTTTGCCTTGCCGCGGCCATTTTGTGAGCCGCGGTTTGCTCTCCGTGTGTAGCACACGCGGCTGAGTTTTGTTTATCGCCCGGTCAGAGAGTGTGCCGGCAGAGTTTTTTCCCCTTCGTCTATTTTTCTGAATTTATTTGTTTTATTTGTTTTATTTCCCTTTACTTTATTTTTTCCACGGAGTCCCTTCCTCGGGAGAGGGGGAGGGGTCGTTTTTTTCTGACTCTGTACTCCTTTGGGAGCAGAGGGCTGGCTTTTATCTCGCTGCTGTGTTGGGGTTTTCAGCAGCAAGTGAGCACACCAGTTTTTTTCTTCAGGCATCAGTAAAAAAAAAAAAAAAAACCACCCACAGGACCTGGTGTTACAAAGGGGACAGTACAGCGCCACTCCGCCCTGGTTCAGCCTGGCCTAGGCAGCTGGAGTCCTGGTGCTGCTTCTCACGGTGTCTTTCTTGCAGCTGGCGGAGGCATTCTTTCTAGCCTTGCGTCCTGGTCTTCTGATACGGGACCAGTGTTTGCCTTGTGGCTTCAGTCACTACCTTATACGCACTTGGAGAGCTGCGTAGGGTGAGGTTCCATGCCAGCGGGATCTCTCTGTGTAATTTGTGGATCCCGCAGGGGCGTGGTTCCAGAGACGGGCGTCTGTCACCGCTGTGCCTCTGTCTCTCTTACTATGGAGCAGCGCCTGGAGAGTTCCATGGCTGCTACCGCTCAGAAAGACTCTGATGCTGTGGAATTGGAGTCTCCACTGGAAGGTACGTCAGGGACGGCCTTGACGCTATCTTTGGGTGCTGGAGAGCAGGCAGGGCTCGGTGCTTTGCCCGTGGAAGATTTTTCTCCCGATTTCGTTTTACTGATGCACCAGGCGTTCTGTCGTAAGCGTCAGAGCGCGGGCGTTGGGTCGGGGGCGACCGCGCAGTCCCCTGCGCCGGGGCTTCCAGCGTCCGGTCCCATAGCGCCCAAGCGCCTGTGTGTGCGTGACACCATTCAGTCGGAGACAGATTGGCCGGAGGGCGAGGATCAAGACTTCGACTTGGAGGCGGAGGGAGAGCCCTTAGAGGAAGGCGAACTCCTGGAACCTGAGGATCAGGCTAAAATTATTCGGGTGTTTCGCCGAGAGGAGTTGCCCGCGCTCGTAGCAGAAGCGCTTAACACTCTCGGTTTGGCACCTGCGCCGTCGGTCGACGAATCTGACGGGGCCGATCCCATCATTCAAGCGGTGCGGCAGACTCAGGTGGTTTTTCCCATGCATAAAGTCATCGATCAGATGATTAAGACGGAATGGGATACGCCTGAATCTGGCCTCAAGGGTGTAAAAGTTATGCGCAAGCTGTATCCTATGGCTGACGCGGACCTCGAGCGGTTCCGCTCCCCCAAAGTAGATGCAGCGGTTTCGGCGGTCACTAAAAAGACCACTATCCCTGTGGAAGGTAGTGCGGCGTTACGGGAGCCGCAGGACAGGAAAATGGATGGGCTCTTGAAACAATCCTTTGAAGCGGACGCGGTTGCGCTGCAGGCCTCTGTTTGTGGGGCTTGGATTGCTCGGGCCTGTCTTCGCTGGGTTCAGCGGCTTCGGCAAGTGCCGGCCTTGGAATCAGAAGATGTAGGTGAACTTCAGCGCTTGGAGTCAGGTTTGGCGTATTTGGCGGATGTTCATTACGACCTAATCAGGGCGCTATCCAATAGTATGGCGTCCGTAGTGGCTACCCGCAGGGCCCTTTGGTTGAAGAATTGGGCAGCGGATGGTTCTTCCAAATCGCGGCTCGGCAGACTGCCCTTCAAGGGTAAGCTGCTGTTCGGCGAGGATCTTGACAGATTGGTCAAGGATTTGGGGGAGTCCAAGGGCGGTCGTTTGCCGGAAGATCGGCCAAAAAGGGGGAGGTTCCTTTCTGCCCCTCGGGGTCAGTCTCGGGACTTTCGTCGATTTCGCTCTCCCCGCTATGGGGGGTTTCAGCGCGGTCGATATGTCTCGCGGACTCCCAGCTTTCGGGGTTTTCGCGGAGCCAGTCGCGGATTCGCGACAGCTACCCCTGCCGCCGCCCGTAAGCCCCAATGAAGGGCAGCGGGTCCAGGCGGAGATTACAGTGATCGGAGGACGTCTTCGACGTTTTCTCTCTGCTTGGACCCAGATAACATCCGATCAATGGGTTTTGGAGATCGTTCGAGACGGGTATGCCCTAGATTTGTACAGACCCGTGCTCGATTCCTTTGTGGCGTCTCCTTGCCGGGGTGCTCGAAAGACGGCTCAAGTCCGGCAGACCCTCGATCATCTCCTTCAGCTGGGAGCGGTGGTTCCCGTGCCCCCGGAAGAATATGGTCGAGGAAGGTATTCCATTTATTTCGTGGTGCCAAAGAAAGGTGGGACTCTTCGTCCCATTTTGGATCTCAAAGGTGTAAACCGCTGTCTGCGGGTACCGCACTTTCGGATGGAAACCCTACGGTCCGTGCTTGTGGCCGTTCGCAAGGACGAGTTTCTCACATCTCTCGACCTCACAGAGGCTTATCTCCATATCCCTATTCGGGAGGCGCATCAACGCTATCTCCGGTTCGCTCTACCGTGGGGTCACTTCCAGTTTCAGGCTTTACCCTTCGGCCTAGCAACCGCTCCTCGAGTCTTCACCAAAATCATGGTGGTCGTGGCGGCGGCCTTGCGCAAAGAAGGGGTGCTGGTGCATCCCTATCTGGACGATTGGTTGATTCGAGGCAAATCCCATTCGGAGAGCTTGTCGGCAACAGCGCAAGTGGTAGGCCTGCTGCAGTCCCTCGGCTGGGTCGTCAACCCGCGGAAGAGCCAGTTGGTCCCGTCGCAGTCCCTCGAGTATTTGGGGGTGCTCTTCGATACTCACAGGGGCTTCGTTTTTCTTCCCGAACGCAGAGTCCTGGGTCTTCAGTCTCTTGTTCGTCGGTTTCGGCAAACCCCAGCTCCATCGGCTTGGCACTACCTTCAGTTGCTGGGAACGATGGCGGCCTGCTTAGAGGTAGTGCCGTGGGCTCGTTTTCACATGCGGTCTCTCCAACGGGCCCTGCTGCGTCGTTGGTCCAATCAGTCCGATCCCCTGAGCAGGCGTCTTCCCTGCCCGGCGAGGGTAGGTCGGGACTTGACGTGGTGGCTTCGGCTGGCCTCGCTTCAAGCGGGGATGTCCTTAGAGCAGCCGGACTGGATTCCGCTGTTGACGGATGCTTGTCTGACGGGCTGGGGAGAGCACTGCGGAGCTCAAGTGACGCAGGGCCTCTGGTCTACGGAAGAGAGCGGTTGGTCGATCAACCGCTTGGAACTACGGGCAGTCCGGTTAGCGTTGCAAAGTTTCGAGACCCTGATATCCCGCAGGGCGGTGCGGATTCTCTCCGACAACGCGGCGACAGTGGCGTACATAAATCGACAAGGCGGCACCGGCAGCTCGGGCCTAGAAATGGAAGCTCGGTCACTGTTCGAGTGGGTAGAACCCAGACTACAGGCAATATCGGCAGCGCATATTGCCGGGTAGGACAATGTGACGGCGGATTTTCTCAGCAGAGTCCACGTGGATGCCGGAGAGTGGGAGCTCAATCCGGTGGTGTTCGAGCAGGTAGTCCTGCGTTGGGGGCAGCCGGTAATGGATTTGATGGCCACGTTCCGGTCTGCGAAGGCGGCACGATTCTTCAGCCGCCGCCGAGAGCCGATGTCGGAGGGCATCGATGCTCTACTGCAGGTCTGGCCTTCAAGGGGTCTTCTTTACGTCTTTCCGCCGTGGCCGCTTCTCGGGCGAGTCATTCAGCGGATCGAGTCTCACCGGGGTCGGGTGCTGTTAATAGCGCCGGATTGGCCCCGTCGTCCTTGGTATGCCGATCTTATGCGGTTGGTGGAAGGCCCTCCGTGGCGTCTCCCCCTGGACCCGGATCTGTTGTGTCAAGGTCCGCTTCGCATGCCGCAAGTGGGGAGATTCTCTCTTACGGCCTGGCTATTGAAAGGGTGCGGCTAAGGAAGAAAGGTTATTCCAAGGCGGTCATAGCAACTCTGCTTCAAGCTCGCAAGAGGTCCACTTCGCTAGCCTACGTGCGCGTCTGGCGTATTTTTGAGGACTGGTGTTCTCGGCGTCAGGTGCGAGCGGCTACGGCTTCTCTGCCGCTACTGTTGGATTTTCTGCAAGATGGTTTTACCAAAGGTTTGGCTGCCAGTTCCTTACGAGTGCAGTTGGCGGCGCTTTCCTGTTACAGGGGTAAAATTCAGGGCGTAGCGCTGGGGGCCCATGCTGATGTGATACGCTTCTTGAGGGCCGTTTCCCGGTTGCGTCCGGCCCGCCGCATTTCTGTCCCTGCGTGGGATCTCAACTTAGTCTTACATGCTCTCAGTGCGGCTCCCTTTGAGCCGCTCTCGCGGTGTTCGGTGAAAGATCTGACCCTTAAGACGGTGTTCTTGGTAGCAATTTGCTCAGCTCGTCGCATTTCGGAGCTTCAGGCTCTTTCTTGCAGGGAGCCCTTCCTTTCTTTCTCCGATCAGAAGGTGGTTCTCCGTCCAGTACCTTCATTTTTGCCTAAGGTGTCTTCTGCCTTTCATTTGAATCAGGTAGTGTCGCTTCCAGTGTTTACCGCGTCTGGGGAACAAGGCTCCGATCGGGGACTCAGTCGGTTGGATCTTAAGAGAGTTTTGCGTCGATATTTGAAAGTCACTAGCGATTTCCGAAAATCCGATCGTTTGTTCATTCTCTTTGGAGGGCCTCGCAAAGGTGAGGCAGCGGCGAAGGCTTCCATTGCCCGCTGGGTTAAGGAGGCGATTGGCTCGGCCTATTTGTTGCAGGGTCGAGTGCCGCCAGTCGGTCTGCGCGCTCACTCTACCAGAGCGCATGCGGCATCTTGGGCGGAGCATAGCTTGGTTTCGCCGGTGGAGATTTGTAAGGCGGCCACATGGTCGTCTCTCCACACTTTCAGTAAGCACTATCGTCTTGACGTCTTGGCGGCGGCCGATGCCGGTTTTGGTTCCGCGGTGTTGCGTGCCGGCTGGAATAATCCCGCCCGTTAGTCTGCTTTGTTACATCCCATACGTAGAGGACTAAGCTGGAGGAACGATAAGGAAATAGTGATTACACTTACCTGGTAATTGTAGTTCCTTGAGAGACGACTGCTTAGTCCTCTGGCCCTCCCTAGTACTCTTTTTTTGGCTCGGCACGCCTTTGCTTCAACAGTCGTTTTTCACAGGTGAGTGTGTTTTTCTTTCTATTCTTTCTTTCTCTGGCTGCTTGTGCTGAGGCAGTGGTGAGACCTTTTCTTTGGGTCTCTTTTCTATAATCTATTCTGGTAAATGGAAACCAAACAAAAAAAAAAAAAAAAACTAACAAATTTTGCATTCTGCTGATGATTTCTCTGCTTAAAGGTTAGCTATTTTTTTCGGAGTTTGCTTTGACAGTAGTTCACTGGGTTGGAGGAGATGGCAGAGATGCTGTATCCAGTGATGCTGAAATTTGATTGGTCCAGTCTTCATGCTGCAGGAAGAGGTGCACAACCCATACGTAGAGGACTAAGCTGTCATCTCTCAAGGAACTACAATTACCAGGTAAGTGTAATTACTATTTAGTGCATCTTCTTGACGGTCGACCATGGCTGCTTCCGGTGTGGAAGGATCTACTACAGCAGGGACCGCTCCGGATGCCTCAAGTGGATCTGTTCTCGCTTATGGCCTGGCCATTGAAAAGGCAAGGCTGAGGAGGAAGGGTTATTCCTTATCGTTCCTCCAGTTCAGCCCTCCACCTCTGGGTTGTGTACTTCCTCCTGCAGCTTGGAGACGGGGCATGTCAAAATCGTGACATCACTGGATGTAGTCTGCTGGTCTCTCCCATCAGCCCCAGTGTGTCCAGTCTCCTTGCAGCAGGAGGACGTAGTGAGCCTAGGTGCTGGGCTCACTTGAGGAACAGATAAGGAGCTGTTAGAGTAGCCTTAGAGTTAGATTTCTAGTTGATTTGTCCCTATTCTTTAAATGTACTTAGTTACTGTATTTTTAAGAAAAAAAAAAAAAAAAGCTCTATCGTAATGCTTGTGCCGGTTCCTGCATGCCTTCTCATATTCCTTGATAGCTGTCGGGCCATTTTCTCTCTGATCTCTCCTCCTTGCCTGTACGGAGGAGAGCTCTGCAGCAGGCAGCAGTGATGTTCCGGTGAGTCTGGACTGCTGCGATCCTGCTGAAAACACCTGCAGAACGATGGTAAGCTCGTCTGGCGGCTCTGTTAGCTCCTGAGCTGAGCAGGGCCGCGCGGGCTTGAGCTCTGCAGAAGCACAGTGCGATCGGAGTAGTAAGGGAGAGAGAAGGTACCTTTGTTGGTGCAGGGGATCATGCCGGTAAGCGGGGAACGGGCCGAAGAAGTGTCTCGTTCTGCCACTGTGTGTTTGGCGTCATTTCTCTTTTCAGCAAGCGGCAGCCATTTTGATAGCGTGTTCGCTGTGTGGTGAGTGCTCGTGTAGGGATTGCAGCACTTAGGGGGCTTTAGCCCTGCATTTTGTTCTAGTTATAGTTGTTTGGTTTAAATTTTGATTTACCTTTTTGGATTTCAGGCATCATCTGAAGTATTGGATCCTTTGTTTATTGCAATGGGGGAGTTTTTGCTTTGGATAAGTTTTAGTTTTAGTTTGTAGTTGGTTTTCTTTTCCATTTTCATTTGCTGCTTGAGAGTGGTGGGGATGCCTGGCTTAGTACCCTCAGTGTGTTGTCTGCGACACCCGCAGAGGTACGGTCGCTGACTCCGGGATCTGCCGGGGCTGCGCTACAGTGTCTACCAGCGTGGAGCAGCAGATGGAGGTTAAGGTAGGTCAGGACCCCCAGGGTTCGTCGGCTGGGGCTGATGGAGAGGTTCTGCTGACCACTATGCCAGGGGTCTGCCAGGAGGTCCCAGTCGATCCGTCAACTGCGCTGCCGGCCTTGGGAGCGGGACCGCAACTCAGGAATTTCTGTCCAGACTTTGTATTAATAATGCATCAGGCGTTCTGTTTGAGGCGTCAGGGAAAATTACCGGAACCCTTGCCACTAACTAGTCCTCTGCAACAGCCCGGGATAGCTGAAGCGAGTAGCATCTCTCTGAGACCCCCAAAGAGATCAAGGCCTCGTGAGCTTTCTCCCTCAGATTTGGAGTGGCAGGAGACAGGTGAGGCTGAGGTAGACCTCGAAGCAGCAATGGAGGAATTGGAAGAAGGAGAAATTCCTGAGGCAGAGGATCAGGCGAAAATCATTTGAGTGTTCCGGAAGGATGAACTGGTGGTACTTATTACGGAATCCCTCCAGACGCTAAATCTGGCTACGGCGCAACCGACGGAGGAAGAGAATGTGGAAGACCCTATCATTCAAGCAGTGAGACAAGCGCAGGTAGTGTTTCCCGTTCACCGAGTGGTAGACTGGATGATCCAGGAGAAGGACTAAGAGGAGTCAGGACTATGAACAGTCTCTATTCCTTAGCGGATAAGGACAAAGCGAGGTTCTGCTCACCGCTAATTGATGCAGCAGTGCCAGCAGTCACAAAAAAGACCACTATTCCGGTAGAAGGTAGCGCGACCTTAAAAGATGCGCAGGATAGGAAAGTAGATGGTTTGTTGAAACAGTCCTTTGAAGCTGATACTCTGTTCTTGCAGGCTTCCATTTGTGGAGCTTGGGTGGCAAGAGCATGTCTCAGTCTCAGCGTTTACAGCAGTCTACTCAACTGGAGCAGGAAAGTGTAAGAGAGCTGGATCGGCTAGAGTCAGGGTCCGCATATTTGGCGGATGTGCATTACGACTTGATCAGAGTGCTAGCTAATAGTATGGCTTCATTGGTGGCTGCCCGCAGATCCCTATGGTTGAGGAATTGGGCGGCTGATGGCTTGTCTAAGTAGCGCCTCCAGTAAGCTTCTGTTTAAAGGGAAGTTATTGTTTGGTGAAGATCTTGACAAGTTGGTTAAGGATTTAGGGGAGTCTAAAGGCGGAAGACTCCCGGAAGATAAACCTAAGCAAGGGAAGTTCTCACTGGCCTTTCGGGGTGAGTTTCGGGATTTCAGGAGATTTCGTACTTCTCGCTTGGGTGGTTTCCAGAGAGGAAGATTTGCTTCTAGAGCCCAGGGGTTTCGTGGGTTTCATGGAGCAAGTAGAGGTTTCGCAGCAATATGTGCAGCAGCAACTCGAAAGCAACAATGAAAGGAGGCGGGTCCCGGTAGGAAGCCAACTGATAGGCAGGCGACTTTGGGAGTTCCTTCCTGCCTGGATCCAAATAACGTCCGATCAGTGGGTGTTAGAGATAATGTGCGAAGGTTATGCACTGGAATTGGCAAGACCAATATCAGATCTGTCAAATCCAGTACTAGCCACCGCGCATATTCATACTCTGCCCCGACCCTCTGGAACCAACTACCACCTGAGTTACGAGCGATCAAAGATCTTATGGTTTTCAGAAAAAAACTCAAGACACATTTATTCCAGTGTCAATACAATTTGATGTAAACCCCAGGGGGTGCCAAGCTACCACACTATGAAACATGGACACTGTTATGTAAAAATGTATATATGTAAATGCTGAATCCCCCCCTTAAGACCTTCTTTCCTGTGTGCTGTGTTTTTCCCTTCAAATCAATGTGTTTATACCCCAAAATTGCTGTCATGATTTGACAAACTACAATCTGTAATCAAACCGCTACTGATCGCTGGAAGTAGCGGTATACAAATGTATACTAAATAAATAAATAAGACCGGTTCGGGATTTCTTTGTTGTCCCCCTGCAAAGGTCAGTGGAAAACCCTGGCGGTCCGCTGTACATTAGATTGACTTTTACAAATGGGAGCAGTTGCGCCGGTCCTGATAGAAAATTATGGCGTGGGTTGATACTCCATTTATTTTGTGGTACCAAAGAAGGACTGATCTCTACGTCCTATCTTGGACCTAAAAGGGGTGAATCGTTGTCTTCGAGTATCTCATTTCAGGATGGAAACGTTGAGGTCGGTCATTGTGGCGGTGCGCCAAGGAGAGTACTTGACTTCCCTCGATCTTGCGGAGGCGTATTTACACATCCCAATCAGAGCATCTCATCAGAAGTTTCTATGCTTCGCTTTTCCTTGGGGGCATTATCAATTCCAAGCATTGCCTTTCGGTCTGGCGCCAGCGCCGCGGACCTTCACCAAGATCATGGTGGTGGTGGCGGCGGCATTACGAAAGGAAGGAATTCTGGTTCATTCTTATCTCAACGATTGGTTAATTCGGGCAAAGTCCAAGGCCGAGAGTGTTCAGGTTACCGACAAGGTAGTGAGGTTTTTGCAGAGCATAGGCTGGGTGGTCAATTCGACCAAAAGCCGTTTGGTGCCGTCCCAGGATCTCGAGTATCTAGGAGTGCGGTTCGACGCTCAGAAAGGAGTGGTGTTCCTACCGAATCGTCGAGTTCAAGCCCTTTGACAGCTGGTGCGCAAGTTCAGGTCCGCTCCGGTGCCTTCAGCGTGGAGTTACCTGCGCGTGTTGGCAACAATGGCGGCGACCTTGGAAGCAGTGCCATGGGCCAGATTTCATATGCGGCCTTTACAGCGAGCGCTGCTTCGCCATTGGTCGCATCAGTCCGACTCGTTGAACAAGTGACTTCCCTGCCCGCTCAGGGTCAGACAGTCCCTGCAGTGGTGGCTACTTCCAGGATCTTTGAAAACAGGAATGCCTCTGAAGTAGCCGGAGTGGCTCCCATTGTTGACGGACGCGAATGTTGCGGGATGGGGAACACACTACGGAGATCTCTTCGCGCAAGGCACTTGGACCGTTCAAGAGAGCAAATGGTCAATCAACCGGCTAGAGCTGAGAGCTGTCTGTCTGGCGCTTCAAATGTTTGAAGCTGCGGTGACAGGTCGAGCGGTGCGAGTATTGTTGGACAACTCCATGACGGTAACCTACATCAATCGCAGCCATGGAAGAAGAAGCAGAGGCACTGTTCTCTTGGGTAGAACATAGACTACCAGCGATCTCGGCAGCGCACATTGCAGGGAAGGACAATGTGATGGCAGATTTTCTCAGCAGGGTCCAAGTGGATGCCGGGGAATGGGAATTGCATCCGGACGTGTTTGGTGGGCCCCATCTGCGGACTATTTGCGCAATCATGGATCTCATGGTGACCTTTCAGTCAGCAAAAGTGAGTCGCTTCTTCAGCAGACGACGAGAGAGGATGTCGGAAGGGATCGACGCCCTGATGCAGCATTGGCCGTCGTCAGGTCTCCTCTGTCTTCCCTCCGTGGACGTTCATAGGACGAGTGGTTCAGCGTATCGAAGCTCATCAGGGGAGACTGCTGCTGGTGGCTCCGGACTGGCCAAGACGCCCGTGGTACGCCGTTCTCATTCAGCTGCTCGACAGGGATCCTTGGAGATTACCGGCGTAGGAGAGTCGGCTGTTACAAGGGCCGCTTCAGATGCCTCAGGTGGATCGGTTCTCGCTTACGGGTTGGCTATTGAAAGGGCGAGGTTAAAGAAGAAAGGTTACTCTGGAGCAGTCATTGCGACTTTGAGCAAGGAAAAAGTCTACGTCTCTTGCGTAAGTCCGCATATGGCGTATCTTTGAGGACTATTGCTTGCGGCGGAAAGTTTGTGCGGGTACAGTGTCCGTTCCTTTGGTTTTAAGTTTCCTGCAAGAAGGGTTTGATAAGGGCCTGGCAGCCAGTTCCTTGAGAGTTCAGTTAGCGGCTCGCTCTTGCTAAAGAGTTAAAGTGCAGGGAGTGGCTCTAGGTTCGCATGCAGATGTGTTGCGTTTTCTTAAAGCTGGCTGCGGCCCTCTCGTAGAATCGTGGTTCCGCCATAGGATCTCAATTTGATTTTAGGGGCGTTAGCTAAGTAACCATTTGAGCCCTTACACCAGGCGTCTGTTAAGGATTTAACTTTAAAAACAGTGTTTTTGGTAGCCATCTGTTCGGCGAGGCAAATTTTGGAGTTACAGGCATTGTCATGTAGAGAACTGTTTTTGTCTTTTTCCAGAGAAAAGGTAGTGTTGCGACCGGTTCCGTCCTTTTCGCCAAAGGTGGTTCCTCCGTTTCACCTAAATCAGACGGTTTCTCTTCCAGTTCTAGGTATGTTGGAGTGGAACGCATCGGGCCATGGTTTATGTCGTTTGGACATAAAACGAGTACTACGGCAGTATTTAAAAGTTTCAGAGACTTTTTGCAAATTGGACCGTTTATTCGTATTGTTCGGAGGCCCCCACAAAGGGGAAGAGGCGGCGAAGGCGTCCATTTCTAGATGGATTAGAGAGGCGATTGCATCAGCATATCTTCTACACAGTCGTTCAGTTCCAACAGGCTTACGAGCTCACTCTACCAGAGCGCAAGCGACTTCCTGGGCGGAACACAGTTTAGTTCCACCAGGAGAAATTTGTAGAGCGGCTACCTGGTCATCTCTTCATACTTTCAGTAAGCACTACCGCCTGGATGTTCTGGCGGCGAATGATGCCTGTTTCGGGTCAGCGGTGTTGCAAGCCGGCTGGAAAGGTCCCTCCCAATGATTAATGCTCTGTTACATACCAGAGGTGGAGGACTGAACTTGAGGAACGATAAGGAAATGGAAATTACACTTACCTGGTAATTGTTGTTCCTTGAGGAACTCCAGTTTAGTCCTCATTCCCGCCCGGGATGGTGTCATTGGCAGTGAATGGTCAGTTGGGAGAAGTGTGAGACTACCAGTAGGTATACTTATTAATGGGATCCTGATCGCCTAGATCCTTTTTATTTATATCTATTCTTTCTCTTTCTTGTCTGTTCTGAATAAGGCTGAAGGAAAAGGTACAAGACAGTCTCCTTCTTTCTAGAGGGGAATTTCGTTTTCACTTAGTTGTTATACGTTCAATTTCATTATAAAGTTAAAATTAATATGATAGCTACTTATTTGTTGCTCCTTTGAGTGTGCTTTGTCAATAGTTCACTGGAGCTGATGGGAGAGACCAGCAGACTGCATCCAGTGATGTCACGATTTTGACATGCCCAGTCTCCAAGCTGCAGGAGGAGGTACACAACTCAGAGGTGGAGGACTGGAGTTCCTCAAGGAACAACAATTACCAGGTTAGTGTAATTTCCATTTCCGGGCCCGTAATCTCTACCTTGCTCTTGGCCAGGAAAAGGTCAACTTTGCTAGCCTACGTCCGCGTCTGGCGTATTTTTGAGGCTTGGTGTGCTGCAAGGCAGGCGCAGCCAGCCTCGGTTTTAGTCCTGGAGGTCTTGAGTTTTTTGCAGGATGGTTTTGATAAGGGTCTGGCAGCCAGCTCGTTGAGGGTTCAACTGGCGGCTATTTCTTGTTATCACGGGAAGATCCAGGGCGTGGCCTTGGGCTCGCACCCAGATGTGTTTTTTTTGAGGGCGGTATCCCGTTTGCGTCTGCCTCGTAGGGCGGTGATTCCCTCTTGGGATCTCAATTTAGTCCTGACAGCGTTGACGAGGGAGTCCTTCGAGCCATTGAACTGGGCCTCATTAAAGGATTTAACTTTGAAAACTGCCTTCTTGGTAGCGATCTGCTCTGTGTGCCGAATCTCGGAGTTGCAGGCCTTGTCTTGCCAGGAGCCGTTCCTGACCTTCTCTCGGGAAAAGGTGGTTTTGTGTCCCGTTCCGTCTTTTCTGCCGAAGGTGGTGTCAGTGTTTCATGTGAATCAGCCGGTGTCCTTGCCAGTTCTGGGGGGGCTCAGGAGAGAGTGTTTCAGAGCGCAATTTGCGCTTGCTGGATGCGAAGAGAGCTCTTTGTTACTTGAAGGTGTCGGAAAATTTTTGTAAGTCTGATTGTTTGTTCGTCCTCTTTGGGGGGGGGGGGGCACAAAGGGGCGTAGCAGCGGCGGCCAAGACTTCCATTTCCAGATGGGTCCAGGAAGCGATGGCGTCAGCTTATATCTTGCAGGAGCAACAGGTGCCCTTAGGTTTTCGGGCTCATTCTACAAGGGCTCAGGCAGCTTCATGGGTCGAGTATAGTTTGGTGCCCCCGGTAGAGATTTGTAGGGCGGCCACTTGATCCTCTGCATACCTTCAGTAAGCATTATCGTCTGGATGTCCAGGCGGCAGGAGATGCATGTTTCGGGTCGGCGGTTTTGCGGCCCGGTCTGACAGGTCCCTCCCATTCTCCAGTAACAAGCAGGAAGTCGGTCCTCACTTATATCTCACTTATGGGTGACGTCAGCACCGACGGAGCCCGCACAGAGCAATTCCGAAGCTTTCAAAGAAAGCCTTTGGGATTGCTGCCACGCATTTGTGGTCTTCTTTCCGCCCAAGGGTGCCATCTTGCTCAGTCTCCCTTTTTCCATGGAGCCCTTCGGACGCACGTCCTCGTTGGGAAAACGTTTTGTGTTTTTCGCCTTAACAGGGTCCTCTATTTTCTGGTTGCACTGGTCCTCTACCCATCCTTCCCCTGCTCTATATTTTATAGCTACTGGGGATACTCCTTTTTCTTTTCATTTTTTCATTATGGGCTTCGCGCCCTTTTTTCTTCTCTAACCGTTGGCTGCGTGGGTCTTAGACCTTGCAGGGGCCATTTTTGCCCCTATGGCCACCAGATTAAAAAAATGCGATAGATTCTCTAGGAACATGTTGCTTACGGACACATATGACTGCGGTGCCTCAGAGCCGACCATGATCCAGAGCTCTGTTCGCTCTGCAAGAAAATGTCCTCTAAGGCTCTGCTCAGCCGTAAGCAGAAGTCCAAGGACATTTTCTGAAAGGCTGCCTTGGAGTCCCCGGTGGCGTCCTCGGTTGTCTCTCCTCCGGCGGGTTCCCCCCCTACGGCCCTGTGTTCTCGGCGGCATTCCGACCAAGGGTCCCCCGAGTTGGAGCGGCACAAAAAGAAGGCCTCGAAGTCGCTGTCCCGGGGCTCCCGACAAGTGCGAGTGCACCCGCGCCCGGTCGCTTAGCCCCCTTCGGCGTTCCCAGGAGTCGGACAAGGAGCGGCCCCGCAAGCTACCCCGCACGGAAGCGGAGGTGCCTGGTCTCGTGAGGGCCATCCCGGTGAGGACCTCCTTGACTCCCGACCCAGCGACCCCTGGGATTGACGTCACAGGGCCCCACGCCTGTGTGGGAGTCTCGCATTCTGGTGCTGGAATGCAGTGTTTCTTCATTCATTGCTTCCCAGAAGGTGCTCATGGCCAGCTTTGCTGACTCGCGCCCAGAGACCATGAGTCCCTCATGTGGGACACCTAAATCCATCCAGGAAACCCCTGAGAGTTGTGGGCCTTGTGAGGGTCCTTGATGTCTGTCTCGCTCGTCCTCCTGTTCCTCGGAAGCGAGATCGTCCAGGGCCTCTGGCACCAGGCCATTGGACAGGGTGATCTGCCCGGCTCGGACTCCTCAACCGATTTCTCGGAGTAGGAGTCTGATAGGGACACCTCCCCGAAAACCCATACCCCACCGGGATCTTCCGTCAGACCCCTCACCGCCCGCAATCCAGCAGTGTTCACCACCCGAAGACACCTACTTCCTGGTGTTCATTAGGGACATGGCACGAGCCCTTAACCTGGTCACCCAGGCTGAGGAGGACCCTTGTGCTGAAGAACGCAACATTCTTCAGTAGGAGTACCCACCCAGGGAATCCCTCACTGTGCCTGTTCCTCCTATTTTATCTCAGCTGCTGCTCTGCATGTGGGTGGCCCCGGCCTCGGTCCTCATTGTAAGCAAGTGCCTTGACACGATGTACAAGGTACAGCGTGGACCAGGCTTCTAATAGACCCAACTCCCACACACCTCGATGGTGGTGGAATCGGCCATCAGGAAGCAAAAGAGCCCAAAAGAACACTCGTCGGTACCACCTGGCTGAGAGTCGAGAGCCCTTGATGCCCTGGGTCGCAAGGCCTACCAAGGCTCCATGCTCTCTTCTCGCATCCAGGCACATCGACTGTACATTGGTATGTTCCTGTGCGATTTGGCTAAGGAACTCGGGTGTTTCTCTGCGGGCCCTCAAGGGAGAGCCCTCAATAGATTCCATCGCGGACTGCTCTAAGTACCTCTCCCGAGCCTTCTATGATGGCTTCGAGACATCAGCTCGGGTGGCAGCCGCGGGCATTGGGGCTCACCGCCAGGCATGGCTCCAATCCTCTGATTTGGAGCAATGGGTGCAGGAGAAGCTCTTGGATTTGCCCTGTCTCGGTGAGCAGCTCTTCGGCAAGCTGATGGGGGAGAAGGCCACGGAAATTGAGACCAAGTTCTTCACTGGAACCCGTCTCTCCCGCAAAACCTGCAGCCAACCAAGAAGCCCTTCTTCCCTAGAATGGGTCTCCAGTATCGGGGCTATCCGCTATATCCAGCTATCCCCACGCTGACCACTCCGGTGCAGGGAAAATCTGGCCAGGGGCATCGTAAGCCAAAGGGACCGAAGGCCCAAATGCTGGCTCCCCCACAACTCACTCAGGTTTTGATGCCATCGACATAGCCCCTCGCCCTCCGGCAACGCAGCAGCCAGTGGGGGGGACGCCTGTCCCGCTTTGCCCCATCGTGGGCTTCCATCACCTCGGACACTTGGGTCCTCCAAGTTGTCCGAGACGGCTATCGCCTTCACTTTGACAGGCTTCCACCTCCCTTCTCCCCGGCGGAGCCTCCTCGACACCCTGCACACCAGCTTCTGCTGCAGTGGGAATTACACTCTCTCCTCGCCCAACGGGCAGTCAAAAAGGTCCCTCTCCACCTTTGAGGTCAGGGTTTTTAGTCCCGGTACTTCCTTGTCCTGGAAAAGACGGGGGGGGGGGGTGTCTGCGACCCACCCCCGACCTCCGCAGGCTAAACAAGTTCCTGGTGCGGGAGAAATTCAAGATGGTCTCTCTTGGTGTTCTGCTGCCCTTCCTCCAGCAGGGCGACTGGCTATGCTCCTTGGATCTAAAGGACGCTTACGCCCACATCTTAATCCACCCCCCAACACAGGCAGTATCTGCGTTTTAGGGTGCAGGGAGAGCACTTCCAGTACAGGGTGCTCCCCTTTGGCCTTACGTCTGCTCCGTGAGTCTTTACAAAGTGCCTCGTCATGGTTGCCTCCAGCATCAGGGCATACCGATCTTTCCCTATCTCGATGACTGGCTCGTTATAGGCTCCTCAGTCAAAAAGGCCCGGTGGGCAATGTCGCGCACCATCCTTCTCTTGGAGAGCTTGGGGTTCTTGGTCAACGACCCGAAGCCTCATCTCGAGCCGGTGCAGGCTCTTGAATTTATCAGGGCACTCCTTGATACCCAGCAGGCGACTGCCTTCTTGCCGGTGGATCGCTTCACTGGCCTCTGAGCTCTGGCGGCTCGCATCCAAAGCGCTCCCCAGGTCACCGCTTGGACCATACGTGTCCTGGGCCACATGGCCTCGACGGTACATGTGGTTCCCCACACCCGCCTGCACATGCGGACGACTCAGTGGTGTCTCAGTGCCCAATGAAGTATCCAACTCCTCCTTCTCATCGCAGAATGTCTCTTCCAGAAGACATGTCCTTCCAGGATTTCATATGTGATTTAGCCAAAGGTCTTTCAATCACAGTGATTCCAGAAAAGGAACCTAGGGCAGAAGGCCAGGGGTTCAATTCCCACATGGGGATAAGCAACTTCAGGCCGGAGGGACTGAGGTCTCTAGTCCCATGGCCCCTCCTTGTGGCCTTGGGCAAGCCACTGAACCCTCCATTGCCTCAGGTATACTTAGATTGTGAGCCCTTCGGGGACAAGGGAATAAAAAGTACCTGTTAGTATACATGTAAACCGCACTGATTCTAAAGAGCGCGGTATAAAAAAAAAATAAATTAAGAATTCTTCAATATCCTATAGCTCCTAAGGAAGCAGCTATGCTTCCCATTCGCAAGATCTTAAATGATCTTATCAGAGAAGAGCCACCAAAATGGTAAAGGGGATGGAAGGATACTCCTATGAAGAAAGGCTTAAAAGGTTAGGGCTCTTTAACCTGGAAAAGAGACGGCTGAGGGGAGATATGATAGAAGTCTATAAATTAATGAACAGAGTGGAACGGGTAAATGTAGATCAATTGTTTACCTTATCAGAATATAGAAAGACTAAGGGACATGCAATGAAGCTACAGGGTAAACTATTTAAGACTAATAAAAGAAAATATTTTTTCACTCAACGTGTAATCAAACTCTGGAATTTGTTACCGGAGGATGTAGTAAAGGCTGTTAGTGTAGCTGGGTTTAAAAAAGGTTTGGACAAGTTCCTGGAGGAAAGGTCCATAAACCATTATTAAGAAGGGACCCAGGATATCAATGCTTGAACCATTACAAGCATTGTGGAACCTGTGTCCCTTGGGGAAACTGCTAGGTACATATGACCTAGATTGGCCACTGTTGGAAACAGAATACTGGGCTTGATGGACCTTGGTCTGACCCAGTATGGCATATCTTATGTTCTTATGTTATGTTAAGGATGTTGGAAACTCCTTTAACAATGTCTCCACATTCCCGACGCCTCTCCTCGATACCATGTACTGAGTGCCAAACTGTCCTGGCTTTCAAAAAGACTCAGTTACCACACCATTCAATGGTAGTGGAATCGGCAATGCGTAGAATTAAGAGTGCTAAAACGCATTCTTCTAATCCTCCAGGCCGTGAATTGAGGACACTCGATGCCTTTGGGCGTCGATGCTTCCAATCCTCCATGTTATCAGCCAAGATCAGCTCCTACATTCTTTATATGGGAATGTTCCTGGAAGAAGTCACACGGGACTTAGAGCTCATGAGCCCTAATCTTCCTGAGGACAAAAGGGGAGATTTTCTTGCCCTAGTCAAGCACTCCTAGAATGTCTCTAAATTCATGAGCCGTGCCACCTTCGATTGCCTTGAATGCATAAGCAGAACCCCAGCTATCTCCATAGGTGCACGTCGTATTGCCTGGCTTCGGGCATCAGACTTAGAGCAATGGGTGCAAGACGAGCTGGGAAACATTCCTTGTACAGGAGAAAATCTTTGGCAAGGACTGGCAGAACAAGGCTAATCAACTTGAATCTGAAAATACTACCTTGAACAGACTATCAAAGGTTACTGCCAACCCAGCAAAGAAAGTCATTCAAGAAACTCTTTTTCAACAAGAAAAAGAGGTTTTACCAATCTTACCCCCCCATCTGGGCCACTGTCCAGTTCATGTTCCCCAAAAGGGACAACAGAACAGACAGCAAAGAAAGCCGCAAGCTCAAAGAGCTCAACCGGCCCAGCAGATTCAGCCTCCTCAGGGGCTTTGATTCTGACCTAGAGAACTTAAGTCTTTCTGTCCCTAAAAGGTCCAGAACCCTTAACCAGTCGAGGCAGGTTATGCCATTTTGCCAAGAGATGGCAACAAATAAAATCAGAAAACTGGACTCTGTTCATTGTACGACTTGGGTTCAAGCTTCACTTTCTCAGCATGCCCCCGCCTACAATAATCAAAACTGTTCAATTCTCAGGTTCCTGCCACCGATCTCTTGTGGCAGGAGGTCACATAAGAGCATAACATAAGAACATAAGATATGCCATACTGGGTCAGACCAAGGTCCATCAAGCCCAGTATCCTGTTTCCAACAGTGGCCAATCTAGGTCCTACGTACCTAGCAGTTTCCCCAAAAGACACAGGTTCCACAATGCTTGTACTGGGTCAAGCATTGATATCCTGGGTCCCTTCTTAATAATGGTTTATGAACCTTTCCTCCAGGAACTTGTCCAAACCTTTTTTTAAAGCCAGCTACACTAACAGCCTTTACTACATCCTCCGGTAACAAATTCCAGAGTTTGATTACACGTTGAGTGAAAAAATATTTTCTTTTATTAGTCTTGAATAGTTTACCCTGTAGCTTCATTGCATGTCCCCTAGTCTTTCTATATTCTGATAACGTAAACAATCGATCTACATTTACCCGTTCCACTCCGTTAATTTATAGACTTCTATCATATCTCACCTCAGCCGTCTCTCTTTTCCGGGTTAAAGAGCCCTAACCTTTTTAGCCTTTCTTCATAGGAGTATCCTTCCATCCCCTTTACTATTTTGGTGGCTCTTCTCTGAATCTTTTCTAATAAAGCTATATCCTTTTTAAGATACGGCGACTAGAATTGCACACAATATTCAAGGTGCGGTCTCACCATGGAACGATATAGAGGCATTATAATATCTTTTGTTTTATTTTCCATTCCTTTCCTTATGATACCTAGCATTCTATTTGCTCTCTTGGCCGCCGCTGCACACTGGGCCAAGGGTTTTAACATGTTATCCACAATGACGCCTAAATCTTTTTCCTGGGTGGTGGTTCCTAATGTGGAACCTTGCATTGTGTAACCATAGTTTGAGTTGTTCTTCCCTAGGTGCATAACTTTGCACTTGTCCACATTAAATTTCATCTGCTATTTTGATGGCCAGTCTTCCAATTTATCAAGAGCCTCTTGCAATTTTCCACAATCCTGTGTCATCTGCAAATTTGATAACCTCACTCGTTATTCCCTTTTCCAGGTCATTTATGAATATGTCAAAGCAGCGGACCCAGCACAAATCCCTGGGGTACACCACTATTCACCTTTCTCCATTGGGAAAATTGGCCATATAGCCCTACCCTCTGCTTTCTATCTTTTAACCAGTTCCTGATCCACAATAGTACATTGCCTCCTATCCCATGACTCTTTAGTTTTGCCAAAAGTCTCTGATGAGGGACCTTGTCAAAGGCTTTCTGAAAGTCCAGATACACTATATCAACCGACTCACCTTTGTCCACCTGTTTATTCACACCTTCAAAAAAACATAACAGATAAGTAAGACAAGATCTTCCTTGTCTAAAGCCATGTTGGCTGTCTCCCATTAGGCCATGACTATCTACATGCTGAGTAATTTTGTTCTTTATGATGGTTTTTTACCATTTTTCCCGGTACTGAGGTCAGGCTCACTGGTCTGTAGTTTCCCGGATCACCCCTGGAACCCTTTTTAAAAATTGGTGTTACATTGGCGATCCTCCTGTCTTCAGGTATTACAGATGATTTTAATGAAAATTCACAGTTTACTAATAGCAGGTCTGAAATCTCATATTTCAGTTCTTTCAACACCCTTGGATGTATACCATCCAGCCTAGGTGATTTGCTACTCTTCAGTTTATCTAATAGTTGTAATACATCTTCCCAATGTATTGATATTTCCTTCAATTCTTCCGCACCTTTAAATACCCCTTCAGTCATGGGTAACATCCCTACATCTTCCTCAGTAAAGACTGAAGCAAAGAATTCATTCAGTCTCTCTGCTATCGCCTTGTCACATCACTTCTTGCTTAAGGAGCAATAGAAGAGGTACCCCTATCCCAACAGGGTATGGGGTTTTACTCCTCCTATTTTCTTATTCCAAAGAAAACAGGGGGACACAGACCTATACTGGACCTCAGAATTAAACAAATATCTGTTCCGAGAAGTTCAAAATGATCTCCCTCAGAACACTTTTACCATACCTTCAGAGTCAGGATTGGTTATTTTCTCTAGATCTAAGAGATGCGTATACACATATTCTTATCCATGCAAATCACAGGAAGTTCCTTCGATTTCTGGTCCAGGGAAGATACTTCCAGTACAGAGTTCTTCCCTTCGGTCTGGCTTCTGCCCCAAGAGTCTTCACAAAATGCATGGCAGTGGTAGCAGCATTTCTGAGACCTCTAGGAATATTCATCTTCTCTTACTTAGACGATTGGCTCATTCGAGCATCAACAGCTCCAGAGGCCAGCTTTGCTCTTTCTCCAGCAATGAGAATCCTTCAATACTTGGGACTGGTCATAAACCTCCCAAAATCTCATCTCACCCCCTCTCAATCTCTCGAGTTCATAGGGGCTCGTCTAGCCATATGGCAGTCAAAAGCTTTCCTGCCCCAGCCGCGCTGTCTGCGTATAATACAGCTGGCATCCCAAGCAGCTATGAAGGTCTTCCCGACTGCTCGGGACATACTTCAGCTTCTAGGGCATATGGCATCCACTGTCCATGTGGTTCCCTATGCGCGCCTTCATATCCGAGCAGCCCAGTGGGACCCTATCCTCGCAGTGAACAGAGGCCTCGGGTCGGCTAACAGACAAAATCAGAAACTCCACACGTCTAATTTCGTCTCTGCAATGGTGGCAATCACTGGAAAACCTCCTCATAGACTCTCCTTTCCAGCAGCCTCTATGCCAAGCCACCCTAACAACAGATGCGTCCAAGTTGGGTTGGGGGGCCCACTTTCACGATCTCTCAGCTCAGGGTCTCTGGTCCCCACAGGAGGCTTCTCTTCACATAAACCTCCTAGAGCTGAGAGCCATTTTCAATGCTATTCGAGTATTTCAGGCCCATCTCAGCCACAAGACAGTTCTGGTCCAAACCGACAATCAGGTAGCCATGTTCTATCTGAACAAGAAAGGCAGAACAGGCTCTCTGTCACTATGCAATGAAACTTTGTGACTATGGGCCCTCGCCAGAGAGCTTCAAATCCACCTTCTTGTGGTATACCTTCCAGGCATTCAAAATTCATGGGCAGACAAACTCGGTCGAATACTGCTGCCACACGAGTGGTCTCTCCACTCAGACCAACTTGCTCGAGTGTTTCAAATCTGGGGAATACCAGATATAGACCTCCTTTGCAAGTCCACAGAATGCCAAACTTCCCCGATTCTGTTCCAGAATCCCGGCTCACAACTGTCAGGCAAAGGATGCCTTCCTCCTCCACTGGGATCAGGACTTCCTCTATGCCTTCCCACCCATTCCCCTCATTCCCAAAACTTTATTCAAACTTCAGAGAGACAAAGGTCATATACTCGTAGCTCCCCGTTGGCCACGGCAAATGTGGTATCCTCTGCTTCTATGTCTCTCTCAAGTTAGGATATACTCCAGATGGGGGCTTTCCAGTCTTTTGCATTGAGTGTCATATGTATGATTTTCTCCCAGTTGGTGAGAGGTCTTACGTGTGCACTAGGTGCAAGGAGCTCATTGCTCTCAGGGAACGAGTCCGTTCTCTAGAGGCTAGAGTAGCAGACTTGGAAGACATAAGAAAGACAGGGAGGTACATAGACGAAACCTACAGGGATGTAGTCCTGAAGTCCCACCTCCAGTCTGGCAGCATCCCTGTTGCTATGGAGGAGAGAGGTCACGTGACAGGAGAGCATCACTCTGGTGTGGCAGGAAGTGATCCTGTAACTAGGACCTGTCCTCCAGGTGATGTAAAACCCTCTCGCACCGAGGAAGTTTCTCCAGGGCCATGTGCCCTTGAGGGAAGGGTTAGGACAGCCGTTATAGTTAGTGTTTCGATCATTAGGCATGTAGATAGCTGGGTGGCTGGTGGACGTGAGGATCGCCTGGTAACATGCCTGCCTGGTGCGAAGGTAGCGGACCTCATGCGCCACCTAGATAAGGTCTTAGATAGTGCTGGGGGAGGAGTCTACTGTCTTGGTACATGTCGGTACCAATGGCATAGGAAAATGTGGTAGGGAGGTTCTGGAGGCTAAATTTAGCTTTAGGTAGGAAGTTGAAACCCAGAATTTCCATGGTAGCGTTCTCCGAAATGCTTCCCGTTCCACGCGCAGGACCCAAAAGGCAGGCAGAGCTCCAGAGTCTCAATGCGTGGATGAGACAATGGTGCAGAGATGAGGGGTTTGGATTTGTTAGGAACTGGGAAACATTCTGGGAAAAGGAGGGGCTCTTCCGAAGGGATGGATTTCACCTTAACTGGGATGGAACCAGACTGCTGGCATTAACCTTTAAAAAGGAGAGAGAGCAGCTTTTAAACTAGATAATAGGGGAAAGCTGACAGTCGCCCAAGAGCGCATGGTTCGGAAGAATGTATCCTTGAAGGATACTACCAAAAGCAGAGAGGTTCCAAAAAATAGTAAAGTAGCCCAAATGCCTTTAAGTATGGAGCAGACAGAGCTTAAAGATCCCAAATTACCCATGTCTACCAATCGCCAAATTAATATGAATAAAATACAGTCTCTAAAATGCTTGTATGCAAATGCTAGAAGTCTTAAAAAAATAAGATGGGAGATTTGGAATATATAGCACTAAATGAGAGGTTAGATATGATTGGAATATCAGAGACATGGTGGAAGGAGGACAACCAGTGGGACACTGTGATACCTGGGTACCAACTATATCGTAATGATAGAGCTGATCAAATTGGTGGAGGGGGTTGCGCTCTGTTAGAGAGGGCACTGAGTCAGAAAGAATTAAAATTTTGCAGGAAACAAAATTTGCTGTAGAATCTCTGTGGATTGAAATTCCAGGTAAAAAGGGTGGCTGGTGGACGTGGGGGTGGGGGTGTACTATCGACCGCCTGGCCAGTATGAACAAATGGATGATGAAATGCTCAAAGAAATCAAGGAAGCTAACAAATGTTACAGCGCAGTAATAATAATGGGTGATTTCAATTACCCCGGTATCGACTGGGTCAGTGTCACAGCTGGACATGCTAGGGAGATAAAGTTCCTAGTTGAAATAAATGACTGCTTCTTGGAGCAGCTGGTTCATGAACCGACCAGAGGGGAAGCCATATTAGACCTAGTTCTTAGTGGAACACCACATCTAGTGCAAGAGATAAGGGTGTTGGGGCCACTTGGTAATAGTGATCATAGCATGATCTCGTATGATTTAATTAGTGGAGGAGGGATAGTAAGTAAATCCACAGTACTACCTTTTAACTTTCAAAAGGGAGACTATGATAAAATGAGGAAAATAGTTGAGAAAAAAACTAAAAGGAGCAGTTGCAAAGGTTAAAGACTTACATCAAGCTTGGGTGCTGTTGAAAAATACTATCTTGGAAGCCCAGACCAGCTGTATTCCACGCTTTAAGAAAAGTGGACGGAAGTCCAAAAAACCTGTCAGCATCGTTTAAAAGTGAGGTCAGAGGGGCTGCTGTTACCAAAAAAGCATCTTTCAGGAAATGGAAAAAAGAGCCAAACGAGAAAACCTGGAAACAGCACAAGCACTGGCAAGACAAATGCAAGGCATTGATAAGGCAGGCAAAGGGAGAATTTGAGAAGAAGCTTGCTAAGGAAGCAAAAATGCGAAATGAAGAGTTTTTCAAGTACATTTGTAACAAAAAACCTGTGAGAGTCAGTTGGTCCATTAGATGACAGAGGGGTTAAAGGGGCATTAAGAGGCGACAAGGCGATAGCGGAGAGACCGAATGAATTCTTTGCTTCCGTCTTTACTGAGGAAGATGTAGGGATGTTACCCATGACTGAACTGGTATTTAAAGGTGCGGAAGAATTGAAGAAAATATCGATAGATCGGGAAGATGTATTACAACTATTAGATAACTGAAGAGTAGCAAATCACCTGGGCCGGATGGTCTACATCCAAGGATGTTGAAAGAACTGAAACATGAGATTGCAGACCTGCTCTTATTAATCTGTGAATTTTCATTAAAATCATCTGTAATACCTGAAGACTGGAGGATCGCCAATGTAATGCCAATTTTTAAAAAGGGTTCCAGGGGTGATCGGGAAACTACAGACCGGTGAGCCTGACCTCAGTACCGGGAAAAATGGTAGAAACCATCATAAAGAACAAAATTACTCAGCATGTAGTTAGTCATGGCCTAATGGGAGACAGCCAACATGGCTTTAGACAAGGAAGATCTTGTCTTACTGATCTGTTATGTTTTTTGAAGGTGTGAATAAACAGGTGGACAAAGGTGAGTCGGTTGATATAGTGTATCTGGACTTCCCGAAAGCCTGTGACAAGGTCCCTCATCAGAGACGTTTGGCAAAACTAGAGTCTTGGGATAGGAGACAGTGTACTATTGTGGATCAGGAACTGGTTACAAGATAGAAAGCAGAGGGTAGAACTATATGGCCAATTTTCCCAGTGGAGAAAGGTGAATAGTGGTGTACCCCAGGGATTTGTGCTGGGTCCGCTGCTTTTTGACATATGCATAAATGACCTGGGAAAGGGAATAACGAGTGAGGTTATCAAATTTTGCAGATGACACAAAACTATTTAAAGTTGTTAAAACCCAAGAGGATTGTGGAAAATTGCAAGAGGTTCTTGATAAATTGGAAGACGGGGCATCAAAATGGCAATGAAATTTAATGTGGACAAGTGCAAAGTTATGCACCTAGGGAAGAACAACCCAAACTATGGTTACACGATGCAAGGTTCCACATTAGGAACCACCACCCAGGAAAAAGATTTAGTCATAATTGTGGATAACATGTTAAAACCCTTGGCCCAGTGTGCAGCGGCTGCCAAGAGAGCAAATAGAATGCTAGGTATCCTAAGGAAAGAAATGGAAAATAAAACAAAAGATATTATAATGCCTCTATATCATTTCATGGTGAGACCGCACCTTGAATATTGTGTGTAATTCTGGTCGCCGTATCTTAAAAAGGATATAGCTATTAGAAAAGGTTCAGAGAAGAGCCACCAAAATGGTAAAGGGGATGGAAGGATACTCCTATGAAGAAAGGCTAAAAAGGTTAGGGCTCTTTAACCTGGAAAAGAGATGGCTGAGGGGAGATATGATAGAAGTCTATAAATTAACGGAGTGGACCGGGTAAATGTAGATCGATTGTTTACGTTATCAGATTATAGAAAGACTAGGGGACATGCAATGAAGCTACAGGGTAAACTATTTAAGACTAATAAAAGAAAATACTTTTTCACGCAACGTGTAATCAAACTCTGGAATTTGTTACCGGAGGATGTAGTAAAGGCTGTTACTGTAGCTGGGTTTAAAAAAGGTTTGGACAAGTTCCTGGAGGAAAGGTCCATAAACCATTATTAAGAAGGGACCCAGGATATCAATGCTTGACCCAGTACAAGCATTGTGGAACCTGTGTCTTTTGGGGGAAACTGCTAGGTACGTATGACCTAGATTGGCCACTGTTGGAAACAGGATACTGGGCTTGATGGACCTTGGTCTGACCCAGTATGGCATATCTTATGTTCTTATGTTCTTTCCCAAGAGAACGGGGCTCTACTGCACCCGAATCCCCAGTCCCTGCACCTCAGGGCCTGGTTGCTGAAGGCCTAGGATTCCTGGATATCAACCTTTCCCAACAGGTAAAGAATATCCTTGTGGCTTCTAGAAAGCCCTCCACAAGGTGATCCTATGCCTTCAAGTGGAAAAGGTTCTCTTTATGGTGTTCTCATGGCGGACTTACCCCCCTTTCGGTGCCTGTGGAATCGCTACTGGAGTATCTCCTCCATTTATCAAATTCTGGTCTTAGGACCAATTCAGTAAGGGTCCATCTTAGTGCCATTGCAGTTTCTTTCAAGCCTTTGGATGGACAACCTATTTCCTCTCATCTAGTAGTAGCAAGATTTATGAGGGGTCTACTCTTTTGTTATTTATAATTTTTATTGAATATTCCAAAATAATACAGAAATCCAATAAAGCAAAGAAATTACAAACATAAAAGTCCACATCTTGGGGAGTAAAACAAGAAAATTGCTACCCAAGCAATACATAAGCAGAAAAAAAATAAAAATAAAGGTGCAGAGAACAGGAATCAGTATCCATCATTATACAAACATAACTCATTTTTCTAGCATACTGGTAGATCACTATTAAGACATAATTACTTTCCTTAAGGACAATGAGTATTTAAGAAATTTTCTAAAGAAGATATATTCATAAAGACATATTTAGTTCCATTCAATGTGACCAGGCATTTACAAGGAAATTAAAAAAAAAAAAGTAGCACCAATAGCCAAAATACCAGGCTTTAAAGAAATAAAAGCCTTGCGTCGCAGCTGCGTCTGCCTGGAAACATCAGGGAACAGATTTATTATCCCCCCGCAGAAAGTAGCATTTTTATTCTGGAAATATAGCCGCATAACCATATTCTTATCTATCTCTGAATTAAAGGATACCAAAAGGGTTGACCTGATAGGGATTAGATCAGACGAAGACTCAAATTCAGAAACATCTACCGAATCAAGTAGGGACAAGCCAGCAGCTCCCTGGAGGACACCACCAGGATTAGCTGCCATTTGAGGCAAATAATACAATTTATTAATTTTTGGTTTAGTATTCTCTTGAAACCCCAGAATTTCAATCAAATATTTATCAAATAAAATCTGAGGGGATAGTAAACGGGTACAGGGAAAATTTAAACACCTAATATTTTTAGCCCTCAGAGTATTTTCTAACAATTCCTGTTGGGTATGCAAGGAAATACTATCTTTGATAAACAATACATTAACATTCTGTAACGATAAGGCTTGTTGATCCAATTTCTTACACTGGTTATCTAGAACAGCCAATTGAGATTCATGTTGAGACAGTTTTGCAACTGTTTCTTTAGAAAACTCAGAATATTGTAAAACAATGGATGATAAAGACTTTTCAATCCGCGAGAGGACTTGCCACACATCAGATAGGGATATATTTCGTATGTCCAGAGGGAAGACAGTTCCAGAGACCTGTTGGGCCACAGCATTATTTCCTGGAGTTTGAAGGATACGTGGCATTGGAACTACCACAATATCAGTCATTACCGAAGGAGAAGCCGGCACAGATGGTAACTCCGGCAAACAAGACTGCTCCTCCTGATTAGGAGAAGAAGTCGCTGGTCCCAAAGAATTCTGACCAACATGCAGGGATGAGTTAATATCTCCCAAAGAAACAGAGGAATTATCCACAGGAGATGGAGGCCTGGGGGCTTCATGCGATGGAATTCCAGACCCCTCCAAGGGGGCTAAATGCTTATCCATAGGGTCA
This sequence comes from Ichthyophis bannanicus, assembly GCA_033557465.1. NCBI lineage: Eukaryota > Metazoa > Chordata > Amphibia > Gymnophiona > Ichthyophiidae > Ichthyophis > Ichthyophis bannanicus. Next base: position 229,000,284 of record CM066036.1, read on the forward strand.
AGTACTTTCACAGATTTTGACGGATTTACAGTACTCACATTTAAAGGCCTCTTCTTCCGTTTGCCCATTCCGCGAGCTCCTCTCCATGCTCCTTGTGTGCTGAAGGGGCGCTAAAGGGGCAAATAAGCCCTTTTAAAACACGCCCCTTCAAAGCGAGACCGCGGTACTAGCGGCAATATAAGCCCCCGATGACGTCAGGGCCAACAACGAGCAGCTGATCCAGCATGCTCCGCCAACGCGGTATTCGGCAAACTACAGCTCCGGTCCTCCACAGCCACTGCTCCCCATGAGAGGTCTACTCTTAACAAAACCTCCCATTAAGCCACCGCCGGTGGCATGGGATCTAAATCTTGTTCTTGGGCAGCTCATGAAACCGCCCTTTGAGCCTTTAGCCACTACAGCTCTAAAGCTTCTCTCCTGGAAGGTCATCTTCCTAGTTGCTCTCACTTCTGCGAGACGCATCAGTGAGTTACAGGCTTTAGTGGCAGATCCTCCTTATACAAGATTTCACCATGATAAGATAGTTCTTAGGACTGATCCCCACTTTATGCCAAAAGTAGTTTCGCCATTTCATTTAAACCAAGCGGTTTACCTTCCTGTATTTTTTCCTATCCGTATGCCTCTAATGCAGAAAGGAATCTTCATACTTTAGATTGTAAAAGAGGCCTGGCTTTTTACCTTCAAAGAACTAAGCAACACAGAAAATCTTCTCAGCTTTTTGTTGCTTTTGATTCTAGTCATTTGGGACTTCCAGTTTCCAAAAGAACTCTCTCTAGGCGGATTGCAAACTGCATATCCTTTGCTTACGAGAGTAAGGAACTTTCTCTCGAAGGCCATGTCACAGCTCACAATGTGAGAGCCATGGCAGCCTCTATGGCTAATCTTTGTTCTGTGTCCATTGACGATATCTGTAGAGCAGCCACTTGGGCTTCGGTACACACCTTCACAGCCCATTACTGTTTAGACAAGGATTCCCGTAGGGATGCCTCGTTTGGCCAAGCTGTTCTCCAGCATCTCTTTCAGACTTAGTACAACTCCTACCCGCCGTCCCGGGTTTGGATGCCAGAGATCCATGGGAGGAAGCATGACCCATCTCTCCATGGGTTGGCAGCTTCCTGGGGTCATCCCCCCGGCTAATCTACTGAAGAGGGCTTTAAACTAGATTCGTTGGGGATGGGTGAAGAAAGCCCCCAAGTAAGTGAAAGCCCCCAGGTAAGTGATACATTAAATACCTTTATGGAAATGGGTAACAGGGGTAACATATGGAAAGCAGTGTGTATTAATGCCCGTAGCATGGGAAATAAGATCTCTGAAGTTGAAGCTTTGGTGGGAGTGGCTGACTTAGATTTAGTGGCAATTACAGAAACATGGTTCACAGAAAACCATGACTGGGATGTAACTATACCTGGCTATACTTTATTCAGAAAGGACAGGGTAGGAAGAAGGGGAGGAGGAGTAGCACTATATGTAAAAACTACTATTAAAGCTTTGGAATTACAGAGCTTAAAAGGGAGAGAGGAGGCATTGTGGGTTAAACTAGAAAGAGGGAAAGAGAAATCTATTTGCATTGGTGTGATATACAGACCTCCCTCACAAGAGGAAGAGGTGGACAGAGAGTTAATTGAAGACATACGCAGCATTGCTAGGAAAGGGGAAGTGCTACTGCTAGGAGATTTCAATATGCCAGATGTTGATTGGCACATTCCTGCTGCAGTATCATCTAGGAGTAAGGAGATCCTGGATTCTCTACAGGGAGAACTATTCAGGCAATTGGTAACAGACCCCACACGTGAAGGGGCCATACTGGACTTGGTGCTTACCAATGGTGAAAGTGTTTCTGATGTTGTAGTGGGAGATCATTTTGCATCCAGTGATCATCAGATGGTGTGGTTCAGTATTAGGACTAGGGCTGTTAGAATCCATTCCAAGGTGAAGATCTTAGACTTTAGGAAGACTAACTTTGCGAAGATGGGCCAATACCTCAGGGAGTCATTAGTGGGATGGGAACAGCTGGGGGATGTAGAACAACAGTGGACAAAACTGAAAGGGGGTATTTTAAAGGCAACCAACCTTTTTGTTAAAATGGTAAATAAAGGCAAAAGGAACAGGAGACCGCTATGGTTTTCGAAGGAAGTAGCTGAAAAAGTGAAGAAAAAGAGGGAGGCCTTCATGAAATACAAGAGATCACAGAGAGAGGAAGACAGGCATCTGTATTTGGAAAAACTTAGAGAAGCTAGCAAAGTAGTCAAGAAGGCAAAGATTCAAAAGGAGGAGGAAATAGCCAATGCAATAAAATGGGGGGATAAGACATTTTTCAGATATATTAGTGAGAAGAGGAAGGGCAAAAGTGGTATTGTCAGACTCAAGGGTGCAGGGGGGAATATGTAGAAGCTGATAAGGATAAAGCGGAATTGCTTAACAAATATTTTTGTTCTGTGTTCACAGATGAAGAACCAGGAGCAGGACCTCAGAAAACACCCACAAATAAGAACAGAAGCGAGGGACATCTTGAACAATTTTCAGAAGACTGTGTTCGTGAGAAACTAGCTCAACTTAAAGTAGACAAAGCGATGGGACCGGATGGGATACACCCTAGAATACTGAGGGAACTTGGGGACGTTCTAGCAACTCCACTGATTGACCTTTTCAATGCCTCGTTGGAGTCGGGAGTGGTGCCAAAGGACTGGAGAGAGGCTCATGTGGTGCCTTTACACAAAAGCGGAAGTAAGGATGTGGCTGAAAACTACAGGCCGGTTAGTTTAACTTCAGTGGTGAGTAAATTAATGGAAACGCTGTTGAAAGAGAAAATAGTGAGGTTTCTGGAGTCCAGCGGATTACAGGATCCGAGGCAGCATGGATTCACCAGAGGCAGGTCTTGTCAGACAAATCTGATTGATTTCTTTGACTGGGTGACCAGGGAGTTGGACCGAGGGAGAGCTCTAGATGTGGTGTATTTAGATTTCAGTAAAGCCTTTGACACTGTTCCTCACAGGCGACTTATAAACAAACTGAGCACCCTAGGGATGGACCCTAAAGTTACTACTTGGGTTAGAAATTGGTTGGGTGGGAGGCGACAAAGAGTACAAGTAAATGGAGCTCACCCTGAGGAGAAGGATGTTACCAGTGGTGTGCCCCAGGGATCTGTCCTTGGTCCGATTCTTTTTAACATCTTTGTTAGTGATATAGCGGAAGGGCTGTCGGGTACGGTTTGCCTCTTTGCGGATGATACCAAAATCTGCAATAAAGTAGACACCCAGGAAGGTGTAGATAACATGAGGAGGGATCTGGCTAAGCTTGAAGAATGGTCTAGAATTTGGCAGCTGGGATTTAATGTTAAAAAATGTAAGGTCATGCATTTGGGCTGCAGCAATCCAAGGGAGCAATACAGTATAGGAGGTGAAGTACTTTTGTCCACTAAAGAAGAGCGGGACCTAGGCGTAGTTGTGTCCGATGATCTTAAAGTAGCTAAACAGGTAGAAAAGGCGACGGCAAAAGCTAGAAGGATGCTTGGGTGCATACGGAGAGGAATGGCTAGCAGAAAAAAGGAGGTGATAATGCCTCTGTATAAGTCTTTGGTGCGACCTCATTTGGAGTATGGTGTGCAATTCTGGAGACCTCACCTTCAAAAGAATGTGAACAGGATGGAGTCGGTGCAGAGGGTTGCTACTAAGATGATTAGTGGTCTTCATTATAAAGCATATGAGGACAGACTTAAGGATCTTAATATGTACACCTTAGAGGAAAGGCGGGATAGAGGTGATATGATTGAGATGTTTAAATACCTCCGTGGCATAAATGTTCAGGGAGAGTGCCTCTTTCAATTGAAAGCAAGTTCTGCGACGAGGGGACATGGGATGAGGGTGAAGGGAGATAGATTCAGGAGTGATATGCGGAAATATTTCTTTACGGAAAGAGTAGTGGATCCGTGGAATAGTCTCCCAGTGGAGGTGGTAGAGATGAGGACAGTAACTGAATTCAAAAAAGCATGGGACCAACACAGAGGAGCTCTAAAGGTAAAAAGTGGACTGTTGTAGTTGTTATGGAAGGACAGACTAGATGGGCCTTGTGGTCTTTTTCTGTCATCATGTTTCTATGTTTCTATAACAAATTCACCCTAGTTAAGGGTCCCCTTCTAGGAGTGCAGGGAGAGAAAGCTACAGCCAGGTTTCAAAGACAGAAAAACCCCAGCTGGAACAGGTTTCAGCCAATGACTGATAAAGTAAGAGAGGGATTGCAAGCACGAGGACCAAAGCCCTTACTGCACTGATTATTCTAATATCAGAAGGCAGGGGAATTACCAACACCCGGGAAAGAAAGAGGTGGGGTTAAGACCCTGGAGGTATAAGCCTGGGTTCGATTATACAGAGGCGGAGAGATGAGAAAGGGGGAGATGAGAAGGAGAGCAGCCGGGAGAGCAGCTGAGACAGAAGCGGAGAGAAGGAGTGGATTCTTGGAGAAGAGCAGAGCTGAGAGAGCTGAATTCCCTGCAACAGGTTGGCAACAGAGGTGGGGACCAGGAAGTGGAGAAGCTTTCAGACCACCAGAGAGGTTGTCAGCCGAGCAGTCTGACCAGGTCGGTGAGTCAGAACCCATGCAGTTGGGAGAACCAGTGTCAGAGTTGGGGGAAGAAGATTGCTTTATGGATTGCTCTCTATGCCAAGCTCTAGACAGGAGGTCTTGAGGAAAAGCTAGCCCTGAAAGAAGTAATTCTCCTTGGAAGTTAACCATACGGCAGAAGCAGTGTGGAGGTAAATTCCTGTCTGTTTTAAAAGGGAAATTTACTGCAATGTAAGCCTGATCAGGAAGCTCTGATTCATGCTTGTTTGTCACCTGTGTTTGAACTGTGCAACGGCAAGAAAAGCCAAGTTAGCTGCTATAAGAGTTTTTTTCTTGCTCCTCTCCTATATGAAAAGCTTGCTAAGAGTTTTGATAACAACTTGGAATGTTTTGTTCTAAGTTTGGTTTCACGTAGAAATGCAGCCTAGAGAGGTTTTTTGAGGCTGGCAGAAACCAAACTGCTGTAGAAGAATTAAGCCTGAATTTTTCTTTATGCTCTGATTAACAAGGACTAAACAGGAAAGTGGCAGCCTAGTTTCTAAAGGTAATTGCTTCTGCAAGTAAGAGGACTTTAAAAAGCCATTTCTGAGTTCTTTTGGTTTGTTTGCCATTATTTGCTGTACCTTAAGCAAATCCTACAGTTGTAATCCTGTAATGATACCTTGAACCTGCTGTGTTTTGTGTTATGGAAATAAACTTTCTATTACAAGTCTTACCCTCGGTTACCTCAACTACAAACCTTCTACTTAAAGCACCAACATATTTTAGCAGTACTACACTTCCCAGAAACCAACACGAAGAAATAGGCTGCTAGGAGCTGATAGAAGAAGGAATCCTCAACCACCATGCCCCTCGACCACTAGAGGCAAGTGGCTTCGGGCTTTGTGCTTGTGACAGTAGCTATGCTTTTAGTTACTGCTCTGTTACATCCCAAAGGTGCGGGACTGGACTGGAGGGACAATAAGGAAAGAGAAAATAGACTTACCTGCTAATTGTTGTTCCTTGAGGAGCTCCAGTCCACTCCCGGATCCCACCCGGGGTTCTGTCGGCTAATGTGGAGCTCGTTTGCTGTTGTCGGCGGGGCCAGGTCGACAGGGATTCGTAAGTCTTTTGTACTTATGACTTAGTTCTTGTATTTTTTTTCTCTGCCTTTCTCTCTTTTGCGCTTTCTGGCGCTCTCTTCATCTCTCCATCTCGGGGAGGGGGGTTCCCCTCTTGTTGGTGGGGGGAGGTACAGTTTAAGTGGTTTTATTTGTTTGATATTCTGGCTACTTATTTGTTGCTCCTCTGAGTTTGCTTTGTCAGGTCACTGGGAGCTGGTGGGAGGTGCCAGCGGTATTAGTACAAGTGACTTCAGAATCTGACATGCTCAGTCTCCAAGCTGCGGGAGGAGGTGCACTGCACTGAGGTGCGGGACTGGACTGGAGTTCCTCAAGGAACAACAATTAGCAGGTAAGCCTGATTTCTCTTTATCTTCCCTGTCCTTCCTCTCGTCTAGGGTATACATATTTAGCTCTTCAAGTCTTTTCTCATACATCATCTGGCACAGGCTCCAAATCATCTTGGTCACTTTCCTCTGAACTGTTTCAAGTCTTTTTATATCCTTGTGAGATAAGGTCTTCAGAACTGAACACAATATTCCAAGTGAGGCCTCTCCAATGACTTGTACAGGGCATTAATACCTCCTCCTTTCTGCTGGTTATTCCTCTCTGTATACAACCCAACATCCTTCTGGAGTTGACAGTGGAAGAGAAGGGCACAGATAGAAGGGATCTGCCAAAAGAGTGGAGTTCCCGAGGAGGGGAGAGATGAGAGGAAAGGTAGTGAGGAGCAGCTAAATGAAGGCACTTATAGGTCAGTAGTAGAAATTTGAACTGGATGTGGAAATGGATAGGGAGCCAATGAAGTGACTTGAGAAGAGGGGTGATATGAGCATAGCAACACTGGCGGAAGATTAGCCGTGCATTTGAGTTTTGAACAGATTGAAGTGGGGAGAGGTAATTCAGAGGAAGACCAGCAAAGAGGAGGTTGCAGTGGTCTAGACAAGAGGTGTCAAGTGCCAAACCTCTGGATAGTGGTCCTAAACTGTGTTCGTTCTTCAGTCAGGAGGTGGTTAGAGAATAGATAAGGGTCTTAGTAGCGTGTTCAGAAAGGAAGGTAGGTTTAGATGTCTGTCTTTTGTATGTCTCTGTTTTTTGGTGAGCTGTCTCCTGACATGTTTAGTCTCTCCTGTGCTTGCTAATTCTAGTAGCGCCAGACTGGCTGTCATACCAGGGTGTGTGGCTCCCTTGAGTCTGTTGGTAGAGTTCACCCTATTACTGCCTCAGTAGTGAGACTTCTGTGGCATGATCCCCCTAGTCTGGGGGAATTCCCGTTCTCTTCTCCTTTTTGGTCTGGCCCTGGGAAGGCATAAGTTGTCTCTGTAAGGGTGCTCTGGAGTGTTAGTATTTTTTCTTTTCTTTGGCCTTGGAGGGTCTCTTTCTCCTCCCCCTCCCCATGTCTACTGTCATACCGTAGATACCAAGAAGGTGAACCTAATTGCCATTTGACCCTTCTGTTAGTCCAAGTTGGTCAAGGGTCTAGTTCTGCACTCTTTGGCAACACAGAAGCTGCCAACTAAATTGCGAGAGGCATGTTCAGTTATGTCCTTGATGTTGCATCCTGATGTAGCTTGCCGCCTCAGCTGGGCAATACTGTTTTGTCTGTCCTTGCATCCGGTTGGGACCGTGGCAACCTCTCTAGTGTTTCAGGCAATGGAAGGTTCCCCTTGGCGCCTTTGAGGTCTCTCTTGAGGATCGGTCCCTGCACATAATGCTTGGCTTGTGCAGCTTGCTAGGCGGGTGTCAGTGGTACAGGCCTTGCCCTGTGGGGGACCATTCTGGTCATGTCAGCAGCATCTGTCTCTCTGGGGATGGTGTCTTATTTTTATCCCCCTTTCAGGATGTATTCCTGTTCTCTTCCATAGTGGAGGACTTTCAGTCAGACCCCTCACATCGATTGGATTGAAGAGGTTGTTGGGAAGTATCAGATGATACAAATTCCTCCCGTCAGTTGGACCTTGGTCCACTACTGTGGTCCGAGGTCAGGGCAGGTAGCAGCCATGTTTCAGATTGCTTGCTGGCTTGTGGAGACTGGTAGTCAACCTGTCTTTATTTGGGAGACACATGCCAGAGAGGCTCGGAGCTTACTCCACCAGGGCATGAGCCTCTTTCTGCTCTATTTCTATTTGTTCGGAGGACATCTGTTCAGGGCTTTTTTTTTTTTACCTCAGCACTTCAAAAGCACTACAGGTTGCTTTTGGGAACTGGAGCGTATTTATTTTATTTAGTGTTTAGGTTTAGCTTAAGTCTTTCCAGTAGTAGTTCAAAGCGAGTTACAGTCAGGTCACAGTAGGTATTTCCCTGTCCCTGGAGGGCTTATGAAGTTTGTATCCGAGTAGTTGGCACCTTTGGCAGGGCATTGCTGTCCAGAGTGTGGTCTTCCTCCCACCCTGGGCCCTGACTGCTTGAGTACATCCCACTCATCTGGACTGGTCTAGCAAGATAAGGAAGGAGACACTTTACATACCTGCTAATTTTCTTTCCTTGAATCCTGCTAGACCTGTCCAGGACCTGACATGGGAAGACTATATAACTATACTGACATTCCTTGCATCCTTGATCAAGTCACTTAACCCTCCATTGCCTCAAATATAACTTAATTTGTAAGCTCTCCAGGGACAGGGGAAATACCTACTGTCCTGAATGTGATTCTCATTGTATTACTACTAGAAAGACATGAGATAAATATACATAAATATGTAAGAAATACTGTAAGGTTGGACAGCTTGACTGCCTCTTCACAGCTTGTTGGTATCTGTCTGATGCAGTCATATATGGTAAGAGAGCCTACAGTTTTGAATACAGTTGTGGTTGTTTAATGTATGTTCTGAGTTCTTTAGTCTTGCTTTCTGCTTGGAAATATCATATTGGCTTCTCTCAGTGCTACATCAGCATATGTATCAGTGATGTCATCACTGAAAATTTCTATGATTTGCCTCCACCTTCTGGCTGGGAAGCATAACCCATTTGCCTGGACTGGTCTAGCAGGATTCAGTGAAGGAAAAATTTTACATACCTGATCATTAATCTGTAGTATTTTTGATTATCAATAATAACCTTTTGGCATACTAATAAGTATTTCCTCTGTTTTATTTTCATTTAGGTTGTATGTTTCTCCAAAAAAGAAGCCTGTTACAAAAAAGAAACTCGAATCGCCTCTGAAATGGTGCCGGCAGGTGTTAGACCACCCTAGCCCAGACACAGAGGCAGCCTGCCGCACTTTAATAAATAGACTTGACCAAGGTATTTAAACTAAATTCCTAGCATATTCAATAGTTTGTTTAAAATATCCTCGTTTTTATTTGTAGATTTTAGAAATTCCATCTAGAATGCCTGATGGATTTTCGGTACTTGCCATTTTATAACATGAATGTAAATAAAGCATAATAACAAACCTTTAAAAATATAAAAAAAGAATATCACTTTCGTCAAATAACTACAAGCGATCCGAAATTATTTCTGTCTATTGCCTGTGCTTTATATTGGTATTAAGATGTTTGGTGGTTCTTGGCCTAATTAATGATGCTGCCCAATTATCCCATGTACTGCAAATGTAACTTTCTGTTCAGCTAATATGATAGGATTCCTGAAAGATATTAATGCAAAATATTTATACAGAAGTTAAGTGCTCTGAATTTGTTCCCTATGTAAATGAAAGTATTAGAGGCATGATTACTAAAGTGCAGTAACTGTAGTTACCACATCTTAACTGTCCTTGCCACATACTGTCAAATTTAAGTAGGGTAAATGCAAATCCTGTCTGGTAAATACAGTAGATGTGCCCAGTATCGACCTGCATTTAATACACAGGGCACACCGAGCATATGCAGGGAACACAACTCAGGAACCAAGAAAAAAATGACTTTGCTGCTGTGGCCACAATGCATCCCACCCCCTGGCGTGGGTAGTGAAGCAGTACTGACAGTCTCCTCCCTTCCGCACTTGAAATGGTGTTAATTGCAACAGTGCTGTGAATAAGGCAGCATCTTATGTGTTAGCTGACATAGACTACCATGCCCACAGTTTTCCCAGATCCCGCCCCATCATGCTAAAAGGAGTTTGTGTGGTATTTTTACCACGCTGGCTGATTTTTAGCATGCAGTGGTGTTTACCATGGGCCTGCAGTAATGGGTAGCATTAATAATTCTCCAGGACCAAGCAGGAAGTCAGTCCTCACATATGGGTGACGTCGGTGCCGACGGAGCCCTCGTGCGGAGCATTTCCCCAGCTTTCAAAGAAAGCCTTTGGGAATGCAGCGCGCATGTGCGGTTCCCTTCCCACCCAAGGGTGCCATCTTGCTCAGTCTGTATTTTTCCGCAGAGCCCAACGGATGTAGTTCGTGTCACTTGGTAAAAAGTTGATTTTAGCTGTGATTTTTCGCATCCCTTTATCCGGTTCGACGCCGGTTCCCCATCCTGCCTCGGCTCGGTACACCGGTATCGAGCCCGGAACTTCTTTTTTGGTTTTTGACCTTTGTGACTAGCGTTCGCGCTTTTTCTGCTATTTTCACTGGCAGCCCTGTCTTTTGACCTTGCAGGGGCCCTTTTTCCCCCGATGGCTGCCAGCGGGTTTAAGAAATGTGATCGGTGTAAGAAACGTATGTCTCTCACCGACACACACAACTGCTGCCTCCGATGCCTTGGGCCCGACCATGACCCACTGGTCTGTGGCCCGTGTGGCAAGATATCGTCAAAGGCGCTTCAGAGCCGTCAGCATCAATGTGAAACAATTTTTTCGGAGTCCGCGTCTGGCCCGGCCCGGACTTCGTCAGAGGCCTCGACATCTCGGGAGTCGGACCCCGAGCGCTGTCGTCTGTCCTCTGAAAGGGGGTCTCCCGCCCGGGAACACAAAAGGAAGAAGAAGCTCGTGAGGGTGGCGTCAGTGGAGGCACCTGGATCCTCGAGGGCCAGGTCGCGCAGCCCTGACTGCCGTCCCGGGCTCTCGAAGTCGGAGCGGCTGACCAAACTACGTTGCCTGGAGCTGGAGTCCCTGAGTCAGGTAACATCTGTTGTCCTTGTGGACTCTCCTCCGGGAGAACTGACGTCAGGCCCGATGCCGTCGGGGCCTGAGTCGGGGGCTGCGGAGTCTGCTGAGCTCGGTCTCAGGTTGACAGCCCTGGAGAGCAGCCTGGCTGCCTTCATGGAGCAGCAGTGGGTACTGATCGCCGGTCTGACCGGTGCATCTGCCCCAACCACTGGGACCTTGACGTCTAAGTCGCCCCGGAGGCCGAGCCGATCCTCGAGTCCATCAAGTCTCGAGTCGATCCTCGGCCAAGGTCTCCCTTGACCGTCGACGCCGGTGCGGGTGGCATTGAGGTCCACACGGCCGGAGCCGCTCGACGACTCCTCGGAGGAGTCGGCGTGGGAGACAGAGGACAAGGAGTCTCCTGACACCTTCCGGACCCAGTGCGTCCCGTCGGACTCCCCAGAGTCTGAGCCTCGGAGGAAGGTCCCCCCCCCCCCCCCCGAAGGATACTCTGTTCTCGGACTGCGTCATACCCGGTTCTCGGACTGCGTCAGGGACATGACCAAGGCTTTGGCATTCCCGGCGGAGGCCGAGGAGGAGCCGAAGAGCTCGATGCCCTCCAGTATGACTTTCCTCCGAAGGAAACCTTTACTGTTCCGGTTCCTCTGATGCTGGAATGGCTGCTCTTCCGTATGTGGGAGGCACCGGCCTTGGCGCCGGTTCTTAGCAAGCGGGTCGATTCCATTTATCAAGTCTGTAAGAGCGCTGGGTTCCAGAAGGCGCAGCTACCACAGGCTGATGCACAGGCTGAAAAGTCAAAAGATGCACTCCTTGGTGCCTACCGGCCGGGAGGCCCGGAACCTGGATGCCCTCGGTAGAAAGTGCTTCCAGGGCTCTATGCTATCTTGCCGTGTCCAGACTTACCAGCTGTACTTGGGCATGTACCTATGGGACCTGGCAAAAGAGATTGCCGGGTTCTCAGCTGGCCTCTCTGAGGATCCCTTGCAGAGATTCAAAGCCTTGTCTACAGGGATCCGAGAGTGCTCAAAGTTTATCTCTCGAGCAGCCTATGATGACTTTGAGGCTTCGGCCCGGGTAGCCGCGGCCGGCATTAGTGCATGCCGTCAGGCCTGGCTACAGTCATCGGACCTGGAGTCATGGGTGCAGGACAAGTTTGTCGATGTCCCGTGCCGAGGTGACAACCTATTCGGCAAGCCCATGACTGAAAAGGCTGCAGAAATCGAGACTGAGACTCTCACCAGGGCAAGGCTGACCAGAAATACTTCTGCCCCTTCTCACAAAAAGAAGGGCTCAGGGAAGAAGCCCTTTTTCCCGAGGAAGGGTGCTGCCTACAAAACCTACCCTCAGTATCAGGCCTCTCCAGCTCCCCAACAGGGCCAGCAGGCTAAAGGGCAGGGGCATGGGCATGGGCATGGGCCCCGTAGGCAGAAAACCCCCAAGCCGCCAGCCCCGGCTCTTCCACAGCAGGGAGGGGGTTTTTGACTCCCACAGCATAGCCTCTCCTCCGCCGGTGGCTCCACTCAGCACAGGAGGTCGGCTGACCCTGTACGCCTACAGGTGGCCAGCCATCACAGGGGATACCTGGGTACTGAGCATAGTCCAGAAGGGCTATATGCTCCTTTTCCATCAGCTACCCCCCTCCTACTATCCAGGGGAGCCTCCAAGACGTTTTCTGCACAGGGACCTTCTCCTTCAGGAGTTGGCAAGTCTTCTAAAGGAACAAGCGGTGGAACCGGTGCCACACCACCTGGAAGAGCAAGGCTTCTATTCCAGGTACTTCCTTTTACCAAAGAGAACAGGAGGCCTCAGACCTATCTTAGACTTGTGAAATCTGAACAAGTTTTTGGAGAGGGAAAGTTCAAGATGCTTGCCCTCTGGAATACTGCTGCCCTACCTCCAGCAGAGAGACTGGCTATGCTCCTTAGATCTAAAGGATGCTTACACTCACATCCTCATCCATCCAGACCACAGACAATATCTCAGATTTGTGGTGGGAGGAAACCACTTTCAGTACAGAGTGCTTCCCTTTGGCCTGACCTCTGCCCCCAGAGTTTTCACCAAATGCCTGGCGGTGGTGGCGATTTTTCTCAGAAATCAGGGGATTTTTGTTTTCCCCTACCTGGATGACTGGCTAATCAGGGGCCAGTCACTCCAGGAGGCCAGACAGGCCACTCTCCGCACTGTCTCTCTTCTTCAGCATCTGGGTTTTGTCATAAACTATGCAAAGTTCACTTTGCGCCCCTCTCAGAACTTTATAGGGGCCAGGTTGGACACTCTTCAGACAAGAGCTTACTTGCCCAAGGACAGGGCCCACAGACTTATGGACTTGGCCAATCGGTTCCAAAGCAATTCTCGTGTTTCCATCAGGTACTGCCTGTGGCTCCTGGGCCACATGGCATCTACGGTACATGTGACCCCGAATGCCCGTCTGCACATGCGGGCTGCTCAATGGTACCTCAGATCAGTGGACACAAGCCACCGGCGACCTCTGAGACAGAGTAGAGGTGTCCAGAAGACTTCTGAACTCCTTACAGTGGTGGCTACATCTGCCAAACCTTCTTAGGGGTGTACCTTTTCAGGCTCCAGCGCACACCAGAGTGCTGACGACAGATGTCTCCTTAAAGGGCTGGGGTGCACATTGCCAAGGCATGTGCACTCAAGGCCTGTGGTCCCCTCGGGGGGGCCACACAGTAGATCAGCCTTTTAGAGCTGCGAGCAATCCACTTAGCTCTGCAAACCTTCTGCCATGCTCTTTCTCAACAGTCTGTCCTAGTTCAGACGGACAATCAGGTAGCAATCTTCTACGTGAACAAACAAGGAGGCACAGGCTCCAGGATCCTATGTCTGGAGGCACTGGACCTTTGCTCCTTTGCGGTCAAACAAGGCATGTTTCTCAAAGCACTTTATCTACCTGGTCAGGAAAACTTCCTAGCAGACAAGCTAAGCAGGATTCTCCAGCTCCACGAATGGCAGTTGAATCCATTGTTGGTCCAGCAGATCTTCCTCCGCTGGGGACTTCCATCCATCGATCTCTTTGCAAGTCCACTAAACCGTCAGCTGCCCAGGTTTTGCTCCAGACAGCCGCATCCTCTGAGGATGGCAGCAGATGCTTTTCTAATCACTTGGTCTATGGGCCTCTTGTATGCGTTTCCTCCCACGCCCCTGGTGGCCCGAACTCTGTTCAAGATCCTCCGGGACAAGGCCTCTGTGATTCTGGTAGCCCCCAGATGGCTGAGGCAACCGTGGTTTCCATGTCTCCTACAAGTTGGCAGTGGAAGCCCCGTTCCCACTGGGGCTGCAACATGATCTCCTGTCTCAAGAGCAGGGTTCCCTTCTGCACCCCAATCTCAGGTCCCTCAATCTGATGGTCTGGCTGCTGAAAGGATAGTGCTAGCTCCCTTCTACCTAAGGAGGTTGAGGAGGTGGTCTTGGCCTCTAGGAGGCAGTCCACCAGAAAGTCCTATGCCCTCAAGTGGCATAGGTTTACGGTATGGTGTGCTCAGCGCAATGAAGATCCTTCCTCTTCCTTGTGCCAGTAGTCCTGCAGTATCTACTTCACCTGTTGGACCTAGGCCTGAAGTCTAACTCTGTTCAGGTCCACCTCAATGCTCTGTCAGCGCACCACTCACCGGTTGAGGGACAGTCTCTGTTGGTTCACCCCTTGGTGTCCAGATTTCTCAGAGGTCTGCTTCTACTCAAGCCTCCGGTTTATCCACCGGCGACTGAGTGGGATTTGAACGTGGTCTTGCAGCAACTGACTCGCCCACCGTTTGAGCTGATGGCTACTTGCTTCCTCTCGTGGAAAGCGCTCTTCCTGGTGGCTCTTACCTTGGCCAGACGTGTGAGTGAACTAAAGCTCTTGTTTCTAATAGACCGTACACGCGGTTCTATAGGAACAGGATGGTCCTACGGACCCATCCCAAGTTCCTCCCAAAAGTGGTCTCCTCTTTCCACCTCCATGAGGAGGTGGTTCTTCTGACCTTTTTTCCCAGGCCGCATGCCAGCCGGGCTGAAACAGTCTTGTATACCCTGGACTGTAAGAGGGCGTTGTTCTTTTACATAGAACGTACGCAGGAGCATCGAAGGGCTACTCAGCTCTTCGTCTCGTTTGACCCTAATAGGATGGGGTTACCTGTCTCCAAGCGTACAATGTCCACTTGGGTAGCAGATTGCATTGCCTGGGCATACAGGGCAGCCAACCTCCCCTTTCAGGGTCGGGTAACGGCCCACCGTGTCAGGGCAAAGGCCGCATCGGTAGCTCATCTCCGCTCTGTTCCGTTGGCAGACATCTGCCGTACCGCAACTTGGTCTTCAAGCCAGACTTTTGCAGCCCATTACTGCCTGGAGAGAGAGTCCCGGCAGGACAATGTTTTCGGCCAGGCGGTACTCTGTAATCTCTTTGAGGTTTAGGCAACTCCTACCCTCCGGCCCTTGTGTTGGGCTACCGTATGGGGTGTGTTCTCAGAGAAAATTCTTATCACGGATGCTGAGGCTGCTGAGAGGGAGCCAATTTTTCAGCTCTGGGTTCACGATAGCCTAGAGCTGGGGAGTCCCATATGTGAGGACTGACTTCCTGCTTGGTCCTGGAGAAAGCGTAGTTACTCACCTGTAAGAGGTGTTCTCTAGGAGCAGCAGGAATCAGTTCTCATGACCCTCTCTCCTCCCCTTTGAGTTGCGGTCATATACTTCATTTTGTTTTTTGCTGTCTTTTAGCTATGTCGTCAGACTGAGCAAGATGGCACCCTTGGGCGGGAAGGGGATCACGTATGCGCGCTGCATTCCCAAAGGCTTTCTTTGAAAGCTGGGGAAATGCTCTGCACGAGGGCTCCGTCAGCGCCGATGTCACCCATATGTGAGGACTGATTCCTGCTGCTCCTGGAGAACACCTGTTACAGGTGAGTAACTACGCTTTACTGCACTTTTTGTTAAGCATGCCCCTTGGAATAGTAGTCATGCGATCTTATTAAAATGGTCTATAGAGTTTAACTTCATTCTGAATTTTAGCATAAAGTGCAACATGAGGTATTTTGCTGTTTACTTATGGTGTCCGTTCTGTTTGGTTAGTCTAAAGTGATATTTGAAATTGCTAGGCTGCCCTTTTGATTTTCTGGTAGTTCAGCTAATCAGATGTTTAGGTTGTCCTTAAAGAACATGCATGAGAGAAATCAAAAATCATGTCTTGATTATTGTAATGTTGCACTCGCAGGCCTACATTGGTACCAACTTCACCATCTCCAGCTTCTTCAGAACACTGCCGCTCTCATAATCTCTCACGCCTCCCACACAGACCACAGTATTTTACTCATACGGCTCCATTGACTCCCTATTAAGTTTAAAATCCAATACAAGATACTCATCCTGGTTCATAAGATCAGCTACTCGAGCACCTCTCAGTATCTCTCAGACATCCTTCATTTCCATACTCCCCATCGTGCTCTCTGTTCACTCCACGCTAATTGACTGTACCGGCCTTCTGCCTCACAAGTACACCTAGAATCCACATGTAAATTTGCCTTATTTTTCCTTGGTCTTGCCCTCTGGAATTCCTTCCCTTCCGACCTCCATTTAGAGTTATCCTTCCATAACTTCAAATTCCGACTGAAGACTCATTTATTCCACCTCGCCTTTGACGTTCCATCACCCACTGTATAGCCCCTCCTCCTCCCATCCTCTTCCACTCTCTCTTCTCTCTCCCTATACTCGCCTCTCCCCTGTATGGCTGAGCTATCCTGTCCTATTAGATTTTTGGTGTTCCTGTCCTCCTCTTGATTTTTGCAGCTAACATTTTGCTTACTATAAACTGCCCTATTACCTCCATAGATGGCAATATAGTAAACGCACAGATGCTGCCGCCGAATTTTGAACCTGGATAGTCAATGCTGGGATCCTGTCCGGCCCCAGCATTGAATATCTGGATTGCCCAGATTTGCAGGATGCTAACCAGGCAGCAGTGATATTCAGCTGCTGCCTGGTTAGCTTCCGTGGCAAATGTTAGGCCAGCTTCTGCTGTGCCTTACTTTCATATTGTCCCTCCAGTCCAGTCTGGGGAACTTCTGGGTTAATCTTCTCCACCAGCAGCTGAGGGTTGACAGAATTCTGATGTCATCAGCATAAGAGCTCCCTCTTCGGCATCATGATCTAGTATTCTTAGTCCTCAGTAGCTGAGTGAGCAGCCCTTCCATGAGGCGGTTTCTCTGATCAAGATGCTGAGCGATCTACAGGGACTTTTTTTGTTTTTGTATGAGGAGCTTTGATTATAACCTCTGTAGGATTAAAGTTGTTTGGGTACTGGGTTTCATTTCATAGCCTGACTGGAGTGTGCGGGCTGACAAGGCTGCAGGGCCTGTCTTCAGGCACCAGGATCAAGTGGGTCTAGCGAGCCCCGGGGGTAAATAATCTGGTGGCCCAGGTCGTCGTTCCCCCCCCCCCCCCCCGGACTGCCCACCGATCAGTGGAGATCGCTGGGCTTTCATCATATTCTGCTGTGGTGTGCCTTGAGCTGTTCTGCTCTAACTCTGTGTAAAAAGCAAACAAAAAAACCCCACAGTTACAAAAGTGCGCTTGAAGTGAAAACGTGTGTGTTCAGTTGGCAGAGGCAGTCTCCAGCTAGCAGCCAGTGAGTATTTGAATTCTTGGTAGATCGGGGATGCTTGGAGGTGTGTTGGCTGTTTTCTATGCGATGTGCTCTTTCTTGCCATCAGGCCGACCTCAGGGGATCTCATATGCCGGCATCTTCTCCAATCTATGCAGTGTGAGGGAAGCCACGTTTTGCAGCAGCAGGGTTTTTGCTGCGTGTGTTTGAGGCTTTTGTGGTCTTATTGCAAACATTTCTGTCCTAATGTGGAGAATAGTTAAACAACGTTCCATTTATTAAATATAAAAGTATGCAAGTCAACCGAATATGATTTGCAGAAACCATTTGAATGTTAAAAGTACCAGGATTTGTCTTTACACATGGACTAATGCAAAAACACATGTATACCTTTAGAGAGAGTGTTTGTTGTATTAACACTCCACAGCGTAAGATTCTGTGTAGCTCGCATTCTCCCCCTCATTGCCAAGTTGTATTAAATTGCCCTCTATGAACCCTCCACAAATCTAGTAGCTTCCTATGGCACCCATCACCTCTTTCTTCTCCCACCCATCCACATGTCTACTCTTTGGTGGTCTTCAAGAGAATGCTAGAGACAGGAGGGGGGAACACTTTTCCTTTCTGTGGTAACTGCTGAAATGGCACCCAGTGCCCCACACACACCATATTCCAGAGTGTCCCTCCAGTCCAGACATTTGAGTTGTGCACACCGACCAGCAGGTGGAGACTGAGGAACACTTTCTCAGTTCAGTATAAGTAACCAGTACCCACTGACTGAGCTAGTATTTCCTCAGTCTCAGCAGGTGGTGTAACTGGGTCTGAACTCCACTAAGGAGACTTGGTTTGGGCTTGAAGCCAGAGGAAGCTAAGGCCATGGGTGCAGAACCTGATGGTCTGGGTCCTCCCCTGTTTTTCCCAGAGTCTACTCCCCCCTGGCTCCCTCCCCCTCCCCCTCCCCTTTTGGGAGAGGGCCAGAGGTGAGAGCCTCGTGCCTGCCTGCCTTGCACCGCGAATCGCGGTCTTAAAAAAAAAAAAAAAAAAAAAGACTGGGCAGGGAACCGGGCACACGGCTCAGAAGTGTGGATTCTGCGATCTGGGTAAGTCCTGTGGGCCCCGGCAGCAGTAGCGGTGCCGTCTGTCTTTTCTTGTTTGGCCTCAGAACGCTGGGGTAGGCAGAGCACACTATAGTCACATGGAGTGGGCTTGGTGTGCTCTGTGCGGCAGCCGTCGGTCACATCTTTCCAAGCTTGGGCTGTGCCGTGGCTGCCGTAGAGTGGACACCTCGGCAGAAGAGGACCTTGTAGGGACCCAGGATGGGTCCGAAGAGGAAGCTGTTGATTTTGGAAGCTGCGGAGAGGCTGCGGCTGACCTTGGCAGGCCTGCACTTTTGGCGGGAACAGACACCATCTTGCGATTCCCTCTGGAGACAGCTGCAGAGGAACTGGAGCCTCCGGTCCTGCAGTTAGCCCGGGAGACCCAAGGAGCAAGAGATCTTGGCCTGGGTAATAGCGGGGGAGGGGCGAGGGAATCCCCTTTTTCTCCTGAATTTGTGACTTGAATGCACCAAGCTTTTTTACTGAAGCGCAGGGTACGTCGGGTGTGCCTTCAGCAGCCCCCTTGGGCCAGGACAGGGACCTGTCCTGCCTAAACATCCCAGGAGAGCCGATTGGATCGGGGAGCATGATGAGACCTCCCTGGCGTCCACAGAACTCCGTGATCCCCTGAAAGGCCCGTCTGAACTCTTGGATTGGTAAGAGTTGGAAGAGGGGGAGCTTCTGGCTCCGGAGGACCTCTCCACTCTACGAGTCTTCCATTGGGATGAGCTTCTGGAGCCTTGATATTCGAATCTTTGGTATATTTAAGGATTACAGAACGGTGGCTGGAGCCCCTGTACCAGATGAGGACCCCATCATGGAAGGAATTAGAAGACAGCCCCTGTCCTTCCCGGTCCATAGGGCCTTACGGGCTATGATTGAGGAGGAATGGCTCACCCTTGATGCAGGGCTCCGGGTGAGGAGGAGCATGGCATGCATTTATCCTATCCCCCCTGAAGAGGAGGACAAGTTGTGCCTCCCTAAGTGGTGGCGGTCAGCTGGAAGACCACCATTTTGGTGGAGGGGAGCAGCCCTTAAAGATTCCTTGGACAGGTGCATGGAGATGCTTCTCAAGCAGGTCTTTGAGATATCAGCCCTGGGATTCAGGGCATGATCTGTGAGGCCAATGTAGCCCGTGGGTGTTTTTGGTGGTCCCAGGGCCCCCAGGAGGGGGACAAGACCTCAGGATGAGCTCCGGACGTCAGATTGGAGTCCAGAACGGCCTACTTAGCAGACCTGCTTTATGATTTGTTGAATCTTGGCCAAGAGCATGACCATGGTGGTAGCGGCCCACAACCTTCTGTGGCTTTGGAATTGGTCGGCAGATGTGGCCTCGAGAGTCAAACTGATAAAACTTCCCTTTTGCGGGCAAGTTGCTCTTTGGGTAAGACCTGGAAAAGTGGTTAAGACTCTGGGTAAGTCCATAGTTCCCCGTCTGCCGGAGGATAAGCCAAAGACTGGCAGGGGCAGCCTCCTCTGGGACTGTGGGGGCAGCTTTCTGCCCTACCAGCTACCATGTAGCAGTAGCTCCCAGAGAACCCATTTTCTATGGGGGGGGCTCGCTCTTTTGAAGGGGGGCCCAAAGGGGTAAGGGATTCACCCTCCCCAGTGGTCCCCATATCCTCACAATGAAGGTGGGGGTCCTGGTGGGAGCGCAGCCAGTGGGCAACAGCCTGCAACATTTTCTTCCTTCCTGGGCCCAGATCACGACTGGGGTCTCTGAGGTATTCTGTGAGGGCTATGCACTCTAATTCCTTCATCTGGTGCCTGACTGCTTTATGATCTCCCCATGCGGGGTGGCATAAAAGCAGATGGTGGTGGAGGAGGAACTAACATGTCTGTTACGGCTCGAGACAGTGGTTCTATTCCCGGAGCTCGGGGTTCAATTTACTTTGTGGTGCCCAAGGAGGCGGCCTCCTGACGACCCATCCTGGACCTCAAGGGAGTTGATAGGTTCCTCTAAGTGTCTAGATTTTGCATGGAGACTTTGTGGTCCGTGATTGTGGCCATGCGCCTAGGCGAGTTCCTCACCACCTTGGACTTCACGGAGACCTACCTGCATATCCCAGTCTGCCCGGGGCATCAGCGTTACCTGCATTTTGCAGTGCCCAAGGGGCACTTCCAGTTTCAGACATTGTCCTTTGGATTGGCCACAGCACCCTGGGTTTTTACGAAGGTCCTGGTGGTAGTGGCAGCCCATCTTTACAAGCAGGGCATTTTAGTCCATCTGTACTTGGATGACTGGTTGAGTCTCAAGGTGTGCGAGAGTTCAACTGTGGAGGTAGTTTGCTGTCTGCAGTTTCTGGGGTAGATAGTGTATCTCCAGAAGAGTCAGTTGTGACCAATCCAGTCCTTGGAGTATCTGGGAGTACGATTCGACACTGCACGGGGAATGGTGCTTCTCCCCGAAGGTCGGGTGACAAAACTGCATGGCCAGGTCTGGAGGCTTTGCCACAGGCCCACCTTCTGACCCAGGTGGGCTCCAGCAGAATAATCAGTGGAGGTGTGCTTGTGCCTGCCACAGAGTCTGGAGCAGCTTGAGTTGGTATGTTTCTGGAAACACCCACCTGCGTGTGGTGGTAACGACTGATGCGAGCCTCTCCGGATGGGGAGGTCATTGCCTAGATTCAGGTAGCAGCGCAGGGCCTGTGGTCGGCCAGGGAGTACTCGTAGACCATCAACCACCTGGAAATGCGGGTGGTATGGTTGGCACTGGAATTCTTCTTCCCTTTAGTACATCGTCAACCCGTGAGAATTCTGTCGGACAGTGCGACTACCATGGTGTACATCAGCCGGCAAGGGGGCACAAGGAGCTCCCAAGTGGCCACGGAGGTGCTGTCTCCTCTTCACTGGGCTGAACAGCACCTCCTGGCCCTGTTGGCAGCACATGCGGAAGAAGTGAATGTTCAGGTGGATTACTTGAGTCACCACACTCTGGTCCGGGGGAATGGTCCCTGTCGGAGTTGGTATTTTATTTATTTATTTGACATGTTTTGTATACCGCCTTTTCCTTCAATCAAAGCGGTTCACAACATACTACAAAGGTCATACAAAGGCAGGGAGGTCATGCACCACCTTATTACATCAAAGTGGTTGGAAGTGAGACTACATAGCACAGGGAATGACAATACATACATTACAATACAATTAACTAACATAGTCATACCTTCAAACAGAGTTACCAACTATATAGCAAGGAGCAGATGTTTCTTTTGCCTTGCACGGTCCAACGCCTTGTGGAGCATTGGGGGACTCCCATGATGGACCTGATGGTGCAGCATGACAATGCCAAGGCGTCGTGCCTCTTCAGCCAGTGAAGGTCTCTCATGGTCAAGGGCCTTGATATTCTTGTCCAGTTGTGGCGTCGGGAGGAGGAGGGGGTGCTACTGTACGTTTTTCTGCCCTGGGCCCTGATCGGCCGGGTGATTCAGCGCATAGAGGCACATCGGGGACAAGTGCTCCTGATTGCGCCAGATTGGCTGGGGCACCCTTAGTACATAGATCTGGTGCGACTGCTTCCGATCCCGGACCTGCTAGTACAGGGGCAAGTGTGCATGCTGGCGGTAGATTGATTCTCATTTATGGCTTGGCTCTTGAAAGGGTTTGGCTGTGATGCCACGGGTACTCGGAGGTGGTGATATAGACACTGCTAGAGGCCCGACGGTGCTCTACGTCTGTAGTGTACATCAGGATCTGGTGGTTATTTGAGGCCTGGTGTTTGGATCTGTATATTCACCCAGTAGAGAGCTGTAGTTTAAATTTCATAGTCACTCAGGGCCTAGCATCAGCAAAGTACTTTTAGTTTCAAATTAAAACACAGAAGAGAGCTTTCTGGTTAAATTTAGAATCCAGCAGAGAGCTTGTAGTTTAAATTTCATAATAGGTTAGAGCCTAGCAGCAGCAAAGAGCTATAATTTAAATCAAATCAGAATATAGCTTACCTCAGCAGCACAGGACGGGGTACTGTGTAGCAGCCCTCTTTTAATAAGTGTTATATCCCTCCCTCCCTCCCACACCCACCCTCCCCTGGGATAATCACAGCTTTATAGGTACTTGCACAACTTAAAAGACAGGAGGTGCTCTCAGGTGAAGTTCATTACCCAAATCAGTCATACACTAAGGACCTGAGATTAATTAAGCTTCAGGTGAACAAGGTATATTAAACTTATTAGATATAGTTTTAGTGGTATAAATATCCATAGCACCCTTTAGTACATAAAGAACTTAAAGATCTAAACACAAACTTAAAACTAAGATGCAGACAGCAGTCCAGCAGCGGGATGTGGGCTTTCCAGTCTTTTGCATTGAGTGTCACATGTATGATTTTCTCCCAGCTGGTGAGAGGTCTTACGTGTGCACTAGGTGCAAGGAGCTCTTTGCTCTCAGGGAACGAGTCTGTTCTCTAGAGGCTAGAGTAGGAGACTTGGAAAACATAAGACTGACAGAGAGGTACATAGACGAGACCTACAGGGATATAGTCCTGAAGTCCCACCTCCAGTCTGGCAGCATCCCTGTTGCCATGGAGGAGAGAGGTCACGTGACAGGAGAGCATCACCCTGGTGTGGCAGGAAATGATCCTGTAACTAGGACCTGTCCTCCAGGTGATGTAAAACCCTCTCGCACCGAGGAGGTTTCTCCAGGGCCAAGTGCCCATGAGGGAAGGGTTAGGACAGCAGTTATAGTTGGTGATTCGATCATTAGGCATGTAGATAGCTGGGTGGCTGGTGGACGTGAGGATCGCCTGGTAACATGCCTGCCTGGTGCGAAGGTAGCGGACCTCACGCGCCACCTAGATAAGGTCTTAGATAGTGCTGGGGAGGAGTCTGTTGTCTTGGTACATGTCGGTACCAATGACATAGGAAAATGTGGTAGGGAGGTTCTGGAAGCTAAATTTAGGCTTTTAGGTAGGAAGTTGAAATCCAGAACTTCCAGGGTAGCGTTCTCCGAAATGCTTCCCGTTCCACGCGCAGGACCCAAAAGGCAGGCAGAGCTCCGGAGTCTCAATGCGTGGATGAGACAATGGTGCAGAGATGAGGGTTTTGGATTTGTTAGGAACTGGGGAACATTCTGGGGAAAGGAGGGGCTCTTCCGAAGGGATGGGCTTCACCTTAACCGGGATGGAACCAGGCTGCTGGCATTAACCTTTAAAAAGGAGATAGAGCAGCTTTTAAACTAGATAATAGGGGAAAGCCGACAGTCGCCCAAGAGCGCATGGTTCGGAAGAATGTATCCTTGAAGGATACTACAAAAAGCAGAGAGGTTCCAAAAAAGAGTAAAGTAGCCCAAATGCCCTCGAGTATGGAGCAGACAGAGCTTAAAGATCCCAAATTACCCATGTCTACCAATAGCCAAATTAATATGAATAAAATACAGTCTCTAAAATGCTTGTATGCAAATGCTAGAAGTCTAAAAAACAAGATGGGAGAGTTAGAATATATAGCACTAAACGAGAGGTTAGATATGATTGGAATATCAGAGACATGGTGGAAGGAGGACAACCAGTGGGACACTGTGATACCTGGGTACAAACTATATCGTAATGATAGAGCTGATCAAATTGGTGGAGGGGTTGCGCTCTGTTAGAGAGGGCATTGAGTCAGAAAGGATTAAAGTTTTGCAAGAAACAAAATTTGCTGTAGAATCTCTATGGATTGAAATTCCATGTAAAAAGAGGAAGGCGATGGCAGTGGGGGTGTACTATCGTCCGCCTGGTCAGAATGAACAAATGGATGATGAAATGCTCAAAGAAATCAAGGAAGCTAGCAAAAGTTACAGTGCAGTAATAATAATGGGTGATTTCAATTACCCCGGTATCGATTGGGTCAGTGTCACAGCAGGATATGCTAGGGAGATAAAGTTCCTAGATGAAATAAATGACTGCTTCTTGGAGCAGCTGGTTCATGAACCGACCAGAGGGGAAGCAATATTAGACCTAGTCCTTAGTGGAACACCAGATGTAGTGCAAGAGATAAGGGTGTTGGGGCCACTTGGCAATAGTGATCATAGCATGATCACCTTTGATTTAATTAGTGGAGGAGGGATAGTAAGGAAATCCACAGTACTACCTTTTAACTTTCAAAAGGGAGACTATGATAAAATGAGGAAAACAGTTAAGAAAAAACTAAAAGGAGCAGTTGCAAAGGTTAAAGACTTACATCAAGCTTGGGTGTTTAAAAATACTATCTTGGAAGCCCAAGCCAGCTTTATTCCACGCTTTAAGAAAAGTGGAAGGAAGTCAAAGAAACTGCCAGCATGGTTTAAAGGTGAGGTCAGAGAGGCTGTTGCCAAAAAAGCATCTTTCAGGAAATGGAATAAAGAGCCAAACGACAAAACCTGGAAACAACACAAGCACTGGCAAGTCAAATGCAAGGCATTGATAAAGCAGGCAAAGAGAGAATTTGAGAGGAAGCTTGCTGTGGAAGCAAAAACGCGAAATAAAGATTTTTTCAAGTACATTCGCAGCAAAAAACCTGTGAGAGAGTCAGTTGGTCCATTAGATGATAGAGGCGTTAAAGGGGCACTAAGAGGTGACAAGGCGATAGCAGAGAGACTGAATGAATTCTTTGCTTTGGTCTTTACTGAGGAAGATATAGGGATGTTACCCATGACTGAAGTGGTATTTAAAGGTGCGGAAGAATTGAAGGAAATATCGATACATCGGGAAGATGTATTACAACTATTAGATAAACTGAAGAGTAGCAAATCACCTGGGCCGGATTGTATACATCCAAGGGTGTTGAAAGAACTGAAATATGAGATTGCAGACCTGCTATTAATCTGTGAACTATCATTAAAATCATCTCTAATTCCTGAAGATTGGAGGATAGCCAATGTAACACCAATTTTTAAAAAGGGTTCCAGGGGTGATCCGGGAAACTACAGACCGGTGAGCTTGACGTCAGTACCGGGAAAAATGGTAGAAACCATCATAAAGAATAAAATTATTCAGCATTTAGATAGTCATGGCCTAATGGGAGACAGCCAACATGGCTTTAGACAAGGAAGATCTTGCCTTACTAATCTGTTATGTTTTTTTGAAGGTGTGAATAAACAGGTGGACAAAGGTGAGTCGGTTGATATAGTGTATCTGGACTTTCAGAAAGCCTTTGACAAGGTCCCTCATCAGAGACTTTTGGCAAAACTAAAGAGTCATGGGATAGGTGGCAGTGTACTACTGTGGATCAGAAACTGGTTAAAAGATAGAAAGCAGAGGGTAGGGCTAAATGGCCAATTTTCCCAATGGAGAAAGGTGAATAGTGGTGTACCCCAGGGATCTGTGCTGGGTCCTCTGCTTTTTGACATATTCATAAATGAGCTGGAAAGTGGAATAACGAGTGAGGTTATCAAATTTGCAGATGACACAAAACTATTTAAAGTTGTTAAAGCCCAAGAGGATTGTGGAAAATTGCAAGAGGATCTTGATAAATTGGAAGACTGGGCATCAAAATGGCAGATGAAATTTATTGTGGACAAGTGCAAAGTTATGCACCTAGGGAAGAACAACCCAAACTATGGTTACACGATGCAAGGTTCCACTTTAGGAACCACCACACAAGAAAAAGATTTAGGCGTCATTGTGGATAACATGTTAAGACCCTCGGCCCAGTGTGCAGCGGCGGCCAAGAGAGCAAATAGAATGCTAGGTATCATACATAAGGAAAGGAATGGAAAATAAAACAAAAGATATTATAATGCCTCTATATCGTTCCATGGTGAGACCGCACCTTGAATATTGTGTGCAATTCTGGTCCCCTATCTTAAAAAGGATATAGCATTATTAGAAAAGGTTCAGAGAAGAGCCACCAAAATGGTAAAGGGGATGGAAGGATACTCCTATGAAGAAAGGCTAAAAAGGTTAGGGCTCTTTAACCTGGAAAAGAGACGGCTGAGGGGAGATATGATAGAAGTCTATAAATTAATGAACGGAGTGGAACGGGTAAACGTAGATCGATTGTTTACGTTATCAGAATATAGAAAGACTAGGGGACATGCAATGAAGCTACAGGGTAAACTATTTAAGACTAATAAAAGAAAATATTTTTTCACTCAACGTGTAATCAAACTCTGGAATTTGTTACCGGAGGATGTAGTAAAAGCTGTTAGTGTAGCTGGGTTTAAAAAAGGTTTGGACAAGTTCCTGGAGGAAAAGTCCATAAACCATTATTAAGAAGGGACCCAGGATATCAATGCTTGACCCAGTACAAGCATTGTGGAACCTGTGTCTTTTGGGGAAACTGCTAGGTACGTATGACCTAGATTGGCCACTGTTGGAAACAGGATACTGGGCTTGATGGACCTTGGTCTGACCCAGTATGGCATATCTTATGTTCTTATGTTCTTATGTTCACCCTCTCGGAGCACCTGTGACAGCCCTGTAAGGATTCCTGCAGGGTGGCCTGGACAAGGGTCTTGCTCTTGGTTCATTGAAGGTGCAGGTGGCAGCGCTCTCCTGCTATCGGGGATGGGTGCAGGAGGTGTCCCTGGCTGTGCACCCAGATAAGGTTTGTTTTTTGCAGGAGGTCAAACACCTCCGTCCCCCGAACAGGCTTCTGGACCATCGTGGGACCTCAACTTGATTCTGACTGTGCTGGGAGATCCTCCTTTCAAACCACTGTGGGGAGCGTCCCTTAATGACTTGACGTTGAAAGCAGTCTTCCTGGCTGCCATTTGATAGGCCAGGAGGATATCTGAAATACAGGCCTTGTCTTGCAAGGAGCTCTCTTTGGTCTTCTCCAGGGAGCAGGTTGTCTTTTGGACAGTTCCCTCCTTTCTGCCCAAGGTGGTATCTGAGTTCCACCTTAATCAGTCAGTTGTCCTACCATCCTTTGTAGGGGAGGTCGGGTCCCCAGAGGTGGCTTTGTTGCATAAGCTGGATGTCCGCTGGGTACTGAAATGTTATGTGATGGTGACCCAGGAGTTTTGCCACTCAGACTGCCTGTTTGTGCTTTTTGGTGGCTCTCGTAGGGATGAGGCGGCCTCTAAGGTCTCCTTGATCTGTTGGATCAGAGAGGCCGCTATTGAATTGGCCTTCCTGTTGCAGGGCTGGTAGGCACCTTTGAGCCTGTGGGCCCGTTCCACGAGGGCTGAAGTCTCCTCATAGGTGGAATGGAGAGAGTTCCTCCTATAGACATTTGTCGGGCAGCCACTTGATCTTCCTTGCATTGCTTTGTGCATCATTGCCACCTGGATCTGTAGGTCCGGCAGGATGCACGTTTTGGGACAGCAGTGCTGCGGGTGGGGGTTTCGGCTCCCTCCCAAAGTTAGTACTGCTCTGCTACATCCCAATTATCTGGACTGGACTGTAGGGATACCCTGGAAGATGAAATTAGACCTTACCTGCTAATTTGCTTTCCTGTAGTCCCTCCAGTCCAAGACTCTCCTGTTTACATTTTTCATGGGTTCGATAGGGGTGCTGTTTCAGAGACGCATGCATGAATGTGTAGGGATTTCAGTATAGTCTTTTTCATACGAAGAGTAGTTTTTTGTTAAATCTTAAAGATCTTCATTGGGGGTTTTTCCCCTGATGTTTCGTGTTTCACTTGAGGGCTGTTACTACCTGATAGAGGTTGTCCGGTTCCCTTGTTTTGGTGCAGGGCTTCTATAGGCTGGGATTCCCTGTGGAGAGTGGTGACTCAGTGTGGGCTCTGGCCGGTTAGAATGTCCAGCACTGGCTCAGTCAGTGGGTAAGGTTACTTATAATGAACTGAGAAAGTGTTCCTCAGTCTCCACCTGCTGGTCGCTGTGCACAACCCAATTGTCTAGACTGGACTGGAGGACCTACAGGAAAGCAAATTAGCAGATAAGGTCTAATTTCACCTTTTTTTCTTTCTTTCTCCCTTCTGTATTGAGAAAGACGAAGACTTTTGATAGAACAGATTTAACTAGCTTATATAGCAGTTCAGGAGTGAATGGGTAACCTAATGGTTAGAGCACTGGCTTGGTAAACAAGAGACCAGGATTTGATTCCCACTAGCACTCCTTGTAGCCTTGCGCAAGTCACTTAACCCTCCATTGCCTCAGAAGAAAGGCCTGGCAATCTACTTTGTCACACTACCAAGAAATCCCAGGAGCTGCTGGTTTGCCAGGAATCAGCATTGACTCAAAGGCACGCATTGCATTGCATAGCAGTTTGAGTCAGTTCCAAATTTGAGCTCAATTAGGCACATTATGCTTCTTGTCTGCAGTGCTATTGCAAACAGTTTGCCTGTTCAAGTTTAGCTATTTGAACTTAATTTGAAAGCTGAAATGGCTTAAAGCTGCCATGTAGTAGGTGGTTTAAATATTCTAGGGGTAATGTGGTAAAGCATTTTCTGTGTGTAAAGCATGTTTATATGTGGAAAAGGACACTCAAAAAAAATTGTGCAGCTGTATATGTGTATGAAAAAGTAGGCACAGGGAAGGAGAGTGTCTACTTTTAAATGATCTTTGTATAGTTATTCCTGGGGCCATAGTTTGAGCTGAGTTGGCATGAAGTCACGATGAGTGTGAACAGGTGTAAATTTGTGCTTGGGCATTTGTGTGCTATTGTGGCTAATCCTTAGCTTGTTTTATAAAGGCACAAAGTTACTTATGTTGTCTTTTATAATGTTGGCTTAAAATAGGCACTATTTTTGGACATTTTACATCCTGTTACAAAATAACTTATGAAAATATGGAAGGCAATCTGTGGAACATTTTCTCCGTTTTGTCTTAAGAAGAGTTTGAGATATGTTGGATATGATCTGGAAGTCAGAGCACAAGTACAAATCCAAATCTGTTATGTATTTATAGTGATTTCTGATGGTATAGGAAGGCTTTATTTTGACTTTTCATTCACTCTGGATAAGGTTAACTACTGCATGTTTGGGCCCAAATAACAATCTTTTTTTAAACAATTCTAACACACAATGCATTTTATTTTGTGTTTGTTTTTTTGCTTTTTTTTTATCCTAGCCAGTAGGTGGAAAACTTTGTATTGCAGTCCTCTGGCATCACCAAGTGTATATAATCCGAATACTGAAACAGGCGCCTGTAGCAATGCACTAAACTCTCCTGGGTACCTCAAATCAACTAACAAACAGCTACTAACCTGTGGCAGCTCAGGTACGGTAAATTTAAATAATGTGGTGAGACAAATGAGTTGTGTGGGTAGTACTGACAAAGGAGATGTAGGAAACCCTCTGTTTTGTTATTTGCTGGCACATTGCGAGGTAGTTAAGGGAAAAGAAAGCTCTTTAAAAATGAGTTTAAAATCTCACTATACAAGTCCTCCATTGACAGGTAGAATTCCATAGCTATATGTACCAGATTGTATTGAAGGAAGAAACATTTCTATACTCTGTCTTCAAATGTGTTTATCTTGCTAAGCATGCAATCAAATAATGCTCCCAAAAAATAAGTCTAAACGTGCATTTTGCTAATTTGATAGTCCTTTTCGGCTTCTCTCAAAAGTTTCCTTTTAGTTATTTTGGCAAGAGTTTTCAAAATGTAATAAAAAAAATTACAGTATTTGTTGGAATAATCACATGGCCTCTGGCCGGGATTTAAGCTATGAGCATTCAATGAAAGAGCTGGAAAGTGGTGAAGAAGAGATCATATAGCATGATTCTAAGCAAGTGGAATTGGGCTTCTATTTAGCTCAGGTATTTGATGTTTCAAAATTTGTCACCCTAAGCCCAGGGGTGGGCAATTCCGGCCCTCGTGCACCACAATCCAGCCTGGTTTTCATGATGGCCCTAATGAATATTCATGAGATCTATTTGCATCCACTGCCTTCCATTGTATGGAAATAGGTCCATGAATATTCATTAGGGCCATCATGAAAACCAGGCTGGATTGTGGTGCACGAGGGCCGGAATTGCCCACCGCTGCCCTAGGCAATAACCTATGTTGCCTATCCCTAATTCTGGGCCTGTATGGCCTTCATCTGTAGTTGGGCTTTGGAAGGTACAGTCAAGTGCTTTCATCCATTCCTGTGTACTGCTTTATTTTCCTTCTCTTCTGGAACCTAGCACAAATAGGCAACAAGCCCTGATATTGCAGTGACCATGCAGCAGATAGCAGAGTAGAGGAGTAGCTTATTGGTTAGAGCAGTGGCTTGGTGACCAAGAGACTAGGATTCGATTCCCACTGGTGCTCTTTGTGGCCTTAGGCAAGTCACTTTACTCTCTATTACCTCGGAAGAAAGGCCTGGCAATCTGCTTTTGATCACAACTTGCCAAGAAAACCCGGGGACTACTTAGTTGCCAGGAGACAGCATTGACTCAGTGGCATTATACATATTGCATTGTATTTTCAGCAGATAGGTTGAGCTAAGGCAGCCCTAATCTTAGCTAGCCTGGAGAATTAAATGCAGGTCTCTCCTGATCTGCCAGTGCTGCTGAGCCATGGGGTTGGTTCTGTGCTACTTCTGGAAGAGACGTACAACTGTGCATTTGAGCTACAAATGGATCTGCTTTTCAGGTTAATATACTTCTTCTGGCAAATCACTTCTATCTGTGCCCTTCTCTTCTATTGCTAACTCCAGATTTTGTTCCTTTAACCTTGCTGCTCCTTATCCCTGGAACAAACTATCTGAGTCTGTACATCAGGCGCCTTCTCTGACCCTTTTCAAATTTAGGCTGAAAACTCACCTCTTTGCTGCCGTTTTTGGATCTTGACGCATCTGATCTCCTTTGCGTTTCCTTACCATTCCTCCTAGATGTGTCCCATGTCTACAGCTACCTTGTTGTCTGTCTTGACTAGATTGGAAGCTCTAATGAGCAGGGACAGTCTTTTACATGTGTCTGTGCAGCGCTGCATATGTTTTGTAGCGCTATACAAATGTTCAGTAGTAGTAGTAAATTAGGGCAGCTTCTGATTGAGCTGAATGTCCAAAGGGAGAAACAGGAAACGGGCAAAAAAGTTTTTTTGAAGTTGTTTCCTAATCGTCCCTCCAGTCCGGTCCAGTCCAGACTTGTGGACCCCACTAAAAGATGGAGAATGAAAAAACAAATTGAGCTGAAAAAGCCCATAAGAAGCCTGTGTGCCCTCACTCGGCTAGTATTTTCTCAGTCTTGGCACATGGTGAATGAGCTTAGCCTGTGCTGTTACTGACTTGTTTGCTGGCGTTTGGCCTGCTGTGTTTTCTCATTCCTTCCCGGGCCTGGGGGGTTCAGAACCCAGTGGTCCGGGTCCCTCCCCTCATTTTCCCCTAGCTGCACTTGGTGCTCCCCGATTCCTCCTCCCCAACTCTTGGGAGGGGGCCTGGGGTGAAGGCAGTAGTAAGCACTGCATACCTTTTCTGTTTAAAAAAACAAACAAAACAAAACGCTGACAGAAGACGACAAAGGCAAGGCAGACAAGGAGGCTCCGTGGGAGCAGAAGTGTGGCTGCAGTGTGGTCCCCAGTAAGAGAGGCCAGCACATTGTGTTAAGGAAGCAGAGCACCATTAGAGGCAGTGCACATGGCCAACCAGGAGGTTTGCGGTCAGCTTGTGATGTGTGGTAGCTGACGGGTGCACCTCTCAGCAGAGGAGGGGCTGTGCTGTGGCTGCGGATCTTCTCTCCAGCGGCCAGATTGTGTAGGGGACGTATGAAAGTAATCTCGATGACCACAATCGCGCTGTTGTGCTGGATGTCAGGCCCAGTTTTTTGGCAGGTATCTTACTTCCATGGACCTCATGGAGGCCACCTGCATAGTCCTATTTGTCCCGACTATCAATGTTTCTTGCGTTTTGCGGTCCCAATGGGGCAATTCCAGTTCCTGGTGCTCCCATTTGACCTGGCCACTGCTCCCCGGGTGTTTTACCAAGGTTATGGTGGTTTTGGCGGCAGTTCTTTGGAAACAAGGGGTCATTGTCCACCTCTTATCTGGACGTCCGGTTGATTCAGGCAAAGTCACTGCAGGAGAGTTGGTTGGCCACCGAGAGAGTTGTCAGACTTTTGCAGGGGCTGGGCTTGGTGGTCAGTTTTGCAAAGAGCAGAATGGTCAGTTTGCAGTCCGGGAGTATTTGGGGGTCTGTTTTTGACATGCTGAGTGGCAAGTTCTTGCTGGAGGGCAGGATCATGAAGATACAGGCTCAAGTCCAGGCTTTACTGAGGGCTCTGCATCTGCAAGTGTGGGATTATCTGCAGGTCCTGGGCTTGATGACCATGATCTTGGAGCTTGTCCCTTGGTCATGGTTACACATGTGCCACTTGCAGTTAGTGCTCCTGTTGCGTTGGTCTCTGCAGATTTAGTCCATGAAGATGAGGATGGCTTTTGTTGGGAGCAACCTGGGCAAGTCTCCATTGGTGGCTGGAACCTGCCCAACTAGCAGTGGATATGTCGCTCAAGCCACTAGACTGGGTGGTGGTGACCACTGATGCCAGCCTGGTGGGCTGGGGATGACACGGTCAATCGCATGTAGCTCAGGGATGGTGGTTCCCAGTGGAGAGTCAGTGGTCCATCAACTGGTTGGCGACCTGGGCAGTGTTCTTTCTTTCCCTCATGTGGAACAGTTGTAAGAGTCCTGTCTGACAATACAATGGCAGTTGCTTATATCCGTTGTCAAGAGGGCAGAAGGAGCGTGTTGGTGGAGGTGGAGATGCTCCTGCTTCTTCAGTGGGCAGAGTGTTTTATTTTTTATTTATTTATAGCTTTTATATACCACGCTATTTAAAATCAGTACGGTTTACATACAACAGATTTGTGCATAGCAGCCGCCTGCTGTGCACTTACAGTAAAACGGAAAGGTACAACTTGGGTTTCAACTGGGGAAACTATCTACATCTATATACATTTATCTACAATAATAACTTGGGATGATTGTGCTGTGGTTTATTAATTCATGGCCGAGTGTATGGTGGGTGTGGTTGTGATACCGGGTTGGGAGTAGTGTAGGAGAAAGAGGTGGTGTTTTAGTGCTCTTCTGAACTGGACGAGGTCTGTGATTGCACGGATGGTAGTTGGCAGTGCATTCCAGCAGCTGGGCGCGTAGAACATGAAAGCTCGGTTCTTTGTTGCCTGGGTGCATTTTATTATCTCCTTAGGGATCTGTAGAGTATTGGTGGCGAATGCTCTCCTTACTCTGGTTGCTGGGGTGGGATGGAGGAGGCTCGTTAGTGAGGTAGGGGATATTTTGTTGATGGCCTTGAAGGTCATCAGGGCTACTTTATATATGAGCCGGAAGTAGATTGGAAGCCAGTGTAGGTCCTTCAGTATTGGGGTGATGTGATCCCTCTTAGAGGCTCCGTGTAAGAAGCATGCGGCTGTGTTCATTGCAAGCTGTAGAGGGTTTAACATGTTTTTGGATAGACCATGTAGGATCACATTAGCATAGTCAAAGTGAGGGGTCACCATAGCCTGGAAAACTGATCTGAAATCATCTAGTTGCAGCAAGGGTCGGAGGTGTCGTAGTGTTCGTAGTTTATGGTAGATTTGCTTGGTGGTGTTACTGATGTGTGTTTTGAATTCGAGATGCTAGTCTAGTGTCACGCCTATGTAGCGGATGCTGGATTTTGTTGGGAGTTCAGCATCTCTTGTCTTTAGCGTCGGTGGAGGTGAGAAGGCTTGGTTTCTGGTTATGAATAGGACGTCCGTTTTGCTGAAATTTATTTTGAGGCTCTGTGAGTGTAGCTAGTCTGTTAAAGCGTCGAAGCAGTTTACTAGTGGGGATAAGTCTGGATGATCAATCAAGAATGGGGTGAAGAGTAGTACATCGTCTGCATAGATCAGGCATGATTTGTTGAATGAGCGGATTAATTCACGTATAGGCTGCATGTATATGTTAAATAAGAGGGCGGAGAGAGAGAGGATCCTTGAGGTACTCCATGTATTTGTTTGACCATTTGGCTTAGGAAGGGGAATGTCCAGGCGGATTACCTGAGCAGACATCTGTTGGACCCAGGATAGTGGTCTCTCTTGGATTCGGTGTTTCGGCTGATCGTGCAGCATTGGGGAGCGCGCACACTAGACCTTATGGTGACAGTGGCCAATGCCATGGCCCCTCGGTTCTTCAGCTTATGAAGAGAACACATCAGACCTCGAAGCCCTGGTCAGCCCTGGCCCGTCATCGGACTCCTCTGTGTTTCCACCCAATCCAGTGATTGGCAGAGTGCTTCAGAGAGTGCAGGCCCATCCTGGATTGGCGATACTGGTGACTCTGAATTGGGCTTGGCGGCTTTGGTACACAGACCTCTTGCACCTATTGGTAGCGGTCCCTTCCCCTCCCGGCAGAAGGGGATCTTTTGGCTCAGGGACCTGTCCTGTTGCTAGCGGTGGATCATTCTTGCTTACAGCTTGGCTCTTGAGAGGACGCGTTTGAGCTGTAGAGGCCTGGCCACTTCTCCCTGGGTGGTGGATACCTTGCTGCATGCACATCGGCATTCCACTTCCTGGCTTATGTTCACGAGTGGCAGGTATTCGAGGCCTGGTGCGAAGAGTGTAGAGTGCGACTGTTTTTGTCCTCCCTGCCAGACATCCTGGCCTTTTTCAGTTTGGGCTAGAGAAGGGTTTGGCCCTGAGCTCCCTGAAGGTTCAAGAAGTGGTCTTGGTCTGTTTTCGTGGCTGGATACAGGGGCAGTCCCTCGCTATGCATACAGATGTGGTGCGCTTCATCAAGGGGGTCAAGAATCTTCAGCCTCCTTGATGGTTGGCGTTTCCATTCTGGGATCTGAATTTGGTCCTTTTGATCTTGACAGAGGCTCATTTGAGCCCCTTCGGTCCGCTTCCCTCAAAGGTTTGACACTGAAAGTGGTGGTCTTAGTCGCTATTTGTTCAGCACACCAAATTTCTGAATTGCAGGCTTTGTCCTCCAGGAAATCTTCTTGGTGATTTCTAGGGAGAAGGTGGTGCTTCGTCAGGCTCCCTCCTTTCTCTCTAAGGTCGTCTCAGCCTTCCAACTTAATCAGGGGGTTACTCTACTGTTATTCTCTAGGGTGCAGGCTTCAGCTGATTCACGGGTTTTGCATTTACCAGACATCTGCAGGGCCCTCAGGCGTTTCTAGAGAGTTACACCTGAGTTGAGGAAGTCTGCCCGGTTCTTTGCATTGTTTGGTGGCCCGCGAAAGGGTGAGGTGGCCTCTAAGGCTCCCATTTCACAGTGGATTCGGGAGACCATTGCATTGGCATGCTTGGCGAAGGGCCACTGTCCTGACTGGTTTGTGTGCCCATTCTACTCGAGCTTCTTCCTGGGCAGAGTTTAGCCTTGTTCCACCTCAGGATATTTGTAGGGCCGTAACCTGGTCCTCTCTTCATTCCTTCGTGTGTCACTATCATTTGAATGTGCAGGCCAGGCAAGACGCAGCTTTCGGTGCATAGGTTTTGCAGGCTGGTGTTTCTGGTCCCGCCCATCATCTGTACTATTCTGATATAGCCCATGCATCTGGACTGGACTGGACTGACGATTAGAAAGGTGAAATCAGACCTTACCTGCTAGTTTTCTTTCCTGGAGTGCCTTCAGTCCAGTCCAGAACCAACCTGGGATTCTGCAGTGTGTTTGGGGGGTATGCCTCCGCATTGACTTAAAGGATTAGGCATTGGTCTTGCAGAATTCTATCAGTCTTTCTCCAGTTTCATTTCTATTGCCAAGTCCATATTTTCCAGCCACTTTGCCGCCTTCTTTGTTACCTATTTTTGTGTTCTAGTCACCCATGACTATCAGGATATCCTTTCAAGTTCAGCTTTGTATTTATTCATAGAACTGATCAACTTCTTCCTCTTCTGCAGCTGTTGTTGGGGGCATATACCTGTATAATAGTTGTGTTGATGGGCATACTCGTAGACAAATATAAATTAAGCCAGTCCATTTCAGTTTGCTGGCACCCAACAGATAACGACGTACACATTCCATTTCATGCTTGACCACCTCCAACTTTGCTTGGTTCATGCTTCGTACGTTCCGTGTCCCAATATGTAAGGCATCTTTGAAGCTTCTGACTCTCATTTCATGCGCAGCAGCATCAGTAGTAAGATGTCCCAAAGGCTTTGATCAAACGACATAAATGTTGGCATTACTCTGAAAAGTCTTCAGTCTATCTGCACTAGCCAGTTGAGTGCCTTTTGACCTGGGAGTCTCAGCTTCCAGCACTATAGTACAATTTGTTTTGTTGTGACTATCCATTGGGCTTTCATGGCAAGATACGGAAGTAGATTGCCAGGCTTTTCTTCCATGCAGGTAATGCTAGTGGTGTTGCCGCTGTCACAGAAATGTGACCCTCCGCCACCAATACTATCCCATTCTGCTGCTGCCCAGATGAGTGGTTTGTCTTTGGCACCTCAGCTGAGACTTGTCCCTGCCAGTATTATTTCATTTTATTTATTTATTTGGTTTTATATACCGTGCTATTTTAAATCGGTGCGGTTTACAGCATAACAACTCAATACATAGAATAGGTGACCAGATAGCTTAGCTCTCAGCATCACTGATGCACACAAGCCCTCACAGCACGACAAGCTGCAAACCAAGTAAGGGAGCACTGCTTTAGTCACTTAAATGTACTTAAGCTGTTCAGAATACTAATCCAGTAGATCTTTGAATACAAGATAATCCCAGAGTCTTCTCAACTCACAGAAACAAGAATGCAAGAGAGTTCCTGGCTTGTTTAAATTCTATAGCTAAACTTTTGAGAATGGGTTTGTAGTCCCTGGTATGCCGGTGGCCCCAATACCCCCCCCCCCCCCCCCAAACCTCTAGGTTTCAAGCCCAGTAATCAAATGTCCCAGGTTTCCTCTATTTATACAGGTAGTTTCCTACCTATGCTCCATGGACCTCTTGGTGGTTTGTAAGGTTATCATCACAAGAAGTTCATAGGACACATGAAAGCAAAAATTTAAAACCCTTGTGGTTGAGATTGTGGAAACAGCAGTGGGGACCAGTGTGGGAAGGAACAGTAGCAGCCCAGCTATGACTGCATGACCAAAAGCAATAGGAATCCATGTTCTATGTGGCCTGCTGGAGCTGATGAGTAAAGCAAAACAGCACTTCTATGGTTCAGAGAAGCATTGGAAGTATCGCAGGCATGGGCACTGTCCTGCTTAGAGCAGTGGAGGTGGACTGAGCAGGAACATTGAAACCAGAAGCAGATTATGGAGCCAA
Source organism: Ichthyophis bannanicus (assembly GCA_033557465.1). Classification (NCBI taxonomy): domain Eukaryota; kingdom Metazoa; phylum Chordata; class Amphibia; order Gymnophiona; family Ichthyophiidae; genus Ichthyophis; species Ichthyophis bannanicus. The sequence continues at coordinate 229,037,649 of CM066036.1, forward strand.
GAATGGCAGTGAAGCTGCAATAGGTGAGGGGGACAGCGTGAGAGACAAAGATCGTAGGGAGGACTGGGGTAAAAATTGGTTTGGAAGGCAAAGAGTTAAGTGCGGGGGACTGGCTAGGAGTGGGTGGAAAGAGACTTATGGGAAGGGGGATAACTCTGAGGGACCAAGAGTGATGGGGGAAGAGAGACTGACCAATAGTGACGGGCTTTGGAGGTGATAGTGGAAGAGAGAGAAGAGAGTTGGTGAAATAGTGGGGAGGTTGATAAGGGTTCTAAAGGTGGGGAGATGCTGTTTTTCACTCAGCCCACATGTGATATATTAATAGGGAATGTGGGTGTTATGTCCTTTCTCCAGGAACAAGCAGGAAGTCAGCCCTCACATATGGGTGACATTGGCACCGACTGAGCCCGTGCGGAGCATTTCCCCAGCTTTCAAAGAAAGCCTTTGGGAATGCCACCACACATGTGTGGTCCCCTTCCTACCCAAGGGTGCCATTTTACTCAGTCTCCCTTTTTTCCTTGGAGACCTTCAGACGTGCGTCTTGTCCCCAGAAAAAGGTTTTCTCTGTTTCCAATCGTTTTTTGCTATCCGGCCTTTGCTGGTCCTCTTCCCGCCTCTTGAGCACCTCTGCTTTGGCCTTGGTCTCGTTTTTTTCCCGTTTTGCCTTTTTTGTGTTTTACCGCACTTTCGCGCTCTTTTTAACCACTGGCCGCATCGAGGGTCTTCGACCTCGCAGGGGTCCTTTTCCCCCTAATGGCCTCCGGTTTTAAGAAATGTGATAGATGTTCAAAAAAACATATTGCTCACAGACACCCATGACTGTTGTCTCAGGTGCCTAGGAGCTGACTATGACCCGGAACTATGCTCCCTCTGTAAGAAGATATCCTGCAAGGCCATCCAGAGTTGTAAGGAGAAGCTGGATGATCTCTTCCGTAAGGAAGCCCTGGTATCCCTGGTAGCCTCCCGCTCTTTGGCCCCCAACCCCTGGAGTCTCCCAAGGTTCCTCCCCGGGCCTGGCGGCACTCTGACCAGGGGTCGCCCAAACGTGAGCGGAAGAAGAAGAAGAAGGCTGTGAGGACTCTGTCAGGGGCGCCAGATAAAGGTGAGAGGTCATGCACCCGTTCTCTCAGCTCCCCATGGCATGGCGACATGGCACGGGCCCTAGTGCTCACCACAGAGTCTGAAGAGGAGCCCCGCGTGGAGAAGCTCAATATTCTTCAATATGAAGCTCCTCCGAAGGAAACTCTCTTGGTGCTGGTTCCTCCCATTCTGAACAGACTCCTCCTCCGCATGTGGGAGACCCCGGCCTTTGTCCCTATTGTGAGCAAGCGCCAGGACACTATGTATCGGGTCAGCGGGACCTGGGGTTTCAGAAAGCCCAGCTTCCTCACACCGCGATAGTGGTCAAATCGGCCAAGCGGAAGCTAAAGAGCCCGAAGGCTCATTCTTCGATCCCGCCAGGCAGAGTCTCATACCCTCAACGCCCTCGGGTGCAAGGCTTATCAGGGCTCCATGCTGTTTTGCCACATCCAAGTTTACCAATTATACATTAGGATGTTCCTCTGTGACCTCACTAGAGAGCTCAGAGGCTTCGCTGCAGGCCTTGACAGAGACCATCTCCGATGTTTTCAGGCCCTCTCGAAGTCCGTCAGAGTTCTCGAAGTACCTCTTGCGAGCGGTGCAAGACTGCTTCGAGTCCTCTGCCCAGGTGGCATCGGCTGGCATCGGAGCCTGCCGGCAGCTTGGCTCTAGTCCTCGGACCTGGAGCAGTGGGTCCAGGAGAAGCTTCTGGACATCCCCTGCCTTGGGGAGCAACTGTTCAGCAAGCCCATGGAGGATAAGGAGCATAAGGAAGCGGAGCTTGAAACGGAGTATGTGACCTGTACTCGCCTCTCCCAGAAAACTTCCTCCCTCGTCAGGCTTCTTGCTCTGCTGTTTCTTCCTTTCTTCCACCAGAAGGGGCTCCCGTACAGAGGCTACCCGTCCTACCCTCCTGGCGTCGACCCCTGTTCAGGGCGGCCAGGGCAAGGGTACGGCCCACGGCTCTATCATGGAAGGTAGCCTTCCTGGTGGTGCTCACCTCTGCCCGGAGAGTCAGCAAGCTGCAGGCACTGATGGCCGAAGCGCCATACACAAGGTTTTATCGGAATGGGGTGGTTCTCCGCACGCATCCCAAGTTCCTCTTGAAGGTCTTCTCGGACTTCCACTTCAACCAGGAGAACAGTGCTGTCCACCTTCTTTCTGAAGCCCCATGCTGACTGTGCGACGGTGATTCTCCATATGCTGGATTGTAAGAGAGCTCTTCTATCTGCAGCGGACTCGGGACCACTGCAGATCCGGGCAGCTCTTAGTCTCCTATGATCCCAGCTGCCTGGGGCTGGCGGTCATCAAGTGTACCTTGTCAATCTGGGTGGCAGACTGCATCGCCTTGGCCTAGGCCGGGCTTTCCCTGGACAGCCGAGTCACAGCTCACAATGTCCGAGCGATGGCGACGTCTGTAGCTAGTCTGCGCTCTGTGCCACTGACAGACATCTGCTGGGCCATCATCTGGTCCTCCTCTCACACCTTTGTGGTGCATTACTGCCTGGAGAGGGAGTCCCGTCGGGACAGTGCCTTCGGCTAGGCTGTACTCTGTAATCTGTTCGGGGTTTAAGCAACTCTTGCCCTCCGACCCTTCTTGTTCCGGCTACCAGGAGCATGGCCATCCATGAACCTGGGGTCCTCAAGCTGCCTTCGCCTTCACTGGTGACTGCTCACGGCTCTGCCGTGTTTTTCCTATAGGTCCTTGGTAGCCTGTAACTGGGGAGTCCCATATGTGAGGACTGACTTCCTGTTCCTGGAAAAAGCGTAGTTACTCACCTGTAACAGGTGTTCTCCAGGGACAGCAATAATCAGTCCTCACAACCCTCCCTCCTTCCCTTGGAGTTGCTATCCCTCTTTTGCCATCTTCTTGGAGGGGCTGTAGCTGTGGCACCTGACTGAGTAAGATGGCACCCTTGAGCAGGAAGGGGACCACACATGCATGGTGGCATCTCCCAAAGGCTTTCTTTGAAAGCTGGGGAAATGTTCCGCGCAGGCTCTGTCGATGCTGACGTCGCACATATGTGAGGACTGATTCCTGCTGTGCCTGGAGAACACCTGTTACAGGTGAGTAACTATGCTTTCCTATCCAGCACTTCCTCTATACAGATATATTCTATCCTCTCCTGTCCTGCTGTTGGTCATTTTAAATGAAGGCTTTGAAGAATATCTTTATTTAAGAGAAGGAGCAGTGATATGCCCAGCTAGTTAGAATCAGACTACTAGGTGTTGCTGTTGTGCAATGACTGAGGTCTGAGGAATGGAAGTATGTCTTGGGAATTTGAGCCCAGGTTCTCCTGCATAATAGTGCTCTGCCATTGAGATTTTCAGTTCATTTCTGGTATTTGAATCTCAACTATATGGATTCATTTGCTATTTCTGTTCATTGTTCAGGTTTAAATTCATTAAAAATATATTTCATACTGTCCTCTAGACCAATCCAGACAAGTGGGTTGTGTTCCTCTACCATCAGATAGGTGGAGACAGCCAATGAAAAGCCCAGGTTTCAGTGACATCACTCCCATGCCTCTATCCGTCTCTGCCATCAGAGATCTCTTCAGTATTTCTTTGTCTCCAGCAGATGGTGGATGGATTTTCTCCTCTCTGAAGAAAGTTCTGAAGATTGAAAGGAAAAGATTGATTAAACACTTGTGAACAATCACCTTGAGGGTGACTCTCTCTTGTTACGTTGGAGGCTTCACTAGACTGCAGTCTTTTCGGTAGCCATAGGAGGAGGGAAAATTGGTTCAGTTCCACGGTCTTACAAGAGCCTGTTGAGCAGCCAGAAATTGGAAGGATTTGGAAGAATCTGGAAGAGGTCAGCAACCTCACATAACGTCAGTGCTCCCTCCCCCTCCTTTGTTTCCCCCTCCTCTCTCCTGAAGATTGCAGAAGACTGAATGATCTGCCTGCAAGCCACCTTAAATGCAGTACTGCAAAAGCAATTGAAACAGTATCAGGGGAGTAACCGGACAGCACATCTTACAGGGAGTAGAGCTGAGCCTGGCACGGATCCTCTGCCTGGGGCTCTCAGGGTGTGAGTACCAAGGCTTGACCTCGGCATTGTCCTTGTTGGGGGCTCCCGATTCTGTCGGTGTGGGACAGAATTCAGGGTAGACTGCTGGCAACCATTGGTGCGATGTGGGGGTTTCCTGCCATTTTCTGCATGTGCTGGTAGCGGTTTCTCCTACTGTGTGCCTGGAGGCCATGCAGTCTGTATGTGTTCCTTATCGTCCCTCCAGTCCAGTCCCGCACCTCTGGGTAGTGCACCTCCCCCAGCAGCTTGGAGACTGATTGTGTCATCTTTTTGATGGCACTAGTGTACATTGAGCTAGGGGGCTGGTGGGCGGTACCAGCTGCATGTCTCCAAGCAGCTGGAGGAGGTTGTCAGCCAGGGTGCTTGACTCACTGAAGAGACAACTAAGGAGATTAGGTTTAGTTAGAGTTTGCTTTTATCTCCCCTATTAAGGTGCAGGTTTCTTTGTTTTTAAAGACAGAAGTGTTAAAAAACAAAACAAAACCAGAAGGAACAGAGAGAACCCGGGGGACATCAGGGCCGAGGGGAGGATATTCCTTCTTCCCCCTCTCCCCCCCCAGGATTTCGGGGGGAGAGTTCTGTGGGGGCCTTCCTCAGTTCGAGACTTCTGGCTGTTCCCGAACCCGTTATCGGATGAGGAGATGCTGCAGTTGCTTGACAGGAGTGAAAACTGGCAGCCCCGAGTTACCCTCCTCAGCGCCGAAGCCGGGAAGGAAGGCTGAGCGCGATGGGTAGAAAAGCTATGTGGCAGAGGCTCCAAGGGGAGGACAGCAGGAACCCCTAGACACCGCCAGAACACGAGGAGACAGCGGCCTGCAGCTGCATGTTTGGGAGTCTGCAGCAGTGTGGGAAACCCCTGCTGTATTTAGGTGCGATTTCTTCTTATTCAGGCCCGTATGTGTTTAATTCCCTGCTGTGTTTTGGGTGCCTGGGAGAGGCAACCACTGGAGAATAAAGCAGGACAGAGCAGCGTCTTTCTAGGGGGCCATTTGCCGTTTCTTTTTAATTTCAGTTTCAGTTAATTAGATTTTGGTTTGGTTTTATTTTATTTTAGTTCAAGTACTCTAGTGCTCTGTGCCTGAGCCTGTGGAGGTGTACTGTGCTGGGGATCCTTTTACCTACCCGGATACAAATTGAGGGCATTCCTGGGGAGTGCCCCCAGCCCTTCCCAACATGCTGGCAAGACCACAGTTCCTGTTATAGGATGGTATCAAGGGGTGTGAACCCCACTTAATCCTTGAGCATTCCTTGTGCTATACAGCTCAAAACATTCAGTGCACAATGACTTGATGCAAACGTGGGAAAGGCCTAATCAGATAGGCCATTTTTTGTTGCTGGGCGGATTTTCAGAGTGCTGCTGTGCTGGGTCAGGTGATGTAACTGGCACTTGGTTGAAACGTTGCTTTTTCCTGAGAAGGGTCTGATAAAAAGTCAGAGACAGAAATAAATATAGGTGTTAAAAATAAAAAAGAGGAGCTGCATTTAGATTTGTAGCAGCTACAGCTCTGGAAAACAGGAAGTACCTGCATACAAGAAATGTGTGTAATTTTGGAAGATAGTCAGTGGTTTTGGACACAAATGAAATCCTTCCATCTGTCTATGGTCAGTGAGTAATCTGACATGATCATCTCTTGTCGCTTAGCCCAGATTATGTACCTATTAAATCTGTAATATTGTTTGTAAGGGAAGCTGTACTCCCTTATAGCCATTTGTAGTATTTGAAGAAAAACGTAAACTTTACTCAGAGAACGTGTCAGTTTGATTGGATCAGGGCAAGGTCCATTTCATATCTTTAAGATACAACACTGCAGTGCAATCTAAAAATCCTCAAGATATGCAGTCCCCGATGTGGTGTGGTCTCGGAGGCAGGTGTCTGCCTAAACTTCACGCAAAAGGCTGTCATGGGAGCAGGACCTGTAGGATGAGATGAGGCAGGAGAGTCCCTCCCGGTTGCAAGAGACACTGGGGGCGTCATGTTACCTTCAACGGATCCAGGATCCGGCCCCCGGTCCCTGCACGATGCCCGGACCATCCACCCCTTGAGCCCAGGGAGCAGTAGGGCTCCTGGGGGAATTCTTACCAGAGTTTTTCTTTCTTTTGCAGAAGGCGTTTTGCCTACCAAGTGGCTCCTCAGTCTCAGAACAGAGGGCTAAGAGGATGTCAAATGCAAAAGAGCACAAGTCAGGAGCAGTGGCGTCTAAGCGGGCTAGAGGCTTAGACGAGTGGCAACAATCGCCATTGTCTGAGGGGTTGGATGGGGAAGACCTTGACACGGAGCTAGATCTACAGGAGGAGTTGGAAGAAGGAGAGAGCTTAGAACAGGAGGATCAGGCGCGGTTTGTTTGGGTTTTCCGCCGGGAGGAGCTACCAGTGCTCATCTTTATGCTTTTGTTTATGCAATTTCTCAATATACTGCACAGGCCGAAGGCCATTAGGCGGTTTACAATCACTACAAGTGGGTACTGATACAGTTCCTCGTCCCCAAAGGGCTCACATTCTATGTGTACCTTGGAGACCCTCAAGGCCCTGAATATGCCTGCTAACCTCCCGGCAGAGGAAGAGGTGCTGTAGGATCTGCTGTTCGAGGCGGTACGGAAATCACAAAGTCTTACCAGTACATGGAGTAGTAGGACAGATGATAAAGGATGAGTGGGATCTGCTGGAGGTTGGCCTTAAAGAGGTGCAATCCATGATGCGCCTATACCCTCTGCCGGAGCAAGAACAAGCTCCTTTGATCACCCAAAGTGGGCGCAGCGGTATTGGCAGCAGTCGAAGAGACCTTGACTTGTCTCCTGCAGCTGAGAGCCGTGGAACTGGTTCCGTGAGACCAGTACGTCTGCGGTCGATGCTTCATGTATTTCGTGGTACCCAAATGGAAGGTTCCTTTTGCCCAATTCTCGACTTCGAGGGCATGAACTACGGTCTCCGGGTACCGCATTTTCACAGTAATAATGGCGGTAGGAAGCGGAGATTTTGGGCGACTCTAGATCTCACAGAGGCGTATCTGCACGTTTCCCATCCATCTATAACATTGGCAGTTTCTCCGCTTTGCGGTGCCAAGGGGCCATTTCAAGTTTCGAGCGTTGCCCTTCAGTCTGGCGACCACCCACCATACTTTTACCAAGGTCTTGGTGGTGGTGGTGGTGGCAGCTCCACAAGGAAGGGGTTCTCGTTCACCTGTACCTAGACGATTGGCTGGTCCAGGCGAAGTCCAGGGACGATAGCGAAAAGAGCAACAGCGTGGGTGGGAGAGTTCCTTCAAAGTCACTGGGGTCAACCTGGTCAAGAGTCGGTTACGGCCAGCCCAGGAGCTAGAGTATTTGAGAGCGTGCTTTGATACCTGTGTGGGCAGGATTTTCCTGCCGGTTCGCCGGGTGCAGGAGCTACGACAGTGGTTACGGCAGGTCCTGAAGATCGCAAGACCATCAGTGGCGGCATCTGCAGGTTCTGGGGACCATGGCGGCCACACTCGAGCTAGTCCCATGGGCAAGGGCGCACGTGCAACCGCTGCAGAGGGTTCTGCTTAGTTGATGGTCCCATCAGAGTCAACCCCTACCCCAAGTACTCCCCTGACCGCAGAGCACCAGGAGAGCCCTCAGTTGATGGCTGCATGTAGAGAGCCTGGAAGGCGTCCCCGGTGTGGGTTCCTCTGATGACCGATGCCATCCTGTCAGGTTGGAGAGCCCATTGCAAAGGATGCTTTTTTCAGGGACAAGAGTCTGTAGGAGGCCCTGTGGTCGATCAACAGGCTTGAGATGCGAGCGGTGACCTTGGTGCTAGAAAGTTTCGAGCTATGGTCGCAGGTGAAGGTTGTCCAAGTCCTCCCGGACAGTGTAACCATGGTGGCTTACATCAACCGGCAAAGAGGCACAGGCAGTGCAGCCCTGGAGGAGGAGGCCAAAAAGCTGTTCGGATGGGCAGCGATTCATCTCCAGGTGTAATCGGTGGCGCACGTAGCAGGAGTTGACAGTGTGATGGCAGCCTACCTCAGCTGAGTGCGCATGGACCCCAGAGAGTGGCAGCTCAATCAGGAGGTGTTCGAGCAGGTGGTCCGCCGACGGGGCACACCGGTCATGGACCTAATGGCAATGTTCGAGTCGGCCAAGGCCTGCCAGATTTTCAGCAGAAGAAGAGTGGAAGTCCAAGGGCCTGAATGCTCTAATTCAGCAGTGATGATCTCTGTTTTTCCCCTTGAGCGTTCATAGGCCGGTTAGTGCAGTGGCTAGAGATGCACTAGGGATTTGTAATTCTGGTGGCACCAGACTGGCCGAGGTGTCAGTGGTATGCTGACCTGATTCGGATACTGGCGGATTGACTGTGGTGGCTTCCGGTTGGAAGGACCTCTTGACACAGGAGCCGCTTCGTATGCCCCAAGTGGATCAATTATCGCTTACGGCATGACTCTTGAAAGGGCGAAGTTGAAGAAGAAAGAATAATCAGGCTCGGGGATAGCGACCTTGCTACAGGCCCAGAGGTGGTCTACGAACCTGGCGTGCATCTGCGTAGGGCGCATCTTTGAATCACGGTGCAGAGAGAGGCAGGCGCGCCCTTCCACTGCCTCCATCCCGGACATCTTGGCGTTCTTGCAATCCAGTTTTGATAAGGGTCTAGCTGCCAGTTCCTTGAGGGTGCAACTGGCAGCGATTTCCGGTTATTGCGGGAAAGTCCACAGGGTGCCGTTGGGTACACACCCAGACGGGCTGAGCTTTCTAGGGGCGGTGACCCACCTCCGTCTGTCAAAGAGGGCAGTGGTACCACCTTGGAATCTCAATCTGGTGCTGACAATGCTATCTGGGGAACCCTTTGAGCTATTGAGTTGAGCTTTCCTGAAGGATTTGACTCTGAAAATGGTATTCCTGGTGGCGATTTGCTTGGCACGCAGGATTTTGGAGCTTCAGACCCTGTCATGCCAGGAGCCATTCCCTTCCTTCTTCAAGGAGAAAGTGGTCCTGCGTCCGGTACCTTCATTTTGGCCCAAGGTGGGGTGAGCATTTCATGTAAATCAGGCCGTTTCCTTACTGATTCTGGCGAGCTCGGATATGGGCTCTGCCACTCCACAGCTATGCCACTTGGAGGCGAAGGTATGTGAAAAGGACTTTGTCCTTTTGGAGATCGGACCGTCTGTTGGTTCTGTTTGGCGGGTCACGCAAAAGTGAGGTGGCAGCTAAGCCTCCATTTCCAGATGGATCAATGAGGCAATCACGCCTGCATACATCTTGAAGGGTAGAGCAGTGCCGGCAGGGTTGCAGATGCATTCCACGAGGGCTCAGGCAGCCTCGTGAGCAGAGTATAGTTTAGTTCCACCAGTGGAGATCTGTAGAGTGACATACTTTATCGGAACATTTTCGCCTGGATGTCCAGGCGGCGGGAGACGCTCGTTTTGTCCTGGCCGTGCTTCAGGCTGGTTGTGCGGGTTCCTCCCATTAGTTTTAATTGCTCTGATACATCCCAGAGGTGCGGGACGGGACTAGACTGGAGGGACGATAAGGAGAGAGAAATTAGACTTACCTGCTAATTGTTGTTCCTTGAGAAACTCCAGTCCAGTCCCGGAACCCTCCCTGAGTGCTTTCTTTGATCTGTGCACACCCTGGTCCTGAAGCTGGTTCCCTTGGTGGAGGAAGCAGCCAGAAGAAGCTGGGGAGGGGTGTGTAATCAGTGTTTGGAGGTGGGGCGGACCAGAAGAGCTGTCGGTTGCTCACTTCCCGCTGGTTGGAGTTGCTCAAGCGCTCAACGGGTAGGCCGCCTCATCCTGGAGGGGGGACGGGGTATCCTTTCCAGGGGATAGAGGGGGTACTAGTTTATTTAGACGTAGAAGTGTTTGTTGCATGTTTAACTACTTATTTGTTGCTCCTCTGAGTCTGCTTTGTCAAAAGGTACTGGGGCTGGTGGGCGGTGCCAGCTGCATATGTACATCAAAAAGATGACACGCTCGGTCTCCAAGCTGCTGGAGGAGGTGCACTACCCAGAGGTGCGGGACTGGACTGGAGTTCCTCAAGGAACAACAATTAGCAGGTAAGTCTAATTTCTCTTTTTCTGCCCAAGTGGCTCCAAAGTGCGTTCCTATCCTAGCGCCTGTAATGCATGTTGCAGTAAAAGTTTAGTTAACACTCACTGCAGTAAAAGGATAATTAACGTGTGCCTTCAGGCTGCCGTGGCCTTAGCGCATAGTGTTGCGATATTTGCCTTAACTCTTATGTCTTTTTTTCCAGGAATCATTGTTTGGCCTGTAGCTGGTGTGGTGCCTCATCTCCAGCTTATGGACTCTGCTCTTCTAGCATGACAGCTTCTGAGTTGTCCCTGGAGGGATTGCTCCCCCTTTCTATGCTGGAGGATGTGGTTACTCCGGCCTTGCGTGCCTAAGAATAGGAGGTGGTGGATAGTGCTGTGGGTAAGGATAACCTGCCAGCCGGTAGTTCTAGCAACCGTGCTGTGTGACGTTCCCCAACCTCTAGAAGATGGATTCCGACTGGATCCCCTAGTATTGGTGGGTCATTTCAGCGAGGAGAGCTTCCTTAGTCTGGATTATCTTCCCCGGAATTTCTTTCCTTTTACAACAGGCCTGGTCATTCTTGTGTAGGAATTTCAGACCCTGCGGCCTCTGGGTTCCCTGAACACAGTCTCGTGAGGGGCAGGCTGAGAGTGGATGCCCTGTTTGAGTGGAACAGATAAACCTAGATCGGTTTACGCCATCAAAAAGTAGAAAGGCTTAACCCCTTTAGCCTCTCCGTTGCCTTCACGAGTGGTGGGACCGCTCGATTCCTTTTTGACGCCGCAGCGGCAGTCGGGAGTACCGGCAGTGCAGAGTCCTTTTAACCCCCCGCCGGAGTTGAGCAACTCACCGGGAGGTTCTGGGCCTGAGATCTCGCCGGCGGAGCTGTGGCATCCTCCCAAGGATCCTTTGCTGGAGAGGAGTCTGGCGCAGTTGGAGGAGGCATTCCCTTCCGGTTCGGTTGGGGGTGCTGAGAGCGGAGGGTCGACTGCGGCGTGGAGTGATTGGATCATATCTCTCCTGCAGCTAAGGAGTTCCTGTATTGCGGAGGTCTTCTGGCAGGTAGGCGGATGCCTTCTCTGCGGCTGGGGCTTCGGCAATGGAACGGTGGCCCTCGGAGGACAGCACAGGAATGGCACAAACTTCGGTAACTTTTATTTTTGAAAGACCTGCTGAATTTACCCTAGAGTCTATATGGTCTGCCATTTTGCAGCTTGAGGAACTGTTTGCTCCTCAGGTGTCAGCTCTGGCGGCTCAGTCTCAAGTTCATACTGGTTTGCTTCAGCAACACACACTGGAAGTAACTGCTTTACAATCATCAGTGACTGATCTTCAGCAGAAATTTTCTCGGTGTGAAGATGGTAGTTTTTCCTATCAGGATGCACTGGCTTTAAAATCTCAGATTGAAATGTTGGAGAATGCATCAAGATACTCTAACCTTCACTTTATAAATTTTCCAAAGGCTCCTGGTATTAGTGCAAAGGAGATGTTTAAGAAATATTTAGTGGAAGTTTTGGGATTCGTTAGATGTGTCTGCTATTTTGGAAACTTCATTAGTTGAATCTGTATCTCCAGGAACAAGCAGGAATGAGTCTTCACATATGGGTACGTCGCTACCGACGGAGCCTGCGCGGGAACGCTCCCCAGCTTTCCAAAAAGGAAAGCTTTTGGGAGCATCCCACAGTGCCTGCACGCTGCCTTCCCGCCTTTCCTAACCAGCTCTCCTCAGTTCTTCTTTGCCGCGGAGCCAGCAAGTCGAGCCCTGTTACCGCTGAAGAAGTTCTTTATTTTATTTTCTTTCTTTGGTCGCGTGTCTGCCTTCCCCGACTCCGGACCTGTGCTGCCGGTCTTTTTCTTTCTTTCTTTAAAAAAAAAAAAAAAAAAAATCTATATTTTTCCTCACTTAGTGTATTTTTCTTCTTGGGCCTCAGGGCCCACAAGAAAATTTCCCTCATGGAAAAGCCAGCCTCCGGGTTCAAAAAATGTACTAAGTGTAGCGGTACTATTTCTGTTACAGATACCCATGAATGGTGTCTTAAATGTTTGGGTCCTGAACACTCCATTCCGGATTGTCCGTCCTGCTCTCTAATGTCTAAACGGGGTTTACAGAACTGAGCAGCTAAGCTCCATGTGCTGTTTCCCGCTGATGCAGCGTCGGTAGCATCCAGAACAAGAAGTATAGGCTCTGTACATAAAAACAAGAAAGTGTCGTTGTGTCCCACTCAAAACTTCATGCAATAAATATAAAGTTTAATAAACAGCTTCAAGCATAGTGAGCACGCAAAGTTTGCAAGCAACAAAAGGTCTCAGACTTGACGGGCAAGATATAACACTCCAGACAGCCACAGCTGCCAGAGCATAGCCCTATTAGCATCAACGACCTTAGATATTATGTTGCAATAGAAAAAGGGCTACCATCAACTCCTTTAGCATAACCATGAAGAACTGTTTCTCTTATTAAATTCTTTAAAGGTAATATAGGAGAATATGTAGCAGGACTTAGCTCATATAGTATTGCTTGAAAAGCTGCTTTGCCATCATCTCATCCCTGCATGAGCCCCAACGCTCTCAATCGCGCTGTTATTGCGTTTCACCCGAACAGGTTTCTTCAGGGGGTGACTGGCAGAGGATGGAGCAGATGACAAAAAATCCAAGCATTACTAACCGGTAGCATCGACATCTTCCAGGTCTTCTTCTCCTGATGGATCTCAGGTAACCAAACATAAACCTAGCAGGTCCTCGAAGGGTAGATCTCCCTCTAAGCATCGAGATGCCTCCGGGCTTGCCCTCGAGGATCCTGCACCAGCAAAACAATCCCGGCGGGACGCTCCGACTTCCAAAGCTCCTCCTATGGGGTTACAGGTTGACATCGATGGCACGGCCTCGACCGATCACCTGTTAGAATGCTCTGGGGTACCGGCACAATCTCCCGGTACCGATTTCCAGGCATTCATGGCGTCGATGGATCAGAATGTTCTGTCCATGCAGCGGGCTATCACGGCCTTCATTCAAGCTGCGACGCCAATGGTACCACAACAAACTCCGTTGTTGGTATCGGCTCTGGTACCGGCACCAGCGCCGATAACTGAACCGACTGCATCGACATCGACCAGGATACCGGCTGCAGCGGTTCCTTGTCCAGGGTTACTTCTCGGTACCGATCCGGTACCGAGGACGCCCGATGTCGATACCGCTCGATACGCGTATCGAGCGTTAGAAGAGCACCCTGACAGGCGATACTTCGATTCCTCTGGTGATTCTGATTCATCAGATGAGTCTCCTGAAGTATCCATAGCCCTTCCTGAAGAGCCGCCTTCTCCAAAAAGAAGAATGTCTCCTCCAGAGGACTTGTCCTTTCAAGACTTCATAAGAGAAGTAGCTAAAGGACTTTCTATTTCAGTAACCTCTGAATCAGAGCCTAGAGCAAAAAAATTAGATATTTTAGGATACTCTAAGGCTCCTAGAGAGGCAGTCACCTTACCAATTCATGAGATTCTTCATGAACACATGATTGATTTATGGGAGACTCCTCTCACTCTCTCTCCTCATTCTCGCAGATTGGACACTATGTATCGTGTCCCTCCTTGTCCTGGATTTCAGAAAACTCAGCTTCCTCACCATTCCATTGTGGTGCAGTCAGCTATGAAGAGGATAAAGAGTACAAAGAGACACTCTTCTCCTCCAGGAAGAGAATGCAGGACCTTGGATGCTTTTGGTAGGAAAATCTTCCAAGCCAGTATGCTTATTGCCAGAATCAACTCATATAGCCTTTACATGGGTATGTTTCTAAAAGAAGTTGCACAAAAACTGCACAACTTCCTCCCTTTTCTTCCAGAAGATAAAAGGGACGAATTCCTCATTTGGCTTAAGCATACTCAAGACATTTCAAAGTTTTCCAACAGGGCAGCTTTTGACTCCTTTGAAGGTGCCAGCAGAGCCTCAGGCATTGCCATAGCTGCTCGCAGAATTGCTTGGCTCCAGGCTTCTGATTTAGAACCCTGGGTTCAAGATGGCTTAGGAAATCTGCCCTGTACAGGTGAAAATCTATTTGGCAAAGAGTGGCAAATAAAAGCCACTCAAATGGATGCAGAGAACTCTGCTCTGGATAGACTTTCAAAGTCAACCTCCATTCCTGCCAAGAAAAAGACTTTTTAAAAAGTCTTTTTTCAAAAAGGGCAGATTTCCTTCTACTTCTGGCCAACAATCTTCTACAGGTCGCTTTGCCACTAAGCGTCAACAACCTAAGCAGGCCAGGCCTAAGTCTACAGGGGCTGCTGCAACTCAGCAGTCCCAACCTCCTCAGGGTTTTTGACTTGATGCTAGAGAACTTAGCCTTTCTGGCTCTACAACAGCCAGAACCCCTCACCATTCCAGGAAGGTTAGCTCATTTTGCTCCCAGATGGGAGCAAATCACATCAGAGCAGTGGACCCTCTCCATCATAAGAGAGGGCTACAAACTTCATTTCTCAGACCTTCCTCCCCACACCATGGTGAGACACTTCAATTCTCCCACATCTCTTCTCGACCTTCTAGGTCAGGAGGTGACTACCCTTCTTGCCCAAGGGGCAATAGAAGAATTGTTCCTCTTCTTCAACAAGGGTCAGGGTTCTACTCCCCCTATTTTCTCATTCCGAAGAAGACAGGGGGATACAGACCCATCTTAGATCTCAGAGAATTGAATAAATTTCTATGCAAGGAGAAGTTCAAGATGCTTTCTCTGGGCACTCTCCTTCCATATCTTCAAAGTCAGGATTGGCTTTGTTCTCTAGATCTCAAGGATGCGTACACACATGTCCTCATCCATCCATCTCACAGAAGATTCCTACGTTTTCTTTTCCAGGGAAAACATTACCAATACAGAGTGCTTCCTTTTGGTCTGGCCTCTGCTCCGAGAGTGTTCACCAAATGCATGGCAATAGTTGCTGCATTTCTATGCACTCTGGGAATATTTGTCTTCCCATACCTGGACGACTGGCTCATCCGAGCTCCATCTCAGTCAGAGGCCCAGATTTCCCTGGACCGCACAAGGCGCATTCTGCAGTATCTGGGACTTGTGGTAAACCTCCCAAAGTCCCAGCTCACCCCTACTCAGTCCCTGGAATTCATAGGGGCCTGGTTGGATACCACCACTGCAAGGGCCTACCTTCCTCAGGCCCGTTGCCAACGTCTAGTGCAGTTAGCCTCCCAGATTCAGTCAACCACTTAACTGCCCGGGAGATGCTACAACTGCTAGGCCACATGGCTTCCACAGTACATGTGGTACCCTATGCTCGCCTACACATGAGAGCAGCTCAATGGACTTTGTCCACCCAGTGGACTCAAGCTTCAGGAGCTCTCTCAGACCAAATAGCAACCTCCAAATGTCTCTTTTGGTCTCTCCAATGGTGGATGTCCACTCAAAATCTGTTGCTGGGGTCCCCCTTCCAACAGTTGTTGCCCCAAGCAACCCTCACAACAGATGCCTCCCAAACAGGTTGGGGAGCTCATCTACAGGACCTCTCCACTCAAGGCACTTGGTCCCCACAGGAGACCTCTCTTCATATCAACCACTTGGAACTTCGAGCAGTTTTTCTAGCTCTCAAGGTCTTTCATACCCTCCTCAGCTACAAGACAGTCCTCATTCATACGGACAATCAAGTAGCCATGTTTTACATAAACAAGCAAGGAGGAACTGGCTCTCTGTTGCTTTGCAACGAAGCTTTAAGATTATGGGCCTTCGCCAGAGAGCATCAAATCCATCTCCTGGCAGTATACCTCCCAGGAATCCAAAACTCTTGGGCAGACAGACTCAGTCGAGTTCTGCTTCCATACGAATGGTCCCTGCATATAGATCAGGTACTCAGAATCTTCCAAGAATGGGGAACCCCCGACATAGACCTCTTTGCAAGTCCGTGGCATGCCAAACTTCCCCGGTTCTGTTCCAGAATTCCGTGTCAGGGAGTTCAGGCCAAGGATGCCTTCCTTCTTCATTGGGGTCAGGGCTTCCTGTATGCCTTTCCACCCATTCCCTTGATTCCCAAGACTCTATTCAAACTCCAGAGGGATCAAGGATCTATGATCCTCATAACTCCACACTGGCCACGCCAAGTGTGGTACCCTCTACTTCTGCATCTCTCCCAAGCCCCCTCCTTGGACTTGGGAGCTGCTCCAGACCTTCTGTCCCAGGAGGAAGGGACTTTGTGGCACCCAAACCCCAAGTCCCTAGACCTTCAAGGCTTGAATCTTTCTCAGCAAGTGAAGGATATCCTCCATGCTTCCAGAAAACCTTCCACCAGGCGTTCCTATGCTTTTAAGTTGAAAAGATTTTCCATTTGGTGTGCTGAAAAGGGTCTTGACCCTTTAGCGCTACCTTTAACTTCTCTGTTAGACTATCTCCTGCATCTTTTCAATGCAGGACTTAAGACAAATTCAGTAAGAGTCCATTTGAGTGCTATTGCAGCGTCCCTTAAGCCCATCAATGGACAACCTATCTCCTCTCATCCTCTCATTGCAAGATTCATGAGAGGCCTAACTTTAACTAAACCTCCCATTAGGCCTCCTCCGGTGGCATGGGACTTAAATTTGGTTCTTGGTCAGCTTATGAAGCCACCTTTTGAACCCTTAGCCACTACCTCCTTGAAATTTCTTTCCTGGAAGGTTATTTTCCTCATTGCAGTCACTTCTGCTTGCCGCATCAGTGAACTGCAGGCCTTAGTGGCTAATCCACCTTATACAAGGTTCCATCATGATAAGGTAGTCCTTAGGACAAATCCACACTTTAAGATAAAAAGGTGAGACCACTTTAAGTATAATCAAGAGGTATATTTACCTATCTTTTTTCCAGCTCCTCATGCATCCAGTGCAGAGAAGAATCTTCATACTCTGGATTGTAAAAGAGCTCTTGCTTTTTACTTACAAAGGACACAGCAACATAGAAAGTCTTCCCAGCTTTTTGTTGCTTTTGATCCTTCTCATTTGGGACTTCCAGTCTCTAAGAGAACACTGTCCAATTGGATTGCTCAGTGTATTTCTTTCGCCTACCAGAGTAAGAACCTTTCTCTGGAGAGCCATGTCACAGCTCATAATGTGAGGGCCATGGCCACCTCTATGGCTCATCTAAATTCTGTGTCCATTGACCCAGATCTGTCGAGCAGCCACCTGGGCCTCGGTTCATACCTTCACAGCCCATTACTGCTTGGACAAGGACTCCCGCCTGGATGCCTTGTTTGGTCAGGCTGTCCTCAAACACCTGTTCCATTCTTAAACAACTCCTACCCTCCTTCCCTGGATGGATGCCTGAGATCCATTGGAGGACGTAGAACCCTTCCCAGGGTCTCATATCCTTGAGGATCTCCCAGGCATCTTAGCTAGGGAGTCCCCATATGTGAAGACTCATTCCTGCTTGTTCCTGGAGATAGCACAGTTACTTACCTGTAACAGGTGATCTCTGGGAACAGCAGGAATAAGTCTTCACAACCCTCCCACCTCCCCTAGGAGTTGTACCTCTTTTCTATCTTTCCTTTCCTCTTTCTCTATTGTCTCAGCTTTAAACTCGAACTGAGGAGAGCTGGTTAGGAAAGGCGGGAAGGCAGCGCGCAGGCGCTGTGGGATGCTCCCAAAAGTTTTCCTTTTTGGGAAGCTGGGGAGCGTTCCCGCGCAGGCTCCGTCGGTACCAACGTTCCCATATGTGAAGACTTATTCCTGCTGTTTCCAGAGATCACCTGTTACAGGTAAGTAACTGTGCTTTCTCCTTCTACTTTGATTGTAACGTTTGCTCTTTCCTCTGATAGAGATTGGTTCCTACGTATGTTTTTTCGGAAGCGTAATGTATTTCAAGGGTTAATGGTACACGTTTTTCCAGACTTATTTAAGGAAACTCAGAAATGTAGGAAAGAATTTCTACTTCTTCGTCCAGGTATCTTGTTGTTGGGGGGTCAATTCTTTTTGAAATTTCCTTGTAAATGTATGGTTAGGTTGAGTGCTGTTTCGTTTTTATTTTTTATTTATTTTTTATTTTTTTGAGCCATCGCAGTTGCTGGCCTTTCTGAGTGTTTGCCGTCCTCCCGAGGTGGTCCTGAATTCACTGCAATAGTCTTGGCCTGACTGCTAGTTCTCGTCAGGTTTTTCTTCTCAGGTTTATGTTTAATTGACAAATGTTTGGTGGATCTCTTCCTGATGTGGTGGGCTATAATAGGGGCAGGTAATTCTTAGTAATTTTCTTATGCATTGTTAATGTTTTGAATAATAATAATGTATCAAGGTTGTTTTTTTCTTTCTGTACCCTAATTTCTATGCAAGTGTGATTATGCTTGGATTTATTGTAAAATGATAAAGATTAAATTTAAAAAAAAAAGAAGTAGGCCCAGAGGTCACGCAATGAAGCTACAGTGTAACCTATTTAAGACTAATAAAAAACTATTTTTTTACTCAACAAGTAATCAAACTCTGGAGATAGTTACCGGAGGATATAGTAAAAGCTGTTAGTGTAGCTGGGTTTAAAAAAAAGCTTTGGACAAGTTCCTAGAGGACCCAGGAAATCCACTGCTTACCCCGTGACGAGCATTGTGGAACCTTTGTGTCTTTTTGGGAATGTGCCAGGTATTTGTGATCTGGATCGGCTACTGTTAGAAACAGGATACTGGGCGTGATGGACCTTGGTCTGACTCAGTATTGCTTTAAGGGTGACCTCTAAAGATGGGGATTAGCTGGGATCTCTCAGAGATTTGGATGAAGAAGTACTCTCACCTTCAGAGGATTGTGAGAAGGTTGATGATATCCATCTTTCCAGAAGGAGGAACTGGAGGCATTTGATTCCCAGGGTCGTTTCCACATTGAGCTTGGCTGATGCTCCAGGCAAAAGGTGTGGAAATTCAGTACTGTCTTCCCATTCCCAGAGGTGCTCAAGAGCCTGTTCTGGTCAGGGTGGGATTCCCCCAACTCCCCACTTCAGGAGGACCCGGCTCCTTTCTTGCTTATGGTTTGGTTCCTGTAAGGAGATGGTAAGCACGTACGGGCTAATCTCCGATAGTAGTTGTCCAGTCTGCTTGGAGGAGGTCTACCATTCTGGCATGAGGGTCTGGTGCTTAGAGTGATGGTGTGTTGCTGGCAGATGGCTACTGAGGTGGCTAAGGTGCTGTCTCTGTTGGCCTTATCTGCAGGACAGTCTGGAGAAGGGCATTTTCTCTTAGCTACCTGAAGGTTCAGGTGGCAACTTTGGCCTGTTTTGAGGTCCATTGACTGGTAAGTTTCTAGTCTTACACCCGGATGTTTCATACCTTCTTCAGGGAGTTTTGCATCTGCATCCTCCCCTCTGGTCTGTGGTCCCTTCCTGGGTTCTGTGTCTGGTGCTTGGGGCACTGATGTCTGAGCCCTTGAAGCGTGCTACTCTGAAGGATTTTATGCTCAAGACTGTCATCTTGGTTGCGATTTGTCCCACAAGGAGGATTCTGAGCTGCTGGCTCTGTCTTGCCAAGATCCTTACCTATTTTTTCTGAGGAGACTGTTTCCATTCGGCCTGTGCCTTCTTCCTTGAAGTGATTTCTCCCTCTCATGTGAACCCAGGAGGTTTGCCTGCCCTTCTCTAAGGTTATAGTACAAAAATTCCCATACAGGTTAAACACAAATCAACTCAATAAGAATTAAGAATAACCTTGTATAAAATGGTGGAAGCAAGTAATATTATAAATCCTTTTGTCGGATGCACCGTCAGGAGAGAAAATACTTCTTGCTCTCCAATGACCTGAGCATCCATTTGATTAGTCTATAAAATCCATCGACCTAAAAAATATGTGGACTTATCTGAAATGTTTGCCCGTCCATGTCTTTCATTTTGGAATATAACCGGGCAATGCGAGACTTGGACGGGCTAACATTTCAGATAAGTTTGCATATTTTTTAGGTTGATAGATTTTAGTGAACAAAATGGATGCTCAGGTCATTCGGGAGTAAAACATCTTTTCTTTCCTGACAATGCATCCAATAAAGATTTGTATCGTTACCTTCTTATCTCCAGGAACAAGCAGGAATGTGGTCTTCACATATGGGTGACGTCAGTACTGATGGAGCCCACGCGGGAACACTCCCCAGCGTCCAATACGAAAGCTTTTGGGAGCATCCCACTGTGCCTGTGTAGTTGCCTTCCCGCCTCTCCATCTCTCCCTCCTTAGTTCTTCGTTTTCTGCGGAGCTGACGAAGCAATTTCTGTCACTGCAGAAAATTTGATTTTTTTTTCTTATTTTTTTGTGGTCGCGTCTGCCTTCCCATTGATGCTGGTACCGACCCTGTTGGTGCTCACTTTTATTTTTCTGTAAAAAAAAATAAAAAAATAAAAAAATTTCTGAGGGGAGAATCCCTTCCCTCAGGGCGCATGGACGCCATCTTAGGCTTAGGCCTTGTTTTCCAAAATGGACAAACCAGCTAGTGGTTTTAAAAAGTATTATAAATATGGCAGTACAATTTCAGCCACAGACACCCATGACTGGTGTCTAAAATGTTTGGGACCGGATCATCAACCGACTGACTGTCCTCTCTGTAGGAAGATGACAAAGAGAGGTCTGCAGAACAGAGCTGCGAAACTCGGCACCCTCTTTGCCACCGATGCAATGTCTGTAGCATCGAAGTCATCGAGAGCTTAGTCTTCCTCCCAGGGATCTCAGGTATTGAAACCCAGGTCTTTGTCAAAGACTAGCCGGCCCTCCAAGGGTAGATCTCCTTCTAAGCATTGAGATGCCCTAGGCGTTGCCCTGGATGGGGATACACATCAATCAAACAACCCCAGTGGGAGGTCCTTGCCTCCAAAGCATTAGTGGGGTCCCAGGATGCTCCCGAGTCCTCGACCTCCAGATAACTCTTGGTGCCATGCTCAGGGATTGTGGCCCGCAACTCAGGTACCGATACTCAGGCATCGGCAAGCTCCATGGATCAACGTATCCTGGCTATTGAACGGAGCTTAATGGCCTTGTTAGTGACTACCGTACCAGTAAAGCCTCTACAGTCGATTCCCTAGCCATTGGTACAGACAGCAGTACTGAAGGTACCAGCATCGACATTTTTTGCTGCTTACCACTCTACTGCCTATGCTGGTCCTCGAGTCCGTCTCTGGTACCGAGGTTCCGGTACCAAAACTTTCCGATGCCGGTTTCGAGTGGTGTCGAGTACAGGCAGAGCACGAGCACCCAGCCTATCGATACTTCGAGTCTTCAGACTCCGATTCGTTGGATGATGAATCAACCGGTAAAAGGGAAATGAGAATTCTGCCGGAGGATCCATCTCCATCCCCACAACGTCGCATGTCCCCTCCGGAGGACATGTCTTTTCAAGTTTTTATCCACGATGTTGCTCGGGGCCTCTCCATCACGGTGACTTTGGAGAAGGAGCCTAGGGCTGAGGAGCTTGAAATCCTTCAATACCCTGCAGCCCCAAAGGAAGCTGCTACTCTTCCTATTCATCGAATACTTCACAACCTTATGCTTCGAATGTGGGAGGCACCCTTAACCATCTCTCCACATTCTCAAAGGCTCGATACTATGTACCGGGTACTGGAGTGTCCCGGATTCCAGAAGACGCAATTACCACACCATTCCATGGTGGTGGAATCAGCAATGCATTGAATTAAAAGTGCTAAAAAGCATTCCTCAATGCTTTTGATTGTCTATGTTGTCAGGCCTCTATGTTATCGGCCAGAATCAGTTCCTGCATACTGTACATGGGTATGTTTCTTAGAGAGGTGGCTAGGGATTTGGAGTTGATGGCTCCTCTCCTCCCTGATGATAAGAGAGCTGATTATCTCACCCTGGTGAAGCATGCCCAAAATGTTTCCAAATTTAACAGGGCAACCTTCGACTGTATGCATTGGTGCACGCAGGATCGCTTGGCTCCAAGCCTCTGATCTTGAACAGTGGGTTCAAGATAAGCTGGGTAATAGACCTTGCACAATTGAAACTCATTTTGGTAAAGACTGGCAGGATAAGGCATCTCAATTAGAGTCTGAGAACACCACTCTAAATAGACTTTCTAGATTAACTGCCAACCCAGCTAAGAAGAAGATAGCTAAGAAACCCTTTTTCAATAAGTAAACAAAGTATTACTCTTCTTACAACCCTGCGGTGCACTGTCCCATTCATGCTTCTCAAAAAGGGCAACAACAACCAAAACAACAAAGAAAGGCTCAGACTTCCAGGTCTCAGCCAGCTCAGCAGACCCAACCTCCTCAGGGTCTTTGACTCCTTTCTGGAGAACATAGCCGTCCTGCCGCTGGAGATTCCAGATTCCATCTGCATTCTAGGCAGACTGTCACTTTGCCCACAGGTGGCATCTTGTAACATCAGAACACTGGACTCTTTCCATAGTAAGGGAAGGGTACAAACTTCACTTCCGAAGTCTACACCCCCAGTCTCCTCCAAGAGAATTCAGTTCTCAACCCTCTCTCACCACTCTATTATTGCAGGAGGTCACCTCCCTTCTCTCACAGGGTGCAATAGAGGAAGTGCCACTCTCCCAGCAAGGTCTGGGCTTCTATTCTCCTTACTTCCCCATTCCAAAGAAGATGGGGGATACATCCTGGACCTCAGAAAACTGAACAGGTATCTACTCTGGGAGAAATTCAAGATGATCTCTCTAGGTACTCTTCTCCTCTATCTCCAGATCTCTAGATCTAAAGGACACATATACTCACATTCTTATCCACGCAGAACACAGAAGGTTTCTGCATTTCCTGTTCCAGGGGAAACATTATCAGTACAGAGTCCTGCCTTTTAGCCTCGCCTCTGCCTCAAGAGTCTTTACAAAGTGCATGTAGCTGCATTCTTTAGGATTCTAGGGATATTTGTCTTCCCCTACTTAGACGACTGGCTCATTCGAGCAAGCACACCTCTAGAGGCCAATCTTTCTTTCACGCGCACCATGCAGGTGCTGCAACACTTGGGATTTGTAATAAATCTTCCAAAGTCCCAGCTCGTTCCCTCTCAAACTCTGGAGTTTATAGGAGCCCTCCTAGACACTCAACAGTCAAGGGCTTTTCTGCCTCAAGCCCACTGTGCTCAACTCATCCAACTTGCATCCTAAGCAGACCTCAAAACCTTTCTCACTTTGCTCGAGAAATGCTGCAACGTCTGGGCCATATGGCATCTACTGTATATGTTCCATACACTCGTCTACATATGCGTGCAGCTCAATGGACCCTGACCACCCAGTGGTCTCAAGCATCCGGTTGTTTGGGAGACAAGATAACACAATTTACACGTCTCATCTCATCTCCCCAGAACACCTTCTCGTAGGGTCACCTTTTCAGAAACCTCCACATCAATGTATTCTGACGACGGATGCATCCAAAATGGGCTGGGGAGCTCATCTGGACAACCTCTCCACTTAGGGTCTTTGGTCTCATCAGGAGTCACAACTCCACATAAATCTGCTAGAACTCGGAGCCATCCACAATGCCCCCAAGGTGTTCCACGGCCACCTTCGCTTCTGCACAGTTCTAGTCCAGACAGACAATTAGGTAGCCATGTTCTACTTGAACAAGCAGGGCGGAACAGGCTCTTGGACACTTTGTAGCAAAGCCCTTCATCATACAACATCAGATTCACCTACTTGCGGTTTATCTCCCAGGCAAACAGAATCTCTTGGCGGACAAATTCAGTCTGGTCTTAATACCCCACGAGTGGTCTCTCCATGCAGATAAGGTTGCTCACATTTTCCAGATCTGGGGAACCCCAGACATAGACCTGTTTGCAAGTCCTCAGAATGCTGCTCACAACAGCCAAGCGATAGATGCCTTTCACCTTTACTGGGGTCACTCCCATTCCCCTCATCCTCAAACTCTTTTCAAACTCCAGAGAGACAAGGGCTACATGATTCTTATAGCCCCGTGTTGGCCAGGACAACCGTAGTATCCTCTGCTTCTAGGTCTGTTTCGAGTTCAACCAGTAGATTTGGGGTCTGCCCCAGATCTCCTCTCACAGGAGAACGGGACACTGCTGCATCCCAATCCACAGTCCCTACACCTAACAGCATGGCTGCTGAAGGCATAGAATTCCAGGGCATCAGCCTCTCTCAACAAGCGAAAGCTATCCTTTTGTCTTCTAGGAAACCTTCCACAAGGTGCTCTTACACCTTCAAGTGGTGTAGATTCTCTCTCTGGTGTTCGAAAAGGGATCTTAACCCCTTTTCAGCTCCCGTGGAAACATTACTTGGATATCTTCTCCACCTGTCTTCCTCTGGACTCAAGACCAATTCGGTAAAAGTCCACCTAAGTGCCATAGCGGCTTCCCACATACCCTTGGACGGTCAGCCCATCTCCTCTCAACCGCTTGTAGTACGCTTCATGAGAGGGCTTCTATTAACTAAGCCTACCATTTAACCACCCCCAGTGGCATGGGACCTTAATGGGGTTTTAGGACAGCTTATGAAGTCGCCCTTTGAACCCCTAGCCACTACTTCCCTGGAGTTTCTTACCTGGAAGGTCACCTTCCTTATTGCCCTCACTTCTGCAAGGCGCATCAGTGAGCTTCAAGCTTTGGTGGCTGATCCTCCTTACACACATTTCCACCATGATAAGGTAGTCCTTAGGACTCATCCTCACTTTATGTCAAAGGTAGTCTCACCATTTCACTTGAACCAGTCAGTGTACCTCCCTGTTTTTTTTCCTAGACCTCATTCTTCTAGGGCAGAAGTAACCTTTCATACTCTGGATTGCAAACTTACTTTGGCCTTTTATCTCCAGAGAACTCAGGAGCACAGAAAAGCTTCCCAACTTTTCATCGCTTTTGACTCCAGTCATCTAGGACTACCAGTATCCAAGCGAACTCTCTCCAAATGGATAGCAGATTGTATCTCCTTTGCTTACGACAGTGCAGGACTCTCTTGAGGGTCACATCACTGCACATAATGTTTGAGCAATGGCTACCTCCATGGCAAATCTGCGCTCTGTAGTGATTTTGCTGCTCACTATTGTCTAGACAAGGACTCCCACCGGGATGCCTCGTTTGGCCAAGCTTTCTCCAGCATCTCTTTCAGACTTAGATCAACTTCTATCCTCCGTCCCTTGTTCCGATACCAGACATCCTTGGAGGACATATGACCTACTACTCAGCCTTGTGTTCCACAGCTCGCTCTGAGGTCATCTCTCTGGCATCTCCAAGCTAGGGCGACCCATATGTGAAGACTACATTTCTGCTTGTTCCTGGAGACAGCATAGTTACTCACCTGTAACAGGTGATCTCCGGGAACAGCGGGAATTGAGTCTTCACAATCCACCCTCCTCCCCTAGGAGTTGTACTTTTCCTCTTCTGTTCTTCTCTCCTTTTATCTTGGCTACAAACTCAAATGAGGAGGGCGAGCTGGAAAGGTGGGAAGGCAGCTACGAAGGCGCAGTGGGATGCTCCCAAAAGCTTTCCTATTGGATGCTGGGGAGCGTTCCTGCACGGGCTCCGTCGGTACCGACGTTTCCCATATGTGAAGACTCAATTCCCGCTGTTCCTGGAGATCACCTGTTAAAGGTGAGTAACTACAGTTGCTCTACCATTTTATACGGGGTTCTCCTTCTCTAAGAAGCAGTGTTGGTGGAATGGTAAGGGTCTTCGCCTTTGTAGTTGTCTGGAGGGCACTTCTCGGGTTCTTGGGAGTTACGAATTCTTTTCAAAAATCACATCATCATTTTGTGCTGTTTGCTGGCCTGTGTAAGTTGGTGTGGCAGTTAAGTCTGCATTAGGGTGCTGGGTTAAACATCGAAACATGACTGCAGAAAAAGACCACATGGCCCATCTAGTCTACACTTCATATCAACCTCAGTAGTCCCCTTTTTTCCTTTAGAGATCCTCTGTGTTTGTCCCATGCTTTTTTGAATTCAGATACTGGCCTCCTCTCTACCACCTCCAATGGGAGACTCTTCCACGCATCTACCACTCTTTCTGTAAAGAAATATTTCTGCATAGTACTCTTGAGTCTATCCCCTTTCACCCTCATCCTACGTCTCCTTGTAGCAGAGCTTGCCTTCATTTGAAAGACTCTCCTGTGCATTTATGCCATGGAGGTATTTAAATGTCTCTTATCTCCCCTATTCTGATTTTCTTCTAAAGTATACATATTAAGATCTTTAAGTTTGACCTCCTATGCTTCATAACAAAGACCACTAACCATTTTAGTAGCCACCCTCTGCACAGACTCCAACCTGTTTAGAAACATACAAACATAGAAACATGATGACAGAAAAAGACCACATGGCCTATCTAGTCTGTCCTTCCATAACAACAACTACAACAGTCCACTTTTTACCTTTAGAGATCCTCTGTGTTGGTCCCATGCTTTTTTGAATTCAGTTACTGTCCTCATCTCTACCACCTCCACTGGGAGACTATTCCATGGATCCACTACTCTTTCTGTAAAGAAATATTTCCGCATATCACTCCTGAAACTATCTCCCTTCACCCTCATCCCATGTCCCCTCGTAGCAGAACTTGCTTTCAATTGAAAGAGGCTCTCTCCCTGAACATTTATGCCACGGAGGTATTTAAACATCTCAATCATATCACCTCTATCCCGCCTTTCCTCTAAGGTGTACATATTAAGATCCTTAAGTCTGTCCTCATATGCTTTATAATGAAGCCCATTAATCATTTTAGTAGCAACCCTCTGCACCGACTCCATCCTGTTCACATCCTTTTGAAGGTGCGGTCTCCAGAATTGCACACCATACTCCAAATGAGGTCGCACCAAAGACTTATACAGAGGCATTATCACCTCCTTTTTTTCTGCTAGCCATTCCTCTCCGTATGCACCAAAGCATCCTTCTAGCTTTTGCCGTCGTCTTTTCAACCTGTTTAGCTACTTTAAGATCATCAGACACAACCACGCCTAGGCCCCGCTCTTCTTTAGTGGACAAAAGTACTTCACCTCCTATACTGTATTGCTCCCTTGGATTGCTACAGCCCAAATGCATGACCTTACATTTTTTAACATTAAATCCCAGCTGCCAAATTCTAGACCATTCTTCAAGCTTAGCTAGATCCCTCCTCATGTTATCTACACCTTCCTGGGTGTCTACTCTATTGCAGATTTTGTTATCATCTGCAAAGAGGCAAACCTTTCCCGACAGCCCTTCCGCTATATCACTAACAAAGATGTTAAAAAGAATCGGACCAAGGACAGATCCCTGGGGCACACCACTGGTAACATCCTTCTCCTCAGAGTGAGCTCCATTTACTTGTACTCTTTGTTGCCTCCCACCCAACCAATTTCTAACCCAAGCAGTAACTTTAGGATCCATCCCTAGGGTGCTCAGTTTGTTTATAAGTTGCCTGTGAGGAACAGTGTCAAAGGCTTTACTGAAATCTAAATACACCACATCTAGAGCTCTCTCTCGGTCCAACTCCCTGGTCACCCAGTCAAAGAAATCAATCAGATTTGTCTGACAAGACCTGCCTCTGGTGAATCCATGCTGCCTCGGATCCTGTAATCCGCTGGACTCCAGAAACCTCACTATTTTCTTTCTCCAGGACCAAGCAGGAAGTCGGTCCTCACTTATGGGTGTCATCGACGCCGATGAAGCCCCAGCAGAGCATTTCCCCAGCTTTCCATGAAAGCCTTTGGGAATGCTGGCACGCATGCGCGGTTCTCTTCCCGCCTAAAGGTGCCATCTTACCTCAGTCTCTATTTTTCCGTGAAGCCCATCGGACGTGTGTCCTTTTTTTTTCCCGGAAAAGAGTTATTTCTTTCTAGGTGGTGTTCGCTTTTTTCCTTGGATTCGACGTCGGTTCCCCTCCCGCCGGGTTCGGTACGCCGGTATCGAATCCCCTCTTTTTCTTTTCGGTTTTTGCCCTTCGTGGCTAGGCGTTTGCGCCAAATCTTTTTTCTTTTCCCTGGAAGGCCGGTCCTTTGACCTCGCGGGGACCCTTTTTTGCCCGATGACTTCCAGCGGTTTTAAGAAGTGTGATCGGTGTAAGAAGATTCTCTCACCGACACACACGACTGCTGCCTTCAGTGCCTTGGCCCGGACCACGATTCTAAATCGTGCGGGCCATGTGGAAAAAATGTCTTCCAAGGCACTCCGAAGTCGTCAGCAGCAAAGTGAACGGCTTTTCTCAGACTCGGCCTCTACCCGGGCCCGGACCTCGTCTGAGGCCTCGACATCTCGGGATTCCGATTCCGAGAGGCGTCGGAGCTCCTCGGACAGGGGGTCCCCCGACCGGGAACGAAAGAGGAAGAAGCGGCTCGCAAGGGCGGCGTCGGAGGAGGTCCCTGGGCCCTCGAAGGCCAGGTCTAAGACCCCCGACCGTCGTCCCGGGCCCGTGGACCAGGAGAAGCCCGCTAAAGTTGCTCTCGTGGAGCCGGAGTCTGCTGGACACGTAAGTCCTGTTGTCCTCGTGGACTCGCCTCCCAGAGTACCGACATTGGGCCCGGTGCTGCCGGGGCCCGAGTCGTGGGCTGCTGCGTCACCCGAGCTGAGTCTCAGGTTGACTGCCTTGGAGAGCAGAATGTCTGCCTTCATGGACCAGCAGCGGGCACTGATGGCCAGCCTGTCTGGCGCATCTGCCCCGACCACCGGGACATCGACCTCGAAGTCGACCCCGGAGACCGAGCCGATACTAGAGTCCCTTGCGGCTCGAGGTTGTCCTCAGTCGAGGTCTCCCTCGACCTCCTGTTCGGGACCGAGGGTCTCGACGCCGGTGCCCCCGGCGTCGGGGCGGGTGCCTGGAGGCCCCGCGGGGTCCGAGCTCGACTCAACATCGGACGAGTCTGCTTGGGAGACCGAAGACGAGGAGTCTCCTGACACCTTCAAGACTCGGTGTGTCCCTTAGGACTCCCCTGAGTCTGAGACCCGGAGTAGATCCCCTCCGGAGGACACTAGGTTCTCGGAATTTGTCCATGATATGGCCGCTGCCCTGGCTATCTTGGCTGACCCCGAGGAAGAGCCTCGAGCCGAGGAGCTCGATGCTCTGCAGTATGACTCTCCTCCGAAGGAGGCCTTTACTGTCCCGGTTCCTCCGATGCTGGAACGGCTCCTCTTCTGGATGTGGGAGGCCCCGGCCTCGGCGCCGGTCTTGAGCAAGCAGGTCGATTCCATCTATCGACTCCGTAAGAGTCCTGGCTTCCAAAAAGCACAGCTACCACACCATTACATGGTTGTGGAATCGGCCATGCATCGTCTGAAGAGTCAGAAGATGCATTCCGCGGTGCCTCCTGGACGGGAAGCCCGAAACCTTGATGGCGTCGGTAGAAAGTGTTTTCAGGGCTCAATGCTTGCTTGTCGTGTCCAGACTTACCAGCTGTACATGGGCATGTATTTACGAGACCTGGCCAAGGAGTTGGCCGGATTCTCTGCTGGTCTCTCCGGGGAACCCTTGCAGAGTTTTAAGTCCTTGTCTTCGCGGATCTGGGAATGCTCTAAGTTCATGTCCCGCGCCGCCTACGATGGCTTGGAGGCTTCGGCTCGAGTAGCGGCTGCCAGCATCGCGGCTTGACGCCAGGCGTGGCTGCAGTCATCGTACCTCGAGCCATGGGTTCAGGACAAGTTGGTCGATGTCCCTTGCCGAGGTGAAAACCTTTTTGGCAAGCCTGTGGCCGAGAAGGCCGCTCAGCGCGAAACAGAGCACCTCACGAGGACAAGGCTGTCGAAGACCTCTGCTCCTTCCTCTAAGAGGAAGGGCCCGGGTAAGAAGCCCTTTTACCCGAGGAAGGGAGCTGCCTACAAACAGTACCCCCAGTTTCAGGCTGCCCCAGCTTCCCCCCAGGGTCAGCAAGCCAGGGGCCGGGGTAATGGGCCCCGTAGGCACAATACCCCCAAGCCTCCGGCCCCTGCTCCCACTCAGCAGGGTGGGGGTTTTTGACTCCTTGAGTATAGCCATTCCTCCCTTGCAGACACAGCCCTGCACAGGAGACGGCCTAGCCTTGTTCGCTCACCAGTGGCCCTTGATAACCCAGGACAGTTGGGTGCTGGACATAGTCCATCGAGGCTATGCCCTGCATTTTCAACAACTGCCTCCGCCACACTTCCCAGGGGAACCTTTCTGGCCTCCCCTGCATACTGCCCTTCTCCTTCAGGAGTTAAAGGGTCTGTTGCTGGACAAGGCGGTGGAGCCTGTGCCTCTCCACGTCCAAGGTCACGGGTTTTACTCCAGGTATTTCCTGGTGCCAAAAAGAACCGGTGGTCTTCGACCCATTTTGGATCTCAGAAACTTAAACAAGTTTCTAGTAAGAGAGAAGTTCAAGATGCTTACTCTTGGAACTCTTCTGCCCTACCTCCAGCAGGGAGATTGGCTATGCTCTTTAGATCTCAAGGATGCTTACACTCACATCCTTATTCATCCAGACCACAGAAAGTACCTCAGGTTCATTGTGGGAGGAAACCATTATCAGTACAGAGTACTGCCTTTTGGACTAGCCTCCGCTCCCAGGGTCTTTACCAAGTGCCTGGCAGTGGTGGCAGCCTACCTGAGAAATCAGGGCATCTTTGTGTTTCCTTACCTAGATGACTGGCTCATCAGAGGCCAGACTTCCCTGGAAGTTCAACAGGCCACCAACAGGACCATAGAACTGCTCCAAAAGGTGGGCTTTGTCATCAACTTCGCAAAGTCCACTTTGCTCCCCTCCCAGAACTTGGAGTTCATAGGGGCAAGATTGGATTCTCAGCTGGCAAGAGCATTCTTACCAGTGGACCGAGCACAAAGGCTCATGGACCTCGCCAGCAAGTTTCTGCACAGGTCCCTGGTCTCCGCCAGACTCTGTCTCAGACTTCTGGGCCACATGGCGTCGACGGTACAGGTGACCCCCAATGCCAGGCTCAATATGAGTCCTGCCCAGTGGTGCCTTCGGACTCAGTGGTCACAGGCCTCAGGCAGTCTCAGAGACAGGATCAGAGTGTCCCACCATTTCCTGGCCTCCCTCAACTGGTGGTTACACCCCCCCAATCTGCTGGTAGGGTGCCTTTTCAGATCCCACCTCATACAGTGGTACTGACCACCGATGCCTCTCTACAGGGTTGGGGAGCACACTGCCTAGACAAGTGCACCCAGGGCCTCTGGTCTCATTGGGAGGCGTCCCAGCAGATCAATCTGCTGGAACTCAGAGCTATTCACTTGGCCCTCAAGGCCTTTACTGCTTCTCTGGCACAACAGTCTGCCTTGATCCAGACAGACAATCAGGTAGCCATGTTCTATGTAAACAAACAGGGCGGGACTGGCTCCCAGCCCCTTTGCCAGGAGGCCCAGGACCTCTGTCCTTTGCCCTGAAACACAACATGCTCCTCAAAGCAGTCTATCTTCCAGGCCAGGAGAATTCCCTAGCCGACAGATTGAGCAGGATTCTGCAACCACACGAGTGGCAGCTACATCCTTTGGTGGTTCAAAAGATTTTCTTGAAGTGGGGGCTTCCCTCCATAGACCTGTTTGCCAGTCCACTGAACCACCAGCTGCCAAGGTTCTGCTCCAGGCAACCGCATCCTCTGAGAGTCGCAGCAGATGCTTTTCTGATTCCCTGGACTCAGAGCCTGCTCTGTGCGTTTCCTCCCACCCCTCTGGTGGCCCGGACACTGTCCAAGATTCTCCGAGACAGGGCCTCAGTCCTCCTGGTAGCTCCCAGGTGGCCAAGGCAGCCTTGGTTCCCCCTCCTGCTTCAACTGGCAGTGGGTCTGCCTCTGCCTCTGCGATTGCAGCCCGACCTTCTCTCTCAGGATCAGGGCTCCTTGCTGCATCCCAATCTCAAAGCTCTCAATCTGATGGCATGGAGGCTGCAAGGGTAGTCTTGGCTCCCTGGGGCCTACCTCCCGAGGTTGAGGAAGTTCTCCTAGCCTCCAGAAAACAATCCACTAGAAAGACCTATGCTCTCAAGTGGAAAAGGTTCTCTTTGTGGCGTCAGCTACGTGCTGAGGATCCTTTCTCCTGTACTGTCAGTAGTGCTTCAGTACCTGCTGCACTTGTCCAATCAGGGTCTCAAGTCCAACTCTGTTCGGGTCCACCTCTCTACTTTGGCAGCTCACCACTCCCTAGTTGAGGGCCATTCCTTATCTGTGCACCCTTTGGTGTCTAGGTTTTTCAGGGGCTTGCTTCTGCTCAAGCCTCCCATACGTCCTCCTGCTCCTGAGTGGGAGCTTAATGTGGTCCTGCAGCAACTGACTCACCCACCTTTTGAGCCTATGGCTACTTGCCCTCTACGCTTCCTTTCCTGGAAGACTCTTTCTGATAGCCCTTACTTCGGCTAGGAGAGTGAGTGAGCTTCAGGCCTTGGTCTGTGATAGACCTTACTCCAGGTTCTATAAAAACAGGGTAGTCCTCAGGACTCACCCGAAGTTCCTTCCTAAGGTTGTCTCCTCTTTCCACCTCAACCAGGAGGTGGTTCTTCCTACTTTTTTCCCTAGGCCTCATGCAAGTCCGGCTGAAACAGTTCTCCATACCTTGGACTGTAGGAGGGCCTTATCCTTCTACCTTGAACATACGCAAGGTCACAGGAAGGCTTCTCAGCTCTTCCTGTCTTTTGACCCCAATAACTTGGGGATGCCGGTGTCCAAGCGTACCTTGTCCATCTGGGTGGCTGACTGTATCACCTGGGCTTACAAGGCAGCTGACCTTCCTTTGCAGAGTAGGGTCACGGCCCACCGTGTGAGGGCCATGGCTGCATCAGTGGCTCATCTTCGCTCTGTTCCATTGCAAGACATCTGGAGGGCTGCTACTTGGTCTTCAAGCCAGACTTTTGCAGCCCACTACTGTCTGGAGAGGAGTCCTGTAGGGACAGTGCTTTTGGCCAAGCAGCACTCCGGAATCTCTTTGAGGTCTAGGCAACTCCTGCCCTCTGGTTGGGCTACCTGTGGAGGTTATGTCCTTGTAAAGCCTTTCCTTGTTGCTGAGACTAGAGGGAGTTCTCTTGTTCAGCCTGGGTTCCTGGTAGCCCAGAGCTGGGGAGTCACCCATAAGTGAGGACTGACTTCCTGCTTGGTCCTGGAGAAAGAGTAGTTACTCACCTGTAACAGGTGTTCTCCAGGAGCAGCAGGAATCAGTCCTCACTACCCTCCCTCCTCCCCTTGGAGTTGCAGTTGTACATAGTTTAATTTTTACATTTTTGTGTGCTGTTCTTAGCTATGTCATTTGACTGAGGTAAGATGGCACCTTTAGGCAGGAAGGGAACCGCGCATGCGTGCCAGCATTCCCAAAGGCTTTCATGGAAAGCTGGGGAAATGCTCCGCTGGGGCTTCATCAGCGTCGATGACACCCATAAGTGAGGACTGATTCCTGCTGCTCCTGGAGAACACCTGTTACAGGTGAGTAACTACTCTTTCAGCAGCGTTTTCAATAATTTACTCACCACTGAAGTTAAACTAACCGGCCTGTAGTTTTCAACCACATCCTTACTTCTGCTTTTGTGTAAAGGCACCACATGAGCCTCTCTCCAGTCCTTTGGCACCACTCCCGACTCCAACGAGGCATTGAAAAGGTCAGTCAGTGGAGTTGCTAGAACGTCCCCAAGTTCCCTCAGTATTCTAGGGTGTATCCCATCCGGTCCCATTGCTTTGTCTACTTTAAGTTGAGCTAGTTTCTTACGAACACAGTCTTCTGAAAATTGTTCAAGATGTCCCTCGCTTCTGTTCTTATTTGTGGGTGTTTTCTGAGGTCCTGCTCCTGGTTCTTCATCTGTGAACACAGAACAAAAATATTTGTTAAGCAATTCCGTTTTATCCTTATCAGCTTCTACATATTCCCCCCCCCTGCACCCTTGAGTCTGACAATACCACTTTTGCCCTTCCTCTTCTCACTAATATATATGAAAATTGTCTTATCCCCCCATTTTATTGCATTGGCTATTTCCTCCTCCTTTTGAATCTTTGCCTTCTTGACTACTTTGCTAGCTTCTCTAAGTTTTTCCAAATACAGATGCCTGTCTTCCTCTCTCTGTGATCTCTTGTATTTCATGAAGGCCTCCCTCTTTTTCTTCACTTTTTCAGCTACTTCCTTCGAAAACCATAGCGGTCTCCTGTTCCTTTTACCTTTATTTACCATTTTAACAAAAAGGTTGGTTGCCCTTAAAATACCTCCTTTCAGTTTTTCCCACTGTTTTTCTACATCTCCCAGCTGTTCCCATCCCTCTAACGACTCCCTGAGGTATTGGCCCATCTTCGCAAAGTTAGTCTTCCTAAAGTCTAAGATCCTCACCTTGGAATGGATTCTAACAGCCCTAGTCCTAATACTGAACCACACCATCTGGTGATCACTGGATGCAAAATGATCTCCCACTACAACATCAGAAACACTTTCACCATTAGTAAGCACCAAGTCCAGTATGGCCCCTTCACGTGTGGGGTCTGTTACCAATTGCCTGAATAGTTCTCCCTGTAAAGAATTCAGGATCTCCTTACTTCTAGATGATACTGCAGCAGGAATGTGCCAATTAAAATCTCCTATCAGTAGCACTTCCCCTTTCCTAGCAATGCTGCGTATGTCTTCAATTAACTCTCTGTCCACCTCTTCCTCTTGTGAGGGAGGTCTGTATATCACACCAATGCAAATAGATTTCTCTTTCCCTCTTTCTAGTTTAACCCACAATGCCTCCTCTCTCCCTTTTAAGCTCTGTAATTCCAAAGCTTTAATAGTAGTTTTTGCATATAGTGCCACTCCTCCTCCCCTACTTCCTACCCTGTCCTTTCTGAATAAAGTATAGCCAGGTATAGTTACATCCCAGTCATGGTTTTCTGTGAACCATGTTTCTGTAACTGCCACTAAATCCAAGTCAGCCACTCCCACCAAAGCTTCAACTTCAGGGATCTTATTTCCCATGCTACGGGCATTAATACACATTGCTTTCCATATGTTACCCCTGTTACCCATTTCCATAAAGGTATTTAATGTATCACCTACCTGGGGGCTTTCACTTACCTGGGGGCTTTCTTCACCTATCCCCAATGAATCTAGTTTGAAGCCCTCTTCAGTAGATTAGCCAATCTACTACCGAAGATGCGTTGACCTTTCTTGGACAGATGGATGCCATCTCTGCTCTGCAACCCTTGGAACAGCATCCTTTTGAAGTTGCGGTCTCCAGAATTGCACACTATACTCCAAATGAGGTTGCACCACAGACTTCTATACAGAGGCATTATTACCTCTCTTTTTCTGCTGGCCATTCCTTTTCCTATACACCCAAGCATCCTTCTGGCTTTTGCAGTTGCCTTTTCTACCTATTTAGCTACTTTAAGATCGTCAGTCACAATTACACCCGGGTTCTGCTCTTCTTTCATGGACAGAAGTACCTCACCCCCTACACTGTACCGCTTCTTTGGATTTTTGCAGCCCAAGTGCATGACCCTGCATTTTTTTAGCATTAAATTTCATTATTCAAGCTTAGCTAGATCCCTCCTCATGTTATCTACTCCTTCCTGGGTGTCTATTGCAGATTTTGATATCATCTGCAAATAAGCAAACCTTACTTGACAGCCCTTCCGCAATATCAGTTACAAAGGTATTAAAAAGAATCGGACCAAGGACAGATCCGTGCGGCACACCACTGGTAACCACCACCTCCTCAGTGAGCTCCATTTACCTGTACCGTTTGTCGCCTTCCACTCAACCAATTTCTAACCCAATCAGTAACTTTAGGCTCCATCCCTAGAGTGCTCAGTTTGTTTATAAGTTGCCTGTGCGGAACATTGTCAAAGGCTTTACTGAAATCTAAGTAAGCACTCATAACACCGCACCTTGACTACTGCAATAGCCTACTGCAGGGGATACCCAAAAAGACATTGAATATATTACAAATGGCCCAAAATGTCACAGCCAGAGTCATAATGAAAGCACGACTCAGATCACATTACACCCATCTTATATGAGCTCCACTGGCTCCCAATTTCCTAAAGAGTAAGATACAAAAAATAATGACCACATTCAAACTGATACATAACATAGCCCCCTCCCACCTCTCATCCCATATTCAAACACAATCAACCAACAGCCAGAAGAACTCCCAACCAGAACTCGCACAGGGTACCTCCTTCAGTATGCAAAACCCAACAATTCACTAGTGAGAGAGCATTTACATACATAGCACCCTCTTTATGGACCTCCCTCCCCGAAACACTAAGAGGAATTAAAGACCTACAGTCATTCTGTAAAGAATTCAAACCCCACCTATTCAAAGAACATTATACCAGTCCCTACATTAATGGCACATAAGGTTCCCCACATCTATCCGCCTTCCCCCTCCCCCTTGCCCCCAGTCACCTCTACAGCCCTTCAACGCTGCTATATGCAAATCTGTGGGTATTAATTGTTGACCTCAATGGATGGATACACTAATAAGAGAGACATCTTTGTAATTAAATCCTTCTGTACATAGTCTGTTGTAAATAGTTAATTGTTGTACTTCCCCACTACTACTCTATGTAATTACTTAGGGTTTCATGTATGTATACTGTTCTATGTACAAGTTCAGTTTTGTTGTAATGTAAATTGCCCCTGATCTTGGGAAGGGGCGGTATAAAAGTATATTCAAATAAATAAATAAACATGACATTTAGGGCTCTCCCTCGCTCCAACTCCCTAGTCGCCCATTCAGAGAAATCAATCAGATTTGTCTGACAAGACCTGCCTCTGATGAATCCATGCTAACTCGGATCCTGCGATACATTGGACTCCAGAAGCCTCACTATTCTCTCTTCTATTAGATTTTCCTATAATTTACTAACCACAGAGGTTAGACTAACTGGCCTGTAGTTCTCGATGTCATCCTTAAGTCTGCTTTTGTGCAAAGGGACCACATGTGCCTTTGTCCAGTCCTCTGGCACCACTCCCGACTCTAAAGAGGCATTGTAAAGGTCAGACAGTGGAGCCGTTAGTATGTCCTCAAGTTCCCTCAGTATTCTAGAATATATCCTATTCAGATCCATTGCTTTGTCTACCTTTAGTTTAGCTAGTTCTCACAAACAGAATCTTCTGAAAATTGTTTGAGATCCCCGTCCCTTCTGTTCCTATTTGTGGGTGTTTTTTGAGGTCCTGCTCCTGGCCGTTCATCTGTGAACACAGAACAGAAATATTTGTTAAGCAGTTCCGCTTTATCCTCATCAGTTTCTGCATATTCGTCTCCTTTACCCTTGAGTATGATAATACCACTTTTGCCCTTCCTCCTCTCACTAACATATCTGAAAAATGTCTTATCCCTGCATTTTAATACATTGACTATTTCTTCTTTTTTGTACCTTTGCTTGCCTGGCTACTTTGCTAGCTTCTCTAAGTTTTTCCAAATATAGATGCCTGTCTTCCTCTTTCTGTGATCTCTTGTATTTCATGAAGGCCTCCCTCTTTTTCTTCACGTTTTCAGCTACTTGTTTTGAGAACCATAGCTGCCTCCTTTTACATTTATTCACCTTTCAAACAAAAAATCGTTTGCCCTTAAAATATCCCCTTTCAATTTTGTCCACTGTTTATCTATTATCTACCCAGCTGTTTTCCAGGGCTCTTTAACCTGGAAAAGAGACGGCTGAGGGGAGATATAATAGAAGTCTATAAATTAATGAACGGAGTGGAACGGGTTAACGTAGATCGTTTGTTTACGTTATCAGAATATAGAAAGGCTAGGGGACATGCAATGAAGCTACAGGGTAAACTATTTAAGACTAATAAAAGAAAATATTTTTTCACTCAACGTGTAATCAAACTCTGGAATTTGTTACCGGAGGATGTAGTAAAAGCTGTTAGTGTAGCTGGGTTTAAAAAAGGTTTGGACAAGTTCCTGGAGGAAAGGTCCATAAACCATTATTAAAAGGTCCATAAACCATCTGTCCTTGGTCTGATTCTTTTTATCATCTTTGTTAGTGATATAGTGGAAGGGCTTTCAGGTAAGGTTTGCCTCTTTGCGGATGATACCAAAATCTGCAATAGAGTAGACACCCAGGAAGGGGTAGATAACATGAGGAGGGGATCTAGCTAAGCTTGAAGAATGGTCTAGAATTTGGCAGCTGGGATTTAATGTTAAAAAATGTAAGGTCATGCATTTGGGCTGCAGCAATCCAAGGAAGCAATATAGTATAGGGGGTGAAGTACTTTTGTCCACTAAAGAAGAGCGGGACCTAGGCGTGGTTGTGTCTGATGATCTTAAAGTAGCTAAACAGGTAGAAAAGGTGACGGCAAAAGCTAGAAGGATGCTTGGGTGCATACAGAGAGGAATGGCTAGCAGAAAAAAGGAGGTGATAATGCCTCTGTATAAGTCTTTGGTGCGACCTCATTTGGAGTATAGTGTGCAATTCTGGAGACTGCACCTTCAAAAGGATGTGAACAGGATGGAGTCGGTGCAGAGGGTGTCTATTAAAATGATTAGTGGTCTTCATTATAAAGCATATGAGGACAGACTTAAGGATCTTAATATGTACACCTTAGAGGAAAGGCGGGATAGAGGTGATATGATTGAGATGTTTAACTACCTCTGTGGCATAAATGTTCAGGGAGAGAGCCTCTTTCAATTGAAAGCAAGTTCTGCTACGAGGGGACATGGGATGAGGGTGAAGGGAGATAGATTCAGGAGTGATATGCGGAAATATTTCTTTATGGAAAGAGTAGTGGATCCATGGAATAGTCTCCAAGTGGGAGGTGGTAGAGATGAGGACAGTAACTGAATTCAAAAAAGCATGGGATAAACACAGAGGATCTCTAAAGGTAAAAAGGGGACTGTTGTAGTTGTTATGGAAGGACAGACTAGATAGGCCATGTGGTCTTTTTCTGTCATATTTCTATGTTTCTAAGAAGGGACCCAGGATATCAATGCTTGACCCAGTACAAGCATTGTGGAACCTGTGTCTTTTGGGGAACTGCTAGGTACGTATGACCTAGATTGGCCACTGTTGGAAACAGGATACTGGGCTTGATGGACCTTGGTCTGACCCAGTATAGCATATCTTATGTTCTTATGTTCCCATCCCACTAACGACTCTTTGAGGTATTGGCCCATCTTGGCAGAGTTAGTTTTCCTAAAGTCTAAGACCCTCGCTTTTGAATGTATTTTATCAGCCCTAGTCCTAATA
Source organism: Ichthyophis bannanicus (assembly GCA_033557465.1). NCBI lineage: Eukaryota > Metazoa > Chordata > Amphibia > Gymnophiona > Ichthyophiidae > Ichthyophis > Ichthyophis bannanicus. Next base: position 229,076,718 of record CM066036.1, read on the forward strand.
CTGAACCAATACCATCTGGCGATCACTGGATGTGAGATGATCTCCCACTGTAACCTCAGAAATGTTTTCTGCATTGGTAATCACTAAGTCCAGTATAGCCTCTTCATGGTTGGGTTCTGCTACCAAATGTCTGAATAGTTCTTCCTATAGAGAATCTAGGATCTCCTTACTTCTAGATGGCACTGCAGCAGGGATGTGCCAATCCACATTCGGTATACTTAAATCACCTATCAGTAGCACTTTTCCTTTCATGGCAATACTGCGTATGTCTTCTATTAAATCTTCATCCACTTCTACTTCCTGTGAGGGAGATTATAACTCCAATGCCAATTGATTTCTCTTTCCCTCTTTCTAGTTTAACCCACAGTACCTCCTCTCTTCCTTTTAAGCCCTGCAATTCTATAGTTTAAATATTATTTTTTACATATAGTGACACTCCACCTCCCCTTTTTCCTATCCTTTCCTTCCCTTCATGAATAAGGTATAGCCCGGTATAATTACATCCCAGTCATGGATGGCCATGAACCATTGCTCCGTAACTGCCACTAAATCCAAGTCGGCCTCTTCCATTAAAGCTTCAACATCAGGGATCTTATTTCCCATACTACAGGCATTTATACACACTGCTTTCCAGACGTTGCACCTTTTACACATTTCTACAGAGGTTTTTAATGTGTCACTTATCTAGGGGCTTTTCTCCAGGACCAAGCAGGAAGTCAGTCCTCACATATGGGTGTCATCGACGCCGATGAAGCCCCTGTGGAGCATTTCCCCAGCTTTCTATGAAAGCCTTTGGGAATGCAGGCACGCATGCGCGGTTCCCTTCCCGGCTAAAGGTGCCATCTTACCTCAGTCTCTCTTTTTCCGAGAAGCCCACCGGACGTGAGTCCTGTCATCCCGGATAAAAGTGTGATTTTTTGGCGATTTTCACTATTTTTTCTTCCCGGTTCGACGTCTGTTCCCCTCCCGCCGGGTTCGGTACACCGGTATCGAGCCCGATTCTTCTTTTTCGGTTTTTGCCCTTTGTGGCTGGCTTTCGCACCCTTTTTTGCTTTTTTCCTGGAAGGCCGGTCCTTTGACCTCGTGGGGACTCTTTTTTTCCCCGATGGCTTCCAGCGGTTTTAAAAAGTGTGATCGGTGTAAGAAGTTGATGTCTTTCACCGACACACACGACTGCTGCCTTCGGTGCCTCGGTCCTGATCACGACCCTAAGACGTGTGGACCATGTGGGAAGATGTCTTCCAAGGCACTACGAAGTCGCCAGCAGCAGAAAGAAAGGCTTTTCTCTGACTCAGCCTCCGGCCGGGCCCGGACCTCGTCTGAGGCCACGACATCTCGGAATTCGGATCCCGAGCGACGTCTGTGCTCCTCGGACAGGGGGTCCCCCGACTGGGAACGCAAGAGGAAGAAGCGGCTCGTGAGAGCATCGTCGGAGGAGGTCCCTGGCTCCTCGAGGGCCAGGTCTAAGACCCCCGACCGTCGCCCCGGGCCCGTGGAACAAGAGAAGCCTGCCAAAGTTCCTCGCGTGGAGCCGGAGTCTGCTGGACACGTAAGCCCTGTAGTCCTCGAGGACTCTCCTCCCAGAGAGCCGACGTCGGGCCCGGCGCTGCCGGGGCCCGAGTCGGTGGCTGCTGCATCTCCCGAGTTGAGTCTCAGGATGACAGCCTTGGAGTGCAGACTGTCTGCCTTCATGGAGCAGCAGCGGGCACTGATGGCCAGCCTGTCTGGCGCATCTGCCCCGACCACCGGGAAATCGACATCGAAGTCGACCCCGGAGACCGAGCCGATACTCAAGTCCATGATGGCTCGAGGTTGACCTCGGTCGCGGTCTCCCTCGACCTCCCGTTCGGGACCGAGGGCGTCGGGGCGGGTGCTCCAGGGCCCCGCGGGGTCAGACCGCGACTCCTCGTCGGACGAGTCCGCCTGGGAGACGGAGGATGAGGAGTCCCCCGACACGTTCAAGACTCGGTGTGTCCCGTCGGACTCACCGCAGTCTGATCCCCGGAGTAGATCCCCTCCGGAGGATACCCGGTTCTCGGAGTTTGTCCGGGATATGGCCACCGCGTTGGCTATCCTGGCGGACCCCGAGGAAGAGCCGAAGAGCTCGAGGCCCTGCAGTACGACTCTCCTCCGAAGGAGGCCTTTACTGTCCCGGTTCCTCCGATGCTGGAACGGCTCCTCTTCCGGATGTGGGAGGCACCGGCCTCGGCGCCGGTTCTAAGCAAGCGGGTCGATTCGATTTATCGACTCCGGAAGAGCCCTGGCTTTCAAAAGGCGCAGCTACCACACCATTCCATGGTGGTGGAATCGGCCATGCATTGCCTGAAAAGTCAGAAGATGCACTCTGCGGTGCCCCCCGGCAGGGAAGCCCGGAACCTCGATGGTGTAGGTAGAAAGTGCTTCCAGGGGTTCGATGCTTGCTTGCCTTGTCCAGTCTTACCAGCTGTACATGGGCATGTACTTGCGTGACCTGGCCAAGGAGTTGGCAGGGTTCTCCGCTGGTCTCTCCGGGGAGCCCTTGCAGAGAATTCAAGTCCTTGTTCTCGGGGATTCGGGACTGCTCGAAGTTTGTCCCGCGCCGCCTACGATGGCTTCGAGGCTTCGGCCCGAGTTGCGGCAGCCGGCATCGCGGCTCGACGCCAGGCATGGCTGCAGTCATCGGACCTTGAGCCATGGGTTCAGGACAAGTTCGTCGATGTCTCTTGCCGAGGTGAGAACCTTTTTGGCAAGCCCATGGCTGAGAAGGCCGCACAGCTCGAGACTGAGCACCTTACAAGGACAAGGCTGTCCAGAAAGACCTGTGCCCCTTCTCACAAGAAAAAGGCCTCGGGTAAGAAGCCCTTTTACCCGATGAAGGGCACTGCCTACAAACAGTACCCTCAGTATCAGGCTGCCTAAGCTGCACCCCAGAGTCAGCAAGCCAAGGGGCAGGGTAGTGGGCCCCGTAGGCAGAGGACCCCCAAGCCTCCGGCCCCTGCTCCCACTCAGCAGGGTGGGGGTTTTTGACTCCTTGAGCGTAGCCTTAGTCCCTGCTCTCCCAACCCTGCACAGGAGGTCGCCTCGCCCTCTTTGCCCACCAGTGGCCCCACATCACTGGGGACAGTTGGGTGTTGGACATAGTCCACAGGGGCTATGCTCTTCATTTTCACCAACTGCCTCCGCCATACTTTCCAGGGGAGCCTCCAAGGCCTCCCCTGCACACAGACCTTCTCCTTCAAGAGCTTCAAGGTCTGTTGGTGGACAGGGCGGTGGAGCCTGTGCCTCCCCACTTGCAAGGTCAGGGGTTCTACTCCAGGTATTTCCTGGTGCCCATAAGAACCGGTGGCCTTCGACCTATTCTGGACCTCGGGAACCTCAACAAGTTCCTGGAGAAAGAAAAGTTCAAGATGCTTACTGTTGGAACACTTCTGCCCTACCTCCAGCAGGGAGATTGGCTATGCTCCTTAGATCTAAAGGATGCGTACTGTGATGATGCAGAGGGCCTAAACAGCAGAAAAAGGGGTTTAAAACTACAGCTTTCCTCAAATGCACACAGTAATGCAGGCAGGGAAGGGGTTAAAGCACAAGCCCAGAGAAACTCTTTGCACAGAAAGGCATTGAGAGAGCCACACCCCAGCTCCATGACAACCCTGGGAGCTGACGTAAGAGGCAAGGGGGCAGAGTCAAACCGGATAGGGCAGCCCAATGCTCTTAACCAGGAAGTAACAGAGAGGGAGAAGTCGTGGAAGTAGGCTGAGTCTGAGAAGTGGAAGGAGAAGGAGAGCAGGAAGTGTTCGTGTGGGAGAGTCAGGACGTGACTCTGACCTGGGTTCAGAGAGAAGCCAAGGAAGGAGCAACCAATGCCAGGATAGCACACGGTGCTTGGGGAGTTGCCATCCAGACTGCTTAGAGACACTGAGGTCTCTGGGAAAGCAGTGGAGAAAGCTTCCTCTGAGGGAGAGAGGTCACCACGAACCAGACAGCAAGGAGAAGCAGGTTAGAAGCTACTTTCATTCTCGTGGGGAGAGGCTGGAACCCTTACCCAGAAGAGATAGCAGTTCTTCCCTTGAGTCTTTCCTAGATGCTGTGAACAAAGGTGGGAGATTGAGCAAGGATAAAGTTCTGTATGATAAGCTGCATAAACGTTCCAAGTGCAGGCAGCCTGTTACTATCAGAAGCTCTGAGAGTAGCCCAGCTGTTCCTATCCCATCAGCTGATTATGTGCTACGCAGACGGAAGCTAAAGCTAGACCCTGCTGAGCCAGAGATAGTGAAGCAGTACAAAGACAGAGACTTGCCTTTTGACCAAACTATAAAAGCCAGACACACTAGAAGAAGGTTAAGCCAGTTGGATTCCCTTAACACTGTCTTAAAGGAGGCTGGTGATTCTAGTAGCTCTCAGATACCACGAAGAGAAAGGAATTATAAGTGGAAACAGCTTAGACACCAATTGGAACAATGGAAGCCTGTTGATCTGCAGTACCCTGCTGTGCATCAGAATATATCTGACTCTGAAGTTGAATCAATGCAGTTGGGATCAACTATATCAGATAGCAGCTGTTCTGAGATGGAGGCAGACTGTACTTTGTGTTGTCAAGAGTGAAGCTGTTATATTAATGCTTGTGAGAAGTGCTGAGAAGTTATTTCATGCTATTGAGTTTGCACGGAGAGAAGCAGCGTTCTGCTTAAGTGAAACTCAACGTCATTAAGCAGCTGTGAATTGTGAATGCTATGCAAATGATTAGCTGCAACTAAAGCTGTTCGGAACGGAAGAGAAGTTTGAATTAATCTTGTATATAACTGACAAACCCTGAGAAGGATCAGGTTGGACATTGTCTTTATTCTGGACTTTATTTGGCATAAGAAAGTATCCACGTTTTGTTTCTGGTTAGGGGATGGTAGATGACAGAATCCTGTGCAACAAATAAAGTTTTTGTTACCACTTTAAAACCTTGGCTGTCTTTGTTTGGCCCACAACTACATGGAAACCCCAAACTTCAGCACTTACAAGGATAATCTGCCACATTTCCCCCTCTTCTAGGCAACTTCCTATACACAGAGAAAGGGGGTGTGACAGGTTACTCACATCCTCATTCGTCCAGACCACAGAAAGTACCTCAGGTTCTTTGTGGGAGGAAATCATTATCAGTACAGAGTCCTGCCTTTTGGCCTCACCTCCGCTCCCAGGGTCTTTACCAAATGCCTGGCAGTGGTGGCGGCCTACCTGAGAAATCAGGGAATCTTTGTCTTCCCCTATCTGGACGACTGGCTCATCAGGGGTCAAACGTGCCAGGAGGCGAGACAAGCCACCCTCAGAACTATTGCTCTTCTTCAAAGCCTGGGGTTTGTAATAAACTTCGCAAAGTCCACTTTGCTCCCCTCCCAGAACGTGGAGTTCATAGGGGCCAGGCTGGATTCTCTGCTGGCAAAGGCTTTCTTGCCAGATGACAGAGCCCAAAGTCTCATCAGCTTGGCAAACCAATTTCTCAGCAGGTCACTAGTCTCCGCCAGACTCTGCCTGAGGCTGCTTGGCCACATGGCTTCAACAGTTCATTTAACCCCCAATGCAAGGCTCCATATGCGGCCTGCACAGTGGTCCCTTCGGAATCAGTGGTCACAAGCCACAGGCAGCCTCAGAGACAGAATAAGGGTGTCCAGACCATTTCTGGACTCCCTCAACTGGTGGCTGCACCCACCCAATCTACTGAAGGGGGTGCCCTTTCAAATTCCAGGTTACACTATGGTACTGACCACAGACGCCTCCCTACAGGGCTGGGGAGCTCATTGTCTCAACAAATGCACCCAGGGCCTGTGGTCTCCTTGGGAGGCTGCACGACAGATCAATCTCCTAGAACTCAGGGCTATTCGCTTGGCTCTCCAAGCTTTCTCTCCTGCCCTGGCTCATCAATCTGTCCTGGTTCAGACAGACAATCAGGTAGCCATGTTTTATGTGAACAAACAGGGCGGAACTGGGTCCAGGCTCCTTTGTCGGGAGGCTCAGGACCTTTGTTCATTTGCCCTCAGGCACAACATGCTCCTCAGGGCGGTGTACCTTCCAGGCCAGGAAAACTACCTGGCCGACCAGTTGAGCAGAATTTTGCAGCCCCACGAGTGACAGCTGCATCCCTTGGTAGTTCAGAAGATCTTCCTGAAATGGGGTCTCCCTTTGATAGATCTCTTTGCCAGTCCACTAAACAAGCAACTGCCAAAGTTCTGCTCCAGGCAACCGCATCCTCTGCGGATAGCAGCAGATGCTTTTCTCATTCCATGGTCTCAGGGCCTCCTGTATGCGTTTCCTCCCACGCCTCTGGTGGCCCGAACTCTGTTCAAGATTCTCCAGGACAAGGCCTCTGTCCTGCTGGTGGCTCCCAGGTGGCCGAGACAGCCTTGATTTCCACTTTTGCTTCAGCTGGCAGTGGATCCCCCGCTGCCTCTAGGGTTGCAACCCGACCTTCTGTCTCAGGATCAGGGGTCTCTTCTGCACCCCTCAAAGCTCTCAATTTGATGGCTTGGAGGCTGCAAGGGTAGTTTTGGGCTCCCTGGGGCCTACCTCAGGAAGCTGAGGAGGTTGTCCTAGCCTCTAGGAAACAGTCCACAAGGAAAACCTATGCTCTCAAATGGAAGAGGTTTTCTGTGTGGTGTCAGCTACGTACAGAAGATCCCTTCTCCTGTACTGTCCCTGTGGTACTTCAGTATCTGTTGTCTTATCCAATCAGGGACTTAAGTCCAATTCTGTTCGGGTCCACCTCTCAGCTCTAGCAGCTCACCACTCACTAGTGGAAGGACATTCTCTGTCGGTTCACCCCTTGGTGTCCCGCTTTCTCAGAGGCTTGCTTTTGCTGAAGCCTCCAATCCGTCGTCCTCCTGAGTGGGAGTTGAATGTGGTCTTGCAGCAACTGACTCGCCCACCTTTTGAGCCGATGGCTACTTGCCCTCTACGCTTCCTGTCCTGGAAGACACTCTTCCTAGTGGCCCTTACCTCGGCCAGGCGAGTTAGTGAGCTTCAGGCCCTGGTCTGTGATAGGCCTTACACTCGCTTCTATGGGAACAGGGTAGTCCTTAGGACTCATCCAAAGTTCCTCCCAAAGGTTGTCTCCTCCTTCCACCTTAACCAGGAGGTGGTTCTTCCAACATTCTTCCCTAGGCCTCATGCCAGCCAGGCTGAAGCAGTTCTGCGTACCCTGGACTGTAGGAGGGCCTTATCCTTCTACCTTGACCGTACGCAGGGGCATAGAAGGGCTTCTCAGCTCTTCGTATCCTTTGACCCTAATAAGTTGGGGTTGGCTGTGTCTAGCGTACCTTGTCCATCTGGGTAGCTGACTGTATCACCTGGGCTTACAGGGCGGCTGACCTTCCTTTGCAGAGTCGGGTTACGGCACACCGTGTGAGGACAATGGCTGCCTCAGTGGCTCATCTCCGCTCTGTGCCCTTGGTAGACATCTGCAGGGCTGCAACTTGGTCTTCAAGCCAGATGTTTGCGGCCCATTACTGTCTGGAGAGGGAGTCCCGTAGGGACAGTGCTTTTGGCCAGGCAGTACTCCAGAATCTCTTTGAGGTTTAGGCAACTCCTGCCCTCTGTTGGGCTACCGGTGGAGGTTGTCAGTGAAAAGCCTTTTCTTTGCTGCTGAGACTAGAAGGAGCTCTCTTGTTCAGCCTGGTTTCCTCAGTAGCCCAGAGCTAGGGAGTCACCCATATGTGAGGACTGACTTCCTGCTTGGTCCTGGAGAAAGTGGTTACTCACCTGTAACAGGTGTTCTCCAGGAGCAGCAGGAATCAGTCCTCACAACCCTCCCTCCTCCCCTGGGAGTTGCAGTTGTACATAGTTTATTTTTCATTTTTGTGTGCTGTTCTTAGCTATTGTGGTAAGGAGGGTGCAGCCCAGCTAGGGAAAACTGAAAAAAAGGATTTTTCTTCTTTGCGGGGGATGGGCGCACAAAACCACATACTCCATACTAGAAGCCCTGAAAGGAACCTAGGGGGCAGAGCTAAGGGTAAACCAATCACAGACCACAGGACAACCCTGCATAGGAGTAGGAGGTCCAAGTGGGAGGAGCCAGGAAGGGAGTTGCCCTGCTCAGCAGTTAACAGAGGGAAAACAAACACAAGAGAGAGAGCCATTTTGAGTTTGGAAAGGGCTGTGAGAAGAAGGTCCAGGAGGAGTGCAAGAGCAAGCACAAGTGGCAGCTGCAGTTCCTGGCCTAGCCCAGGTTCGAGTCCAGTTCCCAGAAGGCACAGACAGGAAAGATCTGGGGCCAAGCTGAGGAGAACCTTTGCAGCCAAGGAGAGCAGCAAAAGGAGGAACCATTATAAAGGCAGCCAAGAAAGGTACGCAGGGAACAAGCATTGCCAGCAGGATAGTTCTTGCTCTGACTCAGAGGAGACTTTCATACCCCTGAAGGCTCAGCACAGCAAGAAATATCTCACCAGGGAGGTTAAACAGGAGAGACCCCCAAGAGACCGGCCTGGAGAAGGCAAGGCCAGGCAGTGGGAGAGACTGTTTAATCTTGTGAAGACTCTTAAGGAAAAGACACCAGAGCACTTTCATGAAGCACCCAGCTGTAGCTCAATTGAGAGCATGGAGGTAGGCCCTGAGGAAAGTGTTGTTGAGTCTGAGGTCTCTGAGATGGAATGTGAGCTGTGCACTAAGATACACTAGTAATGTGAGCTAGAAACAGTGGAATATAAAAAGAGGCTGTTGCAATTTAAAGACAGTTTCAGAAGCTGGAAGAGAGGAGTAAGCCTGAAGGAAAAGGGTTAAGAATCTCTCATAGGAAGCTAAAACTGCAGAACCTCAGTGAAGGCTCAAACAGCTGAAACTGTTTGTGTGTGTGTGACAACAGCAGGCTTGAAGCTGATAACCCATTCACTGTGTGAAGAGTTTTACAAATGCTTTTGTTTTATAATGTTAAGCAATTGCAGTGAGGAACAGAAACTGCTATGAGTTTATTCCAAGTTACAATGTTTTGGACATTTTGATTTCTGGAGAAGTATCCTGTATTTTCTTTTGTCTGGAAAAAAAGTTATGCTTGAAGAAATTTTATGTTCACCACTTACCAGCCTGGAAACCGAATAAAATTTCCTGTGCGCTTTAATAACCACTTGGCTCTTCCTTTCGGACACAACTACACAAAAATCCTAGAAGGGATATAAGATGGCCAGCCGTCCCTACTAGGCAACCGCCTGGTAGGGGCGCGAGCGTCACACTATGTCATTTGACTGAGGGAAGATGGCACCTTTAGGCGGGAAGGGAACCGCGCATGCGTGCCTGCATTCCCAAAGGCTTTCATAGAAAGCTGGGGAAATGCGCCGCTGGGGCTTCATCGGCGTCGATGACACCCATATGTGAGGACTGATTCCTGCTGCTCCTGGAGAACACCTGTTAAGGTGAGTAACTACTGTTTTTCACCCATCCTGAACAAATCTAGTTTAAAGCCCTGTTCAGTAGGTTATCCAGTCTGCTGCTGAAGACACTTCAACCCTTCTTGGACAGATGGACGCCATCTCTGCTCTGCAGCCCTTGGAACATCCCATAATCCAGGAAACCAAAATGCTCTTGATGACACCATCCACGCAACCATGCATTCATCTCCAGGATGCAAGCTTCTCTGCCTCGGCCTTTCCCTTAACGGGGAGGTTTGAAGAGAACACCACCTGCTCACCTACGTGCTTCACCCTCTGTCCCAGATCCATGAAGTCACTTTTGTTATGCTCAGAGGGATACTTGGCATTCTCTGGGAACAATTAGGAAGTCAGTCCTCGCATATGGGTGACGTTGGCACCGATGGAGCCCTCGTGGAAGCATCCCCCCAGCTTTCAAAGAAAGCCTTTGGGAGATGCCACCACGCATGCATGGTCCCCTTCACGCCCAAGGGTGCCATCTTGCTCAGTCTCCTTTTTTCCATGGAGCCTTTCAGACATTCGTCTGGCTTGTCCCCGGAAAAAGTTGATTTTTCTCTCCGAGTTTCATACTCTTCCGGTATCGCACCGGCACTCTTCCCGCCTACCGACTTCACTGCCTCAGCGTGTAGTTCGGTCCATTTTTGTAGTTTTTCTTTCCGGGTGTTTTCGCGCCTTTTTTCTTCCACTGGCAGCCCTGAGTGTCTTCAACCTTGCAGGGGTACTTTTTTCCCCCATGGCTACCAGTGGCTTTAAGAAGTTGATCGATGCTCCAAAATTGTCCTTGACCAACACACACGACTGCTGTCTCTGCTGTCTCGGCCAGACCACGACCCGGCAGCCTGCGGTCTCTGTAAGAGGATGTCCAGTAAGGCCCTCAAGAGCCGCCAGCAGCAGCACAATGTTTTTCCCCGAGTCCTCGGTGCCTACGAAGGCTAGGGCCTCATCTGAGACTTCGACATCTCGGGTGGTGCCCTCCGAACCCGAGCCTCATCATGAGTCCTCAGAAAGCGGCTCTCCCTCGAGGGAATCCAGTAAGAAGAAGAAACCCTCGAAGGTGGCTTCCTTGGACTGTTCCGACCGGCGGAGTGTTCCCTGGGTCCGGTCCCACAGTCTGAGACGTTCGTCTGACCGGTCCTGGTCCCCAGACACTATCCTCGTCGAGGATTCCCCTTCGGCCAAGGGACATGGGCATGGTGCACATAAGAAGGCGGTTCCAAAACCCCAGGCTCTGGCTCCGGCCTAGCCAGGGGGGGAGTTTTTGACTCCTTGAGCATAGCCTCTCTACCCCAAGGAGATGAGCACTCCACAGAGGTCGGGGTGACCATCACCACCGATTCCTGGGTACTAAGGGTAGTCGGGAAGGGTTATCTATATCCACCTGACTCAAACACCTCCCCCTTATTTCCTGGGAGAGCCCCTCAGGTCTCCCCTCCACCGGGACCTCCTGAAGGAGTTGGCAGGTCTTCTCGAGGACAGTGCAGTGGAACCGGTGCCCCACCACCTCAAGGGCAAGGGGTTCTACTCCAGATACTTCCTCATGCCAAAGAGGACAGGGGGGGTCTAAGGCCCGTCCTCAGCCTGCGCAATCTCAACAAATTCCTGATGAGGGAGAAGTTCAAGATGCTCTCCTTTGGAACACTGCTGCCATACCTCCAGCAGGGAGACTGGCTATGCTTCTTAGACCTCAAGGATGCTTTTATACCCACATCCTCATCCACCCCAACCACAGGCAGTACCTGCGGTTTGTAGTGGGGAGCAAGCACTTTCAGTACAAGGGTACTTTCCTTCGGCAAAGCCTCTGCCCCAAGAGTCTTCACAAAATGCCTGGTTGTTGTGGCTGCCTTCCTCTGGCTCCAGGGGGTCTTCGTCTTTCCCTACCTGGACGACTGGCTCATAAAGGGAGGTACAGCCTTAGAGGTGCAGCAGGCCACCGCACGCACCATCCAGATTCTGCAACACTTGGGCTTTGTCATAAATTACCCCAAGTCTCACCTTCTCCCGACAGTGTCTGGAGTTCATTGGGGCAAAGATAAACACTCCAGTCAAAGCCTTTCTTGCCCAGGGACCAAGCCGATCGTCTCGGGTCTCTAGCTCAGGATGTGCAGTACGTCCCTCGGTGCCCGCCTGGCTTCTCCTGTGCCTCCTCGGCACATGGCCTCCATAGTCCACGTCACCCCAGATGCTTGCCTCCTCATGAGGGCGGTGCAGTGGTGTCTCCGGGAGTAGTGGTCTCAGACCACAGGCCACCTCTGAGACAGAGTTTCTGTGACCCGCCAATTGGCAGACTCCTTGGTCTGGTGGCAGTTGCCCCAGCATTTCGAGGCAGGCATGCCTTTTCAGGCTCCAAGCCCCTCGAGGGTCCTCACCACAGACGCCTCCCTGCTCAGCTGGAAGCCCGCTGCAGAGATCTCCGCACCCAGGACAACTGGTCACCAGACGAGAGTGCCCAACAGATCAACATCCTGGAACTCCGAGCCATATACTGGGCCCTGAGGGTCTTCCGTTACCACCTGCATCACCAGCCGGTTATGGTCCAGATAGACAACCAAGTGGCGATGATCTACGTGAACAAACAAGGAGGCACGGGGTCTCGTTCGCTTTGCCAGGAGACTCTAGCCCTCTGCTCGTACGCAATTCGACAGGGTATCCTCTTGCAGGTAGTGTACCTGCCCGGTCAGGACAACCAGCTGGTCAACAGGCTCAGCAGAGTTCTCTAGCCACATGAATGGCAGCTGGACCCCGCAGTAGCCAGTTGGCTCTTCCGGCTTTGGGGAGAACCCGTGATGTACCTGTTCGCCAGCCCGGACAACTTTCAATTGCCCCGCTTCTGCTCCCAGCAGGCCCATCCCTCCAGGATGGCAGCAGGCGTTCTTGGTCTCATAGTTGGAAGACCTCATATACGCTTTCCCTCCTACGCCACTGATCGCCAAGACCTTGTTCAGGACCCTCCCCGACAGGGCCCCTCTCATCCTGATAGCTCCTCGGTGGCCCAGGCAACCATGGTTCCCATTGCTTCTACAGTTGACAGTCGACACCCCTGTCCACATGGGGACCGCCCCGGGACCCCTATCTTAGGAGGGTTGCGCTCTCTTGCATCCCAGTCTGGGGTCCCTGTCGCTGACAGTGTGGCTGCTGAGAGGGTGACTTTGGCCACCTTCAACCTCCCGGCTGAATTGGAGGACATCCTGCTGGCCTCTCACAAGGCCTCTACTAGGAAGGTTTATGCCCTCAAATGGTGCAGGTTCTCTGTTTGATGCGCCGATCACAGGGCTGACCCTTTCTCCTGTCCGGTGGCTCTGGTGTTGCAGTACCTTCTTCACCTCTGTCTGGGCTCAAATCTAACTCTGGGTGCACCTCGGTGCCTTGGCACACCACCATCTGGTGGACGGTAAGCCCCTTTTGGTCCAACCATTGGTGACTCATTTTGTTTGGGGCCTGCTTTTACTAATATATATGGGAAACCCTCTATTTTAATCAAGATAAGATTCTGATTTTATGCCTTATGTGTGACCAAACTATTGCATCATTATCATGTTAGTTTGAACCCTTGGTCTCAGCTCAAAATATTTTGCAATATGGAGCCACTTGCTCCTAGGCTGCAAAAACTCCGATTACATCAGCGACCATACATCGGGTTCAGGAATTTTTTAAAGATATTAACGCTTTTTACTGGTCATACATTTAAAGGCTTAAATAGAAACCAAGACTTATCTTAAATAATTGAAGCTTGTTCTATTTTATGCTGACAGTAGTCGTGCTATAGGTTTGCCACAGGTTGCACATTATCCCCAACGCGACCTCTCTGGTACCGCACGTTTCAATTCTTCCTCAGGGGGTTCTTGTAGAGCAAAACCTAGCACTGTCTGCACAAACATAGCCGCAAACAAAAATGTAACATAGTGACCTGATACAATGTGTCTAGATAGGTAATCTTCAATTTCACAAACAATCTTTTCATGAAACATTGTAGAGTGACATCCATCTTATATAAAAAGGAAGCCTCACCTTTGTGGAATCGTTCAAGATATGTATTAATTAAAGCTTAAACCAGGCATGTAGTATAGCTGCGTGTTCAAAAGTTTTCTCAAAGAACGCCACGCATGCGCTTTGGCATCAGTGTTATTTTATTGGAGATGGGCGGGTGCGGGTGGTGACGTGGTTGTGATGTCACACACACGCCCACCATTCGATCATATTATTTAACCCTCCCGGGATAACTGAGCCAAGTTGGTATATCCATCGTTGTTCTGTAAGTAAGAGCGATTGGGCTAGGGATCTACCCCTCCGACCCTTTGAAACTATTTCTATAACGAACACTCGTAGTTCCTCAAACAGATGTTTATTCTGTATACAATGATGTACTAATGAGGCTTCTTGCATCTTGCACTTAAGCCTGCTGCGATGTTCCGCGATGCGTACCCGCAAAGCACGAGTCGTTTGCCCTACGTACAGAAGACCACATGGGCATCGTATCCCATAAGCTACATGGTCGGAGGTGCAATCCGATGATTGACGTAAAGTGTAATATTGATCATGGTATTCAAATTCATCCACTTCGTCCATAACATCACACACTGTGCAGTTACCACATTTTCTATGCCCAAGGGTTTCCCCTACTGTTCCTTGCTCTTGCTTCTTTAACTTGGCAGGACTTTAAAGTTCTTTTAAATTAGATTGTCTAGTCCACACGCAACGTATTCGCCTATCAGATACACCCGGGATCGTGGCAAGCACATTTTGATGGCGATGTATAATTCTACTGATTTCCTTACTCAGCGGAGAATATTGCGTCACAAAATTAATGCAACTTTCGTCGTCTTTATCGGGGGATCTGCTTTCGCAATTTTGTAATAATAATGCCCTATTGTTATACAGGGCCCGTTTATAAGCAGGTTTCACTACAGTTGTTGGATAGCCCCGATTATAAAATTCTTGCATCAACTGTTTCGCTTGTATTTTATATTCAGAAATGGTGGAGCAATTCCTCCGATATCGGAGGAATTGTGAAAATGGCAACCCATCTCGCAACTGTTTAGGGTGCTTGCTGGTATAATGCAATAGTGTGTTGCGGTCAGTAGGTTTTTTATATACTTTGTTTTGCCAACCTCCCGGTCTCCTACTCACTTCTACGTCTAAGAAGACTATATGCTGCTGATGACAAGCACTAGTGAATTGAATATAGGAATTGACGCCATTCAGCCAGCTTACAAAATTCCCCAACTCTTCAGCCGTGCCCTCCCAAAGAATAAAAATGTCATCAATGAAGCGTTTCCATAGGGCCAATTGCTGACGGAAAGGAGAACAACAGAACAACGATGGATATACCGACTTGGCTCAGTTATCCCGGGAGGGTTAAATAATATGATCGAATGGCGGGCGTGTGTGTGACATCACAACCACGTCACCACCCGCACCCGCCCATCTCCAATAAAATAACGCTGATGCCAAAGCGCATGCGTGGCGTTCTTTGAGAAAACTTTTGAACACGCAGCTATACTACATGCCTGGTTTAAGCTTTAATTAATACATACCTTGAACGATTCCACAAAGGTGAGGCTTCCTTTTTATATAAGATGGATGTCACTCTACAATGTTTCATGAAAAAATTGTTTGTGAAATTGAAGATTACCTATCTAGACACATTGTATCAGGTCACTATGTTACATTTTTGTTTGCGGCTATGTTTGTGCAGACAGTGCTAGGTTTTGCTCTACAAGAACCCCCTGAGGAAGAATTGAAACGTGCGGTACCAGAGAGGTCGCGTTGGGGATAATGTGCAACCTGTGGCGAACCTATAGCACGACTACTGTCAGCATAAAATAGAACAAGCTTCAATTATTTAAGATAAGTCTTGGTTTCTATTTAAGCCTTTAAATGTATGACCAGTAAAAAGCGTTAATATCTTTAAAAAATTCCTGAACCCGATGTATGGTCGCTGATGTAATTGGAGTTTTTGCAGCCTAGGAGCAAGTGGCTCCATATTGCAAAATATTTTGAGCTGAGACCAAGGGTTCAAACTAACATGATATGTGTGACCAAACTATTGCATCATTAAGGCATAAAATCAGAATCTTATCTTGATTAAAATAGGGGGTTTCCCATATATATTAGTATTTACCCCTCTGTATAGTGGACCATCAATCACCACTGGGGCCTGCTTTTATCAAAGCCCCCCTGGTTCACCCTCCGGCAACCGAATGGGACCTCAAAGTAGTGTTGGGGCAGCTCACTCTCCCGCCCTTTGAACCTTTAGCCACATGTCACCTCCACTATCTCTCTGAGAAGGTGGCTTTCCTGGTCGCGCTTACCTCCACTCGCAAAGTTAACGAGCGTCAGGCCCTTGTGGCAGAGGTGCCCTATACCAGGTTCTACAAGAACAGAGTGGTGCTCCGCACACACCCCAAATTCCTGCCGAAGGTAGTGTTGCACTTCCATCTCAACCAGGAAGTGGTGCTCCCTACCTTCTTTCCAAGACCTCACTCCAGCTGGGCGGAGCGGTCCTTCATACCTTGGACTGAAAGGGGGCTCTGTCCTTCTATATCCAATGCACTCAAGGCCATCATAAAGCTTCTCGGCTTTTCATCTCCTATGACCCCAGTAGACTGGGGGAGGCAGTGACCAAGCGTACACTGTCCACATGGGTGGTGGACTGTATCGCCCTCTCTTATGAGCAGGCGAGGCTCCCGCTGGAAGGCCGCTTCACGGTGCAATGTGTCAAGGCCATGGCTGCTTCGGTGGCAAACTTACGCTCTGTCCCGATGGCGGACATCTACTGGGCTGCCACCTGTTCTTCAGTCCATACCTTCGCAGCCCATTACTGCCTGGAAAGAGTCCCGATGGGACAGTGCCTTTGGCCAGGCTGTGCTCCGTAACCTTTTCGGGGTTTAGGCAACTCCTACCCTCCAACTCTTCTGTGTTCAAGCTACTGGAGTGTGGGTTTCATCTGACACAGGGGCCCTACTATGGTCTGTAGGCACAGACTTGATTGCTGCTGCTTGCAGCTCCCCAAGAGGGAGCTCTGTTTTTGCTATGGGCTTTCGGTAGCCTGTAGCTGGAGAGTCCCATATGTGAGTACTGACTTCCTGCTTGTTCCAGGAGAAAGCGTAGTTACTCACCTGTAACAGGTGTTCTCTGGGGACAGCAGGAATCGGTCCTCACAATCCTCCCTCCTCCCCTTGGAGTTGCTCCTTTACCATCTTTACTTTAGCTGTCTTTTAGCTATGTCATCTGACTGAGCAAGATGGCACCCTTGGGTGGGAATGGGACCACACTTGCGTGGTGGCATCTCCCAAAGGCTTTTTTTTGAAAGCTGGGGGGATGCTTCCAAGAGGGCTCCATCAATGCTGACGTCACCCATATGCGAGGACTGATCCCTGCTGTTCCCTGAGAACACCTGTTAAAGGTGAGCAACTATGCTGTATCATTTGTGCCGATATGGATAAGCAACATTGGATAATAGTCAGTAGGCTTGATGAGTCTTGGCAAACTCTCCGTAACATCTTGGATTTTGTTACCTGCCAGATAGCACACGTCTCTGGATATCAAGTCTCATTGGCAGATGGATGCCTCGGTACCCCTCAGAAGATACACCAACCACCACTACATTTCTTTTCCTTGAGGTGACTGATTCTGTAACTTTGGGGTGCTTGAGCTGTGGTTCTTACCTTTCCTCAGATGCTTCCACCTCCTCCACTTCCAGGGTTGCATACTGATTTCTCAATTCAAGGGCTGGAGGAGTTGCCTTGTTGATACTGCAGGCTCTTGTGATTCTTGTCCAACCTTCTTCATTCTGTAGCCTCCCATCTTCACCTCTGTCGGAGAGCTTTGGGTGTTTCAAGAAGCATTTCGTCATTTTACTTTTTGCTGTCTCGTGTGCTTCTCAGCCTCAACACCTCTTCCCTGAGCTCCTCCACTTGTTTTCTGAGAGCGTCAGCATGCAGGCATCCTGCACATGGAACCTGTCCTTCAACTGACATTGGGATGTCTGTCTGGACAGAGGCAGAAGCTATTACAGCTTTAGCAATACGATTTTTCCCTCTAATAGAACTTTGCTCAACACCACAAACAAACAAAAAAATTCCCCCTTTGCAGTATAGAAAAAAAGACTTGGCTTTTAAAAATGAACACCAAAACTCCTTTAAGAATTAGCTTTTATAAATGAACAACAAAACTCTTTTGAGAGCTTTTAGTGTGGTACCCAAGCCTGGGCCAGAGGCTTACAGCTATGGACTGCCTTGTCTGTCCTTAAATGAACTGTATTTTCCCTTTGCCACCAGCAATGCACTCTGGGACTTGTAGTTGAGAAAATTGTATTCAAAAAGACAAACTGTAGTTGTGCAACCGGAGGTTGAGGCAAACAAGAATATTTTTATTATTGTGGATTTCCACACGCATTAAAGTTCTGTACACGAACACAAAAATGGATAACTTCTCCAGTAACAGAAGAGTAAACAAAAGGAAATTGTACTTGAAGTAAATGCAGCACAAGTCTCTTTAAACACAAGCAGCTGTCTTCATGACAATAAACATAACACAGCCTTATGAGCTCCTTCTAGCAGAAATACCTTCTTTCTTCTACAGAAGCTTCCTTAGCCTTGCACACAGGAACTTATGCTTCCCTAAGACAAAGAGAGCAATCCATCTGGCAATCTTCTATCTGCATGGGCTCCGGTACTGCGGCTGGTTTATCTCTACTCCAGGCCTCAGCACTTTCTTCAGGCTTTCTGGCTTGTAAGAATTCCCAAAATTCATTCCATAATTTCTCCTTTTGGTCATAAACATTTACATAAGGAGAGTAAGCTTCTCCTCCCTGAAATGCTTGCTTCAAAGCTTTTACTGACTTCAAATTAACTTCCCTGCTAACGGTTGGGTCCTGGTTCTTTCCCCAGTGAAACAAATCCACCCACCTTTTGTCAGTTGAAGTTTTCAGCTTAGGATTCTGAATACAGGATAAAGGTACCTGTTCCCACAGGTTTGCAGCCTTTCTCCCAGAACGTTGGCTGGCTTTTGGTTTAGGAACCTTTCCCAAACATGGAGTGTTTCCTTCTCTGCTCTTAGCTTTCAGCAGCTGGAAATCAGCACACTCACGTCTCTCAGGTATCCATGAGCTCCTAGGACCTGGACTCAAACTGGCACCTTCTCTCCCACGGCTGGAACTCTTTGAACCAGATGAACTCCTGGAACTAGCACTCCTGTTCCTCCAAGCTGAACTCAAACGAGAGCTGTGAACTCCCTTATTCTGTTTGAAGACGGGTTTAAAAACCTGTTTCCTTCCTATCAGAGCTTCCTCTGAGCACGTGTGCTCATAATCAGCAGCTAAGCCTGCCTGCCTCATTACAGCTAGGGCGTGGCTTGGCTTGGCTTTTTTTCATAGTAGCTTTCCTACCTCTGTGTAGAGCTGAGCTGTCAGTAGTTTTAAAGGTACAAGTGTCTTTTTTTCTTCTATTTCCATTTTCTCCTGCTCACTCTCATCACCACATTAGGCAGAGTGTATTACCTTGCTTGTAAGGAGGCCATTGCCTCGGCAGATCTGTTGCGGAACTGTCTGGTTCCGGAGGATTTTTGCGCCCATTTTACTCGAGCGCTAGTGTCCTTGTGGGTGGCGTGGAGCTCGTAGCTCCTCAGACATTTGTTGGGTGGCATAATGGGCATCACTTTCCACTTTTATCATGCGTTTCTGCTTGGATGTCTACGCTCAGGCAGACATGGCCTTTGGTTCTAAGGTTTTGTGAGCTGCTGTGTCATCTTCCTGCCCACTGGAGGTGTAGCTTTGGTATGTTCCACTTGTCTGGACTGGTCTAGCAGGATGAAATGGAAGGTACAATTTTACTTACCAGATAATGACCTTTCTTAAGTCCTGGTAGAACAGTCCAGGGCCTGCCCCCTGGAACGGTTTGCTCTGTTCTTCTGCAGCGGTACCCTTGTGCCCGCTATAATTTATTTTTGTCTCTGCAGGTTCATCTTCTACAGACAGCTGTTTATGCTTTCCTGTACCTAGTTCTGTACTGTTTGCTCATTGTTGCCTATGTTGAGGTTGTGTGAAGCTTGCTATGTTCTCACATATGCTTTGGGACGAATACAGAAGAGACCTCTGTTGACTGAGGCGGATAGAGGCATGGGAGTGATGCCATTGAAACCTGGGCTTTTCATTGCTTTTTTTGTCTCACCAATTTGCTTGTAGGGGAACTCAACTCACTTGTCTGGACTGGTCTAGCAGGATTCAAGGAAAGGACATTTATCTGGTAAGTAAAATGTCATCTTTTTAATGTTTAATAAAATATCATTGAAGGAACTTTTAGAGATGTGTTTACTGAAGTATAGCGTGTGTGTGTTAATGTATGTTAGCATGTGCTAAGTATCAATGGAGCCATAGGAATAAATGGGCTGAAATGGCACTTTAGTGTGTGGTAACGAGTTTACTGCACACTAAGCATTAGTAAACATGTCCCTTAGGTGCTGATACAACATGAAACAATTAAGGTATATTAATAGTATTTCTTGTCCTGAGACAGTGCGCTTGTAACCAACATGACCCACGAAGACCTTGGATCATTATTGAGATATTCATACTGTAGAATCAATAGAATTGCCTTATGGTTAAGGCAATTGGCTGACAACCATGGAAGCCAGGGTTCAAATCTTACTGCTGCTCCTTGTGATCTTGGGCAAGTCACTTAATCATTCATGGTGTTTGGGTACAAATTTAGATTGCAAGCCGCCTTGGGATAGGAAAATACTTACTGTATTGTATACCAAAAAGGTGGAATATTGCTAACAAGATTTTGCTGACTAGTATAGAAATTCCAAGCTAGAGGGTCCCAATCGTTTTGACTGTGAAGATCCCTTTTCAACATCCAGAAACTAAGAACCCCCCAGCCTTTTCTTGCCAGTCTTTCCTTCCATTTTATTGCTGTAGTTGCTTTCCTTGCTTGTACTGGCTAGGGCTTCCATTGATATTCCAGCCTGCTGCTTCTGTTACCCTGATATTCTGACCTGCACAGGCTTGCTGTTCATGGTTTGTTGCTGCTGATTCCTCAGAGGTGGAGCCTCATGCACTTATATTCTTTCTTGTGATGGCTTTGGAATCCACATGTTAGTACAGCAGCAAATACTTTCAATTACTTCAGATACTGTATGCTCTGAATACCAGAAACAAGGAAACTGAAATTTAACACTTTTGCTTGTTCAGTTGCATGCAGACTTTAATTTTTTTTATATTTAATATTACTTTCCTTATTGTCCTTCCTGTCCAGTCCCGCATCTCTGGGTAGTCAACCACCACAAGCAGCTTGGAGTCTGAGTATGTCATCTTTTTGATGATCTCAGAGTACTTGGGCAGCTGACTCCACCTTCCAGCCCTAGTAAGCTCAGTCTCCAAGCAGCTGGAGCGGGTGATCCCTGAGATCAAGACTCGCGGAAGGGACAACTGAGGAGAAGAGTTTGGTATAGTTGATTTGGTATAGTTTCCTTCTAAGGCATTGTTTGAGGAGTTAAGCTATTTAAAAAAAAAGGCAAGAATAAAGTCATGGGGATAACTGCAGGGAAGGGGCTCTCCCCTGGGGCAGAAGGAAGGGGTTTGCTGAGGCTGGCTAGTTTCTGCAGGGGCAGTGGCTCCCAAACCCATCAGCGAGTGAAGAGCCGCACCGGCAGCTTAAGCCTGCAGGCGGCTCTCGCACAGCTCCTGGCACAGTGCTGAAGCTAGTGGCAGGCTGAGTTCCATTAACGGAGAGAAACAGCATGTGAGTTTTCAAGAGGTGGAAGGGGGGCAGGTAAGCTAAATGCAGCAATGGCTTAACCCCCCATCAGGAGATTTTGCGGTGGCTCAGGCGAATGGCCTGGGAACACGTGGTTTGAGTCCGCCCCTTGCCGACAGCGTGGAAAGATGCGCCATTTTGTAAATTCTCAAGCCATTGCAAGTGCATGTTAAGAAGCAGGGAGGCTATGACGGATGCTGGCCCTTGACCCTGCTATTTGTTATTTTGCAATTTTCTCTTAATCAAACGTTGAAAAAAAAAGAAAGCAGGAGAAGGAAATAAATACCTCCATAGCACTAAGAAGGAAGGAATAGCAGCTCTATTCCAGGTATTTAAGGCCTAGGGCGCTGGGGAGTGGAGACAGGCCCTGCCATTTCTCCAGGCATGCTCATGCCGGCACGGCCACAGTGTCTGGTGTGCGGAACATAGCAAGCAAGAGTCTCGACTTCAGGACTTTGCCACGGATGCCAAGCAAAGGCTTCTATGGTGGAGAAAGGTATGCCAGAAGGTATTGGCGAGGCCCTGGGGTGTGCAACTCTTTGCAGCCCCAGGAGGAGCATAGTGGGCTCGCAGGGCCGGTTGGGGGAGTCCAATTCCGCCCCGCCCCTCTTAGAGCCATTCAGCAAAGAGCATGTCTCTCCTGCACCCTCAACTTCCCAGGGATTGGGGGGGGGGGCGAGGCTAGCTCAGGGGGACTTTCACCCGAGTTCGACCTCCTTGTGCATTGTGCATTCTGTATACGTCAGCAGGGGCGTGGAGGTCCTCCTGTGGCCTCGGGGCAAGTAACAAAGTGACCAGCATCCTCCATGGCGGCAGCGGAGGACATGGAACTGGTGCGGGGCTGGCGGAGACTCGAGGGCAACCTCTTTGAAGGGGGGGAGTCGCCTCACTCAGAGGAGCCAGATGAGCTGGATAATGAGCCCGAAGAGGGCATGGGACCAGAGGACCTGGAGGAAGGCAAGATTTCCCAGGACGAGGAGTCCCGAATCGTCTGCATTTTCCGCCGAGAGGAATTGATGGCGCTTATTGCGGAGTCCTTGAAGGTGCTGAATCTGCTGGCAGGATGGCATGCAGAGGAGGACACACTGGAAGACCCGCTGTTTCAGGTGGTTAGAAAGTCGCAGAAGGTGTTCCCTTATTTATTATTTATATTCTCTTATATACCGCGCTATTCTGCATCAGTGCGGTTTACATTGAACAAACTGAAATTACATTGAACAGGGCATTATAACTTGGAGATAATTATTTTACAGGGAACATGGGCTATGGAGGGTTAAGTGGCTTGCCCAAGACCACAAGGAGCACCTGTGGGACTAGAAACCCCAGTCCTTCCGGCCCAAGGTTGCTGTCCTCTAGTAGGATTTGAACCCCCGACCTTCCGGCCTGAAGTACCTTGCCCCAACCACTAGGCCACTCCTCCACTCCTTGCATCGGGTGATCAAGCAGATCATCCAGGATGAGTGGGAGCTCACGGAAGCTGGGCTGCAGGGAACAAGGACCATGGCAAGACTTTACCCACTGCCGGAGCAGGAGAGGGGGGAGTTCTGTTCCCCAAAGGTGGATGCTGAAGCTTTGGCCGTAACTAAGAAGACCACGATTCCGGTGGAGGGTAGTACAGACCTCAGGGATGTCCAAAATAGAAAGTTAGATACAGCGTTGAAGCAGGCCTTTGATATAAGTGCGTTCTTTTTACAGGCATTGATTTGTGGGGCCGTTGTGGCCCGGGCCGGCCTGCCTACAGTGGGTGTAGGGGGTTCTGGAGCTGCAGGAGGAGGCCCGAGGCCCTACAGAGGGAGCAGCGGGGCTAGAGTCGAGGGCAGCATACCTGGCAGATGCCTTTTATGATATTATCTGAAGACTTTCCAAGAGCATAGCATCATTAGTGGCGGCTCGTTGCTACCTATGGCTATGGAATTGGGCAGTGGATGGCTCTTCCAAATCCTGGCAAAGTAAGTCACCGTTTAAGGGGAAGCTTTTGTTTGGGGAAGAACTGGACAAGTTGGTAAAGGATCTAGGAGCGTCTCTAGTCGTCTCCCCGACGACAAGCAGAAGCAGGTTCGCTCTGCGGCTCCAGCGCGAGGTCAGTCATGGGACTTTCATCGGTTCCACGCGGTACGGTTTACATCCTACAAGAGGGGGCATTTTATCTCAAGGAAGCCAGCCTTTCAGAGCTTTTGAGGAATAGGATGTGGCTATAATGCCTCTGCCTTGTCTTCAGGCCCAAAAAGGACACAATGAAATGCGGGGGGCCCAAGTGGGGGTCCAGCCCGTGGGAGGTCGGCTGCAGGAGTTTTACCACACCTGTGTCCGGGTTACATCCGATCATTGGGTAGACCCGGCTACCGGCCTGGCAAACTCCAGTGCGTAGCCCTCCCGAATAACCTCTAAGACCTCAGAGGTTATTCGGGAGGGCTACGCACTGGAGTTTGCCAGGCCGGTAGCCTCCTCCTTCGTAAGATCTCCCTGCAGGTCCCGCGAGAAATCTAGAGCAGTACAGGACACACTAGGGTGACTCCTATGCCAGTCTCTCCGGCTTGGGGGCCCACTGCGAAGGACGCATTGTGCCGGGGCTGTTGACCCTGGAGGAGGCCAGGTTCCTCGCGACCAGTGCAGCTGTGGTCGGTATGCCATTTAGTTTGTGGTGTCCAAGAAACAGGGGTCTTTTCGGCCCATTCTAGATCGCAAGCATGTGAACAAGTGTCTGCGAATGCCCAGGTTTCACATGGAGACACTATGATCAGTCATTACAGCCGTGTGTACAGGAGAATTCTTAACATCGCTAGACCTCACGGAGGCCTATTTACACATCCCTATCAGGCCAGAGCATCAGTTTCTCCTTTTTTTTGCAGTGCCCATGGGACACTACCAGTTTCGAGTGTTGCCTTTGGCTTGACAACGGACCCCCGCACGTTCACCAAGGTAATAGTTGTGATGGTGGCAGCGCTCCGTCAAGAGGGGCATACTAGTGCATCCTTATCTCAATGACTGGCTCATAAAGGCAAAATCTTCCCAGGAAAGCAAGCAGGCAACTGCAAAAGTGGTGGCGTTCTTGCAAAGTCTTGGATGGGTTATCAACAGTCCAAGAGCACTTGGAGCCATCCCAGGACCTAGAGAACCTGGAGGCCCAATTCGACACATGCAATGGCAGGGTTTTTCTGCGCTGCAGAGGGCACAATCTCTACATCAGTGAGTACGCCAGTTTCTCAAGATGTTGATGCTGACAGTGTGGTGGTATCTCCAGTTAATTGGGACCATGGCGGTGACCATCGAGATGATCCCATGGGTGTACGTACACATGAGGCCTTTGCAGAGGGTACTGCTGCGTAGGTGGCCTCACCAAAGGCATCCCTTATCGCAGCCTCAGAAAACGACCCGGAGGTCCTTCAGGTGGTGGTTGCGTCCCAAGAAGTTCTCTGCCAGGATGCCTCTGGAACCAACACGCTGGATTCCTCTGACTCCGATGCCAGTCTCTCCGGCTTGGGGGGCCACTGCGAAGGACGCATTGCGCAGGGGCTGTGGACCCTGGAGGAAGCCACTTGGCCTATCAACAGGCTGGAGATTTGGGCAGTTTTCCAAGCGCTGCAGAGTTCCTTGGTTGCAGGGGAAGGCAGTCTGTATCTTCTCAGACAGTGCGACCATGGTGGCTTACGTCAATCGGCAGGGGGATACAGGCAGCGTGTGCTTGGAAGCCAAGGCTGGAGTGCTGTTGGAATGGGCAGATGATTATCTGCAAGCTATTTTGGCGGTGCAGGTTGCGGGGACAGAGAACGTGCCAGCCAATTTATCTCAGTCTGTTTCGTTTGGACCCCAGGGAATGGACACTCAGCCAGGCCATTTTTGAGCAGATTTTGCAACGGTGGGGTACTCCGATCATGGGTATCATGGCGACCTTTGCAGTGGCCAGGGTGAGCCGATTTTTCAGCAGGAAAAGAGAATGGATGTTGAAAGGGCTGGACACCCTGGTACAGCTGTGGCCCATGCAGGGAGTGTTTCCACCGTGGATTCTTATAGGCCGAGTGATGCAACTGATCGATGCTCACCAGGGCAGGGTCATCCTGATTGCGCTTGGCTAGCTGAGATGCCCATAGTATGCAGATCTGGTATGACTGAGAGTGGGCAGGCTTTGGAGGCTGCTGGTCCGAGCCGACCTCTTGACTCGAGGTCCAGTAAGGCCTCAAGTGGATCAATTTCTCGCTTACTGCATGGCTCTTGAAAGGGCTCGGTTGAAGAAGCGTGGCTATTCGGACCCAGTAATCCACATCACTGTTATACATCAGAGTGTAGAAGAGGTTTGAGGCCTGTTGTGTAGAGCGCCAGTGTCGACCGCTGTTGGCGACAGTGCCAGTCGTGCTGGCCTTCCTGTAGTCAGGTTAAGAGAAGGGTTTGTCATGTGGTTCCTTGAGAGTGCAGGTGGCACTATCACTTAAAATTACTGCAAAAATGTCCAAGGGTGCTCTCTGGGGTTGCACCTGGACGTGATTCAGTTCTTATGGGCGGTACAGCAACTCTGTCTGCTGCTGCAGTCGGTGGTCCCGCCATGGGATCTCTACCTAGTATTATTGGTGTTGGCAGATGCACCTTTTGAACAGTTGGGCTCATGCACTTTGAAGGACTTGATGCTGAAGACGGTCTTCCTGGTAGCAATTTGTTCCACCCGGAGGATTTCGGAACTCCAAGTTCTGTCATGTAGGGTGCCCTTCCTCTACATTTCCAAGAAGAAGGTAGTGCTCCGTCCGGTGCCTTCATTTTTGTCTAAGGTTATCTCCAGGAACAAGCAGGAATGAGTCTTCACATATGGGTATGTTGGTACCGACGGAGCCTGCGCGGGAATGCTCCCCAGCTTTTCAAAAAGGAAAGCTTTTGGGAGCATCCCACAGTGCCTGCGTGCTGCCTTCCTGCCTTTCCTAACCGCCTCTCCCCAGTTCTTCTTTTCCGCGGAGCCAGCAGGTCGTGTTCCTGTCACCGCTGAAGAAGTTCTTTGTTTTATTTTATTTCTTTGGTCGCGCGTCTGCCTTCTCAGACGTCGGACCGGTACCGCCGGTCTTTCTTTCTTTTCTTAAAAACAAAACAAAAAACATATTTTTCCCTCACTTAGTGTGTTTTTCCTCTTTTGGGCCTTAGGCATCACGAAAAGTTTTCTTCATGGACAAACCAGCCTCCGGGTTTAAAAAATGCACTAAAAATGTACTATTTCTGTTACCGACACCCATGAATGGTGTCTCAAATGTTTGGGTCCTGACCACTCCATTTTGGATTGTTCGTCCTGCTCCTTGATGTCCAGATGGGGTTTACAGAACCGAGCAGCCAAGCTCCATGTTCTGTTTCCCTCTGATGCAGCTTCAGTGTCATCGACGTCTTCCAGGGCTGCTTCTTCCTCCCATGGATCTCAGGTAACCAAACATAAATCCAGCCGGTCCTCGAAGGGTAGATTTCCTTCCAAGCATCGAGATGCCTCCGGGCTTGCCCTCAAGGTTCCTGCACTGGCAAAACTACCCTGGCGGGAAGCTCCGGCTTCCAAAGCTCCACCTATGGGGTTACAGGTTGACATCGATGGCACGGCCTCGACCGATCACCTGTTAGAATGCTCTGGGGTACCGACACAGCCTTCCGGTACCAAATTCCAGGCATTCATGGCGTCGATGGATCAGAATGTTCTATCCATGCAGCAGGCTATCATGGCCTTCATTCAAGCTGCGACGCCGCTGATATCACAACATACTCCGTTGTCGGTATCGGCCCAGGTACCGGCACCAATGCTGGTACCGGTACCGACTGCATCGACATCGGCCATGGTGTTGTCTGCAGCGGTTCCCTGCCTAGGGATGCCCATCGGTACCGAACCAGTACCGATAACGCCCGATGTCGATACGACTCGGTACGCGTATCGAGCTCTGAAAGAGCACCCTGACAGTCGATACTTTGATTCCTCCGAAGATTCTGATGCATCGGAGGCATCTGCTGAAGTATCCATAGCCCTTCCTGAAGAGCCGCCTTCTCCAAAAAGAAGAATGTCTCCTCCAGAAGACTTGTCCTTGCAAGACTTCATAAGAGAAGTGGCTAAAGGGCTCTCTATTTCAGTAACCTATGAATCAGAGCCTAGAGCTAAAAAATTGGATATTTTAGGTTATTCTAAGGCTCCTAAGGAGGCAGTCACCTTGCCAATTCATGAAATTCTTTATGATCACATGATTGACTTATGGGAGACGCCTCTCACTATCTCTCCTCATTCTCGTAGGTTGGACACTATGTACCGTGTCCCTCCTTGTCCTGGTTTTCATAAAACACAGCTTCCTCACCATTCTATTGTGGTGGAGTCAGCTATGAAAAAGATAAAGAGTGCAAAAAGACACTCCTCTGCTCCTCCAGGAAGAGAATGTAGGACCTTGGATGCTTTTGGTAGGAAAATCTTTCAAGCCAGTATGCTCATTGCCAGAATCAATTCCTATAGTCTTTATATGGGAATGTTTCTGAAAGAAGTTGCAGATAAGCTGCACACTTTCCTCCCTTTTCTTCCAGAGGATAAAAGGGAAGAATTTCTTGTTTGGCTTAAGCATACTCAAGATATTTCAAAGTTTTCCAACCGTGCAGCTTTTGACTCCTTTGAGGGTGCCAGCAGAGCTTTGGCCATTGCCATAGCTGCACGCAGAATTGCTTGGCTCCAAGCTTCTGATCTAGAATCTTGGGTCCAGGATGGCTTGGGAAATCTTCCCTGTACAGGAGACAATCTGTTTGGCAAAGATTGGCAAATAAAAGCCACTCAAATGGATGCAGAAAATTCTGCTTTAGATAGACTTTCAAAGTCAACCTCCATTCCTGCCAAGAAAAAACCTTTCAAGAAGTCTTTTTTTCAAGAAAGGCAGATTCCATCCTGCTTCTGGCCAACAATCATCTACAGGTTGTTTTGCTGCTAAGCGTCAGCAACCTAAACAGGCCAGGCCTAAGCCTACAGGGGCTGCTGCAACTCAGCAGACCCAGCCTCCTCAGGGCTTTTGACTTGATGCTAGAGAACTTAGCCTTACTGACTCTGAAACAGCCAGAGCCTCTCGCCATTCCAGGAAGGTTAGCTCATTTTGCTCCCAGATGGGAGCAAATTACAGCAGAGCAGTGGACCCTCTCCATCATAAGGGAGGGCTACAAACTTCATTTCTCAAACCTTCCTCCTCACACCATGGTGAGACATTTCAATTCTCCAACATCTCTCCTCGACCTTCTAGGTCAGGAGTTGGCTGCCCTTCTTGCCCAAGGGGCAATAGAAGAAGTACCTCTTCTTCAACAAGGGTCAGGGTTTTACTCCCCCTACTTTCTGATCCCAAAGAAAACAGGGGGCTACAGACCCGTATTAGATCTCAGAGAATTGAACAAATTTCTATGCAAGGAGAAATTCAAGATGCTTTCTCTGGGCACTCTCCTTCCATACCTTCAGAGTCAGGATTGGCTTTGTTCTCTAGATCTCAAGGATGCGTTCACACATGTCCTCATCCATCCATCTCACAGAAGGTTCCTCCGTTTTCTTTTCCAAGGAAAACATTACCAATACAGGGTGCTTCCTTTCGGTCTGGCCTCTGCTCCAAGAGTGTTCACCAAATGCATGGCAGTAGTAGCTGCATTTCTACGCACTCTGGGGATATTTGTATTCCCATACCTGGACGACTGGCTCATCCGAGCTCCATCTCAGTCAGAGGCCCAGACTTCCCTGGACTGCACAAGGCGCATTCTGCAGTATCTGGGACTTGTGGTAAACCTCCCAAAGTCCCAGCTCACCCCTACTCAGTCCCTAGAGTTCATAGGGGCCTGGCTAGATACTACAACTGCAAGAGCCTATCTTCCTCAGGCCCGTTGCCTACGCCTAGTGCAGTTCGCCTCCCAGATTCAGTCAAAGAGCCATTTAACTGCCCAGGAGATGCTTCAACTGCTAGGCCACATGGCATCCACAGTGCATGTGGTCCCCTATGCTCGCCTTCACATGAGAGCAGCTCAATGGACTTTGTCCACCCAGTGGACTCAAGCATCAGGGGCTGTCAGACAAAATAGCAACCTCCAGGCGCCTATTTTGGTCTCTCCAGTGGTGGAAGTCCACCCAAAATCTGTTGCTGGGGTCCTCCTTCCAACAGTTGTTGCCCCAGGCAACCCTCACAACAGATGCCTCCCGAACAGGTTGGGGAGTTCATCTACAAGACCTCTC
Organism: Ichthyophis bannanicus; assembly: GCA_033557465.1. Lineage (NCBI taxonomy): Eukaryota > Metazoa > Chordata > Amphibia > Gymnophiona > Ichthyophiidae > Ichthyophis > Ichthyophis bannanicus. The sequence continues at coordinate 229,106,030 of CM066036.1, forward strand.
CACTCAGGGCACTTGGTCTCCACAGGAGACCTCTCTACATATCAACCACTTGGAGCTCCGAGCAGTTTTTCTAGCTCTGAAGGTCGTCCATACCCTGCTCAGCTACAAGACAGTCCTCATTCATACAGACATTCAGGTAGCCATGTTTTACATAAACAAGCAAGGAGGAACTGGCTCTGTCGCTTTGCAACGAAGCTTTAAGATTGTGGGCCTTCGCCAGAGAGCATCAAATCCATCTCCTGGTCGTATACCTTCCAGGAATCCAAAACTCTTGGGCAGACAGACTCATCCGAGTTCTGCTTCCACAAGAATGGTCCCTGCACATGGACCAGGTACTCAGAATCTTTCAAGAGTGGGGAACCCCGGACATAGACCTCTTTGCAAGTCCATGGAATGCCAAACTTCCCCGGTTCTGTTCCAGAATTCCATGTCAGGGAGTTCAGGCCAAGGATGCCTTCCTCCTTCACTGGGGTCAAGACTTCCTGTATGCCTTTCCACCCATTCCCTTAATTCCCAAGTCTCTGTTCAAGCTCCAGAGGGATCAAGGATCTATGATCCTCATAGCTCCACGCTGGCCTCGCCAAGTGTGGTACCCTCTACTTCTGCATATCTCTCAAGCTCCCTCCCTAGACTTAGGAGCTGCTCCAGACCTTCTGTCCCAGGAGGAGGGGACTTTGTGGCACCCAAACCCCAAGTCCCTTCACCTCAGGGCTTGGTTGCTGAAGGCTTAGACCTTCAAGGTTGGAATCTTTCTCAGCAGGTGAAGGATATCCTCCATGCTTCCAGAAAACCACCTACTAGACGTTCCTATGCTTTTAAATGGAAAAGGTTTTCCATTTGGTGTACTGAGAAGGGTCTTGACCCTCTAGCACTACCTTTGAATTCTCTATTGGAATATCTCCTTCATCTCTCCAATGCAGGCCTTAAGACGAATTCAGTAAGGGTCCATTTGAGTGCTATTGCAGCATCCCTTAAGCCTCTCAATGGACAGCCTATTTCCTCTCATCCTCTTATTGCAAGATTCATGAGAGGCCTAATTTTAACTAAACCTCCCGTTAGGCCTCCTCCGGTGGCATGGGACTTAAATCTGGTTCTTGGTCAGTTTATGAAGCTACCTTTTGAACCCTTAGCCACCACCTCCTTGAAATTTCTTTCCTGGAAGGTTATTTTCCTCATTGCAGTCACCTGAGCTCGCCGCATCAGTGAACTGCAGGCCTTAGTGGCTAATCCACCTTATACAAGGTTCCATCATGATAAGATAGTCCTTAGGACCAATCCACACTTTATGCCTAAAGTGGTCTCACCTTTTCGTCTTAATCAAGAGGTGTATTTACCTGTCTTTTTCCATGTCCTCATGCATCAAGTGCAGAGAGGAATCTTCATACCCTGGATTGTAAGAGAGCTCTTGCTTTTTACTTACAAAGGACACAGCAACATAGAAGGTCTTCTCAACTTTGTTGCTTTTGATCCCTCTCATTTGGGACTTCCAGTCTCTAAGAGGACACCGTCCAATTGGATTGCTCAGTATATTTCTTTCGCCTACCAGAGTAAGAACCTTTCTCTGGAGGGCCATGTCACAGCTCATAATGTGAGGGCCATGGCCACCTCTATGGCTCATCTAAATTCTGTGTCCATCGACCAGATCTGTCGAGCGGCCACCTGGGCCTCGGTTCATACCTTCACAGTCCATTACTGTTTGGACAAGGACTCCCGCCGGGATGCCTTATTTGGTCAGGCTGTTCTCAAACACCTGTTCCATGCTTAATCAACTCCTACCCTCCTTCCCTGGATGGATGCCTGAGATCCATAGGAGGGGGTAGAGCCCTTCTCAGGGTCTCATAACCTTGGGGATCTCCCAGGCATCTCTAGCTAGGGAGTCCCCATATGTGAAGACTCATTCCTGCTTGTTCCTGGAGATAGCACAGTTACTTACCTGTAACAGGTGATCTCTGGGAACAGCAGGAATAAGTCTTCACAACCCACCCACCTCCCCTAGGAGTTGTATCTCTCTATCTATCTTTCCTTTCCTCTCTCTCTTTGTCTCAGCTTTAAAACTCGAACTGGGGAGAGGCAGTTAGGAAAGGAGGGAAGGCAGCGCGCAGGCGCTGTGGGATGCTCCCAAAAGCTTTCCTTTTTGGGAAGCTGGGGAGCGTTCCCGCGCAGGCTCCGTCGGTACCAACGTACCCATATGTGAAGACTTATTCCTGCTGTTCCCAGAGATCACTTGTTACAGGTAAGTAACTGTGCTTTCTCTGTTTTTCACTTGAACTAGCCGGTCACCTTACCAACACTCGTGCGGGGACCGGGAGGGGATGCAGATCCGCAGCTGCGCCGGTTGGTTATCTGGCAGGTGTTGCGGGGTTATTAGAAGAGGACGGCTCCCTTTTGGAAATAAGATTGTCTGTCTGTTTTATTTGGTAGACTGCGGAAGGGGGAGGTGCCAGCTAAGGCCTCCATTTCTAGGCTGATTAAAGGGGCTATTGTGTCTGTATATGTGTTAAGAAGGAAGCCAGCGCCAGCGGGGCTGTGGGCTCATTCGATTAGGGCTCAAGGGGCCTCGGCGGAATATGGTCTGTTACCGCCAGGAGGTATTTGTAGGGTGACTACCTGGTCCTCACTCCACACTTTGTGAAGTATTAGCGTCTGGATGTGCAGGTGGCAGGAGACACCCAGTTATGTACGACAGTGCTTCAGGCAGGACTTGTGGGCCTCTCCCAGTGTTAATACTGCTATGTTACATCCCAGAGATGCAGGACTGGAGACGATAAGGAAGGTGAAATTAGACTTTCGTGGAACACCAGATCTTGTGCAAAAGATAAGGGTGTTCTGGCCACTTGGCAATAGTGATCATAGCATGGTCGCATTTGATTTAATTAGTGGAGGAGGGATAGTAAGGAAATCCACAGTACTACCTTTTAACTTTCAAAAGGGAGACTATGATAAAATGAGGAAAATAGTTAAGAAAAAACTAAAAGGAGCAGTTGCAAAGGTTAAAGACTTACATCAAGCTTGGGTGGTGGTGAAAAATACTATCATGGAAGCCCAGACCAGCTGTATTCCACGCTTTAAGAAAAGTGGATGGAAGTCCAAAAAACTGCCAGCATGGTTTATAGGTGAGGTCAGAGAGGCGCCTGTTGCCAAAAAAGCATCTTTTAGGAAATGGAAAAAAGAGCCAAACGACGAAACCTGGAAACAGCACAAGCACTGGCAAGTCAAATGCAAGGCATTGATAAGGCAGGTAAAGGGAGAATTTGAGAAGAAGCTTGCTGCGGAAGCAAAAACACGAAATAAAGACTTTTTCAAGTACATTTGTAGCAAAAAACCTGTGAGAGAGTCAGTTGGTCCATTAGATGATAGAGGGGTTAAAGGGGCACTAAGAGGCGACAAGGCGATAGCGGAGAGACTGAATGAATTCTTTGCTTCGGTCTTTACTGAGGAAGATGTAGGTATGTTACCCATGACTGAAGTGGTATTTAAAGGTGCGGAAGAATTGAAGGAAATATCGCTACATCGGGAAGATGTATTACAACTATTTGATAAACTGAAGAGTAGCAAATCACCTGGGCCGGATTGTATACATCCAAGGGTGTTGAAAGAACTGAAATATGAGATTACAGACCTGCTATTAGTAATCTGTGAACTATCATTAAAATCATCTGTAATACCTGAAGATTGGAGGATCACCAATGTAATGCCAATTTTTAAAAAGGGTTCCAGGGGTGATCCGGGAAACTACAGATCGGTGAGCCTGACGTCAGTACCGGGAAAAATGGTAGAAACCATCATAAAGAACAAAATTACTGAGCATGTAGATAGTCATGGCCTAATGGGAGACAGCCAACATGGCTTTAGACAAGGAAGGTCTTGTCTTACTAATCTGTTATGTTTTTTTGAAGGTGTGAATAAACAGGTGGACAAAGGTGAGTCGGTTGATATAGTGTATCTGGACTTTCAGAAAGCCTTTGACAAGGTCCCTCATCAGAGACTTTTGGCAAAACTAAAGAGTCATGGGATAGGAGGCAGTGCACTATTATGGATCAGGAACTGGTTAAAAGATAGAAAGCAGAGGGTAGGGCTATATGGCCAATTTTCCCAGTGGAGAAAGGTGAATAGTGGTGTACCCCAGGGATCTGTGCTGGGTCTGCTGCTTTTTGACATATTCATAAATGACCTGGAAAAGGGAATAACGAGTGAGGTTATCAAATTTTCAGATGACACAAAACTAAAGTTGTTAAAACCCAAGAGGATTGTGGAAAATTGCAAGAGGATCTTGATAAATTGGAAAACTGGGCATCAAAATGGCAGAAGAAATTTAATGTGGACAAGTGCAAAGTTATGCACCTAGGGAAGAACAACCCAAACTATGGTTACAAGATGCAAGGTTCCACATTAGGAACCACCACTCAGGAAAAAGATTTAGGCATCATTGTAGATAACATGTTAAAACCCTCGGCCCAGTGTGAAGCGGCAGCCAAGAGATCAAATAGAATGCTAGGTATCATAAGGAAAGGAATGGAAAATAAAACAAAAGATATGATAATGCCTCTATATCGTTCCATGGTGAGACCACACCTTGAATACTGTGTGCAGTTCTGGTCGCCGTATCTTAAAAAGGATATAGCGTTATTAGAAAAGGTTCAGAGAAGAGCCACCAAAATGGTAAAGGGGATGGAAGGATACTCCTATGAAGAAAGGCTAAAAAGGTTAGGGCTCTTTAACCTGGAAAAGAGACAGCTGAGGTGAGATATGATAGAAGTCTATAAATTAATGAATGGAGTGGAACGGGTAAACGTAAATCGATTGTTTACGTTATCAGAATATAGAAAGACTAGGGGACATGCAATGAAGCTACAAGGTAAACTATTTAAGACTAATAAAAGAAAATATTTTTTCACTCAACGTGTAATCAAACTCTGGAATTTGTTACCGGAGGATGTAGTAAAGGCTGTTAGTGTAGCTGGGTTTAAAAAAGGTTTGAACGACTTCCTGGAGGAAAGGTCCATAAACCATTATTAAGAAGGGACCCAGGATATCAATGCTTGACCCCAGTACAAGCATTGTGAAATCTGTGTCTTTTGGGGAAACTGCTAGGTACGTATGACCTAGATTGGCCACTGTTGGAAACAGGATACTGGGCTTGATGGACCTTGGTCTGGCCCAGTATGGCATATCTTATGTTCTTATTTTCTTATGACCTTACCTGCTAATTGGCTTTCTTTGAGTAACTCCAGTCCAGTCCCAAAACCCTCCCTTTTTTGTTTCTTGTGTAGAGATGTCTCATGACTCCGTTCCTGAAGAAGGTTAGCATTTCTGGTCTGGGGGGATACAGGATTACGGCTCTGGCATTCACGGCTGGAGAGTCTCTGCGAGAGGGCCGCATTAGTTCAGGGGGTGGGATCTGTTTTTCTTCTGACGTTTTTCTTCAGTCAGATTACAGATAACTATCCTCGTTTTTCGGGAGGAGAGCCCCTAGTTGGTTTGGTTTGGGCCCGGAGTTGGCATGGTGGTTGTATTTTCTAATTAACTACTTATTTGTTGCTCCTGTGAGTCTGCTTTGTCAGTAGGTTTCTGGGTCTGGAAGGTGGAGCCAGCTACCTTAGTACTCTGAAGTCATCAAAAAGATGACATGCTTAGTCTCCAAGCTGCTGGTGGGGGTTGACTACTCAGAAGTGTAGGACGGGACTGAAGTTACTCAAGGAAAGCCATTTAGCAGGTAAGGCCTAGTTCCACCTTTCCAATCGTACCTCCAGGCCAGTCCAGTTACACGTGGGTTGTCACCGCCCACCAGCAGCTGAGGGCTGATCATGATAAGAATCATGACATCCCAGTATAAGAGCTCCTCCTTCAGCTCCAGGATCCAGTCTCCTATTGACAAAGCAGGCTGCAGAGCTCCTAAACCAAATACAATTAAACTCCAATCGAAACCAAGAGAACCCTGCTTTAAGTGTGTCTGTGGAACTCAGAGGCAAAGAGCTACTCAATTGTAAGGCAAACCCTTGTCCTCACCTCCTTTTTTGAGGGGGCGGGGGTATTTGTTTTTTTACAAGAACTATGTAAAGAGCAAGAGCCAGACCAGGCCACAGGGTCATTTAGCTAAGATACTCTCCCCAGGACTGGGAACCCAGTCTTGGATTAATGATGATATTCTTTACTCCCACCCTTGTTGAAGCAAACTACCATGTCCGACTGAAAGAACTTGCTGCCGAAAGCACCAGCAGAAAGGGAGGGTCCTAGACTGGCCTGGAGGTGCTCAAGGAAAGACAATGAGCATGTAACGTTTAATTTCATCTTCCTGTTTGTAACTCTAGGCCAGTCTAGTTATACGTGGTATGTAACAAAGCAGGCCTACATGCGGGAGGGATCGGTGATCCCTGCTTAAAGCACCCCAGCTCCAAAATGCACATCTGTAACAGCTTGCATGTCCAACCGATAACACCTTGCAAAAGAGTGGAGCGACGACCAAGTCGCAGCCTTACAAATCTCTACTGGTGGAACTAAACAAGACTTGGCCCAGGACGCTGCCTGCGATCTAGTAGAGTGGGCTCTCAGCCCCTTCGGAGGCACCTTGTTCCATGCCCCATAAGCTGTGTTGATCACTAACTTTACCCAACGGGCAATGGAGGCTGCTGCTTCTCTCCATGTTTCGCCAAATAACACAAACGATCCATCTTCCACATATCATGTTTTTTCTTACAGGACCCTACGCAAGTCTGGCAAATGAAGTTGACGGTCCTTTTTGGAATCTTCCAGTGCTGGGAAGGCCGACAGAGAGACTGATTCAAATGAAATCAGGAGAGCACCTTAGGGAGGAAGGACAGTACAGGCCTCCTCACCACCTTTTCCTTGGACATAAAAGAAAGGACTCCTTACAGGACAGAGCCTGGAGCTCCAAGATTTGTCGTGCCGAACAAATTGCCACCCAGAAAAACTGCCTTCAAGATAAAGGTCCCTGAGCGACACCCCCGCCAAGGACTTGAATGAAGGCTCCAAGATCAAATTAAGATCCCACAGCAAAACAGCTGCCAGTAAAAGAGGACGGACCTGCTTGACTGCCTTAAGGAACCAGAGCACATCCGGGTACCCGGCCAAAGTTTGGCCATGGATCTGCCCTCGATTGCAAGCAATTGCTGCCACCTGCACCTTTAAGGAGCTGAGTGACAATCCCTTATCCAGACCACACTGCAGAAACTGCAAAACTTGCAGGAGAGATGACTAAATGGCCTGCATACCTTGAGACATGCACCAATCCTCAAATATGCACCATATGCGCACATAGACCAGTGAGGTCGACCTCTTCCTAGACTTCAACATGGTAGCTATGACAGAGGGCAGATAGCCCCTACTCTTCAGCCTTGCTTTTTTAAGAGCCCAGCCGTAAGCAAGAACCGATCCACCTGTGGCATAAGTGCTGGCCCTTGGGAGAGTAGATTCATCCAGTCCAGAAGTCTCCAGGCACTGTCGGACAGTAGCAGAGTCATATCCACATATCACAGTCTCTGTGGTCAGTCTGTCATAAGAAGAATTACCAAGCCCAAATGGTTCTCCATTTGCCATAGGGGCTACCTATGAGGGCCCATGGCAGAAAGACGTACAAGATCCCGTCCATCGGCCACGCCTGCGAGAGAGCATAAAGTCCCTTGGATGTGTGTTCCCTGTGCCTGCTGAAAAAATGCGTTGCCTTGGCTTTGCTCAGTATGGCCATGAGATCCATCACTGGTGTCTCCCATCGTTCCATGATCTTGTGAAACACTGCCGCATTCATCTCCCACTCTCTGGGATTGAGATGATGTCGGCTGAGGAAATCAGCCTGAATGTTGTCCTTTCCAGACACATGTGCCGCGGAGAGAACCACTAAAAACTCTTCCGCCCACTGCAATAGCAGCAGACTTCGGATCAGAAGGGTAGCACTGCCCATGATCCCTTGACGATTTATATACACCACCGTGGTCGCATTGTCCGAACAGACCCATACCGCCTTTCTTGCGATCAAGGGACGAAAAAAATGGAAGGCTAGGAACACCGCTCTCATTTCCAGCCTGTTGATGGACCAGGAGCCTTCCTTCTGAGTCCATCAACCCTGAGTCACCGTTGACAAACAATGCACTCCCAATCCAATGAGGCTGGCATCCATCGTAACTAGAATCCACTGTGGCTGTTCAACAGTAGCCCTGCCTCGAGATTGTTGGGCTGTAACCACCAATCTAGACTCTGCCGCGCCTGCACCGGAAAAGGTAATTTCTGAGACAGAGGCTGAAGTTGCAGAGACCAACAGGACAGCAGTGCTTGCTGCAGTGGTTGCATATGAGCTCGCACCCAGGATACCAGATCCTACGCTGCCGCTATGAAACTGAGGAGCTGGAGATAGAACCATGCCGTCGGCGCCCACTTCTGCAGAGATCTGCAAACCTGCGCCTGAATTTTGAGGACTCCTCCAGCAGCGACACCAACCCTATGAGGATATCAAACTGTGCTCCCAGGGTAAACCAGTCTTTGCACTAGCTGCAGCTGGCTCTTGGCCAGGTTGACCACCCAGCCCAAGCTCTGCAAGAACTCCACCACCCAAATCGTGGCAGAGCGCCCCTCGGCCTCAGACTTCTCTCAGATGAGTCAGTTCAGGTAGGGATGCACCAGGATCCCCTCTTTCCTCAAGGCTGCCGCTAGTATCACCACCATTATCTCTGTAAACGTGTAGGGAGCAGTAGCCCACCTGAAAGTGCCCATCTGGTACCGCAAATCATAGGAACCACTGCTGTTCTGGGCAGATCGGAACATGAAAGTATGCCTCTGGAAGATCCAAAGCAGACAGGAACTCGCCCTGTCTTACTGCAAGGATAACCGATTGCAAGGTCTCCATTCAAAAGTGTGCAATGTGCAAAGCGCAATTGACCTGTTTGAGATCGAGAATGGGATGGAAGGAACCGTCCTCCTTGGGCACTACAAAATAGATGGATTACACAGGTACACTAAAAAAATTTTTTTTTAAACTGCCTCTAATGTTTCGATTGATTTTTACGTTTTTTGGTGTGCTGAATCCAAATCTGTTAACCAATTTGCTTCATCACGTACAGATTTTTTGCTACATTGGGTTAGCAGTTTGAGGTGAACGTTTCAGATTGAGTGCGATCGAGATAAAAGTTTCTTGGATGAATTCTTTATACTAATTGTTTAGTAGTTATTCAAATAAGAATAAAGAAAATTGTAACAAGGCAGCACATAAGAATAGAGTAATGTCAACAAAACACACTGTGATGGTAGCAAAATTGTCTGCACTTAAAACAGCCACATACATGTGCACAAACATTGAGCATATAAGAGCGAGGTTAGACACAAAGCAAAGCAAAGAAATGTGCAAAAAATGTTGTACAGGTATGTATGTAAGAATAGAAAACGCAAACATGCAATACATGAATACAATACAATACAATGCAATACATGAAGACAAACACCCGATGGTGTGAAAATAAAATTCTAATAAATGAGATCCGACACTGTGGTAATAACTAGCAAATTTTTATTTCAAAGTTTAGTAAAAACACGATATTTGTCAACACAGTTTAGATTTTAAAGTCATTCTTGGGTCAGTCAATCTCCTGGTGGGCCCGTTTCTTCTTCCCCCGAATGCTTCTCTTGGTGCGCTGCTTGGCGTATTTTTCATCTGGGGTTTCCCGCAGCAGCAACCAGCAGAAATCAGCCATCATAGTGGTGTTCCATCTTCCTTGGTACCTTCTCTCTGCGTCCTTGATGTCCTGGTGAAACCTTTCACCTTGTTCTTCACTGTACGCCCCCAAGTTTTCGGGAAAGTAGTTCACATGGGAGTGCAAGAAATGGACTTTCAGGCTCATGTTACAGCCTTGTTCTTTGAAGGCATTGAGCATCCTGGCAACAATATCCTTATAGTTCTCATCCCGCCTGTTCCCCAAGAATTTGAGAACAACATCCTTGAAGGAATCCCAGGCTTCTTTTTCCTTCTCGGACATCGTTTCAGCGAATGCTCCATCTGAAATGAGTTTCCTTATATCAGGGCCAACAAACACTCCTTCCTTTAGCTTTGCTTCAGAAAGTCGGGGGAACTTTGAGCAAAGGTACCGAAAGCACTCACCATCTTTTGGAAGGGACTTGATGAATTGCTTAATGAGACCCAACTTAATGTGGAGAGGTGGTAATAGAATTTTATCACGAGGTACCAAGCTCTCATGAAGAACATTTTTCTCACCGGGTCTCAAATACTCCCGAATTGGCCAGTCTTTTTTCCCCCAGTGTAGGTCGCGGGCCCGGCTATCCCACAAGCAAAGGAAGCAGGGATATTTGGTGAAACCGGATTGCTGCCCTAATAGCATGGATAGAATTTTAAAGTCTCCACAAATCATCCACTTATGCTCATCATAACGAATCTTCTGAAGAATCAGGGCCAAATTCTCGTATTTTTCTTGGAGAATAACAGAGTGAGCAATAGGAACTGAAGCGAATGTGTTGCCATTATGAAGAAGAACACCTTTTATGCTGTCTTTTGACGAATCAATGAACAGCCGCCATTCAGCAGGATCATACTTGAGTTTAAACTTTTCCATCACTCCGTATATATCGTTGCAAAATACCAAATCTTCCTCTTTGCTGAAATACTTCAAAAATTGTGTCTCGCGGTTGCGGTACCAATAAAAAGTTGTTCCTGGTGACAATAGATTTTTCTGTTTAAGCCGAGAACCTAGCAGTTGGGCAGCATCTTTTGGGAGTCCTAAATCCCGGACTAAATCATTCAATTCAGCTTGAGAGAAAAGTTCAGGTTTCGGATCTGGTTCAGTTTCAAACTCGGAAGTACTGGACTCATCGGGAAAAGCCATCTGATGAGTCTCATCATGATCAGAACCGTCCACATAAATATGATCCAAAGATTTTGGTGGTTCAGGCACAGGTACTTCGTTGCTATGAGGCATAGGCCTAATTGCTGAGGGAAGGTTGGGGTAACTTATTACGTTCTTATTTTTTAAGTTGTATCCCTTCACAATGCAAGAGCAAAAATAGCAGTCACTGCTGTGGTCTCTTTGTTCACGCCACATCATAGGTATTCCGAAATGAAATGCTTGTTTTTTACCTTTCATCCATAAGCGTAGATCTTCCTCACATGTCTTGCACACTTTGTGAGGAGCCCACGGTTTGTCTTGATCGCCTAACTTCAAACCGAAATAGGCGAAATATACTTTTTTAATAAATGCAGAAATGTTCCTCTGCCGCTTTTTCACGGTATATTCCCCACAAATAAAACAAAAACTGTCCGGAGAGTTGACGCAACCTCTGGCTCTGTGAGCCATCACAAATACACAGCACTGCAAACTACAACTGTAGTGAACCACTTCGGAATAAAGCTGGATTACGACTGAGCAAACAAAAGGTAATAATGAACTTGCAAGAAACTGAAATTTGACAGGAACGTTCATGTCGCAACCACCGTGTTTGAGCGAGCGAACGAGGCGAGGCGAACAGGAAAGAACATGCGCCAGCGCGAGTACTGGATTTAGCCCCCCGCCTCCCAATTGTCCTGTTAATGTATAAAATAAATACAAAACACTCTAAAATATCATGAGGGAGTGTTTCTAGTTAGTTAACCATTACAACCTCTATTTTGGGCCAAGAAAATAAATTGCAGTCGGCTAAAAAGAAATTATGTGAACATTCCTTATATGGGTAAGAAATCTAATTTTGCAAGAAAACGTGACGTGATGGAACATTTTGGCTATTTTTCCTGGATTCAGCACCCCAAAATCTATAGGAATCAGTTGTAAAACTGGAGGCAGTTTTTTGGTAGTGTACCTGTGTTAACAATCTTAGCTGCACTGGCTTGAAGGAACCGACACAGCCGCCTCTAGCTGCAGTAATCGATGAAGCATGTCGTGCACCATCTTTGCCTTGCAATGTGAGAGGACATAGGCTTTGGAGAGTGGCCATGCAAACTCTAATGCGTATCCTTTTTGTATGATCTCTAACACCCACGGGTCGGTGGTTATACTGGCCCAGGCAGGAGAAAACTGCTGTAAATGACCTCCGATCGCCACCTCCGCCCGGGCCTGCCTGGCATCATTGGGGATTTTTTTGTTGCCACCGGTGAGTTAGAGAAGTTCTCATCCAGTTCTTCTGAAGCTATAAAAAGGTTGTCTCCTTGTGCCAAACCACCCCTGCTGATATGGTGAGAACCATGTAGTGCAGAAGCATCTGAAATGTCTGGGCTGTCCCTGCTGTGGAGCCCCTTGTTTGGATCCCTTCGACTTGTCCTCCGGCAATTGACTTCCTTTGGAGTCACAGAGGTCTTTTACCAGCTTCTTCAAAGCCTCCCCAAACAGCAACTTACCCTTAAAGGGAAACTTACTTGGATGCCACGTCTGCCAACCAGTTGCGAAGCCATAGAAATCTCTGTGCCGCTATGATGTAAGCCATGGACTTAAAGCACAGACCAGATCATAAAAGGCCACATAAGCCGCTGCCAAATTGAGCTTGGCTCCCTCTGCTGCCTCCGACCCTTCCAGGTCGGGTGGAGAAAGTCCCTGAGCCAGCTAATGGAGGCTCTGGACACACAGGCTTCACAAAGGGAGGCTTGGAGCCTTAAGGCACTGGTATGAAAGGCAAGCTTCAGAAGTGACTCCAGCTTCCGATCCTGAAGGTCCTTCAAAGCCGAACCTCCTTCCACAGTAATGGTGATTTTCTTAGTAACCGCTGAGACCAGAACGTCCATCTTAAGCATTCTGAGGAGCTCCCATTCCTCCTGTGGAATAGGGTACAGACATCCCATTGCTCTTCTCCCCCCTCAGTGTAGCATCTGGGAATTCCCATTCCGACTCAATCATCTTTTTAAATCACCCAATGGACCGGGAAACCCACCTGTGCATCCTTGAACCTCTGCAATAAAGGGTCTTCCAAGGGCTCCTCCAAAACTGTGGCGGCATTCAGAATGTTGAGAGCTGCTAGAGAATCCTGAATGAGGGCTGTTAGCTCTTCCCGATGGAACACACGGATGATGTTGGGGTCTTCCCCCAAGGGGATCTCCCCATCCTCTAGATCCCCGGTGACCATGGCTCTCCCCATAAGTTATGGATTATGGTTTAGGCACTTGATATACCACCCTTTACTATGTGCATCAGAGCGGTTTGCATATATACAAACAGGTACTTTTTATTCCCTTGCCCCGAAGGGCTCACAATCTAAGTGTATCTGAGGCAGTGGAGGGTTAAGTGGCTTGCCCAAGGCCACAAGGAGCCACTCCTCCCTCTCCAGGTCCTCTGAGATGTGAGAAGGCGGAGAGCCTTGGACCTGCTGGCCTCAGACTCCCCTCTGTGTCTCTTAGTTGGAGGCGTGCTCTCAGCAGATTAAAATTCCTGCCCCACTTAAGGGCCCTGTAATTTTAAACACTCCTTTCCCACTAGAGTCTCCACCTGACAAGAAGCAGCTTGCTTCTTTTTCAGGCAATACGCACTATGGAGAGCCAGTATAAAGTCTGCCGAAAAAAATCTGAAAGACTGACTCACCAGCTACTGCTGAATCCATGCTCCCCACTGAGAAGGAACATCCCCCCCCCCCCCCGCAGCCTTCCCCTTGCTCTTCCCGCATTTCAGAGACTTCTGAGCCGAAAGAGTTGGCTATGGTAAAATGGCTGCTGTTCCTGCTGAAATCGCGAGAACTGTCTGCTCTGAGGTTTCCCCCTGCAGCTGCTGCCGCTGCCAAACTCTCCATTGTCCTTGCCTTATACAAAAAAAATGGAACAATCCGGCTACCTGCAGAACACGCTTCCCAGAACAAAGCGGGCAAGCCGACAGACCTAGCATAAAAAATAAAGCGTGCTCACACAGGCTGGCATGGACAGAAGCAAAAAGCAGGATACTATCACCGAAAACCCCCACAGAGTATAAAACACCCCATCGAAGGCCAGGAGACACACCCCCTTTACTCCCCCAAGGAGAGGAGCAATCAAGCAACTAACTCTTCATTTCCTCCCTCGAGTCTCTGTACCTCCAAGACTACCGTGGAGAAGCCAGTTACCTGTGGGTTAGGGTGGGGGGGGGGGGTGCGGGAGCTCGGTAACCTGTGGCTCACAGGCACCGGCTATTCCTGGCTGAAGGTTATGGGAGGGAGATTGAAATTCCATGTAAAAAGGGGAAGGCGATGGCAGTGGGGTTGTACTATCGACCGCCTGGCCAGAATGAACAAATGGATGATGAAATGCTCAAAGAAATCAGGGAAGCTAACAAGTTACAAAACAGTAATATTGGGTGATTTCAATTACCCTGGTATTGACTGTTGCAAAGGTTAAAGACTTACATCAAGCTTGGGTGGTGTTTAAAAATACTATCTTGGAAGCCCAGACGAGCTGTATTCCATGCTTTAAGAAAAGTGGAAAGAAGTCCAAAAAACTGCCAGCATGGTTTAAAGGTGAGGTCAGAGAGGCTGTTGCCAAAAAAGCATCTTTCAGGAAATGGAAAAAAGAGCCAAATGATGAAAACGGGAAACAGCACAAACACTGGCAAGTTAAATGCAAGGCATTGATAAGGCAGGCAAAGAGAATTTGAAAAGAAACTTGCTGTGGAAACAAAAACGCTTAAAGACTTTCAAGTACATTTGTAGCAAAAAACCTGTGAGTCATTTGGACCATTAGAGGGGTGAAAGGGGCAGTAAGAAGGGGACAAGGCTATAGCGGAGAGACTGAATGAATTTTTTGCTTCGGTCTTTACTGAGGAAGATGTAGGGATGTTACCCATGACTGAAGTGGTATTTAAAGGTGATACTGCAGAAGAATTGAAGGAAATATCGATACACCTGGAAGATATATTACAACTGTTTGATAAACTGAAGCGTAGCAAATCACCTGGGCCGGATGGTATATATTCAAGGGTGTTGAAAGAACTGAAATATGAGATTGCAGACCTGCTATTAGTGATCTGTGAATTATCATTACAATCATCTGTAATACTTGAAGAATGGAGGATCGCCAATGTAACACCAGTTTTTAAAAAGGGTTCCAGGGGTGATCCGGGAAACTACAGATAGAGGTCTATAAATTAATGAATGGAATGGAACGGGTAAACGTAGATAGATTGTTTACGTCGTCAGAATATAAAAAGACTAGGGGACATGCAATAAAGCTACAGGGTAACCTATTTAAGACTAATAAGAGAAAATATTTTTTCACTCAACGTGTAATCAAACTCTGGAATTTGATACCGGAGGATATTTTGTTTTTATTTATTTAACAGTTTCTTTTATACCGCTTTATCATTTCAATCAAAGCGGTTTACATTGTAACTTCAACTTGGTAATGTACATTAAACAGGGATATTGATAACTTCGATTTTTCTTGAATTGATAACTTGGATGTTGTAAAAGCAGTTAGTGTAGCTGGGTTTAAAAAAGGTTTGGACAAGTTCCTGGAGGAAAGGTCTATAAACCATTATTAAAAGGGACCTGGGATATCACTGCTTGACCCAATACAAGCATTGAGGAACCTGTGTCTTTTGGGGAGACTGCTAGGTACTTATGATCTAGATTGGCCACTGTTTGAAACGGGATACTGGGCTTGATGGACCTTGGTCTGACCCAGTATGGCATATTTTATGTTCTTATGTTAGCAAACAATTACCTACCTACAAATCATAAGATCTGCTACTCTGAATACCAGCCACCCACCTTATCGATATATCTCCAGGAACAAGCAGGAATGTTGTCTTCACATATGGGTATCGTCGGTACCGACGGAGCCTGCGCGGGAATGCTCCCCACCGTCCAATAGGAAAGCTTTTGGGAGCATCCCACAGCGCCTGCTTGCTGCCTTCCCACCTTTCCCTCTCCAGTTCTTTATTTTCCGCGGAGCTGACAGGTCGCACATCCTGTTACCGCAGAAAAAAATCCCTTCTATTCTTTTTTGTGGTCGCGTCTGCCTTCCCTCGACGCTACACCGGTTCTTTTTTTTTTCTTAAAAAAAAAAACCCTTTCTTCTGGAGTCTTTCCACTAATTTTTCTCCTCAGGTGCCACACGCCATTTTGGGCACTAGGCCCAACCTTTTCCTTCAAAATGGAAAAAACCCGTTTCGGGTTTTAAAAAGTGTTCTAAGTGTGGCGGTACCATCTCAGTCACCGACACCCATGAGTGGTGCCTCAAATGTTTAGGTCCTGACCACTCTTATTTCTGAGTGTGTTCTCTGGGATGATGTTGAAAAGGGGCCAGCAAAACCGAGCTGTTAAACTTAGCACCCTTTTTCCCTCCGATGCAGCTTCTGTGGCATCGACGTCTTCCAGGGCTTTGTCTTCCTCCCATGGATCTCAGGTAACTAAACATAAATCTAGCCGGTCCTCAAAGGGTAGATCTCCTTCTAGACATCAAGATGCCTCTGGCGTTGCCCTTGAGGGACTTTTCACCAGCAAAATTGCCCTGGTGGGAGGCTTTGGCTTCCAAAGCACTAACGGGGCTCCAGGATGTTCTCGAGGCTTCAACCTCGGCAGAACTACTGGTGCCATGCTCTGGGGTACCGGTCGTTTCATCCGGTACCGATACCCAAGCATCGGCAGCGTCGATAGACCAGAGATTCTTGGCTATTGAACGCAGTCTGACGGCTCTTCTCACGGCCTCGATGCACCTGAAACCGCTTCAGACAATTCAACCGGTACCGGCACCGACTGCATCGCATCGGTAGGTATTCTACCGGGACTGAGTCATGCGTGTCTATCCAGCATCGACAAGTCGGTACCGGACCACTCTGATGCCGACTTTGATCAATACCAGTACCGTGCCTTGCACGATCACCCGGATCGGAGATACTTCGAATCCTCGGATGAGTCTGAAAGCTCTGCCGATACCAGAATACTTCTTCTTGAGGATTCCTCTTCTCAGGTAGGATGTCTCCACCAGAGGATATGTCCTTTCAGGATTTTATCCAAAATGTGGCCCGAGGTCTTTCCATCACAGTGGCTCCTGAAAAAGAGCCTAGGGCAAAGGACTTAGAAATCCTGCAATACCCTAAAGCTCCCAAGGAGGCAGCTACCTTACCTATTCATGAGATCTTGCATGATCTCATGTTAAGGATGTGGGAAACACCTCTAACCACCTCTCCTCACTCTCGAAGACTCGACACCAGGACGTGAGTGTAGGACTCTTGACGCCTTTGGACATCGAACCTTCCAGGCTTCCATGTTTTCTGCTAGGATCAGTTCCTATATCTTATATATGGGAATATTCCTTAAGGAGGTCACAGGAGATTTAGAGCTTATGAGCCCTCTCCTTTCCTGATAAGAGGCAAGATTACCTCGCCCTTGTCAAACATTCCCAGGATGTTCCCTGTTTGTGAATCGTGCAGCCTTTGACTGCTTTGAGTGCATAAGGGCTGCAGTACAATGGTAAAGACACTGACAGATGGTGCAGGAGTCATGGGTTCAATCCCCCACTGTGCCCAATGAATAAGGCTGGCTGAGGCACTACCATTTATACTAGCTCAAATTAAAGTAGACAAAGCAATGGGACCGGATGGGATACACCCTAAAATACTGAGGGAACTTGGGGACGTTCTAGCAACTCCACTGACTGACCTTTTCAATGCCTCATTGGAGTCGGGAGTGGTGCCAAAGGACTGGAGAGAGGCTCATGTGGTGCCTTTACACAAAAGCGGAAGTAAGGATGTGGTTGAAAACTACAGGCCGGTTAGTTTAACTTCGGTGGTGAGTAAATTATTGGAAACGCTGCTGAAAGAGAAAATAGTGAGGTTTCTGGAGTCTAGCGGATTACAGGATCCGAGGCAGCATGGATTCACCAGAGGCAGGTCTTGTCAGACAAATCTGATTGATTTCTTTGACTGGGTGACCAGGGAGTTGGACCGAGGGAGAGCTCTAGATGTAGTGTATTTAGATTTCAGTAAAGCCTTTGACACTGTTCCTCACAGGCGACTTATAAACAAACTGAGCACCCTAGGGATGGACCCTAAAGTTACTGCTTGGGTTAGAAATTAGTTGGGTGGGAGGCGACAAAGAGTACAAGTAAATGGAGCTCACTCTGAGGAGAAAGATGTTACCAGTGGTGTGCCCCAGGGATCTGTCCTTGGTCCGATTCTTTTTAACATCTTTGTTAGTGATATAGCGGAAGGGCTGTCGGGTAAGGTTTGCCTCTTTGCAGATGAAACCAAAATCTGCAATAGAGTAGACACCCAGGAAGGTGTAGATAACATGAGGAGGGATCTAGCTAAGCTTGAAGAATGGTCTAGAATTTGGCAGCTGGGATTTAATGTTAAAAAATGTAAGGTCATGCATTTGGGCTGTAGCAATCCAAGGGAGCAATACAGTATAGGAGGTGAAGTACTTTTGTCCACTAAAGAAGAGCGGGACCTAGGCGTGGTTGTGTCTGATGATCTTAAAGTAACTAAACAGGTAGAAAAGGCGACGGCAAAAGCTAGAAGGATGCTTGGGTGCATACGGAGAGGAATGGCTAGCAGAAAAAAGGAGGTGATAATGCCTCTGTATAAGTCTTTGGTGTGACCTCATTTGGAGTATGGTGTGCAATTCTGGAGACCGCAAGCGGTGCAGAGGGTTGCTACTAAAATGATTAATGGGCTTCATTATAAAGCATATGAGGACAGACTTAAGGATCTTAATATGTACACCTTAGAGGAAAGGCGGGATAGAGGTGATATGATTGAGATGTTTAAATACCTCCGTGGCATAAATGTTCAGGGAGGGAGCATCTTTCAATTGAAAGCAAGTTCTGCTACGAGGGGACATGGGATGAGGGTGAAGGGAGATAGATTCAGGAGTGATATGCGGAAATATTTCTTTACAGAAAGAGTAGTGGATCCATGGAATAGTCTCCCAGTGGAGGTGGTAGAGATGAGGACAGTAACTGAATTCAAAAAAGCATGGGACCAACACAGAGGATCTCTAAAGGTAAAAAGTGGACTGTTGTAGTTGTTATGGAAGGACAGACTAGATAGGCCATGTTGTCTTTTTCTGTCATCATGTTTTTGTTTCTATGTTTCTAAGCAGGACCTCTGCCATTGCCATAGGTGCACGTAGGATTGCCTGGCTCCAGGCATCTGACTTGGAAATTTGAGTACAGGATAAACTAGGGAATATTCCGTGCACAGGAGAGAATCTCTTTGGCAAGAATTGGCAGGAAAAAGCTAATGAGATAGATGCTGACAATATCACTTTGGATAGATTGTCTAAATCCACAGCTGATCTTGCGAGGAAAATATCCTATAAGAAACCATTCTTCAGTAAGAAGAAGAAGTTTTATCCCTCCTATATCCAGCAGGGGCATCGTTTAGGTCAGTCTGCCCAAAAGGGACAGCAGCAACAACCTAGACAAAGAAAGACAAAAGCAGCTAAGCCTCAACCGGCTCAGCAGACTCAGCCTCCACAGGGGCTTTGACTCCTATCTAGAGAACTTTGCCTTCCTGGCCCTGAATGGCTCAGAACCCTCCACCATCCCAGGAAGGTTATGTCATTTTGCCCCCAGATGGGGTCAGATAACAGCAAAAAATTGGACTCTTGTCTATTGTAAGAGAGGGGTACAAGCTTCATTTCCTCAGCATGCCCCCCTCCTACAATCGTAAGACAGTTCAAATTCTCAGACCTCTCTCAGTGACCAGGGCAAGAGGTCGCTGTGCTCCTTGCTCAAGGGGCAATAGAAGAGGTACCCATTCCCCAAAGGGTACAGGGTTTTACTCCCCCTATTTCCTTATTGCAAAGAAAACAGGAGGACACAGACCCATTTTAGACCTCAGAGAATTGAACAAATTCCTATTCAAAGAGAAGTTCAAAATGATTTCTCTAGGAACTCTGCTGCCATACTTTCAGAGTCAGGATTGGCTTTGTTCTGTAGATCTCGAGGATGCGGACACATGTTCTCATCCATCCAACTCACTGAAAGTTCCTTCGCTTTCTGTTTCAAGGGAAGCACTACCAATACAGGGTTCTTCCTTTTGGCCTGGCCTCTGCTCCAAGGGTGTTCACAAGATGCATGGCTGTGGTGGCAGCATTTCTCCGCACCCTAGGAATATTCATCTTCCCTTACTTAGACGACTGGCTCATTCGAGCCCCTTCAGAGCCAGAGGCCAGGGTTGCCCTCTCTCGCACAATGCACATCCTTCAGTATTTGGGACTTGTCATAAACTTCCCAAAATCCAACCTTGCTCACACTCAGTCCCTAGAGTTTATAGGAGCTCTGCTGTATACCAGACAGACAAGGGCCTACCTTCCATAGCCCCGCTGCCTTCGCATTGTGCAGTTAGCTTCCCAAGCAGTGCTAAAACCTCGTCTCACTGCTCAAGAAATGTTACAGTTGCTAGGCCACATGGCATCCACCGTGCATGTGGTTCCTTATGCTCACCTCCATATGAGGGCAGCCCAGTGGACTTTATCCACTCAGTGGACTCGGCGTCAGGTTGCCTGTCAGAGAAAATAGCAAACTCAGATCACCTTATTTTGTCCCTCCAATGGTGGTAATCGCCCCAAAACCTTTTAGTGGGGTCTCCTTTTCAGCAACCCCCACCCCAGGCCACTAACAGATGCTTCACAGGTGGGTTGGGGAGCCCACCTGCAAGGCCTCTCTACCCAGGGTACCTGGACTCCACAGGAGGCGTATTTACACATTAGTCTCCTAGAACTCAAAGCAATTTTCCTTGCTCTTCGAGTATTCCACTCCCAGCTCAGCTACAAGACAGTCCTAGTTCAAACGGACAATCAAGTAGCCATGTTCTACGTGAACAAGCAGGGCAGAACAGGCTCTCTGTCACTTTGCAGCAAAGCTTTGCAACTATGGGCCCTCGCCAGAGCATCAGATTCATCTCCTTGTGGTGTATCTTCCAGGCATTCAAAACTCTTGGGCAGACAGACCCAGTCGAGTTCTGCTTCCACACGAATGGTCTCTCCATGCAGACCTGGTGGCCAAACGTTTTCAAATTTGGGGAACCCCAGACATAGACCTCTTTGCAAGTCTGCTGAATGCCAAACTTCCCCGGTTCTGTTCCAGAATTCCGGCTCAGGGTTGTCAGGCCAGGGATGCTTTCCTCCTCCATTGGGGTCAGGACTTCCTGTATGCCTTTCCACCCATTCCCCTAATTCCCAAAACCCTGTTCAAGCTTCAGAGAGACAGAGGTCATATGATCCTCATAGCTCCACATTGGCCACAGCAAATGTGGTACCCCCTCTGCTCCTACATCTCTCTCTAGCTCCGCCTCTGGAGTTAGGATCTGCTCCAAATCTCCTTTCTCAAGAGGATGGGATGCTGTGGCATCCCAATCCCCAGTCTATGCATCTTGGGGCCTGGTTGCTGAAAGCCTAGAACTTAACGGTCTTAACCTTTCCCAGCAGGTAAAGGATATCCTTTATGCTTCCAGAAAACCTTCCACAAGATGCTCATATGCATTTAAGTGGAAAAGGTTTACCATATGGTGCTTGCAGAAGGGTCTTAACCCTCTTGCGATACCTCTGGAATCATTGCTGGAGTATCTCCTTCATTTATCAAATGCAAGGCTTAAGACCAATTCAGTGAGAGTTCATTTGAGTGTTATTGCAGCTTCTTTCAAGCTTCTAAATGGAAAACCTATCTTTTCTCATCCTCTCATAGCGAGATTTATGAGAGGCCTTCTTTTAACTAAGCCTCCCTTTAAGCCACCACCGGTGGCATGGGACTTAAATCTGGTTCTTGGGCAGCTCATGAAACCGCTTTTTGAACCATTAGCCACTATCTCTTTGAAATTCCTTTCCTGGAAGGTCATCTTTCTTATTGCAATCACATCAGCACGTCACATCAGTGAATTGCAACCGTCGGTGGCTGATCCTCCTTATAGAAGGTTCCATCATAAGGTAGTCCTTAGGACTCATCCACGCTTTATGCCAAAGGTGGTGTCACCTTTTCATTTAAACTAAGCGGTTTACCTTCCTGTATTCTTCCCAAGGCCTCACGCCTCAAATGCAGAACAGAAAAGCTTTTGGGAGCATCCCACAGCGCCTGCGCGTTGCCTTCCCGCCTTTTCCAACTGCCTCTCTCCAGTTCTTCTTTTCCGCGGAGCCAGCAGGTCATGTTTCCTGTCACCGCTGAAGAATTTCTTATTTTTTCTTTTTCTTTAGTCGCGTGTCTGCCATCTCGACTCCGGACCGGTACCACCGGTCTTTTTTCTTTCTTCTAAAAAAAAAAAAAAAAAAAAAAAAAAAAAACCTCTTTTCTTTCTTCAGTGCATTTTTTCTTCTGGGGCCTTAGGCCTACAGATATATTTTTCCTCATGGAAAAACCCGCCTCCGGGTTTAAAAAGTGCACGAAGTGCAGCAGCACTATTTCTGTCACTGACACCCATGACTGATGTCTAAAATGTTTAGGTCCTGACCACTCCATTGCGGATTGTGAGTCCTGTGCCATGATGTCTAAGAGAGGGTTACAAAATCGGGCAGCCAAGCTCAGTACCCTGTTTCCCTCCGATGCAGCTTCTGTGGCATCAACGTCTTCCAGGGCTGCTTCTTCATCCCATGGATCTCAGGTAACCAAACTTAAATCTGGCCGGTCCTCAAAGAGTTCATCTCCCTCTAAGTATCGAGATGCCCCCGGGCTTACTCTTGAGGAATCCACACCGGAAAAATTACCCCGGCGGGAGGCTCCAGCTTCCAAAGCTCTACCTATGGGGTCACAGGTTGACATTGATGGCTCGGCCTCGACCGATCACCTGTTACAATGTTCTGGGGTACCGGCGGGTACCGACATCCAGACATTGGTGGCGTCGATGGATCAGAATATTCTGACCATGCAGTGTGCCATCACGGCATTCATACAAGCTGCGACGCCTATGGTACCGCAACAAACCCCATTGTCGGTACCGGTACCGATTCCGGTACTGGATCTGAAATCTGTTCCGATACCGGTACCGCTTGCATCGACATCAGCATCGACGGCAGCAGTACGCTATCCAGTGATGCCCATCAGTACCGACTCGGTACCGATAACTCCCGATGTCGATACCTCCCGGTACGCGTAACAGGCTCTGCGAGAGCATCCAGACAGTCGATACTTTGATTCCTCTGAAGACTCTGATACATCAGAGGCCTCAATTGAAGCATCGGGGATCTTTCCTCAGGAACCCTCTTCTCCAAAAAGGAGAATGTCTCCTCCTGAAGACTTGTCTTTTCAGGACTTCATTAGGGAGGTGGCCAAAGGCCTGTCCATCTCAGTGACCTCTGAAACTGAACCTAGAGCCAAAAAATTAGATATCCTACAATATCCTAAGGCTCCTAAAGAGGCAGCCACCTTACCAATACATGAAATTCTTTATGATCACATGTTGGGCATATGGGAGACTCCTCTTTCCACCTCCCCTCATTCTCAAAGGTTGGGCACCATGTATCGTGTTCCTCCTTTTTCCTGGGTTTCATAAGACTCAGCTTCCTCACCACTCCATTGTGGTAGAGTCTGCTATGAAAAAAATCAAGAATACAAAAAGGCACTCCTCTGCTCCTCCAGGAAGAGAATGCAGAACCCTAGATGCCTTTGGCAGGAAAATCTTCCATGCCAGTATGCTTGTAGCCAGAATCAACTCCTATAGTCTCTATATGGGGATGTTTCTAAAAGAAGTTACAGATCATCTACAAACCTTATCTCCGTTTATGTCAGAAGATAAGAGAGAAGAATATATCACCTGGCTTAAACATGCACAGGATGTATCCAAGTTTTCCAACCGTGCAGCCTTTGACACTTTTGAGGGTGCCAGTAGAGCCTCGGCTATTGCCATAGGTGCACGCAGAGTTGCTTGGTTGCAAGCCTCTGATTTGGAATCCTGGGTACAGGATGGTCTAGGTAAACTTCCCTGTACAGGGGAAAACCTGTTTGGCAAAGATTGGCAAGCAAAGGCCAACCAGATGGATGCTGAAAATTCTGCTTTAGATAGACTTTCAAAGTCAACTACTGCTCCTTTTAAAAAGAGGTTGTTCAAAAAAGGATCTTTCCCAAAAAAAGGGAAATTTTCTTCTGGTTATGGTCAGGCCTCTTCTCAAGGTCGTTTTGCTCCAAAGAGACAGCAACAACCAAAACAGGCCAAACCTCAGGCTGCGAGGACTGCCACGGCCCAACAGCCTCAGCCTCCTCAGGGCCTTTGACTTTCCACTAGAGAACTTAGCCTTTCTGGCTCTAGAACATCCAGAGCCTCTCACCATCCCAGGAAGGTTAGCTCACTTTGCTCCCAGATGGGAACAAATCACAGCAGAGCAATGGACCCTCTCCATCATACGGGATGGGTACAAGCTTCATTTCTTAAACCTTCCTCCTCACACCATGGTGAAACAGTTCAATTCTCCAACATCTCTCCTCAACCTTCTAGGTCAAGAGATTGCTACCCTTCTTGCCCAAGGGGCAATAGAAGAAGTACCCCTTCTTCAACAGGGCTCAGGGTTCTACTCCCCCTATTTTCTCATTCCAAAGAAAACAGGGGGCTACAAACCCATATTAGATCTCAGAGAATTGAACAAGTTTCTATGCAAGGAGAAATTCAAGATGACTTCTCTCGGAACTCTCCTTCCATACCTCCAGAGTCAGGACTGGCTTTGTTCTCTAGATCTCAAGGATGCGTACACCCATGTTCTCATCCATCCAACACACAAGAAGGTTCCTTCAGTTCCTTTACCAAGGAAAGCACTACCAATACAAAGTGCTTCCTTTCAGTCTGGCCTCTGCTCCAAGAGTGTTCACAAAATGCATGGCAGTAGTAGCTGCATTTCTGCACACTCTAGGAATA
Organism: Ichthyophis bannanicus; assembly: GCA_033557465.1. Classification (NCBI taxonomy): domain Eukaryota; kingdom Metazoa; phylum Chordata; class Amphibia; order Gymnophiona; family Ichthyophiidae; genus Ichthyophis; species Ichthyophis bannanicus. Next base: position 229,130,764 of record CM066036.1, read on the forward strand.
TTCGTATTCCCATATCTGGACGACTGGCTCATCCGAGCTCCATCCCAGTCAGAGGCCCAGACTTCCCTGGCCTGCACAAGGCGTGTTCTTCAGTATCTGGGACTGGTAATCAACATTCCAAAATCCCATCTCACCCTTACTCAGTCTCTAGAGTTCATAGGGGCCTTACTGGATACCACAACTGCAAGGGCCTATCTTCCCCAGGCCCGTTGCCTACGCTTGGTGCAGTTAGCCTCCCAGATTCAGTTAAAATCCCATTTAACTGCTCGAGAGATGTTGCAACTCTTAGGCCACATGGCATCCACGGTGCATGTGGTTCCTTATGCTCGCCTTCACATGAGGGTAGCTCAGTGGACTCTATCCACCCAATGGACCCAGGCCTCAGGTTGCCTGTCAGACAAAATAGCAACCTCCAGTCGCCTCTTTTGGTCCCTCCACTGGTGGAAGTCCACTCAATCTGTTGCTGGGGTCCCCCTTTCAACAGGTGTTACCCCAAGCAACCCTTACAACAGATGCCTCTCCAAAGGGTTGGGGAGCTCATCTACAAGATCTCTCCACCCAGGGCATCTGGTCTCCACAGGAGACATCTCTACATATCAACCTCTTGGAGCTCAGAGCAATCTTTCTAGCTCTCAGAGTCTTCCACTTCCTGCTCAGCTACGTCCTCATCCACACGGACAACCAGGTAGCCATGTTCTACGTGAACAAGCAGGGAGGGACTGGCTCTCTGTCGCTTTGCAACGAAGCTCTGAGATTGTGGGCCTTCGCCAGAGAGCATCAAATCCATCTCATGGCAGTGTATCTTCCAGGGGTTCAAAACTCTTGGGCAGACAGACTCAGTCGAGTTCTGCTTCCGCACGAATGGTCCCTCCATGGAGACCAGATAGCCAGGATTTTTCGGATTTGGGGTACCCCAGACATAGACCTGTTTGCAAGTCCGTGGAATGCCAAACTTCCACGGTTTTGTTCCAGGATTCCATGTCAGGGAGTTCAGGCCAGGGATGCCTTCCTCCTTCATTGGGGGCAAGACTTCCTCTGCCTTTCCACCTATTCCCCTCATCCCCAAGACTCTGTTCAAGCTCCAGAGAGACAAGGGGTCTATGATCCTCATAGCACCACTTTGGCCATGCCAAATGTGGTACCCTCTACTTCTGCATCTCTCTCAAGCTCCCTCCCTAGACCTGGGGTCTGCTCCAGATCTCCTCTCCCAGGAGGAGGGAACCTTGTGGCACCCAAATCCTCAGTCTCTTCATCTCAGGGCCTGGTTGCTGAAGGGCCTAGACCAGGGGTCTGCAACCTTTAAGACATAAAGAGCCACTTGGACCCGTTTCCGAAGGGAAAAAAAAAACTGGGAGCCGCAAAACCATTGCGACATTTAAAACAAATCTAACACTGCATATATTGTTTCTTACCTTAATGCTATATACGACCCCCTACTTTTCCTGTTAAAATATAGGTGTTTGGCCTATACTCGCCGTATAAGACTACCCCTCTTCCTTCGCACACCAAAACAAATACGCCAGAAAATATTACAACAACAAGTAACAATATTTGATTTCAAAATTATGATGATTTTGTAGTCAAATCACTAATATGAAATAAAATTATTTTTTCTACCTTTGTTGTCTGACCAATTTATTCTTTGATCATGCTGGTCCCGATCTGAGGCTTCTGCTTTCCTGTCTTCTCTTAGCTCTCTTTCTGTGGTCTATGGTCCATCTGCCATTTCTTATCTCTTCTTTCGTTTTCTTCACTTCTTTCCATCAGCCTATTTCCAGTCCCAGTAACCCTCCCCAATATCAGCCCCTTTCCAGTCCCTCACTCCCAGTACCTTCCAATGTCAACTTGCATTCCCATGATTGCCACTGGTGTCCATTTCCTTCCAATCCCCCTCCTTCCCCACTGACCAGTCCCTTCTAGTACAAATACCATGGCAGCCTTAGCCCCCAGTTATCTTCCAGGGCCAGCAGCTCTATCCTCCCCTCCCCACAATCAGCCCATGCCCATTCAAAGCCCCCCAATCAGCTCGCTTCCAGTGCTAATCCCCCCTCAACCCCATTACCAGTGCTAGCCTCCCCTAATCAGCCCAATACCAGTCCTACCCCCATCAGCTCATTACCAGTCCTAGCCTCCCCTAATCAGCTCATTTCCAGTGCTAGTCCCCTCAACCCCATTACCAGTGCTCCATCCCTCCATGTCAGCCCCCTCCATGTCAGCCCCCCTCCCTCCCTCCATGTCAGCCCCCTCCATCCCTCCATGTCAGCCCCCCTCCCTCCATCCATATCAGCTCCCTCCCTCCATGTCAGCCCCCTCCATCCCTCCATCCATATCAGCTCCCTCCCTCCATGTCAGCCCCCTCCATCCCTCCATGTCAGCCCCCCTCCCTCCATCCATATCAGCTCCCTCCCTCCATGTCAGCCCCCTCCATCCCTCCATGTCAGCCCCCCTCCCTCCATCCATATCAGCTCCCTCACTCCATGTCAGCCCCTCCTCCCTCCATCCCTCCATGTCAGCCCCCCTCCCTCCATCCATATCTGCTCCCTCCCTCCATGTCAGCTCCCCTCCCTTCTTCTGCAGCCGCGGCTCCCTGCCTCTTATGGAACCGCGGCTGTGCTTTTAAAATCATTTCGGAGCCCTTCCTGTCTTGACGGGCTCCGTGCAGCATTGTCCCGCCTCCAAACTACCTTTAGAGGCGGGACAATGCTGCACGGAGCCCGTCAAGACAGGAAGGGCTCCGAGATGATTTTAAAAGCACAGCCGCGGTTCCCTAAGAGGCAGGGAGCCGCGGCTGCAGAAGAAGGGAGGGAGCTTACAACACTATTGCTTGTCACTGGGCGGGCAGTGTGCTCCGGAGCCGCGGCAAAGGTGAGAAAGAGCCGCATGCGGCTCCGGAGCCACGGGTTGCCGACCCCTGGCCTAGACCTTCAGGATTTACACCTTTCTTAGCAAGTGAAGGATATCCTTCATGCTTCCAGAAAGCCTTCCACCAGACGTTCATATGCTTTTAAATGGAAAAGGTTTTCCATTTGGTGTGCAGAGAAGGGTCTCAACCCTCTTGCAATACCTTTGAATTCTTTACTAGACTATTTGCTGCATTTATCTCATGCAGGCCTTAAAACAAATTCAATCAGAGTCCATTTGAGTGCTATTGCAGCATCCCTTAAGCCTCTCAATGGACAAGCAATTTCCTCTCATCCTCTTATAGCAAGATTCATGAGAGGCCTTCTTTTGACTAATCCTCCCATTAGACCACCTCCAGTGGCATGGGACTTTAATCTGGTTCTTGGCCAGCTTATGAAGCCACCCTTTGAACCCTTAGCCACTACCTCCTTGAAATTTCTTTCCTGGAAGGTTATTTTTCTCATTGCAGTCACCTCAGCTCGCTGTATCAGTGAGTTGCAAGCTTTAGTGGCTCTTTCTCCTTATACAAGGTTCCATCATGACAAGGTAGTCCTCAGAACTAATCCACACTTTATGCCTAAAGTGGTCTCACCTTTTCATCTGAACCAGGAGGTGTATTTACCTGTCTTTTTTCCAGGGCCTCATGCATCAAGTGCAGAGAGGAATCTTCATACCCTGGATTGTAAAAGAGCACTCGCTTTCTACTTACAAAGGACACAGCAACATAGAAAGTCCTCTCAACTTTTTGTTGCTTTTGATCCTTCTCATTTAGGACTTCCAGTCTCTAAGAGAACTCTGTCCAATTGGATTGCTCAGTGTATTTCCTTCGCCTGCCAGAGTAAGAACCTTTCTCTGGAGGGCCATGTCACAGCTCACAATGTGAGGGCCATGGCAACCTCTATGGCTCATCTAAACTCTGTGTCCATCGACCACATCTGTCGCGCGGCCACCTGGGCATCGGTTCATACCTTCACAGCCCATTACTGCTTGGACAAGGACTCCCGCGGGGATGCCTTGTTTGGTCAGGCTGTTCTCAAACACCTGTTCCATACCTAATCAATTCCTACCCTCCATCCCTGACTGGATGCCTGAGATTCATGGGGGGAAGTGGAGCCCTTCCCAGGGACTCACAATCTGGGTGATCTCCCAGGCATCTTCAGCTGGGGAGTCCCCATATGTGAAGACTCATTCCTGCTTGTTCCTGGAGATAGCACAGTTACTTACCTGTAACAGGTGATCTCTGGGAACAGCAGGAATAAGTCTTCACAACCCACCCACCTCCCCTAGGAGTTGTATCTCTCTATCTATCTTTCCTTTCCTCTCTCTTTGTCTCAGCTTTAAAACACGAACTGGAGAGAGGCAGATGGGAAAGCCGGGAAGGCAGCGCGCAGGCGCTGTGGGATGCTCCCAAAAGCTTTCCTTTTGGACGCTGGGGAGCGTTCCTGCGCAGGCTCCGTCGGTACCGACGATACCCATATGTGAAGACTTATTCCTGCTGTTCCCAGAGATCACCTGTTACAGGTAAGTAACTGTGCTTTACAGGTGATAACTATGCTTTATTGGCTGGTAAATAAAAGCTAAGTCATTTACAGGAATCTGTTCCACATTAATATCATGATGTTCCCAAATAATCCCCTATTAATATTACTCCTGCTACAATTACTACCGGTGGGAGAAACCTCTGTCATGAATAGTTTTTGACAGGCAGGAATTTGCAAGGGTAATCCTTTGGTCAGATTTATTGAATTATGGTGCTGGCAGCGAATACTATGTATACTGTGAACTGTTCGAAGAACAAACCAGTCAGTACTAGAGGAGATCAAACTTAAGCTTTCTTTAAAAGCTCAGATGACAAGACTTCAACTTTCATACACATCATGCAAAGAGAGAGATCATTAGAGAAAGACATCATGGTAGAAGGTCACATCATTCCGTAAAAATCTTAAAACACAGTTATTTCAAGAATACTACAACCAGACAGAAATAACATAGAGTAAATTTGTACATGAAACAGTCTGATGGAGCTCAACCCCTCTGTTATCATATGAAACTCCAAATCCACAAAGAATTAATTAAACTGTAAACCTACTTGCATGTACTTTATCACAAATACTGTATATAGTTAAATTATAACATGTATTTTAACATGTTCTCTTCTATTATGTAAATAGTTTATCTTGAGTTATTTGAAATTAATGTTACCCTCCAATGTTCAATGTTATCTTCTTACTGTTATATGTAACTGCTAATTGCGCCGAATTTAATTGTTAAATGTAAACCGCTGCTGATCACTGGAAGGAGTGGTATAAAAATGTGTTCAAATAAATAAATAAAATAAATAGAGGAAGGCCAGCAATGAGATAGATTGGCACCTGTAGCTGCTGATATTGTATCAATCTGTCAACAATGAGTCGCCTGACTGAAGACTGAACACAATTTAGGACAACTATCCAGAGGGTCTCTGAGTCGACCCTGACTCAACAGCACTTAACAACAACAATTACAACCCTACATAAGGACTACCTCACTTCAAGCCACCATATTAATGACTCCCATAGTAACAGAAATGCACCAACATTCTCCCTGGCATAACTTCTGCAAACACTCAAACAAAAAGCAACAAAGACTCATACAGATCAAAACTACCACCATACAACCATATACCAACAACAGAAACCCACTGCTATATGCACCCATAAATATTGCTCTAGTGAATGCTTGCTCCATATGGAACAAAGTAAATCCCACTACAAACTACATACACGATCATCAAATGGGCATTCTTTGCATAACAGAATCATGGCTGGAAGACACAGACAACTTTATACTGAACCAAATCGCTACACCAACATACAGTGCATACAACTCCCCTCATACACAAAGAGGAGGAGAGAGGTACTGATATTGGCAAGAAACCACTTCAAGTTCAAAACTATATCCACAGCCAACACAATGGAGAGTAAACACCATCCTCATAGCAAACAAATATATTACAATCTGTTTGACATACAGAGCCCCTAAATCCAAAGTGCAAGAACTTTCTACACTGCTTGAATTGATATGTTCTTACACCACTGAATACAAACCATAAATTTATACGTGGAGATTTTTACCTAGAATCAACAACAAAAAAAGAGAGAACCTCTTTCCTCAAAGCAGTGAATTCATTAAAATTCAGACAAATCATCAACACGCCAACACACCAACACACCGACAAGGGACAACCCCTGACCTAATTTTTGTCCCCAAACAACTTCATGAACATAATACCTGTCTCATCCCACAGTGACTCCAATACCATGATCTGACCACCGTACGATAACGTTCGAATTCAATATCAACCCAATCACTCACAGACAAGAAAAACCTAAATTCAGAAGATTGAAACAATTCAATGAACAGTTATTCCTAAAAGATGTTTTTCCAAAACTGGACCAAACCATAATGGACCTGGATAGCTTACTCAACGAATGGAACAACATCATCTCATCTGCTGCTGCTGTATCATCATCAACCAAAAGGAAGACAGCATATTGAAACCACTCTACACCCTGGTATTCAAATGACCCGAAAGAAATGAATAGAGAATTAAGGAAGATTGAAAGAAAATGGAGACAACAGAAAACTGACAACACCCCTTAACTATACAGAGAAAACAATTAGAATTTCCTTATCGTTTCTCCAGTCCAGTCCGGACCTGTGGATAGTCACACCCCACCAGCAGCTTGGAGACTGAGCATGTCAGCGCTGATGACATCCCCCTCATAGGCACTTGCTCCCTTAGCCACCACACTATTCTCAGTCTCTATGCAGCTGGAGAGGTGTGACTCCCTAGGTTGGACTCTCTGAGGGACAACTTTGAGAAGTAGTAAGGTTCCTTAATTTGGTACTACAAGGGGCTGATCCACTAAGGCAGAGCTGCTTGGATAAGAAAGTTTATTGAAAAAAAGTAAAATAAAATTAAAAAAGAAAGATAGCAGAGTTAGGAGCAGCAGACATGGAGAATAGGGAGTGGAGCAAGATCTTCCCTCTGGAGAGATTAGGGCAGTGAGCCCTTGTCTGCGATGTCTCCCGAACCTGGCAGAGGGTGAGGAGCTGCTCGGGTACAAGGCCTGTATTCGTGCCCACAAGGGACTCCTGACACCGCAGAAGTTGGCAGACTCAGGCTGAACATGCGTTAGGGGATCCCAGACTGATCGGCAGAACCTGTAAGTCTCCGCAGTCTCTTATTTGGTTTCTTTTGTTTGCAGGGCTTTTCCATGAAAGTGATGGTTTGGAGGGGATCAGACGGTGCACGGGGCAGCAGATTTAACAATGCAGCGTGGGAAAGGTGCCATTTTCTACACTATTTCAATGGGAGACATTTTGGTGGAATCGGATGCAGGGTTCCTTTACACCAGGGGTCTCAAACACGCGGCCCACGAGACAACTTTGTGCGGCCCGCGACGGAGGAAAACAAAAAAACCCCAAAACCCTGGCTTCTGCCGTTGCCGCCGTGGCAGCGGCAGAATCAATTGTCAAATTTTAAAAAAACCTGGCTTCTGCTGCTCAAGCAGCAAAATCAGCTGTCCTGCGGCCCCTTCCCCTGTGCCCGGAGATCCGAGTCTGCTCTATCAGCGGCGTGCTTTTCAAGCCGCGAAGAGAGTATTCCCCTCTCGCGCGTTTTCAAGCCGCGCGAGAGGGGAATACTCTCCTCGCGGCTTGAAAAGCACGCCGCTGATAGAGCAGACTCGGATCTCCGGGCACAGGGGAAGGGGCCGCAGGACAGCTGATTTTGCTGCTTGAGCAGCAGAAGCCAGTTTTTTTTTTAATTTACCGGGGGGGGGGGTGTAGGACTGGAAATGGACTATTGGCAGGGGGGGGGGTGTAGGACTGGAAATGGGCTATTGGGGGGGGTGTAGGACTGGAAATGGGCTATTGGCAGGGGGGGGGGTGATGGACTGGAAATGGGATATTGGCAGGGGGGGGGTGGAGGACTGGAAATGGGCTATTGGCAGGGGGGGTGTAGGACTGGAAATGGGCTATTGGCAGGGGGGGTGTAGGACTGGAAATGGGCTATTGGCAGGGGGGGTATGACTGGAAATGGGCTATTGGCAGGGGGGGTATGACTGGAAATGTGCTATTGGCGGGGGGGGGAGTATGAATGGAGATGGGCTATTGGCGGGGGGGGGGGGTTATGACTGGAAATGGGCTATTGGCAGGGGGGGGGGTTATGACTGGAGATGGGCTATTGGCAGGGGGGTAATTACTGGTAATGGGCTATGGTGGGGGCAAGGACTGGAACGGGGCAGGTGGGGGATAGGAAGGACTGGAGGTGGGCTGATGGGGGGAGTTAGGACTGGTAATGAGCTATGGAAGGGCTGACTGAAATGGGGTAATGGGGGTTAGGGCTGGAAGTGGGCTATTGGCAGGGGGGTTATGACTGGTAATGGGCTATGGGGCGTAGGACTGAAAATCGGGTGATGGGGGGTAAACCTGGAAGTGCGCTATGGGGAGGTTAGCACTGGTAATTGGCTATGGTGGGTCTAGGACTGGTAATGGGCTGGGGTGGGGTTGCTAGGACTGGAAATGGGCTGAGTGGAAGGGGGGCTTGAACTGCAAATGGCTGATGGGGAGGGGGGCTTGGAATGGAAATGGGCTGTGAGGGGAGGGAGCTAGGATTGGAAATGGGCTGATGGGGGGGCTAGGATTGGAAATGGGCTGATGGTGAGGCTAGGATAGGACTGGAAATGGACTAATGGGGGGACTAGAAGGGAGCGGATGCTGGGTGGGGCTGGAACTAGAAGGGAGCTGATGTTGGGGGAGGATTAGAATGGGATGGAGCTGGGAAAGTGAAATGGAGAGGGGAAAAATATTTTGTCTGGGAGAGAAGACAAATCTACAATTGGCCAGGTATTGGGAGAGTAAGTGGGGATTGAGGATGGAGGGGTAAAATTTGAGTGGATGAAATAGGAATGAGGAAAGAGAAAAAGGAGAAAGATTAGTATGTTAAAGCAGATGTAGAGAGAGAATGGAAAAAAAACTAGGAGAGAAGAAAGGGCAAATGGACAGCAGACGATGGAGAGTTAGCAGAAGACATGAAGAAACCAGAAGAAAGTGGCTGGAACAATTGCAACTGAAAAAAATGCACAAAAGGTAGAAAAATATCTCTTTATTTTGAATTTATTAACTGGAATATGTCAGCTCTGGGAAATGTGCATCATTAATGTTTGCGCTTTGTTTAGTACAAGAGGAAATTAATTTATAGTTTTATTTCTACAGTGTTGTTGTACATTCCAAGTTTGGCTTTTGGGGTTCCCAGTTTAATTATTGTCTTCTTGTTTCTAAATCTTTTAGTCTTTCTTTATCCATACTCATTAAAGAGGCATGTTTACTAAAAGTTAGTGTATGGTAACATTATGCAAATATTTATGCAAATGAGGCCCCTTATGCAAATGAGGCCCCGCGTCTTATGCGGCCCCCAGGTTACTTTACAAGTCCTCATTTGGCCCTCAAAGCAATTTGAGTTTGAGACCCCTGCTTTACACCATGTTTTATTGTTTTTCAGGGGGGTTCTCAAAGTAGGGACTCCGGATCCAATAAAAAAAAAAGTGCAGAGGCATGCAGTAAAATTGAAAAGGAAAGTAAAGCAAAGCAAGGCACTGACAGAGGTTCTCTTGGCATAGTGGGCCTTACAGAGAGGCCTGTAGTCGTAGCATGCCCCCAAAGCCACGTGCTCAGCTTGTGGCTCCCTGGGGCTCTGTTTCGGCAACTGTTTTCCATAGCTGCGAAACAGAATCCTGATAGGCTGAAGAGCATCTGGAGGGGTGGGCAGAGGAAAGATGGACCCTCGGGAGGCTCTGTGCACCCTTCTCAGGGGCCGGGAAAGCGCACTTCTCCTGCAACATCGGTTGGTCGTGTGACTCTGCCAGAGAGAGCGGAGACCCTGCCTCCGGCCCTTCTCGAGGGGTGTAATAGGGGGGCCAAGTCTCCCAGACCCCCGGAGTGTGGCAGAGGAATTGGGCAAAAGCGGGTTTCCCCCGCAGTTTGCTTTACTCATGCATAAGTCGTAACAAGGTTTCCGTAGGTGAACCTGCGGAAGGATCCGCCTCCCGAGAGAAGACCGCGGGACCCGCCATCGCGCGCGCGTCCGCCCCCTCCGGCCGGGGGGGGGGGCCGGTGCGTGCGGGCGGGCGCCCTCCCGAGGCGCACGGATACGCCTTCGGGCCGCGAGCCGAGGGAACCGCGGCCCGCGGGTAGGCCTCCGTGGTCGCGAGGAAAGAGGGGGTGGGGCCGCCCCGCGGTCCCGGAGGGTCGGGGGTCACGGAGCACGCAGCAGCGTGGCGGCCGGCAGGCCCCGCGCACGCGGTGCCCCGCCGCGCCCTCCGGACGAGAACCGTTCCCTCGTCCCGGTTCCAGGTACCTAGCGCCGTCCCGGCGGGCGGGCCGGCGGAGGTT